>OY728121.1:1700074061-1702574061 GCA_963277665.1 Viscum album | reverse complement strand
TTGAATATATTTTATAGGCATAAGATAAGAACACACCCATTTTCATGCATAAAAACCTATATTTTTTGAAAGGGTAATTTTACTTCCTTTTAAATATGAACTAATTTTAAATATACATTTTGACACATTTTGAATTTTTATATCAAAAAATAAACACATTAATTGAATGTGAGATATATAAATTTATATTGGATGAAATATTAGTATTTTTCTGAGAAACATTATTTTTGGTCGAATAATGTAAAGTACTAAATTTTATTTCAAAACAACATTTTCATCAACTTTATTTATATAGCTAAATTATATTTTGTGATGTCTCAGACCTATATTCCAATTTACCTATAACCTAATAATATTTGGCCACATGAGCCATGGTGCATATCCCCATATTCATGGGTGTGAGGGCTGACATCGGGGGTGTGTAGGTGGTATAGTGGAGAGACTATTCCCCCCCCCCCATGTTAGAGTATCACAGATGATAAAAAAGTATAAATAGGTTTAGAAAAATAATAATTTAGAAAAATACAATAAAAATTAGAATCGATAATAGATAAAATGTAAGTTTAAATAACTGAATAACACAGAAAAATTCCTATAGGAATTTGTGAAGACAAACATGCATCTGTGGCATGGTAGTACAATAGGAAACAAAAAACAAGAAAAATGGATTCTAAAAAAAGTTCAACAGAGAAAACGTCCATAAGATACTCAATAACATTTCTGGCCTAAGCTCGATCCACTGCTCCTAAGCTCCATTTAAGCAATATTAATCTAAATCCTAAAGAGTGGTGTTTTTTCCAATACATACCTATATACAAGGAGCCTTCTTGGGTTCCAATGGCAGCACGAGTAGGGTGTGAAATAAATATCTTAGTAGACCAACACCAATGGTGTCTACGTGTAATCACAGTAGGCACTCATAAGTAAATAGTGTGAAACTAACATCATGAAACTAAAACAATGGAGAAAAATAATTCACCTATTTATCAGGTTCTTAATGGATTCTTGGTGGGTCTACCTACTTCATCTCATAGTTAATATGTATGATAAATTCACTATATATATAAATGGCATGGGTTATGAATGATTCCCTACCGTACCTGTATATAGAGATTGTAACTGGTGTGGGGTAAGCATGCCTCCCACCCATACACATATTGTTATTATGACTAGTGTGGGGTAAGAATGCCTTCCACCCATACACAAATAGACATTTTAACTGGCGGGGGGTAGGAATGCCTCCCACCCATACACATATAGAGATTATAACTGGCATGGGGTAATAATGCCTCCCATCTATACACATCATAAGCTAGCTTGTGGTATGAATTCCTTCGACCCATTCTCATATCATTATCTCATAATCATAAGAGGGGAATCACCATTCACAACATATAACATAAGGAAAAAAAATCTTATATCATTTTAATTTAAACAAACATCCCATTTCAAGTAATGATTTTATAAAAAATCATAATACAACAATGGAATTTCCATCCCTTGAAACCATTCAATTGAAGAAAATTAAGCTTAATTTTTAATCAATATCATCCTATCCAACCAATAAATCCAACCATCCAATTTTCCAAACATGGAGAATTCATTTCAAGGAAAGGTGTCATGGACAAAGTGTCAAGGTCGAATACTCACATTACCCTTTGGACAATTCCAATTAAAATGGGATTAATCCCCATTGGAACACCTTGGTATACATCAAGTACACATGGGGCAATTTCTATTTCAATTAAATGTCAATCCGAGTGCTAATATGGGTTCCACTTATTTTGAACCATTTGCCCCAAATGGCCATTTTCAATGTGTAACCCCTATGGGGGTCCATATAGAGTAATGGAAGTCTCTAAAACGATAAAAAATTACAATTCCTATATATCAAGGCACTATGGTCATTTATACATGAACGCACCAACACATTAAGAGATCTCAGAAAATGTCAGCCCATGACATGATGGATTAAATATGAAATGGCTGGAACACAAATGGAAAACTACGTGACCATCTACCTTTGGGCAATAAAATAAGCCTCACTTTAAAATGACCTTAGATTTGAAGTTGGTTGGGAGAGATATGAGTTTTAGTCCAATGCCGTAGAAGTTAGTCATATGAGCCTAAAACCAAATAGCACAAAATATGGCATGAAGAACATTGATTGGAGTATAGAGACTAGGGGTCCTTACCAAAAGGGATCCAAAGAGTCCAACTAGTTAAGGATCAAATACTGGAATAAGCTTCTAGATCCAAGATTAGATTAGATTATTTCGTGAGATCACGGAGGAAGAGACCCTCTATTATATCTACTGGTGAGAGGAGAAATTAGTTGGATGTGTTTTAAAACATTTCTGAAAAAATGGTAATTTTTTTCCATAGCCACCTGCGCATGATTTATAAATTGTGTGAAAACCATGCATAAAGGTTCTATCCCCATTCTTCAGTAGGCCGTATAACTATGTACCTAGTCTACATGGTTACAGATAGAATGCGATGACTTGTAGGTTAATACACCTTTAACATGATTAAAGGAAAAATTCAAAATGAAAAACCAAATATCCAAACCATGTTCAAAAGTCAGGTCGTTACATATTTTAAATCGGTTTTAAAGTATAATTAGTGCAATTATAAATAAATAAAAACAATTTAAGTCATTGGATTAAATTTCCCCTTGAAATTACATATAAAACCATTATATACTTTGGAAAATTTCACTTTAAAATATTTTTTTATCATTATGTCTATGGGATTAATATTAAATATAAATTTCCTAGTCCTATGAATTGAATTAGGTACAATGGATTCCATATTTTGAATAAGAAGTACCAAATTTGGTTATAAGGTCAATTTCATTTCTAGGTATAAAAAAGTTACCATTTTAGAAAAAATATTGAATGTAGTATAGGTAAAAAATGGAACATATAAAAGTTAAGATGATAAAGGCTTGAAATGCCTAAAAACTACAACATTTAAAGGTTGGATGAGGTGTGTCTCGATCCTAGACAGCCTCTAAAATATTAATTATTATCAAATTTCATTGAATTATATGCCACCTAGAAATTTTTTTCATTAAATATAAAATACATATTGTTTAATCCATCAAACTCACCTCTCCTCAAGTATAAATACCATCCCTCACCACCCCATTTCGACCCACAATCCATGTAACTCCAAAAATTTGGCCCCAAACCTATCCCCCTCACTCTCCACTCATACAAGTGCTCATGGTCTCACCAAAATATCAAATCCAATTTCCAAAACGGTCATTCATAGAGGTGATATTAAATTGTAGTTTTTTACATATATGAATATAGTCAAGAAATAAATTAATGGAATTTCAGATCCCATTTTATTTTCATGAGATACATACCTTATTCACTAATCATTTATTTTTTGTGGTGTACCTACAGTACATGAATGTATTCTATGAGTTTTATAATATAAATTATGGTTATTTATATATCCATTTTTGGAAATCTATTTCATTGGGTTTTATGGTTAAAAAGTTACCAAATGAGAAAGGTGGTTTAGTCTCAATTTTCCTACCTCCAGACACATGTTTTTTAATCCCCTATTTTCCTTTACAAGGTGTATATAATTTGTTTTGGAAATTTTATATTACCAATATCATTATTTTCAAGATATTTTTAGCATCTTGTAATGTTATACTATCATGGGGATTATGATTCAAATGTTTCAATGTGGTATGTAATGATTTGAAATGCTTGAAGAGTATTCTCCTCAAGAAATGTTTTGAAAAGATCTCTAAAAATCAATTTCATAGAAAATGATTATAAATTAATGTTTTATGTTTTAAAGTGTTTTTGAAGTCATATTTTATAAGTTTTCAAAGAAATTTTCAAAAAAAGGTTAATTTCACAATCTCATTACTTTACATGATTGTTTATACATAAGTATTTACTCGGATATATTTATCATTCATTACCATGTTTCTTAATAAAAATCCTGATTTTTTTACTATTATTCTACAATTGTCTAAAGAAATTTTTTCCAATATATGAGTTTTTTATTAATTTTTTTAAATGAATCTGTTTTTTATTTTCCTAATAAGGTACTTTTTACATTTCCGAAAAATTATGAGAATAATGTTTTTTAACTTATATTTAATGAATAGTTTTTTATTATTTCAGGATGCTTTAGTACCTTGAATATTCCCTAATAGAATTATAAGGTTATATTAAAATTTATTTTTTTCCTTTAAAATTGCATGACATTTGAAGAAACTAAAATGTTCTCAAAGAAGAAAGTTTTTTCTCCTCAATAATTTCTTTCAAGTGTTCTCTCAAAATTATTTTCCATATAAGAACTTTTTATAAGGCTTCAGGTTTATTATGAAAAATATATTTTTCAAAAGGTTTTATGTTTTAAAGTGCCTTTTTTATATAATAAATTATATTTAACTCGTGAAATGTTTTTGAAGGATATTTTACAATTATTTTCCATCCAAGAGGATATGCATTGATGTTACTCCTGTATTTGAGGAAGATGATCTAAAGGTTCCATTCATATTATTTCTATTACTGGTTTATGTTATGATTCCATGAGGTATATGAAACCCATTTCTCTTTCATGGGTTATATACATATTAAATACATTTCTTTTTCACATGATATATAAACCCGCTTATTTTCACGGGTTAATATTTTGATGTAATGATTATGAAACCTATATGTTTTTCCATAGGTTATGATTTGATTAAGTGTCCATGATACCAATTTTATTGCATGGGTTATGATATTATAAATTATGATTTAGTGTCAACATGTATGTCTTATTTCATTTTGATATGAGTGGGACTTATATCTCACTCCAATGCATTGTGTATAGATTTATATCTCATGAGATTAACTAATATGGTTTTGGGAGTGGGCATTGACTATGAAGATGGTCATGTGAGGGAACCATGACTACTAAGGTGTTATGAGGAGTGAACTCATGCTACTAATATGGGAATGGGAGTGAACCCAAACTATCATGTTAGAATGAGTAGTGAAATATTTCAACTAATATGTCTATTGAGTGAACCATGACTACCAAGATGGTATCATGAGTGAAACGACACAACTAAGATGGTATAGGAATCGATGCCTTAATTACTATTGAAATCATATTATTTGCATATGTGTATACCACAATTCTATGTATGATTCCTATGTTATGATCTCAGGGATTATGTTCTTTATTCCACTATGATTCAGGTCTTATGAACTTCTATGATTTATTCTTGGATTCATGTTTATGATATTTGATTTTCAGGGTGTGATCTTATAATTTCATTCTCATTTTTATACTTATATGTCTCTTTTGATTACCCTTACTGAGAATCCGACCTCACCTACTTTTATGTTTCCCATCTCTAGGTTATATTTAATGTTTTTAAGTAGGGGTATTAAAGGGAATGATCTTTGTGGGAAACCTTGATGATCTTCCACAATACTAGATATTTGTGTTCTAAGTTTCCAAAGGCACTAAAGTAATACCATATTTCGGTGCATGATTGTTTTATATATTATGTATTATGAAAAACTGATGTAATATCTATGTACAAAAAGGTAGGGTAATTAAATCTAGATAATTAATTCATGATTAAGTGGTTGTAGTCATTCAGGATTTTGTGTGGATTATTATTTGAGTTAAATTTAACATAAAATAGTTTTTTTAGATTATAGTAGCCAGTGTTCCACAATTAAATTTATATTTATGATACTTGTAATGTGCAATTTATTCACCTACTATGTTATTCTTTAATGAATACGAATAGTTCTAGATTTTTTATTCTACACTTTGGGGTCCTCTGTTCTCAATATTCATATATAGAAGTTATCTACTGCATTTTTTATACACGGGTCATGATAAATTCTCAATATGTTTGGAAATGACTCTTTGAATGTAATTTTGAATTAATATTCACCCAAAAAACATTTTAGGTCCCAATTGACTATAAAAATCCTCAAGCATATATGGTGGCACACCTGAGGTCATGATGTTCCACTACAAGTGTGGTGCTTTGAAAATCTAGGGTGATTCATTAATAAATGGTATCAAAATGTGTGTTTGACACATTATTGGCATAGTTCATGGGAAAAAAATATTTAATATTACCTAACTATTGTCTAGTGATTGACTTAAGATGTATCCCGAAGAAGAGTGTACTCAAAAAATTTTGTCACGTTAATTTTAGAAATAAGTAGCGGTTGTTTTTGAAATTATTTTATTTTAAAAAGAATGTATAAGAAAATTTTAGATAATGTTTGAACACAAGTGATGGAGGGAGTGATGGGTTTATGGTATGATCAAATTCTGAAATATCATCACTGTCATAGATATCATTTATCATCTCATCCTATTTAATGATATAAAATTGACTCCTGGATCGAGTGGTCAGTCACCCTTGGTTGAGGGAGGCAATGAAAACCACACCTATGTGCAAAAAAGTTCATAAATTATTCCCAAAAAATAATGGAATGTCCTGATCCGGAATTTGTTATCCTTATAAATCTATAAATATTTCACTTATTTCACAAACGTGCGAATGATCTCCAGACACTCACTACGTAACACGATTTTCTTGATCAGGAAAAATAGTCTAGGCAGAGGGAGTTTACTGTTTCTCTAACAAAGCAATACAAAATTAATGAAATAGAAAACCTAAATATCATCACATTAAGATAATTTGAGACCAATGAAAATAGACATCATTCAATAGAAAAATTGATTTTTATATTAATTCACAAGACTCCAACATTACTAAAAGGAAACTCCCCATTCCTTGATCACTGAAAATATTTAACCTCCATAAGAAGGTTAATTGATTTGAATGGGAAAGAGGAAGATAATACATTACTAAGAAAAAGAAAAAGAAAAATAATAAAATTGATATATTTTAAATGTTTTCCTCCTTGGTACCCTAGTTTTAATAGGATGAAATGAGATGATATGAGATGAAAGTAACTCCACTCCTTTTATAGTTTGAATTCGTCCATAGAAATATTTCGTGTTGTATCCCCAATTAATGATAGAATCATTCCATTAATCATTTATAAAAGTTATTCCAAAAGGTATTTGGAATCCTCCCAAGAACGTTTATCTCAATTGGACACTGGGTGTAAGAGTTATGAATATTTTATTGAACGATACTTTCTCTCGATGAAGGTTCCAGGAAAATTACTTGAATATATTTCATTAAAAAGACAACTTTATAAGATCATAACATAATTAACATTTTAAAAAAAACACTCCTATTATTCCTAGTTACATTAAAGGAGGAATCACTATAAATGGAGATGTATAGACCATTTTGTGTTTCAATTGTGGTGGTGGGTTCCAAGCTGTCTGCTCAGAAAATTTATCAAATTCAATGAATTTTCAGGCCTCAAGATTCTCGAATCATCCACTGGCCTAGATGAAAAATTTGAAGGAAATAACTCGGGGATTTCATCAAAAAGATAATCACACAATTTGAAATAATATTTTTATTGAAATGAGCAAAAACCCCTTGTAGTAAAAATCATTCAAACATCATGAATTAAGAACATTTCTCAATTTTTCTAAAAACACATCATAAATCCAAAATTGATCAATATAAGCTCAAATTGAGAAATTTAGAGGGTTTAAATAAATTAGAATCATGTATAAAGTGATTAAAATATCTGATCTACCAGTTTTAGTTAGTGTAGTGTTATAGGAAAACATAGGTTATCGGGTCTATAGAAGTAGACATGTAACATGCCTAGATGGAATAGAAAAATTGAATCTGAATGTTCTATATGAGGTTTAGTACTAGGAATAGTATCAATAGGATAAGTTATGTCATGGATAAATAATCCAAATTTTGGATAGATGATACTCAATATGGATCGTTACGATCAGTCGGGATCCAGTGACCTTGTTTATCCATTATGAGAATGAAATTCATTGGAAATTATATACATGCATATGGGTGGTGTTGTTTCAGATGATCCTTCATCAGGGACCACTTTTAATTTTGGAATGAAATATATTATATGAATTATAAAAAACATTTAATGTTAGAATACAATAATTTCAATTTGGGGGTCTTTTTCCATGATTATTTTTTGTAACTATTTGGATATCATTGAACAATGATTCTTGGGATGTTTTATTTAGAGAAAAACCATTTAAAAATGATTAAACATATAGTTTCCAAAGGTTTTTAAAAATATAAATACAATATTTTTTACCTATAATTTCTTATAGTGATATCTATTTTGAAATGTTTTGGGAATTTCATGTGTTGATAAAAATATGTGGAAAAGGATATTGAAAATGGGTTTCCAATATTCATTATTTATTGAAGTCCTATTTTATATAAATAAAAAATTGGAAAGTTTGTTATTTGTTTTAATTTCAACCATAGTTAAAACCCCTTGGAATCTAAGTTTTTTTTGAAAATTGTGTTAGTTTTGTTGTATAATACTTCTAGATGGATTGAATAAAAAATATACCTATGTAAATCATGCTATAATAAATTTTGTGTTTTTACATGATTGATCATATGTTTGAATTATTTACTAAGCTATTGTATTATTTTTTTGAATTTTCATGTGTCTTATTAAAAGGTGAAGAAAACTGTAGATTAATGTTTTCAAATGAAATAGGTTCCTATGTTGAATGAGATTCACCATTTTAAATTGTTTACCTAGATTACCCAGGTGGTTGAATTTTTTGTAGTGGCTATTTTATGTATATTTTAGGATGGATTATTATTGTAGGTTTTATAGAATGATATTTACTTTTATTGAGTCTCCATATTTTGGTTTTGGATGGATTCATGATTTTGACTCTTTGATTTGTGTTTTAGTGGTAAATTATGATGGTAAAGAGAAAAATTAAAAGATTCCTCAAATATGAGTGGCATGGAATTGAAAAGTATAATTGAGTTGTATCATAGTGTTTAGTGATGGTGAAAATAATTTTCCATGGAAATGTAGTTTTTTGAAACCATGTCTATTAATGGTTTGTTCTGTGAAATGAAATTCTAATTTTATAATGGAGATTACAGTTGATCGGAGGAATTCATGTTGATTATGAAATATGTCCTTTATTGAATATTGTTTTTGTGGTTAGTGTTGTAAAAAAATCCCACATGACATTTATAGATAAATCCTAGTGACAAAAAAGATAATTGAAAACCAAGGTTGTTCAAGTTCAATTACTAATGGGAAATTATTGATTTTTGATGAATTGATGTGTTCTGATGAGAATTTTTAAGATATCCATTTTTTATCTCATTCATTAATGTTAGGGAAAAGTTTAATTTTAGGTCCCAAGGCCTGGTTTTTTTATTATTGTAAATAAGAATATAATTAAAAGGGATGGAACAACTTTGGGGAATTTTTTTGTCTAGGTTTAGGGGCCTAATAGGTGTCTCTGATTATTTTTTTTGTAATAGAATATTTTTACGGTGTCCATGATTTAAATTTTAGGTTTTAGTCTATAGTGCATTCCACAACCAATTCATATCGATGTATGGTGTATATTTACTATCTTATTTTTAAGGTGTACGAGTCTAGGGTGTGCATTACATATGGGATGCGTCTCTTAAATCATTAACTATGGGAAATTCTGTTTTTTTTTGTCTCCTATGTTTGGACTATAATATATGAATTACCTTGACCATGAAGAATTGGAATTGGGTAAATTTTTTAGCTCCACTATGATTCACAATGTATACTTAAATGTGTTAGGGTTTGAAATTGGTAATGTATTTATATAAGGGATGATATAGATTATACATAATGGTTACAATCTAATACATAAGTGTTAACAAAATTGGTTATGTCCCGATTCATATGGTTCCTCGGGCCTATGGGTTTTTGTCAGTTTTTTAAATTGGACTATTCCCTGAACATATGGGTTTCCTTTTCCAACATAATGGTTACACTATGATTTTTAATGGTTTCCCTGTGATGTGAAAGGGTTTCCTATGATATAACATTAATAATTTGTTTGATGCTGTATGATTTTAAGGGAAATCTAATGAGATGCATAATAGTACTCAGAATGGGGGGGGGGATATTTGGTGAATTACATGAGTTACCCAAGGATTTTTAATGGTTTCATTCATGATTTGTATGTTTCACCATATATACAATGATTAATATATTACGTTATCCATGAGGGTTTTAAATTAGTATAATTAGTTAAACATAAGTGTTACCCAAAGATATGTGATTATTATTCTGATACCTAATGGTTGAGAAATGGTAATGTACATGGTGAATAAGGGTTACTCTATAATAATTATGTATTACTATTTTATATATAAGGGTTTATAAAATTTCATGAAATGAAAGGTTTTCCTTACTTTTATGTAAAATAGAAAACATGATAGTGTCATAAATAAGCAATGGCTATATTTAGAGATACTTATATTATAAAGAAATAAACTTTTATTAATAGAATGTATCCATTATTATAGTAAAAACACCTAGTATAAGTCACATAAAATCTCATAGACACCATAATAAAAATTTTATTATTGAATAATTAGTGAAATATGATGTATTTATAGAAATTAAGGAAAAAATACTGATGAAATAGTAACTTGACCATATGAATAGTAATATGAACCTTATGAATAGTACAATAACCAAATGAATTGAAACCACACCCTAAAAAATATAAATAAAATTTAGGTTTACTATAAATTAAAGTATGGTATAATTATTTCATAGTTGATGTAAATAAATGTTTTATAAATTATTAATTAAGTGTTGTAATTTTAATAGTCCTAAATATATAATTATAATTTTATGATTAATTTTAATATTTTAATGAAAATTTATTTTCACAAAAATTTATCCAAAAATTAATATTTTGCAGAATTATGATTTTAATATAATTTTATGAGACCTTAAGTAATTTTTCAAAGTGTTACAAAATTAGTTATAATTTTAAAAATTGTATTTTCCATGTAAATGATGATTTTAGTTAAAAAATAAAATACTCATATTTAGAAAATTATTTTAAAAAAATAGACTAAATTTTTTAATTATACACCTTGAAAAATGGTTAGGGTTAATTTTTGGGATTTTTTTGAATTACTCACATTTTTTGTGAATAGGGAAATATAGTAATTTACGGTATATATGAATTAGAAGAAAAATAAAGTATTCATTTGGTCATCGTTAATGTACGAACCATTGGTTAGAACTAAAATGATCTAATTACAGTATTTAGTCTCAATAATCACCTAATTTCTTATCTAGATAAAAATAATAAATTGATGAATTAAATAATGAAGAAACACCCCTCTCATCCACTATAAATACCACCTTTCACACCCTCTTATGATCACACCTCTAATGATTTGATTATTGCAAAAATTTTTATCAATAATCTTACCCAGACCCTCCCACACATCCAATTTCTCTTGGTATCATCAAAAATCCAAGTCTAGGTTCCTCAAGGAGGATCTCAAGAGGAGAATTCAAGAGGCAAATCATATCAATTTTTCATTTAATTTCCTTTCAATTTCATTTATTTTCTTATTATTTACTCACCTACCTTTTCCCAAAATGACATGATAACTCTGGTAACATGAATATAATATAATTATATCATGTTAATGTAATATACATCATTAGAATTCTCCCTCTCACTCTTTTATTATAAAAATTAAATCGCCACCTGTGATGGGTCAATTTACAGACATCGTGGGTGATGCACATTAATTTTTATTAATTGAATTAAAGGCTGTTAATAAAAACATTAAATGGTTTTAAAACTATTTTTATGTGTATGATACCTCCATATTTATGATATATAACTCTCATTTATACCTTAAACTAAATGATAAAACAAAATGGGGTTGTTGTGATCGAAAACTGTCAAAATTAACCTAAAGTGATCATCATTAACTTTTATCAAATTATTCATCCAAATAACATTTAAAAATTTGTATTATTAGATAATTTAAACATATATAATATCACTAATAACATATAATAAAATTTTTGGATATTTATCAACATTTTACATGCACATCCATTTATGTATATATGTGAACTGATCCTGAAAACCATGAAAAGAAATAATCCCAAACTATGAAATTAAAATTTATAACTCATAGAAAATCCCATAAATTAAATTAATAAATCTATAATGAATAAAATAAATTTATTAAAGTATATAGATTTAGAATTAATTAATCTTTTATGATTATACATGATATTATTGTGAAGGAATATTTCAGATATAAGGTAAGGGGAATTCTCAAACCCAATTATCTTTCAATGGGTTTCCCCTCTTTCACCACATTTTCAATATGTATATTCCAAAAATATAATATCTTCATAATTATCTTAAATTTTATAAGATATAAATGTTGTATAATTTATTTTATGATGATCACAATGATTTCCAAAATTACTATTCTTCTAAAACACACACCTTTAACTTCTCGAGATTGTTTCTTCTTCATTAAAGGTTGATGATTCAAGTATGTTATTTCCTATTGAATTTGGGAACCCAATTTCAATGAATTAATGATTATGAAATAAAACACACTTCTTTCCATGTCTTATTTTATACTCAAGATTTATATTTGTTCTATGTAGAAGGCAAGATAATATAAATGTTATGATATGATGGGTGCACCCAGAATTATATAGTGCAATGTAAATGTTATGATGTGATGGGTGAACCAAGAACTATATAGTTCTCCAATTAATTGTGTAATGTTTTTTTATCTCATTATAAAAGTGAAATATTCAGAAACATGATGCTATATTATTTCACAACTATGTGTGGTTGTTGACCACTAAGACCTGATGTTTCATTTTTATGCAGTGCCACAGTCCGTGACTTTTTTAATGCTTCCTCTAATGACTATGATCCTATTACTATATAATGATGATAATTATGATTCTCAGAAAATGTTACATTA
This sequence comes from Viscum album, assembly GCA_963277665.1. Classification (NCBI taxonomy): domain Eukaryota; kingdom Viridiplantae; phylum Streptophyta; class Magnoliopsida; order Santalales; family Viscaceae; genus Viscum; species Viscum album. The sequence continues at coordinate 1,702,561,124 of OY728121.1, read as the reverse complement.
TTTCATGTTTTTATCAATCCTCTTACAAGGTTTTTAGATCACCCCTTTTTATGTATATCCTTAGGCGATTACATGTAGTATGGAGAACTCAATAGCCGATAAGAAGTTAGAAAATGAGGAATTAAATAACGTTTTATGTTTTATTTTGTAAAATTTATATATGGTCTTAATGTTACCGATAAACTAAACCTTTTGGATCCTATTTCTGTATTTCTTTTATGATATGTCATCATTAAAATGATGTAATAAAATATGTAAGAAAAACTGGGGTCATTATATATCGGTTCCTGAGTTTAAGGGTGGTATTATGGAATAGTAATAATGTTGCGAAGATGAGGTTTGTTCCATATTGTTTCATTAAAAGGTAGTATCATGATTATTTTATAGGTTCGTGGATACCACCTGAATAATATATTTATGATTGGAAATGTGGGGCCACAATTTTATGGAATGACCATGCACGTTTGAGTCTAGTCAAGAGATTGGGTTAGATGTTCTGACTCAAATTCATCATTCAATGAGTGAGTATTTTCATAAATTTTCAGAATCATGTGAAAGATGGTTTTATATGATTTTAAATTAAAAACCCTCATTGGGGGTCCAAATTTTTAGACATGAAATTAGGGGGAGACCAGACCCCTACCCCTTCCTCTTACATATTTCAACCACCTTTATCTATAGGTATTAAAGTTTTGTTGTTTCTATGGTATAATTTACTCCTTATCTGGTTGTTTGTTTTCACCATTATCCCATAATTTTGGTATCTTCAAGATATTTTTTAATAAATATTTTCCATAGAATGATGGAACTATACAAATATTATGACGTTTGTTTAATTATGGGGATGAAGATGATTCATAGAAGATGAATGCACTAGGTTATTTGTAGTTTCACTATGGTATATAACATAAGGGAGTTATAATTATCCCCCATTAGTTGTCTTATAATTTATGGATTGACTAAAATTAGAATTGATTCTTTTTTGAGGATTGGTTTTTTGTGCACATTCGAAGTAGACCACAAAATTTTTCTCAGAGATTCATAGTTGTTTTACCACATGGTGAGATCTTAATTGATTATAAAAATTGGGTTTCGTTATAATATGGTTTTGGGGTTAAATAATATTATTCCATTAAAGTTATTAGTTATTTTAGACATTGAAGTAGTTGATATGATATTTGAGATATTTATAGATTGATGGTTCCGGTAGGTTACATTTACATTACTAAGTCACTCTATTAAAATTTTATTATATATTTAAGTGAATATAATTCTAATTATTTCTAAATGTGGTTTTTTCTAGTTTGATATCAACCACCTGATTAGGGAATTATTATTCCATCATAATAGTTTACAAGGACATATAATATAACTAATTAAATAGTTTTTTATGATATACGTTTTGAATTTTTACTATTGGATCTCTTTCTAGATTGTTTGGTGGTGTGAGCTGGATTGTAATTGAAAATGGGAGTTCCTTTTGTTAATTTTGATGTAAACATGGGTTTTATTGAAAATATATATTTATTATATATTGAGATTAACATAATATCATTACGGAAAATTAAATTTCAAGTGAAATATTTGGAATTCTATTTTAAAACATGTGTACAATATTCAAAAGAATGAGTAAATTTTTATTTTTAGTATGTAACAATCTTGAGTATATGTAGGCATGATAAGTGTTTATTAAATTCATTATGTTATCAATTATGGATTGATTGTGAAGGGATAGTTGGATGGTATGGGTTTGATATTTCTTTGGCTTAGTTGACAACACGTGGTAAACCGTTTATCTCTATAAATATTGTATTCTTAATATGATTAATGATTATGACTACCTATATATTATATTTACTATATGAATAAGAATGATTGTATTGGAATCCTATACCGCATTACAGTATTTATATGTGGTTGTATGTAATATCGTGCATGTAAGTGAGTGAGATCGGTCAATAATGTTCTTTAAATGGTATCAAGATCCACAGATATAAATAATTAGTGAAACTAACCCCATTAGGGATAAATATGTGTAAAATAGATTGGGTTTTATGGGAACATGTATTGTTCCATGAGGAGTGGTAGGTCAGTCCCATTTATTATCCATGGAGCTAAGTTAGTTGTTTTGGCTCGGTTAAGGATTTGGTGACTGTGTTTTATTACTTATTTGATTAAGTTATAAATAAGTCTTTATTTATGGTTTCAGGGTGCATGGTCATTGTAACACCGAAATATTTTATGAATTTTTTCCATTAAATTAATTTTTATATGACATCTTTGGTTACACACAACACTGAATTTGATCAAAACATGACATACTATTAAAATATTAATATTTAACATGATAGTTATCCCCTATACATTCGAAATGAGGGAATTACTCAGATTAAATAAATATGAGAATATATTTTTTTCACAAGAATTTAAATTAAATTATTTTTTGAATTATTAATAAAAATGAAAATTAAAATAGTTTGAAAATAATGGAAATCTTTTTTTGAAAAAATGTTATTTTTTGTGCACAAGCAAGTTATATATAATTATATTATATAAATATATTCTATTTAATTATTTAAATGAAATGAATAAATTATATATTAAATAAAATTATAACATTAATCTTATATTTTTTCTATGTACGAAAAAAACATATATTCAATTTTTAGCATAAAAATGTATTTATCCAAAAAGTAGTTTTTTTCAAATTTAGAGAACATAATTTAAATTTAATTTTTTAGAACTCTAGAAAATGTATTGGAAAAAATTTAATTCTTTTTTGATATCATAATTTCATAATTATCCTTGAGTTATTTTTTCAGAATTTTTGGAAGAATAAATTTTAACTCAATATTGAAAAGTAATAGTTTTTATTAAGAAAATAAATAATCATTCAAAGAACATACATGATAAATATCATTGAAATATTTTTTTAAATCTAAAATAATATTAATTATATATAAATTAATAAAATATAGGTCATTGTAATAAATTTCATGTTTAATTTTGACAGAAAACCTTTTAATGTATTGAAAATTTTTTATATTGAAAACAAATTTTTTTATCACATATACTGAATTAATATTAGTTAAATATTTTTAATTTATGTGAATTTTATTTGAAAAAATGGATTAAATATTTATAATAAGAATAATTTACATTATATAAAACCCTTTATTTAATTTTTAGTCAAAATAAATAGTGAAAAAGGTAAAAATTAGTTACCGTTGTTGAGGATAAAAAGAGTTTTCTAGCGGGTTAAACATAAAATTTCACTTTCAAAATAACTAATAATATAATAAAAAACCTAATTACTAGAAATAATTCTACAATTTATCCTATAATGTTTTATAATTATCCATTTTGGATCATTTTGAAATGTAAAAATTGTGGGCAAACTTTATTCTTTTAAAAAATACCATTTTCCTCTCCCTCACTTATAAAAGGCTACCCCCTATCCTCTGAATGTTACACTTTATAAAACCATTTAATCATACAAGAAATGAATAAATATATTCCCTAAATTCGTATTTATATCATAGAGGAATTTTTGAGATCATAAAACCAATATTGGAAGGGTTTATGTTAAACCTAAAGAGGATTTCTGAAGATGAGGTAATGATATAAACCATGCCGTTTTGTTTTACTTCCTCTTATAACTCCTTCAAAAACACTAAAATAATTTTAATATAAAAAACTATTATATCCCATATATCAGGTTTCTATTATTATAATGGAATCATGTAAATACATCTCATCTTCCATCAAATTGTATACAAAATCTTCACACATATATATAGAGGGAAACCGTCTTGCGAAATGGTGTTAGTCATTTTCCCTCACCACCTCTCAATGTTGGATATAATAATTGATATAATATCAATATATGATATTTAGGATATTATTATACCATTTTAATTTTAATAACACATATTCCTTCTTACCACCCAACCTATTAGAGAACAATAATGTCTCTCGTGTGTATGGAATGTTACTACATCACTAACCTATGTGTTCTATTTTTCATTTATAATTTTTTAAAGGGATAGAAATAATGATATATAAAATCAATATATATATTTTATTTTTAATTTAATTATAATTATTTAATTATGATATCATATATGACTTCTTACTTTCCAATTCGTGGGGGAAACAGTAATATCGTTCATTTGTACGATAGACTACCACCTCACACGGTGATGTGATTCATTTTTCAATAACACATTTCAAGGATGGTAAATAAGGATAATTTAATCAATATGTGTAATATATATATATATATATTAAAGAAATATTTCTTAAAATACTATATATTTTTTACATCTCCTTAATTTTATCAGTCGAGAAAACACAAACCTCATTAATGCACACAAATAGCCTACCGTTTCCATGAACGATGTATTTAATTTTATATATCTATATTTAATGAAATACTATAATTACATATATAATTTATATATAATATATTTATATCATAGTTATAAATATTGATATTATGGAAGCATGATATATATAAGAGGAAAAAAAATAAAAAATCAAACCACACATGAAAAATAAACATGTTATTGCCCGAAATTTGATTTTGACATTGAAATTTCAATAAAAGTGTAATAAAAAATCATAATTAAATAATATATGTTATTATATAAATAATTATTTTTCTTTTATATACATATAATAAAATTTCATTTATTATACAATATTTTATTATGTTTACAAAGTAATATGATCCTTAGGGTAAGTGATTTCTATCTTATTTTTCACTTCTGTGAGACAAAAGTCCCATTCATCACTTATTATTTTTTTTGGTGTATATAATTCCCAATTAATGAAAATTAATATTATTCTCCTTAAATTTAATTTTATTTACATATTTATTTTAGGATCTTCCTTTCAAAGGTATTGTAGTTCAAAAGTTACAAAATAGGTAAGATATTTTTGTGTCAATTTTTCTTATTTGGGATATACATTATGTTATGCACCTATCATCTATTATTTGGTTTATATAAAAACCCATTGAAAACACATATCATGAATATCATTCCACTAATTATATTTAATGTTTCTTTTGATGTAATTCTTTAAAGGGTATTAGGATTCAACAGGTAAAAAACATGGTAAGCGTTTAATGTTACGATCTCACTCTTTATCGTAATTGTTTCTGATATTTTTGAAAATGAAATATTATGATACCTATTTTGATAAATTAATGAAAATTATTATCATCTAATTATTTCATTAGAATAATTTTTTACCTTTATTTTATTCTCCTTATTTAGTCATTATTCCAAAAGATTGTTTTTAAATAAAACATAAATTATTTCTCTCTTCGGTCAATTTTTTTTCTTCTATATAAATGTTTTCAAATTATGTTTTTAAAAATGTTTTAATATAACTTTATAATTTTGTAAAGTAAATTTTACTATTTCTGTATTTTTGATAAATTATTTAATGTAGATTGACATGTGATTTTTAAAAAACAAGGATTTTTTGGATTTTTTAAAAAATGTTAAAGGAATATTCATTTTAACATAGATATAATGAGAACAATTTCTTGATGTAATATCCAATTAATGTTTTAAATCATCATATAAATGTTATTAATGTTATTTAGAATGAAAAGATTTTGGACGATGTTTTAATTTTTGAAAAGTTTTTCTTATAGTCAAAAGGTTATTTATTCATGAAATGTTTTAAATTATTTTTAAATAATACTTTATTGGATTTGAAGGTTATTTTCAATAAAAAGGATTTTCAAAATATTTTATGAATTTATAGTACAAAACAGAATTTTCATAAATATACATTTCAAGTGATCTTTAAAACTCAATTTTTAGCTAATGTGACATACACTGACTTACATAATCTTTACTAGGGATTTGATCCAGTGATACCACATTTATTCTATATATGAATGATTTATATTTATGATGATATGATATTTCTAAAACCTCTTTCATTTACGTGGTTTATGTGATGAAGAAATGTGCATTGAATCCAGTTTCCATTCATGGGTTTTGATTTGAAATTTTTTTATGAACCCCACCAAATTACATGGGGTCTGATGTGTTTATTTTTTTTGGAACTTTGGGCACACATATATATTATTTTCCTTATTTGAATCATAAGAAATATATCTCACAGCAACGCATTGGTTAACAATTAATGTTTTACAAGATTAGATGGTACATGATATGTTATCCGAAGATAGAAATTAGGGTATATAAGAGGTTATGTAAGTCCTAAAGTAGGTACACATGTTCCTATCCCATGCCTAACTTTCTATAAATGTCTTGGTGTGTATACTTGACATATGTTTTTATATGCATATGTGTTTTATTGAAATCTATTTGTTATTCCACTATTATTCTTCCATGGACCATGTTATTTTATAACATTTTTATTCATGTCTTATGATCCATATTGATCTATTCAATGACTGATGTTTATGATATATGATATATAGGGTATGGATTTAAAATATTATGCACATTTTTTATACTTATTCTCATTTTATGGTTATTAGTCTCCCTATTTTACCTTTACTGATAATCTAAGTTTACCCTTTCTTATGTTTCTTTTATCCTTGGTTTTAAAGATTGGTATTATGTGAGATATGTCTAATAGGGGATCTATTTATGAAGAATAAAGTTGGACATGATTTATAAATCTTATGAACTTGTGTTTTTTGTTTCCAAGATTCAAACACACTATACCGTTACAATAATCATGTGTGTGTTTTTGTACTGTAATGATTATTCATATAAAAAAATGTAATAACTATGTATTAGAAGTTGGGGTGTATTCAGTGGGTATTAATATATATTTTTAGTGAACCATTGGAAACAGAGATGGGAAAACCTTAGAATGACCTATATGGATATTTCTAACTGTATGTTTACTGATATTTCTAGGGATATGTCTAAGGATAATTCAATATATAATAAAATTTCAAAGATTTTTTTTAAAAAAATAGAGTGATTAGTTTACATGAAATTTAATCCCTTTATGTATACTACATATAGATGAGTATCTGGAACAAAGGTCCCTAGGGGTAATAATTATGAAAATTCTGCATTGAGTTGGAATCAACCATCTCCTTGTGCATGGAAATCGGTCTTTTTACACACCCGGTTTGACACACCTGATGGATTTTCTTGATAAATACAAAAACAATTTTTGTACCATCATAAAGGATTAAAATAAATGAAAACCATTAATTAACTAGGTCAAAATTTAGATTTCAAAAATTTAATATGAGGTTTCCTAATTTTGATATCCTATAAATGGCATTTCATGATTATGTGGTTTCCCGTCAATTATTATCATTGATAAGACGATGATTTTTTGTTTTAGTCAATATCTGGATCTAGAAGTAATTGGATAAGTTTTAGATGTTATGGACAATATGTGGTTGGGAAACAGAATGGGATGATGATTAAACTAAAAGATATTATGATTGTTTTATCTATGTTATCATGATACATGATTAAAAACATATAGCTTAACAAACTCCTAGACACACTAAATAAGATATGGATATATTTTTCTGAGATATTTGGTGGTGGAGACCATTGAGGAAAGAATATTTAGTTTTCTACATGTTGATAATGTGGGAAGATACACTATAGGGAATGTCTCAAAGGAATGAGAAGATATTTATTATGGATAGAAAAAGGGCATAGAGTAAGTGATTTCTATGTAAAATTGAAATTTTTAGTTAATGAAATGGATGAGAATAATGGTTTTCATAAGGCATAATAAATTGATTAATATCAATAATTTTGAATGTATGCTAATTATTAAAATCAAAATCTTAGAAGGAAATATCCTGAATAAGATCATAATGGTTGTTCGAGTAATGTTTTTTTCTATTGATGTTGAAGATTATGCGAATAAAATATGAAAGTAAAAAAGGTATTAAGGAATAATATGAATCATTGTTAATGATTTATGGATGAAGTGGAATTATTTAAGTGTCTATGTATATTAATTCAAGAATTATGAAACCTAAAATATAAAAGGATTGTTTGGAAGAAGTTTTTCATTATGGATTTGTGAGAATATGTTAAATTGTACTAAAGAGAAATAAATTTTATTTATAGGAAATGGTATATTTTATAGGAAAAACATTGAAAGGGAAATATAACACTGAACATGTTCTTTATATTGATATTTTTATGTTTAAATAAGATCAAGGGATTATATTTAAGGTAAAATTAAAATGTATAATACTGATGACCATAGAACTAATTAAAGATTTTATGTAAAAGGGGCTTACATTATATTTTATGGAGTTTAATCATTATTATATTTACAAAATATATTCAATAATTTATGATTTTATTTAAGGAATAAAAAAAATCTTAATTTTTTAAGGAATTATGTTTTCATCGATGTTATATGTTAATTTAAGATATTACAATGTCCCAAGAGAAAATATGGTAGAGGTTTTCACATATTTCAAATATGACATTGTGAGATACTATATATGTTAGATATTAAGGAAAATGTAATTTTGGAAATTATTTATCCTTATTTATAATTTTTTGTATTTTTATCATTTGGAGGATGCTTAAATTTTCCTATTATTGGAATGGAGTACATTGTACATTGGATGTTATTATGATTTTATAGATTTATGTACTATTTCAGCATTTTAATATTTTTCCATATTGGATATCTTATATTATCCATTTTGGATTTGATGATATCTAGTGATTGAATAAATGAATTATCATTCATATGATTCATTTGATCTTTATTTTAGTTTATTAGGAATAAAAAAATCATGTTCATTTTTTGATGTTAGAGAAGAAGATGAAATTGATCAAAAAGCACATAAATTATGAAATTTTTCTTATGATGTAAAATAAATTTGATACATATATATATCGGTGCCAAAGAAATTCATGATCTTATTGAGTCTACAACTTATCAATTTATGCTTCCACCAAACCTCACTCAATTCCACAATGTGTTTCATGTAGCTTTTATAAGGAAGTACATATCTAACCCTTCATATGTGAAGAAATAAGAGTTCATAATTCTGGAGAATTATTTATATTATGAGTAAAAACTAATGTAGATTCTATATTATATATAGAATATTATAACAAACAATATAACTCACACGGTTAGTGTGTAGTGGTGAAAAAGCCACCTCGAGGAATCTACGTGGGAACATGTGTATCAAATGAGCAAGAATTATCCTCAATTTTTTTATAAAAGTAATTAATTTTAAGGGTGAAATTAATTTTATGGGGGTTATAATATAGAACCATGACAATTTATTATTAATTTTTAAATAAATTTAATTTTCTTTGATAGATTTAATTATGCACAAAACCAATTATTAATGAGACATGCCATAATATAAAAATATTATTTTTTAATATAATCGTTATATTAGAGACATTGGAATAGGGGGGTATAAATAGGATTAGAAAAATTATTTAAATATATATTCCAAAAATGTATATAAAATGAATTATTTGTAGACCAATTAATTATAAATGAGAATAAAAAATATTTGAAAATAAAGGAATTCATATTCTAAAAAAACTAATTTTATGTGCAAAAACATGTTTTCAATCAATAAATTAAATAAATGACTTTTGATAAATTATTTTAATAATATTTTTTTTATATAATCAATCAAATATTTAATATATAACACATATTTTTTCTAAGTATGAGATACAAATAAATTCAATTCTATACTAAAAATATATTTTCAAAAATGAATTTCTTTTTTCAATTTCTGCATGTATTTTAATTTATTTTGACTCTTTTGGATTTTTATTAGAAATAATTAAATTATTTTTTAAAATCATCACTTAAAAAATATCTTTGAGTGATTTGTTGATAATATTTTGAACAGAATAATTTTTCAGTAAATAGTAAAACATATTGGTGTTATTAAAAAAATCATTTTCATTCAATTCATTTACTAGATAAATTTATTTAGAATGGTTTTAAAAATAGTTATTTTTTTATTATATATTTATTAATATAATATAGGGTAATTCAGTCAATTCCATATATAAATTTATTTTAAATTCTTTTTAATCATTTGAAAAATTTCTCATTGGAAAACTATTTTTTCTCCAAGATTGTGGAATTAATTTTAAATTAAAATGATTCAAATATTATAATAATATTAATAAAAATAGATTCCATATAAGTAAAAATCAATATTTATAAAATATAATAAGGTCAACATAATTTTTTTCCAAAAGTTAAAGTAAAAAGAGTAAAAAATAATTATAACAGTTAAGGTTCAAACTTGTTTACTGGGGGGATTAAACTAAAATGATAAAGTGTAAAATGATCTAGAAAGATGTAAAAAAAATTTATACAATTATTTCTAAAATATAACCTCTATTGTTTTAATATTACCTATTTCATATCCTTTTGTGTCAAAACCTTGGGTACACATTATTATTTTTATCAAAAATTCTATCCTCTCATTCACTTATAAAAGGACGCACCATCTCCTCCCTTCTTCATAATTCCAAAAAAAATTTCATCCAATAATTACCTAATTATATTCCATAAATACCTACCTACATCCTAGAAGAATTTTTCAGATCAAAAATCAAATTTGGAAGGCTTTAGAATAAACCTAAACTGATTGTCTTAAGAAGAGGAAACGTTTTAAACAATGTGTTTTTATTTATTATATTTTTATAACTCCTAAAATTTATAAATTATGCTTATATAATAACATAAGTATATTATTTATTTAAGTTATTTAATTTACCTAAATCCATCTCATCTTCTATCAAATGGGATAGACAATCATCTTTCTTATGTATGGTGTTCTACCACATTACGAACTAATATTATTCATTTTCCATATCCACCTATCATGGATGGATATAATTATGGATCAAATGTTAATATATGATATTTTGAGATTATTAATATATTTAATTATAACAACACATATATATTCTTTCCACCCAACCTGTTAGAAAATAATAAGTTCCCTCATGTGTGGAAATGATTTCTGTATTGTGAACCGATGTGATATGTTTTTATTTATGTTTTATATATATGAAAATATGGATTTTGTAAATGTATATATATTTTATTTTGAAATTAATTATACTTATATAATTATTATATCACATGTACCATCTTATCTTTCATTTCGTAGTGGATATGATAATGTCATTTTTGTGTATGGTGAAGTTCCACTTCACGAAGCGATGTGATTCATTCTTCACTAACACATTGAATTGAAGGTAATTGGGGTAATTTAAATGAATATTATATATATATATAATAAAATTTATAATGTAATGTTAATATATTATTTATATTTCATTCATTTCATCTATCAAGAAACTGTAAACAATGTTTATGCTTATGTACGACTGACTATGTCCATGAATGATGTATTTAATTTTACTTCTATTAATTTTATGGATTAAAATTAATAAAGAAATAATAACAATATATGATATTTATATCAGGTTTAATATTATATATATATTGAAACTATGATAAAAATAAGGGGAACAAAAAGAAAAATTTAAAATATACATTGAAAATAAAGCAATCATTGAATGAAACATGATTTTAACATGGAATTAAAAATGAACATGTAATAAATGGTTGTAGGTAAAAAATATAAGGTATTATATATATAATAATAGTTTTTTAATTATTTTATAATAATATTATATTTATTATATATTATTACTCATCGTGTAAGATGAAAGTTGGGAGTTAAAGTAAGGTATTTACGCCTCACTTTTTAGTAGTATGAGATAAATGTGATATTCAAAAACTATTTTTTATTTTGTGTTTGTAAATTCAATGAATTTATTTTTTTATTATTTTCCTGAAATTTATTGGTATTTATATGTCATTTTTAGGATATCCATTTCATTGTGTAACACCCCGAGATTTTATGAAAAATATTCTTTTTAATTTCATTAATGTCTTGTGTTGTACGCTACAACAAAACAAGCTTGCAAAACATGCATCATTGACTTGCCTTTCATTACACGCAATCACGACCTTCCTCGATAGCGTGTGTAGTACGCAATACCGAGTTTCACTAAACAATGATAAGCTATTAAAATATTATTAAAACTAGCCGTTATGAATAGTAATAACCACTTTTTGAAATTTTGTAAATTTTATTTTTCAAAATGGACTTCATTTTTGGATTCGGAATATCGAAATTAGCTTAGGGTGAAATTTTGCTACTTTTCGGATAACTTTCATTTTCTGATGAATAGTGAAAATTACTAAATTTTAATTAAAAACAACCTTTTTAATAGAAATAATTAAGAGTGACAAATTATTAATTTTGGGGGTTTTAAAGTTTATTTAGAATATATTTTTACAATTTAGTACAATGTTGGTCATTGGATGTAATTTCACATTTAAATCAGACATATACAAATGTCAATCTTTTGATAGTTATTATCTCTTAAAAACACGCTATTTGTTTTGACGACAAGATTTAATTTTTAAATTAATTAATGCAACTGATATTTTTTGAATTTTTTAAAATAGACATCATTTTTGAATTCAAAATATAAATTATATCTTAGGCCTAATTTTTGGTATTTTTCTGGAAACTTTCATTTTTTAATGAATAGTGAAACCTCTAAGTGGTAGTTAAAAAAATAAATTTTTCATAAAACATAATTTTACCGCTTATGTGAGTGGAATTTCAAAAATCATAGAAACACGGTTGATGTAATTAAGTAAAATGTGGTTCAATGAGATGAAAATAATTTTTGGTGAATAGTAACTTTTTACTTTTTTTTTACAACGGTTAAAAGTAAATAGGGTAATTAAGGGTAAAAATGATATTATTATTACCCTAACACATGTCCTAATTCTATTGGATATGTGTAATTCGACCAAAAACAACCTTAGGAGTAAAATATGACCATTTAGGCCCACTAGGATTAGATTAGGATATTTATTATTAATTTATTTAAAGAAGGTTTAAAATAGATAAAATCAAAGTTTAATAAGAAAATAATTTTTAATATAGGGTTATACATAAGATAAATTCGACTATAAATATTAATTAAAAAGATAAAATGATTTCCTCCATAATTATATTTTATTTGTAATTTTTAGACATTAAATAATTTAATTTATTAATGACACAAAGATGATGCAGTAATTATCTTATTAATGGAATATTGACATAATTGATGTTATAAATACACAAATAAATGTAAATTGAGACTTTTTATGAATTCAAATATTTTAATAGGTTCATATGACATGTTAGTATTGATTTAATTAACTTTATTCGAAATAATCATTCTGTTATGATTTTCAAAAAAATCAATTACTAAATAGTGTCAAAATTGAAATAAAATAGTTTTTAAAACAAATATTATATTACTGATTGTTATTTTATTCCTAAAAATCTAAGGTTCGGCCAAGATACTCATATCATGATAGGTGTATCATTAATGGACCCCTTGGGGGTCTCTTGGATGTATATGGTATTCTTATTAACAATATAATATAAAAATAAAAAGTGACATGGTAAATGTCAATCTAATTAACTAAGAGTTAAAACTAAAAGATAAGGTTAATATAATGACCTAATGTAACATCCCAGGTAAATAAAGAATAAAGAATTTTTATATTTATTAATATTTACGAATTAAATATTTATTTTATTTTAAAGGGGTTGCTATGTTCGATAGCGTACCCGGTACGCAACGATGAGTTTCTTTGAAACTTATGTAGCACACTAGTAATAAAATAATATTATATTAAATGTTAGTTAACAAGTAGCCATTGTACTAGAGGGAATGGATAGAAATAACTAAAATATGACTAGATGTGTTTTTAAATGTTTATACATTTACCCAATAAAAGATAAAGGCTTAAAATATGGAAAGAGTTCAATTTTAGGGCATATATACTCTAATTTTCACTAAAGGTTCACTTATCACCTTTTAATGGTGAACCGTCATTAAATATAGTTTTGATCACTCTTATACATTATTTTGGACCAAATATAACTCTTCTTTAGAATCGGGACATCAAAATTTACTTTGTGTAAATTTTTGGTACCTTTCTGATAAAGTTCATTTTTTTATGAATAGTGTAAAATGTTGTATTTTAATTCAAAACCTCTTTTTAATCTAAATTATTTATATGATTAGATTATTATTTTAATTGGTTTTAAAGTGAAATTAGAAAATATTTTTACCATTTAATCCAATGGTGGTCATTGGAATCAATTTCACTTTGAAATTGGACTTAAACTGGTGTCAATCTTTTGATACTTATTGTTTCACAAAAACACGCTATTTGTCATGACAGCGGGAATTAAATATTAAATTAATTAATTTGACTTATATGTTTTGAATTTTGTAAAATGGACTTCATTTTTGAATTCGGAATATCAAATATAGCTTAGGGTGAATTTTTGGTAATTTTCTGAAAAACTTCAATTTTTGATGAATAGTGAAACCACTAAGTGGTAATCAAGCAAACTGATTTTTCAGTTAAATCAAAGTTTACCACTAATGTGTATTGAATTTTGAAAATCCGACATACATGGTTGTCATTAAGAAGTAAAATGTGGTTCAATGAGATTATAATAATTTTTTTTTGGTGAATAGTAACTTATTAAGTTCTTAATCGCGATTAGAGGTAATTAGTGTAGTTTAAGGTACAAATGGTATTATAAGAATATGAAAACACCATGACACTTGTCCTAAACCTATTGGGTGAGTCATGGCCGACCAAGACAAGCCATGGGCAAACTTGGGGACCCCATGGAGCAACTTTAGTTGGAAAATGACATTAATATACTTTTTATTTAATGTTAAAGTGAAAATGACACTAACATAAATTGTTTTACTACAATAATTTTTGAGTGGGGTTATACAAGTCCAAATTTTGATTATAAATAGTCATTAGAAAGATAAAAAGATTTCCTACATCATAGTATTTTTGTTATAATTTTTAGACATGAAATAAATTAAATTATTTATGACATAATAATGATGTAGTGATGACATCATTATTTGACGATTTAAATAAAATGGAAAGATAATGAAAAATCTAAAACCTACACATGTCCAAAACCAATTGGATGAGTGTATTTAGAACCCTTATCACCTTATCCACGAATTATATCAATGTGGGACCTTTTAAAACCGGAACACATTTTCAAATAAAGTAATATTTCTTTACTTTCCAAAAGTGCCCCTCCTCTCCTCTTATAAAAGGCCCCCACCTCTACCCCATTTCACACACTTCTCAAGCCTTTGGCTCGGACAACCCCTGCCCAATTACTCTCTCCACATCCCTCTCCTCATCCTAGAGGATTCCCTTTGGGCATAATCCTTTCAAAGGAAGCCTTTAGGATCAAATCAAAAGGGAGTTACACTTTTAAAGGTAATTCATTCTCTCTTGTTCATTTGTTTTATTTTGCTTCTCCAACCCTCTAAACTCTTTTTATTTACTTCTTTTGTAACAACACCAGTATCTTAAATATACTAGGATGTTTTTATAATATTTATTTGAGCTACACTCTCACACAACTACATCAAATGGTTAAAGAACATACAGTTTCCGTGGATGGCGAAATTCTGCCTCCCGAAACGATGATTGTTTAATACTCATTTAACACCTGCAAGGGTGGCCATTATGATGTCACTATTTTTATATATGATATATAATATGTTTATGTTTTCTTTATGCTTCTGTATTTTTAATTTTTGTCATACCTTTATGGTTTCCATAATGGGTAAACACGATATCTTCATTTAAGGAAGTGCGGACTACCGCCCCCTAAAAGTGATGTGATTCGTTAATGCCATATGTGGGACGTGTAAAGGATGGATTTAAAGTTATTATATATGATGTTATAATGGAATTATAATATACCTCTATATCATTATTATTTCTTTCCATTAAAGTATGAGATAGAAATGAAAGTAGCGTTCATGCGTACGTACGGCTTACCGTCTCCATGAACGGTGCATTTCATTTCTTATCCCCAAATGTAATGTACTATTAAAATTACATGTATATAATGTATATATATAATTAATTATATATCTAAATGATGAATATAATTCTGGAATTAAAATATACATACCTATCATTTAGTTTTAATTCCACTAATATGACAATGAAATGAAAGTAGCGTTCATGCGTACGTACGGCTTACCGTCTCCATGAACGGTGCATTTCATTTCTTACCTCTAAATGATTATGTAATATTATAAATACATGTATATGCTGGATATATATGATACATATTATATCCAAATTGGGAATTTCATTCTGGATATAAAGAACTTTTGACCACATGAACAACATATAATTGTAAGAAGTCAACTTTCGACTTAAGAACCAAATATTGACAAAACAAACATTATTAACTTAAATGGTTACATAGTGTTTATAACATGGAAATAAGTGATATAAAAAGAATAATGTACTTTAAAAAGGTTCTTAATCAAGTATAAATTAACTCAAGTTTATTATTCAGGATGTTAAAGAACGATCGAGTCAAGTCGGACCCAAGGTAAGGGAACTTCTTAACCCAATTTCCATTCTTTGGGATAATCTCCTACTTTCAAATTATGTCGTGATATTATTATGTCTTATTTTGTATTTTTACTTCCTTTATGTGTACCTATAGTGAATACACATAATAGATCTATTTTTGATCTTTTTAAGGACTTCGTCTCAATCTCCTTTCATTGAGGCATATTTCGTTTTATACACAAATTTATTTTATACGGTGTATAAAATCCTTTTACTTTTACTTTTATAAAAAAGGAATCTTTTTCTACGAAGCGTTTTACTAAACGACAAAAAGGAATGTTTTTTTTAACGTACGCGGTGACAACGACCTTTTCCGCCGCCGCGAGTATTATTTGATCTTTGGCTTTCTCAACAAGCCGTAATGTTTTTAGAATAAAATAAATACCATATACTCTTTTATGTATTTTGGTATTGAAAATGGTTTTGAAAAAGGATTCTATTATGTCAATATATTTATGATATATTGTGATTGAAATGTGGAAATGTTATCATTCCTTTATATTGGTTTTATGTTTTATGATTTTATACTGGTACATGGACATTTTAACGGGTGGTTACGTTATAAACCATATGACGGGTGGTGCCGTGAATACCAGGACGGGTGGTTACGTTATAACCTCCAATGCATTGGGTATGGAAGTCGGCCGTATGGCTATTCCATTAAGTATGTATGGAAATTGGCCGTATGACTATTCCATTAAGTGATATGTGTGGAAGTCGACCGTATGGTTATTCCACTTAAGTATGTTTATGTCCCAAGTTACCTTTATATATTCTATGTGTTCTTTATATGGGTTTTATTGTAATCCTTTGGTTACAAAAAGGTAAGTAATGATACTTTATTCAGTGAAGATTTTTTTTACTACTTCATGAAGGTGAAGGTATTACTTTGATATAGTATACATGGTTTACTTGATGTTTGAAAAACTAACAGTTTTCATTCTTTTTGTATCCCTTACTGAGCTTTTTATGCTCACCCCATGTTTTTCGAAATGTTTTTCATAGGACTTAAAGTGGAATAAGGCCAAGGATGGGATCAAGGGAATTTCATGCAATCTAAAACATGGAATCTAAACATCTTTCTTTTTAAGAGTTTTTATTTTATGGAGACTTAGTAGAAGTGTCTACTTTGTAATCTTTTAAGATGTAATAGTTATGTTCTAATTATCTAAAACTCTAAACCTGAAAAGATCCTCAATGTGAATTATTCATTTAATTAAATATTAAGTAAGGTTTAAGGCTGGGGCCTTATAGTTGGTATCAAAGGTCGGTTTAGACAACTTTAGGAGTTAGAAAAGTGTTAAATTATAATATGATTGAAATGATATAGCATTTACGGATTACCATGTTGCTTCACCTAAGATATTTCTGTGTTCAGAATGGTTTTCTGTCGAGGAAACAAATCAGCTATGTTGGGACGACATCAGAAGGAAGATAACCTTCCAAATCAACAACCTGAGATGGTCGGAATCGGAACTGAACAGTTTGTTGCAGTAATGGAACAGTTGACTCAGGCTATAAATGGTGGTGGTATTCATGCACAAGATCAGCCAGATCAACCGTAGAGGAACATGTCAGTGGTGGAACATTTCATGAGGCAACATCCCCCATCATTTAGAGGATCATCTGACCCTGTGCAAGCTGAAGGGTGGATTAAAGCACTGGAGAAGATTTTTAATGTCATGGGGTGTTCAGAACATCAAAAGGTTAGTCTTGCTGTTTACCGTTTTGAAGGTGAAGCTGATCAGTGGTGGTCGATGGTGAAAAATATAAGGGATAGTGATGAGATTGAGGATCTTCACTGGGACGAATTCAAAGTTATGTTTATTGAGAAATATTTTCCTAAGGTGGTTCATCTTAGGATGGAAAAATAGTTCCTAGAATTGAGGCAGGAGGATGATTCAGTGGCTGCTTATGAAGAAAAGTTCACTCGATTGGCAAGGTATGCTCCAAACTTCATACGAGATCTTGATAGTAAAATAAACCGTTTTTACTCAGGGTTAAAGCCAAATTATCGAAGGGATTTAGCTTCTCATGAGTTCAAAAGTTATGAAAAACTTGTTCGATGTACGGAGAAGGTGGAAATGAAGTTTTTCGATGATCAGGTGTTCTATGAAAAACAACAGAATATGAGATCTAGTTGGCAGGAAAAGGGGAAGAATTCATCAAAGAAGCAAGGAGGTAAGAAAACCAAATATCCATCCTGTGAGAAGTGTAGTAAAATGCATCCTGGAGAATGTTTATCCAAGTCTGGTAAGTGCTTTCGGTGTGGTAAGTCTGGTCATATTGCTCGTAACTGTAAGGAAGATGATCAAGCAGGAAATGAAAAGCCAACAGTAGGATGTTTTAAGTGTAATGAAATGGGTCATTATGTAGATGAGTGTCCGACAAGGAGCTTGAGTGATGGGAAGCAGTTAGACTACAAGCAGAAAGGGGTGGTAAAATCCTTTGAAACAACTTCAGCAGATGTTGGGCCATCGAATGAAGTGGTATCTGCTCCAGGGAGCTCAGTATTTTTCGAAGATTGACTTGAGGTCGGGGTACCATCAGTTGAAAGTAAAAGAAGCAGACGTTCCGAAGACTGCGTTCCGTACTAGATATGGCCATTATGAATTTTTAGTTATGCCTTTTGGGTTAACCAATGCACCTGCTGTATTCATGGACCTTATCAATAAAATTTTCCATGAGTTCTTGGATAAGTTTGTGTTTGTGTTCTGAGGTTTGGGAAGAGATTATGTGTTCCTTGTGATTCGCAGTTGAAGAATGAGTTCTTTTTTTTTCCATCCTGGCAGTACTAAGATGTACAGAGGTCTGCGGGAGTATTACTGGTGGGATGGAATGAAAAGAGACATTGCTGATTTTACTATGAAGTGTTTGACATGTCAACAGGTTAAAGCAAAGAGGCAGTTACCGAAAGGGATGCTTCAGCCTTTACCAGTGCCAGAGTGGAAATGGGAAAACATATCCATGGACTTTGTTGTGGGATTACCGAGGACATCTCGAGGTAATAATGCAATCTGGGTTATTGTTGATCGCTTGACCAAATCTGCTCATTTCCTTTTTATACGAGATACTTTCTCTCTTGATCAACTTTCTCGTTTGTATCTTAAAGAGATAGTCAGGTTACATGGAGTTCCTCTCTCCATTGTATCGGATCATGATCCCAGGTTTACTTTTAAATTTTGGAAAGGCCTTCAGAAGTCGTTGGGTACTGAATTAAATTTTAGTACAGCTTTTCATCCTCAATCAGATGGGCAGTCAGAACGAACAATTCAGACATTGGAGGGTATGCTACGAGCTTGTTTGATGGATTATCAGGGAAGTTGGGACCAACATCTTTCTTTGGTTGAGTTTTCTTATAATAACAGTTTTCATTCCAGTATACAGATGGCACCATTTTAGGCATTATATGGGAAGCGGTGTCGAACTCCAGCTTTCTGGGATGAAGTTGGTGAAAGGAAGTTGATGGGACAAGAATTTGTAGAAGAGTTGGCAGAAAAAGTTCAGTTGATTCAGAAAACACATGAGAATAGCACAGAGCAGGCAGAAGAGTTATGCGGATAACCGGAGGAAGGATCTATCTTTCGAGGTAGGTGATCATGTTTTTCTCAAGGTTTCTCCTTGGAAAAGTGTGATGAGATTTGGTAAGAAAGGAAAGTTGAGTCCATGGTTGGTTGGACCATACGAAATTATGGAAAGAGTTGGATCAGTTGCATACCGAGTGGCTTTACCTCCGAGTTTATCTCAGGTACACAATGTTTTTCACGTTTCGATGTTGAGAAAGTATATGCCAGATCTATCTCATGTTTTGAGTCCAGAGGTAGTTTAGCTGGAAGAGAACCTATCTTATGAGGAACAACCGGTCCAGATTCTTGACCACAGGGAGCAGGTGTTACGGAATAAGGTGATTCATCAGGTAAAGGTTTTGTGGAAAAACCATGTGATTGAATAGGCAACTTGGGAATCTGAAAATGCTATGAGAGATAAATACCCCCACTTATTTTGATAAGTGAATAAAATTCCGAGGATGCAATTCCCAAAAGGGGGGAAGGATGTAACATCCCAGGTAAATAAAGAATAAAGAATTTTCATATTTATTAATATTTACGAATTAAATATTTATTTTATTTTAAAGGGGTTGCTATGTTCGATAGCGTACCCGATACGCAACGATGAGTTTCTTTGAAACTTATGTAGCACACTAGTAATAAAATAATATTATTTTAAATGTTAGTTAACAAGTAGCCATTGTACTGGCGGGAATGGATAGAAATAACTAATATATGATTAGATGTGTTTTTAAATGTTTATACATTTACCCAATAAAAGATAAAGGCTTAAAATACGGAAAGAGTTCAATTTTAGGGCATATATACTCTAATTTTCACTAAAGGTCCACTTATCACCTTTTAATGGTGAACCGTCATTAAATATAGTTTTGATCACTCTTATACTTTATGTTGGACCAAATATAACTCTTCTTTAGAATCGGGACATCAAAATTTACTTTGTGTAAATTTTGGGTACCTTTCTGATAAAGTTAATTATTTTATGAATAGTGTAAAATGTTGTATTTTAATTCAAAACCACTTTTTAATCTAAATTATTTATATGATTAGATTATTATTTTAATTGGTTTTAAAGTGAAATTAGAAAATATTTTTACGAGTTAATCCAATGGTGGTCATTGGAATCAATTTCACTTTGAAATTGGACTTAAACTGGCGTCAATCTTTTGATACTTATTGTTTCACAAAAACACGCTATTTGTCATGACAGTGGGAATTAATTATTAAATTAATTAATTTTACTTATAGGTTTTGAATTTTGTAAAATGGACTTCATTTTTGAATTCGTAATATCAAATATAGCTTAGGGTGAGTTTTTGGTAATTTTCTGAAAAACTTCAATTTTTGATGAATAGTGAAACCACTAAGTGGTAATCAAGCAAACTGATTTTTCAGTTAAATGAAAGTTTACCACTAATGTGTATTGAATTTTGAAAATCCGACATACATGGTTGTCATTAAGAAGTAAAATGTGGTTCAATGAGATTATAATAATTTTTTGGTGAATAGTAACTTATTAAGTTCTTAATCGCGATTAGAGGTAATTAGTGTAGTTTAAGGTAAAAATGGTATTATAAGAATATGAAAAAACCATGACACTTGTCCTACACCTATTGGGTGAGTCATGGCCGACCAAGAAAAGCCATGGGACAACTTGGGGACCCCATGGAGCCACTTTAGTTGGAAAATGACATTAATATATTTTTTATTTAATGTTAAAGTGAAAATGACACTAACATAAATTGTTTTACTACAATAATTTTTGAGTGGGGTTATACAAGTCCAAATTTTTATTATAAATAGTCATTAGAAATCTAAAACGATTTCCTACATCATAGTAGTTTTTTTATAATTTTTAGACATGAAATAAATTAAATTATTTATGACATAATAATGATGCAGTGATGACATCATTATTTGACGATTTAAATAAAATGGAAACATAATGAAAAATCTAAAACCTAAACATGTACAAAACCAATTGGATGAGTGGATTTCGAACCCTTATCACCTTATCCACGAATTATATCAATGTGGGACCTTTTAAAACCGAAACACATTTTCAAATAAAGTAATATTTCTTTACTTTCCAAAAGTGCCCCTCCTCTCCTCTTATAAAAGGCCCCCACCTCTACCCCATTTCACACACTTCTCAAGCCTTTGGCTCGGCCAACCCCTGCCCAATTACTCTCTCCACATACCTCTCCTCATCCTAGATGATTCCCTTTGGGAAGAATCCTTTCAAAGGAATCCTTTAGGCTCAAATCAAAAGGGAGTTACACTTTTAAAGGTAATTCATTCTCTCTTGTTCATTTGTTTTATTTTGCTTCTCCAACCCTCTAAACTATTTTTATTTACTTATTTTGTAACAACACCAGTATCTTCAATATACTAGGATGTTTTTATACTATTTATTTGAGCTAAACTCTCACACAACTACATGAAATGGTTAAAGAACATACGGTTTCCGTGGATGGCGAAATTCTGCCTCCCGAAACGATGATTGTTCAATACTCATTTAACACCGTCAAGGGTGGCCATTATGATGTCACTATTTTTATATATGATATATAATATGTTTATGTTTTCTTTAATCTTCTTTATTTTTCATTTTTGGCATACCTTTATGGTTTCCATTATGGGTAAACACGATATCTTCATTTAAGGAAGTGCGGACTACCGCCCCCTAAAAGTGATGTGATTCATTAATGCCATATGTGGGATGTGTAAAGGATGGATTTAAAGTTATTATATATGATGTTATACTGGAATTATAATATACCTCTATATCATTATTATTTCTTTCCATTAAAGTATGAGATAGAAATGAAAGTAGCGTTCATGCGTACGTACGGCTTACCGTCTCCATGAACGGTGCATTTCATTTCTTATCCCCAAATGTAATGTACTATTAAAATGACATGTATATAATGTATATATATAATTAATGATATATCTAAATGATGAATATAATTCTGGAATTAAAATATACATACCTCTCATTTAGTTTTAATTCCACTAATATGACAAAGAAATGAAAGTAGTGTTCATGCGTACGTACGGCTTACCGTCTCCATGAACGGTGCATTTCATTTCTTACCTCTAAATGATTATGTAATATTATAAATAAATGTATATGCTGGATATATATGATACATATTATATCAAAATCGGGAATTTCATTCTGGATATAAAGAACTTTTGACCACATGAACAACATGTAATTGTAAGAAGTCAACTTTCGACTTAAGAACCAAATATTGACAAAACAAACATTATTAACTTAAATGGTTACATAATGTTTATAACATGGCAATAAGTGATATAAAAAAAATAATGAACTTTAAAAAGGTTCTTAATCAAGTATAAATTAACTCAATTTTATTATTCAGGACGTTAAAGAACGATCGAGTCAAGTCGGACCCAAGGTAAGGGAACTTCTTAACCCAATTTCCATTCTTTGGGTTAATCTCCTACTTTCAAATTATGTCGTGATATTATTATGTCTTATTTTGTATTTTTACTTTCTTTATGTGTACCTATAGTGAATACACATAATAGATCTATTTTTGATCTTTTTAAGGACTTCGTCTCAATCTCCTTTCATTGAGGCATATTTCGTTTTATACACAAATTTCTTTTATACGGTGTATAAACTCCTTTTACTTTTACTTTTATACAAAAGGAATCTTTTTCTACGAAGCGTTTTACTAAACGACAAAAAGGAATGTTTTTTTTAACGTACGCGGTGACAACGACCTTTTCCGCCGCCGTGAGTATTATTTGATCTTTGGCTTTCTCAACAAGCCGTAATGTTTTTAGAATAAAATAAATACCATATACTCTTTTATGTATTTTGGTATTGAAAATGGTTTTGAAAAAGGATTCTATTATGTCAATATATTTATGATATATTGTGATTGAAATGTGGAAATGTTATCATTCCTTTATATTGGTTTTATGTTTTATGATTTTATACTGGTACTTGGACATTTTAACGGGTGGTTACGTTATAAACCATATGACGGGTGGTGCTGTGAATACCAGGATGGGTGGTTACGTTATAACCTCCAATGCATTGGGTATGGAAGTCGGCCGTATGGCTATTCCATTAAGTATGTATGGAATTTGGCCGTATGGCTATTCCATTAAGTGATATGTGTGGAAGTCGACCGTATGGTTATTCCACTTAAGTATGTTTATGTCCCAAGTTACATTTATATATTCTATGTGTTCTTTATATGGGTTTTATGGTAATCCTTTGGTTACAAAAAGGTAAGTAATGATACTTTATTCAATGAAGATTTTTTTTACTAATTCATGAAGGTGAAGGAATTACTTTGATATAGTATACATGGTTTACTTTATGTTTGAAAAACTAACAGTTTTCATTCTTTTTGTATCCCTTACTGAGCTTTTTATTCTCACCCCAAGTTTTTCGAAATGTTTTTCACAGGACTTAAAGTGGAATAAGGTCAAGGATGGGATCAAGGGAATTTCATGCTATCTAAAACATGGAATCTAAACATCTTCCTTTTTAAGAGTTTTTATTTTATGGAGACTTAGTAGAAGTGTCTACTTTGTAATCTTTTAAGATGTAATAGTTATGTTCTAATTCTCTAAAACTCTAAACCTGAAAAGTTCCTCAATGTGAATTATTCATTTAATTCAATATTAAGTAAGGTTTAAGGCTGGGGCCTTATACCTAAACTTGTCTAAATTCTATTGGATGAGAGTATTTAGACCAATCCCCACCTTAGATTCGAAATAAATCAATTTGGATCTATTTAAAACCGAATTTGACTTTATAATAAAATAATATTTTTAGTTATTCGAAAGGTGCCCATCTCCTCCCTTATAAAAGGGAACCTCCTCCCTCTCCTCCTCACACCACTTTGAGCCTTCATGCTCGGCAAAACCCTGGAAAATTCTCCTCTTCAATTCCCTAGAAACATCCTAGAGGTCCTGTTTTTTTCAAAGACCAATTTTAGTGCCCTAAGAGGAAGACTCAAAGAGGCGCTTCAAAGAAGAGGTAATGTCCGTTACTGATTGTTTCATCTTTATTTATTCTTCCACTTCTTCTTCTTAGGTTGTTTCATTATTAAGTAATAACATCAGTATCACTCATATACAGATATTTTATTATAAATATGAAACAACCTTATTTCACCATCGATCCATCCTACGGAAAACGAAATCACCGCGCGTGCGTACGTACAGAATACCGTCTCCACCCCGTGGTGTAATCTATTTTCCACCACCACCATACTTGGATGGGTATAATAGTGTAAATAATAACTATATATGATTATTTTAATGTGATATTGATTCTGAAATAGTATACATACACTCCAATACAATTCCACGATCATGAGAACGATATCATCGCTCCTGCGTACGTACGGACTACCGTCTCCACGACGCGATGAGATTCATTCTCCACGTTTACCATTCATGAATGATTATAAAGTATATATAATATGTAATCATGAAATATATGAAATAATAATGATACTGGATTTATGTGCATATATATGTATGTCATCTACTTAATTCCATTCAACTCAATAAGGAAAAGAAAACAGCGTTCATGCGTACGTACGGTCTACCGTCTCCAGGAATGGTGTATTTCATTCCATTTACTGATCTATTATATATATATATATGAATATATATTATATATAAATCATGTTTTATATTCTGGAATTAAGTAATCATGATCTATGTAATCATATGAATAATTACAAGTCAAAACACGGACGACAAATGAAACGATTTTACCCAAAACGCTTCTTAACTTGGAATTTACAAAAGAATGGGTAATATAAATCCATAAGTGAACGATATATGATATCATAACAATGAGTATGATTCTAGAATAAGTCAATAAAATTATTTAAATAATTATACAGGAGGTTCGGACACTTACGAAGCATATCAGACCTAAGGTAAGGGATAAATTTTCAATCTTATTTTTATCTGAGATTGCTTATACGTAAGTATTTACTGGGGTTACGTTTATAAGCCATGACCATGTTTTCTAAAAATGATTTCATAAAATTTTTACCATTATTCCATGGATGTTTAAAGTCATTTTTACCCTTTATTTACTTTTTACCACATTGTATGAATGGAATCTTTCCTTTGGTTACTATATAAGGTACTTTTTGAATTTTCTGACAAAAGTATGAGGAGAATGTTATTTTTAACTTATACGGCGTGAACGGATTTTTACGGTTTCATAAGGACTCATTTTCAAGAAGCTTCCTCTACAATATTTCATGATTATTTTCAACAAAACCCTTATCTTTTAAAATATCATTGAATTTTGTGAAAAGAAAATGATTTTAAAGAAGAAATGATATTTTCCTCAAGAATTCATTTCAAGTGTTTTGTCAAAACTATTTTCCATCTAAGATGACATTATGTCATATGTGTATGTTTCAAGTAAAATGTCTCTATGATTTAAATGGTTTCAATTTTCTTATGATGAAATGATATCAATTTTTTATGGATTATGTTATGATGGCATGATGTTTAAGAATCCCATTTTATTTCATGGGTTTTGCTATGATATATGATTTATGATTTTGTGGCACATGAAAGAATGATTTCATTATTAGATGGATGAGACCTATATCTCCCTCCAATGAATTGGGTAAATATTTTATATCTCATGAGATATACATGGCTGGAACGGTATGTTAATCCGGTTCAGTGTTACAGGACTGAAACGAGGAGTGAACTCGATTCAGAATGGGACTTTGTCCACTAAGATGGTATTGGTAGCAATGCCTAGGCTACTATGGAAATCATTACATGTGTTTAATGGATGAAACAATTACATGTTTTATTCCCATTCAATTTTATCATTCTTAATGTTTCTTTATGATCTATGCCTTAGGTACTTCCATGTTTTATGTCATTGCTCAAGGTTTTGATGTTTAAACATTATGTTCATGTTTTTAAGTTCAAATGTATATAGTATGTTTTATTTTATCAATGCTTACCCTTACTGAGCATTAGAGCTCACCCTTTTTATGTTTTCTTTTCCCCAGGATATAAAGAAAGGTTTTAGGTAAGAAAAAAAGGGGAAGATCTTTATGGGAGATGTTTAAGATCTTTCACCAAGATTAGAAGATTTTATTCTGAGTATCCAAAGACACTAAACTATTATTGTCCTTGTGTTTCTATTTTTGTTATGTATTAAGTATTCTGCAAAATTAATGTAATTTACATGTACGTCAAGCATCGGGTTTCTACACATTGGGTATATGGTTCAAAATATACCATAGGTATAAGGTATTATTGTCTCAATTTGTCACCTGTGGCAAAAATGTTATGTAATACACCTATATTATTTTTTGAGTTGTATATAAAACCAATTTTTCACGTTATATCATAAATATACTTCCTTTCATTATATTTATTTTTTATTTTGAAGTTATTTTCTAATGGGTAATTTGATTCAAATGATTCTAAAGTGGTAATAGTTTGATGTTACATTGTCATTGTTTATTGGGATTGTTTATTATTACTATTATTATTATTATTATTATTTAGAGGTTGAAATATTATGATCCATTTCACATGAAAATACTAAAATTTATTATCATGTGTTTATTTCATGAGAATACATTTTTCTTTCATTTTCAACAATTAATGTTATCATGATTCCAAAATATTTTTTAATTGAATCTATCTTTATATCTCTGTTCAATCGAAAACCTATTTTTATTCCATATCACTTTTGTTAAGTAAATATTTATACTTATGAATTTTCTATTACCATTTTTTGGGAAATCAAAAAATCTTTCTTAAAATAATTTATTACTAAATTTTTATGTCCTATGTTTCTTAGAGTGTTATTATATAAAAGAGATAATTTCACCATAAATATTAAATTTTCTAATGTATACATGAATTTATAATAACTTTTTTCATTATTATTATCATAATGAATATGGAACTAATAACAATGGGATTAGGCATATCCCATTAAAAATAAGACATTCAATATATTCTTTTTTACTAACAAAGTATTTAAAATGAGACATATATCAGAACCGATACACATCAGATCCACATTCATATATATCATCACAAGAAAATATATAAGGGATTCCATCAAATTGGATAAAATTTAATTTCCGAATACAAAAACTATTTTCTCTTTTAATACAACATCTTTTACATTTTTATGGTGTAAATTCAATATAATGTCATACATTCTGTTATTCCTAAAAGAAATGACATGTCGAATTCCACATGTCTAAGTAAATGCAACAAACATATAGAAAATATAACCGTTGGAGGATCAAGATGATGTCTGTAATATCACTTATAAATACCCTATCATACAAAGAGTTTAGAGTAGATGATTTTGTGTTGTGTATGACTCATTTGTGTTTTTTGATTTTGTGAGAGATCTGAAAATTTCACGTGTGATCATCTTGTTCATAGTCATTATAATCATTTAGAGTTTTTTGAACTATAATCATTGAATTTGATTATTTGAATATGATCATTGGATTGCAGGGATAGAATGATGGAGGATCCATTCAGTATATTGAATGAGGGATTTTTGGTATAAGAATACAAAGAAGCCGATCATCATATCAAGGGATTTACATGATGAAAAAATATAGACTTTCTTGTAAGTATAAAACAAGGGACACCTTTAACCATGGTTTGTGGATACTGTACACTTATCCTTATATGATATCTATTCAATTTTAAATACCTGTAAGTCATTTTTTTACTCTGTATAGCTATTGTAATAATTGCTTCTTACAAGCTCCTAAATCCACTATGAATGTGTGATTATTATTTTTATCATAACAAAACTAGAAATGATAAACAATATCAGTATTACTACTCGGATATACTATTAATCTCAGACATACTCATCTAATTGTATCCATTTCAAATATGATCTTTTAACCCTGATTTAATCATAAGATTTGTGACTATGTTTTTCATAATATGATATTATCGTAATCTAGATGATTATTATACGTTGATAAAATCAGACTGAGGGGTAAGACTAAATTCTATCCTTTTATATAAGGAAGTTTTTGAATCAGTTTAGTTTAAATTATTTTAATGTAAAGGGGTTCTAAAACTACATTTCACCTCCTCTTGTAATAAGTCCATATAGAGTACATTATTTTGATCCTAATCAATAGAATTCTAATAAAATGATACAAAAATTAGTATTAGGGGATGATTCCATTTATTAAAAACATGCTTAATATTTTATTTATTTTACCTTTTTATGTCTATTTAATTATTACAGCACTAACCTATTTGTGGAAAATAATGTTTTTTCTTTTAATATGATAGGAAATAATATTGGATTTATTGGTAATTTAAATCCCAATATATCACCAATATATTTATGGTATGGACTATCAGTATTTGAGGGATCAGATGAAGAATTTCTAAATCAACATTGGAGTTGACAATTTTGTAAAGGTTACTGGTAATTATAAGATCCCTGATAAGGAAGTTTATGTATTTTAAAATCAAGAAAATTAATATTGTCAACTACATTATAGGGTTATAATAATTTACTATGCTCAATGAATAAGAGTATATACAGGTATATTTATTCATGTGAAGTAGAAAATATTATTTGGAATAAGTTATAGATTACTCACTTAAGAACATCAAATTTTATAGAAACGTGGTGAGCAATGTTATTAACTGAATAACATTATTTTGAATTTTTAACGGGATAAAGAATTTCTATGATACATCTAAGTTTTATGACAATCATAAAATTTTTACAATATCTTGGAGAGAATGTTTTTGACGATGATTTTTTTTTGAAGAAAATTATTGATATCATGCCCAATGAATGGGATTCTAAAATAATATAAGTTGATGATACATAGAAATCGAAAAATATTACTCTTGAAGAATTAATTGGTATTATTTTTAAGTATGAGGGTACATTAAAAATAGATTCTGAAAAAAGATAAGAAAAAATGGGGTGTTTCTTTCAAATCTAACATAGGTCCAACTAATATTAAAAATGTGGTTATGTCTTCCAAAAAAAAGGTTGTTACCCAGTCAGATTCAAGTGATTCTGATCACTCAAAAAATAAACTATCTAATCCTGATTGATGAATGAGAAATATATTTGGAAATAAATAATTTCGGTATCTATATAAGAAATATATTATGGACATGAATGAAGATAATTATTATGAAGTTACATTTTTTTGTTTCAAAAAGATGAACATATCAGACCCAATTGTCCTAATTTGAAAAGGAAACATTGAACAAAATAAAATCTGGTAGGAATGTAATAATGTTTTATAAGTATATGAATAATAAATCAATTAATTAAAATGATTCGTAGCGTGCAAGGGGAGGATACTCTTCAGATAACTCTTATGATCAAGAATGTTCAGGATTGAGGAACATATGCATTCTTTCAGAAATACCCAATGAAAATAATTGTCTAATAGATATGGTACACACTGATGAAAACAATAAAAATATATATTTGTGTGAAAAATATCCTGATTCTAATAAAGATAAAAATTATAAATCTTCAGATGAAGAACCTTCAATATTAGAGGATAAAACTCTTCCTTCATTTGAAGAAGTATATCGTTTTTCAAAACTCTTTGAAAATGAAAATTGAAAATTTAGCAAGAAACTTGATATGCAAAATTCAAAAATTAATTTTTTAACAAAATAATTATCAGATCTTTCAAAAGATCATGATAAGTATATTTTTGGAAAAGATACTATTTATAAGTGTTTAGAAAAATTAATTTATAAAAAGAATAATTTACAAACTAGTTTTGAAAAACATAATCCCAAAACTATTATTCTAGAGGATAAATATTTTGTTGTAATTTTTTTGAAATATATTCTTTAAGAATTTTTTTTCAAACATTATCTCTAGAAATGAACGTTTTGATAAAGTTTATAAACTAATCTACCCTCATGGTACTGGTTTCGGAATGGGTTATACCCATAAAAAACTAATTTTTACTAAAAATATCTTTCATCCTAAAAATGACACCTTTTGTACAAGTTTCAAATTATAGGACATTGGAAAAAGATTTTTTCCCCTAATAATGATCAATAATTAGGTTTCTAAAAAACCTATTTCTCAAAATAATGTGGAATCAAAAAATTTAACTCGAAAAAATTTTCAGACACAAGAAGGTTTGGGTTCTGAAAGTGGAATAATTTTATTTTTTGAAAAAAAATAAAGTATCCAAAAGAGAATACTTGGTACATCGATAGTGGATTTTCTAGGAAAATTTCCAGACATAAATATTTCTTTGAAATTATTATCAAGATGATAGGTGGAAGAGTTACTTTAGGAGATAATGATCATTTAGAGATTATCAGAATAGGTAACACTATACTTATTTGTAAAGAATTAGTCTCAAATATTTTGTTTGTTAAAGGTATTAAGAACAACCTTGTACGCATAATTCAATTATGTGATGAAGTTTAACCTATGAATTTTATAAATTATAAAGTTACATTACAAAATTCCAATGATGAGTCTATTATTTCTGCCCATCAACATGAGAATGTATATACCCCAAACATAGAAGACCTTAAAGCCTAGAATTACCTTTCTTTAGTGAAATGTAAGATCAATATTGGTTATGAAATAGAAGGTCAGGACATTGTAACATTAGAAAATGATGTAATATGACTAAGAAATTTTTTTTTAAGGATCTACAAACACTTAGATTTAATAATTAAAATGTATGTGAACCTTCTCAATAAAATATTCAACCAATGCCATGCTTTAAATCTACTAGAGAATTCTCAACTACATATGGTTTACATTAAGTGAACATGGATTTATTCATTACTACACAGAATGGGAGTATTTGAAGAAAATAATATTTATAAGTTGTAGTTGATTAATACACTAAATTCACCTGCATATATTTTATAGCAATGAAATCTAAATCCCTTTCTTACTTCAAAATATTTGTAGCCAATGATTAAAATGAGTAAAAGATTCACTTGATTACTATTTATAGTGATCATGGTAGAGAATTTTTAGCTTTCAATTTTGAAACTTTTTGTGGGAATAATGGTATAGAATATAAATTTTCATCTCTTAGAACTCATATGTAAAATTGTGTTGTTGAAATAAGAAATTGTATTCTTAAGAAAATAACAAGAACCATGTGGAGTGAACACTCAATTACTAAATATTTTTGGGTTGATATAGTTTGTACTGACTTATTTAATATTAATTAAGTTTTAATTTATCCTTTTATTAATATAACTCTTTTTGAATTTTGTACTACATGAAAACGAAAATATTATTTCCTCAAAGAATTTGGATACCATGTATTCATCTTGAATATGAAAGATAACTTACAAAAATTCTCACCCAAATTCGATGATGGAATATTATTTTGTTATTCCACTAACTCTAAGGATTATAGAATTTTTTTAAAAAATATTATACTATTGAGGAAATAGAACATGTTAAATTTATTGAAGTCGACCCTTTTTCTAAAGATAACCAACCAAAATCCTCAGATGTGTTTTCTAAAAATGATTCTCATTCTTTGTTGGAAAATTATTCTTATAAGTAAAATAAAAAAGAAATATTTTTCTAAAGTATTTAATCTGGATGTTTTTCAACTTTATTTTTATGAACAATATTTACAAAACTCAAGTTAGTTGTTTCATAGGAATCATTCTAGTGATAATATAATTAGTGATGTTGTTCAACCTGTTAGAACAAGAAGTTATTTATGAAATGAAATATAACATCTTGGGTTTCATTCCCAATTTGAACATAATAATCCTAATTATTCTTTTAGTGATGAGGAATGGATTAAATAAACGAAATATGATTTAAATGTATTTTATAGGAACAAATTCTTGACCTTAGTTGAAAGACCTAAAGAAACTTCTATAATTGGGGTAAAATGGGTCTTCAGATTCATTTTATTAAAATGAAATTATTAATAGTAATAAAGAAAGTCTTTTTTTTTCAAAATGTTATAGCCATAAATAAAGAATATTATATGAATAATCCAATACACCGGTATAAAAATTTAAATCTATTCATATTCCACTATCCTTTTCAACATAATTTTATTTCAAACTTTTTCAAATGGATGTGAAGTGTGATTTTATTGAATGATATGTTCTGTAGTAAGTATATACTAAACAACCCCTGTTTTTGAAAATAAAAAATGTATTGAATACATTTATAAACCCATATAAGATTTATATGGCCTTAATCAAGACCCTGAAACTAGGTATGAAGGTTAACATGATTTTTGATAAAACTTTTTTAAGGGAGCTATGGATCCTACTTTTTTTATAAAAGAAGTTAATATAAATATCACGATTTATGAAATTTATGTTGATGAAGATAAATTTGGATCTGCTAAAAAATTTAACAGATTCCTTTGTGGATATTATGAAATATAAGTTTGAGATGAGTATTATGGGTGAGTTAAAATTCTTTATTGCTTTTCAAATTTCTCAAAAACTAGGAAGAACTTATATATCACAACACATTTCATAAAATATCTTCTAAAAATGTTTGGATACAATAATACTAAAAGTATTAGTACTCCCATAGGTACCTCAAATACTATTGACCTTGATGAGACTAGGAAACCAATTGATCTAATAACTTTTAGAAGTATGATTGGATGTCTAATATAAATATTATCCGTTCGTCCTGACATAATTTTTTGGTATGATTATTTAAAAGATATAAATATATTCCAAAGGAATCCAATTTAAAAGATGTAAAAAAATATTTTGTTTTTAAAGGTAACCATGTATTTAGGGATTTTCTATTCGTCTCGAAATGATTATGAATTAAATGGTTTTTTTTAATACAGTACATGATGCTTGTAGAGTGGATTGAAAAATTAATTCTATAACTTTTCATTTCTTATAAGATTCATTAGTTTATTAATCTTGGATGAAAAATTCTTGGTAGAAATTTCCATTGTTGAAGGTGAATATGTGGCAGTTGGAGGTTGTTATGCTCAAGTGTGGTGGATTCAACACACACTCAATGATTATGGCATGATTTTTACTAAAAATAAAATACTATGGGATACAACTAATGCCATTTATTTATGTAATAACCCTACACATCCCACCCATGACAAAAATATAGATATTAGGCATCACTTTCATATGGATCACAAAGTTAAAGGAGATATCATTTTAAAATTCATCAGAATGAATGAACAATATGCTGTTATTTTTACAAAAACATTACCTTATGAAAGATTTGAATTCATTAAACCAAATCTAGAAATGTTCAATTTATATTAATCATTCATATCTAATTCTTAATTAACCATATCCTTACATAAAGTTACTCCACTTCATAGGTGGAGTACATATGATTTTTATCTTAAAAAACATTTAGTTTTTAAATTATTAATTTTCATAATAAATGTTATCATAATAAATTTCTTATATTCATATTTTTAAAAAAATTATAGGATATATAATTCTCAAAATAACAACCCAACTCTTAAAATTTAAAAAATTTCAAGATTCTTGTTTTCTAATTTTTTTATATTTATAAATCTTTTCATATTAATTTTTTTTCTAAAATATCATATCTTGGTTTATTTCTCAAAATATTAATAATTTTTTTATTTTAAAACTACTATATTTAATTTTTATGATAAATATTATTAAATCTAAATAGTTTAAAAAAATTAAATAAGATCATAGTTAACAAACTGATAAATCATTCCAAATCCAAAAGGAACTCTTTTCATCTCTTTATTTTTGTACTGTTCCATTAAATTCATTATATTTATGGTTGATAAAATTTATTTTAAATATTAAAAAAACATGGTTTAATTATTCAATTTTCTTTCAATAGTATTCTATATACTTACAATAAATTGTTTTAAAAAAATAAATAGTTCATTTTTTTAAAAACTCTTCCTTGAATCAATATCATCCAAAAAATTAGATAAGATCAAGTCTTAATCATTTGATTGATTCAAGAATTTGAACTTCCTTCTCAATTGCCTATATAAATGAGGGGACCCCCTTGTCCCACAACAAAAATTTTCAAGCTCCTCCAGTAGAAGTGATGTTTCATTCAAAATCATCCAATCTAAATCTTCCAGTCTGAATGTCAGAATCTCATGATTTATAAAATATTCTGCCCACAACCCAAGATTACAATAGATGGTTTTTCTACATAGAAATGTTAGTTTAGATAACCTTTTATGATAAGTATGATTATCTTCTGAAAAAAATAATAGAATTTCCAGGAAGGTATTTCTTAGGCATATCAAGATTCGATGAGGATCAAGATCTATTTTTTCATGATACAGTCATTGAATTACATAAAATAGTGTATTTTCAAGTTGGGAAATGAAATAAATATTTCTTTAATTATCTATGGGAAAGGATATCAATTTTCCTTTATAAAGGTCTTAGTTTTTCTCTGAATACCATTAGAAGTAGAAACTCATTATCCTTCCAATATAATTACTAATAGGATTGTATATTTTGAAAAATATAATGTAGAGGATTATTTTTTTGGCCATTTTGAGAATGTTAGTAAAGTACATCACCTTACTATAGTCAATCAGATTAATGAATTATGGTTGGATGGTTTCTTGATACCAAGAAAATTGGATCATGATACCCAAAAAATTATTTTTTTATCTTGGAGTTTCTTTTAAATATATGAAAGAGAGATATAATTGGATTCATATTTCCCAGAATTAAAAAAACTAAAGAACATTTCATTTATGTCTCAAATAATCATGTTTCCAATAATGTTATCAAAGTTGTTGATTGAATTTATGAATACCTTAAATATTGAAGTTATATCTAAGCTGATGAAAATGAAAATTCTTATCATAAGGTTTGATACTCTCAAAATGATTAAATATGTTTTTGATGAATAAAAAAGGAGTTTTTTGACAATTCAGGCGTATATTATCTAGATGTAGAAAGCTCTACGAAAATGGATAAAATTTTAGAAAATAAGAAGAATAAATTTGTTTTAGATAAGTCCGAAAAAAATGAAAACCTATGACTTATCATCCCCAAAAAATTATGAAACAAATGAATTTTCTAGATGAGGTAACTGAATAATGGCTAAATAAAATGGTAGAAATGACAGAAGGAGATCTTTATTTCAGACTCAACCCAACATACTTTATAGCTCAAAATATTCATTACACCAAATTATTAGAAAACAACCAAGAGAAACAAATGGAACAAAGAAGTATCAAGACTTAAGACATAGAGATTCTTTATTAAAAGGATCAAAAGTATCATCCACAAATTCCTTCCTTTCTATCATCCCAATCCGATCAAGTTAAACATATTCTCATTTATATTTTCAAGAAACTAATTTTTGTTGATATTGAACTTTCCTCTATCATAGTAAAGGGAAAGGACAGGAATGGTGAAAAATTGATACCCCCCTAGCTCAAAAAAATCATTGGAACCTGTTATCACATGTAAATGAGATTTATAAATAGATGAATAGATTCAGGAGGAATTTAAAAAAGAAATTTTTGAAGGAGGAACAATTATTGATGTTTTAACAAATACTGCAGAAGGTCAAGAAGAAGTTGGTTCTGAAGAAGGAAGTGAATATGAATAAGTTAGAGAACAAATCTTTAATAATGGTAAAAAAAGAAGAAGATGAAGAATATAAAGATAATGAGGATGAATATGATGATGATGATGATGATTAAAATAATGAAAAATACAAAGATGTTAAATATGATATGTTTTACCTAAGAACTTCACAAGTATATTAAAAAACATTTACCTCCTTAGGTAACTAAAAACAACAGTCTTGTTGTCATGAGAAGAAAAAGTACCCATCAGGTCAAGAAGACAAATCCTAAACAAAGAAGGACAAAAAAACCATAATTTATAAAAATAAGTTGACAAATATCACTTTGATGATAAAAATTATGATGATGATATTATCAACAGAATTTATGATGGATGCTAGGGTAGAGATAAAATTGAAATTATTGTTTCAAAGAAATATGAAGAAGGAAAATGAAGGAAAATAGAAGTCAAAACTTGTCATCCTCAACTGGTTGATATTGAAATATCTAATTCAAAAAATACAATCACAGAATAAGGATTTCACTATATTTATCAATTTTTTAAAAGACTAGAATATAATATTCCTTACATCCAAAGGTTAGAATAAATGATTGACTTGATTCATGAAAATGAAATTTAGAAATCGCAATCACATAAAGTGTTATCTGATAGAGTTGTATATAATGAAGTGGACCTCAAAATCCTACATGAAAGTTTCCAAGCTCACAAAAAGGGATGTAATAATGTTGTGAAATCATCACAAAATGTCGATGCTGAAATCAAGATGCATGAATAGTCAATTGAATAGTTAATAAAATACATGGATGAATATGTATAATCCTATAATGATCTTATGAAATGTTAAAAGTTTATTGCATATGTATAAATGATGTTGATGATTACTGACTTGAAATATCCAACCAATGATCTTGTGTTAGAGACGATTATCTTTTCTTTGATGATATGAAAAAATTATCTATATGGTGAAAAATATGAGATATACACCAACAATATTATCCTACAATACACGTTTCATATAATGAAATCCACATGAGGCCATGGTGATGGATTGAGTTTCAAAATTATTATTATTTATCAATACACTAATACTAAAGGAAGGAAAATGGGTTTGAAGATGCATTGGGAAGGAATGATCATGGAGTTGTATCCCAAATAAAAAATCATAAGGATCCTATGATCAAGGATCTAATAAATATGTATTTTTGAATTATTAAGGAATGTGGGTGATTCATGCTCAAATTTACCCAAGAGATGAATGTACAAAGGTTCTTGTAGTTTAGCTTTGGTTTTCGAATCCTCAGATACCTCTGAAGTAACCTACAAACACATACATTATATTGATTTTTTTTGGCTATGATGTGGCCAACTTGGGTTGATATTAGATTGGTTTAAGGTATCACTAACAGATTTAAGTTAATTTAAATTAACATAATGATTTGATCCTAGGTTATTAGTTGGGGTGGATTGGATGAATTCCTATTTTAATGATTTCAATTTCTTATATTTGAGATGGGTTCATTTATGAAGGTCAAATAAAATCATAACTTACTGGTTTAATACCTACACCCTTTAATACTAATCACCTATACACTTGAAGGATCAATGTTATGATCACTTCAAGTTAATGGTTTGTATTAGCACTTGAAGTATCTGGCCTTAAATTCAACAAGGATGAAGGAGTTTAAAGATCATCAAAAAAAAATCTCAATTAAATAAAGTGATTAGAAATTAATGGCATGAGAAATAACATCCAAACCATCCCCTTGCTACTCTATTGGATCAACCCATAAAAGGGTTATCCCTCCATTGATTCTATTGTTTCAATGGAAGCAGAAAGTAGGCTCATGAGGGAGAAATTGGAGATGTAATAAAGCAAATAAAAGAAAGAACTCACTCCACCGTTGTGTGAAGAATATCCCAAGGTATGGTGTGATGAAATTCACACCTTAAGGAAATGATATCACAGTGATAAGATGAAAAATAGAACAATAGGAAAGGAGTAAATTTTATTGAGAGCTAATGTGATTCGAACAACTTATATGAGAATGAAGAACGTTATAAATCCAAATCGACATAATAACATTACAGTGGAAAGGAAGCTCCAAGGATGATCAAATATGTCACCACCACTTCCTTAAATAGGCATATCAATAGGCATGGGTCTAACTCCAAATAGTATAAAGCATCCCACTTGATTATGGTAGGCCTAGGGTGGTGGAATGTAAGGGAGAGTAGAATTATTTATCCTTGACCCGAGGTTTCATCCAGATTTTATCCACTGAATAGACGCATCTAAATGTCCTTATATATTTATGAATTGGAGTGGTCCATAGAATAGAAACGTTAAGCCGAAAATGTCTCATAGATGTCCGTAAAATTTCATAAGCAGACCCCAATCCCAAGCCCATTCCTTTGTTCAAATTCATTGTCATATTTCATCCAATATCAATTGAGTATGAGGACGTGTTGTGTATCAAAATAGACATGGGGGTTCATATTTATTC
The DNA here is from genome assembly GCA_963277665.1 of Viscum album. NCBI lineage: Eukaryota > Viridiplantae > Streptophyta > Magnoliopsida > Santalales > Viscaceae > Viscum > Viscum album. The sequence goes on along the minus strand of OY728121.1, from coordinate 1,702,521,865 downwards.
AAGGGAAAAATAAAATAATTTCTAGGGGGAATCACATTTCAATATTAAGATGAGTAATCATTTTTTTTGTGTTTTTTTGTATTTTTTTGTTTTTGTTTTTTCAATTTTGTCGTGGTAATTGAAATTGCACTCAAAAGAGTAAAACCATGTATCAAGACTTTGCCGATGACTCCCAGACTCAAATACCATAGGGAACAAAGTGAAGCCCACATACTCGGGAATCATCTCGAGTTAACTCACTCAGACAAAAATTTAAATTACAAAAAAATAGAGATAAAGTTAATATCTCTGGCCAGAAAACTATTGAGTCACAATCCCCAAGTGTCGAAAGCCTCATATTAGGTCATTTCATTGCTCTACGTGCAAATTTATTGTTTTATTATTGAATTCTCATATTAAAACTAAAATTATCACCAAACCAATTCTATTTATTTGGGGGACCCTGTGAACTCAAACTAATACCCCATTATCAAAAGGATGTGTGTTGTGATTTTTTTATTTGGATGAAAATATAAAAAATGAAATGTCACATTAGACAAAAACACTTTCTAAAATATATGCTCATGAAATATACATGGATTAAAATCCAAATCAAGGAATGCTAAATTATTTGATATTCACTTTCAAAGTGTAAAATTTCTATTATCATATTCAAGGATAATGAAAGTTTTCCTTCCATTAAAGAACCCTATTTTTTCTAATAATTTATTTTTTTGACAAAAAATAATTTTTTTGTCTCCCCCCAAAAAAATAACATTTTCCCTAGTGTTTTAATAAAAGAAAATATTGAATGGGGTAGAGGCATATAAGGTGAGTTCAAAAAGTAAATTGAAATTAAGGATCATGGAAAGAAGCCACCTGGTGGTTGATGTTGAAATTCTTGCTTCTCCCTTTTAATCCTTTGACCTCTATGTCACCCTCATAATTCCCTAGTCGAAAAAAGGAAAAAAACAAAAGAACAAAAAAAACTATATATATATTTATATAATAAAGAAATTAAAATATAAGTACATATATAAAAATTATAGAATAAGTATGCACAATAAGCCGTATGTCAGTGGTAAGAGCACACCATTATCTCAATTCGTTCCTGGGTTTGATTCCCCGCAGCTTCGCTAGTTGTGATGGGGTTTCCCCATTGCCTACTACATGTCTCCTTTTTTAATTATTATTATATTTTTATTTATTAATTTATTTATTTTTATTTTAAAATACAAACACATAAAAATAAAATAAAATAAACTGATGATACAATGTCTTATTTTAATATTTCTGGGTAAGGTATTACTCAAGGATCACACCACGTGACACAGATGAATATGGTGCTACCCTTTCATGCCCATACAAACTCATAATAGAATAACATATCAAAAGTCTATTTTAATAAATATATTTTTTAAATATCAAAAATATTAAATAATCTTATTTGAAAAATAATGGGTTTTCAGAGATATCAGAAACATAAAAACGGTGGGTTTCCACCCGTGCAGTGCTTAAGATTAAAATCGTTAGATTGACATAGGCCCTTAATAATTTATTTATTTTCCTCATCTAATGTTTTTTAAAACATGTTTTCATCAACTTCATTTTTTTGGAATGGTTAAATGAATGGTTTGACTCTATGACCATTTACATTAATTGTTTGACCATTGGTGGGATCCTGCATTTCTACAGCACCATGGGGGTACACCTTATGCGCTATGTAGGGATCTGACCATCTAGACCTCAAATTTACTAGGTCTAAATGATGTTTAGAACTATAAAAAAGAATACATTTATCTGGTACAATGTGTTTGGTTTTAAGATTTTGAGATTGGTAGGTTTTTACTTTAGCTTTATTGATCCTCGAATTTTCATAAGCCTCCATCCAAAGTTCCTCAAGTTCATTGATATCTAATTTCATTTTTTTCGGCCAATTAGAGGTCATAATACAAATTCATAATTTCCCAAAAATACTTATTTTCAATCTCCACTAGCAAATGAAATGATTTACCATAAACCATGTTATATGGGGACATTCTTAAAATTGTTTTATATGCAATTTGATAGGCCCAAAGAGCATCTAAGAGTTTTCTCAACCAATCTTTCCTAGTTGGATTAACAGCTTTCTCAAGAATTTGTTTGATTTCTCGATGTGGTAACTCAGCTTTACCATAGGCCTATGGGTGGTAAGCAGTGGACACTTTGTGAGAAATTCCATATTTTTCCATGGTTGATGAGAATGGACTATTGAAAAAATGAGTTCCACGATCACTAATGATAGCCCTAGGAATTCCAAATCTAGAGAAGATGTTTTCCTTGAGAGATCTAATAACAGTTTGATGATCATTTGATATTGTTGGAATGGCCTGAAACCATTTGAAGACATAATCGATAGCTAACAGAATGTAATGATATCCCCTAGAGGTTGGGAAGGGACCCCTGAAATCAATTCCCCAATAATCAATGATTTTAACCACTAAGATGTGAGTGAGTGGCATTTTATTCCTTTTTGTGATGGCCCTACTTGTTGACACCTAGTAAAACATTGACAAAATGTATATGAGCCCCTTGATAGGGTGTTCCAGAAAATACCACACTGAAGAACCCTATAAGATGTTTTCTTAGAGGAAAAGTGACCTCCACATGCCTCACTATGACAGAATTTAACGATGGACTCTTGTTCAGATTCATGGACACACCTCCTAATGACTTGGTTAGGGGAGAACTTATAAAGGTATAGATCATCAAACACATTGTACCTAACATTAGAATGTAATTTCCTTCGAGCTTGAGTCTCTATGAAATTTGGAATGACGGTTGTAACTAAGAAGTTGTCTATGTCAGCATACCAAGGGCTGTCACTCACAGAGTATATTTGTTCATCAAGGGATGAATCATACACTTAAAGGTGATTTGAGTTTTCTTTTAATTCCATCCTAGAGAGGTGATCTGTAACGCCCCGACCCCAGCTACCCAGAGCCGGTGCATTACTTCGTAACATTGTCATGATCACAAAAGATCAAGTCTCGAAAGACCGATTAGTTTAGTAGCCTTGGAAACACTAGATACATTCATAAATGATACATTACAACATAAAGTGAAAAACTACAACAACAAAGTCTTCATAGTCCACACTCATATCCTCTTCTGACTATCCCTGCAGGTCATTCCAAAAATACTTCTTCACATCCTGGAAAATATTAAAACATTGAAAGGGGTGAGCTCAGATGCTCAGTAAGGATAACAATATTGCGGAAGCTTTCATAAATAAACATAAACATTTAAGGCAATGTATAACTAAAACAAAAGACTTTTAAACTTGAACATCAACATAATATGGCAAAATTAAAATGAGATAATGCCATTCACTTCTTCACATGGATATTCTACTGGTCGAATAATCACATGCAATATCAATAACCACTTTCATAATGAGGGAATGTATAATGCCAGACATTCTGAAACATTTTTTCAAGGCCTCGGCCAAGACGTCTAAAATGATTAAGGCCTCGGCCAAAATCACAAATCAAATTGGGAAAGGGACTCGGCCAATTCCACGTCTAGTTGTCTCATGAGACCTACCGATGCATCGAGGAGCTATATCGGGCTCCACCCGTCACTTATTAAGTCCAATGCATTCCTCATATGAATAGGTTTAAACATATCATAAACCATAACATAATTGTATCACATAAAACATGCATAAAGGAAACATAAAATTTCCACATTTCAATCACAAGATATCAATACAACACATTGATATAATAAAAACGCTTTCAAAACCATTTTCAATACCAAAATAAAATAAAAGTATAACATGGTATTTATTTTTCATTAAAAAAAATGATGGCTTGTAGAGGAAGCCGAAACTCAAATAGTGGTCATGGCGGAGGAGAAGTCGTTGTCGCCACATACGTATGACAAAAACATTCCCTTTTGTCTTTTAGTAAACGCTTCTTATAAAAAAGACTCCTTTTGAAATATACGTAAAAGTCAAAGGGGTTTATACACCGTATAAAAGAAAGTTGTGTATGAAACCAAATATGCCTCAATGAAAGGAGATTGAGACGAAGTCCTTAAAAAAATCATGTTTTAAAATAAAATAGATCTATTATGTGTATTCACTATAGGTACACATGAAGAATACAAAATAAGACATAATAATATCATGACATAATTTGAAAGTAGGAGATTAACCCAAAGAATGGAAGTTGGGTTAAGAAATTCCCTTACCTTGTGTCTGACTTGACTCAACCGTTCATTAACCTCCTGAATAATAAACTAGAGTTAATATCTACCTTATTAAGAACCATTTTCAATTTCATTATCCTTTTTATATCACTTATTACAATGATATGAACCTTATGTAATTATTTAAGTAAATAACGGTCGTTTTGTTGATCTTTGGTACTTGAGTCAACAATAAACTTCTTATAATTACAAGTTGTTTATGTGGTAGAATATACATTATATCCAGAATTATATTCATGATTTAGATGTCATATATGTCATATATATCCAGTATATACATTCATTTATAATATTACGTAACATTTAGAGGTAAGAAATGAAATGCACCATTCATGGAGACGGTAAGCCGTACGTACGCATGAACGCTACTTTCATTTCTATTTCATATTTAATGGAATGAAATCATAATTATATAAAGGTATAATATAGTTCCAGTATAATATCATATATAATATCATTTACTCCATCCTTTATACATCCCACATATGGCATTAACGATTCACATCACATTGAGGGGGCGGTAGTCCGCACTTCCTAAAATGAAATTATCGCATTTTACCTATAATGGAAATCATAAAGTATGCCATAAATGAGAAATACAGAAGAATAAGTAAAACATAAACATATTATATATCATATATAAAAATATTTACATCTTAATGGCCACCTTTGAAGGTGTTATATGAGTGTTGAACAATCATCATTTCGTGAGGCAGAAATTCTCCATCCACAGAAACCGTATGTTCATTAACCATTAGATGTAGGTGTGTGTAAGTGTAGCTCCAATCCTTCTTATAACAACATACTAGTATATTGAGGATACTGGTGTTGTTACAAAAGAAATGAATAAAAAGAGTTTAAGGGGTTGGAGAAGAAAAATAAACCAAAACAACATTAGAGAAGACATTACCTCAAAATCGGGTAACTCTTTTTGATTTGAGCCAAAGGTATCCTTGGGAAGCATTCTGCCCAATGTGAGGCTTCTAGGAGTAAGGGAGGGATGTTGGGAGAGTATATGGGAAGAGTTTGGCCGAGCCAAATGGCTTGAAGGTGTGAATAAGGTGGGAGTGGTGGGGGCCTTTTATAAGTGGAGAGGAGGGGCACTTTTGGAAAGTAATGAAATGTTATTCTATTATACAATGCTTTTCGGATTCTAAAGGTCCCACACTTGTATAATTCGAGGCTAACGTGATAAGGGTTCGAAATCGCTTCATCCAATAGGCTTTGGACAAGTGTAAGCCTTGGATGTTTCATTATCTTCTCATTTTATTTAAATCGTTAAATAATGAGGTCATCGCCACATCATAATGATGTCATAAATAATTTAATTTATTTAATGTCTAAAAATTATAAACAAAATACTATGATGTAGGAAATCTTTTTATCTTTCTAATGAATATTTATAATCAAAATTTGGACTTGTGTAACCCCACGTAAAAATTGTTTTAGTAAAACATTTTATGTTTGTGTCATTTTTTACTTTAACATTAAATAAAAGGTATTTATGTCATTTTCTAACTAAAGTGGCTCCATGGGGTCCCCAAGTTGACCCATGGGTTGTCTTGGTCGGCCATGACTCATCCAATAGGATTAGGACAAGTTTCATGCTCATCTCATATTATTAAAACATTATTTGTACCTTAAACTACACTAATTACCTCTAATCGCGATTAAGAACTTAAAAGTTACTATTCACCAAAAAATTATTTTAATCTCATTGAACCACATTTTACTTCTTAATGAAAACCATGTATATCGGATTTTTGAAAATCAAATCACAGAAGTGGTAATATTTCATTTAAACGAAAAATCAGTTATTTAACTACCACTTAGTGGTTTCACTATTCATCAAAAATTGAAGTTTTTCAGAACAATGCCAAAATTTCACCCTAAGCTATAATTGATATTCCGAATTCAAAAATGATGTCTATTTTACAAAATTCCAAAAATATAAGTTTCATTAATTAATTTTATAATTAATTCCCCCTGTCACAATAAATAGCGTGTTTTTAAGAAACAATTTATATCAAAAGATTGGCAATTGTTTATGTCCAATTTCAATGTTAAATTAATTCTAATGACCACCATTGGATAAAATGGTAAAAATATATTCTAATTATACTTTAAAACCACTATATAGTATAATTCATCACTATAAATTATTTTGATTAAAAAAGTTGTTTTTAAGTATTTTTCACTATTCATAAAAAATTAGTTCTCAGAAAAATACCAAAAATTCAACATAGGCTAATTTCGATATTCCGAATCCAAAAATGAAGTCCATTTTGAAATATAAAATTTCTATAATTTTAAAAAGTGGTTATTACTATTCATAACGGCTACTTTGATTAGTTGCGGTGTGTTAGAACTCAAAGTTGCGTACAATGCAAGCTATTACATTATTGAATGAGATGCGTATTGTGGAAGCTCGGGGTGTTACATTCTCCCCTCCTTCAATAAATTGCGTCCTCGCAATTTGAAATTTTTCTTTGAAAATAAAAGGTTGAAAAGAGAAAATACCTTTGAGGAAAACCCACATCAGAAATAAGGTTAATAAAAATATAACTTTAAAAGAAAGAAAGATAAGTAAAAAGGTCACCCAAGATAGCCCATACTAGGATTCTATGAAAATATGGATATGGAAGAAAAACAAACCATCAAGGTCTGATGGAGAGTTGTAGAAAACTGGATTAGGAGAAAGTTAACAATAAGAAAATCACAAACTTTTGATTGGTTAAACGGTCATTGAATCCCCAGTTGGAAAAGTTAACCATCAACGTTTTTGTTTTAAGTCACCTTTTATAAAGTTAAAGAATTTATTTAAGAGATTTACTAAGAACGTAAGGGAAGATACATACTTGTCACGTAGACATTCATTCTTTAATAAATTTTTACCAAAAACCCATCTTTCACTCTAAAAGGTAATAGAACTCAAAAATATTTTATTTATCCTAATTGTATAATGTTCCAAATATTAACACATACCATTTAGATTAGAAAAAATATTTTGTAATAACCATGAAATTCACGTAGTCCAGTGGTAGGCGATTAATCCCAATCGTACTATGGTTGTGGGTTCGATACCCACAGCTTTGTCCGAGGCGATGGGTTGTCACTCGGTCTGCGTGTTGTCCTTTTTATAAATATCAAAAAATAAACTTAACAATAGTATACAATGTAAAATATAATCCATTCCAACCTTTATAGTTATCCAAAATACTTATGTCCAACTCACAGTCCAGATTTTATGAGGAAGGTAAACATAATGAAGCTCTTTTTTTCCTACGTAACAACATGTGAACACCTTCATCGTGTATTCTTTTAAAACTCTACAACATACTGAATTACCATAAATCCTTATTGATTACATTCATGATCCCTTATTCCTTATAGAAAACTAGATATACTCCTTCTATCCAAAAATGTATACAAATCATTAATCAGTTTCAAGGATGTTAAGAATATCCAACATAATTTATCCGAATCATGTCTTATTCCAAAATCACTATCTCGGTATCAGAACCATATTATGGTTTATCTTTCTATCAACCATATATTTTCCAAAAATTTAACCTACTGTGGAGTATCTTTTCTTGGTTCCACACAATCTCAAGTCCTAGATGAAATAGTACTGTAGTACAATCCTTATATACTCCATAATTATTATAACCCGTACATCATTGATACAACACTCAAATTACAAAATTCTTTAATAACAACATAAGAACTCTAATCATTACTCCTCATTTTTGGTAGTATCATAACTTGATTATTATCCAATAACATCATTTGGGGCATACTCTGATGATTTGGACATTGGTTTGCGTAGTGTCCCCAATCCTTGCAGAAGAAGCATTGTACATTTGAAACCATTTTCTTACCCTTGCAGTCACACACTTTGTGTCCTTTTTCTCTACACTTATAACAAACTCCCATTCCCTTTAGGCAAGATCCATGATGTTTCTTCCCACAATTACAACATATTGGAAAATTCTTCTTTCCCCTCATCCCTTTATCCATCATTCTCTCTTCCATCCCTTTCGTCTCTTGCTTCGCTTCAAAGCCATAGGACTCAGAGAATTCTTTACTTATCTTATTAACACATGATACTATTTATTCATATATTGAGAACACATGGGAGACTATTTCCCTTCGAAATGTTGGCTTAATACTGTGAAAGATACGATCTTTCTTACTCTTTGGATCATACGTACTGCTGGAGTTCACATTCCTTCTACTGGGCACCATTTCTAAACAATGGCATAAACTAGATTAGTTTATGAATCAAAATACATAATTCCATACTTGTAAAATACTTAACATAAATTGAAATATTTATGGATATAATCCATAATCATAAAAAGGTTTTATTTGAGGAAGTATATACTCATAACCGTTCATAGTGGTTTGTAAAGAAAATGGGAATTATCCTAAGCATATCCCCCGGGAGTGTCGTAACAAAGAGTGCAGCAAGGCCCGTTGTCCTGCACCCATTCCCGTTCGAGTCAAGCTCAAAGCGGTGTTTTCGGGTTTTACCCCTAGGAACATCTATGCCGGAGCCGCCTCTACCTGCTCGTATCCAGACATGGATGTATTGCTCGGAAAACTCACAAAATCTCTACAATACCATAATTCTAGGAAGTTCATCTATACTAATCCTCAAAGTTCATCTTAGGTCTACATGCTCTAATCAGAGTTTATCTAAATCTAGCTTCCAAGGTTTGTACTAAACTGCCTCTGATACCAACTGTAACGCCCCGACCCCAGCTACCCAGAGCCGGTGCATTACTTCGTAACATTGGCATGATCACAAAAGATCAAGTCTCGAAAGACCGATTAGTTTAGAAGCCTTGGAAACACTAGATACATTCATAAATGATACATTACAACATAAAGTAAAAAACTACAATAACAAAGTCTTCATAGTCCACACTCATATCCTCTTCTGACTATCCCTGTAGGTCATTCCAAAAATACTTCTTCACATCCTGGAAAATATTAAAACATTGAAAGGGGTGAGCTCAGATGCTCAGTAAGGATAACAATATTGCGGAAGCTTTCATAAATAAACATAAACATTTAAGGCAATGTATAACTAAAACAAAAGACTTTTAAACTTGAACATCAACATAATATGGCAAAATTAAAATGAGATAATGCCATTCACTTCTTCACATGGATATTCTACTGGTCGAATAATCACATGCAATATCAATAACCACTTTCATAATGAGGGAATGTATAATGCCAGACATTCTGAAACATTTTGTCAAGGCCTCGACCAAGACGTCTAAAATGATTAAGGCCTCGGCCAAAATCACAAATCAAATTGGGAAAGGGACTCGGCCAATTCCACGTCTAGTTGTCTCATGAGACCTACCGATGCATCGAGGAGCTATATCGGGCTCCACCCGTCACTTATTAAGTCCAATGCATTCCTCATATGAATAGGTTTAAACATATCATAAACCATAACATAATTGTATCACATAAAACATGCATAAAGGAAACATAAAATTTCCACATTTCAATCACAAGATATCAATACAACACATTGATATAATAAAAACGCTTTCAAAACCATTTTCAATACCAAAATAAAATAAAAGTATAACATGGTATTTATTTTTCATTAAAAAAATGATGGCTTGTAGAGGAAGCCGAAACTCAAATAGTGGTCATGGCGGAGGAGAAGTCGTTGTCGCCACATACGTACGACAAAAACATTCCCTTTTGTCTTTTAGTAAACGCTTCTTATAAAAAAGACTCCTTTTGAAATATACGTAAAAGTCAAAGGGGTTTATACACCGTATAAAAGAAAGTTGTGTATAAAACCAAATATGCCTCAATGAAAGGAGATTGAGACGAAGTCCTTAAAAAAATCATGTTTTAAAATAAAATAGATCTATTATGTGTATTCACTATAGGTACACATGAAGAATACAAAATAAGACATAATAATATCATGACATAATTTGAAAGTAGGAGATTAACCCAAAGAATGGAAGTTGGGTTAAGAAATTCCCTTACCTTGTGTCTGACTTGACTCAACCGTTCATTAACCTCCTGAATAATAAACTAGAGTTAATATATACCTTATTAAGAACCATTTTCAATTTCATTATCCTTTTTATATCACTTATTACAATGATATTAACCTTATGTAATTATTTAAGTAAATAACGGTCGTTTTGTTGATCTTTGGTACTTGAGTCAACAATAAACTTCTTATAATTACAAGTTGTTTATGTGGTAGAATATACATTATATCCAGAATTATATTCATGATTTAGATGTCATATATGTCATATATATCCAGTATATACATTCATTTATAATATTACGTAACATTTAGAGGTAAGAAATGAAAGGCACCATTCATGGAGACGGTAAGCCGTACGTACGCATGAACGCTACTTTCATTTCTATTTCATATTTAATGGAATGAAATCATAATTATATAAAGGTATAATATAGTTCCAGTATAATATCATATATAATATCATTTACTCCATCCTTTATACATCCCACATATGGCATTAACGATTCACATCACATTGAGGGGGCGGTAGTCCGCACTTCCTAAAATGAAATTATCGCGTTTTACCTATAATGGAAATCATAAAGTATGCCATAAATGAGAAATACAGAAGCATAAGTAAAACATAAACATATTATATATCATATATAAAAATATTGACATCTTAATGGCCACCTTTGAAGGTGTTATATGAGTGTTGAACAATCATCGTTTCGTGAGGCACAAATTCTCCATCCACAGAAACCGTATGTTCATTAACCATTAGATGTAGGTGTGTGTAAGTGTAGCTCGAATACTTCTTATAACAACATACTAGTATATTGAGGATACTGGTGTTGTTACAAAAGAAATGAATAAAAAGAGTTTAAGGGGTTGGAGAAGAAAAATAAACCAAAACAACATTAGAGAAGACATTACCTCAAAATCGGGTAACTCTTTTTGATTTGAGCCAAAGGCTTCCTTGGGAAGCATTCTGCCCAATGTGAGGCTTCTATGAGTAAGGGAGGGATGTTGGGAGAGTATATGGGCAGAGTTTGGCCGAGCCAAATGGCTTGAATGTGTGAATAAGGTGGGAGTGGTGGGGGCCTTTTATAAGTGGAGAGGAGGGGCACTTTTGGAAAGTAATGAAATGTTATTCTATTATACAATGATTTTCGGATTCTAAAGGTCCCACACTTGTATAATTCGAGGCTAAGGTGATAAGGGTTCGAAATAGCTTCATCCAATAGGCTTTGGACAAGTGTAAGCCTTGGATGTTTCATTATCTTCTCATTTTATTTAAATCGTTAAATAATGAGGTCATCGCCACATCATAATGATGTCATAAATAATTTAATTTATTTAATGTCTAAAAATTATAAAAAAAACTACTATGATGTAGGAAATCTTTTTAGCTTTCTAATGAATATTTATAATCAAAATTTGGACTTGTGTAACCCCATGTAAAATTTTTTTTAGTAAAACATTTTATGTTTGTGTCATTTTTTACTTTAACATTAAATAAAAGGTATTTATGTCATTTTCTAACTAAAGTGGCTCCATGGGGTCCCCAAGTTTACCCATGGGTTGTCTTGGTCGGCCATGACTCATCCAATAGGAGTAGGACAAGTTTCATGCTCATCTCATATTATTAAAACATTATTTGTACCTTAAACTACACTAATTACCTCTAATCGCGATTAAGAACTTAAAAGTTACTATTCACCAAAAAATTATTTTAATTTCATTGAACCACATTTTACTTCTTAATGAAAACCATGTATATAGGATTTTTGAAAATCAAATCACAGAAGTGGTAATATTTCATTTAAACGAAAAATCAGTTATTTAACTACCACTTAGTGGTTTCACTATTCATCAAAAATTGAAGTTTTTCAGAACAATGCCAAAATTTCACCCTAAGCTATAATTGATATTCCGAATTCAAAAATGATGTCTATTTTACAAAATTCCAAAAATATAAGTTTCATTAATTAATTTTATAATTAATTCCCCCTGTCACAATAAATAGCGTGTTTTTAAGAAACAATTTATATCAAAAGATTGGCAATTGTTTATGTCCAATTTCAATGTTAAATTAATTCTAATGACCACCATTGGATAAAATGGTAAAAATATATTCTAATTATACTTTAAAACCACTATATAGTATAATTCATCACTATAAATTATTTTGATTAAAAAAGTTGTTTTTAAGTATTTTTCACTATTCATAAAAAATTAGTTCTCAGAAAAATACCAAAAATTCAACATAGGCTAATTTCGATATTCCGAATCCAAAAATGAAGTCCATTTTGAAATATAAAATTTCTATAATTTTAAAAAGTGGTTATTACTATTCATAACGGCTACTTTGATTAGTTGCGGTGTGTTAGAACTCAAAGTTGCGTACAATGCAAGCTATTACATTATTGAATGAGATGCGTATTGTGGAAGCTCGGGGTGTTACATTCTCCCCTCCTTCAATAAATTGCGTCCTCGCAATTTGAAATTTTTCTTTGAAAATAAAAGGTTGAAAAGAGAAAATACCTTTGAGGAAAACCCACATCGGAAATAAGGTTAATAAAAATATAACTTTAAAAGAAAGAAAGATAAGTAAAAAGGTCACCCAAGATAGCCCATACTAGGATTCTATGAAAATATGGATATGGAAGAAAAACAAACCATCAAGGTCTGATGGAGAGTTGTAGAAAACTGGATTAGGAGAAAGTTAACAATAAGAAAATCACAAACTTTTGATTGGTTAAACGGTCATTGAATCCCCAGTTGGAAAAGTTAACCATCAACGTTTTTGTTTTAAGTCACCTTTTATAAAGTTAAAGAATTTATTTAAGAGATTTACTAAGAACGTAAGGGAAGATACATACTTGTCACGTAGACATTCATTCTTTAATAAATTTTTACCAAAAACCCATCTTTCACTCTAAAAGGTAATAGAACTCAAAAATATTTTATTTATCCTAATTGTATAATGTTCCAAATATTAACACATACCATTTAGATTAGAAAAAATATTTTGTAATAACCATGAAATTCACGTAGTCCAGTGGTAGGCGATTAATCCCAATCGTACTATGGTTGTGGGTTCGATACCCACAGCTTTGTCCGAGGCGATGGGTTGTCACTTGGTCTGCGTGTTGTCCTCTTTATAAATATCAAAAAATAAACTTAACAATAGTATACAATGTAAAATATAATCCATTCCAACCTTTATAGTTATCCAAAATACTTATGTCCAACTCACAGTCCAGATTTTATGAGGAAGGTAAACATAATGAAGCTCTTTTTTTCCTACGTAACAACATGTGAACACCTTCATCGTGTATTCTTTTAAAACTCTACAACATACTGAATTACCATAAATCCTTATTGATTACATTCATGATCCCTTATTCCTTATAGAAAACTAGATATACTCCTTCTATCCAAAAATGTATACAAATCATTAATCAGTTTCAAGGATGTTACGAATATCCAACATAATTTATCCGAATCATGTCTTATTCCAAAATCACTATCTCGGTATCAGAACCATATTATGGTTTATCTTTCTGTCAACCATATATTTTCCAAAAATTTAACCTACTGTGGAGTATCGTTTCTTGGTTCCACACAATCTCAAGTCCTAGATGAAATAGTACTGTAGTACAATCCTTATATACTCCATAATTATTATAACCCGTACATCATTGATACAACACTCAAATTACAAAATTCTTTAATAACAACATAAGAACTCTAATCATTACTCCTCATTTTTGGTAGTATCATAACTTGATTATTATCCAATAACATCATTTGGGGAATACTCTGATGATTTGGACACTGGTTTGCGTAGTGTCCCCAATCCTTGCAGAAGAAGCATTGTACATTTGAAACCATTTTCTTACCCTTGCAGTCACACACTTTGTGTCCTTTTTCTCTACACTTATAACAAACTCCCATTCCCTTTAGGCAAGATCCATGATGTTTCTTCCCACAATTACAACATATTGGAAAATTCTTCTTTCCCCTCATCCCTTTATCCATCATTCTCTCTTCCATCCCTTTCGTCTCTTGCTTCGCTTCAAAGCCATAGGACTCAGAGAATTCTTTACTTATCTTATTAACACATGATATTATTTCTTCATATATTGAGAACACATGGGAGACTATTTCCCTTCGAAATGTTGGCTTAATACTGTGAAAGATACGATCTTTCTTACTCTTTGGATCATACGTACTGCTGGAGTTCACATTCCTTCTACTGGGCACCATTTCTAAACAATGGCATAAACTAGATTAGTTTATGAATCAAAATACATAATTCCATACTTGTAAAATACTTAACATAAATTGAAATATTTATGGATATAATCCATAATCATAAAAAGGTTTTATTTGAGGAAGTATATACTCATAACCGTTCATAGTGGTTTGTAAAGAAAATGGGAATTATCCTAAGCATATCCCCCGGGAGTGTCGTAACAAAGAGTGCAGCAAGGCCCGTTGTCGTGCACCCATTCCCGTTCGAGTCTAGCTCAAAGCGGTGTTTTCGGGTTTTACCCCTAGGAACATCTATGCCAGAGCCTCCACTACCTGCTCGTATCCAGACAGGGATGTATTGCTCGGAAAACTCACAAAATCTCTACAATACCAAAATTCTAGGAAGTTCATCTATACTAATCCTCAAAGTTCATCTTAGGTCTACATGCTCTAATCAGAGTTTATCTAAATCTAGCTTCCAAGGTTTGTACTAAACTGCCTCTGATACCAACTGTAACGCCCCGACCCCAGCTACCCAGAGCCGGTGCATTACTTCGTAACATTGGCATGATCACAAAAGATCAAGTCTCGAAAGACCGATTAGTTTAGAAGCCTTGGAAACACTAGATACATTCATAAATGATACATTACAACATAAAGTGAAAAACTACAATAACAAAGTCTTCATAGTCCACACTCATATCCTCTTCTGACTATCCCTGCAGGTCATTCCAAAAATACTTCTTCACATCCTGGAAAATATTAAAACATTGAAAGGGTGAGCTCAGATGCTCAGTAAGGATAACAATATTGTGGAAGCTTTCATAAATAAACATAAACATTTAAGGCAATGTATAACTAAAACAAAATACTTTTAAACTTGAACATCAACATAATATGGAAAAATTAAAATGAGATAATGCCATTCACTTCTTCACATGGATATTCTACTGGTCGAATAATCACCTGCAATATCAATAACCACTTTTATAATGAGGGAATGTATAATGCCAGACATTCTGAAACATTTTGTCAAGGCCTCGGCCAAGACGTCTAAAATGATAAAGGCCTCGGCCAAAATCACAAATCAAATTGGGAAAGGGCCTCAGCCAATTCCACGTCTAGTTGTCTCATGAGACCTACCGATGCATCGAGGAGCTATAGCGGGCTCCACCCGTCACTTATTAAGTCCAATAAATTCCTCATATGAATAGGTTTAAACATATCATAAACCATAACATAATCGTATCACATAAAACATGCATAAAGGAAACATAACATTTCCACATTTCAATCACAAGATATCAATACAACACATTGATATAATAAAAACGCTTTCAAAACCATTTTCAATACCAAAATAAAAGAAAAGTATAACATGGTATTTATTTTTCATTAAAAAAAATGATGGCTTGTAGAGGAAGCCGAAACTCAAATAGTGGCCATGGAGGCGGATAAGTCGTTGTCGCCACATACGTACGACAAACAAATTCCCTTTTGTCTTTTAGTAAACGCTTCACATAAAAAATATTCCTTTTGAAATATACGTAAAAGTCAAAGGGGTTTATACACCGTATAAAAGAAAGTTGTGTATAAAACCAAATATGCCTCAATGAAAGGAGATTGAGACGAAGTCCTTAAAAAAATCATGTTTTAAAATAAAATAGATCTATTTTGTGTATTCACTATAGGTACACATGAAGAATACAAAATAAGACATAATAATATCATGACATAATTTGAAAGTAGGAGATTAACCCAGTGAATGGAAGTTGGGTTAAGAAATTCCCTTACCTTGTGTCTTACTTGACTCAACCGTTATTTAACCTCCTGAATAATAAACTAGAGTTAATATCATTTTTATTAAGAACCATTTTTCAATTTAATTATCCTTTTTATATCACTTATTACAATGATATGAACATTATGTAATTATTTAAGTTAATAACGGTCGTTTTGTTGATCTTTGGTACTTGAGTCAACAATAAACTTCTTATAATTACAAGTTGTTTATGTGGTAGAATATCCATTATCTCCAGAATTATATTCATGATTTAGATGTCATATATGTCATATATATCCAGTATATACATTCATTTATAATATTACGTAACATTTAGAGGTAAGAAATGAAATGCACCGTTCATGGAGACGGTAAGCCGTACGTACGCATGAACGCTACTTTCATTTCTATTTCATATTTAATGGAATGAAATCATAATTATATAAAGGTATAATATAGTTCCAGTATAATATCATATATAATATCATTTACTCCATCCTTTATACATCCCACATATGGCATTAACGATTCACATCACTTTGAGGGGGCGGTAGTCCGCACTTCCTAAAATGAAATTATCGCGTTTTACCCATAATGGAAATCATAAAGTATGCCATAAATGAGAAATACAGAAGCATAAGTAAAACAAAAACATATTATATATCATATATAAAAATAGTGACATCTTAATGGCCACCTTTGAAGGTGTTATATGAGTGTTGAACAATCATCGTTTCGTGAGGCAGAAATTCGCCATCCACAGAAACCGTATGTTCATTAACCATTAGATGTAGGTGTGTGTAAGTGTAGCTCGAATCCTTCTTATAAAAACATACTAGTATATTGAGGATACTGGTTTTGTTACAAAAGAAATTAATAAAAAAAGTTTAGGAGGTGGGAGAAGAAAAATAATCCAAAACAACATTAGAGAAGACATTACCTCAAAACCGGGTAACTCTTTTTGATTTGAGCCAAAGGCTTCCTTGGGAAGCATTCTGCCCAAAGTAATTCTTCTAGGAGTAAGGGAGGGATGTTGGGAGAGTATATGGGCAGAGGTTGGCCGATCCAAATGGCTTGAAGGTGTGAATAAGGTGGGAGTGGTGGGGGCCTTTTATAAGTGGAGAGGAGGGGCACTTTTGGAAAGTAATGAAATGTTATTCTATTATACAATGCTTTTCGGATTATAAAGGTCCCACACTTGTATAATTCGAGGCTAAGGTTATAAGGGTTTTAAATCTCTTCATCCAATATGCTTTTTACAAGTGTAAGCCTTGTATTTTGCATTATCTTCTCATTTTATTTTAATCGTTAAATAATGAGGTCATCACCACATCATAATGATGTCATAAATAATTTAATTTATTTAATGTCTAAAAATTATAAAATAAATACTATGATGTAGGAAATATTTTTATCTTTTTAATGAATATTTATAATCAAAATTTGGACTTGTGTAACCCCACGTAAAAATTGTTTTAGTAAAACATTTTATGTTTGTGTCATTTTTTACTTTAACATTAAATAAATGGTATTTATGTCATTTTCTAACTAAAGTGGCTCCATGGGGTCCCCAAGTTGACCCATGGGTTGTCTTGGTCGGCCATGACTCATACAATAGGAGTAGGACAAGTGTCATTCTCATCTCATATTATTATAACATTATTTGTACCTTAAACTACACTAATTACCTCGAATCGCGATTAAGAACTTAAAAGTTACTATTCACCAAAAAATTATTTTAATCTCATTGAACCAAATTTTACTTCTTAATGAAAACCATGTATGTCGGATTTTTGAAAATCAAATCACAGAAGTGGTAATATTTCATTTAAACGAAAATTCAGTTATTTAACTACCACTTAGTGGTTTCACTATTCATCAAAAATTGAAGTTTTTCAGAACAATGCCAAAATTTCACCCTAAGCTATAATTGATATTCCGAATTCAAAAATGATGCCTGTTTTAAAAAATTCCAAATATATAAGTTGCATTAATTAATTTTATAATTAATTCCCGCTGTCACAACAAATAGCGTGTTTTTAAGAAACAATTTATATCAAAAGATTGGCAATTGTTTATGTCCAATTTCAATGTTAAATTAATTCTAATGACCACCATTGGATAAAATGGTAAAAATATATTTTAATTATACTTTAAAACAACTATATAGTATAAATCATCACTATAAATTATTTTGATTAAAAAAGTTGTTTTTAAGTATTTTTCACTATTCATAAAAAATTAGAAGTTCTCAGAAAAATACCAAAAATTCAACATAGGCTAATTTCGATATTCCGAATCCAAAAATGAAGTCCATTTTGAAATATAAAATTTCTATAATTTTAAAAAGTGTTTATTACTATTCATAACGGCTACTTTGATTAGTTGCGGTGTGTTAGAACTCAAAGTTGCGTACAATGCAAGCTATTAGATTATTGAATGAGATGCGTATTGTGGAAGCTCGGGGTGTTACATGATCGGCTAAAAAAATTTCAACATCCTTTTTTTTCCTTGTTTGTAAGGTCATAATCTTGTAATATAAGGACCCACCAAATCAGTCTAGCCTTAGCATCTTGATTTTGGAAGAGGTATTTTAGTGCAGAATTGTCAGTGAACACAGTGATTGGGAATCCTAAGAGGTAGGACCTAATATTTTCTAAGGAAAACATAACACAAAGTAACTCTCTCTCAGTGGTGGTGTAGTTTATTTGTGCATTATTTAATGATATTCTTGCATTTTCTATGACATATGGATTTTTCTCACCCTGTTGCCCTAAGACTGCTCCTCTAGTGAAGTCACTCACCTCACACATGTGCTCTAAAGGAAGATTCCAATTTGGATATTTCATGATAGGTGGAGAGATAAGAGCTGACATTAGTGTATAGAATGATTCATCATAACTTTCTATCCATAATAATGGAGCATATTTAACAAATAGAGCACAAAGTGGTCGAGAAATAGAGCTAAAATTCCTAATGAATCTACTATAGAAACCTGTATGTCTTAAGAAGGAACTCACTTCCTTAATAGTTTTGTGTGATGGAAGGTGAAGAATTATTTCAACCATGGATTTATAAACTTCAATCCCCCTACTTGAGACCAGATGGCCTAGAACTAGTCCATCTTTAACCATGAAATGACATTTTTCCCAGTTTAGGACCAGATTCATTTCTTCACATCTTGAGAAGACTCTCTCCACATTCTGTAGACATCCCTCAAAAGTATCCAAAACACAGAGAAGTCATCCATTAAGACATCTAGAAAATCCACTACCATGTCTGCGAAGAGTCCCATCATGCACTGTTGGAAGGTTCCAGGGGCATTGCATAAACTGAAGGGCATGAGTTTGAAGGAAAGGGGTCCAAATGGATAGGTGAATGTAGTATTCCCTTGATCCTATTGAGACACCTTAATCTGATTTTACACTGTGTACCCATCTATGAAACATTAGAAGGCATGAACTACCACTCTCTCAAGGACTTAGTTAATGGATGGTAAGGGAAAGTGGTCCTCCATGGTAAATGAGTTTAGATTCCTATAGTCATTGTAGAATCTCTATCAACTACTCACCCTAGTTTGAATAATCTCTCCATCCTCATTGGTTATCATTGTTATTACAAATTTTTTTGGAACCACATGGATTGGGCTCATCCACTCACTCTCGCTATGGTATAGATGATACTAACTTTTAACAATTTTAGAAGTTTTTTCCTCACTACTTCTCTAAGATGAGGATTGAGTCACCGTTGAGGATGCCTACATGACATTGAGTTAGATTCTAGAATAATCCTATGAGTCCTGATTATTGGGCTAATCCCAGGAATACCAGATAGGGTCCAACCAATGGATTTCCTATGATTCATAAGGACATCAAGAAGCATCCTCTCATAATTGTCTTCAAGAGAGGAAGAAATGACAATAGGATGGGTTTGATTGACCCCTAGGAAGGCATACTTGAGTGTAGTGGGAAGTTTTTCCAATTCAAGATCATGTTGGTTTATAATTTATTTAGAATATTGGGACATTAGATCATGATCAATTTTTTTCGTAGAGTTTTAGATAGAATCGAATCCCCGTGTGTAGAAGATTCAGCTACAAGATTGGTTTGATTAGATTTAGGGAATGAATTTTGATTGGTCTCCATGAAAGTGGTTTCCGGAAAGGATTCGATGATTTTTGGACCAAAGACTTCATCATAAGAGAAATTTGAAAATGATTTAATCCAAGGAGATAAAATTCCTTATGTGAACAATGGAAATCAATCTCATGTAGACTTAAACATGCATAAAATATTCCTTAATGTTCTATGGATTCATTATCAACGCTTCCTATCATGTTTACATCATGAATGTCCTCATCATCCCTTATTTGTGAGATTGAATTCTAGATGTTCATGTGTAGGCTCGTATTTCCAAAGGTGATGGTCATGTTCCCATCTCGGACTCAGATAACAGATTTGATTGTTGCATGGAAGGGACGAGAAAGGATGATTGGGTTTTTTTCCTTGTTTCCTAAGCTAGTATTGTTATCAAGGAAAATGAAGTCAGAAAGGTAGACGAAGTTTTCTACTTTTACCAGAACGTCTATTAAAGTCCCCATGGTAACCTTAATGATACGATCAACATATTGACGTGTGACAGAAGTGGGTTGGAGCTCTTCTAGGCCTAACTGGTTGTACATTACATAGTGGATGAGATTGACACTAGCACCTAGGTCACATGAGGCCTTGACAAATTCACTCTCTCCTAGTTCAACATTGATATAAGGGAAACCTAGGTCATTCAACTTAGGAGGAATGGTCCCTTTAATGGTGGTACTCTTATTTTTAGCCAAAAGGAATTGGTTTTTATGTGAAAATTTTCTTTTAAAAGTGCCCAATTCATTAAGGTACTTTGAGTAGGCAGGTATGGTTTGGATTTCACCGAGAAGGGGAATGTTTAACTTGACTTTTGAGATGATTTATCTTAATGTTTCACTCAATCCAGGCTTGGTTTCCCCCTCATGCGTTGGGGAAATGGGGCAGGTTGTGGGGTTGGTTTTTAAGAGTTTCTTCTTTGACAATGTTATCGTGTTTTTCAGTTTGATCATTTGTCCCATTATAATTTTCATCCAAGTTTGAATCTTTAGGTGTGTTCTAAATTAGTTGTTCATGTTTCTCAATTGATTTTCCACTTCTTAAAATAGTCACGAACTTTAGTTGTTCATGAGTTGTTTGAGTGGAACTTGACTCTCCCCTAAAATTTGAGGATGGTTCCACCTGAGTAGGCATGGGTTCCTTTCCAGTTTAGATGGTTTGATGTTACTATTTAAGGGAAGAGAATTCTGAGTTCATTTTGTCCATTTGTTTTCACAGTTGTTCTAGTAGGATATGTAGAATAGTTCGGGTTGGCGCTTGAGAAGATTGGTTTATTCCAGAGGTATATTTTGGAGGTGGGATGGTTTGTTGAAAATGGATCGCTAGCTATATGTATTGGATAGGGTGGGTTTATAACTAGTTATGGGTTTGGTAGTTCTAGTGGGGGTAAGGATTTTGTCCCTATGGTTGGCTAGGATGTTGGTTATATTTCCAGCAGAATCCTGGGTGGTCATTAACCTTTGGTTGAAGGTGTTTTATTATTACGTCTTTTGAAATTTTAAGTAATTTACATCCACTAGGGGTCATCCTAAAAGTACATTCTTGATAGAAGGAATGGTTGGGCAGTTTTCTTTCTTATGGTCATGTCTGTCAAAAATTGTGAAAATAGGGTCTATAGTTTGGATTTCATGGACTTTACTAAGGTCGATCTCTTTAACCTTCCTAGAGAGTGCTACAAGTTTAGCTCTATGGATTTCCTCTTATCAATGTGTATAAATTATATCAGTTATTTTTGGCTTTTTAGAATAAGGTGAAGTTCCCCATGTTTGGTTTTTTATCAAGGCTTTCCAGATACTCATAAGCATTATTTGGGGCTTTGTTTTTCAAAGTTCGATTACACATCATGTCTATGAATTATTTGTTCCCCAGACCCAAACCTTCATTGAAAATTCTCACTTGTTCTGGTATATAAAAACCATGATGTGGAACCATGTTTAGTGTGACTTTTAAATTATCCCATGTATCATAGAATGACTCTCCATGTTTTTCAAAAATGTTTTGGACATGCTTTTTATGTGATATTGTTCTGTGGTGGGGAAAGTATTTTTTCAGAATTTTCTTTATAGTTAGACCCAATAGATGATGGATGATGGTATTATATTGTTTAGGCAATTTTATCTCAATTATTTAAATAAAAAGGAAATAACTTCATCTTAACTGATTTTATTTGATGTATGGGACACATGGTTTCAACAATGTCAATGAACTCCTTAAAGTGAAGGTTGGGAATCTCGGACTCCATTCCACGGAATGTGGGAAGGTGGATTAGGACATGGGGTTTCTAGATGTATTTGGCATCTCATATGGAATTGTTTCGAATGCATGAGGGGGAAATGTTACAGGAATGTGTTAGTTATCCATTCATGTTTTGATCAACTGCATTCCCTATGTTTGGGGGCCCCTCATTTGGATTTCCATTTTGGTTTCCACACGGGTTTATGAGTTGGTTTCATTGAAGACCTTGCATTGAAATGGGCTTAAGATTGGACTTTGGGGTATTGGGACGATTTGGATCTAATGGAAAGAGTTCCATTGGTGTACTTGACTCCCCAACCCCAGGACTATCCCCCCTAACTAGACAGATTGATTGATCCTAAGTGTAGGCGGACATGCGCCAAAAGGAAAAAAATTGAGAAAGGGAAAAGATAAGAGGACATTATGAGAATATAAGAATTGGGATGAGGAAAAAAGTTTTCGGTCTAAGGTAGTTACTTGGTCCCCGAAAATGGATCCAAAATTTGATTCACGCTCAAATTTACCCAAGATATGAAGGTAGAACGGTCCTTATAGTTTAGTTTGGGTTATTGAATCCTCGAAAACCTAAGAAGTAACCTACTGACACGTACATTCTATGGATTGTTTTTGGATATAAAGTGGCCAAATTGGGTTGCTTTTATATGGGTTTAAGGTATCATTAATATATTTAAGTTAATTCAAATTAAGATAATGTGTTGATCCTAGGTTATCGCTTGGCGTGGATTAGATGAATTCATTTTTTAATGATTTCAATTTCTTATATTTGAGATGAGATCATTTATGAAGATAAAACAAAATCATAACTTACTAGTTTAATACCTAAATCCTTTAATACTAATCACTAATACACCTGAATTATCAATGTTTTGGGTACTTCATGGTAAAAGTTCGTATTAGCACTTGAAGTGTGTGGCCTTAAATTCCACAATAATGAAAGATTTTAAAGATCTTCTAACAAATTTATCAATGAAAATAAGTGATTAAAACTTAATGGAGTGAGAAATAACTTCCAAACTAGCACCTTTATATTCCCTTTTATTAACCCATAAAAGAGTTATCCCTCCATTGATTCTATGGTTTCATTGCATGTGGAAAGTAGACTTATGAGGGAGGAATTAGAAAAGTAAAAAACAATAAAAAGTAAGCAATAAATCCATCGTTGTGTGAAGAATATCACAAGGTACGGTGTGAATAAATTCACACTGTAAGGAAATGATATCAAAGTGATAAGAATAAAAATATAATAATAGGAAAGGAATAAATTTTATTAAGAACTAAGGTGATTCAAACAACATACATGAGAAAGAATAACGTTTCATATCCAAATCGACATAATAACATTACAATGAAAACAAATATCCAAGGACGATCAACTCTATCAACACCACTGTATTAAATAGTCTTATAACGAGGCATGGGTAGAGATCCCAATAGTACAAATCATCCCACATGATTATGGAAGGCTTAGTGTGGTGGAAAGTAAGGGAGAGTGGACTTCTTTATCCTTGACCTGTGGTTTCATCCAGCTTTAATCCACTAAATAGATCCATCTAAATGTCAGCTCAAATGGATTTGTGGTTGCTGATATTTGATTAAATTGGTGGGCTGTTTTTCTGGGCCGCATAATCTGGACCAAAATATTATCTATAAATTGGGCATCCTGAATAGCCACAATGGATGCCTAATTAACACTAGCTCATGAAATATTATATTTTCCAGTATATTTCTTCTATTATCCCATGATATTTGAGCATAATTGGTTCTATATTGTGGGCCCCACATTCTCATCAGTGGGCTAGTGTCCAATCTACCTTCTCCAGAAGTGTTTCTATTCATCGTCAAATATCTCCATCATCCTTTATGAATAATCCATTGATCCCTGAATGAAATTTTTCCATATTTTAGTTTATATTTATTTCCCAAAATATCAGATTAAAATACCTATAATTACATTCTTTAAAATTAGATGAATCATTTGGACTAAATTTGTGTACATTAGGCAAGAAGTACACAAATGATGATAATGGATCTTAAAAATTAAAATTCACTAACTCAGGCCCATAATATCAAAAATGAACATTTAATACCATTAAAAGTTAATTAAATTATGTGTTTTTATTGGTTAATCACACCCCCAATGTGAGATTTTCTAGTCCCGAGCAAAATTTATCTCAACATTATGAAATTCAAATTCCTTATTGAATAAACATTTTAATACACAATGATCACCAAAAACCCATATACCAAACACTCATGAAACCCATGAAAATATTTTAATATAAGATAGATTCATAATTAGATCCTAATCCCAAGACAATTCCATTGTTCAAATTCATTGGCATATTTCATCCAATATCA
Organism: Viscum album; assembly: GCA_963277665.1. NCBI lineage: Eukaryota > Viridiplantae > Streptophyta > Magnoliopsida > Santalales > Viscaceae > Viscum > Viscum album. The sequence goes on along the minus strand of OY728121.1, from coordinate 1,702,496,814 downwards.
ATTAAATATGAGGATGAGTTGTGTATCACAATAGAAATGGGGGTTCATCTTTATTCATGGGGGAAATGAAGGAAGATCTAGGTGGAATCAAATTTTAATATTAAGATGAGTATTATTTTTTTTTGTTTTTTTTTGTTTTTTTCAATTTTTCATGGTAATTGAAATTTCACTCAAAAGAGTCAACACATGTAGCGAGACTATGCCGATGACTCCCATGCTCAACGACCAAAGGGAACCAAGTGAATCCCATATACTTAGACATCATCTCGAGTTAAATCAGTCAAAAACAAAATCAAATTTCAAAAAATATATATGAAGTTAATAACTCTGGGCTAGACAAATGTGTTTTCATGATCCCCGAGTGCCGAAAGCCACACATTAGGTCATTTCATTGATATACATGCAAATTTATTGTTTTTTATTGAATACTCATACTAAAACTAAAATGATCACCAAACCAATGCTATATATTTGGGGGACCCCATGAACTCAAACTAATACCCCATTATCCAAAGGATGTGTGTTGTAATTCTTGTTTTTATTTGGATGAAAATACAAACAATGAAATATCACATTAGACAGCCACACTTTCAAAAATTTATTCTCATGAAATATACATGAATTAAAATCAGAATCTAGGCATGCTAAATTATTTGATATTCAGTTTCAAAGTGTACAATGTCTATTATCATGTTCAAGGTTAAATAAATTCTTCCTTCCATTAAGGAACACTTTTTTTCAAATCATTCATTTTTTTGACAAAAAATCATTTTTTTTATCTCCCCCTAACGTAAAATAACACTGTCTCTAGCATTTTAAGAAAAGAAAATTTAGAAAGGGGTAGAGGCATAGAAGGGGAGATCAAAAAGGAAATTGAAAATAAGGATCAGGGAATGAAGTCACCTGGTGGTTGAAGTTGAAATTCTTGCTTCTCCCTTTTAATACCTTGATCTAAATGTCACTCTGATAATTCCCTTGTGGAAAAATGGAAAAACAAACAAGAAAACAAAAAAAACTATATATATATATATAATATAGAAAGTAAAATATAAGTATATATATAAAAATTATAGAATAAGGAAGCATAATAATCTGTATATCAGTGCTAAGAGTGCGCCCCTGTCTCCCTTTAGTCCCGAGGTTGATTCCCTGTGGCTTCACCGGTTGTGATAGGGTTTTCCCCATGGCCAACAGCATGTCCCTTTTTTTTAATTATTTTTATATTTTTAATTATTTTTATATTTTTATAGTAACATATAATCACATAAAAATAATACAAAATATACTGATGTTGCATTTTCTTCTTTTGAAATTTCAATGTAAGGTATTACTCAAGGATCACACCACGTGACACAGATGAATATGGAACTCCCCTTTCGTACCCATCCATAATTATAATAAAATTAATGGTAAAAATTCTATTTTTTTATATTTTTTTAAATAAAAAAATGATTAATTAAACATATTTGAAAAATAAAGATGATTCAGAAAGATTAGAAACATGAAAACCAAGGGCTGCCTCCCGTGCATCGCTTTTGTTTAACATCGTTAGCTCGATTTAGACCCTTAATTATTTATGTATTTTCCTCATCTACTGTTGGTTTACAAAAGTTTTCATCAACATCATTTTTTGGGAATGGTTCAATGGATGGTTTTACTCTATTACCATTAACATTAAAGGTTTGACCATTGGTGGGATCTTGAATTTCTACAGCACCATGGGGGTACACCTAATGCACTATGTAGGGACCTGACCATATAGACCTCATCTTTCCTAGGTGTAAATGATGTTTAGAACTATACAAAAGAATATGTTTACCTGGTAAAAATGTGTTTGGTTTTAGGATTTTGATATTGGTAGGCTCTTACTTTAGCTTTATTATCCTTTAATTCTTATAAGCCTCCAACCCAAGTTCCTCAAGTTCATTGATATATAATTTACTTTTTGTTTCAACCAATTATATGGAATAATTGAATTTCTTAATTGCCCAAAAATCCTTATGTTCAATCTCCACTAGAAAATGACATGCTTTACTATAAAACAACCTATATGGGGACATTCATAAAATGGTTTTATAGGTAGTTAGATTGTCCCAAAGAGCATCTAAGTGTTTTCTTGACCAATGTTTCCCAGATGGATTAACAATTTTCTCAATAATTTTTTTTATTTCTCAATTGGATAATTCAGCTTGACCATTGGTCTATGAGTGTTATGTATTGGAAACTTTGTGAGAAATTCAATATTTTTCCAAGATTGATGAGAATGGGTGATTGAAAAAAGGAGTTCCATAATCACTAATGATAGCCCTAGTAATTCCAAATCTAGAGAAGATGTTTTCCTTGAGAAATCTAATCATATTTTTAGGATCATTGGATTTTGTAGGAATGGACTGAACCCATTTGAAGACATAATCAACAGCTAAAATATTGCAACTTTATCCCCTAGAGTTTGGTAAGGGTTCCATGAAATCAATTCCACAACAGTCAAAGATGTCAAACACTAAGATGGGAGTGAGTGGCATTTGATTACATTTTGTGGTGGAACCTACTTGTTTACACCTAGGAAAACTTTGATAAAATGTGTAGGATTCCCTTGAGAGGGTGGGCCAGAAGAGACCACACTGAAGAAAATTAGCAGAAGTTTTCTTAAAGGAAAAGTGACATCTACATGCCTTACTATGAGAGAATTTAAGGATATAATCTTGTTCAAATTCTGGGACACACCTCCTAATGACTTGGTCAAGGCAGAACTTATATATATATGGATCATCGAACACATTTTTCCTAACAATAGAAAGGAATTTCCTTCGAGCTTGAGTCCCTAAGAATTTTCAATGACTATTGTAACAAAGATGTTGGATATATCGGCATACCAAGGGCTGTCACTCACAGAGTATAGTTGTTCATTAGGGAATGAATCAGATAGAGAAAGGTGATTTAAGTTGACTTTTAATTCCATCCTAGAGATTTTATTAGCTACAACACTTTCTACTCCCCTCCTGTCCTTGATTGTGAGGTCAAATTCTTGTAAGATAAGGACCCACCTAATTAGTCTAGCGTTAGAATCTTGTTTTTGGAAGATGTATTTTAGTGTAGAATGGTCAGTGAACACAATGATGGGGGATCCTAAGAGGTAGGAACAAAAATTTTCTATGGAAAATAAAACATCAATTAACTCTGTCTAGGTTGTGGTGTAGTTGATTTGTTTATCATTTAATGATTTGCTTGCATCATCTATAACACATGGATTTTAATCATGCTGTTTTCCTAAGACTGCTCCTATAGAAAAGTCACTCGCATCATACATGTACTCAAAATGAAGTTTCCAATTTGGAGATTGCATGATAGGTGGAGAGATAAGAGTTGACCTGAGTGTAGAGAATGATTCCAAATAGCTTTTTGTCATAAAAAATGGAGTATCTTTCACTAATAGAGTACAATGTTGTCGAGAAATAGAGCTAAAATTCCTAATTAACATTCTATAGAATGTTTTATGTCCTAAGAATGACCTCACTTCCATAACAGTTTTGGCTTATGGAAGGTGACGGATGATGTCAACCTCGTCTTTATCAACTGCAATCCCCTTACCTGAGACTAGATGACCTATAACTAGTCTCTCTTTAACCATGAAATGACATTTTCCCAGTTTAGGACCAGAATATTTTCTTCACATCTTGACAATACTCTCTCCAAATTCCACATACATCCCTCAAAAGTATCCCCAAACACATAGAAGTCATGCATGAAGTCCTCTAGAAAATCCCCTACCATGTTTGACAAGAATCCCATCATGCACCACTGGAAGGTTCCAGTGGCATTGCATAAACTGAAGGGCTTGAGCTTGAAAGAAAAGGTTCCAAATGGACAGGTGAATGTAGTCTTCCCTTGATTCTATAGGGATTCCATAATCTGATTATACCCCGAGTACCCATCCATGAAACAATAGAAGGAATGACCAATATGTCTCTCAAGGACTTGGTCAATTAATGGAATGGGAAAATGGTCCTCCATGGTAAATGAGTTTAGCTTCATTTAGTCAATGCAAACCCTCCATCCACTACTCACCCTAGTTGGAAGAATCTCTCCATCCTCATTGGTTATCACTGTGATTCTAGGTTTTTTTGGAACCACATGGATTCGGCTCAACCACTCACTCTCAACTATGGTATAGATGATACCATCTTTCTACAATTTCAGAAGTTCATTCCTCATTACTTCCATGTGATTAGTATTGAGTCACCGTTGTGGTTGACGACATGGATTTGGATAATATTCTAGAATAATACTATGATTCCTGATTGTTGGGCTAATCCAAGGAATATCAAACAGGGTCCCACCAATGGATTTCTTATGTTTCCTAAGAACATCTAGAAGCATCCTCTCATGATTTTCTTCAATAGAAAAAGAAATGAAAATATGATTTGGTGTATTCTCCCCTAGGAAGACATAAATGAGTGTAGCGGGAAGGTTTGTCAATTAAAGATCAGGTTGGTTCAGAATTTCAGTAGAAGATTCTCACATTGGATCAAGATCAATTTGGTTTCATAGAGTTTTAGATATAATCGATTCCCCATGTGTAGAAGTTTCAGCTACAAGAACGGTTTGATCAGATTTAGGGAAGGAATTTTGATTGGTCTCCATGAAAGTGGTTTTTTGAAAGGTTTCACTAATTGTTAGACCTAATAATTCATCCTATGATCAATTTGAAAATGATTCAATCCAAGGATATAAAATTTCTTCAAGTGAACAATGGAAATCAATCTCATTGAGACTTACACATTCGTCAAATATTCCTTCATGTTCTATGCATTCATTATCAATGATTCATATCATGTTTACTTTATGAATGTCCTCATCATCCCAAATTTGTGAGATTGCATTATAGATTTTCAAGTATAGGCTCATGTTTCCAAAGGTGATGGTCATGTTCCAATTTTGGACTCAGATAATAGAGTTGATTGTTTCAAGGAAGGGATGACAAAGGATGACTGGGGTTTGTTCCCTGTTTCCTAAGTTAGGATTATTGTCAAGGAAAATAATGTCATCAAGGTAGATGTAGTTTTCTACTTTTACTAGAACATCCTTTAAAGTCCCCTTTGGAACCCTAATGCTAGGATCAACTAGTTGAAGTGTGAGAGATGTGGGTTGGAGATCTTCTAGGCCTAACTGGATGTACACGACCTACTGGATGAGATTGACACTAGCACCTAGGTCACACAAGGCCTTGACAACTTTTCTTTCTCCTAGGTCAACATTGATGTAAGGGCAACCTGAGTCTTTCAACATAGGAGGAATGGTCCCTTGAATGTTGGTACTCACATTTGTATCCAAAAGGACTTGGATTTTATTTGAAAATTTTCTTTTAAACGTGAAAAATTCCATAAGGTAATTTGAGTAGGAAGGTATGATTTGGATTGCATCGTGAAGGGGAATGTTCAACTGGACTTGTGAGAAGATTTCTCTTAATGTTTAACTCCATTCCGTCTTGGTTTTCCCCCTCATGCGTTGAGGAAATGGTGAAGGTTATGGGGTTGTTTTTTTATGAGTCGTTTCTTTGACAATATTATCATGTTTTTTAGTTTGATCATTTGGTTCATTTGAATTTTCATCCATGTTTGAATCTTTAGGTGGGTTATGAATTAGTTTTTCAGGTTTCTCAACTGATTTCCAACTTGTTAAAACAGTCACACCCTTTAGTTGTTCATGAGTTTTTTGTGTGGAACTTGACTCTCCTCCTAAATTTGAGTATGGTTCCACCTGATTAAGATCGGGTTCCTTTCTAGTTTAGATGGTTTGACATCCTTATTTAAGGGAATAGAATTCTGAGATCATTTTTTCCATTTGTTTTCATAGTTGTTCAAGTAGGATTTGTGGAACAGTTGGGACTGGTGCTTGAGAAGAATTGTTTATCTCAGGAGGATATTTTGGTGGTGGGAGTGTTTGTTAAAAATAAAATGGTGGATATTGGTATTGGATAGGTTGGGTTTGAAACAAGTTATGGGTTTGGTAGTTCTGATTGGGGTTTAGGATTTTGTCCATGTGGTTGGCTAGGTTGTTGGTTAACTTTCCAGCGGAATCCTGGGTGGTCATTATACCATGGGATGAAGGTGTTTTAGTATTGTGGATTTTGAAATTTCAAGGAATTTACATCCACTGGGGGTCCTCCTAAAAGAATGTCCTTGATAGATGGAATGGTTGGGAAGTTATCTGCCTTATGGTCATGTTTGTCACAAATTGTGCAAATAGGGTCTATAGTTTGGATTTTATGGACTTTCCTAAGGTCTATCTCTTGAACCTTCCAAGAGAGTGATGTGAGTTTAGCACTAAGGCATTCCTATTGTCTAAGTGTGTAAACTCTAGTTGTTCTTTGTGGCTTTTTCGAATAAGGTGAATTTCCCCATGTTTTGTTTTGTTTAGCATGCCTTTCCAGATACTTGTATGTATCATTTGGGGATTTGTTTTTAAAAGATCCATTACACATCATGTCAATGAATTGTTTGTTCCTCAGACCCATACCTTCATATAAAATTCTCACTTATTCAGTTATAGAAAAACCATGATGTGGATCCATGTTTAGGGTGTTTTTGAACCGCTCCCATGTTTCATAGAATGAATCTCCCTCTTTTTCAAAAAAAATTTGGATGCCCTTTTTAAGTGAAATTTTTTGGGGTAGGGAAAGTATTTTTTGTAGAATTCTCTTTGTAGTTGTTCCCAAGAGTTTTTGGATAATGGTATCAAATTTTTTATCCATTATTATCTCAACACATTAAAGAAAAAAGAAATAGCCTCATATTAGCTGATTCTAGTTTATGTAGGGGAAACATGGATTCAATAATGTTATTTAACTCCTTAACGTGGAGGTAGGGAATCTCAGACTCCATTCCATAGAATGTGGGAAAATGGTTTAGGATAGGGGTTTGTAGATGTAATTGGAATATCCTAAATAATTGGGTCTAATGAAGGAGTGGACATTGGTCCAGGAAGGTGTTAGGTAGTCATTAATGGTTTGATCGACCACATTCCCCAAGTTTGGGGCTCCATCATGTGGATTTCCATTTTGGTTCCCACCCGTGTTTGTGAGTTGGTTTCATTGAAGACAATCCATTGAAATGGGATAAATTTTGGACATAGGGGTATTATAAATATTTGGATCTAATGGAAAGAGTTCTTATGGTTTACTTGACTCCCAAACCCGAGGACTATCGACCCTAACTAGACATTTTGATTGATCATGAGTGTAGGCGGACATGCACCAAAAGAAAAAAAAAGAAAGAAAGGGAAAAGATAAGAGAATTGGGTGAGAATAAAATAATTGGGGTGAGGAAAGAACTTTTTGGTCTACGGTAATTACTTGGTCTCTAGAAAGGGCTCCAAAATTTGATTCATGATCAAATTTAACCAAGAGATGAAGGTAGAGCGGTCCTTGTAGTTTAGCCTGGTTGTCAAATCCTCAGAGACCTAAGAAGTAACCAAAAGACACGCACATTCTATGGATTGTTTTTGGCTATGAAGGGACCAACATTGGTTGATTTTATATAGGTTTAAGGTATCACTAATAGATTTAAGTTAATTCAAATTAAGATAATGATTTGATCCTAGGTTATCGCTTGGGGTGGATTCGATGAATTCCTTTTTTAATGATTTCACGTTCTTATATTTGAGATGGGTTCATTTAAGAAGATAAAAAAACATCATAACATACTGGTTTAATACCTAAATACTTTAATACTAATAATATATAAATTTAAAGGATCAATTTTTTATCACTTCAAGGTAAAGGTTTTTATTAGCACTTGAAGTGTGTGGCCTTAAATTCAACAACGATGAAAGAGTTTAAAGATCTTCTATCAAAATTATCAATTAAAAGAAGTGATTAGAAATTAATGGAGTAAGAAATAACATCCAAAACAGCCCCTTGATACTCCCTTTGATCAAACCATAAATTATTTATCCCTCCATTGATTCTACAGTATCAATGGAAGCAGAAAGTAGACTCATGAGAGAGGAATTGGAGAAGTAAAAAAACAATAAAACGAAAGAAATAACTCCACCATTGTGTGAAGAATATCACAAGGTATGGTGTGAATAAATTCACACCTTAAAGAAGCAATATCACTGTGATAATAATAAAAATATAAAAATAGGAACGGAATGAATTTTATTAAGAACTATGGTGATTCGAACAACTTACATGAGAAAGAAGAACGTTACAAAGCCAAATCGACATAATAAATTTACAATGAAAAAAAATTCTCCAAGGATGATTAACTCCATCAACACCACTACCTAAAATTGGAATATCAAGATGAATTGGTCGAACTACCAACATTAAAAATTATCCCACTTTATTATGGTCAGCCTGGGGTGGTGGAAAGTAAGGGAGAGTGGACTTCTTTATCCTTGACCTGAGGTGGCATCCACCATTAATCCACCGAAGATACATGTCTAAATGTCCTACTAGATGGCTAAATTGGAGTGGACCATAGAATAAAAAAGTTAATCTCCAGATGTCTACTAACTCTATGAAACATATCAGCCCAAATGGAGTTTTGGTTTTGGAGATACGATTAAATTGGTGGTCTATTTTTCAGGGCTGCAGAATCTGGCCCATAATTTTATCTCTTATATGGGCCACCTGAATAGAAAAAATGGAGGACTAATTAGCCCCTTATCCTGAATCCTTATATGTTTCTATATATTTATTATATAATCCCAAGAAATATTGGCTTCATTGGTTTTATATTGTGGTCCCTAATGTCTCATCAGTGGGATGGTGTCCAATCTTTCCTTCCCCAGAATTGTTTCCTTTCATCACCAAATATATCAATCATCATTTATGAATAATCCATTGATCCATTAATGAAATATGTTCATATTTAAGTTTAAATCAATTTCCCAAAATATCAAATTAAAATATAGATACTAAAATTCTTTAAAATCAGATGAATCGTTGGGCCTAAATTGATTTACATTAGTCATGAAGTACACACATCATGAGAATGGATGTTCAAAATTAAAATTCACTAAATGAGTCCCATAAGATAAAAAATGAACATTTTATATCATTAAAATGTAATTAAAATATGTATTTTAATTGGATAATCAGTGGAAAACAACCCTTTTATCAAATTATTTAAAGACCATATCTATTATAAATGTTAAAAAGGTATCCATGTAATGGTGAAAAATATTAGAAGAAAATAAAACCAGTGAATGATTAGAAATTATTAAAATTAATTTGTGAAGTTTTTGTTTTTAAATATGGAAATAGATTATGTTTTCCATATATTCCAGAGATAAAATTGTAATTTTCGGATGATTCCCATAGATTGTGTTTATTTATACACCATGGTAACACCAATATTTATAGGGATTTGAGGGAAAAGTTTAGGAGGGATAACATGATGTTTGAAATTTCAGAACAAATATCAATTTGATTAGTTTTTAAAAAGGTTAATGCCATGAGATATAAACCTATTGGAGTGGTGAAACCTATTCCCATTTTGAAGTATATATATAATGAAATTAAAATATAATCTTTAATAGGAAAACAAATGAATATTTGAATTAATGATGCAGTATGGGTTGTTATTAATTTCCTAACTAAATATAATCCATAAGAGAACATTTACCTTTTTTGTGCCTCACAGGGTTCTATAATAATAAAGTTAAAAGATATTATAGTGATCCACATTCAATTTTATCTGATTTTGTTCCCTACCTTACAAATTTTTTCTTAAATGTATTTAGAATTATTTGGATACTAAGATTTGTTTGAGCACCACCAACTATCCTAGAACTGATTTATAGTCTCATAGGAATATTCAAAAAATAGATGAACTTTTGAGTTCATGATCAAATTACATTCATGGTACATTGGATCAGTATTTAACATTGGTATATTTTACTATAGCAATAGTATCCATTAAAGTATTCAAATTGAATCGAATGAAGCATTATATGAAAATTGATTTCATACACCAACTTATTGGGATGCAGTTAGTGAAAGGAAACTTAAATGACTAGAATTTTGTAAAGAAACATAAAAAATGTAAATACTATTCAAGATCATATAAACGTAGCTCAATATAGTTAAAATATTTACAAAAATAAAGAGAGGAACTATTTCTAATTTCAAGTGAGAGCTTAATTATTTTTAATTTATCTCTACTGAAGGGTGTCATAAGGTTTAGTAAGAATGTAATACTAATCCCCATGCATATCATACCCTTAGAAATTATAGAAGGAATTAGAGCTATGAATTATCATTTGGAAACACCCTAAAGCATCTATAATGTACATGATATATACCATATATCATTATTAAGTAAGTACATTAAAGACCCAACACTTTTTCTCACATATGAGGTGATAGATTTCGAACCTTTTCTACCTTACTGTTATGATCCCATCTATATTCTTGATACTAGATAACAAGTACTCAGGAATCATATGACTTGAATAGTAGAGGTACTTTGGTAAAATCATAAAATGTATGATGCACCATGGGAACTAGAGGATGTTATGAAGATGGACTGACCTTATTTGATTAGAATGTAATATCCAGGAAATATGAATGAAGAACTTTTTTTGTGAGGGAAGAAAGTGAAACCCTAAGAACATAAAATATATTCCATTTAGATAAATTAGAACTATTAAATATCTTGTGATACACACAATTTCAATCCATAGTTATAGTAAGTGACCATAATGTATTAATAAAACTATAATAAAATCAACTTTTATATATTCCATGTCATTAAAATTTTATATTTCTTGTCTGAATATCAATTTTTAACATGGTAAAAACATTCCTAAAATGAATATTGTAAATATTACCATATAAATTAGATTTCATTAATAATTGATAATAAAGTATTTAGCTAATCATATATATATTTATAATAAATTATGTTAATATATTTAATTATTAAATAATTATATATTAGTTTTATAAAAATAATGGTAATGAAAATTGAAAGGTTAAATTTAATATTTTTAAGAAAACATTTTATTTTCTAGGAAAGTCCTTTTGTTTTCAAATTCATAAAGTCTATCCACTTCAATTAATTAAATTAAATTTTAATGCGGAATTATTTATATTAAATTTATAGATTATATATATAAATATTATAATTTTAATCCAGACATCTATTGTTACTATCTATATAGTTAATATAAGAACATCCGATTCTTGAAAAATGCATTTCTTCAAAAACTATTTTTCGACCTGAATAGTGGGTTACCATTAAAGTTAATTTTACAAATTTTGTTTGATTACTTTATTAAAATGGAATAAATATTTTGAATCTACACAATTAATATATCATAAAAATTTAAACTAAATTTATTTTCTATATTTATTATAAAATACCTTAAACATTAATTGCACCAGTTATGTTTTAAATAGGTTTTTGTGCATTACATTCACTTATGTTAAAATTAATTTTACAACCATCTATATTTATTATTTGATAAAATGGATTAATATATATAATAACATTTTTTAAATTATCTAATAAGTCTCATTTAAAGTTTATTCTCAGTGGTTAAATTACTTATTTAAATAAAAACATATAATTTACATTGGTGAAAAATATAGTGGAAAAATAAAGTAACCTTAAAGGATAAGGAATAACACATTAAAAACAATTTTTTTAGATGTTTATAAAGTTTTTCCGGAAAATATAATCCCAAAATTTTTTATTTATAAATTTATGAGGTACATGGGGAGATATTGACTTACCATTATTGAATTATTTTGGGTATTTATAAAAAATGACACTTTTCCACAATTATTGAAGGGAACTCATTCGCCTAACATATTCACACATATCAAAAAAAATAGTTAAAAAACCCAAACAAACTCTCCCAAAAATCATTTTCCTCATTATATAGGTTCTGGTATTACCTATGTACTAGTCCTAGTTTACATTAGAAGAGATAAAAATGAGGTTTTTCTAAGAGATGGTAATAATCTTTATGAAAAATTTAATTTCTTATTTCTTATTCTTTAAAATAAAATTATGTATTTACCCTTAAAATAAAATTATTACAATATCTACAATATTTTTAGATGTTATTATGTTTTTCTAATAATATTTCCATCTCCACTTCTATCGAATGGGAAATGAAATAGTCAATCTTCTATAAGATGAACTAAGCCTAGCGAACCGATTTAACTTGTTTTCCATCAAATCCTCTCATAGTTGGTTATAATTATGTATTTAATATATATATATATATATAATATAATAGATATAATTAATATTTTTTAATTATAATATCATATATCTATTCGTAATTTACATTCTTTTAGCAGTATGAGAAAATCACTCGTGTTTACAGTGGATTACTTCCTCATGAAGTGACATGATTATTTTCACTAAAAATTTACATTGAATGTAAGAAAGGATAAGTTATATATATATATGATCTATATTACATGATATTAATTACAAAAGTTAATATATCACCCCTTCCTCATCCTTTCACAAATTAAGGGAATGATATCGTCGCTTAGGCGTATGTACAACCTACTGTCTCCACAAAGAGACACAATTCATTTTCCATGGACAACATTCATGAATGATTATATAAATAATCAAATGATTAAATATAATATTTATAATATTAATATAATGATGGAGGATATGTATCTATAATCTATGTAAAATAACTATAACATTAATAACAAAACATGAATGTGAAAATATAGCAATTAACACCAAAAACGATAAAAATAATGAAATATTTTTTGTAAAGGGGTTATAAAAGTTTGAAATAGGATAATATCTGATATTATAAATATGAATATCGTATAGGTATAAATTTATAAAATTTTTAAAACCATTATATAGGAGTTAGGGAATGTTTATCCAATGAGAAGTGTGAAGTAAGGAATTTCATCACAATTTTAATTTCTTTGGGACATAGTTGTCAACATGAACCGATTAAATTATATATGTCACATATAATTCCTCATGGTTTAATTTGAAAATAATACCAATATATTCATAATTATTATTATTTCTTTTCATGTTTATTATTTATAAAGTTATAATTTAAAAGTTTACAGTAGTAAAAATTATCGTACATTCTCACTTCCATTTGTTATTGTAGAATTTGACTTGGAAAAATCAGTTTCCTGCAAGTATTTTTCTTAATAAATTAAATCTCTTATAAATATATATAATATTTTGATATTGGATATGATTTTTTATTAAAACACATACCATTTTCACATACAATGTTTACAATGAAAGTTATTTGATCAATTGATTCATATTGATAAATATCTATTGTTTACTCAAAAATAATATTTTATGATAATGCATATTGATTCATAGATTAAATATATTATTAAATATATGAGGAATTATTTTCATATAATGTTATAGGTGGTTAAAAATTATAAATTTCAACTCGATGAATCGACATGGATCATGAAATCAATCAATGCTTTAAATAATATGGGGTTTCACCAATAGTTTTGAACTGTACATTGAAAGGTTTTGAAAGTAGAGGTATCCTGATATTTGATATTATGAAATCAAATAATTATGAATTTATGTCATCTATAATTCATTTACTATAATTATCAATGTGATTTTCTCATTAATATTGTCAATGGGTGAATTTTATTCTCAATTTACTATTTAAATTGCATGTGGTTTTTGTTCTTTATCATTCGATATAGATTACTCGATATCTGATTATGATAATCATGTTACTAACTAAATTCTATTCATTTTCATCTAATTACCTTCCATATTAACTACTAATTACTTATTCTTAATAGATTATACAATATGTAACCCTTACCGACTATTTGATCTCACCCATATTTTTTTTGTTTCCCCTTGATATGAATGATATCTCTTTGAATGAGTTTCAAGTACTCTGAAAATTTGTTTTCATTAGGTTCTACTTTTCTTTCCTAATTTAATTGGGGTAGTATGTTTGAATTTTTTTTCTTCAATACTATTAAACTATTTAGTCCTTTGTGATGTGATCTCTTGCATCTAGTGAAAATTTAATGAATTTGACACTATTTATGGGTTTTTGGAGGTAGGGTCATTACATATAAGCATAAAAATTATACAAAAAGTCACATTGATGAAAAGGTTCAAACCATTTAAAAATTACGTTTTTAATAAATTTGATTAATAAATCCTTTACATGTGTTCCGTTTAATTATCCATAAACACTACATCATCCAAAAATTTATTCGAGATGAAAATGGAAAATATTTAAATCATGTTATTATGGTTTCAAATCTGATTCCCACTATCCAATGCACTTGTAAAATGTTTCTTTGATACATCATAGTTGAACCATATGAATCATTCACCTTTTATAGTACAAGTTGAATTTAGGATTCTATAATTCTAGTATGCAATTCTGGAATAAAATTCCTTATCTCAATAGTTCCTACAAAACAATGAAAAAACATTGCTTACATGATTTTTTATGTAATTTAGTAGTATAAAAATCTCAATAAGACATGACCATTAACAATAATCAATAAAATGTCACAATATCTACAAAAAATCCATGATAATTGAATTCATAAAAAACATTAATGAAATATAAATCTACTATATATTTATATCAATTAAATAAAATTATCAATTTAAAATAATGGGCTACTATTATTTTCATTTGACTTTACAACCTCAACTAAAATCTTCATCCATGGCCATAGAATCTTTTTAAAATTTTTCCCTTTTAAATATTGTATAAAATATCATCAACCTTTTCAATGACACAAATAAATTCACCTAAATTTTAATACAATTTTTTAGAAAATTTTATTTAACGACCTGACCTAGGTTCCACTATCCGATGCCCCGAGCTGAAGGGTTACATGGACTAAAGGTAATATCGATAAATTCCTAAGTATTCTGACTAGAATTGAGAACCTAGGGTCTGACGTTGGAGATACTATGACCTCATCACTTGAGTGTAACCCATAGTTAATATGTATATATGTTAATTGTGGAAGCATAAAAACAACGAATAATAAAATTGAATAGATACTATGACCACTGGGTCAATAACCTACTATAACAGAATAATAATAATAATTTAATAGGAGATAAACATCCAAAGACAGATATATACAATAATTCTAATAGTAATCTCATAAACAATTAGGTGTCACATCATGTCTCTACAGATTAACAAAAATCAATATAGATGCATCCGGACAATACTTGTATCAAAATAAAAAATAAGACAAAATGGAAACTACCCTAGAAATATTATTATGCCTCAACTTGGACCCATACTCCCATGATTATATTCACAGATCAATTTCAAGAATCATACTATGGGATCATTACCTTATCCCTACCTATATCCATAGAGTCTCTCCGGGTACCCAACTATGGCCTGAGATAGGGTGTGAGATGAAATCTAAGTAGTCCACCACTAAAAGTGTCTATTAAAAATATTTACTGTGCAATACAAGGTAATGAAATGTACATAGTATAATAGGTATGGTAGTACTGAAATTAATGTTCCCAAGAAAAAACAAACCAATCAAGTGATACTGTACAACCACATGGGGCACTCTTCAGACAAGTTCTGAACTTCTATGATAAGGTAGAAGTACAGAAAAATAAATTAAACATCACACCTATGACATATAAATAATATCTTATATCATCTCTAACAACATTTTATAATCAAGAATGTTACATTTACCACATCTAAGCTGTATAATCAGAAGTGTCAGACCCAATTGGTCCCGATCCAAGGTATAGTGAACAAAGGAATCCATTTCATGTCCTAGAAGAATATTGATAGAAAATTTGGTAGAATTGGTTCAGTGTCCAAGGAGCATGTCAGAAAAACATTTCCACTACAAGCTGAAACAATTCAGATCCATGTGGTATCAAGGGCCATTGCATCCCATGGAATCAAGAACTACAGAAAAATCTCATCCAAGGAATCCACTACTGCTATCTTGACTGATGGTTTAGAACACACATGGATTCCTATGGAAGCATCCACTATTCAATTAAATTATTATTCATACCATTATATTCCATGACTTCTTCCAACTCATATAAATATTCCCATCAATATCATTTCCTTGAGCTTATTCTCTCATATACAATTTCACATTAAAACAAGTTCAACAATTCAACATCATATATCACATGGAAATGGTGAAAAACCATCTTCTAATCAAACATGACAATTAAATTCAGTTTATCAAGTGCATCCTAGAACTAGGAAAGCACAAACACTCACAAATTAGGTGGTTCAACAATAGGGAAAGGTAAGGGGACCCCCCATGGGTGGCTGAGTTTGTTGAAAAACCACTAAAGAACTCAAAACAACCAATGTGTATCCCAAAAAGCGTCCATTCCATTTAATTCAATTAGAAAACTCATTTTAGGGGCATCTTCAAAAATTATGATGGGTTTAACAATGACAACTAGATATATAGAGCACCAAACCATGTAGGAAAAGAATAGACCACCTAAATTAGGTCTATATTAGAGTACTCATCTAGTATCAACATTTGATTTTATCCAGATCATAAAAAAAATGAATCATGGATGAAGATCCTAAAAATAGTGCATAATATATTTCACTTAAATAAATACATCGATATGATGTCAAATGTTGAATGAAACAAGAGGAATGGAGGACTCATCAGTTCAAATATAATGAGACCGATGACATTCGATTCATTTTTTTGATGGAGAATTAGTAGAAAAGATAATAAATTGAATTTCAAAGCATATATCCTTTTTAATTTCTCTCTAGTGGAGGAATAAATAGATATAGGTTTAGGTTTTTAAAGAATTTAATGGAATTTTTAAAATTTTTCATCAGTATACTTGGTCGCACTATTAGTGCACACTGTTTTCCTAACACTGAACAAACCATGTGAAATATAACTTCTAAAAACTGTGCATTTGTTTCTCTTTAGTGTGCCTCCTTCTACACAGTTTCTTCAAAACCATGTGACTATAAGAGCACTATATCCATCCCCACATGGTTTCATCATACCATGTGGCTTGGGTTGTATGGTTTATCCTAACTCTATGACCCATCTATTTTTCTTCAAGAGTTGGGTTCTAGGATCTGAAGAGGCCCCGAACACCACTAATACACTCTGGATCAAATTAGGTAATCACATTAGGCCTTAACAATTAACTGAAATATAAATTTAATAGATCCATGCCTCACATGGAAACCCAGGATCATATAAGCTCCCCATATAAAGCAATTCATTCCAGAATTTCCCTCTCGATGATGGTTAATAACCGTGAGAGAATAAATTTGGCCATTGAGCACATATGTCGGGCGCCCGATCCCATTCCTCTTCCTATAAATATTCATCCTTCTATATCAACCCTAATTGAGGAACTTACCAGCCACAAAAAATGTTCCTTCTCTTATCAATGATATAAATAGGACACTCCTCAATGGACACATCTACCTTTAACTCCACCTCCCTAGACAACAAAGTATGATATAGGTCTAAATTATAGCGGCATAGTTGAGAAATGTGGAATACATCATGCATGTATCGATACCTCTGAGGTAACTATGACTATCAATATCCATATATGACCCTCTCAAGAATATCAAACAACCTAACCTATCATGGTGAAAGAATACTATATCTCGTAATTGGTCTTTCTCCCAGTCTCGGTGGGATACATAAAGACATGATCCATAACCTTGAACTATAGAGGTAATAGATGGTGATCAGGGTAATATTTGTATCAAAATTTGTTGTGGCCATCCACTTTATGATCTTTTGGGAATTATCTGATGTATCCCGCATGAGACTCAATCCTATTAAAGGAGTCTCACCGACCTCTAACTAGCACATGGGCGATCAACATGGCCTTCCATATAAAGGCTTATAAGATGCCATCTGTATAGTCCCATGATATATATTTTTGAAGGTGAAGTAAAATAGCGGGTTATGTATATTTGAAGAGCCCATAATATCCAAGATGAATTCTCACAACATGTCCTCAAAGCACCGGAATTGTATGATCTGACGGTCCATCGGTCTTAGAGTGGTATTCTATTCCCACAATCACCTATGTTCCCAAATATCTCTATATAATCTACCATATTAGAGATGTAAATCGAGTGTACCAATTTAAATTATATTATGATGGACCTTGTGAATTCATACTATCTCATATATATATATATATATATCGTTCCATGCTCATAAAATTAGAAGGTTTCCCTAATCAGTGTGTAATGAGTTACCTTCATGAGCCAATCTATAATAACTCGTACACCAAAACTACCTCAAGACCGCCTTAAAAAACCAGTCATGAAATACATTGTGACATCATCCCATTTCCACTCAAGAATGTGTAACTTTTATAAAATTATAGCTAGTCACAAATGTTGTTACTTCACCTACTGAAAGGTGGAAAAAATCAAGAAGAAACATAATAGATCACATTTCATCCTTGAGTACCAATACTAGAAATGTAAATAATGATACATCTTGTTAAAACTGAGATGTATTTCCCAAAATGGGGCATGAAACTCCTACATTAGCTCCTCACATATGTATATTGGAACCCATACAAGACCTTGAATATGTAGGATCTCATTTTCACCTACAGTCGAACCAAAAGGTGGGTGCCTACCTACCAAACTCTTCCATATAAATAAGTCCTCAAAATCAAAAAACGACCTCATCATTACTCAACCTGGATTGGTAGTGGTCACAACTAAAGATAAAAGTAAATTATATCCACTAGTTTCATTCACATACATGTGAATCTCTAAAAAATAACCATGTGCTATCATTGGAAACTGGCTTCCTGAACAACCTATATCTGATTCATCCCCCTCAATGCATCAACCATTTAATTTACCTTTCTAGGTGTATAGGAATCCTCAATGTAAAAGGACTATAGGTACTCAACCAAACTTCACTGCCTCAGATTCAGATCATGTTGTGTAAATATATTCTTTAGGATTTTGTGGTACACCAAAAAAATATATCATAGTAAAAAATATCCCCGATAGCCCAAATAATGAACAAATGTAGATAACTCGATATCATGAATTGGGTAATTCCTCTCATGTGGCCTCATCTTCAAACCCTTTTAGTCAAGCCTAATAATGGGTTTTCTAAGAGTGAGAAGTACTTTATAAAATGGTTTTAATATCTAGTTATCCCAAAGAACCTCTATATGTCATCGAAATTCTTAGGATTCTCCCTAGAAATTATACCTCTCACCTTCTCTAGGTAAAATTATACCCCTACCTATAAGATAATATGAACCAAAAAGTGAATCTAATCGATACATATGTTATAAATTTGTGATATTATCATTTAACCAATTCACT
Organism: Viscum album; assembly: GCA_963277665.1. Classification (NCBI taxonomy): domain Eukaryota; kingdom Viridiplantae; phylum Streptophyta; class Magnoliopsida; order Santalales; family Viscaceae; genus Viscum; species Viscum album. Next base: position 1,702,477,455 of record OY728121.1, on the reverse strand, counting down.
CTCATTATATGAAAAATGATCTAAAGATGTTTCATAAGGTCATATTGATTTTGAGAATACACCCAGATATAATACATGAAAACCACCACTAATGAATGGATATAAGGATGGAAAATTCTATTTATCTGCACCTTGAAAATGGATAGTTCAGTTTTCATACTAAACGACATAACTATATACACATATAGAACATACCCACTATATAATGGTGAATATGAAATGTCTACAGGTCGAACATGAACATGATGATTTTCGGATCTCAAATAAATTCTCAAGAAAACCTAGGCTCCTTGGAGCTAAAAAAAGGTCAACAGTCCATGTAAAGGGATACTGGTTCTTAACCCTCAACTAGTTTAATTTCCATTATCCATTCATAGACTAAGGGAACCATCTTCCTTCTTCATCCAAAAGACTAGAAAATATCCCAGAGAAGTACAATGCCATATGAACCCCTTTCCCCCATGTACTCTAGTAGCCTCTTGAGCTCATGGAACTCCATAGAATCTATTCTATATAGTGGAATAGATATCAATGAGTCTCTTGGAACTATATCTATGAAGTACTCAATCTCTATCTCAAGAGGAATAATGGAAATGTCATTCGTGATAACATAGTTGAAACAATCAACCAATATAGGTAATTCTTCCTAATGTGATCCCTTATTATCCAGATACACACAAGAAAACAAGGATTTCATCCCACCCTTCCCATCATGTTCTATTCTAGCTCAGATCACCTAGAAATCCCACTCACCCATGTGAAAATATTCTCTTCCATTTAGTGATGTTAATGTCACCATCCAATGATAACAATAAAAAAAGGCTCGATTAGAAACTAGATATTCCATCTTGAGTTTGGTGCCATCCCTTTTCATATTAAGGGAAAATAGATCCTGAATGGTGTGAAGCCAGCTAATTTCAAGGGGGAACTACTTTCATAGGTACACACATGCTATTCTAATTCCCATTGATTTATCAAGAATCCTGAAACCCTCACAAAACTGAACAATAAGCACATGGATTTCCACCATAGGTGGATGTATGAATCTATGTGATAAACCTCTATCGAAGAGATAAAATAAAATAGTAGAGGATAATAATATCATATGTATCACCAAATATGGTTTGGTGATTTACTCCTCCCATCTATAATATATAGAATTACTCCATCCTGAACTGTGGCCCTATGACCCAACCTCACTACCTTGAGTAATCCCATTCTAATGTTTAGGTATAACTAGTTTTTAGATGCTTCCACCATGACCACCACATTTTCTTAAATGATAAACACTACACTAACTACTAGTTTAATGTTGAGTTTAGAAACTTACTCCTAAAACTAGTGTTAGAGTTGACACCATTCCATAGACTGATATAGTGAAGGTCCTCCAATAGAGTTGCACAAGGCCCATCATGGTACATGATTTGCAATCCACTAGGTCGTGATCACATTGATCCCTCACATTTCACAATATTCCTCATTGTTGATTGAAAATATATCTTCCCACAGAGATAGGATGGATGGTAATCATCTTATGGGAAGCCTTGAAATTCCACTTTTGGAAATTTGACGTCGAAACACCGGGTCAAGAAACTATACTTCTATTTTCTATACCTCCAGATTAACACATGTTCCGCTATATATTCAGTTCATGATTCACTATCTCAGTAAAATTCATAAGAAAAAACATGTTTCTCCAATATCTAAATACATGAAGAATATAATAATTTAAGTTTATCTACATTGATAGGTCATCTACAAGATATATCCGCAAAAAATGATGTCACTCTGTAAATCGTTTCAGCAGTTCCATAACTGTGATAGTGCCTTGATCTATATGAATAAAATCACCAACCTTCTATAATCTCATAGTTTTGGAGAAAAAATAATCTTAAAACCGAATTTGTGAATCCCATCAATCCATTTCTCATAGTGCATCATACTGGTTCAAAACATCCCCCAATGGTTTGCTTCTCCCCAAAGCATATAAACTGAGAGCTTCAATCACCTCTATGTAGCTGTCTCAAGAAGTTTGAATATCAAAATATTAGTCTCAAGCCATAAATCTGTAATAAATGGACCTCTATTCATCAAAATCATGGGAGGATGATACTCTTGTAAAACACACGTTAGATCAGCCATAGATAAGGCTGGATATAGTGCTCCCTGAAAAGTATTCTTAAATTTCATAACACTCTGGGAATTTTTCCTTGACACTTATATCCGGTAAACCCAATAGTTAATAAATTGTAAGTATATGACGATCCACTATTATCCAATGGACCTCTACATATAGAGAATGTTCATCACCACCCTCCTGGCATACAACTAGATGTAATCGGGGTATCATGTCTCCACAATGCCAAGCACAAACCTAAGAAAGACGGATAGAAAATTCACAACTAAATGTATAAGAATGATTAAAACCATTCTATAACCATGTCTTACAACACATCTTGTGTCTAAATCTAGGACCAGGTAAAAATAAACATATGTAGTAGTCACTAGGTACACATCCTACTGGCCGCTCAAAATATGGCTCTAGGTTAAGGATTCAGTTTCATCAAGTTCAATTCCCTTTTGAATTCACATTCATTTCACATTTTAATTAAAATGTTTAAACGAAATGGTTAACTAATTTCAATCCATAAGGTCCCATAATCCTCATGAACGGAAATTTTTTGTCCACCTAATCCACATTATATAATTTTCTAGTCCATGAGACCAATGGACAAAGAATCAGCATGCGCTAATTGGCTACATAAGGTGTCTACTATAGAATATTCAAGAAAAAACTACTTTTTTATGACATGAACTCTCTGTACCAAACATGATCTCCAATCCACTACACAAATCGTCTATAAGAAAATAGTTATATCTATCATGGCACGAATCACAACATCTTGCAATCAAGAAATTCATCCTAAATGGAATAACATAATGCATGGAATGTGAATCCTATAAAATACCTACAACAATGAATGAGATGGATACCTCATCCCATCAGGAAATGAAAAAACCAACCCTTAATGACATCAATGGTAAATTCAGAATTCATGAGCATCACCCAGTAGTTAAATCAAATCAATTGTAATAGTCAAAACCTAAATAAAAAAAATTTCTTTTTGAGGAAATTTAGATTTTTCCCATATATGGGTAACTTAATCCCACAAATAAGTCATAAAAAATTACATTTCTTCATAATTCCGATTTTATGATAGACAAATAGTAATGTAGAAAAGAAAACTGGGTGAGATAACACTTTGAAACATCCTGAATAGGGTGCCACTATTTAGTTCTCTGAGCAGATGGGCCACATGGCCTCAAGCACATCTCCCTAAATACTAGAGGTTGTGATATTATAGTGAGGTCCAAGGGTTTTTCTTTGGGGAGACTGTAACTGCATTACTAGAGTGTAGCACAATAGTAGTAAACGTAATCTTCAATAACATAGGAATAAAAACAATGAATAAATTGGAGAATGGAAACTATGACCATTTTACCAGTAACCCACCATCGTGGAAGCACAATAATAACTAAATAAGAGATAAACATCCCAATATATATACACTGAACAATTACATAAGTAATCCCATATATAATGATGTGTCCTGTCTCATATCTATAATGAATCCAAAAATGATATACAATACTTATCACAATTAATGTATCAAAATACCAAAAAATAAAAAAAATAGACAATCCCAACAAGAATATTGAGCTTCAGATTGGTCCTATGCACCCCTATTCCTAAGCATGTCCGAAATTCAATAATTGTTCAGTGGGAGATCTCCTCGATCCCTACCTACATACATATAGTCTATCTGGGTACCCAGTGGTGGCCCAAGACTAGGTGATAGAAAAAGACTCAGTATGGAACCACCAAAGGTGTCTATAACAAGTCACGGTCATTCAATACAAGACAAAGAAGAGTGTATAATATAATAGGTATGGAAGTGCTAAGATTAATGTTCCCAAACAAAAATTAACCAAATATGTGATATCATATAGACTCACAAGGAACCATGAAAACAAGTGTCGATCTCTTATGAAAATGGAACAATAAGGATAAAAGGATGTAAACACCACAACTATGCCATATACACAATATCTCATATCATTCACATGCATACCATTGGACCTGTAATTTCATATCAACCCCAACCATGCCATATAATCAATGATGTCACATTTACCCTGTATGTGGATAATAATAAAATGTTCCATACCCAATGGGACCAGATCCAAGGTATAGTGAACTAAGAAATCCTCATAGATACCTAAAAGTATCTTTATGGAAAAATATTTAGACATAGTTTGGGGTTCAAGGATCATTTCAACAGTCCATGTCCACTTTAGGCCCAGACAAACAAGATTCAAGGGGCAACAAGGTACAATACATACCATGTAATCAAGACCCATGGAGAAATCTCATCCATGGCTTCCACTAATACTATCATGAATCATGATGTACCAAACCCATAGAATCATATTAAAACACAAATAATTCAATTCAATTATCATTCATACCATCTCATTCCATGAGTTTGTTCCACTAGAATAACAATTACCATCAATTTCATTTCAATGAGTTCACCCACTCATATATCATTTCACATTAGAACAAGTTAACAAATTAAACATCATGTATCAAATTGAAATGGAGGAAAGTGATATCCTTATCAAACTTTTTAATTCAATTTAATTTATCAAGGCATTCCACTATCTAAGAAAGCAGAAAAACTCACCCCATTGGCGGATTAAAATTTGAAAAGGTATGGGAACAGACTTTGGATGGACTTGGATGGGGAAACCTTCACCAACATACTCAAATGAACTACTATTCTTCCCTAATAGGTTTTATTTCATTTAGTTCATTTAGTTCATTCATTTTAGTGGAACCATCATAATTTCTAGAGAGACACTTATTAGAAACTAAATCTATAAAGCACCAAACCATGATAGAAAATTATTGACAACCTACCGCTGGTTTTTAGTAGAGTTACCATCTAATATTATCTTCATATTTGATCTAGATTAGAAGAAAAACAAATAACGAACAAATAATATGAAAATAGTGCATTTTATTTTACACCAAAAATAAAATTTCAATAAAAATTCAAACAAAGAACGATAGAAGAAGAGTGGAATACACAACGATGTGAATACAATGAGATGAAAGAAAATTGATATCGATATTGGAAGGAGAATCTTGAGAAAATACCAAAAATTGTATTTCAACGGAGCTATCCTATGTCATTTCTATCCACCAGAGGAAGAAATATAATTAATATCATGTTCTAGTAGTTTTTAAGGAAAAAATGACATATTTATCAAAATAGAGGTTCAAACGCTTAGTGAAAATTTATTTCCTAACCATTCAAAAACCTTAAAAAATCACACAGAAAAATACAACAGTTTTTCTGCAGTTATGATACTCTCTTAGAATGGTTTCCTCAAACCGTGCGGCTCCTAGAGTCCTATTTCCATTCCCACACATTTTGATCAAATAATGCATCTTGGTTCACATAGTTTCTCCTAATTTTGTGGCCCACCTAGTTTTCAACAATAGTTTTTTCCATGCCCTGAACAAGAAATGGACACCACTGATATACCCATGATGACATTGTGTACTCAAATTAGGCTATAAAAAATATTTTAAACTGAAATTAATGATATTCGTACCTCATAGTAATACTTGAGATATTACATTTTGTTCCTGTAAAATTAATCAAATACCATAATCCTAGTGAAGAAAACAACGATATAACATTAAATATTCATTTGTACTATTTCATCATTAAATACTTGACTAATAATGTTAAATCTTGTCAAATAACACATTTATGACATATATGAACTAGACACCAGTCAATCGATCAGGGAATTATGGGATTTTTAATCATCCCTTTGAAAAATTATTTTTCATTCACTGACTACACCACAAAAAATATTGATGTGCTTCTGTAATCTATTATAAAGTTACTTATTCTATATATTTCATCCCAATTATTTATATATCTAGTGATTAATTTCATATAATTTCTATTTTAATTTCATTATATAAAACATAGAAATATACTGTACAATTTTACATTAGTGTTGTTTAATCACAACATTTCCACTAATTTCAATTCAACCATTAACAGTCAATTATTCATATTACACACATCACAACATTACCACTAACCATGACCACCCACTATATATCTAAACTCTCAAAAGATTCATGATATATAAATAATATGTACTCTTATCATGGTCAACCAGATGAGAACAAAATGACCTAATTAGGAAATTATATAGTAAATCACTAATAAGGTGAATCAATCAGGGAGTGGAATAATATATTTATGAACAACTAATAAGGGAAATAATATTTATAATTTCATATAAATAAACGTCCTCTGATATTCAGTTGTAAAAATATATCCCACTTTTCATCCATATTATTAATGAGTCATTAAATGTAGACATTGTTTACCCACAATGTTCAAAACACAATCACACTTCCCATTTTGTAGAGTAAGAGAATATTTACTTTACAACAACCCTGAGGGTATGTTATAAATAATTATGTTTGTAGTCAAATATTTTGATTTATGAAATATAATGAAATATTCAATCCCCTGTTATCACTTATCTTCTCACTTTTGTAGGTTGAATGATAATTCATGCTTAAACCTCACAAATATGATCCCAGTCTATATAAAAAATCTTAACCCAAGAGTGATAATAATTATTTGAGTTTATAAATCATTCTCATATGAAATTAATTTTTCAATATATTTCGAAAATAGAATCCTTTTATTATATACCTTAGGAAAATAGGGTAATATCATATAACTGTTTTTGGATCAAAACATATCAACTAAAGAATTATAATAAATTTTCTCAACATAACACCCTAGATAAAATCACCTCAACATTACCCGAATTGGATGGAAGCAATCCATAAGGGAAAATCCTTATGTTCGAGTGGATGTTGAGTAGTGGTGATAGTCTATAATAAATATTCAATAATCCATATAATCAATATAATAGATAATCAAAATTTGTTAATTATTATGAATAATAAACAATTAAAAATAAGAGTATGCACACCTGGTATTTTAGATTTAGAAAACCACAACATAATACATACACATACGTTATATAGATGCATAAGAGTCAATCATATGGAAATTCATCACAAGAGGTCTCCCTCTAATCTAATCGAATATAAAAAATAAACAAGGATTAAAATATAATAAAGGATCCACCACTTACCCCAAGCCACATCTTAAACCCAAGTCAATATATAGACACATTACTCTAACCTCATGACTAGTTCAACATATGCCCCACCCACATAGAGTAAATAAGGCTTATACAAGTATTGTGGTGATTAGAGAGGCTTTTAGAAGTACATATAATTTTTTTCCATAATTAACCTTATTATACTACATCATATTCATGTGTTTGCTTATGGAAACAATTTAAAAAATAATTTGACACAAAAAAATTCATGTTTGTCTATCGTGAACAAACAAAAACACCAAGAAGATCAGCAATAACTGACTCGTATAATTTTATGACAAGTAGTCTACACCCCAGAAGAAGACACCCACACCACATCACTTAGGTGAAGGTTGATTAATTGATCCCTATAAAGTTTCATATTACATATGGTAGGGTCTCCTAAAAAATTCCAATATGATATGTTATCCTATACCACCAACCTCTCACTAAGGCCAAGTCCCATTCCACAACACAATCCAAATCTCATACCACTACCCTCCCACTCAAGGTGATGACTTATATAACACCAAATTCTATATCTCATAACACAATTCTCTCAAATTGTGTGAGGTATTATTCCAAATATAAATTACATCATACCACAAATTGATTGTCACCCCCACACATTTGGTATTCAAAAATATAAATCCACGACCTTTACCAACACATTTAGGTTAATACTTTTACTATTTGAAAAAAATCTCCTTGGTGTGATTTTCGGTATTTCGTATTACAAAATTTTTTAGTGACTATATCCAAGGGGTTCAAGAGGCCATACCATACTATTTGGAGGTGATTAGGAAGAATTTGGAGAAGTTGGTACATTTTTTATTTATTAAAAAAAATTACACTATAAATATAAGAATATTTTAAAAGGAAAATTTAATTTGATATTAATTTTATATTTATAAAATATTAATTTCACCATAAATAATGTAGAAACACCACGGTCGACTAACAAAATAGAAAACAAAAACCCAAATTAAGAGTTTTCTGGGATATGGTGGAATTACTAAAACTTATTGATGAAAAACTCATATAATATCAAAATATAATTTTTATGAAATGTTGTAAGGTGGATTTTTATGATTAATATGATTTGTAGGTTGATATTGTGAATGGTGATTCATGCTTTGAAGGTAACCCTATAGAAGATAAGAATAAGACTATTTAGAACGAAAAGATAAATCATTTCATAAATAGTATGTATGTTCCATTAAGAATTTGGATTTAATATTTCATGATGTGACTAAATATAAAGGCTAATTGTTAGACCATGCATACACTATTATATGTTGCTCAATTTTAATATCAATTATTTTTACACAACATGATTATTTGTGTTTGAGCCTTGAATCATATTAGAGATGTTATTTACATTACAGAGGAGGATATATTATTGTGGTGGTGAAAAATTTGAAGTATAATTAATGTTTTTCTAGTTTATCAAGGATATTTTTGGTGATTATAGTATTCTTATTGAAAATCTTTATAGTAATATAATTTTTCTAAAATTCATAGTTCCTCAATTGTAGATTATTTTTGTTACTCAAATTATTGGATGTCAATATATAACTATAGGGAGTTTTTTGATGAATTTTAATAACATAATATTGGTTAAATAAATGTACATTAGATGGAAAACATATATAATCATTAATTCTTCAAGGGAAACCTTTCTCAAAATAATGATAATTATGATCGTGGTTTAATAGTGTGGGAATTATAGTTTCGTATTACCAATAATTATTGAAAAATGATTGATGATCTATGAGTCAATTTTACTATATGATAGGGAAATTATATCATGTTAATTTTGGAAGTGTAAATTGGTACGCCATAAATAGTGTATTCTCAATCATCACTAATGATGATTGGGTTGTTTTATCTTTTGATGAGTTTTAATATACCTAAATTTCAATGTTCTATAATTTATAAGGATTCTAAACCTCAAAGGTTAATAAAATATCTCTAAATTTTAATAAATCCAATTTTATGATTTTTGATTCAAATATTTTATCACATCACTATTGTTTATGAAGTTTACTAAATTATACTGTGTAAACAAAGTAATAAATAATCGTTCCTCATTTTACATGGTTTGTGAATTCATAACTATCACAAGGGGAGAGTTCTTCCAACTAAAATTTAATTAAGATCAACATAAGAAGTCTTTCATATAGGTTAATGTATTATGATTAGACTCACTCCAAAATATCAACATATTTACCTTGTCTGCAGTTAACATTTTGTATTAGAGTAGTTGGTTCTTGGTGGAATCACACACATAAATTATATAGAGAAAAATTTAAACATAATGTATTTCAAAAATTTGATGGAGTTTTTTTTGAATTATTAATGAATAAGTTGAATTAGATATTCTAATAATTGAGTAAAAATTCCTACGTGGTTTCCATATAAGGGTACTCGACTAGTATAGGAGGTAGAGAATTCTCAGATATTAATTGAATTGGAAAATATGTATATAAAATAGTACTTGTTGCATAGGGGGACCATTTATTATCCCAATCTAAAATAAGGTTTTATCATAAAAATATGTACAAAAAATGTGGGAAATATTTATATTTTTCTAGGAAATTTATTAGATGATATGGGATGCAAAATTTCTGGTTATTTAAAACAATTTGAAGGACCTCATGATGCACCCAAATTAGTCTATTGATGTTTCCTCTAATTGTATGGACATTATAATATAAGAAATGTGTGGAGATTATGATGACCTTGATGAAACCAAGGTCATGACATGTATCCTTAGAATATTTCCACAATGATTCAATTGGAAGGGATTAGTGCTTGAAGATGATGATCCAAATGAATTCACATTTGATTGTCTTTATTTCACTCTCATTGCATTCAATATGATGAACCAAAATAATTAATGTTGTAATAGGGAACCCATAAGAGGTTTAATTACCTATAATTAAGTAACTAAAAATTAATAGTGACCCTTATGACAGAGAATTTGATGATGATATATATTTTCATTCATCAAATATATAAAGGGGAACAAAAAATTAAAAGGTGTTCTTCCAATTTCATGGTTTCTATGTGGAATGGCTTGAAAGAGGAAATTAATGTGTCCCAAATTCCAAGATTAAAGTGAAGATAAATAATTAAAAATTAAATAACTTAAATATGTGATGATAAAATTGAATTAAAAATAGAAATTACTCAAAAAAAATTACTTCATAAGAGGATGTTATCTTGGAAGAGATGAAGGTCGATATAATTGTGGACTACAATGCCATAAATGGAGAAGTTGATGAAGTAATAAATATCCAAACATTATTGGAGGAAAATGGTCAGTATTCTAATGTTAATTGAGTTTTCACCTAATGATTAAAATATAAATTTCTATTGAATACATGTATATTTGTAGGCTTAAAGAAGGCAATTCCAATGGTGTTGTCCACGATTTTAAAATTCTATATACATAAAAAAGATTAATTACTATTGGTTGTAGATATTAAATGATAAAAATTTAGAAATAAATAAACTCATATATGGGGGATTATTATAATCTTATAATGAAAAAATTGAATGAATAATTGATAACATGACTAATATAGTGAAATTTAATTTCAACATAATCTCAGATATTGAAGTTGAGATGAATATTTTATATTGAATGGTTGAAGATTAATAATGGATCATAACTCCACTAATTATATCCATAAATAGAATAAAATGTATGTGAATACAAAGAAGATAAACAATACGGATCAAAATGAGAATTTGGAGGATTTACCAAAAGTATAGTGTTTCATGAATAATGGAAAAACCATTGTTATGATTGAACAAAAAATAATAATCAATGTTATTTGACTCAATGTAATAACCACACCCTACAAGGTAAAATATATACATATGTGTCTCTAAAAAGTCCTAAAATGATTCTAAAAAATTGAAGTACACACTCTAAAATATACCAAAAGTTAGTTTTTTATTGAAAAAAAAGATATAAACTCAAAACATGTGTTTTATAGATATCATTGAATTCATGGAACAAGGGAAAAACGAAATATGGTCATAAATTCCTACACTTGATATATTTTAATTATATTTGTTTTTTTATGGTTATGGATACCAAGATATTAATTTATCATCATGGGTATAATGAAGAGTGATATGGATAAAAAATAGGAAATCTAATTAGATGGATGATAAAAGAAAATAAAATTTCATACCTACCAGTTGAATTTGATGTAATGGACTAGTTTGATGAAATTTTTTTTTCTCTTACTAAATATGTGAATCAAAAGAAGTTTATTAAAAATAAAATGCCGAGTAAGAAAATTCATCTATAAATATTTTGAAAGAAATAGATCAATTTGAAGCGTAGTTCCAAGATAGTGGATGCATATACCAGATGTCATGAAAAATCTATATTTTCAGTGTAATAATATAAGACATATAAGATTTATTTAGATTTATAGATTATTAAATTATAAATAATATCAGGTCCAAGAAAAAAATATTTAGAGGGGAAAGAATAAGTCTACACATATATAGTTAGATGAAGGAAATTATTACAATATTCAATGTGTAAATAAATTATAATGGCTCGGGGATATTGTTAACTTTAAAAAGGAAAGTTACCTTTTTAAAATACATGATAATAATTTTTTAATAAATGTTTTAGTAAATTAGGGAAATATATAAATCATTTATAGTCACGATGACATGTGTTTTCTAGATAAAATTGTTATAATGATTTAGTAATGAAAAGTAGTGATAATTTATGTATATGACATAGTATTTTAAGGATCAAAGTAATAACACTGAAATATTTTGGAAACATTATAATTTATGGATTTATTATTATTTTTTTGAGATTTAATTTTTTACCTAGTTTACTAGTGAATCCATGAAAATAGTTATATTTTGTTTGAAAGTATGAATATTACAGGTAGGTACTAAAAGAATTTAATATAACATTCCAAGGAGAGGAAACATTGGTTGTTATATTCAATATGATGAAATGAGATGATCAATGAAAAATTAGTTTTTTGGAAAAATCATTACGACTATAGTATACATGAAAACTATGTGACAATAAATTGTGTTTGTTACATGTCAATATATATCTTATAGAGAAAATAATAAATAAATCTAGATGATATTTTTGAAAATTCATAATATGGTATGAAAAAATGAATTATTTAAGACTATTTTATTGTTCTATTTCATTATAAATATTATGAAAAATTACCAACTCAGTGTGGGATGGTTCAACGAATGATCACATATCAATATTGGGTGATTCATTCAATCAATGTGGATTGTATAAATCACGGATAATAAAGAGGTAATAATTAATTTCATTAATCTCAAAAAAATCTATTCATATCATTCCTACACAATCATGAACCCAATTTAATTGGATGAAGAAACACTATTAAGATATTGATGTTGAAGTGAGATATGTTATTATAATGATGATTGGTAACTCAAGTTCTACAAATCTTATAAACGTACTCATTGATCACCCATGTAAAAATCGCAATGAGATAAATTATCATATCATAAAGGATCATATTTACCATGGGAAACATATTTATTATCATATGACTATAAAAAATCCTAATGAAAATAATGTGAAAAATTAAATACACAATAATGGATTTGAATAGGTATCAGTTGGAACTTTAAATCAAATCATATCAATTCAAATAGATGGTTTGGAGTAGGAACACTAACTCCGAAATGTAATTTCAGACTTACATAAATTTATATTGGTTCACATGATTTAATTTATTTAATTTTTGACCTTATGTTTTGTTATTCTATTGAATTTATCAATAGTGTATTGAAAATTGGAGATAAGTTTACTATGATTTCTAGATATTAGAGATGGAAGGATTTTTTTTCACATATTACCTAAAAATGAGAAATTTTAGGTTGAATATAATTACTTGGGGAGAGTACATGAATATCTATGATCAGGGAGAATATTATTTAAGATGAATTGAAGAGTGTGATGATGGAATAAGTTTTTTGATGAGGATTGTTTCACTAAACTCATAAAACTCAAGAATAAAATGAGTTATATTAGCTTAGAGTTAACTATGGGTAATTAATTGATACACTCTATAAAGGATGAAGGTTTTTAAATGAATCAAAAATTGGATCTAAATAACTCTAATGATATTTTGTTGAATGTGTGGAAGAATTATCAACAATCATAAATAGGTGAATCATCAAAAAAATTACCATGTTTTACATTTATTTTTTTATATCCTAGTTGATGGAGAGTAATCCAAAGAGGATCATGATTTATTTCCATGATGTTTAATGTTGATTTTGATGAAGCTATAAAAATTTGGATTTATTCTTTACATTTGATAAATATCACACCCCAACCTTATGATTCACATCAAAGTAGGTTTTCGATTCATATGAGATTCCTATTTATGGAAGTGTAATTAAGTTATGAGGGAAGTGCCCATGAATCAAATAACGTAAAAAATGTTAGAATAGAATCTATATAATGATAATTGGAGCTTATATAAGAATAAGATAAATCTATGAAACATTATATTGTAGTGTATATATTCTTCCGGAGTTTTGTCATGCACCATTATAGATACATAAAATTAATATAATATGATGATTTATATTGTGAATGGTGATTCCCTCCAAAAAGGTAACATTATTGAAAATTATAATAGTTCAATTTAAACATCCTCATATTTTAATATATGTTTTTCTTATATAATGTCAATTGTGATTTATTGAATTTGATAAAATAAACTCTGAAGTAAACCAAAATGATAATATTTTTTTTCAGATAAACATTAATTTTAATATATTACCATTTAAACCTGGATATTGAATTAATGGATATGAATATGATTAAAAATATCTTCAAATATTTATATAAATATATATATATAAATATTTTTTAAAAAATTATATAGTTTATTTTGTTTCAAAAATATATATATTTACAAAATTTTCCCTTTTGTGTGGTATTCTTTTCATATTTTAATAAAATAAAAATATTATTATATTATAATTTTATTTAGTTAGTAATAATTTATTTCGAAAATAATATAAAATATGCATAACACCAATTAACAATTGAAAACTATATTTCTTATAATAATAATTTTTATTATATCTTATGGTTTAATTTTCAGGATAAATTCATAAATTTTTTAATTCAAATTTTCAAAAATCAACTTTTTTGTATTCATAATAATAATATTATATTAAGAATATTTTATTATTTTCAATATAAAAGTTATTTTTTTGTTAATTTTGAGAAAATATTGATATTTCTAAAATGATCACTTTTATAAAATCATTATAATACAAGGATGACCTAATTATTTTTTAAAAAAAATTCTTAAAAGAATTTATTTTTATATGAAATATATAAATAAAAATTAAAATGATTTTTCTATAAAAACCATGTATAACTTTTTGTAAACACATGTATTATTTTACCCTCAAAAAAATTCACTATATTATATTAAAAAAATTAGTTTTGGATACATAGATATATTAAATAAAAAATGTGGATATCATATTCTAGATAATAGTTATCATATTATATATTATTTTAAATTTCATTATTAGTAAATAGATTATGATTTTCTATGATTAAAGTTAATTACCATGGTAATGATAAAAATTTTATTTTCAAAGAATTGTTATATTTATATTTCATTATTCTTATCTAAGTAAATAAATAAATACATTATCAAATTTTTATTTAATATAAATTTTAAACCTATATATATTTATAATTTTTCACTCACTTGATTTATAATCAATCAAAATAATATAAATAACACGTATTTTTTAAAACAACATTTTTCTACAATACACATTTTCTATATAATTTTTTTTAATTTAAACGATATTTTTATTTTAATAATAAATTATATTAGATTAAATGTATATTACATAATGGTTAAAAAAATAATATTTATTAAAATATGTTATTTTAAATATTTCGTAAAATATTTTTTACCGAGTTAGAAACTAGTTATCCCGATACAAAAAATAGTGGATGTAAAAGTGTACAAAAAATGAATTCCAATATGACTAAAACGTGTGTTGAAATACATTGTTGATTATATCTTTACCAAAACACACATCCATGCCTATTGTTTCCATTTTAAAACGTTCTCCCTTGATTAATAACTTTACTATACTTGAATATCAATGGTTTCATTCATATTTTCCCTCCTTTTCACCTCTAAAATGGAACTCATCCACAACATCATGTTACATAGCTACAATAAAATTTAATTACAAAACCCTTCTATTTTGTTATTAATATATCCTTACCCCTCTTTTGAAATTTTAAGGTCATCATTATTTATTTTGAGGCCTCTATTTCCAAGTATATTTATTAGTGCAAAATCCAACTCCCTATGTAATTTTTACATACTACTTATTCCTTTATTATTAATATTATCATTCGAAACAATTTCTAAAAATACTAATATAATGAATGTAGTATAATTAATATAAAATTATTTTATTATATTATGTAAAAATGTCATATTTCTTCATTCATATCCACATCGAAAAACCAAAGAACATCGATCATGAAATGTGGGAACTATCTTCTCCATAAAGAGATGTGTTTTTTTTCCACTGTCATCCCTCATGGATGGTTTAAATGATGGAAATAATGAATAATATACATATATATATAATTTTTTTATTACATGAAAAATTGTTATCTACCATTATCGCTTCCTATTTTTTTGAGAAATGATAACGTTAAAAATATTATTCAAATTATAATTATTTAAATAATTTCATTTTTATTTATTAATAATAATATTATTAAAAAAGGAAAAACTTTCAAAATCACAATAATCAATTAATTATGATATGTTCATGCTTAAGTTAGTATAACCACTAACAAGAAGACTACTATAAATTTCTATCATAGATTACTATGGAAATTTAATTTCTGGTAATATATGATATAATAAATTAAATAATGTTTCCCAATTTCTCTAGAATTTTAGTATAAAATCCAAACTCATTATTTATGAAAAAAATTTGTTCGATGTGGATCATAAAAATATGTTAATTTCTTCATTAGTCATTAATAATCCTAATGAATGATCCCACAAAATGAAATTATAAAATTACAAATCATCATAAATAATTTATTAATTTACCATTTATGATATAGTAATGATTAACACATAAAAGTTATTGAAAAATAATTCCACCATTTTGAAACTAGATAAAAACAATAATGATGATTCACAACTGATATTTAAAATAAAGAATATAAAACAATATATATTTACATAATAGTTATAAATAATGTTTATAAATGTTTATATTGAAATTAGTTTTAAATAGATTATATATAATTTTTTTTGTTTTACCGGATCTCAGGGTTCACTATACTATGCATGAACACATGGTAAGCATTTCATGGTCTCAATGTTAAATTCCTTGAGAAATGTTTATTTCATTCACCGTGTTTTATTTTTTATGGTGTACTAAATATTATATATATATTCTATATTTTAATAAAATTATATATTATATTAATAAATGTTCTATTTAAATTTAAACCTATCATAGGGTTTTGTTTCTTATGTTACAAAGGCTGTAATTGATTATTGTCTCAAATATTCACCCCTAGATACAATTTTTTATTGTACAACATGTTTTCATTACATTAGTGTGTCTATTAACAATTTACTATTTTTATCATGATCCTAACACTATTTATGTTATTTTTTTTCATTTAAATCATATCCATCAATGGGGTTTGACTAAAATTATAAGAACAATATAAGGGCTTCATTGCCAATCATATTTTCAAATCCATACTATTTTAAAAAAAAATCATATCAATAATTTTTTTGTTCATAATTCCCTAATTATATTATTGGATTATTCATGGGTTTTTATAAGTCCTATTAATATTTTATTTCCCATTCACTAATATTTTACCAGAACCAATCGTTGTAACTGAAATTGAGCCTTCCAATTCTTCTCCGTCGAGAGCATTCCATTTTCCATATTATTATAAATTGGGATGTTTTGTAAATTTAAAAAAATTGTTTTTCAATAATGTATTATGTTCATTTTTTATTACATAATCTTATTCAAAATGTTTTAATTGAATATTTGTTTGTTTATATACTGGTTATCTTCTCGAAAGTATGAAAAAATATTTTTTACTTAATGTTTTTTTCTAAACAAATTATTTAACTACGTTTTCTACTATATATGAATAATTATATCTAATTATTAATGGTTTATAAGATAAATAATTTTTTTATATGTTTTATAAAATATTTAATAGAAACTATTTTATAATGATAAATGACATTTCTTATTTTCCAGTGTGATGTTTCTAAACCTCCTAAAAATATTTTCTCCACTAAGCCATTATTCTTCGACATTTCTTCCACATGATCGAGGTCATATTTTGAATGATACCAACAACGTAATTCTTCTATATGAATTAAGTAAACCTTTTTTCTTCAGAATAATTATCTATCATTTATATAGGCACAAATAATCATCTTCAATGTATAACTGTAAATTATCTTCCAATGTATTTCATTGTGAAAACATAATTTTTTATTCCTCTGATTGAATGGTTTCCACAAAAGTTTTATATATTGATTTATCATGGAAATTTATTGACAATAATTATAACATCCCGTTACCATAATCAGTTATGTTTTCACTTTTTATGAGTTACGTTCTAGTTTTAAAATCCTTTTATGTGATTTTTCTGGGTTTACTACTGACTATAGAAATGGTACACACCATGTACATGATGTACACGTCGTATACATAGTGCTGGTTTTATGTCATGGGTTGGGAGATCATTTCGCTAATTGGGAGGTCATGTCATGATATGATTCATGCCATTTACCTAAGGTACATGTTGTGTACTCTAGGTACACAGTATTCAGGGGTTAAATAGAGTATTTTTAACTGGAGGTGACACGTTTTTCAGCGTTAGTTATCCAGTGTGGACTACACTTCATGACTAAGGAGTACACTTCATGACTTGCCAAGTGCCAAAGTTAAATTCACGTGTTTATTAGTTTTTCTCATATATTCTTGGAGTACCTCTTGGATCTCGGACCATGGTAGTCCCTAGGTCATTTTTAGAAGCGCCTCACCTTCCGGATCGATCTGATCGTCTTAGGATCGTTGTTGTGTTTCTAGTGCATCTCTCCATGTAAGTGTTCCTTTAGGACCTTCCTTGTGATTTATTGTGATAACACCCTAGACATGAGTTATAAAATCTATTGATCCATGTTGGATGTTTCCTTTTGTCCTCATCTAGATCCATCATGAGATCATATCTCTAAGGTCATTCTTTAACTAGTTGTGGTGCAACATACATTTATTCCTAAGGTATGTAGTCTTTCTTCTATAATCCAATCACATGTATTATATTTAGAATCAATACATTGAGGAGTGGGTTTGAATCTGGGGCCTTTTCTGATGGTGTTGTTGGGTTCTGTTGAATTTGGATTCCTTTATGGGCATGTGGGACCTGAACTCTCAGGTAGTCGATCCCGTCTCTAGCCTATGATGATGAGTTTGAATGTTATTTCTTAACAAATTGATTTAAAAATTGGCATGATTTTTTGTGTGTTGAAAAATGGTTTTGATAAAGAAATGAGTTTCCATGTCTTTTGATAAATGGATTGTGAAATGATTTTGAATAGTTTTCAAGGCATTGAAATTGGTTTGTGAAATGGATCACATCGGTTATCTTGGGCACTTAGGTGTATCGTATATCTTGAATCCATCATCCATTGGATTTTGATTATCAATGAGGTTTGTCTTGGGATTTTCCTCTATTTGATAGGCCTATTATTCTTCGCGACCGATATTCACATTTTGGAGGGTTTACTAATGGGGTATTCCTCCACTTACTAGGCCAACAGTTCTTGTATCCAATTTGTGCAGTTGATTATTATGGTACGAGTAGTCTAATGTCTAGACCTATAGTATTCCATGGTGTGTGATACCAGTTCTTATGTTTTGTATTGTTGTATTTATTAGTTAACCTTGATATTCTTGTTTATGCTTGTGGAAATTGATATTGAAAATGTTCTTTAAAACAGATATACTTTATTTTTTTAGAACTGCAGATAAAGGAATATTTACCATGTTTTCTATAAAACTGCTTTACTGCTTATCATTCCATGTTTTATTTTTAAAATTATCATAAAATATTTTTTTATATAGAGATTTGTAATGGAACACCTGGGTGGGATCCTACTGAGCCTATTAACTCACACCTTGTTCAATGATTCAGTGGTGTGTATACCATAGTTTTTATACCAATATAGGGAATGTCAATGTGCCGTTGTGAGGTAGCAAGTTTCATGTCAGCTAGAATGGGTAGATAGTGGCGAGATGGTTGGGGTTTTTCTGTTCCATTGTTAGATAGGCTATTTGGGTTTTATTCCCTTGTAGTCATATTTGTCTTTTGGTGTATTTAGTTTCTGTTTCAGTTGCCGAACTTCCATTGTATTTCTTATAGTTATGGAATAAATAATTTTTAGTCTTATTTTTTTCATGTATTTCTTTATATATGTATTCTATTTGGTTGTTCAGGTTGGGTGAAATCATTCCCTTGTTTTTTTTCATTTGATGCCCAGGTTCTTCTTTCCAGCTAATAGGGATTAGTAATTCCCTTTGGTTATGTGACGGATCGGGATGGGTTCCATGTTTGAGGGAAACTTGGGTGGGTAAATTATAGTTTGCTATAAATGGAGGTATATCCTCAAGAATCTTTTTTGGGATGTTAGTTAGATTGGAGATAATATTTTCGGGACCTGAGATGTATGTTGCAATGAGGGCCAGGAAACCTCTTTTCATAATGAGACTCAAGTTACCATGGGATATCAAGATATGTGTCTCTAGTGTTAGTTTTTTATTTAAAAAAATATCAGTTTTTTATTAAGGGTTTTCTAGTTCGAACTGATATTTTTTTTATGTTCGATCGTTCTTATGTTTTAGTGTGCCCCAGTATGCCTCCAGACGTCTTCCACAGGTTCCTTAAGAAGGTGCAACTGGTGATCCTCAAGGGAATCCACCCATGCATCATACTATGATCGAGACGATCATACGGGATGTTTGTGTGGTTGATCTAGATGTTCCATGAGTTCAGAAAATAGTGTCTAAGGTACAACCATGAGTTGGAGGAGAAATAGATTGATCACGAGAGTTCTTGGATGAGAATCCACCATCCTTTAAAGGGAAGACTGAACCTCAAAAGGTAGAGGATTTTCTTGACAAGATCGACCAAATCTTTGAATTCTTGGAGACACATAATAATATTAGGGTGAAGCTCGCATCATTCAGACTCTAGCGTTCCGGTAATCATTGTTCAGAATCTATGGTCCAGACAGATAGATGTGTGGCACTAAATTGGAAGGGTTTCAAAACCCTGTTCTTTCTGCAGTTTTTCCAAAGTCCCTCATGTTGGAAAAATAAATGGAGTTCCTATCACTGCACTAGGGAAATAATTCAGGTTAATCTAATACAATTAAGTTTTCCGAGCTTGTATGTTTTTCATCTGACGTGGTAAGGAATGAACAACTAAAGTCACAGAAGTACTTGTAGGGTTTGAGACTGAATATTAGAATTTAGGTTTTCATGTTGAAGCTTTAGACCTATAGAGAGATAATGGACCATGAAATTATGGAAGAGATGAACATAAAAGGAAATGACAACTTTATATCCTCTTCTCTTAAAACTGGTGATAGGTTTAGTAGCAAGAATGGAAGAAGAGGAAGTGGCAGGACCATCATAGGAGTGGTGGTGGTGGGTATCAACCAAGAGCCTTCCCCCCGCATAGTCCATTGCAGCTGGTAGTGTGTCTATGTATTTCTACCAATGCAGAAGGGGGGGGGGGTCACACCAGAAATTCTTATCCTATGACCTTGATTATGTGCAATGGTTGTGGATATTTTTTTCATCTACAACATTTCTGTCAGGCTATAAATATAGTGTGTTATGGTGAAGGATCGTTGCCTCCAAAGGATACTGCGGTGAATTAAGAAGCTTCAAAGACTATAGGGCTCTAACCATTGGCCTCAGGAGTGAAGAAATTATCCATATTTGAAGAGTTTCCAATGTAAGATTATGCAGGTCCAAAAAAAGTGATAGGTACACTCCTTTTTAAAACATTAGTATCAACATCTTTGTTTGATACTGGTGCCTCACACTCATTTATATCTTCACGTTTTTTGATATGATTAAACATCAAACAGAACTTATTCCCTTTACAATGGAATAAGCAACACATCTTGGAAATAGGAATGACCAGGGCTTCTGCTATCCTTCATGTTTGACCTCATCATTAGCATGGATTGGATTATCACTCATCGAGTTGAGGTTTATTTTAATCATTGGAACATTTTATTTATTTTTATCAATGGGATCTCAGAAGTGTTTCAGGGAGAGTGGGACTCGAGGTGAGGACATGCAGGACGATCCTGCCTAGAGATCCGGAGTTTGTTGGTTGCTTCTGTGTTTGATCCTGATGACATTTATTCAGTATAGTATATTGTTGTGAGTGTGTGAGACTTTTCTAATGCTTTCCAAGATGAATTCTCTGGTCTACCTTCATAGAGAGAGGTAGAGTTCACGATTGACCCAGTGCGAAGTACACAACTGATATCGATGCCTTCTTACCATATGGAACTAGTAGAGTTGAATGAACATGAGATTTAGTTGGACGACCAGTTAGAGAAGGGTTATTTTCACCCTACTCTTTCATCTTGGGAATCACTTATGCTCTTTTCCATGAAATCATATGGTTAACATTGGTTATGTGTGGACTATCTAAAGATAAAATGACTAACAATTATGAACAGATACCCTTTTCCCTATGTGGGTGAATTTTTTGATATGATAAATAGAGAAAAGTGGTTTTAAAATATCAATATTTTATTGGGTTATTATGAGCTCAGTGTTAAAGATTCAAATAAACCAAAGTTGACTTTCAGGAGTAGGTATGACCATTATAAATATCTTGTGATGCCTTTTGGTTTGACTAATGCTCCTGCAGTTTTTATGGCCGTGATAAATCAGATATTCCTCCATTATCTCGACACTTTTGTGGTAGTGCTCATGGATGATATTTCTGTTTATTCAATGTCCGATTTTGAGTATGAAAACCATCTGAGTTTGGTTCTCGAGAATTTAAGAAATCACTATCTATATGGAATGCTTTCAAAATGAGGTTTCTGGATTCAAGAAGTCAATTTCATGGGGATATAATTTTTGAGCATGGATTATCTGTTGATCCATAGATGGTAAAATATATTTTTTCCTATAAGGAACCAAGAAAGATGATTGAGATACCAGGATTCCTTGGTCTTGCTAGATACCGCTGATAGTTCATCAAGGATTTCAATAATATGGCATCAACATTGACAGATATTATAAGGAAATTGGTGAAATTATTATGGGAAGAAAATTTTCAGCGTTTTTTTGATTAACTGAAATGACTTCTGACATTTTCACCTATTCTAATCTTACCTGAGTGAGGTGAAGGGTATGTGGTGTTCTGTGATTCATCTAGTGCTGGTTTGGGATGCATGCTTATGCAAGATGACCATGTCGAAGCTTATGTAACTTGTCATCTCTGACCACATGAGATAAACTACCACACTCATGATTTAGAGCTTGTTGTGCAGATGCATATTATTTTACTGTTGGCAGCATTATTTCTTTATTGATTAGTTCATGATCTTCATCGGTTATTAGAGTCTGAGCTATATCTTATCCCATAAGGACTTGAATCTCAGACAAAGATGATGTGTAGAATATCATAATAAATTTGAATTTGAAAAAACCTACACTTTGTGGAAAGTTAATGTAGTTTCAAACTCTTTAAACAAGAAGTCACCATCACAAGCTGTTCATGCATCGAAGGAGGAGTGGAATCTTATGGGGATTTTCATTCAGTTGCATTTGGATGCTCAGGAGGATATCTTGGGTATGGTTCTAACTAGTGATCAATTGTCATAATCTCTGCTTTAGTCTTTCATGAAAAGTCACTAGAAATATGATGAGTTTAAATAGAATCATGAAAACCTTTATGGCAGGGAGAGAGTTCCTGGTTGGTCTCCTTCTTCAGATGGCATACTTCTCATTGATAAGTGAGTTGTCATCCCCTAATATATGGGAATTTCATTCTTGTTTGATTTTAATAGATCTTCTAGGTATGTTCATCTAGGATATATAATTATTGATTATGACATGAGAAGATGACATTGGTGGCTGATTCTGAAGTGTAAAATTGCAGATTATTTTTCTACTATTACAATGCTCATAGATAAAGGTATAGCACTTGAAGACCTCTGGTTTGGTTTAGCCTATCTCAGTGCTAGTTTGAAACTGGGATGAGGTGTCCATGGATTTTTTTTATTGGGATTATAGGGAAACCTTGATGGAAAAATTATATTTAGGGCGTTATTGGTTAGTTGACGAGGTGTTCTCATTTCATTCTGATCAATGACAAAACTAAAGTTTACATTCTAGGTAAGCTGTATGTGCAGGAAATAATTAGGTTATATGAGAGTCCTTCTGCTATTGTTTTAGATAAGGATTCTAGGATCACCTCAAGGTTCTAGAGGAGTCTTCAAGGGGTAATGGGGACTCGGGCCTAGATGAGTATTGATTACCATCCATAGATAGATGGCCATATAGAGCATGAAATTCAGATCCAAGAGGATATTCTATGTGCCTCTGTCTTTGATTTCAGTGTATCATGGGATAGCTTTCTAGGACTATATGAGTTTTGTTTCACAAAATTACAAGTCATTGATCAGAATGGATCTTTTTGAGGCATTGTATTGTAACCTATGTAGATAAAATATTTGTTTAGAAGAGGTGGGAGAAGTATCTTTGGATGGACCATGTTTGGTTCATGAGACGTCGACAAAGATTCTGGAGGTGCGATGACGTCTGGTTACCACAAAAATTTGACATAAATTTTATGAGGATCAGTGGTGCAATCCATTGGATTTTTTCGTTGGTTACTTGGTTTTCTTGAAACATTCTCCTCAGTTGGGCCACCGTCATCTTGGAAAAAAATGGAAAGCTAGCTCTGAGAAATGTTGGACCATTTGAGTTCCCTAAATGGATCAGTTAAGTTGCCTATCAGTCAGCACTTTGGATTCAATTGATGGTAATTTAGGATGTTTTCCACATATATTTTCTCATGAAGTATCACACTGATCCCGATCACATTCTGAGTCGTGATGAAATTAAGATAGATCCAGATGCTTCTGTTGTAGATAATTAAGTTGGTACCGTTGACTCTTAAATGAATGTCTTCCATTGGAAGTCGATTCAGTAGGTCATAATTCTATGGCAACAAGTATTAGATTCTCATGAGACTTTGGAATGCAAGTCGTTGATGAGGGAGAAGTTGCCTCATCTTTTTATTGGTAGAACATCTTGCACATGACTTCCCAAGGACATAAAGTCCTTATGATGTAGATATAGTTATATCACGTTACGTTGATTGGGTATGTCTTCCCATTTTCTAATTTCCTTTTTAGTTTTAAAATCCTTTTATGTGATTTTTTAGGGTTTACTGTGGACTACAGAATAGGTATACGCTGTGTACCTAACTTACATGTCTTGTAGTTGGTGATCGTTTCATGTCGTGGATTGGAAGGACACACCCTGAATTGGGAGATCACGCTATGAGATGGTACATGCTATGCACCAGAGGTTCACACCGTGTAGGGGTTAAATACCAGATTTTGTACCTGAGGAATTTTTTTTCAGCGTAACATATCCAGCGTGGACTACACACTGTGACCAAGGGGTACATGTCACGACTCAGCCCAATCCTAGGTTCAATTCACCTGTTTAGTAGTTTTGGTCATCTATTATTCCAATATCTCTTAGTTCTCATACAAGAGCTCCTCCTATGAGTTTTTGAGAGGTTCCTCTCCTTATGGATCAATCTTATTGTCTTGGGATCATCATTGCGTTTGCAGTGCGTTTCTCTGGGTAAGTGTTCCTTCCAGTCCTTTCTAGAAATTGATCGTGATAGTTCCCTAGACTTGAATTATCCAATCCATTGATCAATGTATGATGTTTCTTATTGTCCTCGTCTAGATCCATCATGAGATCTTATCTCGAAGGCCATTACTTAGCTAGTTATGGTGCATTAGATGTTAATTCTTAAGTAATGTGGGATTTCATCACTCCACCAATATCTTGGCTTTTATTTTTAATCAATACATTGAGGAGTGGGTTTGATTATAGGGCCTTTACTGACAACATTGTTGGGTTTCATTGCTTTTTGGATTCCATTGTGGGCGTGTGCAACCCAAGATTTGAGGTGGGTGGTTATGACTCTAGCCTATGATAATGAGCTTGTTTTTTATTCCATAATATTTTTTTTGAAATTGTAATAATTGTTTGTGTGTGTTGAAAAAGGGTTTGGAAATAGAAATGGGGTTTTCCTATATTTTTATAAATGGACTGTGAATTGGGTTTTAATGGTTTTCAAGGCATTGAAATTGGTTTGGGAAATTGAGAACATCAGTTATCTTAGTTACAGAGGTGGAAGGATTAGCTTGAGGCCAACACCAATATTTTGTGATAGTAATGTTGGATCGAATATATAGATATGTATGTCTATTAGATGGAACAGTACAAGAGGGGGGGGGGTGAATTGTAGGTTTAAAAACCTTTAAGTTCTAGAACTTAAGAGATTAGTTTAAAAGGATATTAAACTAATACAAATACAAACATCCACAATTGTATTGAATATATAAAGGTATGATGTAATGTAATACTAATGAAATGTAAAACAATTGTATTCAAGATGAAGACAATAATCAGAGTAATATAAAGATGAATAATTCTACCTTAAAGCGTATAGAATCAATCAATACAATATGTAATAGGATGGATGTAATTGAAACAATTACAAATGTATAAGAGATATAAAAGGAAAGAAAAACAATTTCCTTTCTAATACAATTAGCAGCAGAAATGTAAAAGAATTACAATTCTGTTAACCCAAAGAGAAGGGTTATCCTTTCACCTAGGATAAAAGGTTTGTCTCACCAATACCTTGGTGAGCCCTCGATACGATGATCGGACTGTTTGTCTGCCTATCCCCGGTATCCCTCGATACGATGATCGGAACATCCGTCTGCCTATCCTCGGTAGCCCTCGATACGATGATCGTTCAGTCTGTCTACCTATCCCTGGCAGCCCTCGATTTTATAGGTAATCGGAACCTCTGTCTTTCAATTACTTGAAAGCCCTCGATATGATGATCGGACGCACAAAGCAGAAGAGAGAAGTCACAACATATCTCTCTAGAATCTTGATTGAATCAGAGTATCACAGTTGTTTCACAAAGTCTCATTTGTTTGTTGTTCTCTCATCTTCAAATGACCTCCTATTTATAGGGCTTGGGTTCCAACGGTCATGTTGCCCCCAACGGTCATATTTGTCCGAAAAACTCGGAGGGACTTGGACACCTAGCATCATAACGGTCATATTGAAACAGAAAGCACGACATCGTTTTGATTAGTTTGTAACTAACTCAACGACATCGTATTGGTTAAAACAGGATATATATCGATGATAAGAAATGGTACGACTCATATGAAACTAGTGTTTTTGAATAAGTACCAAAACAAGTAATGAACATATGAATAGCAGAGTCAATACGATACATTTGACAGAGTCAGTACGACACGATTGACAGAGTCAGTACGGTACGATTGACAGAGTCTGTAAGGTACGATTGATAGAGTCAGTATGATACGATTGACAGAGTCAGTACGATACGATTGACAGAGTCAGTACGATACGATTTAAAAGACATTTGTGATTTCCAAAACAAAACATATAAGTCAAAAGATAACATTTGTCTCAACAATCTCCTCCTTTTTGGAAAGAACAACATATAAAGAAAAATATAACAAGAGATACTTATCTCCCCCTGAGTTATTGGGAACTCTTCTGAATATGAATTTGAATACAACTAACTCCCCCTTAGGTATAGACTTTCTTAAGTATTGTATTCGTAGATTTTACTTAATAGTGTTGTAAAGAATTTTTCCCTTTATAAAACATTATCCACCTTTGTAATCATTCTCCCGCTTTGTGATTTACAAATAGAAAGGGGTAATCTTGAATTGTCTAGAGAAGTTAGAAAAAAAAATACAAGACAATGGATAAAATAAAATTCATTACGATAACAAAAAATACTAAATATGAGGAAAAAATACAAGTCACTTGTTTTATCTCTCTTTGTCCTTTTTGATCAACTCATGAAGAACCGCCTTTATCTTTTTTATCTCCTTCTTGTCTTTAGAAATAGATTCACCCTGAGTTCTGAGAAGCTCTTGTTGATCGGCAAAAATATGATCTTGATTATTGATATTCTCCTCTTAGACTCTGATTACTTCTTCAAGGGTATCAATTCTGTTTTTCAGATTCTTGTTATCTTTCGATAACACAGAATTTTGTTTCTTCAACAAAAGCATTTCATCCTTGAAAGATAAAAACTTTGAGAAATCATATTGGAATGAATTCATTCTCTCTTGCAATTCTTTCACTGAAGGGACATCCTCTCTTTGAGAAGACAAAAGATTCAACCTTTCAACCGTTTCTCTTTCAAGCTTATTGAAAGCTATTGCAAGCTCATTTGACAACCTTCTTATATCTTCAATTTCTATCTCATGAACATTGATTGAGATTTCTATTTTGTACGACCACTTGTTCATCTTGTTATAGGCTTTCTTATGAGCAAATGAAATTTCTGAAAGAACTTTCAAGTCGGCTTCAACTGACAAAACTTTCTTTCTTAATTATTTTACAGAGACAAACTTTTTCGTATGATTTTAAGTGATAAATTCAATCTTCCCTTCCAACCTCCGAAAATAAGTAATAGTATTCTCAACCCTTCTCAAAACATGGACAATGTAATCACTCTTCTTGAGAGAGATTGTATGTTCTGAATCTGTATCTTCATCGTATGAATCCAATTCAAATGATTTGCTTGAATCTACAACTGGATGTTTTCCTTTTTCTTTTTCTTTCTGATTTCTTTCTTCTTCCTCTTTATCACTAATGAAAACAACTTTATCAGTGTCAGAGGATTGAGCTCCTTGCTTTTCATGAGACTAAATTCTATCCGGAGTTTCAGAAGTTTCAAAAGGTGCTTGATCGGCATGAGGGATTTGTTGAACCCCTTCATTGAGCTTTTGAACCGATTCCTCCTTACTATTCTTTGAATTCTGAAGGAATTCTAAAAGAAAATCTCCTTCCTCTTCTTCCACTTATTCTATGTTTTCCATCATTTGTTTTCCTTTTTCTTTCTCAGGAAGGCTCTGTACGATGGCTTCTTGATGCACTTCTTCCGTCAGTTGAGCACTAGAATCTTCAACTGCTTTCAAGACTTTAGAGACATCAAATTCCTATGCTTTTCTTTTCAAAAGAACCTTCTTCTTCTTTTCATCCTGAAGGGTTTCTTCTACCCTTATTCATTGTGAAAAAGCCTCAGTCGGGTCAAGACTGAACATTGGATCACCTTCCTTTCTATAAGGCCCCAGCCTTAAACCTTACTTAATATTGAATTAAATGAGTAATTCACATTGAGGATCTTTTCAGGTTTAGAGTTTTAGAGAATTAGGACATAACAATTACATCTCAAAAGATTACAAAGTAGTCTCTTCTACTAAATTTCCATAAAATAAAAACTCTTAAAAACAAACATGTCTAGTTCCATGTTTTAGGTAGCATGACTTTCCCTTGATCCCATCCTTGACCCTATTCCATGATAAGTCCTATGAAAAACATTTAAAAAACATGGTATGAGCATAAAAAGCTCAGTAAGTGATACACAAAGAATGAAAATTGTTAGTTTTTCAAAACAACAAGTAAACCATGTATACTTTATCAAAGTAATACTTTTCACCTTTTCGAAGTAGTAAAAACTATTTTCTGAATAAAAGTTCATTACTTACCCTTATGTAACCAAAAGATTACCATAAAACCCATATAAAGATCACATAACATATAAAGTTAACTTGGGACATAAACGTACTTAAGTGGAATAACCATAAGGTCAATTTCCACACATATCACTTAATGGAATTGCCATTCGGCCAACTTCCATTAATACTTAATGGAATAGCCATACGGCCGACTTCCATACCCAATGCATTGGAGGTTATAACATAACCACCCATCTTGGTATTCACGAAACCACCCGTCATATGGTTTATCACGTAACCAACCGTAAAATGTCCAACTACCATTATAAAATTATAACACATAAAACCAACATAAAGTAATGAAAACATTTCCACATTTCAATCACAATATATCATTTAAATATATTGACATAATAGAATTATTTATCAAAACCATTTTCAATACCAAAATACAAAAAAAAGTATATGGTATTTATTTTATTTTAAAAACATCACGGCTTGTTGAGGAAGCCAAATATCAAATAATACTTGCGGCGGCGGAAAAGGTCGGTGTCACCGTGTACGTAAAAAGAAACATTCCTTTTTGTCATTTTGTAAAACACTTCGTAGAAAAAGATTACTTTTGTATAAAAGTAAAAGTCAAAGGGGTTTATACACCGTATGAAAGAATGTTGTGTATAAAACGACATATGCCTCAATGAAAGGAGATTGAGACGAAGTCCCTCACAAAGACGATATCCTTGGATTAAGGATAAATCAATTACATAATTATGTGTGAAAAACTAATAAACAAAATATAAGTGGATATTAAGTGTAAAACAATCAGAGTTTACTCACACATATTCATAGAATGACATATTCAAGGAGTACAAGCTTATCCCAAAGAATCAAAATTGGGTTAAGAAGATCCCTTGCAAAAACATGACAGCCTAACGGCATCACTTCAAAATTCAGAAAATGAGTTAATGAGAGATAAAAAGTGAATCTCATCACTTGGACATAAAATTTACATCAATAAGGATATAAAAGAAAATATCCTAACATAATAGTATTTGAATTAAAAGACATAACAAAAGAAGTCTTTTAAAAAGAGGAGGGTGAAAGGTCCCCTTACCGAGTTGGGTAACATTCGAAACGTACACCCCATGGAAGAAGGGTCATACAATGAAGATGTGAATGCCCATAAATGAAATTATACTTCACAAAGTGTATAATAATGGGTAGTACATAAACCACTCAAAGGAAATTGTGGCAAATGTAGCATAAATCTCACGAGAATAAAAGTGAGATGAATAATCCCTTACGAAAACTTGGCAGCCTCACGACGCCACTTAAAACTTTCAAAATGGATTGATGAGATCAAATAGAGTATCTCATAATATTACAATAAAATGTACAGAAAGAGGAATACAAAAGAAAATCCCCCATCAGAACAAAGTGGAGCTTAAAAGAAGTGACAAAAAGGAGAGTACTTAAAAAGAAAGAGAAAGGTTAGATCTCTTATGAAAATTCGGCAGCCTAACGACGCCACTCAAAACATCCAAAATGGATTGATGAGAGAGAATAGGGTCTATCATCATATGAACATAAAAATTACAGTAAGAGTAATATAACAAAACATCCCAATCACAAGAAATATGAGCTTAAAAGGAATGCCATAAAAGAGTGTACTTAAAAAGAAAGAGAGGAGTAGGATCCCTTACCTTGGGTCCGACTTGACTCGATCGTTATTTAACGTCCGGAATAATAAACATGAGTTAATTTTTATTTTCTTAAGAACATTTTCAAGATCATTATTCCTTTTATATCACTTATTTAAATTTTATAAAAATTATGTAATCATTTAAGTAAATAATGTTTGTTTTGTCGATATTTGGTTCTTAAGTCGAAAGTGAACTTCTTACAATTACATGTTGTTCGTGTGGTCAATGGTTCATAATATCCAGAATGATATTCCTGATTTGCATATCATATATATCATATATATCCAGCATATACATGTATTTATAATATTACATAATCATTTAGAGGTAAGAAATGAAATGCACCGTTCATGGAGACGGTAAGCCGTACGTACGCATGAACGCTACTTTCATTTCTTTTTCATATTAATGGAATTAAAACTAAATGAGAGGTATGTATATTTTAATTACATAATTATATTATATATATATATCCATTATAAATATGTACTTATAATAGTACATTACATTTGGGGATAAGAAATGAAATGCACCGTTCATGGAGACGGTAAGCCGTGCGTACGCATGAACGCTACTTTCATTTCTGTCTCATATATTAATGGAAAGAAATAATAATGATATAGAGGTATATTATAATTCCAGTATAATATAATATATAATAACTTTAAACTCATCCTTTATACATCCCACATATGGCATTAAAGAATCACATCACTTTGAGGGTGCGATAGTCCGCACTTCCTAAAATGAAATTATCGTGTTTACCCACAATGGAGACCATAAAGGTATGCCACAAAAGAAAAATAAATAATCTTAAGTAAAACATAAACATATTATATATCATATATAAATATAGTGACATCTTAATGGCCACCTTTGAAGGTGTTATATGAGTGTTGAACAATCATCGTTTCGTGAGGCAGAAATTCACCATCCACGGAAACAGTATGTTCTTTAACCATTAGATGTAGGTGTGTGTAAGTGTAGCTCGAATACTTCTTATAAAAACATACTAGTATTTTTAATATACTTGATTTGTTACAAAATAAAATAATAAAAAGAGTTTAGGGGGTTGGAGAGGCAAAACAAAACAAAAGGACTCAAGTGAAGACATTACATTAAAATCGGGTAACTCCCTTTGGTTTGAGCTCAAAGGGTTCCTTGGGAAGACTTCTGCCCAAAGTGAGGCTTGAAGGAATAATATAAGGAAGTGGAGAGACAAAATGGGAAGAGGTTGGCCGAGCCAAAGGCTTTGGGAGTGTGGCTAAAGAGTTAGAGGTGGGGGCCTTTTATAAGAGGAGAGGAGGGGCACTCTTGGAAAGTAAAGAAAAGTCACATTATTTTAAAATGGTATTCGGATTTAAGAGGTCCCAAATTGATGTATTTTCGAGGATAAGGTGATAAGGGTTCTAAATCCACTCATCCAATAGGTTTTGGACATCTGTAGGTCTTAGATATTATATTATCTTTCCATTTTAGTTAAATCGTTAAATAATGAGGTCATCGCTGCATTATCATGATGTCATAAATAATTTAGTTTATTTAATTTCTAAAAATTCTAAAAAAACTACTATGATGTAGGAAATCGTTTTATCTTTCCAATTAATATTTATAGTCAAAAATATGATTTTTATAACCCCATGTAAAAATTGTTTTAGTAAAACATTTCATGTTTGTCTCATTTTTACTTTTAACTTTCAATAAAAAGATATTAATGTCATTTTCCAACCAAAGTGGATTCATGGGGTCCCCAAGTTGACCCATGGGTTTTCATGGTCGGCCATGACACATACAATGAGGTTAGGACATGTGTCAAGTTCATTTCATATTATAAAAACATTATTTTTACCTTAAAGTACACTAATTACCTCTAATCGCGATTAAAAATTTAATAAGTTACTATTCACCAAAAAATTATTTTAATCCCATTGAACCACATTTTACTTCTTAATTACAACCATGTTTGTAGGATTATTTAAATTCAAAACACAAAGATGGAAAAATTTCCTTTAAGCGGAAAAATCAGTTTTTATAAGTACCACTTAGTGGTTTCACTATTCATCAAAAATTGAAGTTTTTCAGAAAAATCCCAAAAATTCCCCCTAAGCTATATTTGATATTCCGAATTCAAAAATGATATCTATTTTACAAAATTAAAAACATATAAGTCACATTAATTAGTTTAATAATTAATTCCCGCTATCAGAGGAAATAGCGTGTTTTTATGAAACAATAAGTATCAAAAGATTGACTCTAGTTTAAGTCTGATTTCAAAGTGAAATTAATTCCAACGACCACTATTGGATTTAATGGTAAAAATATATTCTAATTTCACTTTGAAACCAATTCAAAAGATAATCTAATCATATAAATAAATTAGATTAAAAAGTGGTTTTGAATTAAAATACAACATTTTACACTATTCATTAAAAAAATGAACTTTATCGGAAAGATACCAAAAATTTACACAAAGTAAATTTTGATGTCCCGATTCTTAAGAAGAGTTTTATTTGGTCCAATAGAATGTTTAAGAGTGAAAAAAACTATATTTAATGACGGTTCTCCATCAAAAGGTTATAAGTGAGCCTTTAGTGAAAACTAGGGCATATACGCCTAAAATTGAATTCTTTCCGTATTTTAAGCCTTTATCGTTTATTGGATAAATGTAAAAACATTTAAAAACATATATAATCATATTTTAGTTATTTCTATCCATTCCTGCCAATACAACGGCTACATGTTAACTACCATTTAAAATAATATTATTTTATTATTAGAGTGCAACGTAAGATTCCCAAGAAACTCGTTTTTGCATGTTTGGTACACCATCGAGCATAGCATCCCCTTTAAAGTAATATTAATATTTTATTCACAAATATGGATAAAAATAAAAATGTCATATTCTTTATTGACCTGGGGTGTTACATCCTTCCCCCCTTTTGGGAATTGCGTCCTCACAATTTTAAAATTGGGCTCGAAAACTTCATTGAAAATCCCACATCGAAACAAGAGTCGGTAAAACAATCACTTTAAAATAAAGAAAGATAAGTATAGAGGTCACCCGAGTTAACCCATACTAGGATTCCATGTAGGAAAACATGGACATGCATGAGAAAACATAGGGTCATGTTCTGGTGGAGAGTGATAGAAAACATGTTTAGGAGAAAGTTAACAATAAGAAAATCACAAACTTGTGATGGGTTAAACGGTGTTGGGTTCCCCAGTAGGAAAAGTTAATAGACAACATTTTTTTTAAGTTAATTTTTATCGAGGAATTTATTTTTGAGCTTAAATAAAAAATAAGGAAACATACTTACTTGTCATGTTGACTTTCAACTTTTACTAGATTTCTCACACAAACTCATACTTTCTTCAAAAGACGAGTATTTAGGAAGGCTTGTTCGCATTAAGAGTACTATAAACAACTTCTAGAGGAGCACCTAATACACAAAAAAAATAACTATACATTTCCCATGTCTTCAAACCTTAACCAAAACTAAAACCAAAAATGTTACTACAAGATCAGATAATCCTGAAAAGGATAACCCTTTATAAAAAGAAAATCTTTTCTTAATCTAAAAATTTGTACAACAAAACCCAAAGTTCAACGAGGACCATTCGATAACCAATTTGTCCATAAAATTATTCAAAGTAAAACAATCTAAGATTGAAACCCAAATATTTGAAGGATTTAGTCACATAGTCTTCCAAGTTAAATCGTAACATTTATCTCCAAACAACATCAGTTGCTCCTAAAGTCTCGTATTGAAAAGTAATTAACCTAATCACATATCCTCCATGATAGGTTAATAATTTTCATAAATAACCCAAAATCAACTTCCCCCTAATTCATAAAATCATATAAATAAAAAGAATCCGTCAAACTAACCAGGGACTTCACATAGTCCAGTGTTAGGCGATAAATACCAGTTGCACATTGGTTGTGGGTTCGATTCCCGCAGCTTTGTCTGACGCGACGGGTTGTCACACGGTCTGCGTGTTGTCCTTTTTCCAAAACTATATAATTATTAAATCATTCCCCAAAAAGAGATAAAATCATAAAAAATGATCATTACATATTTTAACCTCAAGTTTATCTCATGCCTTTCATTTTCCAGCATATCATATAATAACCCATAATTACCTCAAAAGTAAGGATCATATAAACTCTAATGGTTACCTTTATAATTTATACATAAAATTCCACATCGATTTGGTCATCTCTTACAAGATGCATTATAGAAAATACCAAGGTTAAAGCGGTTGATCATGACTCCTTGATAGTTGGTTTAGAACAACCATTAGATTCCTCAATGAAGCCCCCATTTCATCCAGTCTCTTAATCAGGGAACCACCACAGGTTCCTTCAAACCTATTGTCTCTATGGTGCCTGCTAAATCCATCATTTCACTAAAAACAGAAATGTCAGTGTGAGTATATCAACAAAACCATCATGTACTAATGAGGGAGATAACCACTAAGATATACTTACTCAATCACTTTATCTAAAACTAGGACTCTTTCTGAAATCCTATCCATTATGGTACTGTCACTTATGCTTAGAGAATACCCTAACCTCTAAAGTAATCTAAAACGACCTTTGATACCAACTATAAGGCCCCATACTTAAACCTTACTTAATATTGAATTAAATGAGTAATTCACATTGAGGATATTTTCAGGTTTAGAGTTTTAGAGAATTAGGACATAACTATTACATCTCAAAAGATTACAAATTAGTCGCTTCTACTAAATTTCCATAAAATAAAAACTCTTAAAAAGAAACATGTCTAGTTCCATGTTTTAGGTAGAATGACTTTCCCTTGATCCCATCCTTGACCCTATTCCATGCTAAGTCCTGTGAAAACCATTTCAAAAACTTGGGATGAGCATAAAAAGCTCAGTAAGGGATACACAAAGAATGAAAACTGTTAGTTTTTCAAAACAACAAGTAAACCATGTATACTTTATCAAAGTAATACCTTTCACCATTTCTAAGTTGTAAAAACTCTTCGATGAATAAAAGTTCATTACTTACCCTTATGTAACCAAAAGATTACCATAAAACCAATATAAAGATCACATAACATATAAAGGTAACTTGGGACATAAACATACTTAAGTGGAATAACCATAAGGTCGACTTCCACAAATATCATAGAATAGAATAGCCATTCGGCCAACTTCCATACATACTTAATGGAATAGACATACGACCGACTTTCATACCCAATGCATTTGAGGTTATAACGTAACCACCCATCCTTTTATTCACGACACCACCCGTCATATGGTTTATCACGTAACCACCCATAAAATGTCCAAGTACCATTATAAAATTATAACACATAAAACCAACATAAAGGAATGATAAAATTTCCACATTTCAATCACAATATATCATTTAAATATATTGATATAATAGAATCCTTTATCAAAACCATTTTCAATAACAAAATACAAAAAAAATTATATGGTATTTATTTTATTTTAAAAACATTACGGCTTGTTGAGGAAGCCAAATATCAAATAATACTTGCGGCGGCAGAAAAGGTCGGTGTCACCACGTATGTAAAAAGAAACATTCCTTTTTGTCGTTTTGTAAAACACTTCGTAGAAAAAGATTCCTTTTGTATAAAAGTAAAAGTCAAAGTGGTTTATACGACGTATGAAAGAATGCTGTGTATAAAACGACATAAGCCTCAATGAAAGGAGATTGAGACGAAGTCCCTCACAAAGACGATATCCTTGGATTAAGGATAAATCAATTACATAATTATGTGTAACAAACTAATACACCAAATATAAGTGGATATTAAGTGTAAAAAAATCAGATGTTACTCACACATATTCATAGAATGACATATTCAATGAGTACAAGCTTCTCCCAAAGAATGAAAATTGGGTAAAGAAGTTCCCTTGCAAAAATTTGACATCCTAACGGCATCACTTCAAAATTCATAAAATGAGTTGATGAGAGATAAAAAGGGAATATCATCACTTGGACATACAATTTACATCAATAAGGATATGAAAAGAACATATCCTAATATAATAGTATGTCAATTAAAAGACATAACAAAATAAGTCTTTTAAAAAGAGGAGGGTGAAAGGTCCCCTTACCGAGTTGGGTAACTTTCGAAACGTACACACCATGGAAGAAGGGTCATACAATGATGATGTGAATACCCATAAATGAAATTATACTTCACAAAGTGTATAATAATGGGCAGTACATACACCACTAAAAGGAAATTGTGGCAAATGTAGCATAAATCTCACAGGAATAAAAGTGAGATGAACAATCCCTTACGAAAACTTGGCAGCCTAACGGCGCCACTTAAAACATTAAAAATGGATTGATGAGATCAAATAGAGTATCTAATAATATTAAAATAAAATGTACAGAAAGATTAATATAAAATAACATCCCCCATCATAACAAAGAGGATCTTAAAAGAAGTGACAAAAAAGAGAGTACTTAAATAGAAAGAGAGAGGTTAGATCTCTTACGAAAATTCGGCAGCCTAACGGCGCCACTCAGAACTTCCAAAATGGATTGATGAGAGAGAATAGGGTCTCTAATCATATGAAAATAAAAATTAGAGTAATAGTAATATAAAATAACATCCCAATCACATGAAATATGAGCTTAAAAGGAATGCCATAAAAGAGTGTACTTAAAAAGAAAGAGAGGAGTAGGATCGCTTACCTCGGGTCCGACTTGACTCGATCGTTCTTTAACGTCCTGAATAATAAAATTAAGTTAATTTATATTTTCTTAAGAACCTTTTCATGTTCATTATTCCTTTTATATCACTTATTTACATTTTATAAACATTATGTAATCATTTAAGTAAATAATGTTTGTTTTGTCAATATTTGGTTCTTAAGTTGAAAGTGAACTTCTTACAATTACATGTTGCTCGTGTCGTCAATGGTTCATTATATCTAGAATGATATTCAGGATTTTTATATCATATATATCATATATATCCATCATATACATGTATTTATAATATTACATAATCATTTAGAGGTAAGAAATGAAATGCACCGTTCATGGAGACGGTAAGCCGTACGTACGCATGAACGCTACTTTCATTTATTTGTCATATTAATGGAATTAAAACTAAATGAGAGGTATGTATATTTTAATGCCAGAATTATTTTATATATATATATATATATCCATTATAAATATGTACTTATAATAGTACATTACATTTGGGGATAAGAAATGAAATGCACCGTTCATGGAGACGGTAAGCCGTGCGTACGCATGAATGCTACTTTAATTTCCGTCTCATATATTAATGGAAAGAAAAAATAATGATATAGAGGTATATTATAATTCCAGTATAACA
Source organism: Viscum album (assembly GCA_963277665.1). Taxonomy (NCBI): domain Eukaryota; kingdom Viridiplantae; phylum Streptophyta; class Magnoliopsida; order Santalales; family Viscaceae; genus Viscum; species Viscum album. The sequence goes on along the minus strand of OY728121.1, from coordinate 1,702,439,115 downwards.
TCATATATAATAACTTTAAATCCATCCTTTATACGTCCCACATATGGCATTAACGAATCACATCACTTTGAGGGGGCGGTAGTCCGCACTTCCTAAAATGAAATTATCGTGTTCACCAACAATGGAGACCATAAAGGTATGCCACAAAAGAAAAATACATAATCTTAATTAAAACATAAACATATTATATATCATATATTAATATAGTGACATCTTAATGGCCACCTTTGAAGGTGTTATATGAGTGTTGAACAATCATCGTTTCGTGAGGCAGAAATTCGCCATCCACGGAAACAATATGTTCTTTAACCATTAGATGTAGGTGTGTGTAAGTGTAGCTCGAATCCCTCTTATAACAAAATCCTAGTATATTGAAGATACTGTAGTTGTTATAAAATAAAAGAATAAAAAGAGTTTAGGGGGTTGGAGATGCAAAACAAAACAAAAGGACTCAAGTGAAGACATTACCTTAAAATCGGGTAACTCTCTTTGGTTTGAGCTCAAAGGCTTCCTTGGGAAGACTTCTGCCCAAAGTGAGGCTTCAAGGAGTAATAGAGGAAAGTGGAGAGACAAAATGGGCAGAGTTTGGCCGATCCAAAGGCTTTGGGAGTGTGGGTAAGGAGGTAGTTGTGGGGGTCTTTTATATGAGGAGAGGAGGGGCACTCTTGGAAAGTAAAGAAAAGTCACTTTATTTTAAAATGGTATTCGGATTTAAGAGGTACCACATTGATGTATTTTAGAGGATAAGGTGATAAGGGTTCTAAATCCACTCATCCAATTGGTTTTGGACATGTGTAGGTCTTAGATATTACATTATCTTTCGATTTTATTTAAATCGTTAAATAATGAGGTCATCGCTGCATCATCATGATGTCATAAGTAATTTAGTTTATTTAATGTCTAAAAATTATAAAAAAACTACTATAATGTTGGAAATTTTTTTATCTTTCCAATTAATATTTATAGTCAAAAATCGGATTTGTATAACCCCATGTAAAAAATGTTTTAGTAAAACATTTCATGTTTGTCTCATTTTTAGTTTAACTTTAAATAAAAAGATATTAATGTCATTTTCCAACAAAAGTGGCTTCATGGGGTCCCCAAGTTGACCCATGGGTTGTCTTGGTCGGCCATGACACATCAAATGAGGTTAGGAAATGTGTCAAGTTCATTTCATATTATAAAAACATTATTTTTACCTTAAACTACACTAATTACCTCTAATCGCGATTAAAAACTAAATAAGTTACTATTCACCAAAAAATTATTTTAGTCCCATTGAACCACATTTTACTTCTTAATGACAACCATGTATGTCGGATTTTTGAAATTCAAAACACAAAGATGGAAAAAAAAAATTTAAGCAGAAAAATCAGTTTTTATAAGTACCACTTAGTGGTTTCACTATTCATCAAAATTGAAGTTTTTCAGAAAAATCCCAAAAATTCACCCTAAGCTATATTTGATATTCCGAATTCAAAAATGAAGTCTATTTTACAAAATTCAAAACATATAAGTCACATTAATTAATTTAATAATTAATTCCCGCTGTCAGAGCAAATAACGTGTTTTTATGAAACAATAAGTATCAAAAGATTGACTCTAGTTTAAGTCTGATTTCAAAGTGAAATTAATTCCAACGACCACTATTGGATTTAATGGTAAAAATATATTCTAATTTCAATTTGAAACCAATTCAAATAATAATCTAATCATATAAATAAATTATATTAAAAAGTGGTTATGAATTAAAATACAACATCTTACACTATTCATTAAAAAAATGAACTTTATCGGAAAGATACCAAAAATTTACACAAAGTAAATTTTGATGTCCCGATTCTTAAGAAGAGTTTTATTTGGTCCAATAGAATGTTTAAGAGTGAACAAAACTATATTAAATTACAGTTCACCATCAAAAGGCGATAAGCGAGCCTTTAGTGAAAACTAGGGCATATACGCCTAAAATTTAATTCTTTCCGTATTTTAAACCTTTATCGTTAATTGGATAAATTTAAAAACATTTAAAAAAATATATAATCATATTTTAGTTATTTCCATCCATTCCTGCCAATACAACGGCTACAAGTTAACTACCATTTAAAATAATATTATTTTATTATTAGAGTGCAACGTAAGATTCCCAAGAAACTCGTTGTTGCATGTTGGGTACGCCATCGAGCATAGCTTCCCCTTTAAAGTCATATTAATATTTTATTCACAAATATGGATAAAAAAAATGTCATATTCTTTATTGACCTGGGGTGTTACATCCTTCCCCCCTTTTGGGAATTTCATCCTCGCAATTTTAAAATTGGGCTCGGAAACATCATTGAAAATCCCACATTGAAACAAGAGTCTGTAAAATAATCACTTTAAAATAAAGAAAGACAAGTATAGAGGTCACCCGAGTTAACCCATACTAGGATTCCATGTAGGAAAACATGGACATGGAGGAGAAGACATAGGGTCTTGTTCTGATGGAGAGTGATAGAAAACATGTTTAAGAGAAAGTTAACAATAAGAAAATCACAAACTTGTGATGGGTTAAACGGTTTTGGGTTCCCCAGTAAGAAACGTTAATAGACAACATTTTTGTTTGAAGTTACTTTTTATTGAGGAATTTATTTTTGAGCTTAAACAAAACATAAGGAAAAATACTTACTTGTCATGTTGACTTTCATCTTTTACTAGATTTCTCACACAGACTCATACTTTCTCCAAAAGATGAGTATTTAGGAAGACTTGTTCGCATTAAGAGTACTATAAACAACTTCTAGAGGAGCACCTAATCCACAAAAAAAGAACTATACATTTCCCATGTCTTCAAAACTTATCCAAAACTAAAACCAAAAAGGTTACTACAAGATCAGATAATCCTGAAAAGGATAACCCTTTATAAAAAGAAAATCTATTCTTAATCTCAAAATTTGTCCAACAAAACCTAAAGTTCAACGAGGACCATTCGATAACCAATTTGTCCATAAAATTCTTCAAAGTAAAACAATCTAAGACTGAAACACAAATATTTCAAGGATTTAGTCACATAGTCTTCCAAGTTAAATCGTAACATTTATCTCCAAACAACATCAGTTGCTCCTAAAGTCTCATATTGAAAAGTAATTAACCTAATCACATATCCTCCATGATAGGTTAATCATTTTTATAAATAACCCAAAATCAACTTACTCCTAATTCATAAAATCATATAACTAAAAAGTATCAGTAAAACTAACCAGGGACTTTACGTAGTCCAGTGGAAGGTGATAAATACCAGTCGAACTTTGGTTGTGGGTTCGATTTCTGTAGCTTTGTCCGACGCGATGGGTTGTCACATGGTCTGCGTGTTGTCCTTTTTCCAAAACTATATAATTCTTAAATCATTCCCCAAAAAGAGATAAAATCATCAAAAATGATCATTACATATTTTAACCTCAAGTTTATCTCATGCCTTTCATTTTCCATCATATCATATAATAACACATAATTACCTCAAAAGTAAGGATCATATAAAATCTAATGGTTACCTTTATAATTATTACCTAAACTTCCACATCGATTTGGTCATCTCGTACAAGATGCATTATAGAACATACCAAGGTTAAAGTGGTTGATCATGACTCCTTGATAGTTGGTTTAGAACAACCATGAGATTCCTCATTGAATCCCCCATTTCATCCAGTCTCTTAATCAGGGAACCACCACAGTTTCCTTCAAACCTGTTGTCTCTATGGTGTCTGCTAGATGCATCATTTCACTAAAAACAGAAATGTCAGTGTGAGTATATCAACAAAACCATCATGTACTAATGAGGGAGATAACCACTAAGATATACTTACTCATTCACTTTATCTAAAACTAGGACTCTTTCTGAAATCCTATCCATTATGGTATTGTCACTTATGCTTAGAGAATACCCTAACCTCTAAAGTTATCTAAACCGACCTTTGATACCAAATATATGGCCCCAGCCTTACACATTACTTAATATTGAATTAAATGAGTAATTAAAATTGAGGATCTTTTCAAGTTTAGAGTTTTAGAGAATTAGGACATAACTATTACATCTCAAAAGATTACGAAGTAGTCGCTTCTACTAAATTTCCATAAAATAAAAACTCTTAAAAAGAAACATGTCTAGTTCCATGTTTTAGGTAGCATGACTTTCCCTTGATCCCATATTTGACCCTATTCCATGCTAAGTCCTGTGAAAAACATTTCAAAAACTTGGGATGAGCATAAAAATCTCAATAAGGGAAACACAAAGAATGAAAACTGTTAGTTTTTCAAAACAACAAGTAAACCATGTATACTTTATCAAAGTAATACTTTTCACTATTTCGAAGTAGTAAAAACTCTTCTCTGAATAAAAGTTCATTACTTACCCTTATGTAAGAAAAATATTACCATAAACCCATATAAAGATCACATAACATATAAAGGTAACTAGGGACATAAACATACTTAAGTGCAATAACTATATGGTCAACTTCCACATATATCACTTCATGGAATAGCCATTCGGCCAACTTCCATACATACTTAATAGAATATCCATACGGCCGACTTCCATACCCAATGCATTGGAGGTTATAACGTAACCACCTGTTCTGGTATTCACGGCACCACCCATCATATGGTTTATCACGTAACCACCCGTAAAGTGTCCAAGTACCATTATAAAATTAAAACACATAAAACCAACATAAAGGAATGACAACATTTCCACATTTCAATCACAATATATCATTTAAATATATTGACATAATAGAATCCTTTATAAAAACCATTTTCAATACCAAAATACAAAAAAAATTATATGGTATTTATTTTATTTTGAAAACATTACGACTTGTTGAGGAAGCCAATTATCAAATAATACTTGTGGCGGCGGAAAAGGTCGGTGTCACCGCGTACGTAAAATGAAACATTTCTTTTTGTTGTTTTGTAAAACACTTCATAGAAAAAGATTCCTTTTGTATAAAAGTAAAAGTCAAAGGGGTTTATACACCGTATGAAAGAATGTTGTGTATAAAACGACATATGCCTCAATGAAAGGAGATTGAGACGAAGTCCCTCACAAAGACGATATCCTTGGATTAAGGATAAATCAATTACATAATTATGTGTGAAAAACTAATAAACCAAATATAAGTGGATATTAAGTGTAAAAAAATCAGAGGTTACTCACACATATTCATATAATTACATATTCAAGGAGTACAAGCTTATCCCAAAGAATCAAAATTGGGTTAAGAAGTTCCCTTGCAAAAATTTGAAAGCCTAACAGCATCAATTCAAAATTCAGAAAATGAGTTGATGAGAGATAAAAAGGGAGTCTCATCACATGGACATAAAATTTACATCAATAAGGATATAAAAGAACATATCCTAACATAATAGTATGTGAATTAAAAGACATAACAAAAGAAGTCTTTTAAAAAGAGGAGGGTCAAAGGTCCCCTTACCGAGTTGGGTAACTTTCGAAACGTACACCCCATGGAAGAAGGGTCATACAATGAAGATGTGAATAACCATAAATGAAATTATACTTCACAAAGTGTATAATAATGGGCAGTACATACACCACTCAAAGGAAATTGTGGCAAATGTATCATAAATCTCACGGGAATAAAAGTGAGATGAACAATCCCTTACGAAAACTTGGCAGCCTAACGGCGCCACTTAAAACATTAAAAATGGATTGATGAGATCAAATAGAGTATCTCATAATATTACATTAAAATGTACAGAAAGAGTAATATAAAATAACATCCCCCATTAGAACAAAGAGGAGCTTAAAACAAGTGACAAAAAGGAGAGTACTTAAAAATAAAGAGAGAGGTTAGATCTCTTACGAAAATTCGGCAGCCTAACGACGCCACTCAAAACTTCCAAAATGGATTGATGAGAGAGAATAGGGTCTCTTATCATATGAACATAAAAATTACAGTAAGAGTAATATAAAAGAACATCCCAATCACAAGAAATATGAGCTTAAAAGGAATTTCATAAAAGAGTGTACTTAAAAAGAATGAGAGGAGTAGGATCCCTTACCTCGGGTCTGACTTGACTCGATCGTTATTTAACATCCTGAATAATAAACTTCAGTTAATTTCAATTTTCTTAAGAACATTTTTAAGTTAATTATTCCTTTTATATCAATTATTTACATTTTATAAACATTATGTAATCATTTAAGTAAATAATGTTTGTTTTGTCGATATTTGGTTCTTAAGTTGAAAGTGAACTTCATACAATTACATGTTGTTCGTGTGGTCAATGGTTCATTATATCCAAAATGATATTCATGATTTTTATATCATATATATCATATATATCCATCATATAAATGTATTTATAATATTACATAATCATTTAGAGGTATGAAATGAAATGCACCGTTCAAGGAGACAGTAAGCCGTACGTACGCATGAACACTACTTTCATTTGTTTTTCATATTAATGGAATTAAAACTAAATGAGAGGAATGTATATTTTAATTCCAGAATTTTATTATATATATATATCCATTATAAATATGTAATTATAATAGTACATTACATTTGGGGATAAGAAATGAAATGCACCGTTCATGGAGACGGCAAGCCGTGCGTACGCATGAACGCTACTTTCATTTCTGTCTCATATATTAATGGAAAGAAATAATAATGATATAGAGGTATATTATAATTCCAGTATAACATTATATATAATAACTTTAAATCAATCTTTTATACGTCCCACATATGGCATGAACGAATCACATCACTTTGAGGGGGCGGTAGTCCGCACTTCCTAAAATGAAATTATCGTGTTTACCCACAATGGAGACCATAAAGGTATGACAAAAAAGAAAAATAAATAATCCTAAGTAAAAAATAAAAATATTATATATCATATATAAATATAGTGACATCTTAATGGCCACCTTTGAAGGTGTTATATGAGTGTTGAACAGTCATCGTTTCGTGAGGCAGAAATTCGCCATCCACGGAAATAGTATGTTCTTTAACCATTAGATGTAGGTGTGTGTAAGTGTAGCTCGAATCCTTCTTATAAAAACATCCTAGTATATTGAAGATACTGGAGTTGTTACAAAATAAAATAATAAAAAGAGTTTAGGGGGTTGGAGAGGAAAAACAAAACAAAAGGACTCAAGTGAAGACATTTCCTTAAAATCGGGTAACTCCCTTTGGTTTGAGCTCAAAGGCTTCCTTGGGAAGACTTCTGCCCAATGTGAGGCTTCATGGAGTAATATATGGAAGTGGAGAGACAAAATGGGCAGAGATTGGCCGATCCAAAGGCTTTGGGAGTGTGGGTAAGGAGGTAGAGTTGGGGGCCTTTTATAAGAGGAGAGGAGGGGAACTCCTGGAAAGTAAAGAAAAGTCACTTTATTTTTAAATGGTATTCGGATTTAAGAGGTCCCACATTGATTTATTTTCTAGGATATGGTGATAATGGTTCTAAATCCACTCATCCAATAGGTTTTGGACACGTGTAGGTCTTAGATATTACATTATATTTCCATTTTATTTAAATTGTTAAATAATGAGGTCATCGCTGCATCATCATGATGTCATAAATAATTTAGTTTATTTAATGTCTAAAAATTCTAAAAAAATACTATGATTTAGGAAATATTCTTGTATTTAAAATGAATATTTATAGTCAAAAATTTTATTTTTATAACCCCATGTTAAAATTGTTTTAGTAAACCATTTCATGTTTGTCTCATTTTTACATTAACTTTAAATAAAAAGATATTAATGTTATTTTCCATCCAAAGTGGCTTCATGGGGTCCCCAAGTTGACCCATGGGTTGTCTAGGTCGGCCATGACACATCAAATGAGGTTAGGACATGTGTCAAGTTCATTTCATATTATAAAAACATTATTTTTACCTTAAACTACACTAATTACCTCTAATCACGATTAAAAACTTAATAAGTTACTATTCACCAAAAAATTATTTTAATCCCATTGAACCACATTTTACTTCTTAATGACAACCATGTATGTCGGATTTTTGAAATTCAAAACAGAAAGATGGAAAAATTTCATTTAAGCGGAAAAATCAGTTTTTATAAGTACCACTTAGTGGTTTCACAATTCATCAAAAATTGAAGTTTTTCAGAAAAATCTCAAAAATTCACCCTAAGACATATTTGATATTCAGAATTCAAAAATGAAGTCTATTTTAAAAAATTCAAAACATATAAGTCAAATTAATTAATTTAATAATTAATTCCCGCTGTCAGAGCAAATAGCGTGTTTTTATGAAATAATATGTATCAAAAGATTGACTCTAGTTTAAGTCTGATTTCAAAGTGAAATTAATTCCAATGACCACTATTGGATTTAATGATAAAAATATATTCTAATTTCACATTAAAACCAATTCAAAAGATAATCTAATCATATAAATAAATTATATTAAAAAGTGGTTTTCAATTAAAATACAACATTTTACAATATTCATTAAAAAAATGAACTTTATCGGAAAGATACCAAAAATTTACACAAAGTAAATTTTGATGTCCCGATTCTTAAGAAGAGTTTTATTTGGTTCAATAGAATTTTTAATAGTGACAAAACTATATTTAATGACGGTTCTCCATCAAAAGGCGATAAGTGAGCCTTTAGTGAAAACTAGGGCATATACGCCTAAAATTGAATTCTTTCCGTATTTTAAGCCTTTTTTAGTTTATTGGATAAATGTAAAAACATTTAAAAACATATATAATAATATTTTAGTTATTTCTATCCATTCTTTCCAATACAATGGCCACATTTTAACTACCATTTAAAATAATATTATTTTATTATTAGAGTGCAACGTATGAGTCCCAAGAAACTCGTTGTTGCATTTTGGGTATGCCATCGAGCATAGCGTCCCCTTTAAAGTCATATTAATATTTTATTCAAAAATATGGATAAAAATAAAAATGTCATATTCTTTATTCACCTGGGGTGTTACACTTTCTCTGTTCCTTATCCTTTCTCCATTTAGCTACAACCTCCTTACTGTACCTTGGCTTCTTCTTAGGCTTTGAACTGGTTTGCGAATCAGACTTTTGAGTAACACCAATAGATTGAATGTCTTCGGCTGGCATAGGTGCCGATTGATTCTGAGCCAATTCAGCTACTACATCTCTGACAAAAAGTTTTGAATTCTGATAAAAAAAAACATTCAACTTCTTCATAGTACTTTTTCTAATCCAAGAGGGCTTCAAATCTATGGGGTTTCCTTTCAAAGGAATGTTACAAAACTTCATACTTTCGAGAATGAACTTCGTAAGGATGGCTGGATACATAATCATTTGGGACTTGATCCCTCCTATCTTGACATTCTTTATGGTTTCAAAAACATACCCCATGTGATTTACTTTTCTCATATTTACAAGATAGTCAAGCATAAATATATCAGAAACTTTTAGAGTTTCTCTATCCCCTTTCCTTGGAATAAGAAAACCTTGCATCCATAAAGTGACAAACCAATTTTTCGGAGAAAGATGAGACACTTTCCTTTTCTCTTCATTAATAACAAACAAAGACTATTCAACACTTTATCTATTAAATGTACCAACTTCCTCTAGTAGTTTATGAGATGGACATAAAGAATCCCCTTCTATTGGGACATTCAAGAAATGAGCCGCTTGTTTTACAGACATAGGCAACTTTCTATCGTACACCACAAAATTGATAGTCATGTCTTTGTCGAAAGATATGGTTTTATAAAATTGACAAACATCATCAAAGAGAACCGGATCTTGAGAAACAGGTCTTTCAACACACAAATGTTCCCATCCTTGAAACAGAATGATTCTTCGGATTGTGGAATTATACGAATCAGAAAAGTCCCGAGAAACTAACCTTTCTCTATTAAAGTCTTTCTCTGTAAAAGTCTTTGAAGACATTTCGGCGGGAGTGTTAGCATAGGATTGAGACATAAAGATGATGCTGCTGAAAGTTCGTACGATGATTTAAAACAGGTGGAGCAGAGCTTCGCCTCAGAATCTGCAAAACCAATGTGGGTTTGGGGAGGGGGGGCTATTTATAGCCGATAAAGGGGTGACCGTTGGTATTCTACGGTCAAGATTAGAGGGAAACAGATCAATGGTTAGGACTAAAAACAAAAAAGAGAAAAAGAAAAAAAAATGGAAAATACCTGCTGGAGAGCATAAGGTAATTGTTGGTTTTAGTAGAATTCAAATGGAAACACAAACGTATGAAATAAAATAAAACTATCAGTCGACATGCCGATGGAAAACAAAGTCGTTACGATGAACTGACAAGCCGATGGAAAAAAATCTCGTTACCATGAACTGGCAAGCTGATGGAAAAGAAAATCATTACCATCATCAGACAGTATGATGGAAAAGAAATTAATTACCATCAATGGTCGATACGATGGAAAAGAAATTCGTTACCATCATCGGTCGATACGATGGAAAATAAATTCTTTACCATCATCGGTTGATACGATGGAAAAGAAATTTGTTACCATCATTGGTCGATACGATGGAAAATAAATTCATTACCATCATCTGTCAATACGATGGAAAATAAATTCATTACCATCATCGGTCGATACGATGGAAAAGAAATTCATTACCATCATCGGTCGATACGATGGAAAAGAAATTAATTACCATCATCGGCCGATACGATAAAACTGTCAATACGATAAATAGAAAAGATCAATGATACGATAAAACTGTCAATACGATAAACAGAAAAGATCAATGATATGATAAAACTGTCAATACGATGAACATAAAAGATCAATGTTATGATAAAACAATCAATACGATAAACAGAAAAGTAAAAACACATACCAGGAGAATAAATAGTTAAAGAACATAAGATAAAAAGAAACATAAAAAACAAATTTCCTCCCCCTTTCAAAAGGAGTTTTTTTAATGTTAGGAGAATTGTAAAACATGAAGTAGATATGAATTATTATTTTAATGTAATCATTCCAAGCTTCTGTTTTATAAACTCAAATCTATCGGATGGTAATGGATTTGTAAAAATGTCAGCAAGTTTTTCTTGTGTTCCGATAAATTGTATAATAATATCTCCTTTTTGTGTGTGGTCTCTAAGAAAGTGATGCGTAACATCTATGTGTTTTGCACGAGAGTGGTGTGATGGGTTTTTACTAAGAGCTATTGAACTTTTATTATCACAAAGAATTTGAGTTTTGAAGAAACTCAATCCAAAGTCAGTGAGTGTGTGTTGCATCCACAATACTTGTGCACATCAACTTCCAGCTGCTACATATTCAGCTTCAGCATTGGATAGTGCTACTGAGTGTTGTTTCTTGCAGGACCAAGAAACCAGAGAATCTCTTAAGAAATGACATGTTATAGATGTACTTTTTCTCTCCATTCTACAACCACCAAAGTCAGCATCTGAAAAACGTTTTAAAACAAAATCATTCCCCGAAGAGTAAAAAAGACCTAAATCCATAGTGCCTTTTATATACCGAAAGATTCTATTTACGGATTTTAAATGAGACACTTTTGGATTAGATTGATATCTTGTACATAAGCATACAAAAAACATTAATTCAGGTCGACTAGCTATCAAGTATAGAAAACTTCCTATCATACCTCTAAAGATTGTTTGATCTACTGGTTTCCCAGTTTCATCAAGATCAAGTGTATTTGAGGTACCAATTGGAGTGCTAATACATTTAGTATTGTCATATCCATACTTTTTGAGTAAATATTTTATATACTTATGTTGATATATATATGTTCTTTCTGGTTTTTGAGAAATTTGAAAACCTAAAAAGAATGTTAACTCACCCATCATACTCATTTAAAACTCAGATTTCATTAAATTTGAAAAATAATCAGTTAAAGATTTCTGAGTTGATCCAAATATGATGTCATCAACATAGATTTGAACAATCAAATCATTTTTGTTTTCCACTTTTATAAAAAGTGTTGTATCTACTGTACCTGTTGTATAATTGTTTTGTAAAAGAAATCCAGTAAGTCTATCATACCATGCTCTAGGGGCTTGTTTAAGACCATATAGAGCCTTGGTAGGTTTAAAAACATGATCAGGATGTTTTGGGTCTTGAAAACCAGGCAGTTGTTCGACAAAAACTTCTTCTTGAACAAAACCAATTAGAAAAGCACATTTGACATCCATTTGAAATAGTTTGAAATTGAAATATGCTGCAAAGTCGAATAGATTCAAGTCTAGCTACAAGAGCATATGTTTCTTCATAGTCTATTCCCTCTTGTTGATTATAGCCTTTAGCAACAAGTATTGCTTTATTTCTTACAATGATTCCATTTTCATCACATTTGTTTCTGAAAACCCATTTTACACCAATTACAGTTGTTTCTTTAGGTCTATCAACTAAAGTCTAGACTTGATTCCTTTTAAATTCATTTAGTTCATATTGCATTGCTTTGATCCAGTCATCATCACCTAAGGCCTCACTTGGACTTTTAGGTTAAAATTGGGAAAGAAAAGCAAGATTTTCTATTCCATTTCTTAAGGAATTTATGGTCCTTACAGGTTGATTTACATCACCAATGATGTTATCACTGTGATGATTCCTCAGAAACAATTGATTTGGGTTTTGTAAAACCTGTTCAGCAACGTGTGGTAGAATATCTTTCGTGGTAAAAGTTTCAGGAAAACTTTCTTGAATATTTTCCTTATCAGAAGGATCTTCTATCGAGGATCGATAATCAGTTTTTGAAAACACATCTAAGGATGTAGGATTGGGTTGATTGAAAAAAAAAATGATTAGTTTCATCAAATTTTACATGTACTATTTCCTCAACAGTACAAGTGTTTTTATTGAAAACTCTATAAGCCTTTGAAATTTTAGAATTGCCTAGAAAGATTCCTTCATTAGATTTTGGTGCAAATTTGTGTAGATTATATTTTGTATTCAGAATGAATAATTTTCATCCAAAAACTTTGAAGTATGAGAATTTTGGTTTTCGGCCAGTCCATAACTCATAAGGGGTTATATTAAGAAATGGTCTAGTTTAAACACGATTTATAGTATAACAGGCAGTACTAACAGCTTCATCCCAAAAGTGCTTAGCAATTGAGTATTCACTCAACATTTTTCGAGTCATTTCCTGAAGAATACGCTTTCTTCTTTCAACAACACCATTTTTCTAAGGAGTTCTTGGAGCTGTGAAATTGTGAGTAATACCTTTCTTACTACAAAAAGTTTCAAAATATGAATTTTGAAATTCACCACCATGATCACTATGAATAGTTATCAATGGTAGGTTTTTCTCATTTTTAACATGGGCTCTAAATGTTTTGAAATAGGAAAAGGCTTCAGATTTCTTTGTGAGAAAGTAGACCCATGTGAATCTAGTAAAGTCATCAACTAAAACAAATACATAGTATTTGCCTTCAATGCTTCCAGATTGTGAAGGACCAAAAAGATCCATATGCACTAGCTGTAATGCATTAGAAGTTGAAACTTCATTGATTGATTTAAAGCTAGTATTATGTTTCTTTCCAAATTGACAAGGATCACAAACTTTTGAAGAATCATATCTATGGTCCGATAGCCCCTTCACAAGTCTTTTCTTTGAGAGTTTACTATGGTTTCTCAGATTACAGTGACCTACTCTCCTATGCCATAGCCATGATTGGTCTTATATTGCACTTAAGCAGGGTATGTTTTGGCTCCTAAGGTCTTCTAAGTTAATAGTGTAGACATTCTCTTGCCTATGGGCAGATAGAATGAACTCATCCTTGGAATTGTGTACTAGACACTTATCATTTCTAAAATTCACAAGGTAACCTTCATCACATAATTGACTTATGCTGATGAGATTGTCCCTAAGACCTTTAACAAACAAAACATTTGAGATAAGAACTTTTCCAAGAAAAACGATATTACCTATACCAACAATATTTCCTTGAGCATTATCTCCGAAGGTAACTTTTCCACATTTTGTTTTGATAACCTTTTCAAAGAGACCTTGGTTCCCAGTCATGTGTCAAGAACAACCACTATCCATGTACCAAACATTCTTATTGATACATTTCTCATTTTCCTGAAAAAGAAACAATTAGATTTTCTGAATCTAAACTTGTTTGGATCTAGAAGGGTTAGATAAAATATCTTTAGGAATCCACATTTATTTTGAAAAATGAGCTTTATGAAACCCTATATATTGAGTTTTGTTAAGAGAACAATCTCTTCTCCAGTTTCCACCACATTGACACTTAGAACAGAAAGTGGTTTTTTGAGGAACAAAATAGTTATTGCTAAAAACAGGTTTGGAATAATTATAACCAAGACCAGAATGATTTCTCAAAGGTCTAATTTGAGTACATCCTGTCAATGTTTTCCTTTCCATGTGTAAATTTTGACAAAAATTTCTTCAAAGATAAAATATCTGACTTTAGTTTTAAAACCAAATTCTTATTTTCCATAACATTTGAATTTGAACTAGAGTTAGGATCTAAAATATTTTTCATTGAAGTTACAGTTTCAAGATCCTTAGAAAGTTTATCCTTATCAGATTTAACTTTCTCAAGGTTTTTTAAAATACTTTCAACATCAGAAGTTTTCACATCAAGATATTTAGAAAGATCTGATACTTCTTTAGTCAAAATTGAAATTCTAGAATTTGCTTTCTCGAGTTTCTTTTTGAGATTTGAATTTTTATTTTCAAGCAATTTAGAAAATCTAGATACTTCTTCAAAAGTAGGTAATGTATCATCTTTTGATGATAAAGATTCATCATTTGAAGATTCATAATATCTATTATCAGTATAATTTTCATTCAAAGAAACATTTGTAATAGCTTCAGCATTATGTACCTTAGCCATGCGACAATGATCTTCAATTGGTAATCCGGCTAAAAGTCCAATATTCCTCTATCCTAAGGACTCATATTCTGAAGAATCATCTGAAGAATCACTATCACTCACACTCCAGGTATCATTTTCTTTCAAAACTTTCTTTGTCTTATAAAACCTTTTCTTGTTTCTTTGAGAGTGTTTCTCCTTTCTATCTTTCCTTTTCAGTAAAGGGAATTCAGGCCTTATATGTCCTACTTTCTTACATTCATAACAAGTTACCTCTGAATCTTTCTTATCCTTCCTATCTTTCTTTTTGAATCTATATTGGAAGTCTTTCTTTCCCACAATCATGTTCATCCTTCGAGCAAGATTGGATAATTAATTATCCGAAAGATCACAATCACTTGATTCAGATATAACTTTCGTGGCTTTGGATCTTGTAAGCCTTTCAGGTGTTTTAGCTTTAGAAGCAAAGGCTACAATTCCTTTTCCATTCTTCTTCTTGTTGAAATCAACATCTCTCTTCATTCTTGTCTCGTGCTGTAAAAGAGTTCCAAAGAGTTCATCTACAAAAATCTGAGAAACTTTTCTGTTTTCACCAATTGCTGTCCTTTTTGACTCCCATTCATTTGGAATTATATCTATAATCTTATAAACTAGAGATTCATCATCAATACCTTTTTCTCCCATAGATTGTAAGCTGTTGAAAATTGTCATAAACCTTTGTTTCACTTTACATACTGGCTCTCCATAATGAAAATCAAATCCATGATACTCTGCTCGAAGCATTTCTCTCCTTGTTTCTATAAACTTGGATGTACCAAAATGAGTGACTTAAAATTTCTTCCTAATACAGTTGGTTTCTTCACATGAAGATACCTAACTGTATATATTCCTAGTCATAGAGCATAATAGAGTATTGCGTACCTTGTAATTTAGTTGATATTCTTGCTTCTCTTGGTTGGTGAAAGTACTGACTTCTTTGTCAGGAATTTTTTAACCTCCAGTAAGCATTATAAAATTTTCTACACCGGTATTAATAACAAAAGTCTTCATACGATCTCTCCAGTACTCATAATCATTTCCATCAAAGATAGGTGGTCTAGAAGGTTTCAGATTGTCTATTGACCCAATGTTCATTCCTACCATCTAATACAACAATAAACTTTTCCACTCCACACGTTAGTATAGTAATTATTTAAAAAATATGAAAGAAACAAAACAAGTAATATAAATCAATGGAAAACCTCCTCTAATACCAATTGTTGGATCGAATATATAGATATGTATGTCTGTTAGATGGAATAATACAAGAGGGCGGGTGAATTGTAGGTTTAAAAACCTTTAAGGTTTAGCACTTAAGGGATTAGTTTAAAAGGATCTTAAAATAATACAAATACAAACACCCACAATTCTATTGAATATATAAAGGTATGATGTAATGTAATACTAATGAAATGTAAAACAATTGTATTCAAGATGAACACAATAATCAGAGTAATATAAAGATGAATGATTCTACCTTAAATCGTATAGAATCAATCAATAAAATATGTAATAGGATGGATGTAATTGAAACAATTACAAATGTATAAGAGATATAAAAGGAAACAAAAACAATTTCCTTTCTAATACAATTAGTAGTAGAAATGTAAAAGAATTAAAATTCTTTTAACCCAAAGAGAAGGGTTATCCTTTCACCTAGGATAAAAGGTTTGTCTCACCAACACCTTGGTGAGCCCTCGATACGATGATCAGACTGTCTCTCTGCCTATCCCCGGCAGCCCTCGATACGATGATCGGAACGTCCGTCTGCCTATACCCGGTAGCCCTCGATACGATGATCGGTCCGTCCGTCTACCTATCCCAGGCAGCCCTCTATTTTATAGGTAATCGACACCTCTGTCATTCAATTACTTTTAAGCCCTCGATACGATGATCGGACGCACAAAGCAGAAGAGAGAAGTCACAACATCTCTCTCTAGAATCTTGATTGAATCAGAGTATCAAAGTTGTTTCACAAAGTCTCATTCGTTCGTTGTTCTCTCAGCTTCAAATGACCTCCTATTTATAGGCCTCGGGTTTCAACGGTCATGTTTCCTCCAACGGTCATATTTCTCCGAAAAACTCGGAGGGACTTGGACACCTGGCATCATAACAGTCATATTAAAACAGAAAGCACGAAATCATTTTGATTAGTTTGTAACTAACTCAATGACATCGTATTGGTTAAAATAGGATATATATCGATGATAAGAAATGGTACGATTCATATTAAACAAGTTTTTTTGACTAAGTACCAAAACAAGTAATGAACGTATGAATAGCAGAGTCAGTACGATACATTTGACAGAGTCAGTATGATATGAGTGACAGAGTTAGTACAATACGATTGACAGAGTCAGTACAGTACGATTGACGGAGTCAGTACGATACGATTGATAGAGTCAGTACGATACGATTGATAGAGTCAGTACAATACGATTAAAAAGACATTTTTGATTTCCAAAACAAAACATAGAAGTCAAAAGATAACATTTGACTCAACAAGTAAAAGAGGTTTTCCTTGGTTATTTCCTCTATATTCAAGGCCTTTTGTTCTAGGTTACTGATATTTACATATTGGGGGGTTTAATCATGGGGAATTCCTATGCTTCCAAGGCCCATTATTTCAGGATCAGATTTGTGGACTTGATTTTTGTGGTACGATTATTATACTACCTAGACTTATAGTATTCATTTGGTGTGTGATACCAATTCTTATATTTTATATTGAATGGATTTCTGAGATAGCCTGGATATGCATGTTTATTCTTGTAGAAAATGATACTTAAAATTTCCTTTGAAACAGATATACCTACTTTTTTTTAGAACTATGGAAAAGCGAATGTTTACCATGTTTTCTATAAAACTGCTTGACTATTTATCATTCCATGTTTTATTTGAAAAATATTTCACAATAGACTTGTTATACAGAGAGGTGTTATATAACAACTGGGTGGGATCTTATTGAGCATGTTAGCTGACACCCTCCACACTACTTCAGTGTTGTGTAGAACTTTGTTTTTCTTCTAGTGTAGGGAAAGGAAATTCACCATAGTGAGGAGGCGAGGTTCATGTTAGTTGGGATGGGTAGTTGGTGGAGAGATGGTTGGATTTTATACATGACATCATTGGAGTAGTTATTTTGATTTGAGTCCCTTGCAGCTAGTCATTTCATATGGAATTTTTAGCTATTGTTTTAGTTGACCCGTTTTTGTTATTTTCATTACACTTATTGAATATATATTTGTTGGTCTTCTAATGTTTATTTCTTTATCTATATATATATTCCATCTGGTTATTCAGGTTGGGTGAAATCTTTTTCTCAATTTTTTCATTCAATGTCCGGGTGCTTGTCTCCAGCCAGTGGGGATCGAGAACGCCCTTCAGTTTTGTGACAGATTGGGTCAGGAGCTAGGTTTTAGGGAAACGCGGGTCAGTTCGTTACATTAATTTATACCTTCTTTCTATATGGGGTAGATTTCCTATAAATCATCATCTCAATAAAATGTTATTTACGATGAATGTTACTAAATACCATTGGATACCCATTTTTTCAATAGGGTTATCTTTTTATGTGTATTAATGGAAATTTGAATATTTATGAAACTTAAATGAAATGGTTTTTTCTTTAGTTGGATCATTTATGATGTGTTGAATGATATCCAACTTCATTACATGTTTTCATTGTTATATGATCAATTATTTTTTTCAAATGGAACACTTATGTATGTTGAATAATGTGTGGGGTCCAATATTAACCTCAAATGTATTGGTTATGGATTTTTACCTCATGATATTATTATTGGAATCTAGTATGGAATTATTTCTCCACTATGGTTATAATGTGCTAAAAGATGATCCAATATGTCATGGGAATCAGGTTGTGAAGCCTACTCCACTATGATATGTTTACCTCTACTGTTGTTCAAGCCATATTTCTATTATCCAAATCATTTCATGTTATTCTACATTTCCTTATTATGATTCATGTTTAATTATTGTTTGTATAAAGATGTTATTCTATCTTTTCCAATTTTTAGTGGACCATGTTTTCACACACTCCAGATTCATTTCTTCAAATTTGGTAGAAATTATTCTAAGGCCTCAGTTTTGTTAAATAATAATAATTTGGTATAATTTTAATTGTTATCTTAATTGTACCCATATTCTCATTGTATATTCACTTATGATATTTTATGGTTATCACTTATGGTATAATTCATTGTGAATTTTGTAATGTCCCATCATGACCCACTCTAAAAACGTTGTAGGACATGGGGGTCACATGAACACAAGCACACCTCAACATATGAAATAGTCTTCCTACTAGAAACAAGGGTCTAATAAGGGTACATTGGGGAGACTATACCCCCATGATCATTGTATCATGTTGGAATATAAAAATAAAAAAATCCGAAAATAATGATAAAAGATGAAAATAAATACTAAATGAATGAATAACCATGAATAAAAATTTTACTATGTATAAGAAAATATATTTATGATGTAAAAAAATATACCTAGATAGACTGAAATGAATTAATAAATAATATAATTACATCAACTCCGAGGGAAATCCTACATACATTCTCTTTTACTACTCCAATTAACTAATGTCCAACCCTAGTCCATATGAAAGAAAAATAGTTTATAGCGTGTTTTTATCTACCTTCCTAAAACCTTGAGATTAGTCAGAGTAGGAAACAGAAGCCCAAATTGGGTATGATATAAACTCAGTATTCCACATTAGATGTGATTAATCTTGATCAATCAATTGTGAGGCCAATTTATAACAATTAAAAAGTCCATGAAATTACCCATTTCATAATACAACTCATTTTAACAGTACAAGTCTATTTCTATTATAACTAGAAGAATCCCCTAGGAAAAGTACATTGTCATTTTCAAACAACCATGATTTTATCCATGATTATACATGTAAATAATTTGTAATTCCACAACCATAGTTACAAAGAATGGGTGAATTATTAAATATCTTTGGCATGATAAAAGGAATCATGTATCGAATGACCGGTCGGTTTATTATCCTTGGAAGTGCTAGATACATACATAAATTTCACATTACATCATGAAATAAAAATACAACATTGTGTCCCCTTTGAAAACTCTTATATCCCTTAGCCTATTCCTGCGGGTTAATTATAATATACTTCTTTGAATCCTGGAAAAATAAAATACAATAAAGTGGTGAGCTGAAATTCTTAGTAAGGATAACAATATAGTTGAAATTGTCAAAAATAAGAATAAACATTTAAGGCAATGTATAAGACTAGAACAAAAGCCTTTTATACATGAACTTCAGCATAATATGGAAAAGAAAAATCAAATAATTCCATTTATAGATTCACATAGATATTATACTACTTGAATAATCACATGTAATGTCAATATCCAATTTTATAATGATGGAATGCATAATTCCAGATATCATAACCACATAGTCAAGGTCTCGGGGAAAGAATACAATTAAGATTCTATCAAAGACCTATGCCAAGACACTAGCTTATCTCATGAGACCTACCGATGAATCGAAGAGCTATAGAAGGCTCCACCCATCAATTAGTAAGTACAATGCATTCCTCATATTAATGGGTGAAACATAATAAAAACATTCGTATTAAAACATGCATATGAAATGTTAATATTTTAACCACAAACCATGAATGGAATAAAAATAGCACATCCACAGTCCAACATAACTCGTTATATACAATATAAATGATTGTATTATGATAAATCAATCTCAATCAAGAATAAATTACACTGAATGATATTTACATAGATGAAAATATTTATTAAAACTATTTGACAGAAATATCCCCATTTTCTTGAAAACATTTAAATGTCACTGTATTTATTGATGAAGTCGTTTGAAGGAGATTTTTGAATCAAAGTGTCCCATTCCACATTGAAAATATTGAAATAAATTTTAATTAAAAACATTTTTTCTTTTATAAATAAAAACGTAAAACCATTTTTAAAACATGGACATTAATTACAATGATTTAGAAGAATAAATATATAAACCATTTAAAATGATATTTTAGTTAAAGAGTTCCTAACCAAATAAAAGACGCTTGAATAAAAGTAATTGAGGAATAAAATTAATAAAAACATTATAATATCATGAGAATAAATGGATTCATGATATAATATGTCAAAGGACAGTATATACACCATATAAACGTGAATTGGCGCAAAACAACAAAGTGATCTCAAAGTAATGTAAATTGAGACGAAATACCTTATAAAGAACATATCCTTATATTAAGGATGAATAAATGAATTAATTAAGTGTGAAAAATATAAATAAACTCAATATAATTGAATATCCATTGTAAATCAATCAGATTATATTCACACATATTCATTTAAAAACAAAACAAATGACTAGGATGTTTAACTCAATGAATAGAAATTTAGTTCAAATTACCCTTAAAAAGTTCATATAAATAGAATGTGAATTTATCAATGGGGTGATATGTGTATCAAAGGAATATACATAGAAATGTGAGTGTAAATTAATACATAAAAAATAAATTATGATTCCACCCATAATCTTGGAGTAAATTAATCAATGAGGTATGCATAAAGCCGAATGGGTGGAGATTGAAATTTGAAATTCCCTTACCGATTTGGTAACTTACAAAAAATACACCTCATGAAAGAAGTATTATACAATTAAGATATAGATACCCATACATTAATTTATATTACACAAATAATAGAATCATGGGAAGTACATATACCACAGAAAAATAAATAGAGGCAATATAGCATAAATCTCAAGGGAATAAGAAGTGAGATAAAAACCCCTTACCTCATTATAATCAATCAATTATTATGACAAAATGTCGATAAGCACCAAATTAAACACATAATTTCGTGAATATAATGAGAATCATGATAATATATATCAAATTTCAGTACACAATACACAATATGCAATAAATAAGTGGCGACCAATTGAAATCTCATAGAATTAAAAGTGAGATTAGAAACCCCTTACCTTCTACATTTCTTTAGTATAGGATAGTTTAACCTCAGGTATAACTATGAAATCATTTTTATTAAATTATACAAGAACCAAATAAATAAATATGATATCATATATGATCTTTTGATATTTCTTTGTTAATGATATTTCAGTAGTATCCTTATTTTGGTTGTTAACAGCTTGGGTTTCCTTTATATGTTTTGTTACATAGGTTATGTTTGTTTTGTATAGGCTGTATTTGATTCAAATCCAGAATGATATTAAGTTCATAAAAAATATTTTTAAGTATAAAATCAAAATTAATCTATAATTATTACGATGGGGAATGAATCTCATCGCGTTTGTGGAGAAGGTAAGATGTACGTATGCACTAGCAAGAATATCATTATTTTGATGGTGAAATCGTATATAATTGGATGGTATATAATATATAAATAATAATTACCATGTTATATTCATTATTTAAAATAGTTATAATCATTATTATACACATACAAAAAATAATGTTTTTAAATAACAAACTACACCACGATGTGGAGACGGTAAGTCATACGTACGCACCTATGGTGACTTTTTCATTTATAGGATAGATATAATTATTAATATGGTTTTAAAATAATTAAAATAACATCACAGTATGTAGGAGGTACTGGAGTTATTATTTTCGTATGGAAAAAAATAAAGATGAACCGGAAGAAGAAACGAAATTGAAAGAGTGTGGTGAAATTATTACCTCTTCTTCAGGTGTTTCCTTTTGAGTTGATCAATAGAGTTCCATAGGTTTGTTTTTTGATAAAATTAAGGACTCTAGGTTAATGTAACTGAAGTTTGGAGGATATTTGGGAAGGGGTTGGCTGAGACAAATGGATTTGGTGTTTTGATTTTAAGAAGATGGTGAAGTACTCTTTTATAAGAGAGGTGAGGGTCACTTTAGGAAAACCTTGAAATATTATTTTATTATAAATAATTTTCAGTTTCTAATGTATACAAATTGATTTATTTAAAATATAAGGTGTGTATGGGTCTAAAGAATCTCAAAAATAGGTTTTAGACAAGTTTAGGTCACCATATTAACCATATCCTTGAGATTTAACTATTACTTAAATAGTTTATCTTTTACCGCGTCTTCTTGTACACTATATGGTTAATAAACTTACTCTAAACATCCAAGAGAACTGCAGGTGGTTCATTAATGATATATATAATATTATTTATGCCCTTTGGGAGATCCTTAGATTCTTTGGAATATTATATCAACTAATAAAATAGTATTTGTTTTAAAAACTCATTTATGTCAATTTCGACAATATTTAGTATTTGGTTTTTGTGAAAATTATAAAAGCATGATTACTTAGAAAAAAAATTATTCAATGAACACTAACAAGAAATATTAACCTATAATTTTTTTAATTACTCAAAAGTCTCAAATCACCTTTAATTGGATATTTATATTATCAATTATTTTTATATTTCATTATTAAGGTAATTACTGTCACATACATGAATTATTTTGAAGTTAAATTTCATTTTTTTTCCTTTCATTTTTTGTTTTGGATGGTTTCCAAAGGTTTTATGGAGAAATAGATGAGTTTTCATGAATTGGGCCAAACCGCGAGCCCAATTCCAGATTTAAAAATAAATTTTTTTTCCTTTATAACATTTTCATTTTTTAATATTTTTCCTTCATTCCAACTCCTAAATGTCCTCCCCTGATATATTAACACCACAATTAAAATTTGGAGCCTTTGGAAATCCATAACCAAGGTTTATGATGGTTTTTATTTAAGGGATTGGGCCTGCCCGAAAGCCCAATTCCAGTTTTAAAAATAATATTTTATTAATTAATAACTTATTCATTTTTAAGTATGTTTCGGTGATTCAAAGCCTCATATGCGCCCCTTGAACCCAGACACGCGCCCAAGCTCTCTCTCCTCTATTTGGAGCTCTTCTTCATCGAGATTTAGTACTGAACTTATTAGGGTTTCAAAAATCGGGTAGATTTGGTGAGGTAAATTGATCCTTTCATAACTCCTTCATTTATCATCCTTTTTCCCCCATTTCAGTCCCCACATGACCTAATATGAATCCTTCGAACCTCCATAGCATTTTTGGGTACTTGGTGATTCATTATTTTGTGGATTGGGGCCGATTCCTTCAAGATATTTCAAGTAAGGGAATTCCTTCTTGGTTCCTTCCATCCTCTTTTAGTTTTATTTGCTTTTTCTTGAAGTTCCTCATGTCCAGAAGTTGGGGTTCGATCCTAATGTATGATTTGGTGTATTTTGGGTAAATTTTTGTGGTTTAGGTCTGGATTTGTATTCCTTTTGGTGCAACGGTGGTGCGCTTAAGGTTTCGCACCAAGTTTTGAGGGTTTCGAAACATTCGGTAGGTGATTCCGTAGGTAACCATTTAATGATGAGTTAGTTTGCTTGATTAAATAATTTTGAATGTTCCTTATGTGCTGTGCATTATGTGAAAACCATTTTTGGTTGCAATAGTAAAGCATTTGTTTTTAGAGTTACATTTTTGCTTGAAATGTGTATTTTTTAAATGTATTTCATGTGTTATATCTTGTGGTAGTTTTGTAAAATGTGGAAGTGATTTATTAGTTGTTGAAAGGGGCTGACAATTATTGTTAGGTAATGATATAGTTCCATGTGTGCCTAAAAATGGGGTGTATTTGAATGGTTTTATTTTTATAACCTTGTTATACTCTTTGAAAGTATTTTATGGATTTGTGTGTTCTCATGGGTATCTTTTGTGATATTATTCAACGTGATTATATAACATTTGAATGTGGATTATTTCATATTTATTGGGATGCCAATTCTGTTTTGGTAGGGTCTTGGTGTGATTTTGGCTTAAAAAGATATTTTTGAAATGGATTTTATGTGCAAAGTTTGGGTATACTCTTTATAATTGTTTTATGGAAGTTTTGAATGCTTTATTGGGTTGTGTAATAGGTGAAACTATATCAACAAACTGTTTTGGTAGGAGTATATTTTTAAAAGGTCCATTTCATTTGTGAAAAGGCTTCTATGTGATATGTATCATCTTGGAAATATTTTATTAAATTGTTTGAAGGAGATATTTTGGAGTGAAAATGATGTGAAAGTGATGTGGAGTGTTTTGTGTGAGTGTGATGTGAAAAATTGAATTTTTGAATATGAAAGAAGTGTTATATTCCATGTGTGTGGGCTGTTATATGAGTTTAAATATCATATAATTGTTTTATAAAATTGTTTAATGGTTTTGTGGAAGTGTTGAAGAAATGTGAAATGTGTTGTGGGCTATTTTGGTGTGATTCGGATTTCAAAATCATTTTGAATGAAAAATGGATTTTTTGTGACTTGTGTGGTATACATATGGGCTGTTTGGTGAATTTGTGATGTGGAAATGATATTTTCATGTTCAATGTACATTTCTTTATGTGTTGAACATGTTTGAGCACAAGGGGAAAACCTAGGTATCTAGGTGGGTGGACGTGTACTAGTATGCTAGTGAATCCGCGGGGTTTGGCCTCAGTTTCATTTATCAAGATTGACTCTTACAACTCTAACTAAACTATGATGATGATGATTGGGGACCACAAGGTTATGGGTATGTTCCCTACTAGTGGCTCGTGCACGAGAATTGATATTTGTGATGGTTACTCTCACCGAGATACGAGGTACCTGGGACCCACAGCTAGCTAGTGCCTAGGTGTTACTTCCTATTTCTTGTGCTCATTGTTTACTTTGTACTTACCGTCGGCATACGGTATTGTTGGCTGGAAAATTCAGTAGTGTTGACATTTTTTTTAAAAGTGTTGATTCTTAATGATAGCCCACTTGAAAACTGTTTTTATTCAAAGTAGCATCTTTTAGAAATTAAAACTAGCTTTTCATGTGTTTGAAAACTTGCATGCTTTTCGTCTTTAAATGTTTATCACATGGAATCTCTTAGTGGTGGTATCCTACTGGGAATTTGCTCACACCCTACTTACACCCTTGGGTGTAAGTAGACATGGTTTTGTTTTGTCGCAGGTTCGGTACAGTTTTTTTTGTTCCAGTGGTTCGGGTTTCTAGCAGGTCCTTGGTGGTGAAGTCTTGTGGAGGTGGCTTGTGGGAGGTGCCCCTTGCCATGAGGGTTATTGGGCTGTCCTTATTTGGATTTTTAACTTTGGTATAGACCTTTTGAGTTGTTTTAAGCCATGTAATTCAGTTCTGAATTTTTGTAAAATATTGTTTGGTTTGAAAAATCCAGATTTGTTTCATTGGATTCTTTTGTTGTTTTATGTTTATAAACTCGGGTAAATCATTCCCAATTTTCATTTTATGATACCCGGGCACTTGTGCCAGCCCGTGGGGATCGGGAACTCCCTTCGGGTCTTGCCATGGACCGGGTCGGGTGCCGAGTTTGATGGCGACCAGATTCGGTTCGTGACAATTACTGCATCATCACCGTGTCATATATAAATTAAATTATTTAATGTATAAAAATTATAAATAAAATAAGTTTATGTAGGAAATATTATTATCTTTCTAATGAATATTTATAGTCAAATTTATATTGTTTTTAACCTTATATTAAAAAAGTTTTAGTTAATAAACATTCAATTTAACACATTTAAATTTTCTTTAAATAAAATAATAATAAATATCTTAATCAAATCCATGTGGACCAAAAGGATCATATTTTCTTCGTAAGGATATTTTTGGTCGAATTACACATATCCAATAGAATTAGGACATGTGTTAGGGTAATCATAAAATCATTTTTACCCCGAATTTCCTTATTTACATTTAACCATGGTAAATAAAATTCGAAAGTTACTATTCACGAAAAATTATTTTTGCTATTATTGAACCAAATTTTACTTACTGATGTCAACTATGTCTCTTGAATTTTTAAAATTCAACTCAAAAAATGGTAAAATTATTTTTTAGGAATTCTATTTTTCCAAATTTAAAGCATAGAAGTACAATTAATTAATTTTAAATTAATTCTCATCGTCAAAACCAAAAAGCGGGTTATTAAGAAGTAAAAACTATCAAAAGATTGACATGTGTTAATGTAAAATTTAAATATGAAATTACTTATAATTCCATAAATTGTATTAAATGATAAAAATATAATCTAATTATACTTCCAAACCATTCAAATGAAAATTTTACACAATAAATTATTTCAATTAAAAAAGTTGTTTTCAATTAAAATTTAGTATTTTTCACTATTCATCAAACTATTAATGTTATATGAAAAGTACCTAAAATTAATGACAAATAAATTTTTATATCCCAATTCTAAAGAGAAATATAGTTTCATTAAATTGAATATGTAAGTGTCAAATATTGGTTCTAAAAAGGGTTTTCAATTAAAAGGAGGTAAAAATGCATTTTTGAAATATGCTTATTTTATCAGAAAAATGAATTTTTTCTTATATTATTTCTAAGAAACACATTATATGTATTCTAAAAAAATAAACAGTATATTAAATTCAAAATCCAGTTAATACTATTCACAACCACTTTTTGAACGGCTTTTTTGTTAAGTCGTGGTGTGCTTGAACTCGGTGTTGTGTGTAGTAGAAGCTATTAAATTAAATTAACGAAAATAACTATCTATGAAATATTGGGGTGTAACATTCTTCCCCCTTTTTTGAAATTTCATTCTCTCAATTTTAAAATTTTCCTTGGGAACATCATTAAAAGTCCCACATTGGAAAAAGACTCCATAAAACTATCACTTTAAAAGATAGAAAAAGAAGTACACAGGTCACCCGAGATAACCCATACTAGGATTTGATGTAGGAAAATGGATATGTAGGATAATGTAAATGTCAAGTTAAGATGGATAGTGATAGAAAACATGATCAGGAGAAAGTTAACAACAAGGGAACCAAAAACTTGTGATGAGATAAACGGTTATTAGATTCACAGTCAATAAAGTAAACAGACAATATTTTTTATTTTAACTTCCATTTCATAAAGTTGATGAAATTATTTATGTCATTTACTAAGAACATATAGAGATATACTAACTCTTTATGTAGAGTTTCATCATTTAATAAATTTCTACCACTAACTCACTTGTTGTTTCCAAACGATGAGTAATCAAGATGACTTGGTCACACCAGAAGCGCTTGAATCAACTTCTAGAGAATCAGATGATCCACAAAGGAAAAACTATATATTTCCCATGTATTTAGAGATTAACTAAAAAAAATGGTTAGTACAAGATCAGATGATCCCCAAAATGTATAATCCTTTAGAGAAAGAAATACTAATCTTAATTTCTAAAATTAAACCATCTATACCCCTAGTTCAATAAATACCATTCAATATAATCCAAACTAATATTAAAACCCAAAACATAGAAGAATTTTATTTCGTATCCTTCCATGAAATATTGTATCTCCAAATAACATCAATTAATCTTAAAGTCACATATTTAAAAAAAATAAACCTAGACACATATTCTCTATTATAGGTTAATCATTTCCATAAATAACCCAAATCTTTATAAATACACAATAAAAACATCGATAAAAATTCACCATTACTTCTAAAAATAAATCCCAAAGTATTCTATTTTCCTTAGGCATATTTGCTTCCCAGTAGAGCGAATGTCTCCCAAAATACAATTTATCACTTAATCACCAAATCATTTTCCTATAGTAAGGATATCCATTTGATAAGACATAAGATCACAAATAAACCTATTATTGATCAATAAATTCATTTAACTAAAGATAATAAGTCACACTAACTTGGGAATTCACATAGTCCAATGGTAGTGATAAATCCCAATTGCACTAGGGTTGTGGGTTCGATTCCCACAGCTTTGTCTGACGCGATGGGTTGTCACACGGTCTACATGTTGTTCTTTTTCAGAAAAAATATTTTAAAAAATTCCAAAAATGAGATAAATTATTCAAAATAACCATAACATAATTTCACTACAAATTTTATCTCATACCTCACATTTTCATCCCAAAATTTAATAACTTTTAATTTCCTCGAATTCAAGGATCATATAAACGTAAATGATAATTTATAATTATAGAAACAATATAGAAGATTATTCTTCCTAAAATAGCATTTTCACAGAAAAAACTATAGGCTTACACATACAAGAGAAAAGTCTCGCAAAGTAATCCCATCACCAAAGAGCACTATTACTTTCAAATATTTCTCCATCCATTTATTTCCACATAGGTTCTTCCTTGACCAAGGGGATATCCTATAGAATTGGGAATTCAATAAATTAATTACTATGTCCTATACATTTACATAAAATTACTGTAAATTTATTCTTGGGATCATTTTTATTTTCTTCCATAGTACTCTACATTTTCCCTTAGCAATTATTTACTTCATGTACTTCTTTCCCACACATAAAGCATCTCTTTGTTCCATTTAGACACTTTCCTGGTTGTCTCCTTCCACATTGCCTGCATGATAGAAATTGAGGTTTATTTTCTCCATGGTCACAACTACTTGTTCTCTTATCATTCGTTGCCTTTATCTTCTCTGTTGAGTCTAGGAGTTGGTTAATACATAGGTTGTTGATCATATTTTTGGAAAACTGATTTGACATGATCAAGATATCTTTTATACATATCAAAATTCCATTTCTCTTCTCATTTCCACAACTGTGCCCACCTTGTATGTCATGTTCAATTTTAATATGACTTCCTTGGAATCCAGCCATTGACTAACACAAGAAACAATAGTGTGAGTCATAAAATCATTTAGAGAATATCATAACACCTTATTTTCAATCTAAAACACATTTGGATTAACCCGGGTTATTTATTCTCATCTTATATTAAAATCATTCAAATCGGTTTGTAAAGAAATTTTGAATTATCCTAAGCGTATATACTGGGGGTTTCGTAACCATTAGTTCATCAAGGCCCGTTGTCGTGTACTAGGATACCCTAGGTCAAGATCAAAAATCCTTGTTAGAGTTTTAATTTATAGGTACATCTGTGCTAGAGCCACCTCTATCTGCTCGTATCCAAACAGGGATGTATTTCATTTAAAATCCACATAATATTTACATTACAATTTTTTTGGATGTTCTTCTATACTAATCCTCAATGGGTATCTTAGGGTAGTGTTTTCTTATCATAGTTTTTTCTAAATCTAGATTCCAAGGATTGTACTAAAATTCCTCTGATACCAACTGTAACACCCCAACCCTTGTTAACCAGCATCAGTGCATTATTACATAACATTAGAATTATATAAGGAATCATTTATCGAAAGACCGATCCGTTTAGTGGCCTTGGAAGTACTAGATACATACATAAGTTTTACATTATATCATGAAATAAAAAAACAACATTGTGTCCCCATTGAACAATCTTATATCCCTTAGCCAATTATAGCAGGTTAATCATAATATACTTCTTTGCTTCTGAGAAAAAATACAAATAAGAACGGGGTGAGCTCTGATGCTCAGTAAGGATTACACTATTGCGGAAATTGTCATAAATAATAATAAAAATTTAAGGAAATAAATAATACTAGAACACATTCCTTTTAAAATTAAACATCAGCATAATATTGAAAAGATAAATCAAATAATGGCATTTACTTATACACATGGATATTATACTAGTCAAATAATCACATGTAATATGAATAGCCAATTTCGTAATGATGGAATGCATAATTCCAGACATCATAACCAAATATTTAAGGCCTCGTGCCAAGACTACAAATAAGATTTTGTCAAGGCATTGTGCCAAGACACTAGTTTGTCTCATGAGACCTACTGGTGAATCCAAAACCTATAGCAGGATCCACCTGTAAATTACTAAGTCCATTGCATTCCTCATATGAATGGGTGAAACATAATTTAAACTTTCATTTTAAAACTAACATACAAAATGTCAATATTTTTACCCCAAACCATAAATGGCATAAAAAGAGCACATACACAGTCAAACATAACTCATTCAATACAATATGGATTATTGTATTATGATAAATCAACATCAATCAAGAATAAAATACACTAAAGTATATTGACATAGATGAAAGTAGTCCTTAAAACTATTTTAGAGAAATATCCCATTTTCCTTGAAAACCTTTAAATGTCTCTCTATTTATCAAAGAAGTCATTTTAAATAACTTTTTGAATCAAAGTGTTTCATACAACTTTGAAACTTTTAAAATGAATTTTAATTTCCAAAAATTCATGTCCATATAAATAAATACAAAAAACAATTTTTAAAACATAGACATTAATGAGAAATATTTAGAACCAATGGAAATCTCACGGAATAAGTAAGTGGTGACCGATGGAAATCTCACAGAATTAAAAGTTAGAAAAGAAACCCCTTAACTTGTACTTCTACGCAGAATAGGGTAGGTTAACCATCTTTATAATGGTGAAATAATTGTTATTAAATTATGAAATCTCCAAATACATAAATATTATATCATATATGGTCTTCTAATATTTCTTTGTTAAGGATATTTCAGTAGTATCATTGTTTTGGTTGTTAACTGCTTTATTTTCCTTTATATGTTTTGTTACATAAGTGATTTTTGTTATTTATAGGCTGTTTTTGAGTAATATCAATAATTATATTATATTCTTAAACAATATTTTTTATCATAAAATGAAAATTATTCTTGAATGATTATGATGGGGAATGAATCTCATCGCGTTCTTGGAGATGTTAAGTTGTACGTACGCACGAGCAGTAATATAATTCTATTGATGGTGAAATCAGATATAATTGAATGGTATATCAGATATACATAATAATTAACATTTTATATTTATTATTTATATCAGTTATACACATTATTATACCCTTAAAAATGATGACATTTTTGAATAACAAACTACACAACGACGTAGAGACGGTAAGCCATACGTATGAACGTATGGTGACTTTTTCATTTATAGGATGGATAGAATAATGAATATAGTTACACAATATTTATAATAACATAAAAGTATGTGTGAGGTACTGGTGTTATTATTTTGGTATGAAAAAAAACTAATAAAGAGGAAGTGGAAGAAGAAAATAACTTGAAAGAGGGTGGCGAAATTATTACCTCTTTTTCGGGTGTTTCCTATTGGTGGATCAAAAGGGCTCCATAGGTTTGCTTTATGATCATTTTAAGGACTCTAGGTTGATTTGAGGGAAGTATGTAGGATATATGGGTAGGGTTTGGATGATAAAAATGATTTTGGAGGTGTGATTTTGAGGGAAGGAGAAGTACCTTTTTATAAGAGAGGTGAGGGTCACTTTCAGAAAACGTTGAAATATTATTTTATTATAAATCATTTTCGGTTTATAATGGATCCAAATTTATTTATTTAGTATATATGGTGGGTATGGGTTGCAATAATTTCAACCAATAGGTTATACAAATGTTTTGGTCACCATATTAACCATATTTGTTAGATTTAACTATTAGTTAAATAGTTTAACTTTTACTGTGTCTTCATGTATTCTAACACTATATGGTTAATAAAATTACTATAAAAATTAATGAGAACATAAAACAGTTAATTAATGAAACATATACTATTATTTAATCCCTTTGGACGAACAATCGATTTTTGAGAATATTATGTAAACCAATAATATAATATTTGTTTTAAAAACTCATTTAGGTCAATTTTGTCCCCATTTAGTATTTGGTTTTTTAAAAAATCCTAAAAACATGATTACTATGAAAACAAATTATATAATAAACCCTAAAATGTCATATTAAAGTAGGAAATTAGTGGAATACATCAATAGTCTTAAATTAAATTTAATTAGATATTTATAATATCAATTATTTTAATATTTCATTATTAAGGTAATTACTCCATCCACATTGTGTCATAAATAAATTAATTATTTAATGTCTAAAAATTATAAATAAATTATCATTATGTAAGAAATATTATTATCTTTCTAATTAACTTTTATTGTCGAATTTATATAATGTGGAACCCTATATTAAAAATGGTTTAGTTATTAAACATTGAATTTAACTCCTTTAACTCTTCTTTAAGTAAAATAATAATAAATGTCCTAATCTGATCCATGTGGACCAAAAGGATCATATGTTATTTATAAGGTTGATTTTGGTTGAATGAAACTTATTCAATAGAATTTGGACATGTGTTAGGGTAATTATAACATCATTTTTACCCTTAATTACCCAATTTACTTTTAACTGTGGTAAATAAAAGTCAAAAGTTACTATTCACCAAAAATTATTCTCATCTTATTAAACCAAATTTTACTTTATGATGTCAATCGTGTCTCTTGGTTTTTTAAATTTCATCTCAAATAAGTTGTATAAGTATGTTTTATGCAAATTTGTAAATGCTCCTAGAAAGTGGGTAAAAGACGGTAAAAAGTTCATTAAAACTTTATACCTCTAATTTTATTATAAAAATGAATCCAATGATTCAAATTGAACTAATACAGATATTATGTATCTATATTGACTTAAATAAATAAAATAAATAATTATTAAAAAAAATTCGGGTTTTAAACAATAACGTAGTGTTTTTCAGTATTCATAAAAAATTGAACTTTTTCAAAAAAATACCAAATCTCACCCTATGATAATTTTGATATTCCAAACCCGAAAATGAATTCTATTTTATGAAATTAAAAACATTTAAGTATCATTAAATAATTTAAAATTAATTCTCGTTGTTAAAACCAAAAAGCGGGTTTTTTAGATGTAAAAACTATCAAAATATTGACATGTGTTTATGTCAAATTAAAATGTGAAATTACATATAATTAAATACATTGTATTAAATGATAAAAATATAATCTGATTATACATACAAACCATTAAAATTCATAATTTAACACTATAAATTATTTCGATTAAAAATGTTTTTTTCAATTAAAATTTAGTATTTTTCACTATTCATTAAAATTTGAATGTTTTCTGAAAAGTACCAAAAATTTATCCAAAATAAATTTTATTCCTTGATTCTAAAGAAGAATTTAATTTCATTAAATTTAACATATAAAAGTGTCAAATATTGGTTTTAAAAAGGGTTTTCCCTTAAAAGGTGGTAAAATAGCATTTTTTTTTTGAAAAGTACTTCTTTTATCTGAAAAAAATGAATATGTTCTCATATTATATCTTTGAAACACATAATATGGTTTCTAAAATTATATGGAGTATATAAAATTCAAAATTCTGTTAATACTATTCATAACAGCTTTTTGAACGACTTGTTTAGTAAGTCCTAGTGCGCTCGGACTCGGTATTGCGTGTAGCGCAAGCTATTGAATTACCTTAAACAAAATAACTTACTATAAAATATTTGGGTGTTAAATTCTTCACCCCAATTAGAAATTGTGTCCTCATAATATTAATATAGGGTTTGGGAACTTCATTGAAAGTCCCAAATTGAAAAAAGATTCAATAAAATTATTACGTTAAAAGAAAGAAAGAGAGGTACAAAGGTCACCTGAGATAACCCAAACTATGTTTCCGTGTATGAAAACATGGATATAGAAGCCAAAGTAAGTGTCAAGTTCTGATGGAGAGTGATAGAAAACATGATCAGGAGAAAGGTAAAAATAATAAAACCACAAACATGTGATGGGATAAACAATCATTAGTTTCAAAGTAGGAAAAGTAAATAGACAAAAGTTTTTGTTTTAAGTTCCATTTCATAAAGTTGAGGAATTTATTTATGAGATTGACTAATAACATAAAGAGATATACTAAATTTTTATGTAGAGTTCCATCCATTAATAAATTTCTACCACTAACTAGTCTTTTTTTTCAAACAGCGAGTATTCAAGACGACTTGGTCATACTGTTTGTGCTAGAATCAACTATAGATAATCTCATGATCCACAAAGGATAAACAATATATTTCCATTTTCTTTAGAGATTAACCAAAACCAAAATGGTTAGTACAAGATCATATGATCCCCCAAAAAAATTATCCTATAGATAAAGAAATACTAATCTTAATTAATAAAATTAAACCAACAAAACCCAAAGTTCAATAAATACCATTCAATAAATAATTGTCCATAAAATCCCTTAATATAATCCAAACTAATATTGAAACCCAAAACATAGAAGAATTTGATTATGTAGTCATCCACGTTAAATTTTATCACTAAATATCAACGACTACTCTTAATGTCACGTACTTAAAAGTAATTAACCTAACCTCATATTCTCTAGAATAGGTTAATCATTATATTAATAACCCAAATCTCTATAAATCCACAATAATAACATATATAAAAATCCACAATTACCCCTAAAATGAAATCACATAGTATTCTATTTTCCTTAGGCATATAGTGTTCCCACCAGAGTGAAAGTATTCCAAAATAACATTTATCACTTAATCACTAAATCATTTTCCTATACTAAGGATATCCATTTGATAAGACATAAGATCCCAAATAAACATATTATTGATCAATAAAATCATTTAACTAAAAATAATTAGTCACACTAACCAGGTAATTCTTGTAGTCCCGTGGCGGGCGATAAATAATAATCGAACTCTGGCTGTGGGTTCAATTCCCACATCTTTTACCGACGTGATGGGTTGTCACACAGTCTTCCTATTTTCCTTTTTCAAAAACATTATTTTATAACAATCCCAAAATGAGGTAAATTCATCAAAATAACCATAACATAATTTTACCCCAAATTTTATCTCATACCTCACATTTTCATCCCAAAATATAATAACATTTAATTGCCTTAAATTCAAGTATAATATAATCCCAAATGGTTATTTATAACTATATCAAAAATAGAAAAGGTAATTCTTCCTAAAATAGAATTTTCACATAAAAAACTGCAGGGTTACACATACAAGAGAAAATTCTTCCAAAGTAATCCCATCAACAAAGATCACTAATAGTTTCAAAAATTTCGCCATCCATTTATTTCTATATAGGTTCTTCCTTGACCAAGAGGTTATCCTATAGAATAGGTCATTTACTCGGGTAATGCCCAAGTCCCCTATATTTATGGAAAATAACAATAAATGGCTTTTTGGGATCATTTTAATTTTCTTCCATAGTACTCTTCATTTTGCCTCAGCAATTATTTACTTTATATCCTTGTTTCCCACACATAAAGAATGTATTTGTTGCATTGAGACTCTTTCCTAGGAGTCTGCTTCCACATTTCCTGCATGATGGAAATTGAGATTTATTTTCTCCAAGGTCTCATCTACTGGAGCTCTTATAATTCACCGCCTTTCTCTTCTTTGCTGAGTCCGGGAGTTGGTAAATACCTATGTTGTAGATCATGTTTTTGGAAAACTGATTCAGTATGAACATGATATCTTTTACACATATCAACATTACATTTCATTGATATTTTCCACCACTGTGCCAACCTTGTACGTCATGTTCAATTTGACTATAACTTCCTTGGAATCCAGCCACTGACTAACACAAGAAAGCATAGTGTGAGTCATAAAATCATATAGAGAATATCATAACACCTTATTTTCAATCTAAATCACCTTATTATTAACCAAGGTTATTTATTCACATATTATAATAAAATCATTCAAATCGGGTTGTAAAGAAAATGAAAATTATCCTAAGCATATCCCCCAAAAGTGTCGTAACCATGAGTGTAGCAAGGCCCATTGTCATTTACCAGGATACCCTGGGCCATCCCCGGAACTCATTTTCGGAGTTTTCAATACTAGGTACATCTGTGCCAAAGCCACCTCTACCTGATCATATCCAGACATGGATGTATTATATTGAAAACCCACATAATATTTACATTACCAATTTTATTGTTGTTCCTCTACACTGATCCTCAATGTCTATCTTAGGGTAGTGTTTTCTTATCATAGTTTTTTCTAAATCTTGCTTCCAAGGATTGTACTAAAATTTCTCTGATACCAACTGTAATGTGCTGACCCCAGTTACCCAGAATGAGTGCATTATTACATGAAATTGGCATGATAAAAGGAATCATGTCTCTAAAGACCGATCAGTTTAGTAACCTTGTAAATACTAGATACATACATATGTTTTACATTACATCATGTAATAATTTTTTTTGTCCCTTTTGAACACTCTTATATCCCTTATCCTATTCCTATAGGTTAATCGTAATATATTTCCTTGAATCCTGGAAAAAATACAACATAAGAAGGGGTTGAGATCAGATGATCTGTAAGGATAAAAATATAGTGGAAACTGTCATAAATAAGAATAAACATTTAAGGAAATGTTTAATACTCGAACACAATCCTTTTAAACATAAACTTCAGCATTATATGGCAAAGATGAATCAAATAATTCCATTTACTTATTCACATGGATACTATAATAGTTTAATAATCACATCTAATATCAGTAGACAATTTCATAATGATCGATTGCATAATGTCAGACATCATAACCACATAGTCAAGGCCTCGTGTCAAGACTACAAATAAGATTTTGTCAAGGCCTTGTGCCAAGACACTAGTTTGCCTCATGATACCTACCAATGCATAGAGGAGCTATATCAGGCTCCCCTTGTCCCTTACTATGTCCAATGCATTCCTCATATGAAAGGGTGAAACATAATCTAAACATTCGTTTTAAAACTAGAATAAGAAATAGCCATGTTTTAACCACAAACCATGAATGTCA
The DNA here is from genome assembly GCA_963277665.1 of Viscum album. Taxonomy (NCBI): domain Eukaryota; kingdom Viridiplantae; phylum Streptophyta; class Magnoliopsida; order Santalales; family Viscaceae; genus Viscum; species Viscum album. The sequence goes on along the minus strand of OY728121.1, from coordinate 1,702,401,610 downwards.
TAAAAATAAAATATCTGCAGTCAAGCATAACACATTTAATACAATATAGATGATTGTGTTACGATAAATCAACCTCAATCAATAATAAAATAAACTAAATTATATTGACATAGATAAAAATAGTCATTAAAACTATTTGAGAGAAATATCCCCCTTTTCTTGGAAACATTTAAATGTCACACTATTTATTGAAGAAGTCATTCAAAAGATATTTTTGAATCAAAGTGTCCCAAATTTTTTTTAAATTTTAAAAGGAATTTTCATTTCAAAACATTCATGTCAATATATATAAATACTTAAAAACATTTTTAAAACATGGGCATTAATGATAAAGATTTAGAAGAATAAATATTTAAAACATTTAAAATGATAACTTAGTTAAAGAGTTCCTAACCAAATAAAAGGAACTTGACTTCAAGTAATTATGGAATAACATTAATAAAAACAACATAATATCATTAGAATAAGGGGATTAATGATATAATATGTCAAAGTATAGTATATAAAACATATAAAATGGAATTGGTGCATAACGACAAATAGGTCTCAAAGGAATGTAAATTGAGATGAAATACCTTATAAAGACCGTATCCTTAGATTAACGAAAAATAAATGATATAATTATGTGTGAAAAATATAAATACAATCAATATAATTGGATATTAATTTTAAATCAATCTTATTACATTGACACATATTCTTGTAAAAACAAAACCGATGACTTGGATGTTTAACTCAGTGAATGGAAATTGATTTAAGATTATACTTAAAAAGATCACATAAATGGGATGTGAATTTATCAAAAGATTGATTATGTGTATCAAATGTATATCCACATTAATTTGAGTTTAAATTACTTCATAAAAAATAAATAGTGATTCCACACATAATCTTGGATTAGAATAATCTATGAAATATGCGTAAAGCCCCGTGAGTGGAAATTGAAATTTGAAATTCCCTTACCCAATTGGTAACTTAAGAAACATACCCCCCATGAAATAAGTATCATACAATGAAGATTTAAATACACATAAATTAAATTATATTACAAAAATAATACAATCATGGGCAGTACATATACCACACAAAAGGAAATAGTGGCAATATAGCATGAATCTCACAGGAATAAAAAGTGAGATGAAAACCCCTTACCTCATTAAAATCAATTGTTTCGAATGAACAAAAAATAATAACCACCAAATCAATCACATAATACAATGAATATAAAGAGAATCATGATAATATATATCAAATGGTAGTACACAATTTACCACATTCAATAAATAAGTGGCGACAAATGTAAATCACATAGAATTAAAAGTGAGATAAGAAACCCCTTACCTTGTACTTTTTCTTAGTATCGGGTAGGTTAACATAATTTATAATGGTTAAATAATTTTTATTAAATTATAAACGAACCAAATACGTAAATATAATATCATATATGGTCTTATAATATTGATTTGGTAATTATATTTTCACAGTATCATTGTTTTGGTAGTTAACTGATTCATTTTCCTTTATTTGTTTTGTTACTTAAGTCATGTTTGTTATGTATAGGATATATTTTATTCATATAAAGAATGATATTAAGTTCTTAAAAATTATTTTTAATCATATAATGAAGATTATACATGAATTATTACAATGGGGAATGAATCTCAGCATGTTCGTGGAAACGATAAGTCGTACATACGCACAAGCGACAATATTATTTATTTGATGGTGAAATTGTATATAATTGGATGGTATATTAGATATACAGAATCATTAAAATTTTATATTTATTATTTCAATATGTTATACTCATTATTATACCCATCCAAATAGTGACATTTTTGAATAACAAACTACACCACAACGTGGAGACGGCAAGCCATGCACACACACATATAGTGAATTTTTAATTTATAGGATGGATATAATAATGAATATGGTTGTAAAATATTTATAATAAAATCATAGTATGTAGGAGGTACTGAAGTTATTATTTTGGTATGGAAACAACAAATAAAGAGGAAGTGGAAGAAGAAAAGAACATAAAATAGGGTGGTGAAATTATTACCTCTTCTTCAGGTGATTGCTTTTGAGTTGATCAAAAGGGATCCTTAGGTTGGATTTCTGGTCAAAGTAAGGACACTAGGATGATGTGAAGGAATTTGGGAGAATATATGGGATGGGGTTGGACAAGCCAAATGGATTTGGAGGTGTGATTTTTTAGATAAGGGGAAATACCCTTTTATAAGAGAGGTGAGGGTCACTTTTGGAAAACCTTGAAATATTATTTTATTATAAATCATTTTCAGTTTCTAATGGATAAAAATTGATTTATTTAGAAGAAAATGTTGGTATGGGTTGAAATCTTCTCAACCAATAGGTTTTAGGCAATTTTAGGTCACCACATAATCCTTATCTTTTAGATTTAACTATTAGTTAAATAGATTAACTATTACTGTGTCTTCTTGTATTCTTACACTATATGGTTAATAAACTAACTCTAAACATCCTAGAGAACCTCAAGAGGTTAATTGATGACATATATAGAATTCTTTAATCCCTTTCTCCAAAACTTTTATTTTTAGGAATATTATATCAACCAATAATATAGTATTTGTTTTAAAAACACATTTATGTCAATTTTGACCATATTTAGTATTTGGTTTTTGTGAAAATTATAACAGCATGATTACTTCGAACAAAAATTATTTAATCAAACATAAAATTAAATATTAACCTATACAATTATTGTAATTAATCAAAAGTCTCAAATCACATTTAATTGGATATTTATAATATCAATTATTTTAATATTTCATTATTAAGGTAATTACTACATCATCATTGTGTCATAAAAAATTAAATTATTTGTTTTCAAGAAATTATAAATAAAATACCATTATGTAGAAATTATTATTTTACTTCTAATAAATATTTATAGTCAAATTTATATTTTGTGTAACCCTATAGTAGAAATGTTTTACATATTAAACTTAGAATATAACTCTTTTAACTCTTCTTAAAATAAAATAATAATAAATGGCCTAATCTAATCCAAGTGAAAAAAGGATGATATTTTATTATTAAGGTTGTTTTTGGTCAAATTATATTTATCCAATAGAAATGGGACATGTGTTAGGGTAAATATAATATCATTTTTACCCTTAATTGCTCAATTTACTTTTAACTATGGTAAATAAAAGTCAAAAGTTACTATTCACCAAAAAATTATTTTCATCTTGTTGAAACACATTTTACATTCCGATGTCAACTGTGTCTCTCATATTTTTATAATTTAACACATAGTAGCTGTAAAATTAAATTGTATGAAAATTTGTAAATGCTCCTACAAGGTGGGTAAAAGATTGTAAAAAGTTCAATAAAATTTCATACATCTAACATTATTATAAAAATGAATCCAATTAATCACATTGAACTAATATAGGTATTATTTAACTATATTGACTTAAATAAATAAAATAAATAATTATTTATATAAAAATTTGATTTTAAACAATAACGTAGTGTTTTTTCACTATTCATCAAAAATTGAATGTTTTCAGAAAAATAAAAAAATTCACCTTTAGATAATTCTTATATTCCAAATTAACAAATGAATTATATTTTACAAAATTCATAACATATAAGTTGCCTTAATTAATTTAAATTTAATTCATGTTGTCAAAATCAAAAGGCTGATTTTTAATAAGTCAAAACTATCAAAACATAGACATGTGTTTTTGTCAAATTTAAAAGTGAAATTACTAATAATGACCTATAATTTATTAAATGATAAAAATATAATCTGATTATACTTCCAAACCATTCAAATGAATTATTTTACAGCAAAAATTATTTCAATTAAAAAATTTGTTTTCTAATAAAATTTAGTATTTTTCACTATTAATCAAAATATGAATGTTATTAGAATAATACCAAAAACTTATCAAAAAAAAAAATTTATCACATGATTATAATGAAGAATTTATTTTCATTAAATTGAATATAAAAAATTGTCAAATATTGCTTTTAAAATGGGGTTTCCATTAAATGGTGATAAAATTTCATTTTTTGAAAAATACTTCATTTATCTGAAAAAAATGAATTTGTTCCTATATTATGACTAAGAAACACATAATATAAATTGTTAAATTATATGGAGAATATAAAATTCATTATTTAGTTAATACTATTCCTAACAACTATTTGGATGGCTTGTTTAGTAAGTCGGGGTGCACTCGAACTCGGTGTTGCATGTAGGAGAAGCTATTGAATTACATTAAAGAAAATAACTTACTATGAAATCTTGGGGTGTCACATAATTAAATAAATATTCTATATAATTGAATTTAATCAATTTATTAGTCCAAATTAGTCATATATTCCATTCCATGTTAACCATTATTTACAATATGATAACGGTTCAATGTTATGTGATTCATCCACATGACTTATGATAGATTAAATTATTTAATTGGGAGGAACATAAACACCCAATAGGTGTGGATTTATTACATACCGATGGTGATGGGGAGACAAAAAATAGGGATACATGTCCTAATGTGAGGTTCAAGTTGTGTTTAATAACCTCCAATGTTGCAAATTGGAGCACAAAAACTTCTAAGTTTAGGGAATTAGAATTTACAAAATAAATAAAAATTTAAGGCGGGGGATCATAGAATGGTCCTTCATGTTGCATAATAACTTATTTTACTAACAAATAAAATTTAATGGAAATTAATAAATACAACAAATATCATTCCAAATAACCTTCACTCAAACATTATTTTGATTTTATTTGAGTTAAAGCGATATAAGTACAAGAATAATCGAACACCCTAAAAATAGTACAAATACGAATTCTTAAAAATAGAATACAACGCAATGATAAAAATATATAATGGTATAAAGAATAATGGTTTAAATTCCTATATTATTCAAATGCTTCCAATGGATATCATAACATACCAATTAAAAGGAAGATAGACCCATTGAGGAAGGAGGAAGAGGAGGAATCAACATAAGGATCTACTGGAGTAATGAAAGAGGAAGGGACAGTAAACCCCATTAAGGGTTGGTGGGGTGAAATTGAAATTTTTACCCCTTTTAAAAGGATCATGGTTTGGCCACATAGTTAGGATGATTTTACCCAACATGTGTGGTTCCCCTATTTTTGGTACCTTCAATACACACGATTTCCCCACAATGTTTTCCAAATATCCACAAGCCATGGAGTGCTATTTCCCCCATGCACTCATACCCCACATGGTTCTAGAAAATGGATTACAAAATAGTGTGCCAAAATTTTGAATCTCCCAATATATCAGAAATTTTTTTAACTACATACTGGCCATATAACATGTTAAATCCAACCATGTTCCCAAAAAAATAGTTTCCTTGATTCCACCACATAGTTTATACTAACTACAGTCCAATTGTGTGCCCAAGCCTGTCACTCCCAAAAATATTATGTCAATGAACATTTCTCATGAAACTCGTCAAGAAAACTGATAAACATTGTAGGCCTTTAAAAAAATATTTAGAAAAAAAAATTTATGTGTTCTAACTATATAAATTTCATTGTGAGGATTGTATTTTGACTTTTCATATCCACCAAATGAATTTTCAATTTCCATTTAAAATATAAACTCTTCCAAAAAATGGGATGTTACAACCACACCAAACATTGATCTTATTATCCTCGAGAATCCATTACGAGAGAGAAAAGGTAGTCATAAAACATTTTTGGGTCATCAGATTCTTATAAAAACATTTACATTGCATCCCCAAACACCCAATGAAAAAAACAAGATCCAATTATGTCATATAACCCATAAAATGCTAACACTGAAGACAAATAGCAAATCCAAAGATCAAACATCATGAAACTACCATTTTTGGGACTGTGTGACCCAATAATTGATCATGTCATCATATTTTATTATTATTTGATAATGAAACATCCCAAAAAATTTTATAACTGTAAGAATATTATTTAAATCCATGGTACTCCCTCCATTAGAAATTATTAATGATTAATTTCTATATAGTCTTAGTGACACCCTAACATATTTATCTTATTACACTAGATGGTACTTCCCTCATTTCCTGATTAGATGAAAAATTTTGATCCCTAATCGACCATGTTCACATCAGTCATGTCACATTTCACTTAAAATGCAATGTCTGAACTTTTAGCTACACACGCCTTAACCCAAAAGAGTGACTGATGTTGTGCTTCATCATCCACATTAATTTAATTATGAATACTCAATTTGGACCACCTCGGGGCGACTATTTCTAACAACTATTGGATTTGAAAGTTGATGTTCCATTAAAACCAAATACAAAATCATTATTTACAGGGTACCGAGTTCTATTTAAGAAAAGTCACAAATGATTATAATGGACTTCTAGTGACGTATCCTGGAAGAATGATCCCATGTTTAAAATAGTCACCACACTGAAACATAATAATCTACACATTATTAATCTTGCATCCATGGCTTTCCCAAGGATTCTATTGTATTAATTCCCACACTCATACTTCAATAAATATTCATTTGAACATATATTTATAATTTACTATGAAATACATCCATATGTTGTTCTACTTATTTAAAGGAAAAAATTTTCCAAACAAAACATCATTCAACCGGTTTGAAGGCCCCACACCACTAATAATAATATGTTCATCCATGAGAGACTGATTTTAAGCCCCCACCATAGGATCAACCAAGTCATTGCATCATGAAAATTATTTTTCAATTACAATACCGCTTAACTCATTCACCCTAGATAAGATGACATGCATGGTTAGTAACACACTCATTCTTGAGAACTAAAGAATATGTAACCCATTACCCCAACATACATTATGAGAATAGTTCCCATGGAATTTTTCAAATGTTTAAAAGAACAGAGAGGGATGCTTCCATTAAATTACTAATTGTGTGCTACACAAAATATAAATTACATTCAACCTCTCACTGAGAGAAATACTCTAAGGGTCTCTTAATCCAACCATATATAGGTATTTAGGTAATGTAATGTATATACGACTATCTCTTAGCATACTAAAGATGATTTCAATATATTGGGAATGATCTCCTATAAACCAAAATAACTATACAATTCCATAAATATGGTTGTATAGATCTCTTATGGTAATGTTCATATTAAAAAATGCTCTACTTGTCGGTATCTAACCATGGACACCATTTCTCCAAAATAAATTTTTCTATAACCAACCATAGTTATACCAGAACATATTATCCTATTTAATTCAAAAAAAATTCATTGAGTATACTACATTAAACAATACTTTAGGATTTAGGCTGACATTCTGGTATACATTAAATTTGAAACTATAGATTCTCAATCCATACCCTATTACTCAATGATATTTCGTATCAATAATGTTCTATGTGCATCAGGAATGAACTAAACTGTCCATAATATGCACGTTTAAATTACATAATAACGTGGTAAAAATCAAAATCAGACTCCTACGATTCATACATTATCAAATAAAATCTAACCGTGATACCCAACACATTAATTTAATCATCCAGGATATTAGCCTAGAAATTCTATTCAAATTCATACTCCAATATGTGTTATTATTTATCAAACAACAACCAATCTCCCAAAAATAATTTCTGAATATACAATATAAACATCCCAACCACTTTTCAACTAGTCTAATCTCTTAAATAATCATACCCATACAATCTAGTGTCGATACTGAATAATTCCATGCGATTTCTAGAAAAACAATTGGCACAACCGAATATTAATTAAAAAATATTAGGTCTTTCTAAGCATCATATTTTAAAAGAGCATAAAACTAAGATCATCACCAAAATATTCATTTAAAAACCCTAATCTATCCTCTCTCATATGTTTTATATATTAATCCCTAAGTCATCTAATTACTGTTTGAGTGAAAATTAATGGAATCTAGGTCACTGAACTATCCTCAGGGTTCTCCCTCAATAACCCTAATCCAATTAACATGTTTTGATTACATGGAATCCAATACACCTGTAAAATCATTCTAAAAGATGTAAAACTTTAATATGTAAATGGAACCATGACCTTTTAGTTTTAAATCCCATCAAATAATTCATAATGGAATAAACATATATGAAATATCCTGCCAAACCATCATCCTTCTTTGAGCATCCACATATCGGAGTGCTCCATATAAGGTAGAAACATTAACAAAAAAGATTAATAGAGGACACTCACTAAGTATCCATATATATAAATATTCCTATGTGGTTAAACAAACCATACACTTACCCACCTCCCCTAGGATTTCCTTTAAACATCTATGTGTCCCGCTCAAAAAAACAACACCTATATGACACATCAAGTCTAAAATTCATTAAAAAATATTATTTATATTTTAATTTTTGTGGTCTCTAACTCTACGGGGATAGAACATTTCTTTCAAAACTCATCGACCTAAAACGTGGTCATTCATATAAAGAAACTAACCTTTACCCCTAAAACTTTTGGTTCAATCAACAAAATAAAGAATCTTATAGAAAACCCACATGTTAATATTTAGGAAAACTCTCAAGTAAGCTGTAGAATAACTTCTTAAATGAGGTTTCATTATTATTGTATAACCCCAAGGGTTATATTTTAATTTATTTTCATTTATTTAGTATTATATACATTTAAATGGCTCAAATACACACAATGAAAAATACCCAGGATAAGGAATGAATTTTAGAATCATAATTGTTACTTTATCTAGGTAACACAATGTAGAATTAAGAAACATAGATCATAATTTCATATTTATAATACATTTGTTAAATTAGAGGTCCCAAAAACAAGTAATAGTTTTATATATTTTGTATTCCATGCTATAGATTAAAAAACCATTAGATCATAAATGAAATTTTAAATAGCTAAAACCTCACATAAAAAAGGTTTCAAAAAAATCCCAAGGAATTTATCATTAAAATGGGACAATCTTGTAATATTCCACCATATTATAGTATATAACCTATATAGGTGGTTTCTCGTAGATTAATTGACCATCCTATATTTATCAAAAGCAAACCCCCATGGGGTTATGTAGAATATAATAATAAGATAAAGGCAACCCATGAGGGTACCAAAATTCCATTATACGACCAATTATGTAAAACCAAATTCCAATTGTATGATAAAATATTAATTCCACCATTACTCTTTTTATCATATAAGCATATCTTGTTAAGATTAACCTACTTCAGTTGAGTGAAGTTTATCTCACTATAATACAATGATAAAAATCAGATATAAGGGTCGATGTAAGAATATATGGTTCTGATCATATGGATTGCATGCCTATGTTCTAATTTCACATGCCTTTACACACACACACACACACACAGTATTTTTTAGTTAGATTTATTACAATTACTATGTCATTCGTTACTATCCTTTGAATGATATAATTGGAAGTCATGTATCTACAACTAATTTTTTACAATCAATCTCATAATATAAAAATTTCATATATGATGGGTTGATAATATGGGTCACCATTCCCCTATTTATAATGCCCAATAAACATTAAAAATTATATATTTGAAATTAATTTGACCCCTAAATAAATGTTTTATCCAATGGAATTGATGTTCTATGTATCAAACATGGAATAATTTATTAATAAAGATGTTACCATCAAGCTATATTGGAAATCACCATTTAGGTTTACGTCAATGATTTAAAAACAAATTATTTTTCTCATTTCACCAATGTGAAATGTTAGGATATCTCTAATATATAAATGTATAGGAAGAAAGAATAATAATCCTTCAATGAATTCAATTATACCAACATTTCATATAATATTATTGATATATAAACCATCATGTTCCTATAATACCTCATCGATAATAATTCCATACAATACCTAGCCAAGGGGAAAATTATTTAAATCTCATAAACCTGTTAGTAGTCGAAAAGTACATCAATATCTTGAGTTAAAATATTTATCAACTAGAATAAGAACATCATGATTAATCAAACCTCATACAACATGATATTTCCCTCACATCTGTGTTAAACAGGAAGAGACTAGATCTATTTTCCATGCACCAACATGGCCTGAGTATCCTGTCTACCATCCAAAACTGTAAGAAAAAGGAAAATTAATCCATCATATATCACATTATAACATCTCTACTAAACACACTTTATAACAGTAGATGGTCCGATGGTCATGTGGCCTCAAGAAAACATCCTTGTATTCTAAATTATTTCTCCAAGAAATAAGGGTCTAATGAAGGTACTTTGAGGGCATTACACCCTCCTGATCAAAGTATTCGAATGGTATATAGAAATAAAAACATATAAAATATAATAATAATAACCAACTGTCAATAATAAATGAATGAATAACCATTCATTAACATGATACAATGTATATTCAACATACATACAATCATTGAAATAGTATACATGGACAATCTAAGAATAATAAATAAATAATAAAAACACACCAACTCAGAGGGCTTCCCATGTACGTGATAATCCTCTACTATTAAGCTACCATGTCCAATTCAAGCCTAATTGAATGAAAAATATCACATCGAAAAGTCAATCTCCAAATTAGAATCCAAGAGATCTATTCATGTACCAAATAGTGGCCGGAAAAGGTGTGTGATAATCTCTATTGGCCACCACCAACCGTGTTTAATGAAATATAGTCATGAATATAAAATAAATTAGAGTACTATTACAATAAATAAAATGTATGTAAATAAGTGTAATCAATTCAGGCTTAGGCCCCTCATAAACACATGTTAGACAATTCTTTCATTGGACTGAGATGAATTAACATAATTCTATATGGCCTATGATCCCATCCAAGGAATCCATTATATGGAATCCAAGTATCACTAAAATTGTATTATAATTTCAATTAAAATTTTATAAAATCCATGGAATTTATTATAAGTAATCCAATTATATTTCTTGGTGTAATATAATATCCATAAACCTATGAGAACTTCCATGGAATTTCATATAAGGAAAAAAATTAGTCAAGGTTCAATAAAAATTAAAAAAATTTATGTCCAGTACAAGGAATTATATATATGGGATCCTAGTATTTCATAGGGGGGAATATAAGCTATATCATAGAAATTATCAATTTGCATCCATAAAATGTAATATTAAACAAAATAGGGCAAGTATCCTGATCACCTGAAGTAACTCTGTAAATCCATATCATAGAATAACATTTTATAAAGCCATATGGGACGAGTTCAATAATATAGTCTAGAATCATTGCTAAATTAACAATAAATGAGTGAATGTATAAATAAAAGGTTGATGTTGGACGAATTATTATAACCATAACCCCCACATATGACCCTTGGGATTACATGTTCAATACATTTTCCATCATCTACCCTCTATAATCTCTACCCAAACACATAAATCACTTTGTAATGCACAATTTTTCATGAGGTAACCCACCGAGAAACCTAGATCAAATCTATAGAGAGGAATCTCTAAAAATATCATTGTATTCTACATATAATCAATGTAACATATGTTGGGATCCAAAAAGTCATGTCATAGTCTTAGGTCAACACCAGATAAACCCTGAAATCATTTCCCCTAGAATCTTAAGAAATTGATAGAATGTAATATCTTGATACTCAGGGTATTACCACAAATACATCATGAGACGATTCATGACCAAATATCAATGACAAAGATCTATCTTAGTGGTGGTTTACACAACAAATCTGATACCAGTTTACCTATTGATTGACCATTATTTCCAATATATGGATAACATGCTATATCGATTAAAGTCTTACATCCTGATAGGTCTAGAAGATACTTTGTCTCTCAAGGGAATAATCCATGAAACTAGAACACAATAGTTTTTAGTGTCCCCAAGAAATCACCCAGTACAATTTACTTGATTAATTAATTAAATAGTTCCATGGAAATAAAATAAATCAGTGTTGATTACAATACTGGAGTGCCATAGAAAAAGAATATCCTACCTCATGACCAAACCACCAGATGATAATTAAACATAACTAAACTATAATGAATTAATTAAAAATAACATGTTAGGAAAAAATAAATAATTTTTTCAAAAAATATATAATCCCCAGAACCAATCAGCCTATTCCATCGCATAAAAAATGTACATAAACACTCTCCAACAACACAACATATAATCAATCTTGAATCATGAACAATAAATAATTAATTGAATCATTTACGAAATTCATAATATTAATTTAATATTTTATTTTTAGAAATTTCACTAATGAAGACAGACCTAATGAAATGGTGTGCAGAGAAGTTCATGTAACCTCTATGTTTACCATCTTTCTAGAAACAGTAAAAATTGTATCACCAGTAACAGATTTCTATATACATTGGTGGAATTGGGACAAAAATACCTATAAAATGAAACCAAATTTGGATGATGAAGGATAAAAAATAGTAGATGAAAATAGATTCAATGACTATTATCTCATCATCCAACATATATGATGATGTTTGATTATGAACAAGAAATGGGGGGATATCGTAAGGTGGATGGGATAAGGATGAAGGAACACGTTGGTTATATACTAGTCGAAATGATTGTATAAAATTGTTATTTCTATTCAAGGATCAGAGGAGAAAAGATAATTCTTCCCCTTATAATGATATACGTGGTTAGGAAAACTGTGCACCAAACATGCGGGTTTACTATAATGAAATCCTCTCAATGCAATATTGAAGTGCATGATTAGGCATACAATCTTACATAAATGTGAGCCCCCCTACACCTCTACACCAAACCAAACAAATATCAGGGTACCTATAGCATAATTAAACAATTCACGTGCTAGTATAAACTCTTCATCACCATGATCCACATAGTTTGAAGAAACTGTGATCCAACCTTTCACCCTATGTTTTATTTTTTCAAAACATCAACATCGGGATCCAAAACCTAAGAATTATCTTTAAACCTAATGAAGCATTACAAGCCTTAAAAACCATATGAAAAATATTTAATGGCATCCCATCCATAAATTTTACATTTTGAAAGTATGATAAATTTTTTACACATCCCGCTACAGAGTGTTCAAATTCCTTCTAAATTCACTATCTCATAAAACATGAAATCTTTCAACTTCCACACTATATTTTTTCTCATCCCAAAAAATATGTATTGTGGAAAAATGAACAACCTAATATACTTGGTTCATTGTATTCATTAAAATTATCAATACATAATCTCATCCATCAAAGTATCAATGTTTGACCCCACCACAGGTTCATATGTTTAATGGCCAATTCCAAGACCTGATACATCCACAATCTTAATTACTTAAGAAACATCCCATGAATTTTAATGCTACTTCTAGTGCATTTCAAATCTCTAAACCCAATCACACAAAAGGATGAAATCTCAAATTCACTATTTTATCAAAATGGTTGAATTTCGAATTGAAAAAGCTCCAACTTGCCAATATGACTTTTTCTATATAAACAATGACCACATTTTATACCTCACCTATCCTATCCCAACTGAATTATTAGTGAGGTTCCTCACCAATGACATTTAACAAACCATATAAAACATGTAAAACTACCTTGTGATGAATTTCATTGAAACGCACATTTTTAGAAGGCAATGTGCCACAAAAACCATATCCTGATGCCTTTATCCCAAGACATATGAAGAGTGTTTTGAGAAAACTCACAAAATCCCATAAATGACTTCCAATGTAACTTCCAGGATAATGAATCCTTTTTCAAATTCCATTTCCATGGAACATCATAAACACTATCTCATACCAGACCCATAACCCATAGATTATTACAAGACATATTGTGAATAAAGGCCATAGTCAGACTCTACCTAAGTCTATATTTTCACTTTTACCTAGCATCTACCTAGAAATCAAACCATAAAATATTCATTTTTACCATCATCATCTGAAACAAAAAATAACGTTCACAAAAACAACCTCAATATCAAAAGTCCCTTCTCAAAAGAGGGAAAAAAAATAGAATCCAACGACATACTCCCCGACATAGAATAATATTTATCTTCTCACTAATGAAACTAGTCCATGATTACCACGTCCCTTGACTCATCCAATCCAAGACATAATGACATGCATGGGTAAGAATGTTTCTTATTCCTATGCACAAACATAAATTTCATAAATTACACATTTCTAAACCAAGGGTAATGTTATCCATGAAATTCAACAAGATTCAATTCATTAGGGGTATACCAACCTCAAATGTCCAATAGTGCTCTACCCACAATAAAGACACCCTTACATCACTCCTTGAGAATGACTCTAAAAAAGTTCCTTACATCAAATTATATGAACATTTAACAATCATGGAATATTAAAAATTATTTCTAAACATAATGAGGTTGATTTCAAGATATTGAGAATGATTGTATATAAACTAGAAGTACTCTAAGATTCCAAATTTAACAATGTATGGATCTACCTTATTGATAGTCACATTAACAATGATATATATTACGTAAAATAATACCTTACACAATGTATCCTGAAAATTCCTATGAAGGTTCACCCATAGGTTGGCCATCTCACCTCTCACTATTTATTTCCATGATAGCCATAATAATGGTAACACCAAGTAATTTATTCGAATCACCATGTCACAATCCCTATTAGAAGAATAATTGAACTCATCAATCATCAGCTCATACCTGGATAGTCTTGGATGTTCTATATCAACTATCCACCACCAGTAACAAGAATAGAACTAAAATTTCCAGGAAATATGGTCATACAATATTGTAACACATGGTTCAAGGCCCGAACCATGATCCCAGAACTCCTACATCGTTAAGGAAATTTTAACTATGCTAAATGAAACATCAGTTTTTAATAGGTCAGTATCTCACATTGAACACTTCGTGAAAATTGGGTACGCCACATATACCATGATTTATTCCATGATTACATATCAGTTGATGACATCATCTAAATTTAAAGCATCAACCACAAAATGATAGGATGTCATGGATAGGTAAACATAATTCCATTCCTATTAGGCTATCCATGATAAATAATCCCCCTAGGTACTTTCTTATAAGACAAAGGCATCATCATGACTATGTAAAAAACAAATTACTAACCATGAATAAGTTTCAGCATTGGAATACAACTACCCTCACCACATAAAATGGACAATTTAAATCTACGAAAACCTCACTCACATATTCCTCTAGATCTAACTATATAGAAACTAACCAAGTGCTTGGCAATATAATGGATATCGAGGTCTGCCAACGTACCCTACAAATCATGTTTCATATCATGGTCACTTGGCCTGAATGCATAGATCATTTGTCAACCTATCACCATGATTACATCTCATAGGGTGTCATCCACACATCCATCTCAACACAATGAATATAACATGCCTGCCAACCCTATCTAATTATCGTAAATATAAAATCAATCATCATATGTCAAAAATATCAATCACCTGCCTTCCAGGCCCGAATATTCCCTGAGAATTCTTACATGGGACTATCCCTGGAGTACCACGATGTCATGTAAATTAAATATGGTGATCTAATCCTCACCTTGAATCCCACTAAGGTAATACTAGGTCAAGGTTATATTTTATTTTTATACCATTAGGTACATATAAACATTTCCCCTGATGGTCCTAATAGATAAAAGTAAACGAAGGTTGGTTATGTAAAAAAATCATATAACTTCAGATTGAAAAGATCCTAGAAGGTTGTCAAGAACCTTTTTCTAAACGTACCTAAAATGAAGAATCAACAAAATGTATAATAAAAATTATTTAGAAGCAGATGTTTACCTATGAGGATCAATAGTATATATATAACATTGTCTCTATAATCTGTGTCATAACACACACATGGTTTAGTTAAGAATAATTTTATTCCATTATATTCTATAAAAATGTATATGTTTTTACTAACACATTAAATAATATAATCATGGTACCAAATTACCAAAAATGGGTCCAAAACCTTATAATGATGTGCTCAATCAATACATTACCTCCAATTCATGAAGTATGAGTCATCAATTACAATGTGAAACATCTCACAAAATATATTTATAATGTACCCTTAGAATGATATCTATAAATATATATATCTACCCAAATTATTAAAATTCTACCAAGAAAATATATGGAAAAACACCATTTGGTTTATTTTCGTAAAATTAATTAGTTAAGCTCATAATTCGAAATGCCTACAACCTACGAACCATATTTGATGAAAATTATTATTCAGACACTTATAATATCTTCTATAGAAGAGTTTAAATTAATCATTATCCAATAATAAATATACCAAATTCTTTAAAAAAATCACAAATCAATTTCACTTGTTCCTCACCCAAAGGGAACATCATTTAAAACTATAATATCTAACATCAAGAATATCAACCCTTTACCTGAGAAACTAGGAATTATTACTAGAATAAATGTTCTTGATACCCTAGTTTTACATCCATCACAATATCATAAATGTTAATAGTCATAAAGTTTACCACTCCCAAAATAGTAATACTATAGGAAAATAACTTTTTAACATCTTAAAATAGGTCACTATATAAATTATAACAAGTCCGATTAGTGATAAGTCCTCCAGAATGATTTTATATTTGTTAATGGATCTGACTAGCAGAGAGGGTCTAGGGTTCAGTATTTTGGAGATTGTGCCTTCATGTTAGAGTATGAAACTATCATAAATAAACATACATTATCTATAGATGTAATATATAATATTTAAGAATGAATGGTTTTATGAATGGATGTGTTATAAAATTAAATTTTGTGAAGTCCCAAACTTCCATTTCATACATACAACACTGATAACCCACTACGATGATCACAATACTAGAGTATACATAATAAAACAAAATAACAATAAAAGGATTTACTTGTCACACAATGCTGTAACACATACCCGATTCCATGAAAAAAATCTAACCCATTTAACTCAATCAGTCCTAGGAATCAACTCACCCAAGGCCTACAACCAAGTGAACATATTCTTGAGTACCCTAGTGAAATGGAATCAAGATAATGGAGTTATTAAAATACATATTTCATCCCCCAATGTGCCCCCTACATAACCATTAAATATAGTGTAGGAATATGTCAGCTACTAATAAAAACAAAAAAAATGATAATAAATAACTACAAAAACAATATATAATATAATTATTACCAATAAATACTCTCATAAATGAATTTTATATACTAGGATTTGACTAATTAATTCAAAACAACAAATCAAATTAATTCAAAATAAATCTGCAAATGATACTTAGGTCGATTATCCCGATCAATCATACCTGCTTCCACTTACTAAATTGTCTATGAGAATTATACCTTATGTAAATAAGTCCACATCCCAAGGTTCATAACCATGGAATCCATACATAAGGAAATTTTTTTAGGGTCTTATAAGTTCATAGACATTCAATTTTTAGAAGTTAAATGTAAACAAAAAATAAATATAGAAAAACATAATTCCAAATGACCTATGAGTCTATCCAAGTCATTGCATATAAAGAATATGAGTATCACTCTGGTTTTAGTATCATTTCATTTAACTTATAATCCCATCAAGAAAATTACATTCAAGGAATCCATGTGTATTTAAATTCATAATAAAATTTAATTTAATATACGATCCATTCCATGGAATTCCATAAAAGAAAAATAAGTATCACTCAAGGGGTAATATAATTTCAAATGACCTATGAGTCCATCTAAGGAATTACATAAAGGTAATAAGAGTATAACTCATTGAGGAATATATGTTGGATCGCAGTAAGTACATATGGGTATCCTAAAAATATAATAGTAAAAAATATGAAAAGAATCCCAGTCCTGGGATATTTCTCTTGGTATCCTCATCATAGAATCGCATTGTATGAGGATCCATGGATTGAGTTAAAGAAATCATGACTCTACTCATAGATGCGTAAACAATAACTACATAATGTATAAATAAATGGGGGAGGTTGGTAGAATTATTACAACCATTAGAAATTCCATTAGCTTGTAGGATTACTTGTTTAGAACAGATTCTAGGTTCACCCACAACCATCTCTTTCTAAACCCTAAGTGCACGTAGTTAGATCCAGTTATTCATCAGGGAACAAACGAGGACACCATGGGGATAAAGTCTAATATTCATCTAATGTGGGATCATTTAGGTTCACATATAGAAAATGGAATATCTATTTTTATCATATAACTCAATTAATTGTCTCTGGTCAAGAACTGATTCACTGGGATTCTAGGTCACTTAACATCATAAAAAAATGTATCACAGTGGAGCTAGATACTTAGGGTCTTACCACAATAGCTACTATCAGGATATGGGTTCTGATCCAATCATAATGACAAGACTTATCTCTATGATAGTATGCACATCCATCCATTCCCTTTTCTATATAAGGTCTAACCATATAAGCCTTTACAAGGCTGATATGCCTTAACTTGTGCAATATCACCTATTTATAGGTCTAGAGGAAACTCGATCTCCCAATGGGAAAATCCATAAAACTAGAACCTAGGTATTTTTAATTACCCTTGAAATTAACCCATTATATGTAATCATTAAATAATATAAAAAGGTAATTACAATTTAATTAATTAGTATGATTCACCCTTAGGGGTGACCATAACATACACATACTACCGTGAACATGTATCATTACCATAGGGAATCCATGGAATACCAAGTAACATTAATGAATATTTATATCTATTTTACAATGGTCAATTTGAGGTACCAAGTAACATCTATGATCATTTGATATATAAAAATTTTAGGTATCACAACCCACCCACCATATGTTAACTAATTTTAACTAATATATAATTAATTAATTTAAAATAATCGATTACAAAAAAGAAAAAAATTTATTAATAGAGGCATAATTCCCACCACCTCACTAAATGATCCTATTATAGAAAAAACATGAATTAGCACATGGAAACAACTAGAAACAAATTTTAAACCTTGAATCAGGAACAATTACTATGTAATAAAACTTATAAAAACATCCAACAATATAATTAAATATTTAATGAATATAAAACATCATTTAGAAACATAACATGATAAAACAATGCTCGAGGAAGTGAAGATGAACACCAGAGATACCATATTGAAATGAAGAATAAAAACACGATCAGTAGTATCTAATTCCACCATAGTTCAGCACAATTAGGATGAAAATACCTAATGGGTGAAACAAAAGTTATTAGATGATTGAATAACCCAAAGAATTATAATGATATCAAAGGAACACCTTTAGTCATCTAATGCATCTAACCCTGTTCCATTCTATCCATGAACAAAGGATATCTCTCATAGAGGAAGGGAGAAGGATGATGTAATTTGTGGTGGAGATACATGGTTAAATAAATAATAACAATCGTAAAAAAACATTATGAGTGAGAGGTAAAAATGGAAATTTTCCCTATTTTGTGTGGAAAACGGTTGGGTTTAATTGTTATGGAAAGCATTCACCAACCATTTTGGATTCACTACCTAAAAAACTCACCTAAAATTATTATATAACATGGTAAGGAATCTTTAAGGAAACCAAGTGAGTCCCTTTGAACCTATTCACTAAGCCACATATTTACCTAGGTCCCTATCACATAGTTAAACAAATAGTGTTCCAATAAAAATTATTCC
Organism: Viscum album; assembly: GCA_963277665.1. Lineage (NCBI taxonomy): Eukaryota > Viridiplantae > Streptophyta > Magnoliopsida > Santalales > Viscaceae > Viscum > Viscum album. The sequence continues at coordinate 1,702,381,866 of OY728121.1, read as the reverse complement.
ACATGGCTATTCCACATGGTTAAAAATAGCCATGCATACTCCCTATGATACATTTTTATTAATCTCCAAATCTAATAATCTGACTTATAGAATGATATTTACACCACCAAAACACTTTTTGAGCCTCCAAAATCATTTAAAAAATATAATACAGAGTCATCCCATCCATTAAATATTCATTCCAACAATACGACTAAAATTTCACATGTCTAGTAAACAAATGTTCAGATCCCTTATGAATTTCCTATCTCAAAAAATACTCGATAATAAAATTGATACTCCATACCACATCTTAATATTTGATGTTTATTCACCAAAAGTATTACAAAATATCATTAAATATCCTTTTATTTTACATAGGTTTATTGTGTTGTGTTTGTTGATAGAATTATGAATGTTTATAAATAATATTTGAAACAAATTTTCAATCCATGGGTTTTATATGATTTTTTAAATTAAAATAATTTTATTTCCATTGGTTCGTTATGACAGAAATAATGATTATATTTTCGTTTAACTCATATTTAGGGATAATTATAGGTGAGGTACTATACCATATTCTAATGCAATGTTTATGGATTAATATCTCAAGAGATAATTATGAGAATCAAAAATAGAATGATCGATCTACTATGGGATTTATTTACTAATTCTTTAATCACCATTTCATGAGAATCATGTACTGAATACAACTCCATTATATTATTTTTATCTTTTCTTATAGTTTTCCATATCTCTTTTATGCCTTTGATTTCATGAAATGCTACATTTTGTTATTATTCCTCATGTTTTAGTCTTATTCACATGAATATAGTATGCTCTGTTGTCACAAGTTTATAAAGTCATCATTCCAAACTCCCTTGATTAATTTCTTATGATATTTAATGGAGTATTCTATAAATAATGTTTTGTTTTCTATTATTTCATAGTAATAGTATTATTATGTTTCTAGATTAAACTAATATAATCATCATTTTAATCCCTTATGATCATTGATTTTTATGTCTTATGTTTTAAATTATATAGAGTTTTAGATAACCTATTTTCATAGGTTTCCGATTCCCTAGGTTATGATGATAAGTAATATGTAATATTTCATTAGAAGAGTATCTTCTCTTTAGAATTAAAGGGAGATGTTGAAAACTTATTTAGGAATAATCAGTTGATTTTATTGAGTGGAAAATGTTATTTTGATATAAATAACATGGATTATACTTATTAAATATATGTCATAATTCCCCAAAAATATAAATCCAAAATATATTTTGATTTAATTATAATTAAATATTTTCATTTTGTCTTGTAATTGAGATGTAATGTTTGTGGGGTGATATAGTTGGTCTCAAAGAACGAGTTGAAACAATGTTTAATATCACCAAATACAAGATTTATGGTCTTGGGCTCTATTGTTGGTATTGAAAATTTATATATATAACATTATAGATTATGATATCTATTCATTAGGATAATAAAATAATTATAAATCGAATATAGGTTGACAATTTAAATTTGATCTTAAATTCAATTTTAAAGATTACACTTTTTGTTATATGATGAGATTTTAAGTATTACGAGGATTAAAATAAGAGAAAAATAGTACAAATACTTAGGATAAATATAACAGATATGTCTATATATAGGATAATATATAGATGTTTTGGATGTAAATATTTTGTCATATTCATAGATATTGTTTCTCATTAGGGATAAAATATTTGGGATATATATAAGGAATATATTCAATATGGGGTAACAACCCTTGAGAATGATGGGTTTTCACTAACTGGAATTTGAAATTTTCATATGAGGACCTTGAAAAATAAATCACACCCTATTAGACACTCTCATCCTATATTATTTTTTAATAATATTCCATCTAAAATCCATTAAAAATGATTTATAACATAAATGGATTAGGTATAGGAATATAAGAGAAATTAATATATAAAATCCTAGATTGAAGCAAAAAAGATTTAGGTTGATCTAAATGATAATGTAACATTTATGACCTATATGAAATTATGAATGTCCTACAAGATCCTAACCCCTGGATGATTGGCGGCTATCCCAAAGGCACGAGATAGATTTTTGAAGTCATTCCTTGCAGGGTTTCGGAGGAGGATAATGAGGCGTTGAAGGTCCTTCCAAATGAGGAGGATGTTTGTGGAGAAGGTTGGTCCCCCAACTCTAAAAGCCCACCCGGAATACATGGTTTACCTACTTCTTTTTACAGGATCTCTTTGGAGGTGGTGAAGGGGGATTTAATGCGATTGGTGTAGGAAAACTTCATGGGTGGGCATCTCCCTCATGATTCATGTGAAATAAAGATCATGATTTTGGATAAGGTGAAGGAACCACATAATTTGGACCAATACCGCCCCATTAGCATGTGAAATATACCTAACAAGGTGCTGGATTGAATTCTCAATCACATAATTTCTATTCTTCTCCTTAATTGGATTCTAGAAGAGAAACATGGGTTTGTGAAAGGTCAGATGAACCAAGGGGCTTTGCGGTTTGCTCTAGAGACGATTTTTGAGATTAATTAGATGTCATTTGGGAGTCATGTTGTCATCTAATCAGACATGAAAATGTACTATGATAGGGTTCAGTGGAGTTTTTTGGATCAAAGACCTTTATAACATGGGGTTCCCCCAATGGGTGATTGATCTATTCTTTCGGTGTTTCAGTTCATCCTGGATGAAAATAGCCTTCATAGGTATGCAATTTTTGTTCTTCAAGGCTACCTGCAGACTGAGATAGGGGTATCCCCTCTCTCCTGAATTCATTTGGTCCCAAGAGGCATTGATACGTTATATCTATCATTCCTCCAACTCAGGCGGGATTCTTCCTTACAACACAAGGCATCTGAAAGGTGGAATTTTCCCCCTGATGTTTGCGGACAATAAAATATTTTCCATAAATGGAATTGGAAGATAAATTCAAGGGGTCCATGGTGTTTTGGAAGCTTACAACAATTGTAGTGGGATAGTAATTAATAGGGATAATAGTGCCTTCCTTGCACCTAGTAATATTTAAAATAGAAGGATAAGCTCCCTGGAAAGCTTATTGGGTGTGCATAGAGGGAACTTTCTATTGGATTATCTGGGGGCACCTATATCTCCAAAAAACCATATATTCGTTGTTTTGAAAAGATAATTGATCATATTATGGGTCAGATCCTTAATTTGTTGAACAAGTTCTTGTCATTCGGTGGGAGAATCACCTTGATCAACAGTGTAACTGCATCTATGCCATTACATGTTATTTCTACGCGGAATGTACCAACAAAGGTGATTTTTCACATGGAGAGGATGATGACTTCCTTCATTTGAGAAAATAATTTTGATGGTAAACACTATTGAGAATTGTGGAAGAGGCTGTCTAGACTCATATTGAAGGGGGGGGGGTGGTCAACAATAAAAGTGTTTCTGGTACTACGAGGGGTCTTCATGAAAAGTTATCACAAGAAATACTCAAGGGGAATTCGATGTGGGGAAAATATATTCAAGGAAAGTATGGTCATGCCATGTAGCTTTAGAGGGTAGGACCTTTAACCATGAAACAAATAATCCAGCCTTATACTGGCTTCCTATAGTAGAATACTAGATGGATCATCAGTATGGGTAAAATTAAACACTGTCATCCGAATTGGGTGTGTTTGATTCTTGGTTTTCTAGGATTTACTACCCCGGACATCAAATTCAGGGAGGCTAGTGGCCACAACAACATCATTCAGGCCACATTGGATGAGAAGTAGAAGGGATTTTTTGATAGTATTATGCTTAGTAATGTCCCAGATAAACGAATCTTCATAGGTTTCTCTTATTGGGTGTTTCTTGAGAGAGACTTTCACAATTTTTAGACTTACCAGAATGACATTGATGCTTGGGGAGAGATGCTGTCGTGAAAGGATGTCCCATAGAAATTCAATTTTCTAGTTCAGAGGGTCAGAAACAGGGCGCTGCTGTCCAAGGGGAACGTTCAACGGATGGGAATCTGCTTATCCTATATGTGTAAATGTTGTAGAAAATTGGGAATTGAGACCATCAAACAACATTTTTTGGGAGCTACTAGGAGTATGTGATTTAGGGCGACTTTGGGAGTTTCACAGGATGGATGCAGAAAGAGGTTTCTGTCGAGACATTTCTTTAGTGCCAGTTTCAGGGGGTGTGCATCTTAGGTTCTGAGTGGAAGGCAAGAGCTATCCTCCTTGCTGGAGGATTTGGGGGTTTGTGATCATCTAGGAATGATTCAAAGCATGAGGATTTTTTGGCATCCAGCATAGGTATAATCCTTATAACTAAAAGCATCCTTTTGGACCTAAATCTCTTGTACAGGGGCTGGAAGGATTCCTCATCCCGTAGTAATTTTCAGGATTTATATTCCATCCAGTGTTTGGCCACCAACATGGGGTAGGGTCGATGGGTTTGGTGGTATCCTCCTCGACAAGGTCTCAAACTCAATAACAATGGGTCTAGTATTATGGGGATCATGCATAGTAGAGGGGTGATCCTGGATAAGTGGGGTTATGCCATTATGGGATTTTAGCTTATTTTGGTTGGGGAAAACCTCTCCAAGACGAATCACTTTCCATGCTCATGGGGCTACACATTTGTGATCAAAATAATTTTCCTCTTGAGGATGTTGAGACCTACTCACTAATCCTTCAAAATTTCTTTCTTGGTATTGGAACCACCCCATGGTCAAATGAATATAACATCTAGAGATGTATGATATTGGTGAAAAACCATACTATCATTCTACATACTTGGAATAATGGTAATAATATTTTTAATTTCAAGCTTCTATGTTGACCATTAGTGAGTGGATCTCCATATTTTCAAATCTTGGTTCTTTTCCTTTCGATGGGGTTAACTTTGTTCAAGCTGATTCCCAAGGTCTTCACTACTATATACCTCTTTGATTCTTCATCCTATGGAAGTTGTGTCTTGTACGTTGTTTTTGTTTCTTCTAAATAAGTCAGTAAAAATTCATAGTAAAAGAGGAAATAACCATAATGAAAATTTCATTAAATGGGATGGTAAATTATATATGTTAAGGAAATATGGTCCATTAGACTCACATTATTGTGTAAAAGGAAGAACTCTAAAAAAATAATCGTATTCTATCATTTGAAAATTGGGCTCTTTAAAAATCATTTCAATATTTCAAGGAAGAATTGGGAAAATTGTCACCAACATCTTCCTTGAATAGGGGAATAAATAATAGGCTATTAAATGACTACTATTTAAGAATATAGTGATTATTCACCCTATTTATTCCTATGTTTTATGAAAGGTTCTTTTTCACCATGTTTTATATATTGATTTATAAAGAAAAGGAAATGGTATGTTAATCATTATTAAATCATTTTCTTCAACTATGTGATGTTATTTATTATATGTCCAATTCTTCTTCCCTCCTTGATATTATAATTGTTTTTGTGGATGAATTATCTCTCTTATAAAATGGTTTACAATAATTTTTCTTATTGGAATATATCACTTAGTAACCAAAATAAATTTTTCTTATCAATGATAAACAAATTTTTTGCTCTAGAAATAATTTACCAGCGCCATACAGATGAGAAAAAATCTTGTTTTTACTTTATTTTATGGTGGATAATGTAACACACTGTGATTATAATATATTTTTTCCATTGAATAAGTCAAATGTGTTTGATTTCATTTTATAAATGAAACCATACACCAAACCCAAGCTACAATATATTTTAATTTCTATAAAATATTAATAATATAAAATACTATTAAAATATACCAGTTAAATTAGAGTGCATGAATTATAGTAACAATATTATGAAATGTATATGTATATAAAATTAAATTTCAATTTATTGAAATTTACATTGTTTGTTTTATTCCTAAAGAAACTATTTATAAAAAAAGATTACTTCTATATGATATATATTTTATATTTCAATAAAATAAATATATTATCATAAAATAATTCAATTTGTTACCACTAATTTAGTTAGTAAATGGTGTTAAATATGAATAATAATAGTTTATAAATGAAAATTAAATTTTCATATAAAAATTCTTTTCCTTATATCATATGCTTTTATTTGGAGGAATATTTGAAAAAAAATTATTTTTAATTTTGAAAAATAGGCATCAAATTTTTATTTATAATTTTTATATCATATTAAGGTAATTTTTTCAGTTTATTTAAAAAGATAGATTTTTAGGTGAATAGTGAAGTAATACCCATGTTACTAAAATTATCACATTCATGACAACATCCTACTACATGAATGAGTGAATTTTCTTTGAAAACAATTTTAAAATTTTTATATATATTTTTATTTCATAGTAGTGATTTCATATAACTATTTTTGTATTTATAAAACTCAATTATTCTATTTTAGAAACATAATTAATATTTTACACTAAAAACTGATTTTATTTTATTCAATTAAAATGTTATTTTTTATCACATATAGGCATTAAATATAAAAAAATGAATTCATATTTTAGTTGAAAATTTTACATTAGTTAATTAGATTAATTCAAATTTTACATTAGTTAATTAGATTAATTTAATTTATCACATGTTTATAATCATATTAATTTTAAACCCTTCTTAGTAATGTTTATAAGTGTTTCTAATATGTGTGAAAAGTCTTGAATAAAGAACATATAATACATACATATCCCAAATAAAATATTTATTTCAATGATGTTTTTTGGTAGGGTCTATGAAACCATAGATCTCTACTTATCTAGGTCAATAAACAGTCCTACCCTTTAGTCATTCAACCCAAGGTTGTGAAATTTATCAATCTAGATAAGAATTTTTTTTATCTTTAAAAAATACCCTATCAATATATTAAACATTATGTCCTGATATGTGGCATGATCCTATTGATTATAAGAATACATCAATATAAAATACCAAAAAACAACTATAGAAAAATCCATATATGGGTGGAATACCGGATTTTTCAAATACATGAAAATAGATGGCATGTCTGTGAGACTAAGTGACATTAAAAAATTATCAAAAATATAATACCAACTTTAGAATGTAGTATAGGGTACATCTAGTGGCCTAACTAAACCCTGATTATTTACGAATCTCAAATAAATATTTGAGAAGAATTGACGTCCTAGAAATTGATCAAAAATTACATCGATATGGGGTAATGTATATGGGATCTTAAAAATATGGTGGTTCAAATTTCAAAAATCCACACATTGTCAAAGGTTATGATCCACCATCAAAGAAAAGTTCATGGGTAAACCCCATAGATAATTATTGGGTCATATAAACCACAAAAATTCAAAGTCTTCCAACTACCTCTTGAGTTCTTAAAGCTTTGTACGAGACATCCTATAAGGAAGGATGGATACATGTTCCATTATAGTGGAACCTAAATACTAAACTACACCTCTTACTCTGAAGAAAACATTGAAAATTATTCTGCAAAACATTCCTAAATGATCTAATACAGTAGGGAAAAACATCCAGATATGTTCACTGTTGAACCAATAAATGACTTAATGTCTCGGCAGATAATACAACAAGCCCATGATATTTTGGTCAATATTGAGGTTCCTAGTCATCACATTCTCATTTGTGAATATAATTACATCCCATAGTATTGTGGAAGATATCCTTTAGTGATAATAATAAAAATTATTTTTATAAGGTACAAACAATTCCATCCCAAAAAAATATTGAACCTTTCATCTCAACAATTATGAGGTTCCATACTAAATGATAACTACCTATCTCAATGGGGAATTTATTACATTAGAATAACCGCTATGGTATCACTTCAAATAGAGTATTGAGAGTCATCACACCACATAATTACCTGAAGATGAGGCCAAGATAGTCCAAAATTTCCATAGATATGATATAATGAAAATTTCATATATTAAATAACGCACACACAAAGATAGAGGATTTTAAAATCATACCTTGAACTGTAGGAGGTATAAAATTATTCTTATATAGAGAGAGATACACTATATATATCTAGCCTAATATTTGGCCTCAAGATACATCATGACTACTCTAGGATGGTCATATCTATTGGAACTATGTATCTTGTCACCAGATGACACAACCTCATTGACCTCCCCAAAATATATAGACTATGGTACTTTCGTTCCCCACTTGAAACATATCTACTAATTCCACTCTAGAATGAGTAGTAATTTCATAACAACACTCAGCAAGCACTAGAGAAAAGGGTATGTTGAAATTATGAATATTAAAGTCCAGACACAATCTCAACACCCAGTTGGGTCCCTATTATACATGAGTTTCATGTGACATGGTATTCTATAATGATGAAACATCAAATAACTATTAGTATAATTCATACGATAATCACAACCCCTATGAGCCAACTCCAAGAAGTATTTCCTTCCACAAGATGGACTTCTTCCCTATCATAATACCGAACCACCATGGGCTACACCTTCAGCTTGATCAATAGTGGAATTTGTTGTTAAGGCATGATTCACTATCTCATAAATGAGATTCAATTGGAATTTGTTAACTTCATATTTGATGGAATAAGAAATTCTATCCTAAAACTATCCCAGAATCATCATCTTGTAAGTATTAAGAGTCAGTGTGAACACTATATCTCTATTCAACCAGATGAATAAGTCATTATGGAAATAATACCCTACTAAGAGTTCATAAACTACCTAGCCTGGTCATTCAAAAACATCTGTAGAACAATTCATTTATATATTACAATCTAAAATTCCCTCCATAACACATCGTGAATAGGATCTACAGAGGTAATTACATCCCACTGATACATGGAAGAATAACCAATCATGTAAACTGATATTTTATCCCTCCATTCCATAGGAATCTTATATTCTCAAAGATATATAGCATGACCCCAATCCAATAAACAATAGTCTAGTGGACACCATCCCATGAAAATGTAAGAGGGTGTTACTATTGGAATTCCCATGTCAACTCTTCCATAGAATGTTTATGTTATGGAGATCGCTATATAAATTTAACTAGTTGTGAGAAGCCCTCTTGACACCGATAATTGGTTCTTAGATACACTATTAATGGTGGTGACATGGGTCAAACTTCAAAAACTAATAATAGTGCCCCATGGACCACCACTTTTAGGGGGCACGACTTGAGGCCATTATGGTGGTATATTTCTAAATCAAAAAGAGACACCTTAGTTCATGATTTAAAAGAAGAAAAGATCAGAAAAAATGAATATTTTTGTTATAAATCCTTTATATATAATAGTCAAAATCCATATGCCTTCTCCTTAATCCAAGTAAAGGAGACATAGAAGATCAACAGGGTCACAAGAGGCACTCCATATTTCACACTATTGATGTTGATTCAATGTCTCTCTTTATTTTGTAACAGAGGATATGATATATGGAGTTCCAATTACATGTTACAGAGGAAAATACCCCTTATGATTAAATTTGAACAACCATTTAGTGACAACCATTTCATTAAAAGTTTATAATATATATATATATATATATATATCCCTGTTTAATTAGATGACTTACCACTCTCAAATTGTAATTTCCTATCATTTATATGTTTGTTTTGGCACTCCATATAATCAAAAATGGACATTTAGATCACCAATCAGGATATAGAAATCTATATATGATGATTTTATTAGATGAGTATCCATTCCCAATTTATAAAATTACACACTTTATTAATTATAATTTCAACTAATTAATGAAAAATCCACTAAAGTTTAATATCATCCAAGAATGGATACATAGATCAAATATATGACAATTGGTTAATTAAGGTTCCACCATCATGATATAAGGTAAGACACTATTTTAGTTCATGTGACTCATTAATGACCATTTATATATCCTATTCCAATAATAAATGTTATTCCAATTACAATATCTCATTCAAGGAACACACATTATTATTTAAGATATTATTTCAATAATATAATTGTGGCATGTATTATTCATGACATATAAAACATCAGGTTACTATATTATTGTATTATTAAATACACCCTTTTCGTACTCTGAAAAGGGTAAATGAGAAACCATAATAATAATAAAGAATTCTAAAAACCACTTGAATCACCAATTTTTGAAATTAATATAGCTGTTGTGAGAATAATAAAGAATAATAATTATGGTCATATGAAAGATGAATTGTCCCCTTAATGTGGGTTAGCAACTCAAATTAATAAGTTTTTTTCCAAATTATAGCACATTCCTATTCTCCTATAATCCAACCCTAAATTGAAATTAAAAAGGAAAAATATTCCCTTATACAACTTTGTGAAGTCCTAATCATGGTTCAATAATAAGTATCTAAATCTGATTTCCATATGACCTCAAGAGTTCCTCCCTGTACACTAGTGGATTTTTATTAGTATAGATGGTCTATAATTATATGGGTGTGATACTATACCTTATTTATCAAAGTGGAGAACTATTTTGAAATGTAGATATTAATTAGAAGAATTAGTGATAATTAAAATAGAGGAAGTAAATTATCCTACTATAAAAAATAGATAAGAAAAATCATAATTTTAACCATATCCTATAACATATACAATACAGAGTCATGGTAGGATTCTAAAAAAATTAGGGATACTAATGGGAAAAGGGAAGCAAGAATATGCAACATGATATAAAAAATTAATAAAAGAAAAAAATATCTATTAGAATTTCAAGGAATATATTGATCCGATTATCCCATAATCCAACATATAATAGATTATCATGTATGAAAAGTTGGGTGATTCCGTTTGTTCACACCTAAATCCATCATATCTTTCTGAGTACTAATCAACAGCCAAAATACAGTGTGAGTTAATCTTAGTATATTACCACCAATGATGTCTAGCATGATTATAACCTATGTATATAAAAGAGTGTTATAAAGGTATAATAATAATGGAATTATAGAATATAAACTAAACCTATCAGGCTTAGGTTTTTCAAGGATAACCATATGAAACTACCCTCTTCAGCCCAAGCTGAAGGGATTCTGAACATGTTTCACTGCACACGCACACACACATGTATATATATGTGGGTAAATATATATATGTATATATAGTACTATCTATGACCCGAGACACATAACTAAGGTGTCATTTTATAATCGTTTGATTCTAAAACTGTAATGAGGGGAATCAACCGAAAATTTATATGGTGATAAAAACACCATATATAAAAAATCACAATCAATGACATGAGCTGTTATACTCAACATCCTGGCCAAATTTTCATGAAATTTTATTTAAAAAATATCTGAAAATAATGTCAGTCACCATGTTCAACGTCTATTTAATCAACATGAAACATAATGTTTAACATCAAGTAAATGATGTGAAATGACATGCCCAATTTAAAATATCCAAGGAAAATGAATCACCGTGATAAAAAATCCCCATAACCATTTCATAACCACTAGTGTCTACTATCTAATAATAATAAAGAATCATAATATTTAACATCTTATTTATGGAAAAAATAATAATATGTGTCAAACCCAATTTTCATTAATACCCATATAGTAATGGATGTCACTCTTAATTAAATAACCGGATGAGGTACATGGTGTAATAATTTCCCATTTAATTTGATTTACTCTAACCATTTCAATTAATAAATAGATAATCCCAATTAGATGACCGTTTGGGTTATAACACCATTTATGATTTTTGGAGTACGTAATCAACACACCCAATGGGTTGTACTAGTCATGGTGGAAATCCACCCCCAACAACATGGTTGTGTGAGAGTATTTGTAACAAGGGATCATAAATTTAAAATAATTTTCTCATTTTAGGGAAATGCATGTGGCACAACAACGTGTGATATAAGTTAAAAATCATGGGTTAAAAGGTAATATACCACCTTCCTTTGATGAAATTTAGACTCATTATATAGTATCGGCTTCAGATTCAGGCTAAAATAATAGAAATAAGTGAAATGGAATAATACCTTTAAAATAGGTTATATTATATCACATAGATTTTTCTATCATTAAAAAGTGATAAATTAAGTAAATATTCCAGATTATTAAGGAATATATAAATATGGATCCAATGTGAATGAGGACACGTAAATTAGAGGAGAAGTAAAGAACATATCAGTAAGAATAGGAGGATAGGATGAGATTCCAATGAGAGGAGAGGGATAATGATGGACTTTTAAAAGAGAATATTTGAATATTTTTAAAATATTTTAGAGAAAAAATTGTAATTTCACCTATTAAAAATTGTGCGCACTGTTAGACTAATAATGTGCCAACCATGTGGAAATACTCTCCAAGGGGATATAACCCTCACATGACCTAGATGATGATTAGAGTAATAATACATAGAACATTCACACTCTATTCAAAATCCACCGACCCTCACATGTCTTGGAACTCTGTTGGGAAAACAACACCCCAAAAACGTGTTTCACCTTTTCAAGAGGTCTACACAATTTTATAGAGTTGTGTAACCCCCCTTTTATGGTTTCTCACAATGTGTTCCCCTATTTGGGGCCAACTAATTAGTATTATACATTTTCCATCCGTGTGCCTCACCTTTTTTTTTCCAAAGAACCATGTATATAGGTTACACAAAATCCATAAACACTCCAAAATGCTTCAATGAAATCATAGGCACCATTTTTGGAAGATAAAAATATTTTTAAATTCTAATTTAATAGAATCATCACCAATATAAAAAGACATGATTTCATTGAAATATTCCATTTTTAATCACCATATCTCATGTATGGTCTTGATAATGTGAATTTAATTGATATTGTAAGAGTAAAATTTATAATATTCCTTTATCACCTATCATTTTACATAAAATGATATTGATGACTATGTATTTTTTGGACCAACACTTGCATGATGTAATATATCTATTTTTTCAATTAATTTATTTTTTATTTATTAAACTCAAAAGAAATATTTTTTGAAAACCTTATATATATCTAATTAGCATAAATATATGTAGTTGGGGTTTGGCATAGTTGTAAGCACCCCGTAAGGATACATGGAAAATGGGGGTTCAAAACCCATGGGGCACAAGTTACTGTATTAGTACTGTAGCGGTACTGTAGCTGCGGCGGCACTGTTCATCAGCGGGCACTGTAGCGGTGGCAGGGCACTGTAGCGGCGACGATATTGTGCGGTACTGTAGCAGCAGGTTACTATTCACAGAATGTGAATTGGCCTTAGAATTTGGGCCTACGGGCTATGTAATGGGCTACAAGCCCACTGGGCCTTCGGGCTATGTAATGGGTTTCTCTCTACCCAGTTAAAAGAGGACATTGCTTTGATTTAATAATAAAAATGATGATTCGGCCCCAACCTTAAAAAATAAATTAGCATAATTATATTTATATAATAATGTATTTTTCTAAACCAAACCTCTTTTATAATCTTAGTCATCTTTTAATTGTGGTTTTTATTGGGTTGGCATAACTACCTTATGTATCTTCAATATAAATTTATAGAATTTATGAATATGGAAGTTTTCTTATTATAATATATTATTTAAATAAATTTATATTTAATCTATAATTTCATAAGTGGTAAAAAAATTTATGTAATTAATTTATTTAAATACAGTTTATTTTCTACGGATCATTGATACATGCTCATCAAAAATCAAAATAAAAATTCAAATAGAAAGAAATTATAATAGAATAAATAACTAAGATTCGTTAACTATTAACCATTTTATTATTTAGGAGTGATGAAATCTCAGAGATGAATGATGAACAATACCTCCATTCATAAACTAGTTCAAAATAACCATGATAACTCATGACAGATATGGATAATAAATAAAAACTAACTAACAATGATGTTGGGAGTATTTATAAATTAATTATATCATGTTAATACATATGGAAATGTTTATTATATAAGTGATAATGATAATTATTTTTGCTATAAAGGGTAATATGTTTCATTCGAATAAGAGATAAAATATGGTAAGAGTTTCATTATATCTTTTTTAAATTCATTATGACATATTTATGTTATACACAATGTTAAAATTTGTGTGGTGTAATTACATGGAAATTTTCAATTTAAAAAATTATTGTCTAATATGTAATGATATTTTTTATGTAATATTCAATATCTCATGGGGTTTTTATTCCAATGTTACAATTGTTGTATGGGTTTCTTGTCGGAAATTTTTAGACATTATGCCATATTTCTTTTTATAGACCTTTTTGTTAATGGAATTGTGTGTATATATTGCATTTAATAGTTTTTATAAATATACCTGAAATATTATTGGTATTTAATGTTTCATTTTAAATCTTATCATTTTGGGGGTTTTAATTTAAATTATACTAAAATAGTTAATATAATGACACACCCTTAACTAATCATAAAATTGAATCATTTGAAAAGAATTAATTTTATTTCATTAAATTATCATTTATGTTTAGAATTTGGTAAAATTTGGATATAATCCTATATATCTCATCCTGGTACAAAATGTATCCAGACTTACTTCAAATAATTTTTTTGAAAAAGGGGATATAATAATTGAAACTCGTTCTCATATAAAATATGATCTATTCTCTAATCATGAATCCACACTTCTTAATTATGGAAATTTTTATATTTCATAATTATCCATAAATTCCAAAAAAATTATAATAGGGGATTAGGAAATAAATCAAAATAAGGGAGGAATAAAAAATTCAGTTGAATATTTACAAACCATGAGATCATAAAATAGGGTTTCCCTTTAACATAATATAAATTGATCTAAAAAAATTATTTACATCCACATGAAATAATATTTACTACAAAAAATTATTTTTGTGAAACACCTTATTAGAAATCACAATGTAAAAAAAATCGTCATCAGGGTTTCATATACAATATGAGAACCCTTGACAAAATTAATTTGAATGTTTCTATTTTCCCTCAAAGGGTGTAATCACTCCTTAAAAAATGATTTCTAGACTAACATTTTAAAAAATTGATTTCTATGAAAAATCATTTGAATGAAATTAAATTCTTGTATGTGTTTTTATATGTTATCTTCATAAAACTAAAAAAAGATCCCTTATATCTAGAATAACTATTATTCTTAATGAAGGTTATACTTCTCTTGTGAACATTATCCTTACCTTAAGTAATAAAGAGATATACTGGCTCAACCATTCAGAAAAAATGTTTGTGAACCATAAAATCTAGAAAAACATACACAAACATGAATTTCAATTATTGAAATCATTATTTTTTTAACCCCCATGGAAAACAATTTTAGATCTAGATTTATACCTTCACATTAAAAATAAATATTCCAAACATCAATACTGAAACCCAAGGGTATAAGGGAAATTAATTAATGAAAACATCCTATAATATAATGGAATCCAAAATCAAATTTTTTTTATGTATGTGGGAAATTTCATCGACAATATATACATTTAAATTGAACATTGTTTTATACTTTTATAAAGGATGTAAAAATGCACCATATAAAATATGTAAAAATATTTGTTTTGAAAATTTTGGAAAGAATGTAATTAGATACATAAAAATAAAATTATAACTTATTTCTATATATATGAACACATAAAGAAATAGTTTTTACAAATATGGACATAGAAGAGAAATAAATGGAAATTAATTCATCAAATAATTTGAAAAAGAGATTTATTGTATTTTTTTACTTTTCCTCAAGTTCAACAAATCACATACATTTCTTATCAACATATTTTTTGAAAAAAGTTTTTTTCATTACACATTATTCCTTATAATGTTTGAATTTTTTTTAAACTATGACCTCTTAATCATGGGTAGGTATGTATGTACGGTATTTGGGTTCAGCTTGGATCAACTAACATTCTCAAAACTTTGTGAGGAATAGAGGACATGTGGTAAAATATATAAATGAAGGTAGGGGATCTATTGGAATTAGTTAAATTATTAAATTAATATAAAAAAAATTTAATTGAAAAATGTGAAAAATTGAAATATTTTTTAGAACCCCCTCCCTCCATAGAAACCCCTTCTAGGCTAGAAATGACTAAATGGAGATTGTGACCCCTCGATTCCCACCTTCAGTAAGCCCTTGTTTGGATAATTTCCCCATAGGTATACATGTCACACAATATGGAAGTCATTACCCATTTTTTTTAAAATATTGGGATATATGATGAATCACACACAAAACAAATCCAAGAAATATATATAATATAAATCCAAAAAACCATCCCATAATCATGCAAAAAATAGAACTAGTACATGTATAGTAAAACTCCAAAGCAAAGTACCCAAAATCAAGCTAAAGTAGTGACTCAACAACTATCACAAAGCTCAAGCTAGTAACGCCCAACATGGTGACCTAATCCTCTTGGAAACTAGAGTTCAGTTTTATTTACATAGGGTGAGAATAAATTATACTCAATAAGATAATATAAGTCTCTCATGCATACATGGAAGGAATCATACTTATGACCCTATGAGAAAAAAATCGAACTAAATAGGACCAATAAAGGTATACTATAAATCCAGATCACAACAAGGAACACTCCCCATGTAACACATATCAGGTAAATTAATATAGTAAACACATCGATTATATGGTACCCCACACCACTTCCAACTAATAAGCCACTATTGAATAACGAAAAACGACATTGCGGCCCACCTATTCTAAAAGTACCACATCACAACCCCCACACACATATTTGGGCCCCACAAACCACATCACATCCCACTAGTATACATATAGACCAGGAACCACTCCACATACCACCCACAGACACCTGTGCCAAAAACCACACAACATCTCATCTGGACCACAGACAGCTGTGCCAAAAACCACAACACATCCATCCTGCAGACAGCTGGGAGATAAACCAAATCACATCCCACCCAAATAAACCATTGGGAGTCCAACTATTCTCACCCCAAATGCATGTGGGAACGAATAACTCATCTAATCGTAAAGACACCTAGGAAAGAACAACTCATCTCATCTTAATGACACTTGGGAAAGAACAACTCCCCCGCACACACTTGAAAATCACATACAACAAATTTCATGAATAATATTGGATGATATCTTCTTGGAATTGGGAGAAGGTATCAGAGGGTGTCTAACTATCCATCCTACCACCAATATGTTTGTGAAATATTCCCTCCCCATGACCATGGGGGTTCTCGACACATAGTTCTCAACTAGGGTGGGGTGTCTATATAAATCACAAGGGAAATACAATTATATACATATTTGACACCAAAAACTCAAGGCCAAACTATAGTTTATCAAAAAAAAACAACCATCTCACAACACTTCCAAATTTTCTACTACCGCTAAATGAAAACACCACACAACATGTAACAACCTCCTTTATAATTTCCAACCAAAATAATTAACCATTACCATTATTTATTCCCTACTCACTTATTCATTTTTTCTAGAAACCAACCCAATTCGATTCCAAACAATATTGACTAAATATTTGTTTATTTAGTCCACTATTATATTAAAAACTAAAAAGAACATCACATAACAAGAAACACACCAACATGTCACTGTACAGCCTGATCACATCCCTACAACACAAAAATTCTCATACATTCCACAATAAATAAATATTTCATCCTATGATGGAATTACATAGCCAGGTTTATATATCATCTACAACTTCATCCATGGAACCACCTTTTCCAACCCACAACACACAACCTTGCTCATAGACATTCCACAAAAAAACCTTGAGAAAACTCACACATCGCAACATAGCCCCATCACATTCATTTGCCCCATGCTTATTTCTATAACCATTCGACGCATCTCATCACATAACATGATGTACCAAATTTTCATATTTTTCAAGGGTGACACTAATTCAATTCTAATTCATTATTTAAGGATGTTATCACAATAACGAAGTCCTAGGGAATCCATTTAAATGCCAGATTTACATGATTAACCTATTTCCAAATTTAAGTGTTCATCCTGAACCAAACAACATGTAACCCATTAAGTGAAAACAAATCAACCAAAAAACACCATTTTTAGTGGGGCATCAATCCCAAAATAATCACTACATCACAATCAAAATATCAAAAACTGAAAAGGCAAGGAAAATGAATCCCCAAAACAATTCAATTTCATTTATCTAATTGTTATAATTGATTATCCTAACACAACCATGATATATATGTGAAAAAAGTAAATCCCTCCCACATGATACATAATTGAATAGAAAAAATGTAAATACTACCTCGAGGAAGATTTTCAACTCATCTGTGCACTGCATAGAGAAGAAGAATGTCCACAAGAAATCTCCACTATGACCGAAATTCGGATCAACCTACTGCACACTAGAAGATTATAAAAATTCATCCCAAACATCCAAATCAATCAAACCCATATCACGGTAGCTAATCTTAGAGAATAAAAAAGAGGAAATAGATGAGAAAGTTGAGAAAACTCACCATGGATCGATCAGGTATCACCAATCAACATCCATATGTATTGATAGATCAAGGAGGGATGAGTGTGGCTCAATGGAATACTTGGAGTGCCAAGGGTTTATCTAGAACAAGAGGAAAACTGGAAACTAGATGAATGAATGAAATATATATATTGAGAAGAATTTTAAAACAAAACTGTGTTGGGGTATCACACGATGTGTAACACCCTTTCACATCATGTACTACCTGGGGTTTGGTTTTCACTGAAAAACACATCACCCTTTGATTTATTTTATTTTTCAAACCCCAAAATATTAAATGACATGATTCTCTACTTCACACTATGTAAAATATCCACACAACCAGAAAACTCCAATATAATATATGAATCATATTTTCACATCATGTAATAAATTTACACGGTGTGAAATCCCCCAATTTCAACCTTTAGCGATGAACATCTCCAAAAGCCCTCCGAGCCTTCTCTGAGAACATCCAATGAACAAAAACACAATTTAACAGATTTTTAATTCCCATATTGTTAAATTAGATACCTCACAAATGATTATCACTGTCAAGAATCCAAAACCAAGACTAGAAGAAAAAGTGGTCTAAACAACCACCCCATGGGATACCTATTAAGGATATTTCTATTCTTGAAACACCCCTAACAAACATCCTCATTAATGTTCAATGATAAAACATACTCTATTGCATGAAAACTATAGTGGAAACCCTCACATCCATGAAAACCTCATTCGAAATTTGCTAACCTAAACGACCACTAGACACACCAAGCGAGCACAATAACCACACCATCCAAACATCTGAATTTGAGAATTCCATCCTCCATGTTAAGATAACATCAGCTCTGCATGGCACTGCCTCAACCACATGGGTTTAATCGCATAAAAAATATTGATACTTGATTGGGAATTAGGTCCTCCCCTTTCCAAAGCTCAAAAATTTATCACACAACTCACCACACATAACACTACTAAGGGAAATGACTCATCTCATAAAAAACATGGTTCAAGAATTTCATTTTAAAACAAATAGGAATAAGGAAAAACTAAAAATGAATTTCGGTACTAGGAATGAATTTGCATCTATTTCTCCCCAGTACTCTCCTCCAGACTACTATTCATCCACAACACATGAACCAAAGGAATAATCATCCCACATAGAACATTCTCTCAATGATCCTGGATATCCCCTAGCCGCTCCATGAATTTTATATCGTCTTGAATATCTAAATATCTCTATTTAATCACATGGGAGTCATCTTCAAGATATCGAAGAAGCTAAGATATTCGTAAGACGTTGTGGGACCTCTCTAGCTGTAGTGGTATCACCAAACGATAAACCACATTTCCAAATTGGTCCAACACCTCGGAGGGCTCAATGAACATGGGAGAAAGCTTACTACCCTTGCTAAACCTCTAATACCCACATCAAGAGAAATTATTAAGAACACAAGACCCCCATCATTGAATTCCAAGGGCCTCCTCCAATGATCAACATAACAATTCTACCAGTCTTGTGAATCTTTCATCATATTGCGAACAATCTGAACCACATCGTTTGTACTCTGCATAACATCAAGACCATGAATAATTGTCTCCCCAATATATTTCCATCACCAAAAGAAAATGATATGGTCTCCCTTAAAAATTTTTAAATGGAGCCATTCTAATATAATATTTATAGCTATTATTATATGTAAACTATACCAAGGGTAGGTGTTTAACACATAATTTTCCAATGTACAAGATTCACATCCACAATATAACCTTCACTGTATGGATAGTCTACTATATCTTCCCCTCTATCTGTGGGTGGAAAGCAGTTCTGGGGAATACGTGTGTGCTAAGAGAATATTGTAATACCCTCCAGACTCATGAGGAAAACTGCACTTCTAGATCTGAGACCATTGTCCATGAAAATCTATGCAACTGCACCAGGTCATCAACATACATTTTTCCTAAGGCATCAACTATGCCTGAATCCTTAATAACTACAAAGTGGGACAATTTTCTCAACTGATACATTATCAAAAAATAGCATCATCACCTACCTGATCCTTGGGTAACCCTATGAAAAAATCCTTCAAGAGTTCATCCCACTTCTAGTCGTGGATATCCAATGGATGCATCAAACCACCAGGAACACGGTGCTCATCCCCCACCTACTGGAAAACTAAGAACAACTCCATAAACTCCACCACTACCCATTTCATCTTGGGACACCAAAACTGAATAATAAATCCATGTTACATCTTAGGAACTCTTGGGTATGACGCTAATGGTGATCTATGAACCTCTTGAAGGACTCCTTCGCACAGCTCCCTTGGAACAAACAACTTCCTCTAAAACAATATTCGGTTTTGATAATCCTCCAACAACCATTCTGTAGCATCACCATGGAAAACATGATCATGTAACAAATACACCTATGAGTCTTAGGACATGGTCTCCTTCACCTAATGCATCATTGAATAATGCACTATTTTCGGAAAAACAACCTATACCACATTCCACTCTTGCATCTATGTACAAGGCTTCCAAATCCTCCATTTCTCTCTAGGCATCCATAGACTTTCGAATGAGCTCCTTCCATGGATTACTACTCAAATCATTGACCCTTTCATTTACCTTTCATGAGGTGCAATTGATCTCAAAATTATAGTCCTTGATAAACTCTATCTACCTTCACTTTTATATGTTAAGGAATCACTGGGAAAAGATATACCTCAAGCTCTTGTGATCCGTGAAGACCACAAAGTGCTCCCCGATGAGGTAATGCCACCAAAACATCCGCACGAACATAACTTCTGCCAAATCTAGATCATTGGTGGAAAATATATTCTCCGGGAGATGTAACTACCTTGATCTGTAAGAGATCATTTACACTTAATACATCAAGACACATCCTAAACCCAGACAAGAAGAATCATAAAACAGCTCAAACATCACTCCTTCCTCTAGAAATAGGTGTACTAGAGCACTTACCAACGTCCCCTTCATGTAATCAAATAATGCCTAAATTTACTCTCTTCACACAAAATCCTCGTCCTTTTTAGTCATAGATATCACTGGAGTTACAAATTGAGATAAATTAGGTACATGCCCTTGATAATAGCTGGTGAGACCAAGTAAAATGGAAAAATTATTCCACATTATTGGGTTCTGCCCATGAATCAACCACTTAAAAATTTGATGGGTAAATTACCAAACCCTACTAAGACACCACATTGCATGGGAAATTCACCACTTGTGTTGAGAACATACACTTAGAAAACATTCTGTTGAGATGGTTGTGTCAAAGAACCTTCCATATAGTTCTGATATACTTAGCATGATCCTCCTCTAAATTTAAATATATCAAGATATCATCATAGAATATGATGTTGAACTGATCTAGTAACACACAAAAGATGGAGTTTACAATCCCTATGAACATGACTAGTGCATTTGTAACACTGAACGTTATGATAATGAACCCGAATTTCCCATACATGTATCTGAAAGAAGACATTAGAATATCACCCTCCTTCACCCACAACTAGTGATATCAAGACAATAGATTTAACTTATAAATCTAAAATTCCCCTAATAGCTGGTAGAAAAGATCATCTATCATTGGAAGAGGGTAATAGTTTTTGACTATCACCTGATTCAGCCTCCGATAGTCTATGCACTACCTCAATCCACCGTCCCCCTTCTTTGAAAACAATAAGGGAGCACCCAATGGTGACACACTGGGATGGATAAGTCCCTTATTATTTTGATAATCTATCTAAATACTAAACTCCCTCAACTCTGAAGGGGTCAAATGATAAGGATCCATCGAAATTGGAGAACCACCAGGCTATAAATCTACTTGAACATAAGGTCATGTGAATGGGGTATCATCACAGCCTACTTAGGGAAAACATCCAAGAACTCCTCAAGGAATCTATGAACCTATACGATTTGAGTGTACACTGATTATATTATTAGCTCAACCAACAAAGAGAGAAGGGGCACAACAAATCAACTGCCCAACTAACAACCCCGCTCCCCAATTAAGACCACATGCTAGCTATCCATGTCTGAAAACACAACTCTTCTCTGGAATCGGTTGATAAAAGCATGAAGATAATATAACCATTAAATATTGAGAATGAAATCATATGGATGTATCTATAGTAAGAAGAGATCCCCATGAGACGGATGTAGTCCCATTATTAGTCAATATCCCCAGAACACATCAAACAAGCTAGTGTGGCCTCTGACTACCATACTCAAAGCCAGGGGAACAAGAAGCATCTATACATCTGTTCCTATATCATTGGATAGAGTATGTGAAACAAAGGATTCTGAATCTACTGAATCAAACGAAGATCAAGAAAGGGTACTAAATAAACTTATCATACCTATGATGATAATTGGACTTACTGGAACTGCTGCCTTTATGGCATGTAATTGATCATGCCTAGATCCACTAACTCTATGATGACAACCACATCCACAACTATGATCTGGTGGTGGTCCTTGAGTATGAGGGACATCCAGAGCTTAGCCTCTACTTTTCATATTCCCCTTAGAGGGATTAAAACCTTACTATATTGGCTGATGAAACTGTCTCACTAGTAATGATTGTTGAGGTGGATGCTGAGCCTGTCCTCATCCACCAAAATGAGCTCGGGCAGCCACCAAGAACTTAATCTGGAGATGGATGAAAACTCCAAAAAATAAACACTTTAGTCCCACCTTCATAGGAATAGAATGAGGACAAGTTGGTCAAAAATAAATTTATTCAGGTGGTCTCCATACTTTTCAATCCTCAAAGCCCCTAGGACCTAAGACCTATCGCTAACAACCCTTCCCCTCGAAGAACACTACCAGATGCCCTCTAACTATATAATTCCTCATGATGGAATCCTCTCAATCACATCCAGATTTTTCTGAACATCCATATACATTGGAAATGTAAAGGAAGTGACAATTTACTAGATCAAAAGATGGAGATCCTCCTAGAGACATGTCGCATGAGACTCCTCATCCGAAAAGAGATCTGGTGAAAAGTAAAGGAGGTCATTGAACTTTATCTCAAGCTCTCACACAATCATAAACCCTTAAGGAAAAGAGAGTAGCTTCTACCTCTTCTTAGTCATCAAGGCCATGGAAAAGAACTTTTCTCAGAATTTGTTCTTAATGTCGACCCATGAAAGGTTCTCTTCTATCCTATTCCGCAGATAAGGCATCCACCGTTGATGTGAAACTCCCCGCATATAGTGACTTACTAAAGAAACCTAGTACTCTTTTGGGTCCAGGATCAAACTAAAGGTGATTTAAAGCTCCTCAATCCAGCTTTCCGTCTCCATGTTTGATACACTACCCTTGAAATTTTACAAAACCTTCCGTTTGAGATCACAAAACTGTATCACCCACTGGCCATCCTCCTCGTCATGATCATCCCTCTATTGATCAAATAGACTCTGCTGATGAGCCTCCACTACGTGATCCAAATTCAGAAGACAAGAATGATCCATATCTAAAAATTAAAACAAGGAATTCTAAAGCCTCAATAGTTTAAAATTTTATTTAATATTCATTTTAACTCATTTAACTCATCACATCATCCATTTTAAATTTCCCAAAACACCCAATTCTGTCAGGAACTCATGTCATTAAGATTGATGAAACATTCCTATAGTCTTCAACCTTTAAATGGTGTAGCCTCACTTGATTGTTTGATAGGCTTAGAGTCTTTACATCAGATCACCATGGGCCCTAAAATCCCATTTCCTAGCCAGTCCATGTCACAAACCAATATCATCTGACACTATTTCCCTATGAAACTATTCAATCCTCACTACGATGAACTCCAAACTCTATACTATCTCTGAACCATCTGATAAGATACAATTCTATCACAACCCCTCCCTCCCAAGATACCCCTATAAGGATGGAAATGAAGAAAGCGAGATAATTCCCCACTGTGTCCCACCTTCAGTAGGCCTCTGTTAGAATACTAGGACCAATGGTATACATGTCACCAATATGGATGACATTAACCATTTCTTTGAAACATGATTGGGAGGTATGATGGATCATCTACAAAACATCTCCAAGATGTATATATAAAAGAAATAAAAAAAATTTATCCCATATTCATTAATAAAATAGAACTAGTACAAGTACGGTATGATTCTATAGAAAAGTACCCAAAATCACTCTAAATTTTCTAATATGAAATTATCCCAAATCTTATGTTAGTAAAACCAACAACTGTCAATTTAATCTTCCTAAAATCCAAAAATTAGTTTTATATATTTTGGATGAGCATAAAAGTATACATAGTAGGAAACCCGAAGTCTCTCAGGAACATGTAGAAGGAAAAAAAACTATTGCCCCGTGAGAAAGTAGCTGAAAAAGAAAAAACTTATCAAGGTATACTAACCATCCCAACATCACTGAGGAACTCTCTCTAAGTAAGAAAAAACATGTAAAGTAATATAGTAAGCACATCAATGATAGGGTAGCCTGTAACACTTTCCACTAATTAGCTACTCCTTCCTAATAGAAAACATCCTCCCACTCCCACCACTTCTGAAAGTACCACATCATAACCTACCGACAAAGACCTGGAACCCAAAAACCACATCACATCCTTCCTGCAGACACCAGGGCTAGAAACCACAACAAATATAGCCTGCATACACTAGGACTACAACCACACCATATCACATCTCTCCCATAGACACCAATACAACAAACCACATCACCTCCTACCTATAGAACTGTAGGTCACAAACCACATCACACCCCATCCCTATGAAACATTGAAAAGAACAACTAGTCTAAATCAAAGACACATGGGAAAGCACAACTCATATAATCTAGAATACAAATATGATATAAAAAATGATCTCATCCCAAAGATACATGGGAAAAAACTCATCTCATCTCAAAGACACTTTTGAATGAAAAACTCTCCCAAACACACACCTGGGCCTCAAAAACCACAACCTACCCAAATAATCCAGGTCTATCACAACCTGGATGTGGGTATAGGTAAGAGCAGGTGGTTGTCCATCCATCCTCCCACTGGGATTTTTAGGAATCACACCCTCCCCAATGATGATGAGGGTGTTTGGAACATAGTGCTACACTAGGGTGAGATGTGTATATAAATCAAAAGGGAAATAAAATTATATACATATATGAAACCAAACACTCTATAGAAATCTATGGTTTCTCAACCAAGAAACCAGCACACAACACTACAAACTTTTCTGGTACCTCTAAATAAAAACCCCACACATCAACCCACAACAACCTTTCCAATTTCCAATGAACTTAATTAACTATATTCATTATTTACTGAAAAAAATTAATTTATTCTATTAACCAATAAATCCTAATAGAATTCAAAAAATTTATCGACCAATTATTTAGTAATTTATTCTACTACTCTCTGGGCAACTACCAAGAACAATACACTACAAGAAACATAAAAACATGTCACTGTACAACCCGATCATGACCCCACTATGAAAAACTTCTAATCCATTTGACAAACAATCAATTTCTCATCATAAGAATACATTACATAGACAAGTTGATTTATTTTATACAAGGTTATCCATGATCCCACATAGGCCAACGCACATCACACAACCATGCTCACCGACATACCATAACACAAACTAGGGTACTGTCAAAAATCAAAACATAGACACCTCACATTAATTTTTACCACAAAAAACCACTACCTTTCCTCACATCTCATTATAGACCATTATGTAACTCATTTTCAGATTTTACATTGGGACACTAATTCAATTACAATTCATTATTTAAGGGTGTTATCACACAAACCAGATACATGGGCATCCATTTATTTTCTGAATTTACATGATTAACCAATTTACATATATAAGTCTTCAACATGAACCAAAAAAAATAAAACCCATTCATTGAAAAAAATACCCCAACTGCCACAATTTTTAGTGGGGAATCATGATTTTATAATAACTATATTATTTCCATAATATGAAAACTTCAAAGGTACACAAAATGAAACCACATACCTATTTCAATTTAATTCAGATGATTCTTATCTTCGATTAGCTTGGAACATCCATGATCCATACGTGAGAAAAGTAAATCACTCCCATATAATGAAAAAGTGAAGAAAAAAAAAAGAAAAACTATCTTGAAGAATCTTTTTAACTTTTTTTGTGAACTTTATGGTATAGAATAATTCCCACAAGAGACAACTACATCGCTAGAAATATGAATCAACCAAGTCCACACCAAATGATAATCAAAATGATGCTGAAACAACCATATCAAGCCAAACCATACCACTGTAGAGAATATTTTTGAAAGAACAAGAATAAACATATGAGAAAGAGGAGAAAAATCACAATGGATCGGTCAGAAATCTCAAACAGACTACCACCATGATTGTTAGATCAGGAAGGGAGGAGTGGCTATTGACGGATTCCTTAGGGTGCCTAGGGTTTTTCTAGAATGAGAGGAAAAAAAGAAACCACCTAAATGAATGAAATATTTTCCAAAACTGATTTTTAAACAAAATTGGATTATTGTATTACATGTTGTGTAAGACCCTTTCATATCGTGTAGTACTCGAGTTTCAATTTCTACCAAAAACGTGTCACCTCTGTTTTTATTTTATTTTTCAAACCCGGAAATATTACATGCCATGAAATTCTTCGTAACATAATGTAAAATATATTAAATTCATCAGAAATCCAATAAAATCCATGAATTAGAGTTTCACATTGTGTAATATAGTTACATGGCCAGAAATCCACCTTTTTCAAGCATTTAGCATCCAAACTCTTCCAAATTCCCTCTCAGCCTCATAAGAGTACTTCCAACGACAGAACTCACCAAGTAATGGATCAGAAAAAAACATAGAATTTAAATTTTTATTATCAGATAATTCGGAGTTGATATCCACCCACCCAATAAAATTTGGACACATTTAGGGGATGTTTTAACCCTTATCATATTTTTAAGACCCGTTAAACCTATTGACGATTACCATGAAATCATAGATCAATACTATTTTGGGGTCAATAATGTTATTATAATTATTACAGTAACCTATAAATTTACCATGGGTGATGTTTTAAACTATATCCCATTATCTTAACCAAATATAGAATTTTTATGAAATTTATATCATTTAATAAAATTTAATTTATTATAAAATATAATTAATCCCATTTTGGATCTATTCATTTAATTTGAGTTTAATGGAATCTAGATATGGAATTTTTTTAATGTAAACTATTCAAATATCCATAATATGATATATTTATCTACAAAATTCATGGGACACAATAGCTCAAAAAAATATTAATTTTATATTTTTTAAAATCATTTACTAGACTTTTTTACCAATTGGACAAGAACTTGGCTGATTTTATGTAGGAAGTTTTGGTAATTATATCATAAATAAAAATTAAAAATAAAATACCCTAAAAAATTAATTAATTTAATAAAATATTATTATATTTGTAACACCCCGAGCTTCCACAATACGCATCTCTTTCAATAATGTAATAGCTTGCATTGTACGAAACTTTGAGTTCTAACACACCGCAACTAATCAAAGTAGCCGTTATGAATAGTAATAACCACTTTTTAAAATTATTGAAATTTTATATTTCAAAATGGACTTCATTTTTGGATTCGGAATATCGAAATTAGCCTATGTTGAATTTTTGGTATTTTTCTAAGAACTTCTAATTTTTTATGAATAGTGAAAAATACTTAAAAACAACTTTTTTAATCAAAATAATTTATAGTGATGAATTATACTATATAGTGGTTTTAAAGTATAATTAGAATATATTTTTACCATTTTATCCAATGGTGGTCATTATAATTAATTTAAAATTGAAATTGGACATAAACAATTGCCAATCTTTTGATATAAATTGTTTCTTAAAAACACGCTATTTGTTGTGACAGCAGGAATTAATTATAAAATTAATTAATTCAACTTATATGTTTGGAATTTTGTAAAATAGACATCATTTTGGAATTCGGAATATCAATTATAGCTTAGGGTGAAATTTTGACGTTGTTCTGAAAAACTTCAATTTTTGATGAATAGTGAAACCACTAAGTGGTAGTTAAATAAATGATTTTTCGTTTAAATGAAATATTACCACTTATGTGATTTGATTTTCAAAAATCCGACATACATGGTTTTCATTAAGAAGTAAAATGTGGTTCAATGAGATTAAAATAATTTTCTGGTGAATAGTAACTTTTAAGTTCTTAATCGCGATTAGAGGTAATTAATGTAGTTTAAGGTACAAATAATGTTTTAATAATATGAGATGAGCATGACACTTGTCCTACTCCTATTGGATGAGTCATGGCCGACCAAGACAACCCATGGGTAAACTTGGGGACCCCATGGAGCCACTTTAGTTAGAAAATGACATAAATACCTTTTATTTAATGTTAAAGTAAAAAATGACACAAACATAAAATGTTTTACTAAAACAATTTTTACGTGGGGTTACACTAGTCCAAATTTTGATTATAAATATTAATTAGAAAGCTAAAAATATTTCCTACATCATAGTATTTTATTTATAATTTTTATACATTAAATAAATTAAATTATTTATGACATCATTATGATGTGGCGATGACCTCATTATTTAATGATTTAAATAAATTGAGAAGATAATGCAAAATCCAAGGCTTACACTTGTCCAAAGCCTATTGGATGAAGAGCTTTCGAACCCTTATCACCTTAGCCTCGAATTATACAAGTTTTGGACCTTTATAATCCGAAAAGCATTGTATAATAGAATAACATTTCATTACTTTCCAAAAGTGCCCCTCCTCTCCACTTATAAAAGGCCCCCACCACTCCCACCTTATTCACACCTTCAAGCCGTTTTGCTCGGACAACCTCTGACCATATACTCTCCCAACATCCCTCCCTTACTCCTAGAAGCCTCACTTTTGGCGGAATGCTTCCCAAGGAAGCCTTTGGCTCAAATCAAAAAGAGCTACCCTATTTTTAAGGTAATGTCTTCTCTAATGTTGTTTTGTTTCATTTCGCTTCTCCAACCCCTTAAACTCTTTTCATTCCTTTATTTTGTAACAACAACATTATCTAAAATTTACTAGGATTTTTTTATGATAAGGATTTGGTTTACACTTACACACACATTCGTCTAATGGTTAAAAGAACTTATGGTTTCTGTGGATGGCGAATTTCTGCCTCACGAAACGATGATTGTTCAACACTCATATAACACCTTCAAAGGTGGCCATTAAGATGTAACTATATTTATATATGATATATAATGTGTTTATGTTTTATTTATGCTTCTGTATTTCTCATTTATAGCATACTTTATGATTTCCATTATGGGTAAAATGCGATAATTTCATTTTAGGAAGTGCGGACTACCGCCCCCTCAAAGTGATGTGAATCGTTAATGCCATATGTGGGATGTATAAAGGATGGAGTAAATGATATTATATATGATATTATAATGGAACTATATTATACCTTTATATCATTATGATTTAATTCCATTAAATACTAAATAGAAATGAAAGTGGCATTCATGCGTACGTACGGCTTACCGTCTCCATGAACGGTACATTTCATTTCTTACCTCTAAATGTTACGTAATATTATAAATGAATGTATATACTGGATATATATTATATATATGACATCTAAATCATGAATATAATTCTGGAGATAATGGATATTCTACCACATAAACAACTTGTAATTATAAGAAGTTTATTGTTGACTCAAGTACCAAAGATCGACAAAACGACCGTTATTAACTTAAATAATTACATAATGTTCATAACATTTTAATAAGTGATATAAAAAGGATAATGAAATTGAAAATGGTTCTTAATAAGGTATATATTAACTCTAGTTTATTATTCAGGAGGTTAAAGAACAGTTGAGTCAAGTCAGACAAGAGGTAAGGGAACTTCTTAACCCAATTTCTATTCTTAGGGTTAATCTCTTACTTTCAAATTATTTCATGATATTATTATGTCCTATATTGTATTTTTACATTATTTATGTGTACTTATATTTAATACACATTATAGATGTACTTTTTAAAAAAAATGATATTTTTAAGGACTTCGTCTCAATCCCCTTTCATTGAGGCAGATTTGGATTTATACACAACTTTCTTTTATACGGTGTATAAACCCCTTTGAATTTTATGTTTATTCAAAAGGAATCTTTTTATACGAAGCGTTTTACTAAATGAAAAAAGGGAATGTTTTTCTTTCCTTACTTATGGGGCGACAACGACTTCTCCGCCGCCATGACCATTATTTGAGTTTCGGCTTCCTCTACAAGCCATCATTTTTTTTAATGAAAAATAAATACAAAGTTTTAACATTCTTTTATTTTGGTATTGAAAATGGTTTTGAAAGCGTTTTTATTATATCAATGTGTTGTATTGATATCTTGTGATTGAAATGTGGAAATGTTATATTTCCTTTATGCATGTTTTATGTGATATGATTATGTAATGGTTTATGATATGTTTAAACCTATTCATATGAGGAATGTATTGGACTTAATAAGTGACGGGTGGAGCCCGCTATAGCTCCTCTATGCATCGATAGGTCTCATGAGACAACTAGACGTGGAATTGGCCGAGGCCCTTTCCCAATTTGATTTATGGTTTTGGCTGAGGCCTTAATCATGTTAGACGTCTTGGCCGAGGCCTTGAAAAAATGTTTCAGAATGTCTGGCATTATACATTCCCTCATTATGAAAGTGGTTATTGATATTGCATGTGATTATTCGACCAGTAGAATATCCATGTGAAGAAGTGAATGGAATTATCTCATTTTAATTTTGCCATATTATGTTGATGTTCATGTTTAAAAGTCTTTTGTTTTTTTATACATTGCCTTAAATGTTTATGTTTATTTATGAAAGCTTCCGCAATATTGTTATCCTTACTGAGCATCTGAGCTCACCCCTTTCAATGTTTTAATATTTTCCAGGATGTGAAGAAGTATTTTTAGAATGACCTGCAGGGATAGTCAGAAGAGGATATGAGTGTGGACTATGAAGACTTTGTTATTGTAGTTTTTCACTTTATGTTGTAATGTATCATTTATGAATGTATCTAGTGTTTCCAAGGCTACTAAACTAATCGGTCTTTCGAGACTTGATCTTTTGTGATCATGCCAATGTTACGAAGTAATGCACCGGCTCTGGGTAGCTGGGGTCGGGGCGTTACAGTTGGTATCAGAGGCAGTTTAGTACAATCCTTGGAAGCTAGATTTAGATAAACTCTGATTAGAGCACGTAGACCTAAGATGAACTTTGAGGATTAGTATAGAAGAACTTCCTAGAATTTTGGTATTGTAGAGATTTTGTGAGTTTTCCGAGCAATACATCCCTGTATGGATACGAGAAGGTAGAGGCGGCTCTGGCACAGATGTTCCTAGGGGTAAAACCCAAAAACACCGCTTTGAGCTAGACTCGAACGGGAACTGGTGCACGACAACGGGCCTTGCTGCACTCTTTGTTACGACACTCCCGGGGGATATGCTTAGTATAATTCCCATTTTCTTTACAAACCACTATGAACGGTTATGAGTATATACTTCCTCAAATAAAACCTTTTTATGATTATGGATTATATCCATAAATATTTCAATTTATGTTAAGTATTTTAAAAGTATGGAATTATGTATTTTGATTCATAAACTAATCTAGTTTATTCCATTGTTTAGAAATGGAGCCCAGTAGAAGGAATGTGAACTCCAACAGTACGTATGATCCAAAGAGTAAGAAGGATCGTATCTTTCACGGTATTAAGCCAAAATTTCGAAGGGAAATAGTCTCCCATGTGTTCTCAACATATGAAGAAATAGTATCAGGTGTTAATAAGATAAGTAAAGAATTCTCTGAGTCCTATGGCTTTGAAGAGAAGTAAGAGACGAAAGGGATGGAAGAGAGAATGATGGATAAAGGGATGAGGGGAAAGAAGAATTTTCCAATATGTGGTAATTGTGGGAAGAAACATCATGGAACTTGCCTAAAGGGAATGGGAGTTTGTTATAAGTGTAGAGAAAAAGGACACAAAGTGCGTGACTGAAAGGGTAAGAAAATGGTTTCAAATGTACAATGCTTCTTCTGCAAGGATTGGGGACACTACGCAAACCAATGTCCAAATCATCAGAGTATGCCCCAAATGATGTTATTGGATAATAATAAAGTTATGATACTACCAAAAATGAGGAGTAATGATTAGAGTTCTTATGTTGTTATTAAAGAATTTTGTAATTTGAGTGTTGTATCAATGATGTACGGGTTATAATAATTATGGAGTATATAAGGATTGTACTGCAGTACTATTTCATCTAGGACTTGAGATTGTGCGGAACCAAGATAAGATACTCCACAGTAGGTTAAATATTTGGAAAATATATGGTTGAAAGAAAGATAAACCATAATATGGTTTTGATACCGAGATAGTGATTTTGGAATAAGACATGATTGATTCGGATAAATTATGTTGGATATTCTTAACATCCTTGAAACTGATTAATGATTTGTATACATTTTTGGAGAGAAGGAGTATATCTAGTTTTCTATAAGGAATAAGGGATCATGAATGTAATCAATAAGGATTTATGGTAATTCAGTATGTTGCAGAGTATTAAAAGAATACATGATGAAGGTGTTCACATGTTGTTACGCAGGAAAAAAAAGAGCTTCATTATGTTTACCTTCCTCATAAAATCTGGACTGTGAGTTGGACAGAAGTATTTTGGATAACTATAAAGGTTGGAATGGATTATATTTTACATTGGATATAATTGTTAAGTTTATTTTTGGATATTTATAAAAAGGACAACACACAGACCGAGTGACAACCCATCGTGTCGGACAAAGCTGTGGGTATCGAACCCACAACCATAGTGCGATTGGGATTAATCGCCTACCACTGGACTACGTGAAGTCCCTGGTTATTACAAAATAGTTTTTCTAATCCAAATGGTATGTGTTAATATTTGGAACCTTATACAATTAGGATAAATAGAATATTTTTGAGTTCTATTACCTTTTAGAGTGAAAGATGGGTTTTTGGTAAAAATTTATTAAAGAATGAATGTCTACATGACAAGTATGTATCTTCCCTTACGTTCTTAGTAAATCTCCTAAATAAATTCTTTAACTTTATAAAAGGTGACTTAAAACAAAAATGTTGCTGGTTAACTTTTCCAACTGGGGATTCAATGACCGTTTAACCAATCACAAGTTTGTGATTTTCTTAATGTTAACTTTCTCCTAATCCAGTTTTCTACAACTCTCCATCAGACCTTGATGGTTTGTTTTTCTTCCATATCAATATTTTCATATAATCCTAGTATGGGCTATCTTGGGTGACCTTTTTTACTTATCTTTCTTTCTTTTAAAGTTATATTTTTATTAACCTTATTTCCGATGTGGGTTTTCCTCAAAGGTATTTTCTCTTTTCAACCTTTTATTTTCAAAGAAAAATTTCAAATTGCGAGGACGCAATTTAATTTAAGGAGGGGATAATGTAACACCCCGAGCTTCCGCAATACGCATCTCATTCAATAATGTAATAGCTTGCATTGTACGCAACTTTGAGTTCTAACACACCGCAACTAATCAAAGTAGCCGTTATGAATAGTAATAACCACTTTTTAAAATTATAGAAATTTTATATTTCAAAATGGACTTCATTTTTGGATTCGGAGTATCGAAATTAGCCTATGTTGAATTTTTGGTATTTTTCTGAGAACTTCTAATTTTTTATGAATAGTGAAAAATACTTAAAAAAAACTTTTTTAATAAAAATAATTTATAGTGATGAATTATACTATATAGTGGTTTTAAAGTATAATTAGAATATATTTTTACCATTTTATCCAATGGTGGTCATTAGAATTAATTTAACATTAAATTGGACATAAACAATTGCCAATCTTTTGATATAAATTGTTTCTTAAAAACACGCTATTTGTTGTGACAGCGGGAATTAATTATAAAATTAATTAATGAAACTTATATGTTTGTAATTTTGTAAAATAGACATCATTTTTGAATTCGGAATATCAATTATAGCTTAGGGTGAAATTTTGGCATTGTTCTGAAAAACTTCAATTTTTGATGAATAGTGAAACCACTAAGTGGTAGTTAAATAACTGTTTTTTCGTTTAAATGAAATATTACCACTTCTATGATTTGATTTTCAAAAATCCGACATACATGGTTTTCATTAAGAAGTAAAATGTGGTTCAATGAGATTAAAATAATTTTTTGGTGAATAGTAACTTTTAAGTTCTTAATCGCGATTAGAGGTAATTAGTGTAGTTTAAGGTACAAATAATGTTTTAATAATATGAGATGAGCATGACACTTGTCCTACTCCTATTGGATGAGGCATGGCCGACCAAGACAACCCATGGGTCAACTTGGGGACCCCATGGAGCCACATTAGTTAGAAAATGACATAAATACCTTTTATTTAATGTTAAAGTAAAAAATGACACAAACATAAAATGTTTTACTAAAAAAATTTTTACGTGGGTTTACACAAGTCAAAATTTTGATTATAAATATTAATTAGAAATATAAAAAGATTTCCTACATCATAGTATTTTTTTTTATAATTTTTAGACATTAAATAAATTAAATTATTTATGACATCATTATGATGTGGCGATGACCTCATTATTTAACGATTTAAATAAAATGAGAAGATAATGCAAAATCCAAGGCTTACACTTGTCCAAAGCCTATTGGATGAAGATATTTAGAACCCTTATCACCTTAGACTCGAATTATACAAGTGTGGGACCTTTAGAATCCGAAAAGCATTGTATAATAGAATAACATTTCATTACTTTCCAAAAGTGCCCCTCCTCTCCACTTATAAAAGGCCCCCACCACTCCCACCTTATTCACACCTTCAAGCCATTTGGCTCGGCCAACCTCTGCCCATATACTCTCCCAAAATCCCTCCCTTACTCCTAGAAGCCTCACTTTGGGCAGAATGCTTCCCAAGGAAGCCTTTGGCTCAAATCAAAAAGAGCTACCCTATTTTTAAGGTAATGTCTTCTCTAATGTTGTTTTGTTTCATTTTTCTTCTCCAACCGCTTAAACTCTTTTAATTCCATTATTTTGTAACAAAACCAGTATCTAAAATATACTAGGATGTTTTTATGATAAGTATTTGGTTTACACTTACACACACATTCGTCTAATGGTTAAAAGAACTTACGGTTTCTGTGGATAGCGAATTTCTGCCTCACGAAACGATGATTGTTCAACACTCATATAACACCTTAATAGGTGGCCATTAAGATGTCACTATATTTATATATGATATATAATGTGTTTATGTTTTATTTATGCTTCTGTATTTCTCATTTATGGCATACTTTATGATTTACATTATGGGTAAAATGCGATAATTTCATTTTAGGAAGTGCGGACTATCGCCCCCTCAAAGTGATGTGAATCGTTAATGCCATATGTGGGATGTATAAAGGATGGAGTAAATGATATTATATATGATATTATACTGAAACTATATTATACCTTTATATCATTATGATTTCATTCCATTAAATACTAAATAGAAATGAATGTAGCGTTCATGCGTACGTATGGCTTACCGTCTCCATGAACGGTGCATTTCATTTCTTACCTCTAAATGTTACGTAATATTATAAATGAATGTATATACTGGATATATATGATATATATGACATCTAAATCATGAATATAATTCTGGAGATAATGGATATTCTACCACATAAACAACTTGTAATTATAAGAAGTTTATTGTTGACTCAAGTACCAAAGATCGACAAAATGACCGTTATTAACTTAAATAATTACATAATGTTCATAACATTGTAATAAGTGATATAAAAAGGATAATGAAATTGAAAATGGTTCTTAATAAGGTATATATTAACTCTAGTTTATTATTCAGGAGGTTAAAGAACGGTTGAGTCAAGTCAGACACGAGGTAAGGGAACTTCTTAACCCAATTTCTATTCTTTGGGTTAATCTCCTACTTTCAAATTATTTCATGATATTATTATGTCCAATATTTTATTTTTAAATTATTTATGTGTACTTATAGTTTATACAAATTATAGATGTTCTTTATTTAAAAAATGATCTTTTTAAGGACTTCGTCTCAATCCCCTTTCATTGAGGCATATTTGGATTTATACACAACTTTCTTTTATACGGTGTATAAACCCCTTTGAATTTTACATTTATTCAAAATGAATATTTTTATATGAAGCATTTTACTAAATGACAAAAGGGAATGTTTTTCTTTCCTTACTTATGCGGCGACAACGACTTCTCCTCCGCCGTGACCATTATTTGAGTTTCGGCTTCCTCTACAAGCCATCATTTTTTTTAATGAAAAATAAATACAAAGTTTTAACATTCTTTTATTTTGGTATTGAAAATGGTTTTGAAAGCGTTTTTATTATATAAATGTGTTGTATTGATATCTTGTGATTGAAATGTGGAAATGTTATATTTCCTTTATGCATGTTTTATGTGATATGATTATGTTATGGTTTATGATATGTTTAAACCTATTCATATGAGGAATGTATTGGACTTAATAAGTGATGGGTGGAGCCCGCTATAGCTCCTCGATGCATCGATAGGTCTCATGAGACAACTAGACGTGGAATTGGCCGAGGCCCTTTCCCAATTTGATTTATGGTTTTGGCCGAGGCCTTAATCATTTTAGACATCTTGGCCGAGGCCTTGACAAAATGTTTCAGAATGTCTGGCATTATACATTCCCTCATTATGAAAGTGGTTATTGATATTGCATGTGATTATTCGACCAGTAGAATATCCATGTGAAGAAGTGAATGGAATTATCTCATTTTAATTTTGCCATATTATGTTGATGTTCAAGTTTAAAAGTCTTTTGTTTTATTTATACATTGCCTTAAATGTTTATGTTTATTTATGAAAGCTTCCGCAATATTGTTATCCTTACTGAGCATCTGAGCTCACCCCTTTCAATGTTTTAATATTTTCCAGGATGTGAAGAAGAATTTTTGAAATGACCTGCAGGGATAGTCAGAAGAGGATATGAGTGTGGACTATGAAGACTTTGTTATTGTAGTTTTTCACTTTATGTTGTAATGTATCATTTATGAATGTATCTAGTGTTTCCAAGGCTACTAAACTAATCGGTCTTTCGAGACTTGATCTTTTGTGATCATGCCAATGTTACGAAGTAATGCACTGGCTCTGGGTAGCTGGGGTCGGGGCGTTACAAGATTCATTCAATATGTTTATTTACATATATCTTTGTCATTATAACTTATTTAATTTGTTATTTTGACTTTTTTTGCCTTGCGCAAGTATTTCACATGAATTTGGATACATCTTAATTTATATAATTGAAAAATTCATATTTATCCAAATATATAAGATATAATAATTAATACTTAATATTAATTTCAATAAATTAATTCTTCCTTTTATAATAGTTTCTTTAGGAAATGACATTTTAAATTCTAAGTACTACACAAGATTTATGTTGACCCTAATTTTGTTTCATTTTTATCATGAAATTAATTACAATATTTTTTTTATTAATTATTTGTTAATTATATTTTTAGTATATAATATTACACAAGTACTCCCATAAGCATAAAAATCTTTATATTATATTTATGTATTAGTTATATCCTAACAGATACCACATTTCATAATAACTATATGTTTTATTAATATTCATCAACACATTATCTTCATTATGAAAATATAAATGATAAATAAAATGGAATGTTATACATTATGACTCCAAATATTTATAAAAAATAAAAAATTCACATCCTATAAGTGACGTTTATTACATTAATAACTATTAAAGAAACATGATAATTTTTATAAAAAATCATTAGTAAGCCTTAAAAATGAACATATACCAAATTTAAGTACAAATTTGATTCATATATAATTGGGAATATAATTTATAGTTAAACGATATATATTATAATTTAATATAAAATTATAATCACAATGGGACTTTTCATATAAATTAATTGAAAATTGTAAAAAAAATTATTTTACACTATTCATTGAAAAATCTATCTTTTGTAAAAAAACACAAAATTTTAATATAATACAATTATAAAATGACAGGATAAAAATATTATATTTTATATTAAATTAAAATAAAAAATGTGGTAAAATTAATGAAATTATCCCCACAAAAACATCAATAAAAATAGTTTTAAAAAAATATTTTTAATTATAAAATCACTTTATTATCATTACCTTCTTTATAACCATAGTTAGATGAATGCTAAATTATTGAATGGGATATATAATATAAATATTTTTTGATAATAAGTAATTAATATTTTTAAATTTAACATATTAATAATAAAATACATTGGGACAAAAATAGTCATTTTATAAAAAATATATCATTGAACTTAAAGTATTTTATCTTCATTTTTATCTCATTTGTAATAAATTAAGAGTTGACTATTTATTTCATTTAAGTTAATAATAATATAAATATGTTTCATAATATAGTCATTTGTTATTCAGAGAGATCATTTTAAATAATATGGTTATACTGATCCAATCTAAATAATAATTTATAGTGGTTCATTTAAAATCGATGTTTTTTAATAAATATTCTATAAATAAATGAGTTTTTATAAAATCTAAAGGTGTTAGATTATAAACAATTTTAAAAATTTTGTACTCACATATTTAAATTTAGATCAGTAATCTAGTCTTAATCATTTTAAAATTAAATTACTAAAAACATACTACATAAAACAGATTAATAAAAATGTATTTTTAATAGAGGAAAATTAAAATACTAAAAGAATCAAGATTGAAACATAAAATGATTTAAAAATAGTATCACATTAGTAGATAGAGATAATATGAACATGGATGAAAAATATGTAATGTTAAAATAATTATTAATTGGGATATATAATAGCAATCACAAGAAAATTTATGATCATGAAAAATTAAATAACCACAATTACATAAATTAAAGGGTGTGAAAAATGCCCATGACTTATCAAAAAATTAAGGTAATATAATAAATTTATTTTTTCAATATACTTTTCATATAGTATTGGAATTCCATTACCATATAGACTAATAAAAAAATTATAATTACATGAATAATAGAATTTCAAGTCATTAATATATTTCAATAAAAATCTTATTTTTTCTCCAAATGATGATTATTCATGATGATTTTTTCAATCCTAAAGTTGTAAAATCGACTTCTAATATATCTCATAAATGAAAATGGATAACACTAAAATCCTGATGAATTAATATATTAATAAGAAGAAAATATGTTAAGAATATATAATATAATACTGAAAATGAAAAAAATTATAAAATTAAGTAATATAATATTAATATCCTAATCCGCATCATTAACAGTAGAAGCTAAAAAAAATCATTTCATCGATAGAAAACATAGAAATCATCAAAGTTTTCAAAAAATAAATAAATAAAAATTACATGATCACATATTCTTCTAAGATCAATTTAAAATTTATCTCAAAATAATAATAATCCCTAAAAATTTCTTATACCCAAAAAACAATGCACCCTAATCATATAATTTCAAATATATAATTAATAATGTCCTTAAATAACATGAATCACCAAAAATATAAATTAAAATCATACATTATTCTAAAATATAATTCAACCTAGATTTATAAAAAAACTACTCCAGTGCAAAGTATTTTTGTGTACCTTTATCATATAATGTGCCCAAAATATTGATCATCATTAAAAATAAAATTAACCAATTATTCCCAAAATAACATTAAAATAAAATGAAAAAATATATGATAAAACCAATTTTCACAAAATTTAAAATCCATTTTTCATAATAAACCATATTTACCTCAACATCGCAGGTCACCTTAACCCTAATGGTTTTCAATAATTTCAAATTCATCTCCATAAAATATAAACAAATTGTTCTAAAAAATATCTCAAAAAATAAAAAAACCATGGGTTTTATTACAATAAATATCAGCCAAAATACTATTAATAAAAATAATATCCAATCTCATAATACCTCAAAATAGATTTTTATTCTGTAACTCCCTAAAATTTATAAAATAATGAAATTATATTCGATGGTGTGTGTAACACAAAACATGTAGCATAAAAAGGAATATAACATACCAAGACATTATGATATATTAGTTATTTTAAAAATTCACAGTTTATTATATATATTTCAAAGACCACAATACTATATTATCTTTCATTACACACAACCATAAGTTTCTTCGACAGCTTGCACTATACACAATACCATGATTTAACGAAAAAATATAACTAATTTTATTATTTAATTTCATTGTTATATCATAGAAATTAAATCAGATGTTATTAATCGGATTATCTAACTTATGAACATATATGTTTTAATTCATAGGTTACTAATTAATTAAGAATTAACATAAAAACAAATAGAATATAAAGGAACTATTTTTATAAAAAACTATTTTTATGTGCCAAAACAATTTATCCTAATAAATGAAATTAATTTATACAATTGATTTATCAAAATAAAATTTACATATTTTTTATTTAATTTTTCATAAATTCATCCAATTTATTTGGTGGGCTTATGACAAGAAGAGGTCTATGTTTTCGCATATAATGCTATATTTTTCTACAGCTATTTGTCCTGACTTTTAGCATGAAACGTTTTTTAAAACTATATTTTGTCACTTTTATAAATTTTATTTTAAAAAATATAATTTATTTATTAAAAAATAATATAAAAATAATCTTACTATGATTTTATTATATTTATGAGAAGTTTCATTTTTAATGAGTAGTAAAAAATAATGAATTGTAAATGAATGTTGATTTTTCTTTTCAATATTTTATAATATTAAATTTTATTTTTAATTAGTTTTATTGTTAACAATATTCAATTAAAAATATATTTATCAGTTTTAGGTAATTGGAATTATTATTTTTTCAATTTATTTTATATTTAAACACTTTTTAAACTGTGCAACATTTACACTATAAAAGCCCACTTTTTTATTCTGCCTACGCGATTAATTTTAAATTTATTTCTGCCACATATGAGATTTGAATTTTGAAAAATGGATTAAATATTTGTAATATGAATAATTTATAATTTCTAATATCTTAAAAAAATCATCAAAAATTATTTGTGGATGTAGTTAAAATTAATTATAGTGATTAAGAGAAAAATATGTTTATCAGGGGACTAAACAATAAACATAAGAAGAAAAATGACCAATAAACCTGTAAAAACCCATTTGATGGAAACATTTGTAACAAATACCATATTTCATAAAAATTATTTCTTTATTTGGGCCCATTAAGTAATTTAAACCTCCCAAATAGTGATTACTTTTTGTATTTATAGAAATTCTTCACCTCCTCACTTAAAAAAGGGAACCCACTCCTATCACTTATACACACCGGAAAAAACATTTTCTTCATCCAAAACCTACCCAATACATTTAAAACATTACATACCCTCATATTATAATACTTATTTTAGGAATAAATCCTACATAGTAAGGAATTATAAAAAAAACTAAGGAGGATAACCTAAGAAGTAGTAATGATTTTTCAAAATAATTTTTATTTATTTCCTTCCACTAATCCATAAATTATTTTTATATAATTATTGTATAATAGAATCAGTATCTTAAATATAATACATGTTTTAATGTGTTTTTAATACCTAAAACAACAAACACTTCCATCTAAAGGGATACTTAATCATCATTCTTGTGTATGACAGACTATCGCCTCAAAAACAAATGTAATTCCTTCCTCTATTACTACCTCTGAAGGATGACAATAATTATAGAAGAATTATATATTATATATATATATATATTATTTATTTATTTTTCAGTAATTATTATATAAAATGTACCTTCAAACTATCCATTTGTTTTGGGAATATGATAATGTCGTTTATGTGTACGTGGGATTACCGCCTTTCGAAGTGATGTGATTCAGTTACAATATTGATGGAATTTATTATGGATGGTTTTAATAAAAATATGTGATATTTATGAAATAAAAATTATATAAGAAATAATTTATCTATATATAACTCACTTTTCATTCTTTAAATATATAGGAAAATGGATGCAGTATTCATGCCTTAATATGACCTACCATCTCCATGAAT
Source organism: Viscum album (assembly GCA_963277665.1). Classification (NCBI taxonomy): domain Eukaryota; kingdom Viridiplantae; phylum Streptophyta; class Magnoliopsida; order Santalales; family Viscaceae; genus Viscum; species Viscum album. Next base: position 1,702,339,124 of record OY728121.1, on the reverse strand, counting down.
GACACAATTAATTTTTAATCACTTAATTATTTGTATTACCTTAAACACATATATAATGAATAAATATGATATTAAAATACATATTTAAATTCTTTAGATGATAAAATCATGATAGGTGTATGAGGACCAATGAAATAACTTGTCAACACGTACTTGAAAAAAGGCAATTAACATATGAAAGGATGAAAATATTGAATGATTATTTCTGAATGACTAATAATATGTAATGAAAAATCACAAAAGATGTGATAAACGTTAATATGGTTCTCTAATAAGTTATTAACATGATTAAAACCATTATACAAGATGTTAAAGTGATTTCCACCAAAAGATATCTTAAGGGAAGAAATTTCATCTCAGTTTTCATTCCATTGAGAATTTTTTTTATTATACAAAAATTCATTGTAATGTGGTGTATATAATTATTAATTTTCATTTATTATAATTATTCACTCATATATCATGTTATTTAACGTTTCACTTGGAATTATTTCATCTATGATGTTTTAACATGATAATAACCAAGTGGTAAAATTTGTCACTAAAATATCACATTTATTTGTTATTGTTAACTTTCTCATGACACAATCACTTACTTATAATAATTTATCTTCATTAATTTCATTTATATTTCATGTATATATTATTTTATATTTAATATGATCATTTCCTAAAACTTTAGCACTTTGATGCATCAGTAGTCTCGTGAGATGAATAAATTGGTCAAATTAGATTGGATTATCCCAGTATTTTTACAATATCTCGATAATAGAACTTGATGGTAATGGATATATGTTCCTAGGAATCATGGAATCAAATTATTATTAAATTTATACATTCATATTTAAGTTATTATTATTGATTATATTTCCAGTATGACAAAATATATGTATTAGTTTCAATCTGAAGTTATTATTTAAATAGTATGTGTGTTTATTTATTTACTTTTCCATATTCATTATTCCTTATATATTTATTTAAATGGAATATGTGTTTAGTTATTTACCATGAAATATTTATTATTCATTACCCTTTTATTTATATTTCATGTTTGATTAGTCATTTTACATATTATATTGATTATTTATTGTTTAGTTATTTAAATGGAATGTGTGTTAAATTATTTTTGTTACCATATTGATTATTCATTATTGATTCTTGATAGTATCCAATATACTTAAACCTTACCATGAATTTTAAATCAACCATATTTTTTCCATTCCACACGATATGAAGATTAATTCTTAGAATGAGTTTCGTGGATACTGAGTTTTTACTTTTTTATTTTTTAGTTTACTTTGAAAATGTATTATCTTGTACGTCATATTGTTATCTGAAAGTACTAAAATAATATGTCCTTTGGGATTTGATACTTGTATCAATGTTAATTTAGTAAATTAAAGCTTCTAATCCAAGGTACTGGGGGCTTGATCAATATGATTTGAATTAGATAAAGTATAATAAAAACTATAGAATATATATTTAGGAAAATACAGATTAATGAACAGGACCCTATAATAGAAAATGTGGATAAATATATAATAACGTACTTAAGAAACCATGTTTTTGATTATGAGATTCGATATACCTAATTTTTTTTATGTAAAGTATTTCAATTGTTTTTAAATTAAAAATTATATTACATAATGTTATGACATAATATAGTGTATTTCATTGTTTAGAACATCTACAAGAATGAACAAGGGTACTAATAACCGTGGAAAATGTAGAGGTTAGGCTATTGATAAAACTGACACAGCTGGTGTTGGAACTTAGAATGATATGGATATATTATTGAATAATAATCCAATTTTGGAAAATAACCTTTCCCGAATAGATAAACTAATTATGTTATGATATTATCTGATGCTGGATTGATTCTTGTGATAGTGACCCCATTTATTTATTAGGGATATTGATCCAATGGCAGCCGAGAAATATAATAAGTATTAGGAGAATATTTTTATGGAATTGGGATGTGGTGAAAAGGAAAATGTCACACTTCCAGTTTATTGTCTTAATGGTGATACTGATCAATGTTGGTCATTGAACCAAAATTTTATGGAAGAAGAGGATAAATAACTCATATAATGGAATGGTTTTAAGGACACATTATTTGACTTATAATTCCCTCGTGATAAATACATTGAGATGAAGAGAATGTTCATTATTTTAAATCAAAATGAGGAATAATTTTTTTGTGGTGTATGAATATACCATTATATGGTTAGGAAGATATTCTATAGATTTAATAAGTAAAACAAAATGAATGATTTACCATTTCATTGATGGGATTGAGTGTTGTCTCTGAATGGTGATAGTTTGTCAAAAACTTTCATCATATAATGTAGCATGTTTTTGTGATTTCATGACAAACAGGGAATTCTCCAAGTCATTTGGATGCAAAAGGATGCAATGGAAGTAGATGAAGATAGAAAAATTAAAGGATAAGGGGGGAAGGCAATAAAGGATTTTAAAAAATGTTATACCTATGGAAATAATCACCTTAGGAAATGATTTATGGGTTTGATAATTTTTTATAAGTCTAGAGAAAACGGTCACCAGAAAAAAAGTAAAATGGGAATAAATAAAACAATATCATTTAGTGTTTGAAATTTACCATTATGGGGCACTATGAAAATTAATTCCACAATAATAAAGGAAATTTATCTCAGAAGAAGCAAACAGATCAAGGTCAAGCATTTTTTGTTGATACAACTGATGTTGAATGATTAATGTGATTATATATGTATATACAAGTATTTTTTTTCAAAAATAAGTTATTGATGATATTATAGTTATAATAATTATAAAATGTAAAATTATTTTACTGCAGAACTATTCCATTAAGGATTTAATGTGTATGTATAATGGTACCAATGAATAAGAAAAATGTTCTAGTAGAAAGTTTATTTTTTTTGGAAATCATGGGATTTATGGAATAATAGAAATCAATATGTTATTAATGTTAATATAATGATTTTTTATAATGAGTTGATTGATATGGATAAAGTAAATTAGATACAACTAACCAAAATGGAACATCTTATAATGTTCTTCATAATAATAATTAGGAATGGTCCTAAGATAAACAATTTTTGAAATGGTTTAAGTTTAACATTGGATGTGGTTTTATACATTATTAAAAATCTCCATCATATGAGGCAACCATCTCCAAATGAGTATGTAGAAGTAGTTCATGGAAAAACCAAAGGATACGTTTATGAATATGATAATGAAACGAATCATGTATGAATTTCTCCTTATATTCTTAGAGAGTAAATGAATTACTCAACTCTAGTAAAAGTATCTTGAAATAAATATATAGTCCCATTAACATAATTTTTGAAGATATAAATTACTTTTTTCAAACCACTAGTTTATGGATTTGTGGTCATTAAATTTATTATGAACATGTTATCTATTTCCCTCTCGTATTATTTTAGTGTTAGGTTTCTCATCAATGTCCATGTTTTTATTTCCCACATATGTTATCCTATATAGAATCCTAGTTATGTGATTATTCCAAATGAATTTTGTACTTATTTTTATTTTTTATTAAGAGCTAATTCTATTAACTCTGGTATGATGTGGTTTTTTACATAATGGTATTTAAAAATGGAAAACCCATAATTACAATGATTATGATTAAATTGATTGGAGGTAATTTATTTAAGGTGGGGTGAATGCAACACCCTGAAAATTATAAAATAATAACATTTTAATTGAAATCTTGAATGGTATTCAATAACAAGTCTATAGTGGAATATAACACTATGAGACATTAAAATATATTCATTGTTTTAAATAAATTGAATATATTTTTATATATTTCGACACATGTGATGTTCTTTATTTGTTTATACATTTTCATACCTATTATTTAACATTAAAACATGTTTTTACCTAACACATTGTGTTTCTTAGATGAAATGTTTTATTTTGGAGTTCATGGTACATGTCAGGTATTTTCAAGCCAAAGTCACAAATCGGGAAAGATGAGAATAAATATTTGATTATACATGACGTGTACTTTATAAACACACACCATGTTCTTTCATCCAGACACTGTTCAACCAGAATGAGTACATTCCCATGTAGACAACCATATATCACACTCTATCTACATCTCATTCACATGCTATGTCCAACCTTCCATATGTGGTTGGTGGATCAACTTGAAACTACACCCCATGTGGAGTATCACTACATATGGGGTATCCCCTCCAATCGACCGTCGACACATTGAATGTCATTGGGTGGCTCAATGGATCACCTACCGGTTGAGAAACCCAAGAAAGCCACATAGACTTAAGTACACAGTGTGTAATTTATGGTTCACACCTTGTAGTATGGAATTCTATAAATAAGAGGGCATCTATAAGGCCCCATCCTTAAACATTAAAAAATCTTAAATTATGCTAATAATTGAAATTGAGGATATTTTAATGTTTAGTTTATTAGATAATTATGGTATAACTATTACATTACATCTCAAAACTAACAATGTAGACCCTTCTACCCAGTATCCATTTGTTTTCACAAAAGAAAATTCAGAAAAGAAATCCATAATTCTTTTCTTTATATAAATCTTCATGAGTTCTTCCTTTCTCTTACCCTACCGTATACCCTGTGAAACACCTTTCAAAAACATGGGATGATCATAAAAATCATAGTAAGGGTTATGAAATATAGATAGAAACCATTAGATCATCAATATATAGAAAGCATAATCCTTTTATCATACCTCATGAAATCATACGATTTATGAATAACACATAGAAATCATAAATCATAAATGTAACTTCTAGCTTCCATAACATACATATATTGTATCTATCATAACTATATAGTGAGTTACATCAGATTAACCATCATATTATATTCCCTAAATCTCTTTGGAGAAACACTAACATTTACCTCCATCACATCACCTAATGAATTTGTGTGCTTTCTTACGATCACCCACCCAAGGATTATCATGGAACCAGCCATATACGTGAAAAATTTCCAACAAAAATAACATATTCATAATACATAAAATAAGAATAAGGCAAATAAAACATTTCTACATTGTAATTACAATATATCATTTCAAGAAATTGAAATAATCAATACTTTATCAATCCATTTTCAAAACCATTTAAAACAATTAATAAATTTATTTTTTAATCACAATTTCTCGTACCACATTGAATATTTTGAAAGAAATTTTAATTTCAAAACATTAACGTCCATATAAATAAATCCCTAATTTTTTTTAAACATGGAAATTAATGGAAAGTATTTAGAAGAATAAATCTTTAAAACATTTAAAACGACATTTGAGTTAAAATGTTGCTAACGAAATGAGAGACGCTTGAATACAAATATCTGAGAAATAAAATTAATCAATGATTTTAATATCATGAGAATAAGGATATTCATGATATAATATGTCAAAGGGCAATATATACAACATATAAACCTAAATTTGGTGTATAACAATGAGTAAGTCTCATTGGAATGTAAATTGAGATAAAGTCCCTTGAAAAGATCATATCCTTAAAATAAGGACAAATAAGGAAAATAATTATGTGTGAAAAGTAAAAATACACCCATTATATGTGGAAATTAAGTGTAAAACAGTCAGTGGTCATTCACACATATTCATCGCACAATATAATGAAGAAGTAAAAGTTTAACCCAAATAATTGAAATTGGGTTAGGATTTTCTCTTACAGATATTCGACAGCCTAATGGCATCACTTTAAAATTCCAAAAATTAGTTTATGAGAGATAAAATGGCCTCTCATCACATGGACATAAAATTTCTAGTAATAATGATATATAGAAACATATCCCAACATAAGGAAAATGAAATTAAAAGACAAACAATATGACTCTAACTAAAAGAGTATGGTAAAAAGTTCCCATATCGATTTGGTTACATACAAAACATAGACCACATGAAAGAGGGATCATACAATGAATATGTAAATACACATATATTAAACAAAAATACACAATTAATACAATCATGTTCTATACATACACGACACAAAAGGAAATAGTGGTAAATATAACATGAATCTAATGGGAATAAAACGTTTGATAAAAACCCCTTAACAAATTATAATCAGTCGATTTGTATGACAAAAGTTAATAACCACCTATGGAATCACATAATATAATTAATATAAATAGAATCATGATAATATATATCAAATGGTAGTACACAGTACAAAACAAGAAATAAATAAGTGGAGAACAGTGGAAAATAAATAAGTATATAGACAATATAAATATATTATATATCACATGTAATTACAGTGCCATCTTAATGGACACAAAAAGAGGTTGTAGGAGAAGATTGAACAATCATCATTTTGTGAGGCATTAGGTCATCGTCCATAGAAACAGTATCTTCATTACCAAATTGACGGAGGTGTGTGTAGGTGTAACTCGTATCCTTATTATATAAACAACCTAATATATTTAAGATATTTTAGTTGTCATAAAATAATGTAATGAAAAGAGTTTATGGGGTTTATAATGTAAAATAAAAGAAAAAAACATATGATAAGACATTATCTTTAAATCAAGTAACTCACTTTATTTTGAACCAAAAGGATTTCTTGAAGTAATTTTTGCCTAAGGTATGGATTCTAGGTGGAAAAGAGGAATATAGAGAGCTTATTTGGGTAGAGATTCAATGAGCCATGGGGCTTGAGAGGTGTCAGTAATGGGTTAGAGGTGAGGGCTTTTATAAGTGGGGGAAGATCTCTTTTGGAATGATTGAAAATATTATTATATTATATAATGATTTTTAGTTTCTAAAGGACCAAAATTTATTATAGTCTAAGATAAGATGTATGTTGTTTGAAATAAATTCATAAAATAAGAATTAGACAGGTTTTGGATACTTTTTTAATCTTTTTAATCTTATTAATTTAAATCATTCCTTAATGAGGTAAACATATCATCATTATTGTGTCATAAATAATATTATTTATTTAATGTCTAAAAATGATAAAAAAATACCATGAGTTAAGAGATTTTTTTATATTTATAATGAATTTTTATATTCAAATATATCAATTATATTACCCCACATTAAATTTGTTTTAGAAAAGAAATACATGTTTGTGATATTTTTATTTTTTACTTCAAATAAGAAGTTAATAATATCATTATCTCAACCAAATGGATTTCAATGGCCAAAAATCTCCTCCAAGGATTTTATAGGTCAACCATGATTCATACAATAAGGTTAGGACATGAGTTATGGTAATTTTATATTTATATAATATTATATTTATCTTGTATTACCCTATTTATCTTTAACCGCGGTAAATAAAAGTCAAAAGGTACTATTCACCAACAATTATTTTCATCTTATGAAACCAAATTTTACTTAATAATAACTACCAAGTAGTTATTATTTTTAAAATTCAATTCATTGAAATAGTAAAATTTCATTAAAATGATGAAGTCATTTTTTTAACTACTACTCTCTGTTTTCACCATTCATATAGAATTGATGTTTTTCAGAAAAATACAAAACATTAATCCTAAGCTATATTTGATATTCCAAATTCAAAACTGATTTCTGTTTTACCAAATTATAAACATAGAAGTTTCATTAATTAATTTATAAATAATTGTCATTGTCAGAACAAAAATGGGAGTTTTTTAAGAAATAATAACTGTCAAAAGATTGACACATGTTTATGTCCAATTTCAAAGTGAAATTACTTCCAAAGACCAAAATTAGATTAAATGGTAAAAATATTATCTAATTAAATTTTAAAACCAATTAAAATGATAATATATCCATTTAAAATAATTATATAAAAAGGTAATTTTGAAATAAAATATATTTGTATTCACTATTCATTAAAAAATTAATTTTATCAGAAAAATACCAAAAAATTACCCAAAGTAAATTTTGATGTCCCAATTCTAAAAAAGAATTTTATTTTTTCAAATAGAACATATAAAATTTACCAAACATGATTTAAAGAGGGTTCACCATCAAAAGGGGGTAAATCAACCATTTGAATAATATTAGAGTATTTATGCTTAAAATTAGATTCATTCATATTTTAAGCCTCTAAATTTTATTTGATAAATGTTAAAAAACATTAAGCAATCAGGTATAATAATATTTTTGTTAGTTCTATTCAGTCTCGCCAATACAATGGCTTCGCATTGACAATAATTTATATAATATTATATTATTATTTTTCAGTTGGACCCAACGTTTTATGCACTTTATGATTTCATATAAAACCATTATTGCGTATCAGGTAATCCAATGAACATGGAATACCCTTGGAATTGAAATTAATATTTACATTACAAATATTAGTAATTATACAATTACATATTCTTTATTTACCTCAGATGTTACATCCTTCCCCCCTTTTGGGAATTGTGACCTCACAATTTTAAAATTGGGCTTAGAAACATCCTTAAAAGTCCCACATCAGAAAAAGAGTCAATAAAAATATTACTTTAAAAGAAATAAATATAAGTTAAAAGGTCACCCAAGATAACCCATACTAGGATTCCATATAGAAAAACATTGATATGGAAGATAAATTTAGTGTCATGTTTTGATAGATAGTGATAGAACACAAGAACAGGAGGAAGTTAACCACCAAAAAATCACAAAAATGTGATGGGTTAAACGGTGCTTGATTCCCTAGTAGGAAACATTAACAGACAACATTTTGGTTTTATATTCCATCTCATAAAGTTGGAGAGTTTATTTATGATATTGACTAAGGACATAAAAAAATATATTTACTTTTAAAGTAGAGTTTCATCTTTATGTGTTTTTCTAACAAAAACTCATTTTTTCTCCAAACGATGAGTATTCAAGATGACTTGGTACACCAAAAACACTAAAATGAACTTCTATAGAATCAAATAATCCTCAAAAGACGAACCATATATTTCCCTTACCTTTAGACATTAACCAAATCCAAAATGGTTAGTACAAGATCAGATAATCCAGAAAAGGTTAATATTTTTTAAAAAATAAATACTACTGGTAATCACCATAATTGAATAAACAAAACCCAAATCTCAATAAATACCATTCAACACAAAGATGTCCTTAAACATAATTAAAATAATCCAAAATATGTCTAAAACCCAATATTCAAAAGGATTTCATAACATAGTCTTCTATAGTAAATCATAGCATTTATATCCAAATAACAATGACTACTCTTGAAGTCGCATTCTTAAGTGTAATTAACAAAATCACATATTATCTATGATAGGTTAATCATTTTCACAAATATCCCAAATCTCTATATGTCCATAATAAAAACATAAATTCTTCCAAAATAAAATTCCACCATTACTCCTCAGTTGAAATACCCAAGTATTCTATTTCTATATGCATATAGTTTCCCAAAAGGAGAAAAAATATTCCAAAATAACCATTATCACTTCATCCCCAAATCGTATCCCTATACTAAGGATATTTATATGATAAAACATAAGATCCCCAATCAACTTATTCTTGATCAATAAAATCATTTATGTAAAAAGAAGAAGCCATGCTAACCAAGGACTTCATGTTGTCCAGTGGTAGGCAATAAATCCCAATCACAAGTTGGTTGTGGGTCGATTCCCATAGCTTTTTCGGACGCGACAGGTTGTTACCAGGTCTACAGGTTTTCCTTTTTCAAAAACTATATAATTTTATAACATTCAAAAAATGTGATAAACTCCTGAAAATAACCATACCATTATTTAACCTCAACGTTAGTCTTATGCCTCTGATTTTCATCCTAACTCACAATGATCTCAATATCTTAATTCCTGAATTCTTAAATATATGGAATTTTTTTTTACCTCCATAATATACCATTACTCCCAAAGAAATAACATCATACATTGATCATGGTGTCTGCCTAGTTTCATTATCATCTTGTTCACATAGATATAGAGTCCATTAATTACAACAATGATTTAGAGATCCATAAAAATTATCTACTTCCTTTATCCCAATACTACTTCTAAAACATGTGTCATATGGGTGAATAGAGAAAAAAGTTTTGGTAAATAATCATGTATGACAAATAATTTCAAAAAATGTGATAAAACATTATTTCTATAAAATAGTCTGCCCGAGTTTGAGTTGAAACATTCAATAAATAGTCCATTTAAATTACCATAAGTATGTTCCAAATGACTATAATTTAAAAGAAAATATAAATAAGTTGCGAAAGGGTATCATTCTTAATCACCTTTTTCAAAAACATAATATGATTCAAAATCTTGTGATAAGGTAAAATATTTTAAAATACCTTGATAATATATATCATTCTTGAATTTTTTTTAATATTGTGAAAATTGGATTTGATTAAATACAACCCATAATCCACGATGATGTCGAGGTATAACAGGGGTGTCTTATTTCTCAAACAATTTTTTTCAAGTGAGTGGTATGATAAAAAATGTTTCACTGTCGTCTGGACATGAATTTGCAATAATTATTGAAAGCAAGTCATCCGGAAGAGATATGAATTTTTTTGAGATCCTCCTCCTTCCATTTGTAATAGACATTCCTTGTTCTGAAATAGTTACCAAATATAGATTTAATATAAGTAATAGACATAGAGACTAACCATGTTTAACAAAAAATCATAATCCCTAAAGTTTTCTAGAAAAACCTATGATATGAACTATATGGCCCCAGACTTAAACAACACATAATATTGAATTATGTTAATAATTCAAATTGAGGAATTTTTTAGGTTTTGAGTTTTACAGAATTTGGCCACAACCATTTCATTAAATCTTAAAAATTACAATGTGGACAGATCTAATCAAAATCCATTTTTTCATAAAATAAAAATTCTTAAAAAACAAAACATTTCTTTTCATGATATAAATATTCTTGAGTTATTCCTTTCTCTTAACCTTCCTTTTACCCTGTGAAAAAACATTTAAAAAACACGGGAATATTATAAAAAGCCCAGTAAGGGTTAAAAAATAAATAAATAATACATTAGTTTATCAATACATTGAAAACATAATCTCTTTTACATACCACATGAAATCATAAGATTTATGAATAACACATAGAAATCATAAATAATAAATGTAAGTTGTGGCATCCATAACATACTTACATTGTTGCTATCACAACTGCACAGGGTGTTATTGTGGAATAACCATAACAATATATTAATTAAATATCTTAGGTGAAACATTAACGTTTACCTCCGTCACGTTACCCAGTGCATTAAAGATCTATCTATGGCTCACCCACCCTAGTTTTATCTCGGAACCACCCATATAAGTGAAAAATTCCCAATAAACATAACATATTCATAACACATAAACAACAATAAAGTAAATATAACACTTCCACATTGCAATCACAATATATAATTTCAAGATATTGACATAATCAATGCTTTATCAAACCATTTTCAAAACCATTTAAATCATTTAATATATTGATTTTTGAATCACATTGTCCCATAACACTTTAATGATTTTGAACGAAATTTTAATTTCAACACATTATCATCCATATATATAAATCCTCAAAACCATTTCTATAACATGGACATTATTTAGAAATATTTATAAGAATAAATATTTAAAACATTTAAAATGATATTTTAGTTAAAGAGTTCCTAACCAAATGAGAGACGCATGAATACAAATATTTTAGGAATATCATTAATAAAACCTTATAATATCATGAGAATAAATAGATTCATGATACAATATTTAAAAGGGCAGTATATACACCATATAAAAGTGAAATGGTTTATAACAACGGATACGTTTCAATGGAATGTAAATTGAGATAATGTCCCTTGAAAAGATCATATCATTAGATTAAGAACAAATCAATGAAAAAATAATGTGTGAAAAATAATAATACACCCAATATAAGTGGAAATTAAGGGTAAAAAATCAGAGTTCATTCTCACATATTTATGACACAATATAATCAAGTAGTAGATGTTTATCCAAAACAATTGAAATTGGGTTAAGAAGTTCTCTTACAAAAATTTGACAGTAAAAAAATGTTGCATTAAAATTTAGAAAATGAGTTAATGAGAGAGAAAAGGGTATGTCATCACATGGATATAAAATTTACAGCAATAAGGATATATAAGAACATATACCAATATAAGAAGAAATAAATTAGAATATATAAATGAAGTCTTTAACTAAAAGAGTACGGTGAAAGGTTCCCTTACAGATTTGGTAACATACAAAACATTAAGCACATGAAACAAGGATCATACAATGAAGATGTAAATAACCATAAATTAATGTATATTACACAATTAAAACAATCATCAGATGTACATACACCACACAAAAGGAAATTGTGGAAAATATAGCATGAATCTCACAAGAATAAAAAGTGAGATGGAAACCCATTACCACATTGTAATCAATCGAGTCATATGACCAAAAGTTAATAACCATAAAATGATTCCCTAAATAAAATGAATATAAATAGAATCATTATAATATATATCAAATGGTAGTACACAACACACCACATGCAATAAATAATTGGTGAACGATGTAAATCTCACAAAATTAAAAGTGAGATAAGAAACCCCTTACCTCATGTTTCACTTGACATGTATGTTCTGTGTTCTTCCTTAAATATAAAATTAATTTAATTTTTACTTTTTTAAGAACAATTTTTAATTTTATTATTACGTATATATCACTTATTACCTTTCAATAACAATTATTTAATTATTTCAGTTCATGTCATACATTTGGTTGATGTTCAGAACTTTGGTCAAAAATGAACTTGTTATAATTAAAAATTGTCCATGTGGTCAAAATTCCATTACCTACAGAATGATATTCATGATTTAGATATCATATATATCATATATATCTTGTGTATATGTATTTATAATATTCCATATCATTTGGGGTTGCGAAATGAAATGCACCGTTCATGGAGACGGTAAGCCGTACGTACTAATGAACACTACTTTAATTTCTATTTTATATTTAATATAATGAAAAAATAATAATACATAGGTATATTATAGTTGTATTATACCATATATGTTACGTAATTTAATTAACTCCATAATTAATACATTCCATGTATGACATGAATTTTTCATATCACTTTGAGGGGGCAGTAGTCCGCACTTCCACAAATGAAATTATCGTGTTTACCAATTATGGAAACCGTAAAGGTATGATATAAATGAAAAATAAATAATTATAGAGTAAATATAAATATTATATCTATCACATTTATATATTGTGCCATCTTATTGTAAAATATATGATGTGGTAGGAGAAGATATAACAATCATCTTTTTTTGAGGGAGTAGTTCGTCGTCCGCAGAAACAGTATGTTCTTCACCCATTAGACAGACGTGTGTGTAAGTGTAGCTTCAATCCATATCATATAAAAAAACTCTTATATTTAATATCAGATAATTTTTATAAGATAAAGGAATAAAAAGAGTTTTGGGATTTAAAAATGTAAAATATAAGAAAATAACGTAAGAGAAGATGTTTCCTTTAAATCAGGTAACTCTTGTTGGTTTGAACCAAAATGATTTCATGAAGTCCCTTCTGCCTAATGTAAGTCTTATAGGTGGAAGATATGGATATTGAGAGATTATTTTGGGAGAGGTTGGACAAGATAATGGGCTTGAGAGGTTTGGGTAATGGGTTAGAAGTGAGGGCATTTTGTACGGGGGGGTGGGGTGCTCTTTAAGAAAGTTTGGAAATATTATTTTATTATGTAATGATTGCTGGTTTCTAAAAGTCCAAAACTTATTAAAGTAGAAATAATACCACTTTTGTTCAAAATAAAATCATCCAACAAGAATTGGACAAGTTTTGAATATTTTTTTAATCTTTATAATCTTATTTATTTAAGTCATTCATTAATTAGGTAAACCGAACATCATTATTGTGTCATAAATAATTTTATATATTTGATGTCTAAAAATAATAAATAAAATACTATGATGTATGAATCCATTTTAGATTTCAAGTGAATATTTATTGTAAAATATATCAATTATATAACCCCATATTAATTTTTTTAGCAAAACGATACATGTTTATGATATTTTTGTTGTTACTTAAAATAAAAAGTTGTTAGTGTCATTACCTTACCCCATTGACTTTAAAAGGCCAAAAATCACATCATAATTACTAATAACATCCATGTTAGTCATATTTTTGAAATAAAATTCACAGAAGATATAAACTGTCATTTAAATGATCAAGTCGGTTTTTTAACTACTACTCAGTGTTTTCACTATTCATCAAAAATTGATGTTTTTCAGAAAAATACCAAAACCCCATCCAAGTAAATATTTGATACCCTGAGTTCAAAAATGATGTCTATTTTAAAAAATTTAAAACATTATTGTTTAATTAATTAGTTTAAAATTAATTACCATTGTCAATAAAAAAAAGCGCGTTTTTTTGATAAATAATAACTATGAAAAGATTGACACTTGTTTATGTCCAATTTCAAAGTGAATTTGTTTCCAATGACCAAAATTGGACTAAATGGTAAAAATATAATCTAATTATACTTTAAAAATATTTAAAAATATAACATATCCATTTAAATAAATTAGATAAAAAGGCTGTTTTGAAATAAAATACAGTAATATGGAAATTTATTAAAGAGAAAAGAAAACAGTAGAAGAAAAATACAAACAAAAAACACCAAAACCATAAAAAATGGTTAAGGTGAAAAAGAAAGAAACCAAAGCCGACAAACACCCAATAAAAAAGGGTGGGCTATGGGATGAGTCCACCAATACCACCAATGATGATCAAATCCGGAACAAGAAAGATATCTCCACGACAGAAGAATCTCCATCAGCCCTGGCCTTTATTAGCCAAAAAACAGCAACAAAAAAGCCATCCTTCCACCAAAAGAAGCCAGCAACTAAGCCTCCAGCCCGCTCCAAACAGAACACTAAACATAGTTTGTGAATCATCCACCTTACTAAGAATAGCCACATTCTGATTGTAGGAGTCCTCCCTGAGTCCAGTCTTTGCTATGACCAACAATCAGTAAGAAACCTCACCAGGAGGCAGGGCAGTCTTACTGTGAACTCTTGAAGAAGTTACAGCTTTTAGAGAGCCCCCAGTACCCCGGGAGATGTTCTCCTTCTCAAACTGGGATGGAGTTTGAATTGATGTCATTTATTCTCTTGTGTTGGACTTTTCAGCCTTCTCCAGCACCTGTTTATTAGGCTGTACATCATCCTCCTTGTCTATGGGGTTAAAAAATCTCTGTTTGGGGGAAAACATCCTGAGACCAGTCTTCTCAGTGGCCTGTATTTGGTTGGAGACAACACCAGTGAGTAGTGCAGACCTGCAGTAAACTCCAGGGGGTGTTTTAGCAGTGAGGAGATAACCACCAGACCTGAGTGTATTGGCTGCCTGTTTGATAGAGGGCTGCATTTTCGTATCTTGCACACCTAAAATCTGCAGTGTTGTAGGTGTAGTTCTAGCATTTTCTAGATTAGTTCTAGAGGGACCTATCCCAACAGAGGACTCAAAAATAGCTTTGAATCCTTTGATGTCCAAACCATAGCCATAAAGTGACATGAACCAGCCAAGAGAAAAACTCATGGTAATTTACTTCCAGATTCAACCAGCTCAACAAGATAAGCTTTAGTAATTATGGGAATATGTTTTGAACTCCTTACCTTTAAAGCATTATCCGTGATTTTCCTGGATTTAGGGGGTCTCCCTACTTTCCTTTTCGAGCATTGAGGACCTTTGTAGCCTTGAATCAGGTCATCAATGTTAACAACTTCTGGTATCCCACTGTCCTTTTAAAATCTTTGTGAGCATCCGCGGGAACCAAAATGATGGGCAGCATTTTGAGCATTTTTTTCAGAAGCAACATTACTGTTAATAGTAGATAACATAGCCGAAGTATCAGACATTCTCTCCATGGAAGCTGGTAGATGAATCTGCAGGTTCTTCTGAGTATTGATGCTGAAACCCAGTTCTGTAGCTGAGTTAGGATCACAGTTCTGCCCATCCTCAACCTCTGTGGAAGTATCCAGGTTTGAAGCATCAATTAAATCTTCTTTATCATCCTGTAAAGAGATAAAAAAAATCATGGATTTCATTCTGAAAATTCATAAAAAAACTGATACTCATCCTCCTCATTCTGTAAATCATAAACCAGAATACAAACATCATTGCTAATCTTAGAGAATAGGTGAAGATCCTCCTTTGAAACCCATTCAAAAACCGGCTGAATAGGCACAAGTTTTAAGATCTGCCCTTCCTCCTCAGCCACATCAGCCCATGAAACCCTTTGTGATGAAGAATAAACATGATACTTTGGTAAAGCATCATTTTAAAAGGGAATATGAGTTTTAATAGGAGGGACAACTGACTTTAGAATTCCTTTTTTTCAATAAAGACAACCTTGTTCTTTTTATTTCTGTTGACATAATTCCATTCAGAAACCTTAGAAGACACCTTGGCATTTCTCTGAATCAACCTACAGTTAGAGATATTATGTCCCACAATTTTACAGACATCACAAAAGTAGGGCACATTCTCATATTCCAATCGAATATCAGATTTAATACCATTGGCATTAAACAGAATCGAAGCAGGTCTTTTTACTTCCAGGTTAATGTCCACAAGTATTCTGGAAAAATAACCATTTTCACCATCCAAGGTGTGTTGATCTATCCTCATATGAGTACCAATACATGATGCAATGTCTTTGAGGATTCTAGGATGCCAATACACCCAATTTAATCCATGCAATTTAACCCAAATTTGTGCATTAGATTGCTTGAGGTTAAAAGGGTTAAAATTAAGCCTCTAACTTCTACAGGATAAATGTAAAAAAACATTTAACAAATATGTATAATTATATTACAGTTATTTCTATTAATTCATTCCAACACAACGAGTAGGAGATAACAACCATTTAAAATAATATTATATTATTATTTTTCAGTATGACCCAACATTGTGTGAAATATATGATTTCAAAGAAACCCATTGTTTCATATATGGTACACCATCGAACATGGAACCCCCTTTAAAGTAAAATTAATATTTAATTAACAAATATAAATATATATAAAAATTCCATATTCATTATTCACCTGGGGAGTTACAGTATTCCTCTGAGGTTGGTTGGGCATTCTGGGGGAGGTACTTCCGCTCTCCCATTCAACCTCCTCCCAAATCGAAATTTCAGTTTTTATCTATATTTTCATTTCTATTTAGTGTAATTATTTCCTTCCTCATATTCCTCTCATATACATGGTAGGGGTTTATTTTTGGATCAATCCTCACACCATGATCACGATCATAAGAGGCCAACTTTCCCCTCATTGATGTTGTGATAATGATTGTGAGTGGTTTCTAATTGAAATCCAAAAGTGTTGTTTTATTATGACATTTGTTTACAACGTTTTGAATGAATTTATAACCTTATTTACTATTTGTATTTTATTGAAACAAGAATGAAAAAAATTGAAAAAACTGAAGGAGTGGAAATTGTTGAATCCATGACCATTTGTTGAGGCCGTTTCCAATTGCTTTGGGGATAAAATAACCTAGACATGATTTTTGTACTTAATTTCCAGAATAAGGAATTAACCATTAAATGGGTAATTGTTTGATTTCGGATTAAGAAACAACAATTTTATTAAATACCAGAGGTAAATAACTTTAGTTAATAAATTCAATACATAATAATGATTATTCTAATAACACATGGGCAGAATTACAACCCGGACACACTTGTCTTCTATTTTTTATATTCTTCTTTGGTTTTAATTTTCATTTCCATATATTGTTTCACTTATTTTATTTTCCCTTCATCATATTTCTATTTGGATAACGAATTAAGATTCGATGACTTGTGATGATTCTACTGAATCTTTTTTCTCCTCATGGGATCAACTTCAAATGATGCTAGATACTTAGTGAGTTTTTGTCATATGGGAAAAATAATTTCTAAATTTGGACTACAACTTACGATGGGATAAGTAAAAAATAATGATGTCATTACTGGGGAAAATGGAATGCCGGAATGTGATTCTGATTCAAATATTCATTTACCATGAATTTCCCTTTTTTCTTTGTAGTTTTCTTGATTATTTTTCTTAGGAATATCAAACCATCTTCCTAGGGATTATTATCTAACTAGGGAGTGGTACATTGCACATGGAGAGGATTTCTATCCATATAATCCATCATTTTTGTACTCATACCTAGAAGATTATTATCCATATATGGATGATCAATTTCAATATGAGGAAACCCCATGTATATTCCCCACCCCACCCTTATGTACTTATCCTATGGAAGCATCTCTAGGTAATACCAAAGCATTATTATCAATGATGTAGTCCTTTACTATATGCCAGTTGAACCAAAAAAAGGATGGTCTAACTATGAAATATTGTAGGGTTGAACATTGAGATAATTTCCAATTCAGATACTATGGTATAGTTTAATGAAGAATGTTCCGAACCATTTACAACTGAGGAAATATGTTATGATATGGGACCCACCTACTATTCACTAAGGATTATTATACATACTTTTCTGTGTTCAAACATTGGATATGGGGAATCACAACAACACATTAATACCATATTTAAACGATTATTTATTTCTATCCCCTAATTTGATTATTTACCAGTTTCAATGGATTACAATGATTGTTTTCTATTATTTAGTATTTTGAAGCAGGATACTTAGACGGTGGAGAATATTCCAGATCATGCCAAGAACCAAGTCAACCATCTACATCTACTAGCCCATGAGTAGGGCTTCTACAGTCTTCCACCTAGACCACCTAATGTTCAACAAACTTGGAATCAAAATTAGGTAACCACACACGTGTGGTGGTTCACAATACGATATCCACATGCACCTTCATATTACGAGTAGGTACCCCTAACTCACGTATAAAAAAATACTCAAAACAAAGGCTCTTGCTGAAAGGAAACCCATTATATGTCTCCTCCCTTGTTTTTTATTTTTAATGACTACATAGTTTTTATTTATTATACACACATTGTGTACCACTTCATTTTTCTAGAAACTATTTCAATTAGAGTAAATTAAGGTTACACACCATGTGTATCCTTATACATTGAATTCAATTATATTTTTAGAGTATATTATTATCAAGATTATGAAATATATAAATATTAATTAAGCTAATAAAAAGGGATGATTCCTCTGAGGATGGAAAGGTTGTTGGAACATATCCGGATGATTTCCATTTGGAATCGCTCCACACCCACATTTGTTATAGAGATTGTTATTTTGGAATCCGTGTTCAAATTAAACTATTTGTGACATTTGTTTTTGAAAAATAACGAAAATCATTTCAAAAACAAAACAGAACCTATGGTTGAGAAGAATTGGTTGGCCGAGTCATACAACATGGATCTAAAAGGCCTAGGTCCATGCCCTATCAAACGATTTAGTTCCATCATTTTTCACATTAATAAAACCACCCATCAGACCTTCTTCTCTTCCACTCGTAGCGTTGCACCTACACATTTAATATTAAAAGATAATAAAAATTTATAGCACTAAAACATTCCCTCCTATTTTTTAGGTCTTGCATTTGGATTGACCGATTGTTGGTTCGAATCATACTCGAAGGACCAGACCGAAGTTTGAAGTTATCTTTTTCAGATTTTAGAAGGCACAATGTGTATTACATTGATACATTACAAATATAGGATTAATTTTATCATTTGTAAAGAATATATATATGTATATTTTTTATATATTCATTTATAATGTGTAAATAATAACAATATATTTTATTATGATAATTATACCATTAAAAAACCTATCACACATGGTGTGTGGGACCCAACACAGGCCCACTGGTTCTCCTATAAAGGATGAGAACCCAACTTGGCCTGACCCCATGTGGTGCACCCTGCTTCTCCACATTTTTATTCTCCCTTTGGATTCTTCCATGTTCTGTCTAGCACCACATCATCCAATCCACTATTTTTCTTCGATTTAGGATAATTTATTCCCTCCATTCTGACACTCAATCCAATTATGGAAGATGGGGATCAAATGAGTGGAATGCATCCCACGCCTGCTACTAATGGGAGGAGACCTGTGTGACACCAAATCCGACATTGGACTTCCACAACCCTAACACCATATCTACCAGTATGCCACTAGCCTTCCATGTTGAAACTATATCTTCTCCAAATAACTCCCACACCACTGACCTATTACAGTCCCACTACACATTCTACGAAAACTACTAATCCTATGAATTCCATGTTTGTATAATCTACAGCATCTAAGGGATCTAGTACATGAGCTCTGCTCTCTTGTGTGGTGTCTTAAATTCTATATATGAATTCATTTGACCCTACTATTCGGACACCACCATCCATTGCTAGTAGAAAATCAGATCCAACTCTGAGATTAAATGCTCCACCCACTTCCATTATAGCTAGCTCCTCTACCACTGTAGTTGCATCCCATCTCAGCCTACACCAAAATCTGGCTGACCTCAACCACAACCATTCCTGATCTTTACTATGGGAAATCTTGTAGTAGATTGACTCATGTGTCTTTTGTGATGCACAATCTAGTTGAGAAATCGATTCTTGGATTTCATGCCGCCCAAGTGGATGTGTGTCTGGGAGGAGATCGAGGAGATTCTACGACATACTCACATGCTCAAAAAACACCAGGTTAGTACTATGAAATTTAGAGATTTATTTTTTGGAGTTCATAGTTTAATTCGTGTTCAATGGGACCACATACCGATAGGATCCATGCGATAGATCTCATGCAGTGTGACATAGTTTGAGTGGATTCCATTTTTCCTTGACCATGGCCAAGTTTTTTGGAGGGTGCATATTTTACCTACATCCATCCACTCCACCCCTTGTATTTATCCTCACCCCTATTGAGAGCTCAAATATCATTTACATGTGGTTGGAGCCTGTAGGGATTGACCATTTGTATAACCTCACATTTCCTAAGATCATTATCATCATTTCCCCTCCTCCTCATTTCATCAATATGTATTTCATAGACATCATTTTTTCATGACATGAGGAAATGGGTGTCGTGTTTAGAGGAGACATGGTTATTCTAACCTATATTGTCCAGAAAAAATATCCCGACCTCCCTTATCGTACCAACACCTATTTCCACTCCAGGATCCATGGCTATCGGGACAACCTGAATAACAACGTCTATGTCACCAGGTTAACTCACTACCTGGAAGTGTCTAATCCATCTCCCCCTCATGATCACTTGGGATCCCCCCAAGGAATGGATTTCTTAATGATTCTCTGCATGAGGATGGTATATAATTAGAGAGATAAATTTATGATCGTGCTGGATGCCCCGATTCTTACAGGGGCGAGAGATGGCCAGACTTGCCCAAATGGTGTAGCTAATCCAGTCCCATCCCATACCCTAGAGGATGTTCCTTCTCTGCCCCTCTCCACTTCTTCCTCCCTCACATATTCATCCACCATACCCTTTTCTTATTGAACCTCCACATCCCCACCTCCACTCGCATCATCGACTAATCACCCCATCTCCCTCTTCCTGGCCACAATGGACTATTGTTTGGGCCTCCTTGAGCACCACCAAGCATCCATTGCTCAGACATAGATAAAGATGGAGGGAATTCTCTTCCTCATCCTTCAGCACTAGTGCCTTTCACTTGCACAAGCACTATCACCTCCTCATACTCCTTAGACTTTGTCAGCACATACACCATTGACATCTCTATGAAAAGATTCAGTTCTTCTATCAAATACATGCCTAGATTCTCCCAATAATTCTATAATAGATGTAGTCACTACATCAACCACTAAGTGTGAGGACCCAATGCCTCCATCCTCTACTGCCACCGATCTTTCTAAACCATATCCCCTTGTTATAGATGCTTCCTCTTCTATGGACACATATTGATTTTTTTTTAAAACACACACACACATACACACACACATATATATATATTGACTCCACTTGTGATTTCATGGTTTATGTGCATGCAGAATTAATTTTCCATTTCACCCACTTTCACAGGTACTCAGGTGCTAAATGGGCATATCTTTCAATTACATTCTATCTTGTTGATCTCACTCTAAGGGGAGTACCTTTTTAGTGTTTTTTTCATTCTAATTTTGACATTACTTATTTCAATGCTCCCCTCATCTTATCCCACTAGTGTTTCCTTGAATTCTCTTATCTTACATAATGTTGTACTTGGGGGGACCATGTTAAATATTAAATGTGGAGGGGGGTCATTTAATACACAAGTCTTTTCCCTTAAACTGATATTGAAGAATCATTAGTTGATGAAATATTTTAAAATTTGGAATTTTATTGATTAATTATAGTTAAAAATGATAAAGAAAAAAACTAAATTTTAGATGATATTGGATTATTTTAAATTTTAATGTATTTTAAAATTATTGTTGATATAGTTTGATTCTAGATTTAAATTCATGGATATTTAAATTTATTAGACTAATTATTTTTATTCATGTAATGAAAATATTGAACCATTTATCCCAACATTAGAGGGTTATTTAATCCTTTTTTGACAAATTATTTCTCATACCCTCTTTCTGGAGAGATTCCTGGGATATCCATAACTACTAGAACTTGTTATTTTTTTCTCTTCAAAACATGAAGTATTTTAATCACATTAAAATTATTGGGGCATGTTATTGATATTTTTAACCCCTTTGGACTATATGACTTTCCCTACATATGACCTTCATGAAACCCTTAGAAACCATGAAATTCCTATATTGGAAGCCTCATTACAAGCCTCTTTATCCATCTTACCAAAATTCTTTGTAAACGATTCATTATTATTCATTTAAGCTCTAAAAAAGGATTTTTTGGCTATTAATGTTACATTTTGGCGAGAAACCATGATATTAAGCGTGGGGGAAAGGTGGAATTCATTCATTTGGGTAGAAGGGTTCCAAAACCTCTATTAATATTATTCTTAGTGGTACCTTATATTTATTTAAAAAAATTAAAGAGGGTCCAAATTCATTCATTTTATTTATTGATGGTTTATGGTCCCATGTGGGAAAAGGGCTGTCATATTGAAGGTGAAATTATTTGAGAGATTTTATTTTTGATGTAATTTCATAAGGTTTATTTTCTATATATCATGGTTTATTACTTAATAATTAAGCCTCCTTTTTCAGGAATATGAGATTTTTTCTCACATCATTACCATCCTACTCAATGCCTCAGAACCAGATGAACCTTTTTGAAAGGCCTCATAATTTTTGTGATTTTATTTATAATATGGAGAATGTGAATACTTACAAGACTATTAATAGAGTTCATATACATGATATTTATCATAACTCTAATTAAATGATCTTTAGTGGTTAGTGTGGTAATTTACGGTGAGGTAAATTGTGATGTCGCGACCGAGGTGCCACAAAACGGTGCCCCAAGCCAGTTGGCCACATTCCCTCATGCATGCCTCCCCATACACCAATGGGATTTTCCTAGCAGCAAGGGTCTGGGAAGTAAATCATGGGGAGATTATACCCTCTTTTATCAAAATAAAGAACCAACAGAATCAAAAAACAATAAACAAGTGCGGATACTTATAAATAAATAGAATAATACCATGCCATATGATATTGAGTGCAATAAAATACAATACTCAACTAAAAGGTAAAACATGTCATGAAAATGCAGGTATCAAGTGTCTACAATCAAACTAGAAGTAAAGACACAAAAAATCCCTTGTGGGTCCTAAACCTTGATCGGTTCCCTCCCCTGTGCTCCAACACGAAACAACAACCTTTCCCAGGGCCATGCCCTTATCTTGTAATGTAATAACAATTTCTACTAGGGTGCCGATTAGGCAGACCAAATAGGATGTGAGTACGACTCAATAGGCTACAACCAATGGTGTCTAAAACAAGTCTAGTCAAAAGATAGTGTATACAGTTTTATGAAGCAATAAACACAATGAAAAATTAAATATTAATCACATTGTCATTTAATCTTTAATATTCACATTAGGCCCAATTTCAATTCATGTTTACCATTTGAATCACAATTCATTATAATCTTTGATTTGGTTTTGAACACCATGTCAAACACCCCAAATATCATTATGTGAATGTCACCATTCCTAACACTCCAAATATTATTCGGTGTTGGTCGTAATCCCTAGCACCCCCAAAATATCATTCGGTGTAGGTTATGATTCCTAAAACCCCAAAATCTCATAAATGGATAATTATTGTAGAGGAACTCCATGTCCATGTATCAACGTCTAATTGGATTAGAATTCCTTGTCTATAACTACAAAAATCTCAGCCATTTAATCATTCATTTATTCAAAATAATTATCCACATCATTCCATCACTAATTCAATTATTAGTTAAACATTTCAAAGGACATGAGTTATCTCAAAAATTAACTAATCACATAATCCATTAATTAATAAAACAATTAATTAATCAATAAAAAAATTATCATTCCATAATTAATTAGTCATAGTTATTTATCCATATCAAATATCAACATGTCATAATTAATTATCACTAATAATTATCCTTGATAAAAATTATGGCGCATAATTAATTATTATAATTAATTATCATTCATAGACAAAATTATTTGATAATTAATATCTCCCAATTAATTATCTTATCAAATCAATTCAATATATCAACTAAAATATCTCATCCTATAACCAATATCTAAAATAAGTATCTATTTGGGCAACCCCCCCTTCGTTTGTTCCCGAATTCAATTATCAATTAATCACCAAAGAAATTACAACTCAATAGAACATTCTTAATTAATCCAATTTTGGAAATCAATAATCCTGGTAATCTAGAAATTCTATAAACTCACATTCATATATCAAATCCATGACTATGGGAGATTTATTTAGACCACCTACCTCAGTTTATTAACAAAAGATAGCCTAATGGAAATTCCCAAAATCAGAGCAGCACAACGACATCGATCAAGCTCTATAACTAAATACCTAAACCAAAATTAATATCAAAGGCATAAAGATCATTCTTATCTAGATATAGATCCAAAGTACATGATCTATATCTCAAATCATAGGTTTATATCCATGAAAACCGTAGAGATCATCCATGAATAGAAAACGTAAAGATATACGAATGAACGAGAGATTCAACGAGATGAAATCCACTAACTGGGAAGAGAGTGGATCTTCAATCCATGATTTCATTCTCAAAAAACGATGTTCAGATCATCTTGGAATCCCTCCGGAAGGCTTTGGGATTACCTACAATTTTTCAAGCCCAATCCAAGGTTGAAATAGAGGAGTCTCAGAGGTTTGGGGGATTTTAAAACCAATTTTCAGAAAATTAATACTACGTGCATGGTTTCCTAGGAAAAATTGCATTGTTAGGGGAAAATGTGCACAAACCATGCATACCTCTCAATCCAGGATGGAAAAATTGGAAGAGTTTGGGCGCACGATTTGTCAAACTGTGTGAAAATGGTATAGACCTCTCTTTATAGTTTTTCATTCTTGGGATGGTTTAGTTTAATAGTCTGTCAAATTGTGTGCAAACTGTGAACATCGCACAATCCATTAGTTTTCCTTAATTTTTCACCCAAGCGCACCCCAAGCCACTACTCCAAATAAAAGGTACTTAAATTATTCAAAAATTACCTAAAAATTCAGTTTAGATGACTCCCAAAAAATCCAAGATCGTACAATCTCCCCACCTTATAACAGCTCATCCTCAACATGCACTCCCAAATAGCACTAAGATTCCAAGCCAAAAAGATTGGGTCATTAAGCCCTCATTTCTGCCTTAGATTCCAATGTTTACTCGTCAACACCTACATGTTTACATAACACATGAACTAACATCATATTCATTCCACGTAAAACATTCTCACTAAGGCCGATCACAAGAACCAGAGGCTCCTGAAAGGATGCATCTATCTCAAGATAAACCACTTTCACATCAATCACAGGGTAAAGATCGGGGTGATACCACCGTAGTTGTGACACATGGAAGACCTCATGTGTAGCGCTGAATTATAGTGGAAGGGATAATTGGTATTCCATTGGACCAATTCTCTCCAGCACCTCAAACGGTCAAACAATCCTAGGTGCCAATTTGCCTAGCCTTCATACCCTTTGGTGACCCAATCTCAGCGACACCAGAAGGAATAATCAATCACCCTCTGTAAACTCTAGCGCTCATCTCCAACTATCAACATATAACATCTTCCTACTCCGAGCCATATCCATATATTTCCAAATAAACTACACCTACCTCGATGTCTCATGAACCAGACTTAGTCCCAACTACTCTAACTCCCCCGCATGTTACCAACATAATGGTGATCTAAACAGTCTACTGTAAAGTGCCTAATATGGGGCAGTTTTTATAGTTTTTTGATAATTTTTTTATAAGATAACTCCTCTAATGAAAAGGCATTATCCCAAGATCCACCAATGTCAAGAACACATGCTCACAACATATTCTATAACACCAGTACGGTACACTTTAACTGCCCATATTTCTGTGGGTGGAATAATCTAATTAACAGAATCTGTATACCATGTGCCTTGTGTAATCCATAATAGAAGTTTGATGTAAAGCATAAATCGTGATGTGAAGATATAGTCCATGGAACACCATTAAAATGAACAATCTCTCGTACATATAGTTCTCCCAACTGTGTACTGTAATGGTTTCCTTGATAGGAAAGAAATGTACTACCTTTGTTATTAAATCCACAATGATCCAAATAACATCATTTTTCTATAGTGTCTTTGGAAGTAATACCACTAAATCCATAGACACATCATCCCACTTCCATTCTGAAATAGGTAATGGTTACAATAGGCCTCCAGGTCATTTATGCTCTCCCTTCACCGACAGCAGGTGAAACATATTGGTATGAAACTTGTTATCTTTTCTTTTCAGGTATGGACACCAAAACTGTCAATGAAGGTCATGATACATTTTTATCACCCCAGGATGTACCACCCAAATTGAGGCATGAAATTCTCGCATGAGTTCCTCTCGCATACTCGTAGGCACAACAACTCGATTTTTCACATATATGATCCCATCCTCATCTATTATTTAGTATGACAGTGTATCCCCACCTTCAAGGATTTTAATTATGTATAAACACTCCAAATCCTCATATATGCTATCCTTGATCTGTATCAAGAGTTTAGACTCCACTGATACAGAAACTAGAGTTATCATCTGATGAACCTCCTCGACTACCACAGACATTTCTGCTAGAATGGTCATCATCTTCCACTATGCACTCGAATCATGTACTAACTGAGTTTGAGTTTTTCTGATCCGGAAATAAACCACATTATTCCTATTTTTGGGAGTATATTCCAGTTCAAAATCGAAGGACTAAATATACTCTACCCATCTTCAATGCTGAAGATTCATGTCACGTTGTGAAAAAATATACTTCAAGATTCTATGATCTTTAAAAAACATAAACTTTCAACCCAACTGATTGTTTCTCCACCACTAAAGAGCATAAAACACTATTCCTAACTCGAAGTCATGCTTAGGATAATTCCATTCATGTGGCCTTAGCTGCCGAGACCCCTAAGAAAGAACTCATTCCACTTGAATCGACACAACTCCAAGTCATCTCACAGAAGCATCACAATACACCGTGAACTCTTCAACCAAATCAGGTAGGATCCAAATTTGGTATGATGTCAACCACTTATTCAACTCCTAGAAAGAATTATAACATGCTTCTGTCCAAAAAAACATTCTCCCTTTAATTTTGAGACCTGTAAGTGGTTCTTCCAATCAGAAAAATTCTTGGATGAACCTCCTGTAATAATGAGATAATACAAAAAAAAATTGGTATCAAAAACATTCTTGGGATACTCCTATGAAATACCTACCTGCGCTATTTCTAGGTCCACTTCCACACTTTCTTCCATGTTGATATGCCCCAAAAGGTGTACCCTATCAATCAAATATTGGCATTTAAATAGCATCGCATTAGCCTATGCACTCTCAGTGTACCCCAGAAAATGCCAACATCTTGGGAATGATCATTATGAGTCATAGAGTGCACCAAGATTTCATCCAATGACACAACCACAGACTGATCTAAATAAAGATGAAAGTTCAAGTTCATCAATTCCAAAAATATGGCTAGAGAAATTTTCAATCCAAATGACATTACAACAAACTATTAAAGGTTGTACAATCTTTTGAAAGCAGTTATTAGTATGTCAGAGTTTAAACTCTCAAATGATGATACCTAGTGTCACGACCCGTCCTTGGGACCCGTTCCATGACTACCCCAAGCCCACCTCCCATAGACCAGGGGCTGGAGACTAGCACCAAAGGCGAAAATCCCGAAAAAGGGGAAGGAATTGCCTTATAAAGTAAACAAACACAACAGAGTAATCCAACAGAAGTAAACACTACATAAAACTGGGTACAATAGTAAGTGCGGAAAGTAAATGGGCCAGAATACAAACTCAAACTAAAAGTAAAGTACAATTCGAAAGAAAGTACTGCAAATGAAAATAAAGTAGCAAAGTCGAGATATCCACTAGAAGTCCCACCTAAAGGGTGGGTACAGATAGCCTCCTCAGCTCCTTGGGTTCGGTCGTCCGCTCCATGTACGTCCCGCCCAGTGGTCCACCTCCAGGTACCGACTTGCTTAACAAGCCTCAACCACGATCAGTGTTGTCTGTCGTCTGCATCCAACACAACGTAGTGCGGGCATATCCCATGTAGGGGTGAGTATACGCTACTCTGTAGGGACCCCGAGACCCCCGAAGGTCTCCCAGAATCCACCAAGGATAATCCACAAAGGAAAGATACAATCACGAAGTAACATCCAACACTACTTAGGTAAATGCCCATACATATAGCTAAGTCATCAATTCCAGTTTGGCTCCATCATCTGAGCCCAAGTTCATTCACGTCCACACAGGATAGTACAACCCAATCCACATAGGATAACACAACCCAATCCACATAGGATAGTAAGTCAGTCATATCGAAGATATTTATCAAAAGTCAAAACTCAGCTCACACAGGTATACTTCTTCGTAATGTCATAGAGGTGATCAGATATAGCCACTGATTTATCTAATATGGGACTGATGTAGGATACTAAACCAGCTAAGCTATCATACCCACATAGTATACAGACCAGCTACTCTGCTAGACCCACGTAGAAAGACAAGAACCGAGTCAAACACTGCCAGACCCACGTAGGATACAAGAATAGTAGTCATCGCCGTCGAACCCAAAGAGAATTTCAGTATGGTCTTCATCGCTGCCAAACCCACTGAGGATTTCAGTGCAATATTCATCGCTGTTGATCCCACAAAGTATTTCAGTGCAGTCATCAACGCTGCTGAACCCACGGAGGATTTCAGTGTAGTCATCATCGCTGCCGAATCCCCAGAGGATTTTAGGGCAGTCGTCATCGTCGTCCCAGTCGCAGCCAGCTCTAGGGTTCCCATACACAGCATGCTCGATTCCGGGAGGGTCCGCTCCACGAGCCAAGGGGGTAGATACATCAACTGACATGTCGTCCGGAGTTGATGTATCCCAAGGTTCAATTTTGAAAAGAGGAACTCAACGTGAGAGACGGCGCGTCAATCAGACGCTCGGCCTGGGAGTTATTGGCTTTTTCATTCTAGGGGCCCGGTCGGTTTTTAAGTCAAAACCAACCTTAACTCACTCCTACTGCATCCGAAACTCGATAGGAGTAATCCAAAAGGTCCGTCTCACTAAGACGAATCCAACAATGTCAACGACACATCAGTCGGACGTCCGGTGCTCAAGTTATAAGTGTTTTCGCTCCGAGGGCCCGATTGGTATCGTGTTCGAACCAACTCGGCCATACCCAAAGTTCTCCAAAACCTTGATTGTAATATACCAAAATGATCTTCTCGGTCCAATGATCATATCGCAACTGACGATGCGTCAATCGGAGGTATGTACCCCATGTTACAGGCATTTAAACGAACTGTCCGGTTTTTAGGGGGTTTTGGGCCTGGACCCACCCGGCCCAAGACACCCTGGGTCGGCCCGAATAGGGTCGAACAGCCCGGGTCGGGGTCTAGCCCGTTAGGGCGCGGCCCGGACCCGAGGGCGGGGCCCGGCCCAACAGGTACGGCCCGGCTCATCCGGCGCGGCCCGGCCCCGCCGGCGCAGCCCGGCCTGGCGCGGGCGCGGCCAGCATGGCCAGTTCGGCTCTAGCCGCGTCGTCGCGGAAGGGGGGGGGGAACTGCCACCCTGATTTGAAACCGCGACCCCCATGTGTGAGCTGCTCCCTTTTCCAGCCGGGGGTTACGACCCCCGACCTTCCTTCCGAAATGGTCAGCCCGGCCCGGCTGGCCGGTGCTGCCGCTGTGGGACCCCGTTGTCCCGCCCCTCCGAGGTGCCAGGGATGGCGGTTCTGGCCAGCCCACCTTGCACCACAGCGGCATTGAGCCGCGACCTTGTCCGACCGGCGTGGCGTTACGGCGCCGTGCCCCTCTTCCGTGGCCCCGCTCTGGCCGCAACCTCTTCGTGGTTCCCCGGCATGCCGTGACGGCGCCGCGGCTTTTTTCGGCCTCAACGACGCGGCGCGACGGCACCACGCTTCTTCGCCCATACCTCTTGCTTTCGTGCGGTTCCATTGCACCACCCTGCCTTTGCCTGTTCCACAACAAGTACAACGTCAAAGGGGGAGGATGGTCGGCCATGTTCTTGCGGTCCGACCTCCTCCCATTATAATGATAACTGGTGGCACAAGAATAATAGTCGTCGAACGACAGAGAATTCACGAACAAAAAAATTAACCCCTACCTCAATGTTTTGTCGAATGAAGGTTCATCGCTGGAAAATGATGTCACAGAAGACGACGTTGCGGAAGACGGTGTCACAGAAGATGGCGTCACAGATCAATGCTTTGTAAGCGTCGTCGGTGTTCACCCGAAGAACGATACGGCGTGTCATCCTTTTCTAAAGAAGGCGTCTCTCACCGGCTGTGGAGAGGAGAGGAGACGACACGACGATTCCCTTGCGGTGACGGCGTTCCTCGTCAAAGTCTTGATGTTTTCGCGATGAAGATGATGTTCCTCAGGGATGCACCAAAGAATTATCTACTCAATTCCACCCACAACAACCCACCAAAATAAAATAAGTTTTATCCCTATTTTATTAACTCATGCCATGAATTTAAAAATACAAAATTCAAACTCTTATTCACTTAATTTAATTAAGTGAATTAGAATTCAATTATTTAGGGTGAGTTACAAATTAAAAGTGAGGATAATTAATGGGGAGTTAGATAATTGAAATGGTGGGGACTCGTGTGGGCCCCACCTCATCTTAAATCCTCTCAAGGGGAGTTAGAACATCAATTGGTCCCACCCCAACTCCCTCACATGGGCTAAACCACTTATGAATGTGGAATGAAAATTGTAACAAGATTTTTATTTCACTTTAAACTTAGGGAATTTTCTAACAAATACACCCAAGTAAACGCAACTCCAAAAAAGGTGTTCTTAAGCATTCACTGACGCTGTGGTTTAATCGGTGCCCTCAGATTTTGATTCCGAGCACCGATTCAAAAGTTTGAAAATCCCGCTCGTTCGTTCACTGAACGTATCCAAGCTAAACATCATAAATTGATTCCGGGCACACCGGGCCTCATAATCAGGTGCCGTCAGAAACAGCGTACTCGTAAAATCCCAAAGGAAATTAAGAAAGAATTTTCCTTGAAATTTACGGGTTTTTACATTACTCCCACCTCAGGGATTTATGTCCCCGTAAAGATACATCACAATCTAGGGGAAAAAATGAGGGTACTGAGCATGCATCTGAGCCTCCTGATCCCAAGTGCTCTCCTGGAGGTTCTTGTGCTTCCATCTGATGCACACTAGAGGAATCGACCACCCATGTAGGACTCTCTCCTGTTGATCCTCAATCTCCACCAGGACCTCCGCAAATCTCTCCCCATCATCAATGTCCATCTCTCCATGGTGGATGATATGCGTCGGGTCGTGCACATATCTCCCCAGCTGAGATACGTGGAAGACGTCATGCACCCGGTGCATCTTAGGTGGTAAAGCTAGGATATAATTCACCTTTCCTATCCTGCTGAGAACCTGGAATGGTCTGATGAAGCACGGAGATAACTTGCCACCCCGACCAAATCTCTGTAATCCACATCGAGGTGAGACCCGCAAGAAAAGGTGGTTTCCATCCTCGAGCTCTAGTGGTCTCTGCCTCTTGTCAGCATAAGAATTTTGCAGGCTCTGAGATGTCCTCATCTGCTCCTGGATGACCTGGACCTTCTCTGTCGTGGCCTGGACCATCTCTGGTCCCACAAGTGCTTATTCCCCAGGGTCTGTCGAGCACAGAGGTGATCTTCAAGGTCGGTCGTACAATGCCTCGTATGGTGCCATCCTGATGGTGGAGTGGTAGTTGTTTTTGTACGTGAACTCCACCAAGGGTAGTTGGTCCTCCCAGCTATGACCAAAGTCAAGGAAACATGCATAGAGCATTTCCTTGTGGTTTTGAATGGTTCTCTCCGTCTGACCATCCGTCTGAGGGTGAAAGGCGGTGCTCAGATGTAGATGCATCCTGAATGCCTCCTGCAACCCCTTCCAAAGCTGGGAAGTAAAGCGAGCATCTCGATCAGAGATGATAGATGATGGCATACCATGAAGCCGTATAATCTCCTAAATTTAGAGACGTCCCAAGCTCTCTACTGAGCCCTTATCTCTAATGGGTATGAAGTGGGCTGAGTAGGTGAGTCAATCTAAAATCACCCAAATGGAGTCATGACCTCTGGAAGTACGTGGAAGTCCAGTCACTAAATCCATAGATATCCCATCTCACGTCCACTCCGGGACCTCCAAGGGCTGTACCAAGCCTGTTGGTACCTAGTGCTCTGCTTTCACCTTTTGATAGGTGAGGCATCGAGAAACGAACTCAGCTACAACCTTCTTTATACACGGCCACCAGTGCTGTTGTCTGAGATCCTGGTACATCTTCACCACTCCAGGATGTACCAATAAAGGGGATGTGTGAAACTCCCTCACACCTCCTCCTGTAAAGCAGCTGGTACCACAATATATCCTCTGAATAGGACTTCATGCTATCCTCCTATAAAGAATCCATCAGGTTCCTGTATTGAGGATATCTATGCACGCCACGTCTCATAGTCAACATCCCCACGCTGTGCCTCTCTGACCCACTGAAGAAGTGGAGGAGTGATTGTGAGTGACTGAAAAAAGGCTGCTCCATCACTATCCATGAAGGATATCTACAAAGTGGCTAGCTGCTCTATCGCATCCCAATGTAGTTGAATGCCCATCCTCCTACTGAGAGCATCAACTACGATGTTCCCCTTTCCAGGAGTATAGACTATCTCAAAGTCATATTCCTGGAGGAACTCGAGCCACCACCGCTATCTCATATTCAGTTCCTTCTGCGAGAAGATGTACCTGAGACTCTGGTGGTCAGAGTAGACTGTAAAGCGCTCTACCATCAGATAGTGTCTCCACATCTTCAGAGCGAAGACCACTGTTTCTAACTCCAGGTCATGGGTAGCGTAGTTCTACTCATGCTACCTCAACTGATGTGATCCATATGTCATCACTGCTCGATCCTGCATCAGGATACATCCGAGTCCAGTCCCTGATGCAACGCAGTAGACTACATACCCTACTCCCTCCTCCGGTAGCCTCAAGATAGGTGTTCTGGTCAATCTCTGTCTGAGCTTCTGGAAGCTCTGCTGACATCTGTCTGACCACACGAAGGGTTTCCCCTTCTTCCTTAATGTTATGCAAATCTTCAACGATTTCTCCTTTGCTGAAAAGAGAAATCCGGTCCCATCCACTGAATGAACCACATTCCTTGCCTAATACAGTCAATCCCATCAGGATCAGTTAATTCATGCCATGGTTGACGCCGTAAGGCCTCGACACTGCTACCAAGATATCCAATCGTTACTCTCGCCTCTAAGGGTTGAGTCACACTGTCGGCATCAGTGTGTGGTCACTGGGTCTCCTCTAGTAGGAATCTCATATGTGAGGGTCAAGTCAACTATTTTTTAACCGAAACCTCTTAGTATTAACATACAAAAGACCAGAAATCTAACTTCACTTTTAAAAGTTTCTTTTATTACAATAACTCAAAGTACAAGGACACAAAGAAACACAAACATCAATGTCAATGAAGCTAGAGGAATTATGGGAAAAGGCCTCCATGCCTGTAGCTAGTCCCGCACTTGTCCACCCACTTCCGGAGCTCCATGATCGTATGATTCAGCTTCTTGAAGCTGTGCTCTCCCCTGTGGTCGAGGTGGACCTCCTAGTGGTGGTGGTGGTAGAGCCTCAAAACGTCGTCCACCACATATCGCTTGACCAGATCCTCAGCCTCGTCTGCTTTCTCCCTACTGACTTCAACTATCGAACCTCTACCTCGTCCTGGGTGGTCCCTCAACCGTCTACTGCCCCTCTGCATGGCGGGTCGGGTAGTCACGCGCCATATGGACCTCCCCGCCACATGCATATCACTATTTTCCACTCGTAAGACTGGCTCTGCTGCGTGTGCCCCGCACCTCCGAGCCAGTATCATGTGGTCATCCGCATGATGGCCTGGTCCGCTTGGACCTTTGTGACATCTGTCTACTGCTGGCTGCAGAAGACTCCACTACGTGTCGCCCTGCGGTAGGTCTCGCTACTGGTGTAGGCTCAGAAAGAAAGCTCTCTATAAGAAGAGCTCGCTCCAGTACTCCTGCCTGTGTCAGAATGCTGAGGGAGATCATCAATGCCCTGATCTCATGCCTCAGTCCCTTCTCGACAATCCGGGCCCGGAAGAATGGGTCATGTACCATGTCCATCGAATAGCGTGAGAGATCAGTAAATCTCACAGTGTACTGGGAGACCGTCATGTTTCCCTACCACAGCTGAAGATGATCCTTGATGCGCACCGCAAAGAGGGTGGCTGGGATGAACTCCGAGTGAAAGAGGCTCTCAAAGTCTATGTAGAGGTGAGATTCCTCGTCATGCACCTGGAGCATCAAGCTCCACCATCTGCCTGCTGCCGCGTGCAGGAGTATCGCTGTAAGGATCACCATGAGGTCAGCTGGAGTCCCCACTAACCTAAAAACATGAAATATAGCCTCCATCCAATCCTCAGCTACCTGAGGGTCCGTCTCCCCGTGGAACCTGGGTGGACTATGAAGCTGAAACTCATGCAGTGCACTAAGGCGACGTGAACTCTCAGCGCTGGGGATGGTGGCATTGGTGGCTCGGTAGGTAGAGGTACCGACGGTGCCTCTGCAGAAAAAGGGCCCTGCACCGAGGCCTTGTCGATCGGTGGGATGTCGTCTCGCACAAAGCTTAGAACGCTAGATGGCTGCCATCGTGGGGCCATCCTGAAAAGAAATAGGTGCGCCACGGTCAAAAATTATACCTGGTGAGATGACACAAAGTAATCACAAAGAAAACTTTTGAAAGACACATGCAATCGGTGTTTTCTTGCGTTGAGTCGGAAATTAGAAGTCAGGGTCCTGGTGTATGGATACGTCAGACACCGCACCAACACTGGACTCCCTGGACTGATAACCACAATCAATACCCTTAGCACTATTACCTCACAAAGAAGAAAGATCAGAGTCCTGAGTTCTGCGGTAGAACCGAACTCCTCTGATACCAATTTGTCACGACCCGTCCTCGGGACCGGTGTCGTGACTACCCCAAGCCCGCCTCCCATAGTCCAGGGGCTGGCGACTAGCACCAAAGCCGCCAATCCTGAAAAAAAGGGAAGGAATTACCTATAAAGTAAACAAACACAACAGAGTAAGCCAGCAGAAGTAAACACTAAGTAAACTGGGTACAATAGTAAGTGCAGAATGTAAATGGGCCAGAATACAAACCCAAACTGAAAGTAAAGTACAACAGGAATGAAAGTAAAACAATTGAAAATAAAGCAGCAATGTCGAGCCGTCCACTGGAAGTTCCACCTAAAGGGTGGGTACAGATAGACTCCTCATCTCCTTGGATCCAGTCGTCCACTCTGTGTACATCCCACCTAGTGGTCGTCCTCCAGGTACCAGCTTGATCCACAAGGCTCAACCACGATCAGCGCTGTTGGTATTTTGCATTAAACATAATGTAGTGTGGGAATCGCCCATGGAGGGGTGTGTATACTCTACTCGGTAGGGACCCTGAGACCCCCGAAGGTCTCCCAGAATCCAAAAAGGATAATCCACAAAGGAAATATACAATCACGAAGTAACATCCAACACTACTTAGTTATATTCCCATACATATACCTAAGTCATCAATTCCACTTCAGCTCCAACATCCGAGCCGAAGTTCATTCACGCCCACATAGGATAGTACAACCCAATAGACAAAGGATAACACAACCCAATCCACATTGGAATGTAAGTAAATCATATCGAAGATATTGATTGAAAGTCAAAACTCATCTCACATAGGTATACTTCTTCGTAAGGTGATAGAGATTATCAGATATAGCCATTGGTTTATCTAAGCTGGGACCCACATATGATACTAAACCAGCTAAGCTGTTAGACCCACATAGGATACAGACCAGCTACTCTGCTAGACCCATGTAGGATAGCAAGAACAAAGTCAAACACTGCTAGAACCACATAGTATACAAAATAGTAGTCATCATCGTCGAACCCATGGAGGATTGCAGTACAGTCTTCATCGATGCCGAACGCACGGAGGATTTCGGTGCAGTCTTCATCACTACCGAACCCATGGAGGATTTCAATGCAGTCTTCATCGCTGCCGAACCCACAGAGGATTTCAGTGCAGTTGTCATCATTGAAGAACCCACGGAGGATTTCAGTGCAGTCGTCATCAACGTCGTAGTCGCAGCCAGCTCTAGGGTTCCCACACACAGCATGCTCGATTCCAGGAGGCTCTGCTCCATGAGCCAAGGGGGTGGATACATCAAATGGTACGTAGTCTGGAGTTTATGTATCCCAAGGTTCCATCTCGACAAGAGAAACTCAACGTGACAGACGGCGCATCAATCAGATGCCCGGTCTGGGAGTTATTGGATTTTTCGTTCTAGGGGCCTAGTTGGGTTTTAAGTAAAAACTAACCTGACTGCAATCCAACTATGTCCAACACTCGAGCGGTATAATCCAAAAGGTCTGTCTCACTAAGAGGAATCCAACAAAGTCGGCGGAACGTCAATTAGATGTCTGGAGCTCAAGTTATAAGCATTTCCGCTCCGAGGGCCCAATTGGTTTCATGTTCAAACCTACCCGTCTGTACCCAAAGTTGTCTGAAACCTTGAGTTTAATATACCTAAAAGACTTTATCGATCCAAGGATCATATCGCAACTGATGGTGCGTCGATCGGAGGTCGGTATCCCATGTTACGTATATTTAAATGAACTGTCTGGTTTTTAGGGGGTGTTGGGCCCAGACCGACCTGGCCCAAGACCCCCTGGGGCGGTCCGAACCCAGTCGACCCGACCTGGTTCCGGGTCCGGCCCATTAGGGCGCGGCCTAGCCCGGTCGGTGTGTTTCGGCCCACAGGGCTCGCTCGGCGCTAGCCGAGCCGCCGTGAATGGGTGGTGGAGGGGGGTGCTGCCCCCCTGATTTGAAACCGTGACCCCCCACGTGGGGGCTGCTCCCTTTGCCAGTCGGGGGTTACGACCCCCGGCCTTCCTTCCAAAATGGACATCCCAGCTCGGCCGGCCAGTGTTGTCGCCACGGGACCTCGCAGTCCCGCCCCTTTGAGTTGTCGCCAGCCGGCAGTTCCGGCCGCCCCGCCTTGCACCGTCGTGGCCTTGTCCGACCTGCGCGGCGTGACGGCACCACACCCCTCCACAGCGACACTGCTCCAGACATGGCCTCTTCGTGGTTCTCCGGAGGGGCGCGACGGCACTGCAGCTTTGTTCAACCTCAATGACGTGGTGCGATAGCGCCGCGCTTCTTCTCCCGTTCCTCTTGCTTCCGCGCAGTGTCGTTGCACCGCGCTGCCTTTGCTCGTGCCGCAACACGTACAACATCAAAGGGGGAGGAGGGTCGGACGTTTTCATGCGGTCTGACCTCCTCCCTTTATAATGATAACAGGTGGCTCAAGAATAATAGTCATATAACAGAAAATAATTCACGAACAAAAAAATTAACCCCGACCTCAAGGTGTTGTCGAACAAAGGTTCGTCAAGGGAAAATGATGTCGCGGAAGACGACGTTGCAGAAGACAACATCGCAGAAGAAGACGTCGCGGATCGATGCTCTTTAAGAAGCGTCGGTGTTCTCTCGAAGAAATATATGAAATGTCGTCGTTCTCCGAATAAGGCGTCTCTCACCGGCTACGGAGAGGAGAGGAGATGGCACGACGATTCCCTTGTGGTGACGGCGTTCTTCGTCGAAGCCTTGATGTTCTTCGTGAAGAAGATAAAGTTCTTCAGGGATGAATCCAAGAATTCTCTCCTCAATTCCATCCAAAACAACCCACCCAAATAAAATAAGTTTTACCATTATTTTATTAACTCATGCCTTGAATTTAAAAATAAAAAATTCAAACTCTTATTCACATAATTTAATTAAGTGAATTGGCATGAAATTAATGAGGGTGAGTTACAAATTAAAAGTGAGGGTGATTAATGGGGAGTTAGAAAATTGAGATGTTGGGGAATCGTGTGGGCCCCAACTCATCTTAAATCCTCTCAAGGGGAGTTAGAAAATCAGTGGGTCCCACCCCAACTCCTTCACATGGACTAAAACAATTATGAATGTTGAATAAAAATTGTAACACGTTTTTATTTCACTTTTAACTTAGTGCATTTTTAACAACTACACTCGAGAAAACGCAACTCCAGAAAAGGTTTTCCTAAGAAATTACCAGTGTTGCAGTTTCATCGGTGCCCTCATATTTTGTTTCCGAGCATCGGTTCAAAAGTTGGAAAAACCTGCTCGTTCGTTCACTCAACGTACCAGAGCTAAACTTTGGAAATTGATTTTGGGAACACCGGGCCTCGATATCAGGTGCCTTCAGGAAATGCGTACTCATAAAATCTCAAAGAATATTAAGATATCATTTCCCTTGAAATTTATGGGTTTTTACACCTAGATCATAGATGGACCTTTGAGAACAAACAAACCACCTTCAGCTGGTAAAACAGATCATCAATTCACGGAAGCAGATATCATTTATTCATTGTCAATTTTATTCAACTTTTGGTTATCAACACACAAGAATAAACACCCATCAAAAATCATTGAAAACAAGACATGTGATCCCCAAGGCAACATACTTGAATGGATAAACCCTTTATCCTCCAACTCCTCTAACAACATTTTGAGATCATGAAGAAAAATTGGTTCCATTGATTAAGGTGGAATAAATACCACCTCAGCCCCCGACATGATCTCGATAGTGAATTCAACATATATATCAGGTTCCAACCCTAAAAAGTCTTCAAGAAAGTCATCCTGAAACCGGTTTACTACTGGTGGATGGATGTATTTCCCAACACTCCCAACATCCATCAAAATACATAAAACATGGGCTGCGAGCTCTCCAAGTTTCTATCTAATTGGACCCGCTCTGCCTGCATGGATATCCCATTATCCATGATGGACATACTAGTCACCCATAAGTGATGAAAATGTCACTCTCAAGCGGTAACAATCTATGTCGTCTCATTATGTGAGTAGCTAGTCCATACCCAAAATCAGGTCGAAGCCTGTTATACTAAATACTAAGATATCCCAATGAAAATGATACTTTCTAATCTCTAGAAATAATCCCTTGATTAAACAGATATCCCTAGACTGTGTTCCCAACGATGTACTTATATTCATCACCCCGCTTACAGAGTCCACCTCCATGATCAATCCATTAACATGTTTTGTAGATATAAAGGAATGAGAGGCACTAGAACCAATTAAGGATATAGATAAAGTAGAATAAACTAGAATAGTACCTATCGCTGTCGATCGACCAGCATCTCTCTCCACAAGTGTAGGTTTCCCTGCATTTAACTATCCTACCACCCTTTCCTAGGGTGTAATCAGACTCCCTTGAGTACCACCATTCTATTGATACAGGTGCTCATACACTAAAGAACCACTCCAACTACCTCCATAGACTCTAACCATAGAGTTCTAACTGCCAGATGTATATGGTGGATAAGACCCCAGTTCCTTACTCGGACTCAGAGAAGTTGCTCTCTAAGAACCAGCCCACCGCTACATCCAACAAAGCTTCGAAAATATTCTCTCTATGAACCAGTCTGCCGCTACATCCAACAGAACTTCTATAGGTGCCCCCTATTGTCACAAAACTGGCACACCACTGGTGGTCTTGGACAATATTTATGATAGTGTCCCTTCCTACCACAATGGTGGATAAGCACTTGTGTAACATCCGGTGTAACGGTTCCTCCAAACTTCCCACCTTGTTTCCACTGTCCGGACAATGATTATTCTAACAGAACTTCCTAGTATCCAAATTCACACTCCATGATCATCTAGTGATAGCTACCAGTCCATTAATAGAAGCCTCCTTCAGGTTTCTTATAGAGCATGTAACACCCCGACCCCAGAATCCCAGTGTCAGTGCATTATTACGTATCATTGGCATGATCATAAAAGATCATGTCCCGAAAGATCGTTTAGTTTAGAATCCTTGGATGAACTATATACATTCATAAGGATTACAATACATCAAAAAATGGTAAACTAGAATAAAATTGTTTTCATAGAAAACACTGAGATCCCATAGACGGTCCCTATAGGTCAGTCATAATATACATCCTCACATCCTAGAAAAAATAAAACATAGAAAGGGGTGACCTCAAATGCTCAGTAAGGATAACAATATAGCGGAAACTTTCAAAAATAAGCATAAAAATTTACAGAAATGTGTATAATTAAAACAAAATCCTTTTAAACTTGAACTTCAGCATAATATGGAAAAGATAAGATCAAAATAACTCCATTTAATTACTCACACGAATATTATACTAGCATAATAATTACATAAAATATCAATAGACACTTTCATAAATATGGAATGAATACTGTTAGAATTTAACTTCTATGTCAATGCCTCATGCCAGAACCTAGGGGATAACTGTAATAGGACCCAAACCTGGAGAGCCTCTGTAACCGTACTCCATCATGGAGAGCCTCTATAACCAGACTCTATCCCAGAGAGCCTCTCTAACCGGACTACCACCTGGAGAGCCTCTATAACCAGACTCCAACCTGGAGAGCCTCGGTAACCGGACTCCAACCCGGAGGGTATACTATAACTAGACCCCAACCCTGAGGTCTTAATTTTACCATTCCCCAACCTGGAACATACTAGTCCAATACATTCATCATAAAGAGAGTTTGATATATAACATAAACATTCGTATTAAAACTAGCATATGAAATGTCAATACATTATCCATAAACCATGAATGGTATGAAATAACACATCCATAGTCAAACATATCACCAAAATTTCAATACAAATTGGATGTTTTGTATCATCATAAATCACCTTCCAACAATCTTACAATCCATCAAAGGATGTTGAGATAGACGAAATCAAAAACATTGTTTAGAGAAATATCTCTTTATATTTTGAAATCATTTAAGAGTCACATAATTATACAAGAAACATTTATTATGAAAATATTCTTATAAAATTGTAAGGGAAGCTTCAACGATCTTATAGTGGAAGAAAATAGCTGCACCCATCTTATAAGTTAAAAAAACATTCTTACCATAATTTTGTCAAAAAGGTCATAAATTACATTGTTTGGAAAATGATGGAATGATTCCTCTAATTTTTTTTTATAAAAAGTCAAAAAGGGTATAAATGGATTTAAATAATAGTATAGTAAATGGTAACAATGTTTTTGAATACATTTTTAAGAAACATAGATGTGGATGATAATGAGGTCCGAACAAATAATTAGGTATAAAAAACTTGGATAATGAAGAGATTATAGAATTAACACTTACCGTGTAATTTTCCTTGGTCAACGGTAGGTTAACCTCTGGTATAATGGTAAAATAACTGTTATTAAATTATTCAAGAATCATATAAATTAATATGATATCATATATGATCTTTTAACATTTCTTTTTAAAAAATATCTTAGAATTATTGTCGTTTCAGGTGTTAATGGATTCGTTTCCCTTTATATTATTTGTTATGTGAGTCATATTTTTTATGGATAGGATGTATCTTATACATATCCATAATTATATAAAGTCTTTAAACATTATTTTTAACCATCAAATGAAAATTAGTCTTGAATGGATATGATGGGGAATGAATCTCATCACGTTCGTGGAGACGGTAATCTGTACGTACGCATGAGCAACAATATCATTCTTTTGATATTAAAATAATATATAATTGGATGGTATATCATATATAAAGATTAATTATCATGTTATATTTATTATTTACATGAATTACACATCATTAATATACCCATCCAAATAATAATGTATTGAATAACAATTACACCACGACGTGGATATTGTAAGCTGTAAGTACGCACGTATGGTGACATGTCATTCAAGGGATAAATAGAATAATGAATTTGGTTGAACCATAATTATTATACCATAATAGTATATAGAAGATACTGGAGTTATTATTTTATAATTGAAACAGCAAGGAAAGAGGAAG
Organism: Viscum album; assembly: GCA_963277665.1. Lineage (NCBI taxonomy): Eukaryota > Viridiplantae > Streptophyta > Magnoliopsida > Santalales > Viscaceae > Viscum > Viscum album. Next base: position 1,702,296,398 of record OY728121.1, on the reverse strand, counting down.
TGGAAGAAGAAAGGAATTTGAATGTGGTGATGAAATATTTACCTCTTTTTCGGGTTCTTCCTTTTTATTAGATCAAAAGGGATCCATAAGTTAGATTTATGACAAAATTATGTCCTCTAAGATTATGTTAGGACAATTTATAGGGTATTTTGGTAGGATTTGGATGATCCAAATGGAATTGAAGGTGTGAATTAGAGAGAAGGGGGAGTGCCCTTTTATAAGAGGGGTGAGGGGCACCTTAAGAAAAAATTAAAATATTAATTTATAATAAATTCAAATTCGGTTTATAATGTCTCAAAAGTGACTTATTTAGAGGCTAGGGTGGGGATGGGTTGCAATAATCTCAACCAATAGGTTTGATACAAGTTTAGGTTACCATTTTAACCTTATCATTTAGATTTAACTATAGGTTAAATAATTTTACTTTTACTCTGTCTTCTTGTATTGTTACACCATATGGTTAATAAATATACTATAAACTGCCATTCGAACCCAAATTGGTTAATTAATATCATATATATTATTTTATTAGTCTTTTGGGCGAACCATATATTTTTAAGACCATTATATCAACTAATAAGATAATTTTTGTTTTAAAAACTATTTTATGTCAATTTTGACACTATTTGGTATTTTTTTTAAATTCATAATAGCATTATTACTTCAAAAAAAATTAATTTAATCAACCCTAACATGTAATATTAACCTATAAAATATTTTTAATTCATTAAAAGCCTCAAATTACATTTATTTGGGTATTTAAAACATCAATTATTTTAATATTTCATTAATAAGGTAATTACTACATCACCATTGTGTCATATATAAATTAAAATATTAATGGTCTAAAAAATATAAATAAAATATCATTATGTATGAAATAGGTTTATGTTTATAATGAATATTTTTAGTTGAATTTATCTTACGTTTAACCCTATATTAAAAAAATTTAGTTATTAAACCTTGATTTTAACACTTTTAACTATTTTTTGAATTAAATAATAATAAATGTTCTAATAAAATCCATGTGGACCTAAAGGATCATATTTTATTCCTAAGGTTGTTTTTGGTCGGATTATACTTATCCAATAGAATTAAAAATGTTCTAGGGTAATATTAATATCATTTTTACCTTTAATTAACATATTTACTCTTAACAGTGGTAAATAAAAGTAAAAAGTTACTATTCACAAAAAAATATTTTCATCTTATTGAACCAAATTTTACTCCTTGATATTAACCATGTGTCTCTAATTTTCAAAATTCAACTCAAAAAAAGTGGTATAATTAAGTTTTTTTTTGTAAATTTTCAAATTTTCCAAGAGGTGGGTAAAAGACGGTGAAAAGTTCAATAAAATGTTTAAATATCTGAAATTATTATAAACTGACTCCAATGTATTAAATTGAAAATATATTGGTATTTTGTGTCTATTTTTACCAAAAATAAATTTAAATAAAATAAATAATTATTCAAATAAAAAGTCAGTTTTAAACAATGGCTTAGTGTTTTTCCCTATTCATCCAAAATTGAAAGTTTTCAGAAAAATAAAAAAAATTCAATATAGACTAATTTCGATAATCCAAATCCAAAAATTAAGTCCATTTTGAATGATAAAAATTATTAAATTTCAAAAATTGGGTATTACTATTCATAACGGCTAGTTTTCTTTTTGTGGTGTGTTAGAACTAGGAGTTGCGTACAACACACACTACTGTATTATTCAAAGAAAAGCGTAGCATAGAAGTTTGGGGTTTTACATTCCCCCCTACTTCAATAAATTGTGTCCTCACAATTTTAAATTGGTCTTCGAAAATAAATGGTTGAAAATAGAAAATACCTTTGTGGAAAACCCACATCGGAAATAGGGTTAATAAAATTTAGTTTTAATAAGAAGGAAAGGGAAATGAAAAAGTCACCACCAAATTAGGGTTTTTAATAGAAGAACATTGGTGGAAATTTTAGACACGTAATTAGAGGAAAAATGTAAATATTTATGGGGAGTTATTGAGGCCAGCAATCACAAACAAGTTTAAAATTGAGGGCCTCAAAGCTATCAATCTAAGATGGTTAAAAATATCATCAGTTCAACAAAATATAATGTATTTAGATAACACATTTTTGGTTTTAATATCCCTTCCCTAAAGTTTAAGAATTAATTTATTCAAATAATGAGAGATATATATATATATATATACTTGACATGTAGAGTTTCATCCTTCAACTAATTTCTACCACAAACTCATCTCTCACTACAAAAGATAATATAACCCAAAAAATATTATATTTACTCTAATCATATAAGGTTCAAAATATTAACACATACCATTTAATTGAAGAATAATATTTTGTAATAACTAGGGACTTAATGTAGGCTAGTGGTAGGTAATAATGGCCTCTCGCACTATGGTTGTGGGTTCTATTTCTGCATCTTTGTCTGACGCGACAGGTTATCGCCTGACCTGCAGGTTTTAATTTTTCAAAAATAATCATAAGAAATGTTTTAAACTTAAAAAATACTATCCAAAGTTCATATTAATCCATTCCAACCTTTATAGTTATCCAAAATACCTCTTTCCAGACTCTCTGTAAAAGGTATCAAAATTCCAAAATCAATTGTAACATCAGATTCCCCAAAAAAAGTAAAGTTTCTCTTATTATCACATAATGAAAATAAGATTACTATGACATATTAAAACCTTAATGAAAACAACAAGTACTACAGTACAATACTTATATATATCACATTATTCTTATAACCAGAATATAATCTTTGAGTCCAAAAAAAACACAAATACATTAATTATTCCACATCAACTATAGTAACATCAGAAGATTGTCCATGATCCCTTGGCCTTTTCTGAGGTAATTTTCCCTGGCCATTAGGTCATTCATTTTCAAAATGACCCATTTCTCTACAATTTTAGTATTAAACAATTCCATCCTCTTTCTTCCCATTGCAATCACGTGCTTGGTGTACTTTTTCACCACACTTGTAACAAACTCATATTCCTTCTAGGCCAGTACTGGGGTGTTTCCTCCCACAATTATCCCATAATGGAAAAAACTTCTTTCCCTTTTCCCATTTATCTATATCTTTTCCACCATTCTCTTCTTTCTCTTGATTTACTTTATTATCATAATATTTAAAGAATTCCCTTTCTGTCATGATAGCACAGGATACTATATCTTCATACGATGAGAAGGATTCCGATACTAATGCTCGATGGAGAAATTGTATTAACCAATCAAAGAAGCAATAAATATTACTGCTTGGGTTAAGTATATAATCTGTAGAATGTCGTACTATCCTTGTAAAGTTAGCTTTAAACTTTGCAACATTCTCATCCTCCTTTTGACTCAGACTCAGAAATTGTATTCCCATATCAGCTCGATGGTTGTGAGGAATGTAATTTTCTAAGAATTTTTTTTAAACTCCCCCCATTTCATATTTGATACTTCCTCATATTCCTTTGTGTTTTGAATCAATGACCACCATTGATCAGCATCTCCAAAGAGGTGGTAAACTACCATGACAACTTTTCCCCTTTCACTACTCTCTAAGGCGTGGAATATTTTATGTAAAGAATTTATCCATTTCCCTGATAATAGTGGATTTTAACCCCCATTGAATTTTGGTGGTTGTTGCCTCATGAAGGAATATAACATTGATCCTCCACAATTCGGATCAGGGTCCTCAATACGGGTAAGGTTATTATTCATAACCTGAGTGAGTTGTCCTAGTATAGTGATAATCTGATCAACACCAGTTGTATCTCCAGCTCCACTATAATTATATTGAGTAGGCGGGAAATACCTACATAGATTACGTGCATTGATATGGTTTCCATTCCTTCCACTAGGTGCCATTTCTACCCAATGGAATAAACTAGATTAGATTATGAATTGAAATACATAATTCCAAACATGAAAAACATTTGACATAAATTGGAAAATTTATGGATATAATCCATAATCATTAAAATGGTTTCTTTGAGGATATATATATTCATAAACCCTTCATAATGGTTTTTAATTAAAATGATAATTATCCCAAGTATATCCCCAGGGAGTGTCGTAACCATGTGTGTAGCAAGGCCCGTTGTCATGCACTAGTTCCCATTCGAGTCTAGCTCAAAGCGGTGTTTTTTGGTTTTACTCCTGGGTACATCTGTTCCTGATCCACCTCTACCTGCTCGTATCCAGATAGGGATTTATTTCTTAAAAAACTCAAAACATATATATAATACCAAAACCCTAGGATGTTATTCTATACTAGTCCTCAAAGTCTATCTTAGGGAGATGTGCTATAATCAGAGTTTACCTAAATCTAGTTTCTAAGGTTTGTACTAAACTTATTCTGATACCAACTGTAACTCCTCGACCCCAGAAGCCTAGAGTGAGTGCATTATTACGTATCATTGGCATTATCACAAAAGATCAAGTCCTGAAAGACCGTTTAGTTTTGTAGCCTTGAAAGCACTAGATACATTCATAAGGATTACATTACATAATAAAATGGAAAACTACAACAACATTGTTTCCATAGAAAACACTGAGATCCCATAGACTGTCCATGCAGGCCAGTCATAATATATTTTTTCACATCCTGGAAAAAATAAAACATAGAAAGGGGTGAGCTCAGATGCTCAGTATGGATAAAAATATAACGGAAACATTCAAAAATAAGCATAAGCGTTTAAGGCAATGTATAGAACAAAAAAAATCTGTTTAAACTTGAACTTCAGCATAATATGGAAAATATAAAATCAAAATAATTCCATTTACTTACTCATGCTGATATTATAATAGTCGAATAATCACATGCAATATCAATAGACACTTTCATAAAGATGGAATTTATAATGTCAGACTTAAATTTCTGTATGAAGGCCTCGTGGAAGGACCTAGGGGCTAACTGTAACCAGACTCAAACCCAGAGAGCCTCTGTAACTGTAATCCATCCCGGATAGAATCTGTAACGGGACTCCATCCCAAAGAGCCTCTGTAAACGGACTCCAACACGGAGAGCCTCTGTAACTAGACTCCAACATGAAGAGCCTCTGTAACTGGACTCCAACCCAGTGGGTCTGCTGTAACAAGACCCCAACCCAAAGGCCTTACATTTACCGGCCCTAACCTGAAACATACTAGTCTAATACATTTATCATAAACAAGGTTGAAATATAACATAAACATTCGTATTAAAACTAGAATATGAAATGTAAATACATTATCTATAAACTATGAATGGTATGAAATAACACATCTACAGTAAAAAATATAACAAAACCTTCCACACAATATGGATGTATTTTATCATAATAAATCAACTTGAAATAATATTACAATGCATCAAAGGATGTTGACATAGATTGAATCAAAACATTTTTTAGAGAAATATCACTTTCTATTTTGAAATCATTTAAGAGTCACATAATTATAAAGGAATCATTTATTTTGAAAATATTATCATAATCTTGTAAGGGAAACTTTGAGAATGTTATAATGGTAGAAAGTATATGCACTCCCCGTATAAGTTAGAAAAACATTCTTACATTAATTTTGTCAAAAATGTCACAAAGTACCTTGTTTGGAAGATGACGGAAATCTTCCTCTCAAAACATTTTATAAAATGTCAAAAAGGGTATAAATTACTTTAACTTATAGTCTATTAAATAGTAATAATGTTTTTTAATACATTTTTAAGAAACATAGATGTGGATGATAAAGAGGTCCCAGTAGATAATTATGTATAAACATCCTTGGATAATGAAGAGATTATAGAATTAACCCTTACCTTGTACTTTTCATTGGTCCAGGGTAGGTTAACCTATTGTATAATGGTGAAATAATTTTTATTAAATTATAAAAGAATCATATACATTAATATGATATCAAATATTATCTTTCAACATTTCTTTGTTTATAATATCTTAATATTATCCTCGTTTTGGGTGTTAAAAGATTCATTTTCCTTTATATTCTTTGTAATGTGAGTCATATTTGTTATGGATGGGATGTATATTATTCATATAGAGAATTATATCATGTCTTTAAACATTATTTTTAATCATCAAATGAAAATTATTCTTCAATGGATACGATGGGGAATGAATCTCATCGCGTTCGTGGAGACGGTAATCCGTACGTATGAACGAGCGAAAATATCATTCTTTTGATATTAAAATAATATATAATTGGATGGTATATCATATATAAATAATCATTATCATGTTATATTTATTATTTAAATTAATTACACATCAATAATATACCCATCCAAATAATAATGTATTGATAAACAATTACACCACGACGTGGAGACGGTAAGACGTACGTACGCACGTATGGTGACACGTCATTCAAGGGATTGATAAAATTATGAATTTGGTTGTACCATATTTATAATAAAATCATATTATATAGAATATGATGGATTAATTATTTTATAATGGAAACAACGAAGAAATAGGAAGTGGTAGAAGAAAGGAACTTGAAAGAGGTGATGAAATATTTACCTCTTCTTCAAGTTCTTCGTTTTGGTTTGATTAAAAGGGATCCTTAGATTGGATTTATGACTAATGGTAGTACTCTAGGATGAAGGGAGGACAGTTGATATGGTATTTTTGTAGGAGGTGGCCGAGCCAAATGGCATTTAAGGTGTGAATTATAGATAAGGGGGCGTGCCCTTTTATAAGAGGGGTGAGAGGCACCTTAGGAAAAATTAAAAATATTATTTTATAATAAATTCATTTTCGGTTTATAATTGCTCAGAAGTGACTTATTTAGATGCTAGGATAGGGATGGGTCTAAATAATCTCAACCAATATGTATTATACATGTTTAGGTTACCATTTTAACCATATCATTTAGATTTAACTTTAAGTTAAATAATTTTACTTTTACCGGGTATTCTTGTATTCTTACACTATATGGTTAATAAACTTCAATGAAGTCACAATAAAACCAAAATTGGTTCATTAATGTCATATATATTATTATATAAGTATTTTGGTCAATAATTGGATTTTTAGGACCATTATATCAATTAATAATTTAATATTTGTTTTAAAAACTGTTTTATGTCAGTTTTGACACTATTTTGTAATTTTTTGTAAAATTTATAACAACAATATTACTTCGAAATAAATTCATTTAATAAACCCTAACATGTAATATTAACCTATAAAATTAGTCTAATTAATTATAAGTCTCAAATTACATTAATTTGTGTATTTAAAATATCAATTATTTTAATATTTCATTAATAAGGTAATTTCTACATCACCAATGTGTCATAAATAAATTATATTATTTAATGTCTAAAAAAACATAAATAAAATACCATTATTTAGGAAATATGCTTATCTTTAAAAAGAATATATATAGTAAAATTTATCTTATGTTTAACACTATATTACACATGTTTTAGTTATTAAACTTTGATTTTAACTCCTTTAACTCTTCTTTGAATTAAATAATAATAAATGTCCTAGTCTAATCCAAGTGGCCTTAAAGGATCATATTTTATTTCAATGGTTGTCTTTGGTCGAATTATACTTATCTAATTGAATGAGGACATGTTCTTGGGTAATATTATTATCATTTTTCCTTCAATTACCTTATTTACTTTTAATTGTGGTAAATAAAAGTAAAAAGTTACTATTCACCAAAAATTATTTTCATCTTATTGAACCATATTTTACTCCTTGATATTAACCATGTCTCTCGAATTTTCGATATTCTACTCACAGAAGCGGTAAAATTTAGTTTTACGTAAATTTGCAAATTTTCTAGTAGGTGGGTAAAAGACAATGAAAAGATCAATAAAATTTTTATATACCTAATATTATTCTAAACTGACTCAGATGACTTACATTGAAAATATATAGGTATAATGTCTCTATTTTGACATAAAATAAATTTAAATAAAATAAATAATTATTTAAATAAAAAGTTGGTTTTAAACAATGACTCAATGTTTTTCACTATTCATCAAAAATTGAATGTTTTCTGAAAAATACCTGAAATTCATTCTAGGCTAATTTCGATATTCTGAATCAAAAAGTGAAGTCCATTTTGAAAGATAAAATTTATAATATTTTGAAAAGTGGGTATTACTCTTCATAATGGCTAGTTTGCCTTTTGTAGTGTGTTAGAACTCAGAGATGCGTACAAGACAAACTATTGTATTTTTCAAAGAGAAGTGTACCATGGAAGCATGGGGTGTTACATTCTCCCCTCCTTCAATAAATTGTATCCTCACAATTTTAAATTTTATTTCGAAAATAAAATGTTGAAAATAGATAATACCATTGTGGAAACCCCACATCGGAAATAGGGTTAAAAAAAATTAGGTTTTAATAAGCGGGAAAGGGAAATGATAAAGTCACCACCAAATTAGGGTTTTGAATAGGAGAACATTATTCAAAATTATATAAACATAATTATAGGAAAAATGTAAATATTTATAGGGAGTGATTGAGGTCATCAATCAAAAACAAGTGTAAAATTGAGGGCCTCAAAGATATCAATCTATGATTATTTAAAATATCATCAGTTTAACAAAATATAAGGTATTAGGATAACACATTTTTGGTTTTAATATCCCTTACATAAAGTGTTAGAATTAATTAATTCCTAGAATAAGAGATATATATATATATATATATATACTTTACAAGTAGAGTTTCATCCTTCAACTAATTTCTACCACAAACTCATCTTTCACTCCAAAAGATAATAGAACCCAAAAAATATTATATTTATCCTAATCGTATAAGGTTAAAAATATTAACACATACCATTTAATTGAAGAAAAATACTTTGTAATAACTAGGGACATCCAGTAATCTAGTGGTAGGTAATAAAGGCATGTCGCACTATAGTCGTGGGTTTGATTCCTGGAGCTTTGTCCGACGTGACAGGTTATTGCCCGACTTGTAGGATTTTCTTTTTCAAAAATAACGATAAGAAATGTTTTAACCTTAAAAAATAATATCAAAAGTTCAATTTAATCTATTCAAACCTTTATAGTTATCCAAAATACCTCTATCCAGACTCTCTGTAAAAGGTATCTAAATTCCAAAATCAATTGTAACATCAGATTCCCAAAACAAAGTATAGTTTCTCTTATTGTAACATATTGAAAATATGGTTACTTTAGTCATATTAAAACCTTAATGAAAACAACTAGTACTACAGAAAAATCCTTATATATATATATCATGTTATTCTTATAACCATAACATAATCCTTGAGTTAAAAAAACCAAAATACATTAATTATTCCACTTCAACTGTAGTAACTGCATAAGATTTTCCTTGATCCCTTGGCCTTTTCGAAGGTAAGTTTCCTTGGCGATTACGGAATTCATTTTCATAATTCCCCATTTCTCTACAATTATAGCATTCAAGATAGAGAGACTCTTTCTTCCCATGGAAATCACGTGTTTGGTGGCCTTTTTTACCATACTTGTAACAAAATCCAACTCCTTTTAGGAAAATACCGCGGTGTTTCTTCCCACAATTATCACATAATGGAAAATCCTTCCTTCCCTTTTCCCTTTATCTATCTATTGCTCCACCGTTTTCTTCTTCTCTTGCTTTTCTTTATTGTCATAATATTTAATGAATTCCTTTTCTGTCTTGATAGCACATGAGACTATATCTTCATACAATGAGAATGATTGTGATACTAATGGTCGATGATAAAAAGGTTTTAACCCATCAAAGAAATGACCAATCTTACTTCTTGGGTTACGTATATAATCAGCATCATGACTTTCTAACCATGTAACATTAGCTTCATACATTGTGACATTCTCATCCTCCTTTTTCCTCAGAGTCGGAAATTCTCTTTCCATATCTGCTCGATGGTCATGAGGAAAGTATTTTTCTAAGAAAATTTCTTTTAACTACCTCCATTCCATATTTTATACTTCCAAATATTCCTTTCTATTTTGAATCAATGATAACTATTGATCTACATCTCCAATGAGGTGGTAAACTGCCATGACAAATTTTTCCCTTTCGCTACTCCCCAAGGCATGGAATATTTTCTCTAAGTAATTTATCCATTGCTCAACTAATAGTGGATTTGTACCCCCATTGAATTTTTGTGGTTGTTTCCTCATGAAGTTAGCTAGCATTGATCCTCCACACTATGGATCAGGGTTCTCCATACAGGTAAGGTTATTATTCATAACCTGAGTGAGTTGTCCCGGTATGGTGATCAGCTGATGAGCACCTATTGTATCACTAGCTCTACTATAATTATCTTGAGTAGGAGGTAAATCCCTACATGGATTACATTTCATTGATATTATTTCCCTTCCTTTAAATAGGTTCCATTTAGGAACAATGGAATAAATTAGATTAGTTTATGAATTGAAATAAATAATTCCAAACTTGAAATACACTTAACATAAATTGAATAATTTATGGATATAATCCATAATCATAAAAATGTTTTCTTTTAGGATGTATATACTCATATAACCTTCATAATGGTTTCTAATTAAAATGATATCTATCCTAAGCATATCCCTTAGGAGTGTCGTAACCAAGAGTGCATCAAGGCCCGTTGTCATTCACCATTTTCCGTTCGAGTCTAGCTCAAAGAGGTGTTTTCATGTTTTAGATCTAGGTACATCTGTGCAAGAGACGTCTCTACCTGCTCGTATCCAGACAGGGATTTATTTCTTGTAAGACTCAAAAAATCTATATAATATCAAAATTCTAGGATGATCTTCTATACAAATCCTCAAAGCCTATCTAAGGGCAATGTGCTCTAATCAGAGTCTACCTAAATCTAGTTTCCAAGGTTTGTACTAAACTTCCTCTGATACCAACTGTAACACCCCACCCCGGAAGCCCAGAGTCGGTTCATTATTACGTATCATTGGCATGGTCACAAAAGATCAAGTACCTAAATATCATTTATTTTATTATCCTTGGAAGTACTAGATACATTCATAAGGATTACATTACATCATAAAATGGAAAACAACAATAACATTGTATCCATAGACAACACTGATATCCCATAGACTGTCCCTCTAGGTTCATCATAATATTCTTCTTCACATCCTGGAAAAAATAAAACATAGAAACGGGTGAGCTCAGATTCTTAGTAAGGATAATAATATAGTAGAAACTTTCAAAAATAAACATAATTATTTAAGGCAATGTATATAAATAGAACAAAATCCTTTTAAACGTGAACATCATCATAATATGGCAAAGATAAAATCAAAATAATGTCATTTACTTAGTCACAGGAATATTATACAAGGCGAATAATCACATGAAATATAATTTTTAAAAGGGCCTAGTGGCTAACTATAACTAGACCTAAACCCGGAGAGCCTCTTTATCCAGACTCCATTCCGGAGAGCCTCTATAACCAGACTCAATCCCAGAAAGCCTCTGTAACTAGACTCCATCTCGGAGGGTCTTCTTTAACTAGAACCCAACCCGAAGGGCTTACTTTTACCAGTCCCCATCCCGGAACATACTATTCTAATACATTCATCTTAATAAAAGGTTGAAATATAACATAAAAATTCTTATTAAAACTAGCATATAAATGTCAATAAATTTTCCATAAACCATGTATTGTATGAAATAAAAAACCCACAGTCAAACATATCACAAAACCTTTAATACAATATGGAAGTATTTTATTATAATAAATCAACTTCAAATAATATTATAATCCATCAAAGGATGTTGAAAATGATGAAATCAATTTTTTGGAATAATATCTCTTTCTATTTTGATATAATTTTAGAGTCACATAATAATAAATGAAACATTTATTTTGAAAATATTCTTATAAGATTTTAAGGGAAGCTTCGACAATGTAATAACGGCATAAAATAGTCGCACACGCTGTATAAGTTAAAAAAACATTCTTACCATAATTTTGTGAAAAAGCTCATAAAGTACCTTGTTTGGAAAACGTCAAAATGTTTCCTCTAATTTTTTTTATATAAAAAGTCAAAAAAGGGTATAAATTACTTTAACCCATAGTCTAGTAAATAGTAACAATGTTTTTGAATACATTTTCAAGAAACATAGATGTGGATGATAAAGAGGTCCCAGTAGATAATTACGTATAAACAACCTCTGATAATGAAGAGGTTGTAGAATTAACCATTAGCTTATACTTTTCCTTGGTTGAGGGTAGGTTAACCTCTTGTATAATGCTGAAATAATTGTTATTAAATTATACAGGAATCATATACATTAATATGATATCATATATAATCTTTTAACATTGCTTTGTAAAAAATATCTTTGTATTATCATCGTTTCAGGTTTTAATGGTTTCATTTTCCTTTATATTAATTATTATGTGAGTCATAGTTTTTAAGAATGGGATGTATATTATTCATATCCAGAATGATATAAATTCTTTAAACATTATTTTTAATCATCAAATGAAAATTATTTTTGAATGGATACGATGGGGAATGAATCTCATCGCGTTTGTGGAGACGGTAATCTGAACGTACAAACGAGTGACAATATCATTCTTTTGATAATAAAATAATATATAATTTGATGGAATATCATATATAATAAATCATTATCATTATATATTTATTATTTACATGAATTACACATCATTATTATGCCCATAAAAATAATAATGTATAGAATAACAATTATACCACGACATGGAAACGGTAAGCCCTACGTAAGCATGTATGGTGAAATGTCATTCAATGGATGGATAGAATAATGAATTTAGTTATACCATATGTATAATAACATCAGAGTATATAGAAGATACTAGAGTTATTATTCTAGAATGGAAACAACAATGAAATAGAAAGTAGAAGAAGAAATGAACTTGAAAGAAGTGATGAAATATTTACCTCTTCTTTGCGTTCTTCCTTTTGATTTGATCAAAAAAGATCCATAGATTGGCATTCTAACTAAAGGAAGTCATCTCAGATGAAGGGAGGACAGTTGATAGGGTATTTGGACAAGGGTTGGACGACAAAAATGGGTTTGATGGCATAAATTAGAGAGAAGGGGGAGTTCCCTTTTATAAGAGAGGCGAGGGGCACCTTAGGAAAAACTTAACATATTATTTATGATAAATTAATATTCGGTTAATAATGGATCCAAAGTGGCTTATTTCGAGGATAGGGTTGGGATGAGTCGAAATACTCTCAACCAATTGGTTGTAGACATGTTTTGGTTACCATTTTAGCCTTATTATTTAGATTTAACTCTAAGTTAAATAATTTAACTATTACCATGTCTTCTTGTATTGTTACAAAATATGGTTAACAAACTTACTATAAACTTCCAATCGAACCTTAATTGGTTCATTAATGTCATATATATTATTATATAATTCTTTTCATAGAACCATATATTTTATGACCATTATATCAATTAATAATATAATATTTGTTTTAAAAACTATTTTATGTCAATTTTGACACTATTTGGTATTTTGTGTTTGTTAAAATCATAACAGCATTTTTACATATAATAAAATTCATTTAATTAACCATAAAATGTCATATTAACGTATAAAATTATTGTAATTCATTAAAAGTCTCATATTATACTTATTTGGGTATTTAAAATATCAATTATTTTAATATTTAATTAATAAGGTAATTACTGCATCACCATTGGGTAATAAATAAATTAAATTTTATAATGTCTAAAAAATATAAATAAAATACCATTATGTAGGAAACATTTTTAGCTTTCTAATGAATATTTATATTCGAATTTATCTTATGTTTAACCCTATATTAAAAATCATTTAGTTATTAAACATTGATTTTAACTCTTTTTACTCTTCTTTGAATTAAATAATAATAAATTTCATATTCTAATAAAAGTGGACATAAATGATCATATTTTATTCCTAATGTTGTTTTTGGTCTAATTATAATTATCCAATATAATTAGATATGTGATAGGGTAATATTAATATCATTTTTACCTTTCATTACCCTATTTACTTTTAATAGTGTTAAATAAAATTAAAAAGTTACTATTCAAAAAAATTTATTTTCATCTTATTGAACCACATTTACTCCTTGATCTTAACCGTGTCATTCAGATTTTTGAAATTCAACTCAGAGAAGCGGTAAAATTATGTTTTATGAAAATTTTCAAATTATCCTAGGAGGTGGGTAAAAGATGGTGAAAAGTTCAATAAAATTTTTATATATCTAAAATTATTAAAAACTGAATCCAATGATTTACATTGAAAATAAATAGGTATTATGTATCTATTTTGAGAAAAAATAAATTTAAATAAAATAAATAATTATTTAAAAAAAATTGGTTTTAAACAATGACTAAGTGTTTTTCACTATTCATCAAAAATTGAAAGTTTTCATAAAATACAAAAAATTCACCGTAGCCTAATTTTGATATTTTGAATCCAAAAATGAAGTCCATTTTGAAAGTTAAAATTTATAAAATTTCGGATAGTGGGCATTACTATTCATAATGGTGATTTTTCTTTTTGTGGTGTGTTAGAGCTCGAAGTTGCATACAACACACACTATTGTGTTGTTCAAAGAGAAGCGTACCATGAATGCATGGGGTTTTACATAAATGTGGTTCTGATTAACCCCTTATCATTATTTATTTAGCCTAATGATATTCACCAGGGATATAATTTCACACCCAAGTCTGTCCTGAAATTATTTTATCAAAGAAGCCACATCTTCCACCAAATCTGGTGAAAAATGCTATAATATGTGAAACATTTAGTGTATTCCATTTTGGACATGATTCCACAGGTCAGATTCCTAAACTATGAAGCCTTCTCTTGTCTCAGCGTCTATGGATTGACGTGTTCTAAGAACTTCTCTAGAAATACCTTACATATACTCTCATCATTCTTTCCAAATCATACCCGAATATCTAATCGGTGCTTCACTATACCCTATAGCATTTAAGCAGCCAACTTGACCCTCGTCTGATTCAGAGTCACTAAATGGTCATGTATCATCTATGTTGATTCAATCCAGAATTCATCCCCCTCAGGTCCACCCTCTCTAATAATATTTAGAGGGTGCTAAAGATGAAACTCCCTTGTCAACTCAGAGATGATTTTCAGAACCCGGCCAGGGTCACTGTCCATAAACTGCATGACATGAGAAAAGTTCTCTCTGAACAGTTCCCCATCCTCCTTAGTTTGCACCAATGGTTCCTCGAGCTACCTGATTGGATGTTTGTTTTGGGCCACAGGCCTCGGTCTCTCCCTCAACAAGTATTGTTGAGGTGTATCTCTACAAGGAAAAAAACCCGTCCTAGGTCTCATAACACAACCTTATAACATTTATATAAGAAGAGGAACTAACACAATAGGTTGAAAATGTCCTTTACACTTTTTCTCACCACACTGTCAACACCGAGGCCTTAACACGACCCTTAAACATCCTACTCCTAGGTCTTAGTTAACAAGGGTACGTATATTATAATTAATTAAATCAACTATTAATTGTTCACACTATCTCTAATTAATTAATTCAATAATTAGTTTATTAATGAAAAACTTTTCATCAATCAGGGTTCTCATTAAACACCCATTTATTCTAATTTTCATCATTATTTAAATCTCACCACAAGGAAACATAGTTTAAGTTGAACAACATACCCAGAACCCGTTTTCCCATGAGTTCCTTGAATGATCCATTTCACAAAAACCCTAAGTGCGTAGAATAAGGCATGCAGACTCAACTATAATTCCTATTTAGGCCACGAATCGAAATTAAACAATTATTAAAACAAATTTCACATCACACCACAAGTTCATCGCCTAAGGTGAAATAATATTCAAATGTAACAAAAAACATCAATCACAACAATCCCACAATGAGTACTCAGATTTCCCCTTGTACATGGGTTTGCAACTCCCATGCATGAGCTCATTATCAAGGATTGACAGTTCCTAGTCTCCTATCAACATTTCAAATAATTGTAAGAAAAAATAAGAAGAAAGAAAACAAAACTCATATGATACCAATTTGTTATGTCCCACCCCGGGTGCCACTATACGGTTCCCCGAGCCAATTGGCCACATGCCCCCATGCGTGCCTCCCCATATGTCAGAGGGGGACGACTAGCAGGGAGGGTCTGGTAAGTCCGTCTTGGGGACACTATAACCTATTTGATTGGAATAATAAACCAATATAATCAAAAAACAATAACCATGTTTAGAAGCATATAAATAACCCAAACAATACCATGTCATATGATATTAAAAATAAGAAAATAAAATACTCAACTGAAATGTAAAACATTCTATGACAATGAAAATTTCAAATTTCTAAAATGTAACTAAAAATAATGAAAAAACGACTCATAATTAGTTCCCAAACCACTAACCATTCACTCTCCCATAATCCAATCCCCAATATAAACCTATCCCATGGCCTTTCCCTAATCCTGTCATCTAACAAAAAAGTCTACTCAGGTGCCGATCAGGCAACCCAAATAGGGTGTGCATACGACTGAGCAGGAAACCACAAATGATGTCTAAAACAAGTCCTGTAAAAAGATAGTGTATGTTGTTTCATGATGCAATAAATACAATGCGTAATTAAACAATTATGATATTGTCATTTAATCTGGAATCATCACATTTGGACTATTTTCAATTCATGTTTCCCATTTGAATCATTATTCATTATTATCATTCATTTGGTGATGAACTACATGTCAATCACCCCAAATCTCATAAATTAAATGTCTCCATGCCTAACACTCAAAATCTCATTCATTTTAGGTCGGTAGGCCTAAGCATCCCAAAATCTCATTTGGTGTAGTTCATCATGCCTAGAACCCCAAAATCTCAAGATCGGATAACTATTAGGGAGGAACTCCTTGTCCTAGTCCCATCTTCTAATCAGTCCAGAACGACATATTTAGCACAATAAAAATCTCAGACGTTTAATCATTCATTAATTCACAAGAATTATCCACATCATTAAATTACTAATCTAATTATTAATTAAACAGTTCAAATGCCATTAGATAACACAAAAATTAAATACGCACATAATAAATTAATTAATTGATCAATTAATTAATCAATCAAAACAATTCTCCTTCCATAATTAATTATTCACAATTAATTATCCATATCAAACATGAAATTTTCATAGTAAATTTTCATAATTAATTATCCTTGATCAAACTTATTGAACATAATTATTTATTATAATTAATTATCATTCATAGCCAACATGATTTCTTCATTATTCTCCCCCAATTAATTATGTTATCAAATAAATTCAATGTCTCAATTAAAATATCTCAACCTATAACAAATCTCCAAACCATGTATCTATTTGGGAAAACCCTATTGTTTGTTTCGTGATTCAATTTTAAATCAATCACTAAGGAAATCACAGGTCAATACCACATTCCTAATTACTCCTATTTAACAAATTATTCATAAAGGGATTCTAGAAAATCTAGAAACTCACCTTCACATATCTAATCCAGTAATATGGGAGTTCAATTTTGACCATCTACCTTGGTTTATTGATAAATATTTTCCTAATGAAAATCCAAAAAATTCGAGCGGAACAATGAAGTCGATCAATCTCCATATTTAAATACCTAAACCAGAATTTATATCAAAGGCATAATGATCTTGAAAATCTAGATCTAGACCCAAAATTCTAGATCTGGATCTCAACATATAGGTTTATATCCATGAAAATATCAAGATCATCCATGAAATGATAATGGAATGATAGTGGAATCAACGAGATACAAAACATGATGAAATCTACTTATCAGGAAGAGATAATATCTTCGATCTGGGATTTCGATCTTGAAGAATGGTGTCTAGATCATCTTGGAATCACTTTGGAAGGCTCTGGGATTACCTATAATTTTTCGTTCCTTAATAAAGGTTGAAATAGAGGAGTCTTGGGGGATTAGGGGATTTGAAAACCATTTTTTAGATAATTAATACTTTCATGCACCGTTTCAGGGGCCGAGGCACACAATTAGAGAAACCTTTTCACCAACCATGCGGACCTCTCTATCCTAGTTTTCATGGTTGGAATGTTTTGGTTGCACAGTTTTCCAAAGTGTGCACAAATGGTGTAGACCTCTTTGTCAAGTTTTTCATTCTTGGCAAGGCTTAGTTGTATGGTTTGTGAAACCATGTACAAATTGTGCACAACCCACATTCCTTTAGTTTTACTTAAACATTCCCCCAATAATAGAACAATCCCCTAATCCTTATCAAAGGTACTTAAAATCATAAAAAGTACATGAAAATGTGCCAGAGGTGACTCTAAAAATGGTGGATATCATACAATCTCCCCACCTTATAACAACTCATACTTGACCTGCACTCCCGAACATCACTAAGATTCTTATCCAAAAATATTGGTCCATTGAGCCCTCATGTGTACTTCCCATTCCAATGTTTACTATTAAACACCTCCATGTTTCCATAATAAATGAACTAATGACACTATCATTCCCCATAAGACTTTCTCACTGCGACCTATCCCATGTATCAAATGCTTTTCAAAGGATGCATATATCTCAAGATCAACCTCTTCCAAATAAATCACATGAGAAGGGTTGGTGTGATACTGCTGTAGTTATGGAACATGGGAAACATCATTTGTAGCACTGAATTTATATAGAAGGGCTAGTCGGTATTCCACTGACCTGATTCTCTCTACCACTCAATTTGTCCCACAAAGCTAGGTGCCAACTTGGTCTGCATTCATACCATTTGGTGACCCAATCTTGGAGACAACTGAAGGAATACATGATCACCCTCTGTAAACCGTAGGGGTCATCTCCATATATCAATATATGAATTCTACCTACTATGATCTATATCCACACATTTTCAAATCAACTAAACATGCACTGATGTCTCCTGAATGAGACTCAGTCCCAACAACTCCAACTCACCCACCTTTAACCTATACAGAGGTGATCTAAAAGGTATTCAATTAAGTGCCTCATATAGTTCCATCAATATAGTTTACTGATAAATGTATTTATAAAAGAACTACCCTAAAGTTAATAGCTTCTCCCAAGAACCACCAAAGTCAAGAAAAGATGCTTGCAGCGTACCCTTTAACACATGTAAGGTACACTCTGACTGCCCATCTGTCTATGGGTGGAAGGTCGTACATAACAGAATATGTATACCAAGAGGCTTCCATAATCCCTTCCAGAAGCATGATGTAAAGTGAAAATCGTGACATGAAGTTATTTTTCATGGTACCCCATGCAATCTAACTATCTCTCGTACATATAGTTCTCCATACTATTCTAATATAATGGATTCCTTGATAGGAAATAAATGTTCTTCCTTCATTAGTCAATCCCAAATGAACCAAATAGATTCATTCTTCCTAAATTTATTTGGATGTCCTACCATGAAATCCATAGTCACCTCATCCTACTTCCATTCCGGAATAGTTAACAACAATAATAGACCTCCAGGTCGTTGATACTCTACCATCACCTACTGATAGGTGAAACATCTTGTTATAAACCATGTAATCTACTTTTTTAGGCCTGACCACAAAAACTGTCGTCGTAGGCCACAATACATTTTTTTCACCCTAGGATGTACTACCCACTTTGAGGAATTAAATTCATGCATGAGTTCGTCTCACATTCTTGTAGGCACAAGAACATGTTTTTTCACATAGATGTTCTCATCCTCATATATTATCCAATCGGAAGGTGTCTCCCCACCATCATGGCTTTCCTTTAATTCTAAACACTATATATCCTCATACTTTCTATCCCTAATCTGTCTCAAGAGTGTAGACTCCATTGATATAGAAACTAGAGTCATCCTTTCATGACTCTCCGGAACCAACACATACATTCCCGCCAGAATGGTCATCATCTTCCACTCTTCACTCGACTCATATACCAACTGAGTTAGAGTTTTCCTGCTCAAGGCATCAACCACACTATTCCCCTTTCTGGGTGTATATGACAGTTCAAAATCGAAGGACTATATATATTGTACCCATCTTCACTATCGAAGATTCAAGTCACAATTATAAAATATATACTTAGAGATTTTTTGATCCATAAAAACTGTAAAATTTAATCCCAAATGATATATTCTACAACCCTTAAGAGAATAAAATACAACTGACAACTCTAGGTCATGCATAGGGTAATTACATTCATGTTTCCTCAGCTACGAAGACCCATTAGCAACAACTCGATCCCCTTTCATCAACACAGCTACATGTATGATCCTAGAAGCATCACATTACTCCATGTACTCTTCAACCGACTCAAGTAAGATCAAAATTGGTGATGATATCAAGTTGTTCTTCAACACCTGGAAAGAATTCTCACATTCTTCTGTCCAAAGAAACCTTATCCCTTTTTTTCAAACATGTAAGAGGTGATTCCAATTGGGGAAAGTCCTTGATGAACCTTTTATAATATCCGAATCATCCCAAAAATCATTGGATATAAAAATTATTATTGGGAATATCCCAAAAAATCACTGCCTGTACTTTTTCTAGGTCCCCAACCACACATTCTTCGAAGATGATATCCCCCCAAAAGTGTACACTGTTAATCCAAAACTGGCATTTAGATAGATGGAATATATCCAATTCTCTCTAAGTGTACCTAGGATGATGCCAATATATTGTAAATTATTTTCAAGAGCCTTAGAATACACCATGATGTCATCCAAAAACACCAGCACAATTTGATCTAGGTATGAATGAATGATCCTATTCATCAATTCCATAAATATGGTCGGGGCATTTGTCCACCCAAATGGAATTACAACAACATCCAAAAGGCCATACCAGATTCGTAAAAACGTTATTGTTATATTAGTGTTCTGAACAATCAATTGAGGATACTGTGATCTCAGATAGATATTTGGGAACACAGAAACCCCCTTCACCTAGTCAAACAGATTATCGTTACGCGGAAGATGATATCAATTCTTTGTGGTCATGTTATTTAACATCTGGTAATTGACACATAAGAATAAAATCTCATATTACTTCTTTGAGAAAAAAATAGGTGATCCCCAATACGACATTCGTGGATAGATAAACCCTTTATCCTACAACTCCTCTAATGGCCTTTTGAGATATTGAAGCTCTGTCGGTGCCATTTTGGAATGTGGAATAGATACCATCTCATCCCCGGAAATGAGCTTAATAGTGAATCCCACATCTCTCTTAGGTGGAAAAATTAAAAATTCTATGGGAAATACAACCTGATATAGTTTTACTACTGGTGGAAGGATGTCTTTTCTACCACTCCCATAATCCAACGAGAGACTTGAAACATGGGTTGTGTGCTCTCCTAGTAGCAGAGTAATTGTCCCCAGTATTCTTGCATGGATATCCCAATCTCCACGATGAACATACTGGTCACCCTGAGATACCTAGGTCAATCTTCTATGGTAACAATATATGTGAGCTCAATATGCAACTAGCCAGGCCATACCAATAATTAGGTCAAATCTTGTTATATCAAAGAAATATATATCCTAAAGAAAATGATAGTGCCATATCTCTAGCGTACATCCCTTACATAAACATATATCTATAGAATGGGTTCCCAATGGTATATCAATATTCATCACCCCACTTACAGACTCCACCTCTGGGATCAATCCATTAACAAGATTTTCATATATAAAGTAATTAGAGGTACTCATATAAAATATTGAATTAGCCAAAGTAGAAGCAACTATAATAGTACCTATTTGTCACGACCCGCCCTCGGGGCCCGTGCCGTGACTACCCCAAGCCCGCCTTCCATAGGCGAGGGGCTGGCGACTAGCACCAAGGCGTAAAATCACAGTAAAAAGGGAAGGCATTGCCTTAATAAAGTAAACAAGCACCTCAGAGTAACAAGCGGAAGTAAAGCAGTACACAAAACTAGAATAACTGTGCTGAAGTAAAGGGGCCGGAATACAAGCCCAACTGAAAGTAAAGTACAACTCGAAAGGGAAAACAGCAACTGAAAGTACAAGCGGCTCCTGGGACGTCCTCCTCGATTCCTACCTGAAGGGTAGGTACAGATGGCTCAGCTCCTGGATCGTCCACCACGGATCCTACCTGAAGGGTAGGTACAGATAGCTCACAACTCCTCGGGTCCAACTGTCCGCTCCGAGCACGTCCCGCTCAGTGGTCCTCCTCCGGGTACCGACCTACTCCGTAAGCCTCAACCGCAGTCAGCGCTGTCCGTCGTCTGCAACCAACACAACGAAGTGCGGGCAAAGCCCGTGCAGGGGTGAGTATAAGCTACTCAGTAGGGACCCCGAGACCCCTGAAGGTCTCTCAAATCCACAAAGGATAAACCACGAAGAAAAGTAACAATCACGAAGTAACATCCAGTATTGATTAGGTATATGCCCATACATATACCTATGTCACCAATTTCCGTTCGGCTCCAACACGAGCCCAAGAACAATCCAATCCACAAAGACGAGTAAACAGTAAAATCCACATAGGATAACAGTACAAGTCCACACGGTTTATAACAAGTTTATGAAATCAACAGATAACTATTACCCAGGTATATGCCCATACATATACCTAAGTTATCAAGCGGTCCATCTCAATCATGAGGAAACACAAAGATCATTGACTCAGCTAAAACCCGGATTTTCATTATCGAAACCGTAGCTGCTGAAGAGCCCCGTCTCTGAAGTGTGCAGTAGTCCTGTCACGACTCCGAGGTACTGCTCACTAACCTATGACTGCTGAAGTACTCCTCCTGTTGAGTACTGTGGGTCTGCTGCCAACTACCAGGCGCTCCGTCCGCTGAGGGTCTGCTGCCAAATACCGGGCGCTACCCAGATAGCCTACTGAGGTACTCCTCCTGTCGAGTACCGCGGGTCTGCTGCCAACTACCAGGCGCTCCGTCCGCCGTGGGTCTGCCGCCAAATACCGGGCGCTCCGTCCACTGGGCTAGTCAACTCACTCCAAGTCGAGTCGGTCAAGCAGTCGTCAGGTCTCAGCCGGCTACACGGTCTCCGTACTCTGCACGCTCGTCTCCACCGTCGCGGGTCTGTCGCTACAACCAAGCACACACACTCCGTAAAGTATCGCGGGTCCGCCGCTACAACCAAGCGCTCCACCGCCAAGGGTCTGCTGCTGCATCCAAGCGCACCACCACTGTCAAGTACCACGGGTCCGCCGCTACACCCAAGCGCTGCACCGCCCAAGTTCAACAGAAGATTCAGCTCACACAGGTTCGGTAGCACTGTTCCACGTAGGATCGCTGAGTGTTGTAGTCGTCGTCGTCGAATCCACACAGGATCTCTGTACTGTCGTCGTCGCAGTCACAGTCACAGTAGTAGTAGTCGTCACAGTAACAGTCACAGCCAGCACTAGGGTTCCCGCACACAGCAAGCTCGTTCGGAGGGTCCGCTCCACGAGCCGAGAGGCTGATACATCAACTGTCACGAAGACCAGAGTTGATGTATCCAAAAGTCCCGTATCGTCAACAGGAACTCAACGCAACAGACGGCGCGTCGATCGGACGCCCGGTCTGAGAGTTATTGGCATTTTCGTCTCCGGGACCCGGTTGGTTTTTAAGGCAAAACCAACCCGACCTTACTCCACCTGCGTCCAAACCTCGGGCGGAGTATGCCAAAATATCCGTCTCACTAAGAGGAACACAGACGGCGCGTCAATCGGACGTTCGTGGCTCAAGATATGAGCGTTTCCGCTCCGAAGGCCCGGTTGGTTTCGTGAACGAACCAACGCGGCCGAACTCAAAGTAATCCGAAACCTTGAATGCGATATACCGAAACGACCGTCTCGATCCAAGGATCGTGTTGCCGCAGACGGTTCGTCGTTCGGAGGTCTACAGCTCAAGTTATGAGCTTTTGACTGAAAAGGTCCGAAAACGGGGGGTCTGGGCCCGGCCCGGCCCGGCCCAGTACCCCCTGAACCGGTCCGATCCGGGTCGGCCCGAACCGGGTCCGGTTCCGGCCCGGTTCCGCGTGGCCCGGCCCGGTTGGCTCGGCCCGGCCCGGCTGGGCGGTCCGGCCCAGCAGGCACAAACCGGCCCGGCCTGCGCGACCCGGCCCGGCCGGTCGCGCGACCCGACCGCTCAGAACCGCTCGGCCAGCTTGGCCGAGCGCGTGGTTTCGCGCGAAACGGGGGGCGCCGCCCCCCGTGACTTCAATCAACGCCCCCCCCACGTGAGGGGGGCCCGTTCCTCGGCTGCCGGGGGTTTCAAACCCCCGGAAATTAAAGCACGGCCGGCATTGAAGCCGGCCGTTTGTCCACCCGCGGGACCTGCGGGTCCCGCCTCCGAGAAAACCGGCGGCCGGTGCGGCCGGCCGCCTTCTCTTCTACGCCGTGGCCGTAGCCGCGGCTCCTCCTCGGTTTCCGGCGGCCGGCGTGGCCGGCCGCCCCTGGTTATGCCGCCGCGGCCGTAGAGCCGCGGCCCACCCGATCTCCGGCGCCGGCAAGGCCGGCGCCCCTGGCTGCTCCGCCGTGGCCATAGGGCCGCGGCCCTTCCTGATTCCTGGCGGCCGGCGAGGCCGGCCGCCCCTAGCTCCTCCGCCGCGGCCGTTCTGATAACCGGCGGCCGGCGTGGCCGGCCGCCTCTTGGTGTTTCGCCGTGGTCGTCCAGCCGTGGTTCTTCTTTTTCCGCCGGTGGCCGGTTTTTCCGGCCGCCCTTCTTGTTCGGTCCTTGCAAGATTTTCGTAGCGTAACGACGTCGCGCCCCACCGCCACGGCCCGACTCCGGCCGCGGTCTCATCCTTTCTCAAAGGCGCGACATTATAGCGTCGCGGTTCTTCGTCGTGACCCAAACTGGCCTTAAATAATTCTTTTCGCGCGGTGCAATGGTACCGCGTTACCCCGCTTCAAACCATAATAAAACTAAACCACGATGGAGGAGGATCGGCCGTGTTTGTGCAGACCGGCCTCCTCCCGTTAGTTTGATATCAAGTGGCTTAGAAATACTTGAGGGATGTCAATTAAAATGTAAACAACGAACTCAAGAACCCCTACCTCGAAGGAAGCTCGCGGAGCTCATCAACGATCCGCGAAGGACGAGCGTCGCGGAGGTCGGACGTCACGGAAGAAGACGTCGTCGGCATCGCGGTTATGGCGTCGCGGTAGACGGACGTGGGTTCGCAGCGAGAGGCACGTCGCGTAAAGTGCGTTGCGGCGTCGGACGTAGGTTCGCCGCGGAAAGCACGTCGTGGAGAGGATGCGTTGCGGCGTCGTGGAGGAAATCCAACGCGTTGCAGTCCGACGTCGTGGAAGAAGGACGCCGCATTCTTCGTCGTGGAGGAAGAACTCACAAGAAGCCTCCCTCTTTTCCTCTCCGCACAACAAACGCAAACCCGCAAAGGAAACTAAAAACTGAATTAAATAGAAGGGTTTGGAATTTCAAAGGTTTGAAATTCAAACCTCTTCATTTAATTCCCCACAATTAAAACTTAAGTTATAACTTAAGTTTATTAAAATTAAAGCATGACCTTACAACTTAACACAACACAACTTAAGTCTTTTGAAATTCAAGAGTTTGAATTTCAAAACTTTAATTAAACTCACTTATTAATGACATAAGTTATAACCTAAGTTTACATCATTAATTGTGAGTTGGGGGGGGGGGGGGTTAGAGAATATGAAGGGGTGGGGTTCGTGTGGGCCCCACCACCCTCTTAACCTCCCAAGGGATGTTGGGTTGTCACCCAACTTCCACCCAAAGGATAAAAACACTTAAGGAAGATAAAAATAAAAATTGAAGTTAAATTTTTATTTTAACATTCACAAATTTATTTTTACAACTCCCCTCGTGTAAACGCAACTTCGGGAAAGGTCTCCTTAAGCGAATATCGGCGCTACGAGTTCATCGGTGTCCTCGGATTTCAATTCCGAGCACCGGATCAAAAGTTAGGAAATCCCGCTCGTTCATTCACTGAACGTACCCGAGCCAAACTTTGGAAATTAATTCCGGGCACTCCGGGCCTCGGAATCAGGTGCCGTCAGAAACTGCGGACTCATAAAATTCCAAAGAAAAAATAACAAAAAATTTTCCTTGAAATTTCCGGGTCTTTACATTACTCCCACCTCATGGATTTACGTCCCCGTAAAGTTTCAACTGACACTTAAGGGAAACAAGGTAGTACTGAGCACGCAACTGAGCTTTCCGCTCCCATATGCTCACCTGTAGATCTCGTGCTACCCGAGAAGCACCCCAGAGGAAGCAACCGTTCACATAGATCCTGCTCCTGTCGATCCTCGATCTCTACTAGAACCTCTGTGCTTGTCGCCCTGTCATCGACGTCCAACTCCCCGGGGTCGATGACGTGTGAAGAAACATACACGTATCTCCACAGCTGAGACACGTGGTGGACATTATGCACCCGGTGCGACTGAGGTGGTAGGGTCAAGCGGTAAAGCTCTTCGCCTACCCTACTGAAGATCAAAAGGGTCCATCGAACTTCGGAGATAACATGCCGCCTCGGCCACATCTCTGAAACCTCATCGGGTTGAGACCGTATAAGAACGTGTTCGTCACCCTCGAATTCAAGAGGTTTCCCTTTTTAGGTTAGAACTGAAACTAAAAACTCCTGCTGCCACAAGGGTAGGGTTGACCAACTCATGAGTGATCAGTCACACCCTCTTATGCATGAGTTTAACATGTGCTGCCCAGGGTTTCCTTTTCGCCGACCAAGGAAAACCCATTCCGACGTTTGCCTAAAACAGTCACCCAGGGTATGATTTGAGAATCAAAACCATACCCAGATCAACGTCGTAAGGCCTCTACGCTGCCACCAAGAGATTTCAACCGAAACTCTCGCCTCGAGGTCAAATCACACCGTCGGCGTAAGTGTGATTATCGAGCCTCCTCCCAAAGGTATCTACAGACGTGAGGGTCAAGTCTACGGCTTACCCAGAACCTCTAGGTCTGGGAGATGATTCGTGGAAGGGTAGAATGATTGGTTCCTATGTCTATAGATATGGCAGCTCGTAGTAGACATAAATCGTACCCCGAATCATTCTTAGAGCTCCTGGGTCACACTCCTTGACCGCAATGCAGCTACTCTCCTCCCCAGCCCTCCTGCTCCCTGAGCCTGGCGGGGACTACTAAGTCGGGTGGTCGTAACATGTCGAAATGTACACCACCACATGCTGCTCTCCAAGCTCCGCTTCCACGTCTGCTACCCTGCAGATTCATCTGTCCTTAGCACTTCCTACTCCTAGAACATTTTACACGCCCGAGTCTCTGAGACTGGCGCTAGTTTCCTGCCTTTCACTGCTAACGTTCACAACCACAAAGGTTCTCTCTAGCATCCTAGCATAGGTAGAAATGCATAGAGGAAAAGTAATGGTTCGGATTTCCTTTAGACACACTTCGCTCAGAAGTTAGAGTCTAAGGAACTGATTACAACGTAACCAACGAGTACCAAAATTGATTGGTAAGCCACGTTGAGTGCTCTGCTTCCGACATGTCGTACTTTCGAAGCTGTATTAGCTCCAGAAAACTCACAACTACCTCCTCAAGCCAGTCCTCAGCCGCCTACGAGTCAGGCTCACCTCGAAACATGAGGGATATCTGGTGCTAAAACATATGTAAGGCACTAAGCCTGTGATTCTCTGCTACCGGTACCGCCGATAGTGTCTACTGACCAACAGGTAGTGACATAGCTGGCGCACTACCCGTAGGTACTATCCCAGGTATCGGTTCGCGTACCGAAGCCTCATTACTATAAGGACCAACCTCATGGTCACTCACTGGAAACACCAGGTGCTAAGATCATCATCTGCTCTACTAGTATCCAAGCTAGGCGTAGAACTCTAGCAACCGCCTCCATCCAGTCCACTACTGCCTGGGAAATCTGTCTCGCCTCGTATCCTCAGAGGCCTCTACTGCTGGAACTCGTGCATCGCGCTCTGCTAGCGTGCACCGTCAGCTAGTGGCATCTGCTGCCTAACGGGTGGTGGTGCTGCTGGTACACCACCCGAAGGTGCCAACACTGAAAAAGGGACCAGCACCGGAGTCTCGCTGCTCGGTGGGCCATCATCGAGAACTCTCTCGGAACTCCAGCTAACTATCTGCATGGTGACATCCTGAACAGTTGCGTCACGGTCAACGATTTATACCTGGTGAGCTGACCTGGTTTGAGCTGACTTTAAACCTTTTGGGAAACACACACGTAATCAATGTTTTCGTGCATTAAGTTGGAAATCAGAAGTCAGGGTCCTGGTGTACGGATACGTCGGCCGCCGCACCAACACTGGACTCCCTGGACTGATAACCACACTCAATACGCTAAACATTATTGCTTCACATAGAAAAGATCAGAGTTTGCGGTAGAACCGAACCCCTCTGATACCAATTTGTCACGACCCGCCCTCGGGGCCCGTGCCGTGACTACCCCAAGCCCGCCTTCCATAGGCCAGGGGATGGCGACTAGCACCAAGGCGTAAAATCACAGTAAAAAGGGAAGGCATTGCCTTAATAAAGTAAACAAGCACCTCAGAGTAACAAGCAGAAGTAAAGCAGTACACAAAACTAGAATAACTGTGCTGAAGTAAAGGGGCCGGAATACAAGCCCAACTGAAAGTAAAGTACAACTCGAAAGGGAAAACAGCAACTGAAAGTACAAGCTGCTCCTGGGACGTCCTCCTCGATTCCTACCTGAAGGGTAGGTACAGATGGCTCAGCTCCTGGATCGTCCACCACGGATCCTACCTGAAGGGTATGTACAGATAGCTCACAACTCCTCGGGTCCAACTGTCCGCTCCGAGCACGTCCCGCTCAGTGGTCCTCCTCCGGGTACCGACCTACTCCGTAAGCCTCAACCGCAGTCAGCGCTGTCCGTCGTCTGCAACCAACACAACGAAGTGCGGGCAAAGCCCGTGCAGGGGTGAGTATAAGCTACTCAGTAGGGACCCCGAGACCCCTGAAGGTCTCTCAAATCCACAAAGGATAAACCACGAAGAAAAGTAACAATCACGAAGTAACATCCAGTATTGATTAGGTATATGCCCATACATATACCTATGTCACCAATTTCCGTTCGGCTCCAAAACGAGCCCAAGAACAATCCAATCCACAAAGAAGAGTAAACAGTAAAATCCACATAGGATAACAGTACAAGTCCACACGGTTTATAACAAGTTTATGAAATCAACGGATAACTATTACCCAGGTATATGCCCATACATATACCTAAGTTATCAAGCGGTCCATCTCAATCATGAGGAAACACAAAGATCATTGACTCAGCTAAAACCCGGATTTTCATTATCGAAACCGTAGCTGCTGAAGAGCCCCGTCTCTGAAGTGTGCAGTAGTCCTGTCACGACTCCGAGGTACTGCTCACTAACCTATGACTGCTGAAGTACTCCTCCTGTCGAGTACTGTGGGTATGCTGCCAACTACCAGGCGCTCCGTCCGCTGAGGGTCTGCTGCCAAATACCGGGCGCTACCCAGATAGCCTACTGAGGTACTCCTCCTGTCGAGTACCGCGGGTCTGCTGCCAACTACCAGGCGCTCCGTCCGCCGTGGGTCTGCCGCCAAATACCGGGCGCTCCGTCCACTGGGCTAGTCGACTCACTCCAAGTCGAGTCGGTCAAGCAGTCGTCAGGTCTCAGCCGGCTACACGGTCTCCGTACTCTGCACGCTCGTCTCCACCGTCGCGGGTCTGTCGCTACAACCAAGCACACACACTCCGTAAAGTATCGCGGGTCCGCCGCTACAACCAAGC
Source organism: Viscum album (assembly GCA_963277665.1). Lineage (NCBI taxonomy): Eukaryota > Viridiplantae > Streptophyta > Magnoliopsida > Santalales > Viscaceae > Viscum > Viscum album. Next base: position 1,702,266,658 of record OY728121.1, on the reverse strand, counting down.
GCTCCACCGCCAAGGGTCTGCTGCTGCATCCAAGCGCACCACCACTGTCAAGTACCACGGGTCCGCCGCTACACCCAAGCGCTCCACCGCCCAAGTTCAACAGAAGATTCAGCTCACACAGGTTCGGTAGCACTGTTCCACGTAGGATCGCTGAGTGTTGTAGTCGTCGTCGTCGAATCCACACAGGATCTCTGTACTGTCGTCGTCGCAGTCACAGTCACAGTAGTAGTAGTCGTCACAGTAACAGTCGCAGCCAGCACTAGGGTTCCCGCACACAGCAAGCTCGTTCGGAGGGTCCGCTCCACGAGCCGAGAGGCTGATACATCAACTGTCACGAAGACCGGAGTTGATGTATCCAAAAGTCCCGTATCGTCAACAGGAACTCAACGCAACAGACGGCGCGTCGATCGGACGCCCGGTCTGAGAGTTATTGGCATTTTCGTCTCCGGGACCCGGTTGGTTTTTAAGGCAAAACCAACCCGACCATACTCCACCTGCGTCCAAACCTCAGGCGGAGTATGCCAAAAGATCCGTCTCACTAAGAGGAACACAGACGGCGCGTCAATCGGACGTTCGTGGCTCAAGATATGAGTGTTTCCGCTCCCAAGGCCCGGTTGGTTTCGTGAACGAACCAACGCGGCCGAACTCAAAGTAATCCGAAACCTTGAATGCGATATACCGAAACGACCGTCTCGATCCAAGGATCGTGTTGCCGCAGACGGTTCGTCGTTCGGAGGTATACAGCTCAAGTTATGAGCTTTTGACTGAAAAGGTCCGAAAACGGGGGGGTCTGGGCCCGGCCCGGCCCGGCCCAGTACCCCCTGAACCGGTCCGATCCGGGTCGGCCCGAACCGGGTCCGGTTCCGGCCCGGTTCCGCGTGGCCCGGCCTGGTTGGCTCGGCCCGGCCCGGCTGGGCGGTCCGGCCCAGCCGGCACAAACCGGCCCGGCCTGCGCGACCCGGCCCGGCCGGTCGCGCGGCCCGACCGCTCAGAACCGCTCGGCCAGCTTGGCTGAGCGCGTGGTTTCGCGCGAAACGGGGGGCGCCGCCCCCCGTGACTTCAATCAACGCCCCCCCCCCCCCACGTGAGGGGGGCCCGTTCCTCGGCTGCCGGGGGTTTCAAACCCCCGGAAATTAAAGCACGACCGGCATTGAAGCCGGCCGTTTGTCCACCCGCGGGACCTGCGGGTCCCGCCTCCGAGAAAACCGGCGGCCGGCGCGGCCGGCCGCCTTCTCTTCTCCGCCGCGGCCGTAGCCGCGGCTCCTCCTCGGTTTCCGGCGGCCGGCGTGGCCGGCCGCCCCTGGTTATTCCGCCGCGGCCGTAGAGCCGCGGCCCACCCGATCTCCGGCGCCGGCAAGGCCGGCGCCCCTGGCTGCTCCGCCGCGGCCATAGGGCCGCGGCCCTTCCTGATTCCCGGAGGCCGGCGAGGCCGGCCGCCCCTAGCTCCTCCGCCGCGGCCATAGGGCCGCGGCGGTTCTGATAACCGGCGGCCGGCGTGGCCGGCCGCCTCTTGGTGTTTCGCCGTGGTCGTCCAGCCGCGGTTCTTCTTTTTCCGCCGGTGGCCGGTTTTTCCGGCCGCCCTTCTTGTTCGGTCCTTGCAAGATTTTCGTAGCGTAACGACGTCGCGCCCCACCGCCACGGCCCGACTCCGGCCGCGGTCTCATCCTTTCTCAAAGGCGCGGCATTATAGCGTCGCGGTTCTTCGTCGTGACCCAAACTGGCCTTAAATAATTCTTTTCGCGCGGTGCAATGGTACCGCGTTACCCCGCTTCAAACCATAATAAAACTAAACCACGATGGAGGAGGATCGGCCGTGTTTGTGCAGACCGGCCTCCTCCCGTTAGTTTGATATCAAGTGGCTTAGAAATACTTGAGGGATGTCAATTAAAATGTAAACAACGAACTCAAGAACCCCTACCTCGAAGGATGCTCGCGGAGCTCATCAACGATCCGCGAAGGACGAGCGTCGCGGAGGTCGGACGTCACGGAAGAAGACGTCGTCGGCATCGCGGTTATGGCGTCGCGGTAGACGGACGTGGGTTCGCAGCGAGAGGCACGTCGCGGAAAGTGCGTTGCGGCGTCGGACGTAGGTTCGCCGCGGAAAGCATGTCGCGGAGAGGATGCGTTGCGGCGTCGTGGAGGAAATCCAACGCGTTGCAGTCCGACGTCGTGGAAGAAGGACTCCGCGTTCTTCATCGTGGAGGAAGAACTTACAAGAAGCCTCCCTCTTTTCCTCTCCGCACAGCAAACGCAAACCCTCAAAGGAAACTAAAAACTGAATTAAATAGAAGGGTTTGGAATTTCAAAGGTTTGAAATTCAAACCTCTTCATTTAATTCCCCACAATTAAAACTTAAGTTATAACTTAAGTTTATTAAAATTAAAGCATGACCTTACAACTTAACACAACACAACTTAAGTCTTTTGAAATTCAAGAGTTTTAATTTCAAAACTTTAATTAAACTCACTTATTAATGACATAAGTTATAACCTAAGTTTACATCATTAATTGTGAGTTGGGGGGGGGGGGGTTAGAGAATATGAAGGGGTGGGGTTCGTGTGGGCCCCACCACCCTCTTAACCTCCCAAGGGATGTTGGGTTGTCACCCAACTTCCACCCAAAGGATAAAAACACTTAAGGAAGATAAAAATAAAAATTGAAGTTAAATTTTTATTTTAACATTCACAAATTTATTTTTACAACTCCCCTCGTGTAAACGCAACTTCGGGAAAGGTCTCCTTAAGAGAATATCGGCGCTACGAGTTCATCGGTGTCATCGGATTTCAATTCCGAGCACCGGATCAAAAGTTAGGAAATCCCGCTCGTTCGTTCACTGAACGTACCCGATCCAAACTTTGGAAATTAATTCCGGGCACTCCGGGCCTCGGAATCAGGTGCCGTCAGAAACTGCGGACTCATAAAATTCCAAAGAAAAAATAACAAAAAATTTTCCTTGAAATTTCCGGGTCTTTACACTATTGCTGTCGATGAACCAGAATCGCTCACCACAAGTATAGGCTGCACTGCATGTAACCCTCCTTCCCCTCTTCCCTAGAGTGTCATATGACTCCCTTTAGTAGCACCACTCTGTTTATATTTGAAAGGACACCCTGATGCACAACATCCACTAAGTCTTCCACCTCTTCCCATAGAGTTCCAACTGCCAGACCTATATGATGTAGAAGACCACCATCCAACACTCTGACTCGGACCAGCTGGTTTTTCAGCCCCAGCCTGTTGCTGCTTCCTACAAAACTCTTTTAGGTGCCACATATTACCAAAAAAATGTAACTACACTTTTTGACAATTAAAATATGTATCATAGTGTCCCTTCCTACCTCAATGGTGGAAACTCACATGAGTAAGATCTGGTGCAACTATTACTCCAGACTGTCTAACTTGCTTTCAACTATCCTACCTATGATTATCCTAACGACGCTTCTTGCCCTCAGAAGTCACACTCCGTGATCATTCAGTGACAGCTACCTGTCCATTACTGGAAGTCTCATTCAGGTTCCCCTTTGAAATAAGGGTATGATTAACAACTTCTGATAACTTTTTCTGCCAAATGATATTCATCTGGCGATTAATTTCATACCTAAATCTGCACTGAAATAGTTTTGTTGAAGAGGCCTCATCTATCAGAAAAGGTGGAGAAAAACATAGAAAATCTGTTAAATGATCAGCATAATCCATTATGGACAAGATTCTTTGGGTTAAATTCATATACTATGAAGCCTTATCTTGTATCAGCATCTCTCGATAGAAGCATTGGAAGAACTTCTCTAGAAATTCATTCTATAATATCTCATCAGTCTATCCAAATCATGCAGGAATGTCCCACCAGTGCATAGCTGAACCTCATAGAATATTACAATCCAACATGACCCTCCTCTTAGTCAGTGTATCAAAATTTCCATGTATCATCTCTATTGATTCAATCCATAATTCATCTCCATCAGGTCCACCGTATCTAGTAAGAGTAAGAGGGCACTATAGCTGTAACTCCTTTATTATCTCAGAGATTCTTTTCAGAACCACCTGCAGTCTCCCTCAATAAATATAATGAATCAATAAAAGTTATTTTAGAAATTTCCCCCTTCATCCTCATCTTGCACCAATGGTGCCTCAAGATACCTCTTTGGATGTTCGTTACAGGCCATACCCATCGGTATCTCCCTCACCAATTGTTGTTGATGCGTAATTCTACAAGTAAAAACCCACATTATTGGTCTCGTAACTCAAGATTATTGCATTTAAAAAAGAAGAGGAACTGAAAAAACATGTTTCAATATGTGATATCCCCTTTTTCATTCCACACAGTCAACATCGAGTTCTTATCACTACCCTTAACTATCCACTTCCTAGGTCTTGGTTAACAAGGGTAAAAATATTCTCATTAATTAATTCAACCATTAATTAATCAAAATATATCCAATTAAATAATTCAACAATTAATTAATTAACCATACTCATTTAACCAATAAAGGTTATCATGAGAAACCCATTTATTCCCATTTTAATCATTATTTAAATCTCACTACATGGAAAAACAGTTTGTGTTCAACAACTTACCCATAACCTATTTTCCTATGAGTTCCTAGAATGATCCATTTCACAATAACCATGAAGGCCTAGAATGATGCACAAAGACTCAACTATCGTTCCTCGTTAGGATACAAATAAATATTCAACAATTTTTAAAACAAATATCACATCACACCACATGTGCATCACCCAAGGTGAAATAATATTCAACTATAACAAAAAACATCAATAACATTAATCCCAAAATGAGTACTTGAATTTTCCACCAAACATGGGTTTGAAACTCCCATGCAAGAGAACATTATCAAGAATATACTCCTCATAATCTCAAGTATACCTTTCCTAAAATTGTAAGACAAAAGAAGAAGATGGAAAAGAAAAATCCCCTGATACCACTTTGTGACATCCCAACCTGGGTTCCACTAAATGGTTCCCCGAGCCAGTTGGACACATGTTCTCAAGCGCACCTCCCCATATGAAATAGGATACAGAATAGTAGGGAGGGTCTAGTATGTCAGTCTTGTGGAGAATGTTCCCTCTTTTTTCTGAATAAAACACCCACAAAATCAAACAACAATAACCTAGTGTAGAAGCTTATAAATAACTAGAATAATACCATGTCATATGATATTCAAAATAAAAAAATAAAATACACTACTGAAAGGTAAAACGTGCTATGACAATGTATGTGTCAAGATTTTACAATGAAACTTAAATTAATGACACAAAGAATACCAAGTGGGTCCCAAACCACATCTGGTTCCCTCTCCCCTGCTCTAATCCCAAATAGAAACATATCCCCAAACCTTTCCCTTATCCTTTCCTACAACAAAGCCTACTCAGGTGCCAATATGAAATCCAGAATAGAGTGGGAGTATGACTCAGTAGGCCACCACCAACAGTGTCCAAAACATGTCCAATGAAAAAATAGTTTATGTAGTTTTATGAAGAAATAAATAAAATTCATACCTAAATAGTTATCAAATTTTCATTTTATCAGTAATCATCACATAAGGCCACTTTTAAATTCTTGTTTCCCTTTTCAATCATCATCCATTATTATAATTCATTTGGTTTTTAATTCCATGTGATGCACCCCAAATTTCATTAAGTGTATATTTCCATGCCTAACACTCCAAATCTCATTCGGTGTAGTTTGTCATGCCTAGCATGCTAAAATCTTAATTTGTGTTGGTCGTAATTCCTAGAACCCCAAAATCACAAGCATTGATAACTATTTGGGAGGAACACCATGTCCATTTCCCAACTTCAAAATGGTATAGAATTCCATTTATAGCACCACAAAAATCTCATCCATTTATGTATTCATTAATTCATAAGAATTATCCACATCATTCCATCACTAGTCCAATGATTATTTAAACATTTTCAAGGCCATTTGATAACTCAACAATTAACTAAGCACATAATCCATTAATTAATTCGTCAATTAATTAATCAATAAACACAATTCTCATTATATAAATAATTATTCACAATTAATTATCCATATCAAATCGCAAATTTTCATAATAAATTCTCACAATTATTATCTTTGATCAATATTATGGAACATAATTAATTCCTACAATTAATTATATTTCATATCCAACATCATTTCATAAATTTTCCCCTAATTATTTATCTTATCATAATTAATTAAATATCTTAATTACAATATCTCATTCAATAGACAATATCCAAAACAAGTATTTACTTCGGTAACCAACCTTTGATTGTTTCGTGATTCAATTATTATTTAATCAACAAAGAAATTATAAGTCAATACCACATTCCAAATGACTCCAATTTTGGAAATTAATCATCATGGGAATCTAAAAAATTCATAAACCCACATTCACATATCAAAACAACGACTATGAGAGTTTGATTTAGACCACCTACCTCGGTTTATTGATGGATGTTGGCCTAATGGAAATCCCCAAAATCTGAGTGGCACAATGACATCGATCAAGCTCTGGATTTATATCCATAAACCAAAATTAAGATCAAAGAAATCATTATCTTTCTAATCTAGATATATATCCCTTATCCTAGATCCAGATCTCAAATCATAGGTTTACATCCATGAAAACGGTGGAGATATTATTTGTAATGATAAATGAAATATATAAGAATTAATGAGAGAAGTAATGTGATGAAATCCACATACCCGGAAGAGAGCAGATCTTCAATCTAGGATTTCGATCTTGATGAATGATGTTCAGATAACATTGTAATCCCTCCAGAAGGCTTATTGATTACCTAGAATTTGTCAAGATAGATCCATGGTTGAAATAGAGAAGTCTTGGGGGTTCAGTGGATTTTAAAACCAATTTTTGGATAATTAATACCCAAGTCCATGGTGTCCTGAGAAGAGGCACACAGTTAAGGAAAATTGCACGCCAACTGTTCAGACCTCTCTATCCAGGTTTTCATGGTTGGTAATTCTTGGTCCCATGGTTTGTCAAATCGTGCACAAACTGTTCAGACCTCTCTATCGAGTTTTTTACAATTGGGACAATTTTGTCGCACAGTTTTTCAAATCGTGCGCAAACCGTTCACTTCCCATTGTCCATTAGTTTTCATGAAAAATTCACCCAAATGCACCCAAAGCCACTAATACAAATCAATGGTACATAAAATCTTCAAAATTACCTAAAAATGAACCCAAGATGACTCCAAAAATTCCAGGATCACACATAAATTATCATGTGGCATATTTATTTATGACAAGTTTAACAATATAGAAACAAGAGGATGAAAATAATTAATTGAATTATATAGGAGGCATGATTAGAGTATATTTTAAATTGAATTTTTTTTCCATTATAAAATCCTCTATTATGACCATTGTATTTATATATATTATTAGTTGAATGCTTTTGAATTTATAGTATGGATTCTATTGATTTGATTTTGAGATTTTTCTTAAGGGAACAAAAATGACTATGTATGGGGGTGTTTGATGTGCCTGGTTTTCATATACAATTTCATATCTATTATTCACTATTAAAACCCATTTTCAATGGATAAAACTTTTTTAGATAAAATTCTTTATTTCAGTGTTCATGATTAATTATGTGAATATTCTAGCCAAATTTACAATTCTGGAAAGATCAGAAAAAAGAATTTATTATTCAGGATGTGTACTTTATAAACACATGATGTGTACATTCTTCCAAACACGGTTCTTCCAAACATAGTACACAGATATATACCCATCCATATGCCACATGAAATATTCTACTCATTCACATGTTGTTTCCTACCTTGTAGACTTGGTTAGTTGCTGATGGTGAAAATACATTCTATGTGGGGCAGCGTAACACACTGTGTATCCACATAAACCGTGCCCCGACACGTTGAAAGTCATTGGATTGCTTGGAGGATCACCTACCAATGGAACAACCCAAGAAATCAAATTTTTCCAAAGTATATAATGATTATTTATCATCAAAACCATGTGGATTAGTATTCTATAAATAAGAGGGTAGACCTCTGAGTTTGGTTGGATATTCATGGGGATGTGCTACCACTTTGCCGTTCGAACACCTCCAGAATCAAAATTTGATTTTTTTTCTCTATATTGATTTATTTTTAGTGTAGTCATTACATTCCCTATATTCCTATCATATACATGGTATGGGTTGAGTATGGGGTCAATGCACACATCGTGACTATAGTCATAGAATTCATGTTTTCCCCATGTGGGGGTTGTGATAATGATTGTGAGTGATTTGTAATTGAAATCCCAATGTCTTATTTTATAATGTTTTTTGTTTACAAATTATTCACTTAACCAAAAAAATTATTTATATATTGTTTCATATCAGACCAAGAATGACACCAATGGTGAAATTTGAAGGTGTTTCAATGAGTAAATTCATGACTATTGTGTGTGACCATTGTCTCTTTCTTTATGTGAAAACAAATCATGACATGTTTTTGTAATTAATTTTTTAACCAAGTAATTTACATGTAAAAGTAGAATATTTTATTTTAGGACCTTGAAACAATGTTTTTTGGAATCCCCATAGTAAAAAACATTTATTAAAATATTCAATACAAAGGAATGATGATTATAATAAAAATGATCAGAATTAAAACCCCTATACACTTTTCTTATATTTTTATACACTTATTTTGTTTTAGTTTTCATTTCCACAACCAGTTTCACATATTTGATTGTTCCCTTCACCATATTTCTGTCTGGATAAGAAAATGAGATTAAAAAACTCATACTAATTCTATTAGTTCTCCGTTCTACTCGTGGGATATACCATGACTGCTGAGAGCGACTTATTTAGTCTCATAATGGAATAATAATTTCTCAAATTGAACCGAACCTTGAAAAGAGAGAGTAAGAAGAAATAAAAAATGGGTTACCATGCATTACACACAATTATGTGTTTCGTTGACAGCTTGCGCTATATACAATAACATGTTTTTATGAACTACAAATATTATTAATATTATTATTTAATATGATAGTTATATTCAAACCATTTAATTAATTTTTATAAAAATGATTAAATAAATTATGAAAATATATTGTTCCATTCATTTATTACCAATTTATTATAATTTAATATAAAAACTAGTTGATGATAAAGGGATTTTTTTATAAAAAACTAATTTTATACGCTGAAGGAATTTTATCCGAGTAAATTAAATTAATTACAATTATTTAACAATGTGAATAAAATTTATATATTTTATATTCAATAAAATATGTTTAAATTCATCCAATGAATATGAAAGCTATATGTTAAAAACAAACCCTGTTTTATGCATAAAAATCTATATTTTTCTCAAGGAAGTTTTGTCGCATTAGAATGACATTTTTTAAGAATAAATTCTATAAATGTTATTTTTTTTCAAAATGATATTAATTTTTGAAATTAGATTTTGGATAATTTTTGATATTTTTCTGAGATTATCATTATTTGATGAAAAGTGGAAAATAATAAATTTGATTTGATAAATTGATTTTCATATAAATAATAAATATTGTTAAATTTTATTTTGAAATAGTTTTAAAGTAAAAATAAATATTCAATAGATCTAGTAATTAAATTTTTTTCATTGTAATAATAAATAAATTCAATTAATATATAAAAAATAAGTAAAATTTAGAACATTTACACTTCAACACCGTACTTTATCATTCCGTCGATGGGATTAATTTTAAATTTATCACTACCACTAATATAATTTTATTTTGGAAAAATTTATTAAAAATTTAGAATCCTCAAAATTTTAAATTTATAATAAACATAACAGAATTTTTGACAAAAATGACCTATGAATGAGGTTAAAATGAAATATAGTGATTAAGGGAAAAACAAGTTTATCATTGGATTATACATAAAAAATAAGAGAAAATGATGTCAAAAATTGTCCAACACCAATTTTATAGATATATATGAACCATATATTATATATAATTATAAATTGATCATTATATGATGCAAATATGTTATGGGAGGCATCCCAATAAAGATTAATTTTTGAAATTTATAAGAATGACACTTCTTGTCAACAATAAAAGGGTACTCTCTCCCCTAACATATTAAAAAATTCCAAGTCATTTTATCATTCAATACCTAACCAATTAAATTAAACAATTCCCTCCCAGACACCTACAATCTTTATATTGGAAAATAATATATCACAGGAAATAATTAGTGAAACCTTATGGAGGATACTAGTGGAGGAGGTAATGTTTTTCAAAAAGAATTGATATTTACTTTCCAACACCACATTCATAAATTATTATTAAATAATGATTATATACTAAACAATTATCATAAATATACTCATATATTGTTATGTTAAGTGTTCAACCTAAAAACACACCAGCTTCTATTAAATGGGATACATTTTCATCATTCATATTTAAAGTAGACTATCACCTCCTGAATCGATGTCATTCGTTAATCCTTTAACAACTTTCATGGAAGAGAATAATGTTGAAAATACTATTTATATTTGATATATTTGATATTTATGATTTATTTATTATTCTTCATTTATTATATAAAACATACCTTCATACTGTCCATTTTTTGGGAATATGATAACATCGTTCGTGTGTGTGATAGAGTATCGCCTTGCTAAGCATTGCGATTCATTCACACAATATGTGGAATGTATTAAGGATGTTTTTAATAAAAATATGTCAAATATATGAAATAAAAATGAAATTTTTATTATATTATATATATATATATATTAAAATTTCTTTTCCTTCATCAATAGAACAACAACATAAAAGCGTCATTTAAGTGTATGTACGACCTACCATCACTAGGAATGATGAATTTCATTTCCTATAACTACATTTTATAGAATACTCTAATTAAGTATGTAATAAATACATATGATCTTAAAATCATGATTTAAATTTTTGAGATGATATAATTTTTATTGGTGTAATGGTAACAATGGAAAAAGAATTCAAAACATACTAAAAAAAGCTAATATACACTCTCACCAATGAAAATAATGAATGTTTATAAATTAATTGTTAATTAGATGTTATAAATGAATCATAAATGATGAAACAAATATTAATATAGTCTTTTAATATATTAATAATATATTTAACATCATTATCCACATGGTTAAAGGGTGTTTAACCGAAATGGATCATAACGTAGGGGAATTCGACTCAATATACATTCTATTAAGAGTTATTTATTATTATGGACCAATTTAAATTAATTTCATGTCTAGATTTCACCATTTTATCTTAATATCAAGTTTCTATAATAATTCATTTTATTTAAATTTTCATGTAGAATTATCTCATCTAAGGGGGTTTTATTTGAAAATTACTTAGTGGTAAAATTTATCTTTGCAATATCACTCTTTTATTGTGATCATTAACTTTCAATTGAAACAATAAATTCCTTGTAATAATTCATCATTAGACACATAAGTTCACGTAAAGATCCCTATTAATGTATGATTTATATGATTATTTCCTAACCTATATTCTATTTTTACATATGTTGTATATTTTGAATGTTAGTTTTTATAAATATGGAAATAATCATAAATCCATATTCACTACTCAATACATATATTTTATGATGATAAATATTATTAAATAAGTTATTAGATATTTTAGGAATGCCTTGGACTTGAATACATGGGTGAATCATGATTATTGATTTCCCCTCAATGCATCAGTTATATCACGAGATAAATCAGTTGGACAAATCAAATGGAGTTTTACCCTATAGTTTTCACATATATTGAGAATAGATCTTGATGGTAAAGGTTCCATATTCCTGGAAAGGATGTTGCCTATTATTTATGAATATTCGTCATTCATATATTAGTTATTATTTGGCATTAAATTTTCACAATGATAAAATATATGGATTCATTTCATGCTCAATATTATATTTAAATGGAATGTGTGTTCAGTTATATAGGTTTCCATATTGATTATCACTTTTCTATTTATTTAAATTCAATGTGTGTTCATTTATATTACCATTTTAGATTAATTATTCATAATCAAGTTATATAAATAGAATGTGTGTTCTATCATTTACTTTTCCTCATTAATTATTTATAATCATGTTATTTAAATGAGATTTGTTTATGTTATTTACCATTCTATATTGATTAGTCATTATTGATTTAAGAGAACTTCCATTGTACTTAATCCTTACTAAGAATCTCAACTGAACATTAATATTTTTTCACTTCCCCAATATATGAAGATTAATATTTGGAATGATTTTGATGGTTGATAATATTTTACTTTGGTTATGCTTTATTTTATTTTTCTAACATAACATGGGTAGCATGTTCGAAATATGTTTTTGTAAAAATACTAAACCATTTAGTCCTTTTGGATAATAATCATGAATATATTCCAAGGTAATAAATTAAGGAACTAGATATGGGATATGAGGGTTGTTTTTGTTGCGTATTCCATTTATATTATGATCAAATAATAATTTATAAACACAATATGGTATGAATAAATCTTAAGTTGACATAATCTTAAGAACTATTAAACTCAAAAGTTAATCAAACAATTTCTATAATACCAACTAAAATGGCATGAACTTAATAAATATGTAAATTTAATAATTTAAAAATAAATCACATTAATTATTTTGAATGATCATTTGGGTTTAGTGTTTTAGAAATTTATTTCAAATTCTTACATATCAAAACCTTTAAAAAGTGGACAACACCACTCAATATGCATTTTTTCCAAAAAAAATAGATACTTTAATTTTAACACATATTTCATCAAAAATTCATTATCTTATTAAATATTTATTTCCTATTGTGTAATTTTATATGTTATTATAACTCATAATCATTCTTATACCATGTAAAAAGCATTGTAAAATATGGGACTAGAAAAATGGGACAGTAAAAGATAAATAAAAATGAATAATTAAACCCACCAGTCTATTTTAAAACCCTGAGATAATTTTTTTATTACAATAAACTTTTTTCTAAAATAAAAATTTTCTTACAAATGATATAATCTTAAATAACCATGTTTAAAAAAATTACAGTAAAAATAAGTGAAAAAATCCAAATCATGAAGGTTTCTATGTAAAGATGAGAAGTTTTGATTTTTTATTTTTTAATAACATACATTTATTTACTCTCAATGTTTATAATCATTCCTTCCTGAAAATAAATTAATAATATACCATTTGAATGAAATTATTTCCATGAAAAATTATTATCAATCATTGAAATAGAATATTGGTTTCTTGTGACATAATATTCTCAAAACCCTTACATGAACCATTATAATAGCCATTATAAGTGTAATAACCAATACATTCAATTTCCAACATTATTTTTTAAATAGAATATTTATTACCAAAATATTGGAGAGATATAGTGAGTAACCCAAAAAATAAATAATATACAACGACTATACCAAGTATAAAACCCAAATATATTTTCATTTTCATCAATAAAATCACAAAAATATTCAATAAAACCTGTAAAAAAAATAATAGATATTGATATATACCCTTCCTTGGAAACAAAATTTCCATAAAAAAATCATTGAATAATGGGAGGATTGTTTTTCATTGATGAAAATAGGAAAACTCATAAATGGGACCAAAACATCAAAGAATGGTTGTGTTTTTAGAAAAGTCAATAAATATTTTATTTCTTTACAATAACATAACTTTTTATATTTTCAAATAAAATAAAAAAGTACAATGTAAAATATTTAAAAATATTACTTTTGAAATCCTAGGATGAATGTTAGAAGAGACAAAAATTCAAATTATAATTCATTTATGTATATATAATTACTTATATAAGGGATTTTTTTTGGAATTTTTCAATAGAAAGAAAATATTAATTAATGAAATAATTAATATATTTAAAATATTTATTAAGATAGTGTGAACCATACCATAAGTCTGTCATATCACAATTGTTCTTTTTCATCAACTGTTTCATGAAACCTCCTATTATTTACACCTTAAACAATATAAGGGTGATATTTTTTACAAAATAAGAACTACAGAACAAGTGAAGTGACATTATGAATGGATTCGGTTAGGGTTTAGAAAAAATGGAGTCCTCAAATTTTGTTTGGATTATAGGAGAGAAGGTTCTGTTTCATATGTGAGGGGAGGGGATTTTTTGGAATTTTCTATTATATTAGTGAAGTATAAATTATGTTTTTATAAAAATGAAAAAAATGGTATAGTTAGAATTTATTATAAATATTATGTAATATATAGTCATAAAATAAAAGTTGAACATGATTATGTGATTTTTTCACCATTATTACTTTTTTCCCCATGTTATTCCTTTTGATAATTTACATGATACCGACGGTTATTACAGTTTTGGGGTCCAGAGATGTTCTATAAAATAAAAAAATGACTCATAAATGGGCCACTGATGATATGTTCAACCATATCCCTTTTAAGTACACGATGATATGAATATTATGAATTTTAAATAATAAAAAAAAAATATAATATTGAATATTATTAATTATATTTACTAAACTATTCAATTTTTATATGTTAAATTCAGTAATGTAATACTGAAATTTGAATAAAAAAACACTAATATGGAATATTTATCTTTGATTTTTTTGGAAACTATGTCTCAAGCAATTAATTAATATTTTTTAATATTTTAAAAAAAATTACGTATTTTTTTGACTATTTATAGAAGAAATATATCGGAATTGTTTTAGAATTTATGGTGAATATATAACTACTAAAAAATAAAAATAAATTAATGTCACAAAAATAAATCAATTGTGTTTATTAGAATATTTTATATTCATTGAATATTTATATTTACTCACATCAAGGTCATCAAAAGTTATTTAACAAGATTTTTTGGCTATTTTATCCTTACACAAGGAATTTGGATGAGTCAAATGTTTCATAAATCAAAATCAAAATTATATCAATCTAAAATATTATCTTTTTGAAAAATGTTTTTTCTCTTTTAGAGCAACACAAGCACTGTGTTGACAGTACAAAATATTTTCCCATTTATCATGAATGGAATTCTAATTTTATGTTAAAAATTAATTTTTCAGCCTAATTTCATTATATTATAATACATGATTTATTAAATAATTATAAATTTTTTACGAAATATTTATGACTTGTAAATATCATAAAAGGTACCATATCTCACTAAAAATACGTTAAATTTTATAATTATATAAAACTAACTTTTTAAAAAATGTCTAAAAAATCAACATAGGATGAAATTTAAGTAAGGAATCAAAAAATTTATTCTATTTTAAAAATTTTAATTCCCATAAAGAAAAAAAATAAATATTAATATAAATGTATAAAAAGAAATAGTTTAGATAAAAATGTGTTCTTATGCATAATAATTATCAAATTCCAAAATGATGTAAAAATATTAATACTATGGAATTTTTATATTATTTTAAAATAATTTTAATTATGATATTTTATTATAAAATTAAATTAATAATTTATATTTTCAATGAAAATAAAATATTGTTTTACAAAATCATTACTTTTAACTAATCACGTAAAAAAGTAAAATCCAACAAATTCACCTTAATATATTTATATATGATGATTTACCATATCCATTTTACCAAAAAATATTTCTTTAAGTTGAATAAATAAATTATATTAAATATTAAAAAAAATACATTTTTACTAAAAATGTATTTATATGCCTAAAATGACCTGTTTCACATTCTTTTCATATAATCCCCAGCTATATTAATAGAAACTAATTCAATTGAATATATAATCTACTCATATAATTTTAATAATTAATCAATTGTGGTGAATTTATCCTATTATGATTAAGATAATGTTTTACTATAAAAATTGTTTTATTAAGAATATAATTTTGTCCTTCAAATGAAATTATCTTTATTTTTAAAGATTCAATAATCAATAGATTGTTGGTTATTAATTTTATTTATGGGAAATAATAATATATAATTCATTATGATGTTATTATTATTTATACTCTCCAATTAATCAATTTTTTATAACGGTTAGAAATAAATGATATGAAAACATGATCCATTTAAGCTCAGTGTTGTGTATTGAATACAATATCGAACATATTATTCTACTTAAATATAGGGGTGTAACAAAAAGGATATATTTCACAATTTTTTTTCCAAATTATATATTTTTTCAAATATAATTCACATCGTTAATTTTTATTCCTTTTAAAACCCATACCCATTTTATATGATTATTTATGGGGGTTTACATGTCCCTTCAAATTTTTAATTTTCATTTAGCCACATATTACCTGATGTTTTATTTTCCTTTGAAACTAATCTTGTATATTCATTGTGGTTAGGAAGATCCATTTTTTTGATCATATTCATTGGATTCGTTTGAAAATTTCTTCATTTATTCCTCTCTAATTGATTAAGACTGTTTTATTATACATAAAATTTATTAAAAAAAATTATTAAATTTTTATCCATTTATCTATTGGTAATTTTCATTAATGTGTTATAATCCAACTATTTCTAACATTTTTTTGTGTGAGCACAACGTTATTACAAAAATTTTATTTAATAAAAAACACTCCCTTAATGAACTCATTGTTATAAATGTAAATATTTTAATCCTTATTTTATATAATATGTATATAAAAATGTTTTAAAATATCAATGCAATTTATTATTTATGAAGGTGATTTATCAAGAACTCCAAATTATTTTTTTCCATGATCTATTTTTCATTGATACATCATCCACATGATTGATGAAATAAAAGAAATGATCGAATTCACCATATTTTCATGGATATATTATTTAATTTCTAACACTATGATGTAATGATCTTCAATATACATTATCATTGCACATTGTCTTCAGTTCATAATTGTAATTTCTCATCTAAAGAATTTACTCTATGAATACCGAATTTATTATTCCATTGATTTAATTGTGTTCACCAAGATTTCATTTGTATATTGGTTATATAAATAAATTACTAAACAATTTTACTTTTACACATACTATTTCGATACATTACTATTCATCATCTTAAATGAAGTGTATTTAACATGAAAGTTTCACAAGAAATTTGGGAAACCATTTAATTTTTTTTGGGTTTTATCATATAAATTTTATTTATCAAAGAAATAATGGTTTTGGAAAGGATATAAAAACTATAATCATTCCCATTGTTTCTTATGACGCTTTGATTGAGACCAATTTTCATTCCATGGGATATTTTTGATATGATGATTTATTATTTTCATGTAGAACTCATATGTATATGTAAGGATGGGTTGGGTCTTATATCTCCCTTCAATTCACTGGTTAAATATTTTTAACTCCTGAGGAATTTATGGACACATGTATAGAATAGTTCCTTCACTATGGGAATCAAGTAGTGACATTAATGTCACTATGTTATGGGAATAAGGTGGTGAATCCTAGTCAACTATGATATATTTACCTATACTTATAGTTTTGGAACATTTCAATAATTCATTTAATTTTAGTCTATGCTACATATCAATGTTATCATTCATGTCTATTTCTTATTCTAATCACTATTTCCATCCCTCATGGATCATGTTTTAATATTAATTCTTCCACACTCTCATCATTAATAATTTTTTTTCTACACCTTTGTATATCGAAACTATTTTTTTATAATCTACACTTAATTAGCTATAATATTATTATGTATCTTTATTATAGACATAATCCCATCTTATGATGACTTATGATCACAGATTTTATCAAATATGTATAAACATATTGATAATTAGATATCATAACATTTCAATGTTTACATTTATCTCAGTTTTGATGAAATTTAGAACATAATATTTTTGGGAAGATTATATTTTATATTTAATTAGTGAGATATGTTGAATTCCATTTTCGTTTTATGACTAATCTATTATAGTGGGATAAATCTCCATTTCATACAAAAAACATGGGCTCTACATGAAAATATTTATCATAAAATTTTGACAATAAGAACCTAAAAAACTATAGGATTGAATTATAATTGAATATTTGCATTATATATTGTAAATGTATTGGAAATTTCTAATATGGAATTAAAGTTGATATCAATGATGTTTTTTAAAAATCCTGTTTTATCATAAGATCAATGTATGTGGGTCTGATGATCTATAACTACATTGATATAGATGTTAAATATTGATTTAATGTGAAAATTGACATTGTTATAAAGTTCCAGTTGATATCTATTTCTGTTTCAAGAAATGTAACCTATGTTTTATGAAAATGAAAAAATAATAAAGGGGTTGTAAATGTTATTTTTTATTATCTTCACATAAAATCAATATTTAAATGCATACTAGGATACAAAAAGGTTAAGGTATTTAGATCATAAAGGGTACAACTATTGAAAAATTATAACTACCATGATTTTTGTATTCCATGTTGTGGAAGGAATTTAAAAGAAATTATAATATTCTTATAAAAAAAATTTAATGTCATGTATTATTTGTAGAAATATTTTTTCATATCTTTTAGGGACTTCGTGTGACTAATATTTTTGGACGCTATGTCAGAGTTAGTTACATTTTTGGGATGTTTCTTCCCATATTGATCAAGTAAAATTGAAGTTTTATTTTTTGGGAAACATTATTATTCTATTATTACTAATGATATATCATTACGTAAAAATTTTAAATGATTATAATAAATTGATGGTGTTATGATTCCAACTTTCTCTATATAGAAGGAGAGTGAAAAGGGGATGTTCATGTACATAATCTCACTTGAAGATGGATGTACCTCATCAAATGTATGAGGGAAGAACTAATGGAAACCCCAATAATTGTGTAATATTATTTATATTTCTCAAATTGAAATATATATTTTAGTTAAAGGATCCCAGATCATTTTGAGTGATTTAGATTTATGATATTTCTATAATTTAACTGTTGTAAAAGATGTTGAAATTCCAAAACACTCTATTGTATAATGAAAAATAGATAATGGGATTTTATAAAATTGGGGAATCATCATTGTTTATATATTATATTTGAATAGTTTAGAAGAACAATATATAAATTTATTTTTGATCTTTAATTTTTTTATCCCATTACATATATTTCTATGTGGAGAGGTGTTCTTATAAATAGTGAATCACAATTGTATGAAAAGGGAATTTCATAAGGAAATCTTATTAGGAAAAAATATATAATGAATCATCCTCTAATATGCTAATCTAGTTACAAATGTCATGAAAAATCATTTATCACCTGAAAATCATTGGTTATATATTCATGAAATAGCTCTCTCTTTGAAAACAATAATAAAATAACATCACAATCTTTATCTACAAAAATGGTTCTAGTAATGCATGAACTATACCACAAATCAATGAAAATCACATTTCCCACCATTACCTATAGTCTATTTCTTCTATTTAATTAATAAGCATGAAATATTAACACATTGAACCTATATATATATCTATATCTCACCCTTGTGGGAATCTATTAGGGTTTTCCTACCCAACATGGTCTCTACTCATTGATTCCATTCAAATTTCCTAATCCAACATTGAAATGGATTAAATTGGCCCTACCTGACCCGGAGAACATGATAAAAGTATAGTTTTCCATTTTAATATACAGATGATCATCAAAATCATGCTACTTAAGGACCATCTAAAGATAAACATCCTATAAACACTTTGAAACTGAATACCAATCCATCAACCAATTCACAAAACCCTTTCTTGGGTCAAATGAAACCTATATTATAATATATTTCTCAACATTTCCTCCAATTTTATCCATTCTCATTACCCTCTACATATCCATAAAGTACTCATCAAGTTCACTTAATGCACCAATGCAATCCATCATCAAAGGTGTACTCCCAAGAGTAAGTGAGATATATTTCCATCCCTCCACATTACCATAAGACTAATTAAAGAAAATTAGATTTAACATAAATGAAAATTAATTCATTTTGGATAAATATTCATTAGATTACCAAATTATATACCCAAGGACCCTAATAGTTTAGTTTCTTTGGAAACATGGAAGAAAATCTTATAACTTGGTGAAATATCTTTATTGTTTCCTAGAATGATCATCACAATTAGTAATCCTACCTAAAAATTTTCTTCCAAACCTAGGGAAAGGAAACATAAGAAAGGGTGAGCTAAGATGCTCCATAAGGATAAGTGAAGTGGAAAGATAAGCATAACATTGTAATAATGAATTTGAACACGAGAATAAAAGTTTAAGATCAAAACCTACATATCAATGATTATATATAATATTTATATCATATATATTTATTCTTAATAAGAAAATAATCATAAGGGAATAACGATAAGAATCCATGAAATTATAACATAAGAATAATACATGGAATTTTGGTAGATATATAAAGATATAAAATGATTTCAATAGTAGTCAAGTAATACTTCCATGGCCAACATAGTGGAATGGGTTCACTCCCCAAACCATCTCAATATCCATGGTTCACTCCCAAAACCATCATTGTGGATATAATCCTTTAATGAACCCTTTTCAATCCCTAATCTATCCTTGTATTACAAAACCATGCTCACTCCACATTTTAGAAATGTATTACTGAACCCTGGTCAGTCCTTATTCCCACCCTATAGTACTAAACCGAGTTCACTCCACATTCCTACCATGTAATACTAAACATAGCACACTCATCCTTCCAACCCTATATTACTGAACCCAAACCACTCCTCATTCTACCCCTTTGTTACTGAATACAGTTTATTCTTCTTTCCAACACTGTATTACTGAACAGAGTCCAATCCCCATTTATACCTTGTATTCTTGAACTTAGTTCACTCCTCTATCCAACACTCTCTTTATCATGATATATAAATCATTACCCAATTCATTATATATATATATATGTCCCCCATCACATAATAAAATAAAACATACATTTTCTAAATGATCATAAAAAATAATCATATCATAACTCATCAAATGAAATGGTGTCCTAAAAATGAAATCATATCACAACCTATGCAATATAGATAGTGTTCAAATTAATTACATCTAAGAATAATCCTTGAAATGAAGAGTGTTTCAAAATAATATAACCCGTGGATGAGAAACAAGTTTCATAAACATCATTCGATAAAAACATAAATCATTAAAGAAATCATACGAATTATATTCTTACAGAACATCACCATTATTTAGGTAACACAAATTGATGTAATATTATAAGGAAAATAATTTTTAAAGGTATATTAAAATATTTTCTTGGGAAAAATATCAATTCTTTTTTGAATTGTTTTAAAAACTTGTTACATTTTAAAAAAAAAATTCTTTGAAAATAACATTGACAACATATAAAGGAAGATTATAAAGTCACGTTGTAAAATTTTTAAATGAGAAAACATTTTTTTAAAATAAATTTTCTTTTATAAAGGATTAAAATATCATTTAACTAATTTTATTAATCTCTTAGAAAACATCATTTTTGGATAAAATTGATTGCTGTCAAAAGAAAGAAATAATGTGATATTTTCTTAAAAACATTTTCATAATTATTATAATTACCAATGATTGAAAAAATGGTAACCTGAATTTAAGATATCATGAATAAAAATATGAGATTAAAATTCATGATAAATAATTAGAGACAAATCATAATATTTCATCAATGGGAAAAAAATATTGTACAATACCCATAAACAATGAGATTATAGTCATAAAATTGTACCACATTGGTAACTTTGGATCATAATACCATGACATAATAAAATTAAATGAGTTTTAAAATATCATTAAACTAATATTTTCATTTTAAAACATGTCAAAGGCTCGTATACACACCTCATAAACAAATAAAGATGCATTACATAACATGTGTCTCAATGACAGGAAATCGACACAAAATTACTTTATAGATTCAGTAACTTTTTAACCAATAACCCATGAAATAAAAATAATAAAAATAATATTTAAATGGAATTAATTTGATTTTAATAATAACATAATACTTTCATTGAATTTATAAACTCTACATAGAAGAAATAAGCGTTGAATATGGATTGTGTCTCTCTGAAAATAAAAGTTATATGGAAATCCCTTACTACTTGAGTAAATAATGAATCATTATATAAATGAATGAATGAAATAAATTGAAACTTTTAATATAATTAAATAAATTATTTTAATTATATAACATAACATAGGGATGTATATACACCACAAAAAAGAATTGAGTGTTGAATATGAAATAAGCCTCTTAGAAAGAAAAGAAAGACTGGAAATCCACTTACAACTTGCATGAATTATCAATAATGATCCAATGAAAGAATAACATCAATTGAAAATTTTCATATAATTAAATAAATTAAATTCTTGATATAAAATATCATTCGATATAATATAAACCGTATTACAATAATAAGTAGGTAATATATCATATATTTCTAACAAATTAAAGTGAGACGGGAAACCCTTTACATTAAGTATTAACTTTCCTTGTACTCACTCACATTTCCTATATAATAAATATAATTATATTATACATATACCATAAAACAATATTATTATATCTCATGCCATATATAGTTTTTTTATTATTGTATATTACCCATTTATTAGCAATACAATGTTAATGTTTTATTTCTGATAATAACGACTTTGTTTTTTCGTACTTGTTTTGCCTTGTAATTTTTAGCCCTATTACTTAGATCATGATTTATTTATTAAAATTATTTAAATAATGATATTATTATCATATATATTTATTATTTATGAAATTATAATAATCTATAAAACATATCAATAAGAAATGAAATACACCATTTAAGGAGGTAGTATGCCATATGTATACATAAACATCATTTCTATTTTCGTTTCGTATTGAAAGAAAGAGAGGAAATTACATATGTATATATATTAAAGTTAATGTAGAATTATTATTTAATATATATATATATAATATTTTTATTAAACCCATCATCAATACATTCCTTGTAATGTCTAAACAAATCATATTGCCTTGAGGTTGTGGTAGTCCATATGTTAAGAAACAATATTTCCATATTATAATAAAATGAAAATCATAAATTAATGTGTTATATTATAATTAAATAAGAACAAATACATAAATAATATCATATATATTATATAATTAAAGTATGTCCATCACTATTTCCAACTTTGGGAGGTGGTAATGTAAGAACAAACGACATCGATTCCTGAGGACGTAGTCTGCTATACTCAAAAAAGATGATTTTGTATGCCATTTTATGGATGTGTGTGTAGTTGTGGGTCAAAAAAGTATCATAAAAACATATCATTATATTAATGATACCGTTTATATTATATAAAAATGGAAAAATATTAATTTATTGGGCGAAGAAATAAGTGAAACAAAAGTTCTCATTGAAGAACGCTACCTCTTCTTCGGGTAAAACATTTTGGTTTATAACAAAGTAAATCCTTGTTTTGATTTATTCAAAAAGTGAATAATATAATATGGGATGAAGTATTTGGAGATATTATTTAGGTATTCTTTTGAGTATCCAAAATTCTCAAGATGTGTCAATAACATAGGGTGGTGAGTGTTCGTTTATAGTGGAAGAGGATTGGTATTCTAGTAAATACAAAAAAGGTCAACACTATTGAGATGCATCCCTTTTATAATGTGTCTATAATAATGGTTAAAATTAAATAAATGAAAAGAAATCCTATAAATATGAGCATAAAAATTAATTTTTACTATTTTTAGGTCATTTTTCTCCCTAAGATTAATGTTTAACCACTATGTAAACATTTTAATAATTATAATTAATTTAAATTTATTTCACTAATAATTTTGGTTAAAAACTATGTTGAACATAAATTAAATAGAAAATTAATATTATTAAATATATGGAATCTATTTTTCCAAAACCCATTCATATAAGAGGTAGAATATAATTTAAAATTAATCTCACAGATAGAATGAAGCAACAAGTTTTTCATGTGAAAATTTTGAATTATTTGAAATATTCAAATACCTAATTCCAATTTAAAATTTAGACATATGAAATAAATTCGATTAATATATTTATAATTTATCTTAATGTACTATTTTAAAAATAGTAATATTATATAACTATATAATAAAATTAGATGAAAATTCTGTTTTTGATTAAAGTTCATTATTTTTTATCATACATAAAAATTAAAACTTACCGTAAAAATCAAAAAAAATTACCCTAAGATAATTTTGATGTTGCAAGATAAAAAATAAATATTATTTTTTAAAATATAATTATTAATCAGTGAAAATTTATTTTTAATATATGTGCGCCATTAAAAGAATATAAAACAACCTTATAAAAAAATATGCCTTTTAATTCCCATAATTAGATTTGATCTTGTATATTGTCTAGAAAATATAGATGATGAATATCAATTTTTTTACTAAATATTAATTTTTTTTAATTCAGTCATCAAAAGTCTCTTGTTTAATTTTTTGAGAGAAAACATTTTTGTGCATATAAATATAGTTCTTTATAAAAGTAATTTCTTTATTTTCAAATAGTTATTACTCCTATATCTAATTAATTGGTAACCAACGGATTCATTTTATAAACACGTATAAACTATATTTTCATAATTTATTAATTATATTTGTTACCAGGTATTCAAATTTATAGGTGATAACTATAAAATAATTTTAATAAGAATATTAATATTATGTTGTAGTTCAGAAAAACTCGGTCTTATGTGCAATGAAATCTACCAAAGGAACTCAACATTTTGTGTAATAAAAGACAAATTTAGTGTAGAAAATACCATTTGATAATAAAAGTGAATCATGTAGTGTATGATTAACTGTAATATACAAATAAAAAATAACTTGGTGTAGCATGAAATTTAATCCATCAATGATTTTTTTAATTTTTGAATAATTAACTCATAAAAGCCTAGGGTGTTACATTCTACCCCCTTAAAATGATGATTTTCCTAAAATTTCATATGGGTCATTAAATGTATAATTATTTGAAGTTATTTTCATTGAAAAACAAATAATAAAAATAAATTCTAAAACTTCTTTTAAAAAAGAATGTTGGAAACATAATGGAACCAAATGTAACAAATAACATGATTTACACATAAGATAACAGATGCGTAAAATGAGGCAATGGACCTTGAAGAAATAAATAATATTCAAATATTTATGGAGAGTGATTGAGAAAATTTATCACCAAAAGTGGGTGATATAAAAAAAGATAATGATCAGAACAGCATAAATCTATAATGATCTAAGGAACTATTTGATTTATTATAAATGAACATATTAGGATAATATATCTATTTCATGATTATTTTCCTAATGTTGAATAAAATTTATGATAACAAATAATTAATTGATTTTTTATGTTCCATTGGGATAATATCATCATTTCATTTTGCCTTGATCATTTTCTACTTCATATCTTTCTCTAATAAATAAAGAAGAATCTATAATTCCTGAGATTTAAAAATAAGATGATAGGTAAATCCATCTTTATATATTTTACATAATTGAAAAATGGTTATCACAAGTTATGCAATATATATAATTCCTAATTTGGAAAATATAACAATTTAATAACTAAAACCACATAAGAAGTTTAACATAAACCATTCTATACATGGATAAATTTATAACACATCCAACAGATTAAAATCGAAGAATTTATAAAAATGGTTTCTAAATTTATCAGAATAATCTTAACATTGATCCTCATATATCATAAATTATCTCTTGGATTCCACACACTAATCATGTGAATACATTGATGATGTATTCTATTAAAATATTCTAATAAACTTGAATTACCTTAAATTATTATTGAAAACCAGAAATATTTATTATTTTTTCAAATCCTTAATGAAAAATATATACTTCATGTCAAATATAACACAATTATTTAGTTTCAATATGTAATCACTTCGGTCATGAAACTTGTTTCCCAAACCATTAACTAGTATTCCCCATATTATTCCTCCGAACCACTATCATAATATATATAATCCAAATAATGTATAATCAATCTATTATTTCTTATAAACAATATTATTATAACAGAACACAACTTTCATATGTTTCTCATTTTTTTCTTAATCTTCATAAATAAGACCATTATTATTATAAACTTTCTAATTTACTTCCAGAAATTTCCATACAACACATTGATTTTTATAATGTCCATACATTCCAACCATATAAAATTAATCTTTTCATACTACCTAAAGGATTCTATTATTCCCATCCATTGGATTAACTAAAGATTTGATTTTTCTATTTTTAGTTAATTTCAATGTGTTCATTTTTTCTATAATAAAACAAATATTCTTATTCCCCTAAAACATCCACTTTTAGTATCTTACGAGGGGAAAAGTATCTTATAAACCACTCTCTCAATCATTTTCCAATATTCCAGGATATTTTCCTAAACATTGACTCACTATTAGGCATATCCTTGGAAATATCCCTAGATATATTAATTGATATCTCGCAAGGTATATCACTAAATCTTTCTTATCTTTGATTCAAAAGGATTACTAAACCTTTTCATTGAACCAATCTATAGAAACCAAGGCTTAAGATATAACAATATTTTATCATTATAGACGATAATTCAACACATTATAAAATTTTATACCCAAGGACCGTCATAATTATTGTCATTGGAAACTCGGAACACAATATTCTAACTTAGTAAAACATCCACAATTTTTCACAAAATTATATTCCCATTAATTAATCCTACATAAAACCATTCTTCTTTATTAAGAGGATGAAAACATAATAAAGGGTGAGATAAGATGCCCAATATGGGTAAATAAATGAGATATGTATGTATGACATGAGAATAAGGGTATGAGAACAGGATAGTAACATTTGAAGATAATACCCTATATATCAAAGATCATATAAAAGATTCATCTCATAATTATTTGGAAGTGAAATAAAAATTAGTTAAAAGTGAATCAAGAGCGTAATCCTAAGATGCATAACCTTGGAAAAATCCCTTAAATGAACCAAGTTCACTCCCCATCGCAGGCCTGTATTATTGAACATAGTTAACTGGTATTTCCATTCCATTATTACTGAACTGAGTTCATTAATTATTCCATCACTATATTATCGAACCATGTTTAATCATCATTATATTCTAGAATTATTGAATCATGTTGACTCCTTATTCCGACACTGTTTTGTTGAACCGAGTTCACTGCTCATTCCAATACTGTATCACCAAACCCTATACACTCCTCACTACATTCTTGTATTACTTAACAGATTTCACTCCTTTTCACAACCCTATATTACTGAAATCTATCTCAAGTGAAATACATCATTACCAAATTCATTGAAGGGAGATATATATCCCACCTGTCACATAAGAAAATCATAAAAACGTGTTCCACAAGATGAATAAAAAAATTAGATCATATCAAATGAAAAAATAGTATCATAAATAAGTCATTACATTAAAAACTATGTAAAATATATAGGTTTCAAAATAATTTCATCAAATTAATATTCAGGAAAGGAAGAGGGTTTCAAAATCATATACCATGTAGAAGAGAAATAAGTGTGATAAACATCAGGCCATCAAAAAATAAACCATTCAAGAATGAATATGAATTTTATTATTGGATAACATCTCCATTAAGGAATAGGGAAGAAACAAATTTCATATTAGATGGAAAATAAAATATCTTTTAAATTTTTTTGAGGAATGTATCCTTTCTGGTTTGAAAAATGTCTTTAAATTATATACCTGTTTGAAAACCTTTTTCTTTAAAATATACCTTCAAAACATATAAATGAAATTTTAAAATCATTTTAATAACTTTTTAAAACATGAAACATTTTTTAGATTATGTTTTATGAAAATTGGATTAAAATATCATTTTGGAACATTTTTAAAAATACTTTTAGAAAAGTTGTTTTTGAATACAACTGATTCCCGACTTAAGAGAGAAATAAAATCATATTTTCTAAAAACCATTTTCATAATTTACTCAAATAAAACATATTTATAAATTGTTACCATTTCATGATGATATCATGAATAAATATAGGATAATGAAATTCATGACAAATTTTGTGAGTTGGATAATAATATTTCATAAATGTAGGCATAATTGTACACATGCCCAGTAAATGATGATATTGTAACAATAAATTATTACAAATTTGGAAACATTGAATCATAATACCCATGAGTAAAAAATATTATATGAACATTAATATATCATTAAAATAAGTATATTCATGATACAACATGTCAAGGTTCAATATACAAGCTTCTTAAAAGAGTATAGATGTATAACATAACATGCTCCTCGAAAAAATAAAATTTAGACAAATTTTGTTACAAATTTTTTAAATTTATACCCACAAACACCATGAAAGTGAGATCATTAAATTGTTATTTATATAGAAATAAATTTTAATATAAGAATAAAAATATTTATTTTCAGGATTTATATATATCACATTGATGAATTATGTAGTGAATATGACTTGTGACTCCTGGAAAATAAAAGTGAGACACAAATACCATACTACTTCGTTAACTTTTCTATCATGAGTTCCATGTAATTAAAAATAAATAAAAAAATTAAATATCATTAAATAATTTAAATTAATTATATAATATTTCATGGGGAAATATATTCACCACAAAAAAGAAATTAGTGTTGTATAAGGAATAAGTAACACAAAAATAAAAGTGAGATTAGAAACACCCTCACTACAAGATTGAATTCTGAATCATATTCCCCATGAAATATTCACATATATTGATAAATTTAATATAATTAACGAAATGATATTGATTTTATAACATTTTATATGGATGTATATACACAATATAATAATAATATGTGTTGAAAATAGCATATATCTCCATGAAATAAAAGTGTGATGAAAAAAACGTAGCCTAAGTGTTAAATTTCTTCATACACATATAAAACTCAGGGATACTTAATATAATATAATAATAAGTCTACCAAAAAACAATATTATTCTATATAATACAATATTTTATTTTATTATGACATTATACTAGTTTATTTTTATCAATTATCAGTTAATGTTATGTTTCATGTAATAACTTTGTTGTTTACCGTAAAAGTTCTGAATTATCATTCTTAGTTATCTTAAATATATAATTATTTACATGTATCTATAATGTAAATCCAGATATTAATATCATATATAATTTTTATATATTTATTTATAATAATATATTAAATATTAAAAAACAAAATCAAAGACATTGTTCATGGAAACGTTATGTCTTACATACGTATGAATGCTACTTCTATTTTCTTATCGTATTGAAAAAAAGTAATTAAAATATGTATAGATATATTATAATTATATAAGAATTATTATTTCCTATATGTCACATATTTTTATTAAATATATCATTAATACATTCCATTTATATGTGAACAAATAACATCTCTTTGAGGAAGTGGCTATCTACAGGTCCACAAACGGTGTTATCATGTTATCACAAAATGATAAAAAAGATGGTATGTGTTATATAATAATTAAAAAAGAAAAAATAAAAAATAAATTTCATATAAGTAATATTAAATTGTAATTCCATCATTATTCCCAACCTTGAGAGGTGGTAATAGAAGAACAAACAACATCGGTTCTTGAAGTGGTACTTTGCCATACACACGAACAATGATTGCATATTTCATTTGATGGAATTGTGTGTAAGAATATTTTTAAACCTAAATAAATATCAGTATATATAGAATAATATTTTTATAATATTATAATAGATAAATAAAAATTATATGGGATGAGAATGAAATAAAATAAAAGCACTCTTTGAAGAACAATACCTCCTCTTCAAGTTACTCTTTTTAGTTTTCACCAAAGGGATTACGTGGTTTCCTTTATACACAAAGTATATATTCTAGGATGGGATGATGAATGTTAAGAAATTATTTCCTCTATTTTTTTATGGGAAAAATGTAATGATAGGTGAGATATAATAAGGGGGTGTG
The DNA here is from genome assembly GCA_963277665.1 of Viscum album. Taxonomy (NCBI): domain Eukaryota; kingdom Viridiplantae; phylum Streptophyta; class Magnoliopsida; order Santalales; family Viscaceae; genus Viscum; species Viscum album. Next base: position 1,702,236,559 of record OY728121.1, on the reverse strand, counting down.
TTCCCTTTTATAGTGGTGGAGGAGTGACATTCTTGTAAATACAAAAAGTTTAACACTATTAAGATGCATACCTTACAAAATGTTCCTAATATAATGGTCCATTATCAATTAAAAATTTGATAATGTTGAAATATGAACAAAATATGGATTTTGGACATGTTTATTTGTCATCTTCTACCAAATGTTTAATGTTTGACCACTTTGTATACTAGTATTTCTCTTAATCATTTTAATTAATTTTAATTTCATTCATTAATATTTTTGATCAAAAATGTTTTGATGTTAATAGAAATTATAAATTATGATGAATCATAATCTAGAATCCATTTTCCAAATTTCAATAATATAAGTGGAAGAATTTAATTATAAATTAATCCCCTATACTAGATGAAAAAATAGGGTTTTGAAATGAATATTTTCAAAAGATTGAAATGGTTTTTAATAAAATTTAAATATGAAATTGTTTCCAATGACCTAAATTGGATTAATAGATGTTTTATTGATCTAAATATACATTTAAACAAAATATTAATATAATTTAACTATATTAATATTGTATATGAAATATATGTTTTCAATTAAAATTCTGTATTTTCACTATTTATCTAAAAATGAATCTTCTTAGAAAAGTATAAAAATTTCACCTTCTGATAATTTTGAAATTCTCTCTTAAAAAATAATGTTTAATTTATAAAATATAATTTTTAATGTTTCAAAAATTATTTTTAAAATAGCTGCACAATTAAAAAGTTGTAAAATTTCTCTTTTTGAAATATATCATTTCTTTTGCATATAATTCGATTTGTTATTGTATATTTTATAGAAACCGAATAAGATGAATGTTAAATATTTTATTTAATAAATAATAAATAATTTATATTTAAAGAATTCATCTAAATTATGTAGATTATTTTATTGATATAAAACATATTTGTGCATAGAAAACTAGTTTTTATGAAAAAACAATCCTTTATATTTAAATAGTTCTTACTCAATTTTATTATTAATTAGTATACAATGATTAATTTTTTATAAAAATGTGAACCATATATTAAAAATTTTATTAATTATATTTCTAACATCTATTACAATTTCTAGGTGGTATGTATATAATATTTTATTAATATTATTAATAATATATTTAGGATGGTAAAACTCGGTCACACATGCAACACTAGATATCGAATGAACTCAATATTATGTGTAACACAAACCAAAATTATTGGTGCATGTAACACAAGATAATGAAAGTTTTATTGTATAGAAATATTAACTATATAATACAAATAAATAATTATTCTGTATAACATTAAATTGAATCCCTTATAATTAATTTATTAATAAAAACATTATTCATTAAAACACAGGGTATTACACTAATCAAATCATTATGACTAACTAAAAATAGGATGAACTGAATATGGATATCTACAAAATATCTTGAGTTCAAATAAATTTCTCAATATTTAGGAAAAAATATCCTTTATCATCACCTTCTTGGTGATAAGCCAATTGGAGATTCCAAATTATTCAATGTATAATTGAGCACTACCTTCTAACCTAAGAGGAACTATATGGAATAATTTCTCCGAGTAGGGCTTTCTATATCCCAATCCATTTTCTAAGCAAAACTATTTTACTGGAAAAATAATACATAAAAAAACATATGGATTTTTATTACATGGACTACCTTCCAATTTTATAGGTTTTACATCCTCAATCCATATATTCCCAACCTTATCAAAGATTTAACCATGTATTAACAACATGTTATGCTCATATCTCAATCCAAAACACATAAGTAATTATTTTTCTCAATTTATAATTTGAAAACTAATTAATCCCTATATTAAATAATAAGAATTAACTCATTGATGGATATGATTAAAACGAAATTGAAAATAACATACATTAAATGGCTATAGGGAACATCCCAAACCTCTATAATAAAATAACCCATCATTAACCATCCAATCGATTCAAAATTTAAAAATGAAGTATATGAAACATTATTAAGACATATTAAAAATATTTCATCCTATAAAATATAATTTGAGCATGTTATTTCAACACCTAATGACTCCATTTACCACCTCAAGAAACAACATCAAGGATTTTAGGTGATTCCCACATGATCCAATAAAAACATCACTCATGATCCTTACAAGAGACATGGTAAATAAATGAGAGCTATTAATGTATTTGAATACTGAAATGAAAAGGATAATTTACACCTATAATGACATTATGAAAAATAAAAAAACACTAATATTTTTTGGAGATAATGTAATAGGGAAGCTTATCAAAGGGAGAATCACCCATTACTTATAATACCCCTATATTCTAAAGTGAGAACATTGTATTTAATAGTGTGTGTGACACGGTAGACAAAGGGTAGAAGGAAATATGTGGACTAGATATTTCATGATAAATTTAATATTTTTAATAATTATATTCTATATATTTTAGTTCATGAGTCAATAAGATATCTTGTGTTACATGAAAGAACCACTTTTTCGATAGTTTTTTGTTACACGCAAGACCAAGTTTTACCAAAAAAATATATATTATTAAAATATTATTATCTAACATAATAAGATATAAATTTCTCATTTAATTAGATTTTATGAATATTAATAAATAAATTATTAGAATATATGTTTTATTCATTGGTTATATATTAGATATAAATGAATATAGTACGCAATTTAATATAACAGAAATGATTTTATAAAAAAAAAATTATGCACAAAAGGAAATTTATCTTAAAAAAATAAATTAATTACTATTAGTGGAAAATACTAACGAAATACATATATTTTATATTTAATAAAATAATTTTTACATTCATCAATTATATTTTATAGACATATGATCTGAACTAATATAATATTACTCCTAAAGGAATATATTTTAATAAATGCAATTTTAAAGCCTTTTTCGGTGGACCTATTTTAAATCTAAATTTTGAAACTATTATGAATGTTATTTTTCATAATAAAATTAAATTTGGAAATAGTAATTTAAGTATTAGATTACTTTGTTTATTTGTATTTTTCTACAAAGATCCAGTTTTTGATGAATGACAAAAAATGCTGAATTTTAGTTGTAAACCACTTCTCCGTCTAATTTTCATATAAGAAAAAATTATATTATAAATTATATTTAAATTAAAATTATATAAATTATATATAAATTAAACAAATTTATCTCATTTCAATGAATTTAAAATTGAAATTTGATCTATAAACATAGAAAACCTTTGAACATTTTTACTTTAACCAAAGTCAATTTTGTCCCGTCGGTTGGGTTAATTTTAAATTAATTTATTCCACTCTTATGATTTTAATCGGAAAAATGGATTTCATATATGGAATAATAATATCATATTATATCTAATAAGGTCAAATAATTGTATTTTTAAAAATTTTAGGGAAACTATTTGAAATAAATTATATTGACTAAGATAAAAATTAGCTTAATAAGAGACAAAAACATAATATTTATGGACAAAATTACTTATAAACTAGTATAAATTACATTTTATATACATATTCAAATCCTATACTAAATTTTACAAAATTTTATTAATTTTTGAAGCCACAAAAAAACATGGGTGGAATTCCGTTTCAATAAATCTACAAGAATTCCCCTTCTCCAATATAAAAATGAAGTCAACCCTCCCATTTATTCAAAATAGTAAATCACTTTGGGTCATATAAAACACACCAAAATAATTTTTTAAAATCCCTCCTCTCCTCATATGTGCCTCTCATTTGGAATGAATCCATCTAATAATGTCAATGGGTATAAAACAAAAGGAGTTACATTAATAAAAGGGAATGTTCCTCAATGATCGCTTTTGTTTCCTTTACTTAAAAACCACATAAATAATATTTATATAATGAAATTATAAGAGAATCAATATAATAAATATACTAAAATTTTCAAATTATAACTTTTTTTAGACACTTTCATACAAATCCATCAAATTAGATACACAATCATCGATAATGTGTATGGAAGACTACCTCCCCAATACCCTATGTAATCCATTCTTCCATTAACCACCTTCCAAGGTTTGAACAATGATAGATTTATAGTATATATATCATATATATATAATTTAATATTTATTTATTCTTCTATTATATTTATATAACTAATAATTTTATGTTATCCATTTTCTGGGAATACAATAACATCATTTGAGGAGGTGTGGACTACTGCCTCTTGAAAGTTATGTGATTCATTCATACGATATATTTGCAATCTATAAATAATTTTTTAAATAAAATATTATTAATATAGACAATATTAAAATAATTTAATTATAATATACAAATATACTTTTTAATTTTCATTCTTTTAATACAATAAATAAATGAATGTAGCGTTTATGCGCATCTGCAACCTATCGTCTCTATGAATAGTGCATTTAATTTCCTAAATAAAAATAGTATGGATTACTATAAATACATATATACTGACTATATATGATATTTAAATCATTATTAACATTTTCTATATTATGAAATCCTAATCTATGTTATAGGAACAAAACTATAATGCAATGAATGAATAAAGAAGATGACAATTAACACCCAGAACAATTGAAAATAATAAATGATTATTAACAATAGAACAAGTAAATAGTATAAGAAGATCATATATGACCCTATAAACACGATTATGGTTCCTTTATAAGTTATTAAAAAACATCAAACCATAAAAAAGTGGTTAAATGACATTAACTAAAAAATAAATTCTAGTTAAGGGACTTTCATCTAACTTTTTAAATCTATGACATAAATTCCATATTCACAACATTGTACATTTTGTATGGTGTATCTAGTAATAGTTTTTAATTAAATATAATTATATAATCATACTTCATAGAATTTCATGTTTCACTAAGAACTACCTCATACAGGGGGTTCTAACTTGGATGTTGCAAAGTGGTAAAAGTTATCATTGAAATATAACTTTCTTTTTTGATTTTTAGCTTTCTATTGAAATAATCTCTTACTTATGGGAAATTTTTTATTAAATTAAATATATCTTAAATATACATATTCGATGAAATTGATAACATTATTTCGTAAACTATATACCACTTTTACATAGGGTATTCTATTTGAAAATTATTTGATAAACTAGGGAACATTTGATAAATCTATATATTTCAATCAATGTAGATATGTTATAAGGCAAATTGTTCATTAATTAAATTGATTAATTGGTATATAAATAATGATTTGGAAAAGTATGAAACTGTTGGGATGCAGTTATAGATAACCCCTCAATGCATCAGTAGTCTCTTGTGATGAAACCTTTGTCCAATCAGAGGGGGTTTTTGCTGGTATGTTATAAACCGTCTTGTGAAAGGTCTTTATAGTAAAGGTAAAATGTACATTGGAAACATTTAATCCAATAATAATGAATTTCCCTCATACAGATTCAGTTATTATATATCCATTATACTTGACTTTGACATTATCTAGGGGTTTCATTCATTCTCAGTTTGTTGATTAAATTTCACGTGTTTTAGTCACTTTCCGTTATATGTTGATTTTTCATATATTGTTTTATAAATGGAACATGTTCTTAGTTAATTATTTTTTATTGAATGTTAAGCTCACTGATCCATTATTTCTTCCATTGTTATTACCATTATTGAGAATTTGTTCTCACCCTTATTTTTTTCCTCTTGATATGTAGAAGAAATCATTGAATGAGCTTTCAAGGATGAAAATCATTTGATTTTATTTTGTATCTTGTTTTATTTTCTATTTACCAATATATTATGGGTATCTTTATTGTAATTTAGTTTTCAAAAAAATACCAAATCATCTGCCCTTAGTTATTTTATTCCCTGTAATAATGCCGATTTAATAAAGTAAGGAACTATCTATGGGATTCTAGTTTCAGGGCATTATAATTTTTATGAAATGACTTTTAGTTGAATCCTTAGAAACTGTATTTATAAAATATATGTTTTGTAACATCAAAATATACTTTGAGGATAAATATATAAAGAAATCCTATAATTTTTAAATTGTATATATTACATCGATCTTTCTAGAAATACAGCCCTGTATGGATACTATAAGTAGAAGTGGTTAGGGAATTGTGGTACTTATGAGAAACAACTTGGAAAAGGTGTATCATTCCAAACATGAGCATAACTTGGTAAAATAATGGACATTACCGTTCACCATGTTTGACAATCCTAGAGGATATGTTTTGGATAATTAATAATTTCTTTACTAAACATTTTCATGGATTGGAATGAATGATATCCTCTATGAAAACATGTTTATTATAATGAGATTAGTTTTGTGAAATTTATTCAATTTATGATCAGAGTTTCACTATTTTTGGGATTATACATTATCTTACATAAATTTATCATGTAATCAAGTTTATTAAATTTTATATAAATGATTCTTATTGGGAAGAAAAATTTCAATACTCTAGGAAAATGTAGTGGTTTCCCAACTGAGAAAACAGATGTAGCTGGTATTTAATCTAAGAAAGTTAGAAAATATTATGGATGTATAATAATGTTATCACACAAACCCTTTCCCAGTTGGAGTATATCATTAAAAAACAATATTATACTATTTTGGGTCTCTTTATATAATAGAGGTCCCCATAATTTAGTGGGACTATTGACTTAGTGGAGACTGAGAAATCTATTAAGTCTTTAGAGAAGATATCCATGGCATTGGGATGTGGTAAAAAAGAAAAGGATACAATTTCAATGTCATGTATCAGTTGTGATGCTGATAAATAGTGGAAATTGATCTAGAATAATAAAGAGGAAAAGGAAATAGAACACATGGATTAGAAATAATTAAAAATACATTTGTTGAAAAATATTTCTTCGATGAAAAAGAAACAGAGACGAAGATAAATCTAATTTTGTTAAAGAAAAATGTGGGTGAATGTTTTTTGGAGTATGAACCTACCGTTACATGTTTTTAAAGGTATGATATATATTTCACATGTGACACATTATGAATGATTGATCATTTCTTTGAATGAATTATCCCAAGTCTCCGAAGGAAACTAGGGTCTCAAACTTTTTCTTCCTATGATGAAATAGTTTTATTTTATATAATGATGGATAGATAATTATCCATGTATAATGGATTCAAATTTAATCAAGAGAAGAATATGATATAAGATAAAATAATTTATAATGGGAAGAAGGGAATAATGGATTTTATAATATTTGATAATAATGGAATGAATCACCCTGGGGAATTATTGAAATGATTTACAGTTTGTTATATGTTCGGATAAAAGTATCATGAAGAAAAATAATTAAAAGCATAGAATGAAATACACTATTTTTTAGTGTTTTATCTTCGTGGAGATGTTGTAACACCCCGGGATTTTATGAAAAATATTCTTTTTAATTTCATTAATGTCTTGTGTTGTACGCTACACCAAAAGGAGCATGCACAACATGCATCCTTGACTTGCCTTTCATTACACGCAATCGTGACCTTCCTCAATAGCGTGTGCAGTACGCAATACCGAGTTTCACAAAACAATGATATGCTATTAAAATATTATTAAAACTAAACGTTATGAATAGTAATAACCACTTTTTCAAATTTTGTAAATTTTATTTTTCAAAGTGGACTTCATTTATAGATTTGGAATATCGAGATTAGCTTAGGGTGAAATTTTGGTACTTTTCGGATAACTTTCATTTTCGGATGAATAGTGAAAATTACTAAATTTTATTTAAAAACAACCTTTTTAATAGAAATAATTAATAGTGATAAATTATTAATTTAATTGGTTTTAAAGTATATTTAGAATATATTTTTACAATTTAATACAATGTTGGTTATTGGATGTAATTTCACATTTAAACCATACATAAACAATAGTCAATCTTTTGAAAGTTATTATCTCTTAAGAACACGCTATTTGTTTTGATGACGGGAATTAATTTTTAAATTAATTAAAGCAACTGATATGTTTTGAATTTGGTAAAATAGACATCATTTTTGAATTCATAATATCAAATATATCTTAGGCATAATTTTTGGTATTTTTCTGGAAATTTTCATTTTTTTAATGAATAGTGAAACCACTAAGTGGTTGTAAAAAAAATGAATTTTTCATAAAACATAATTTTACTGCTTCTGTGAGTAGAATTTCAAAAATCCTAGAGACACGGTTGATGTCATTAAGTAAAATTTGGTTCAATGAGATTAAAATAATTTTTGGTGAATAGTAACTTTTTACTTTTTTTTACCACGGTTAAAAGTAAATAGGGGCATCATGGAAAGAAAGTTCAATTTCCCTTATGTAAATCATGTGGGAAGGGGAATCAAAGAGAATGATTCAAAGGAACTGGAAGATGCTTTGGGTGTGGAAAAGAAGGACACAAAGCCAGTAAGTGCAGAGGAAAAGGTTCAGTTTACACTAGGGATTAGGATAATGGTATTGCTACGACATCAACAATGGTTAAATGTTTTAAATGTGCAATGTACGGGCATTATGCAAACCAATGAACTAAGGGAAAGTCTCATGAAGAGAATCAGTATGGTCATATGGGTAGTATTTATGTGGATGATGATGAAGAGACTACAAATGATATGTGAGATGAAAGAATTGTTGAAGCTCGATCAATGGTTTAAGAATGCAGTGGAATGATTACATGTTTATCATGTGTAATGTTGTATAAGTAATCTAATAGTACTATGGAATAAAGTGACATCTATGGATTGTTACACTATAATCTTTCCTTGAGTTTTGAAAGTGTATGATTAATGTTACCAGTATCCATGAAAGGTTATTCAGCTATTTTTGGAATGTAGATGATATACGCATAATGAAGGGATAAGGAAAAAATTAAATGTTTGATAGTATTCATGAGCTCATGACTGATATAAGGAGAAGGTTATATCATGGTTTGAGTATATAGAATTTTTGGATTTTGGTATGTGGAAAGAGTTAACTTTTGACAGCATTCATGTTTTCACTAATGTTTAATGGGTATTCATTTTTCTAGAGAATACATCATTAAGGTATTCACATGTTTGGAATGTGACCAACAAGATATATGGGCGATAAATGATGGTATTCACATGCTTGGTTGATGACATTTCAAGTAATCATTTTCATTATACTATGAGCTTGGACCGAAGTATTTTAGATAATCCTAAAGATTGGAATGGATTATGTTAACAATACATTAGTATTGTTTAAGGATAGAACTTTTTTTGATATTATTTATGTGATGTTATAGTAATGTAGTTTTAGAAGAAGGACAACCTGCAGGACGGGCGACAACCCATCGCTTCGGACAAGGCTGTGGGAATCGAACTCACAACCAAAGTGCGACTAGCCTTTATCGCCTACCACTGGCCTACAGGAAGTCCCTGTTTAGTAGAAACTAGTTTTATTATATTAAACAGTACGATATATGAAGTATAAGTCCATTTTAGGAACCATATATCATTAATCTCACTATAGATGGACTAATCAATTTTTGATAACTTTTCTAACGTTTTGTTTGAGACAGATGGAATGACCCATCATTCTAACACATGATCTTCTAACACATCACGAATGACAAATTCAACTTCATTTCTTTAAGATATGAAGTGGAAATTTTCCAAAGAACGACAAACGGTGAGACTATACCAAAATCACGAAAGTATTTCTTCTAATTCCAATTTCATAAACATTAGGGAAATGTTCTTGAAAACCAAAAATGTTTTCCTAGTGCTCTTATATCTGATGAATCAGATAGTACCTTAGATCGTCACAAATTTATGGCTTCGTGATCGCTGGCTCTTCCATAGCCATGTTCTCTACCACTCTCAATCAGAACGTGATAGTTAGATTTCTCTTCCTTATCCATATTTTCACCTATGTGGAAACCCAGTGATTAGTTTATTTGGGTAAATTTTACATTTCATAATTTTGTTTTTAAATATTGGTTTTGGTATTCCTTTTTACTATATGGGTTTATATTAAAGAAACTTTCAAATAGTAAACCATTTATAACCCTGACGAATTTCGAGGGCGATATTCATTTTAAGGGGGGTAGAATGTAACACCCCGAGATTTTATGAAAAATATTATTTTTAATTTCATTAATGTCTTGTGTTTTATGCTACACCAAAAGGATCTTGCACAACACGCATCCTTGACTTGCCTTGCAGTACACGCAATCACGACCTTCCTCGATAGCGTGTGTAGTACGCAATACCGAGTTTCACTGAACAGCGATATGCTATTAAAATATTATTAAAACTATCCGTTATGAATAGTAATAACCACTTTTTGAAATTTTGTAAATTTTATTTTTCAAAATGGACTTCATTTCTGGATTCAGAATATCGAAATTATCTTAGGGTGAAATTTTGGTACTTTTCGGATAACTTTCATTTTCTGATGAATAGTGAAAATTACTAAATTTTAATTAAAAACAACCTTTTTAATAGAAATGATTAATAGTGATAAATTATTATTTTGATTGGTTTTAAAGTATATTTAGAATATATTTCTAAAATTTAATACAATGTTGGTTATAGGATGTAATTTCACATTTAAACCAGATATAAACAACTGGCAATCTTTTGATAGTTATTATCTCATAAGAACACGCTATTTGTTTTGACGACGGGAATTAATTTTTAAATTAATTAATTCAACTGATATGTTTTGAATTTGGTAAAATAGACACAATTTTTTAATTCATAATATCAAATATATCTTAGGCCTAATTTTTTGTATTTTTCTGGAAACTTTCATTTTTTGATGAATACTGAAACCACTAAGTGGTAGTTAAAAAAATGAATTTTTCATAAAACATAATTTTACCACTTCTGTGAGTGGAATTTCAAAAATCCAAGAGACACGGTTGATGTCAGTAAGTAAAATGTGGTTCAATGAGATTTAAATAATTTTTCATGAATAGTAACTTTTTATTTTTTTACCACTATTAAAAGTAAATAGGGTAAGTAAGGGTATAAATGATATTAATATTACCCTAAAACATGTCTAATTCTTTTGGAAAAGTGTAATTCGACCAAAAACAACCTTAGGAATAATATATGACCATTTAGGCACACATGGATTAGATTAGGACATTTATTATTAATTTATTTAAAGAAGGGTTAAAATAGTTAAAATCAATGTTTAATAAGTAAACCATTTTTCATATATGGGGTTATACATAATCTAAATTCGACTATAAATATTCATTAGAAAGCTAAAAATATTTCCTACATAATGGTATTTTATTTGTAATTTTTAGAAATTAAATAATTTAATTTATTTATGACACAAAGATGATGCAGAAATTATCTTATTAATGAAATATAGACATAATAAATGTTATAAAAAATAAATGTAATTTGAGACTTTTTATGAATTAAAGTAATTTTATATATTAATATGACATGTTAGTATTGATTTAATTAACTTTGTTCTAACTAATCATTCTCTTATGATTTTCACAAAAATTAATTACTAAATAGTGTCAAAATTGGCAAAAAATAGTTATTAAAACAAATATTATATTAGTAATTGTTATTTTATTCCTAAATATCTAAGGTTTGAAAACATGACTTAGATAAGGTTATATATATTAATAATAAACAACTTGGGGTTCGTTTGGCTTGATATAGTAAGTTTATTAACCTGATAGTGTAAGAAAACAAGAAGACACGTTGAAAGTTAAATTATCTAACTTAAAGTTAAATCTAAATGATAAGGTTAAAATTGATACCTAAACATGTCCAAATTCTATTTTATGAGAGAATTTCGACCCCTACCCACCTTAGTTTCGAGATATATCAATTTGGAGCTATTAAAAATCGAATTTGACTTTATAATAAAATAATATTTTTAGTTATTCCAAAGGTGCCCCTCTCCTCCCTTATAAAAGGGCACCTCCTCCCTCTCCTCCTCACACCAATTTGAGCCTTCAAGATCGGCCAACCCCTGCCATATTATCTTCTCCACTTCCCTAGAAACATCCTTGACGTTCTGTTCTACTTTAAAGACCAATCATTGTGACCTAAGAGGAGGTTTCAAAGAGGCGTATCGAAGAAGAGGTAATTTCTTCTCCCGATTCTTTCAAACTTCATTCTTCTTCAACTTCTTCTTATTTAGTTGTTTAATTATAAAGTAATAACATCATTATCACTAATATATGGATTTGTTATTATAAATATGAAACAAACCCATTTCACCTTCCATCCATCCTACGGAAAACAAAATCACCGCGCGTGCGTACGTACGGAATACCGTCTCCACGCCGTGGTGTAATCTGTTTTTCCACCAACACCTTACATGGATGGGTATAATGGTGTAAATAATAACTATAAATAGTTACAATTACATCATACTTATTCTGATATATTGTATCATCTACTCCAATTCAATTCAATAATTATGGAAACGATATCATCGCTCGTGCGTACGTACGGACTACCGTCTCCACGACGCGATGAGATTCATTCACCATGTTATCCATTTAAAGAATGATTATAAAGTATATATAAGAAATAATAATTAAATATATGACATTATAAATCTTCTGGATTTATGTATATATGTCTGTCATCTACTTAATTCCATTCAACTCAATAAGAATACGAAAACATCGTTCATGCGTACGTACGGCCTACCGTCTCCATGAACGGTGTATTTCATTCCATTTATCGATCTATTATATATTTGTATATTCTGAATATATATTATATATAAATCATGTTTTATATTCTGTAATTATTAAATCCTGATCTAAGTAATCATATGAATAATTACAATTCAAAACACGGACGACAAATGAAACAATTTTACCCAAAACGCTCTTTAACGTGGAATTTACAAAAGAACGGGTAATATAAAGTCATAAGTGAACCATATATGATATAATAACAATGAGTATGATTCTGGAATAAGTCAATGACAATATTTAAATCATTATACAGGAGTTTCGGACACTTACGAAGCAAATCGGACCTAAGGTAAGGGAAAATATCACAATCTCATTTTATCCGAGATTTTTTATACTTTGTTATTTACTGGGGTGTATTTTATCATCCACATCCATGTTTACTAAATATGTAATATTATTTCCATCCAACTAAACTTTTTTAAATCCAATTTTACCCTTCGGTGAGTTTTTAGTAAAAGATATGAAAGGAATCTTTTGTCTTTTTTTGTACGAGGTACTTTTTGACTTTTCCGACAAAAGTACAAGAAGAATGTTTTTTAACTTATACGGCATGAATGGATTTTTAAAAAATTATTTCCAAGAAGCTCCTTTTAAATGTTTTCAAGTTTTTTTAATCAACTTCTTTGAGTTTAATATTGTATGACATGTTAATAAAGGAAAATGTTTTTGAAGTAGAAACGATATTTTCCTCAAGAATGGAGTTCAAGTGTTTTATCAAAATTATTTTCCATCTAAGATAATAAATGGTTCTATTTATATCCCTATTATTAAATTGATTTGATTATGTTAGTATGGAATTATTTTTATGAATTCCTTTATCTTATATGAATAGTTTTATGATGTCACAATGTTTAAGATTCCCATTTTTATTACATGGGTTATGTTATGATGTATGGTTTATGATTTTGTGGCACACATAAGAATGGTATCATTATGAGATGGGTGGGACCTATATCTCCCTCCAATGAATTGGGTAATGATTTTATATCTCATGAGATAGACATGGCTGGAACGGTAGGTTATACCAGTTCAGTGAAACAGGACTGAAACGAGGAGTGAACTCGGTTCAGAAATGGACTTTCTCCACTGAGATAGTCTTGGCAATGAGTCTTGACTAATAAGAAATGATTCTCTGTGATTATGTTTGTATGCCAAAAAGTTTCATGTTTTATGTTATGATTATTGGGATTTCATATCACTACTATGATTTATCCCATGATAAGAAATTATTCCCTCTTTTGCAGGTTAAGATTTCCAATATGATATGTTCTTATGAATATAATGTGATTGATATTTCTTTGGTTTACCCTTACTGAGCATTTGAGCTCACCATTTTATGTTTACTTTTCCCCAAGATATAAAGAAAGGTTTTAGGTAAAAAAAATTGAAGATCTTTATGGGAGATATTGAAGATCTTTCACCACGATTAGAAGATTATATTCCGAGTTTCCAAAGACACTAAACTATTACGATCCTTGTGTGTGTGTTTTTGTTATATAATAAGTATTCCGAAAAAGTAATGTAATTTCCATTTACGTCAAGCTCATGGTCTCTGCAGACGTGGAAAAATATAAATGAATTCCCCACATGTAATGGTAATATTCCTCAAAATAAGCTAATTGATAAAGGTCAAACATATTTTATTGACATAATAAAAGTAGAATGTTAAATAATATTCATTATTTGGTTATATTAAATATGTTCTAAAAGTATTTTAGTGATGATATTTTCATAATATTATTTATAAAATATAATTTTTTTGTAAAAAAATACTCTTTAATTAAATATTTGATATCATATTTTGAATGGGAATGAGAAAAGTGATTTTTTAGAAAGTTCATCTTTTTTAAAACACATGGGTGAGGAAATTATAACCCCGAATATGTTACTAATCTTGAGATAATGATGTTTAGTTAAAGAGATAATTTATATGGATAAATTAAATATGATACTAATAACTAGCTTGGAACCGATTCTATAGTTTTGGATCATAATACACAGAAGGGTCATAAGGTTAACCATTTATGAAATGGTTTTAGGTGGACTTTGTATGAGGTTTTAGAGATTATTGTTTTACTACCACATATGATGCATCATGTGTTAATAAAATAAGTATAAATAATTCAAGTCAATACCAATGGATAATATTGTTCTCATATAAACATATCAAGTAAGTATATTTACTTATATTCTTATATAATGAAAGAATTCCTCCAATCTAGGAAAATGGCCTGTAAGAAAAATATTGTCCTATTATCATCATTTTTGATTATATGTATAAACTTTATTCACCCCACTATTTTATGGTTTTTTGGTCCTCAACATTCAACTCAATATTATGTCTATCAGTCGATATTATAAATTTATAGTTTGATTTTTTTCTTTAATGTCCATGTTTTTACTAATATTATCATATTCGAAATCCTAGTATTTTGATGACCTTTAAATTTCCATTTACTTATTATTAAGAAGATGTTTTATGAATTATATTTATGATGTGTTAATTTTAAAAATAGTTTAGTTTCAAATGTTAATCCCTTGATTTCTGAGAAAATGTTTAAATTGATAAGATGAAATTTAACTAAGGTGAGGACAATGTGACACCCCAAATTTTTTAAGTAATGATATTTTATTTATTAGTGAGTGTGACATGTGAAACCATGAGTATAAAGGAATATAAGTTCTTAATACATTAAAATATATTTAATATTTTAATTAAATCTATTCTCTAGATTTTGGTGGACACAACAATGAGTGTGACATGTGAAACCATGAGTATCCTAAAAATTAAATCATATCACTACCTATGTAAAATAGATAGTGTTATAATTAATTACATCAAAGAATAATCCATGAAATGAAGAGTGTTTCAAAATCATATAAACCGTGGATGAGAAATAAGTTTCATAAACATCATTTGATCAAAACATAAATCATTAATGAAATAATACAAATTATATTCTTAAAGAACATTAAAATTATTTAGGTAACACAAATTGATGTAATATTATAAGGAAAATAATTTTGAAAGGTATTATAAAATATTTTCTTGAAAAAAATATCCTTTATTTTTTGAATTGTTTAAAAAACATATAACATTTTTAAAAACATTTTATTTGAAAAATAAAATAGACAATATATAAAGGAAGATTAAAAAGTCACATTGAAAATTTTTTAAAATAGAAAACATTTTTCAAAATACATTACCTTTAAAATAGGATTAAAATATCGTTTAACTAAATTTTTTTTCTCTTAGAAAACATCATTTTTGGATAAAATTGATTTCTACCCAAAGAGAGAAATAATGTGATATTTTCTTAAAGACATTTTCATAATTATTATAATTACCAATGATTGATAAAATGGTAACATTAATTTAAGATATCATGAATAAAAATATGAAATTAAAATTCATGATAAATAATTAGAGATAGATCATAATATTTCCTCAATGGAAAAAAAATATTGCACAATCCCATTAAACGATGAGATTATAGTCATAAAATCTTACCACATTGGTAACTTCGGATCATAATACCATGACATAATAAAATTAAATGAATTTTAAAATATAATTAAAATAATTATTTTCATTATATAACATTCCAAAGGCCAGTATACACACCTCATAAACAAATAAAGATGCATAACATAACATGTGTCTCAATGAAATGAAATCGACACAAAATAACTTAATAGATTCCGTAACTTTTTAACTATATAACCCATGAAATAAAAATAATAAAATTGATATTTAAATGGAATTAATTTTATTTTAATAATAATTTAATACGTTCATTTAATGTATACACTATACATAGAAGAAATAAGTTGTGAAAATGGCTTATGTCTCTCTGAAAATAAAAGTAATATAGAAATCCCTTACTACTTGAGTAAATATTGAATCATTATATAAATGAAAGAATAAAATAAATTGAAACTTTTAATATAATTAAATAAACTATTTTCATTATATGACATTACATAGGGATGTATATACACCCCAAAAAAGAATTGAGTGCTGAATTTGGAATAAGTCTCGCAGAAAGAAAAGAAAGACTGGAAGTACACTTACAACTTGCATGATTTATCAATAATGACCACATGAAAGAGTAACAAAAATTTAAAATTTTCATATAATTAAATAAATTAAATTATTGATATAAAATATCATTGGGTATATTATACACTGTATTACAATAATAAGTAGGGAATATATCATATATTTCCAAGAAATTAAAGTGAGACGAAAAAGCCTTTACCTTAAGTCTTAACTTTCTTTGTACACATTCGCATTCAATATATAAAAAATATAATTATATTATACATATACCATAGAAAAATATTATTATTTATCATACAATATATAATTTTTTTATTATTTTATATTACCTATTTATTAAAAATATAATGTTAAGGTTTTATTTCCAGTAATAACGACATTGTTTTTTCGTACTTGTTTTGCCTTGTAATTTTTAGCCCTATTACTTAAATCATGATTTCTTTATTTCAATAATTTAAACCAAGATATTATCATCATATATATTTAATATATATGAAATTATAATAATCTATAAAATATATCAATATGAAATGAAATACACCATTTAAGGAGACAGTAGGCCATATGTACACAAAAACATCATTTCAATTTTCGTACTGAAAGAAAGAGAATAAATTACATATGTATATATATTAAAGTTAAAGTAGAATTATTATTTAATATATATATATATATAATATTTTTATTAAACCGATCATTAATACATTCCATGTAATGTCTAAACAAATAACATTGCATTGAGGTTGTAGTTGTCCACATGTTAAGAAATAATGTTTTCATATTATAATAAAATGAAAATCATGAATTAATGTGTTATATAATAATAAAATAAGAAAGAATACATAAATAATATCATATATATCATATAATAAAAGTATTTCCATCATTATTTCCAACTTTTGGAGGTGGTAATGTAAGAATAAACGACATCGATTCATGAGTATATAGTCTGATGTACTCACAAAAGATGATTTTTATCCCATTTTATGGATGTGTGTGTAGTTGTGGGTCAAAAAATTACCATAAAAACATATCAGTATATTTATTACACCATGTATATTATATAAAAATGGAAACATGTTACTTTTTTGGGCGAATAAATAAGTGAAACAAAAGTTCACATTGAAGAACACTACCTCTTCTTCAGGTAACACATTTCGGTTTACACCAAAGGAAATCAATGTTTTGATTTCTTCCAAAAGTTAATAATATAATATGGTAAGAAGTATTTGGAGATATTATTTTGTAATTCTTTTGAGTATCCAAAATTCACGAGATGTGTGAATAAAATAGGGTGGTGAGTGTTCGTTTATAGTGGAAGAAGAGTGGTATTCTAGTAAATACTAAAAGGTAAAAACTATTGAGATACATCCCTTTTATAACGTGTCTATAATAATGTATAAAATTAAATAAATGAAAGGAAATGGTATAAATATGAGCATAAAAATGAATGTTTACTATTTTTTAGGTCATTTTTCTCCATAAGATTAATGATTAACCACTAAGTAAACATTTTTTTCTCTTAATAACTATAATTAATTTTAATTTATTTCACTAATATTTTTGGTAAAAAACTATGTTGAACTTAAATGAAATAGAAAATTAACCTTATTCAATATTTAGAACCTAATTTTCCAAATCCCATACATATAATAGGTAGAATATAATTTAAAATTAATCTTCCAGACAGAACGAAGCACCAAGTTTTTCAAGTGAAAATTTTGAATTATTTGAAATGATCATATACCTAATTCCAATTTAAAATTTAGATATAAAAAATACATTGGATTAATTTATTTATAATTTATCTCAATGAACTATTTTAAAAATATCAATATAATATAATTATTCAATAAAATTAGAAGAAAATTCTATTTTTGATTAAAATTCAGTATTTTTTATTATACATAAAAAATAAAACATCCCATAAAAATTTTAAAAAATTACCCTAAGATAATTTTGATGTTGCAAGATGAAAAATAAAGTTTATTTTGTAAAATATAATTATTAATGTGTGAATATTTATTTTTAATATATGAGAACTATTAAAAGAAGATAAAACAACCTTATTCAAAAATAGGCCTTTTAATTCCCATAATTAGATTTGATCTTGTATCTTGTCTAAAAAACATATAAGATGAATATAAAATAGTTGAATAAATATTAATTTATTTTAATTCAGTCATCAAAAGTCTTTTGTTTATTTTTTTGAGAGAAAACATTATTTTGAAAATAAATTTAGTTCTTTAGATAAGTAATTTCTTTATTTTCAAATAGTTATTACTCCTATATCTAATTAATTGGTAACCAACAGATTCATTTTATTAACATGTGTAAACTGTATTTCCATAATTTATTAATTATATTTGTTATGAGGTATTCAAATGTATAGGTGATAACTATAAAATAATTTTAATAACAATATTAATATTATGTTCTAGTTCAGAAAAACTCGGTCTTATGTGCAATGAAATCTATCAAAGGAATTCATCATTATGTGTAATAAAAGACAAATATAGTGTAGAAAATACCATATGATAATATAATTGAATAATTTAGTGTAATATTAACTATAATATAAAAATAAAATATAACATGGTGTAGCATGAAATTAAATCCATCTATGAATTTTTTAATTTTTTAATAATTAAACCATAAAAGCCTTGGGTGTTACATTGTAGCTCATTAAAATGATGGTTTCCCTCAAAATTCATATGGGTCATTAAATTTATAATTATTTGATGTTATTTTCATTGAAAAACACATAATAAAAATAATTTCTAAAACTTCCTTTAATAAAAGAATGTTGGAAACATAATGGTAACCAAATGTAATAAATAACATGATTTACACATAAGATAACAGATGTGTAAAATGAGAAGGTGGACCTTGAAGAAACAAATAATATTCAAATATTTATAGAGAGCGATTGAGAATATTGATTACCAAAATTGGGAGATATAAAAAAAGATAATGATCAGAAGACCATAAATCTATAATTATCTAACGAACTGTTTGATTCATTATAAATGAACGTATTAGTATAATATTTATATTTCATTATTATTTTTCAAATGTTGAATAAATTTTATGATAAGAAATAATTAATTGATTTATTTCCATTCCATTGGGAAAATATCACCCTTTCATTATGCCTTGATCATTTTCTACTACATATATTTCTCTAATAAATAAAGAAGAATCTATCATTCATGAGATCTATAAATAGAATGATAGGTAATTCCATATTTATATATTTTACATCATTGGTAAATGGTTATCACAAGTTATCCAATATGTATAATTCCTAATGTGGAAATATAACAATTTAATATCTAAAACCACATAAGAATTTTAACACACACCATCTTATACATGGATAACTTTACAACACTTCCAACAGATTAAAATAGAATAATTTATAGAAAGGGTTTCTAAATATATCAGAATCATTTTAACATTGATCCCCATATATCATAAATTATCACATGGTTTCCACACACTAATCATGTGAATACATTGATGATGTATCCTATTAAAATATTCTAATAAACTTTTATTACCTTAAATTATTATTGAAAACATGATTTATTTATTATTTTTTCAAATCCTTAATGAAAAATATATACTTCATGATAAATATAACACAATTATTTAATTTCAATATGTAATCAATTCAGTCATGAAACTTATTTCCCAAACCATTAACTATTATTCCACATATTATTCGTCAGAACCCCTATCATAATATATGTAATCCAAATAAAGTATAATAAATCTATTATTTCTTATAAACAATGTTATTATAACAGAACAAAACTTTCATATGTTTCTCATTTTTTCTAAATCATTATAAATAAGACTGTTATTATTATAAACATTATAATTTACTTCATGAAATTTTAATACAACACATTTATTATTATAATGGACATACTTTTCACACAGAGAAATTTCATCATTTCATACTACCTTAAGGATTATATTATTCTCATCCATTGGATTGACTAAAGATTTCATTTATTCCATTTTTTGTTAATTTCATTGTGTTCATTTTTTCCACAATAAAAAAATATTCTTATTCCCCCAATACATCCACTTTTAGTTTCTTAAGAGGGGAAAAGTTTCTTATAAACCACTCTCTAAATCATTTTCCAATATTCCATGATATTTTCCTAAACACTGACTCACTGTTAAACATATCCGTGGAAACATCCTTAGATATATCCATTGATATATCCCACGGTATATCACTAAATATTTCTTATCATAGATTCAAAATTATTACTAAACCTTTTCATTGACACAATCTACAGAAAACAAGGCTTAAGATACATCAATATTTTATCATTATAGACGATAATTCAACACATTATAAAATTTTATACGCAAGGACCATCATAGTTATTTTCATTGGAAACTCAGAACACAATATTAAAACTTGGTAAAACATCCACGTATTTTCACAAAATTATCTTCCCATTAATTATTCCTACATTAAACCATTCTTCCTTATTAAGGGAATAAAAACATAATAAAGGGTGAGATAAGATGCCTAGTAAGGGTAAATAAAAGAGATACGTATGTATAACATGAGAATAAGGGTATGATAACATGATAGTAACATTTGGAGATAATACCCAAAATATCAAAGATCATATAAATGAGTCATCTCATAAATATTTAGAAGTGAAATATAAATTAATTAAAAGGGAATCAATAGCGTAATCCAAAAACACATAACCATGGAAAAATCCATTAACAGACCAAGTTCACACCCCGTCGCGGGCCTGTATTATTGAGCATAGTTAACTGGTATTTCCATCCCTTTATTACTAAACTGAGTTCAGAAATTATTCCATCACTATATTATCGAACCATGTTTACTCATCATTATATTCCAGAATTATTGAATCATGTTGAATCCTTATTCCTACACTGTTTTGTTGAACCGAGTTCACTCCTCATTCCAATATTGTATCACCAAACCCTGTACACTCCTCACCACATTCTTGTATTAATGAACATATTTCACTCCTTTTCACAACCATATATTTCTGAAATCTATCTCAAGTGGAATAAATCATCACTGAATTCATTGGAGGGAGATATATATCCCACCTGTCACATAATAAAATCATACATACTTGTTCCACAAGATCAATTAAAAAAATTGGATCATATCCAATGAAATAAAATTAGTATCATAAATAAGTCATTACATTATAACCTATGTAAAATATATAGGTTCCAAAATAATTTCATCAAATCAATATCCAGGAAAGGAAGAGGGTTTCAAAATTATATACCATGTGGAAGAGAAATAAGTGTGATAAACATCATGCCATCAAAAAATAAACCATTCAAGAATGAATATGAATTGTATTATTGGATAACATCTTCTTTAAGGAATAGAGAATTTTTTTTCATATTATATGGAAAATAAAATATCTTTTAAAAACATTTTTGTGGAATGCATCCTTTCTGGTTTAAAAAAAGTTTTTAAATTATATTAAATTTTGAAACCTTTTTCTTTAAAATATACATTCCAAACATATAAATTAAGATTTTAAAATCATTTTAAACACTTTTTAAAACATGAAAAAAATTTAGATTAATTTTTATGAAAATTGGATTAAAATATCATTTTGGAACATTTTTAAATATACTTTTAGAAAAGTTTTTTTTTTGAATAAAACCGATTCCCGACTTATGCATGAAATAAAGATATATTTTCTAAAAACCATTTTCATAATTATATCAACTAAGAAATATTTAAAATTGGTACCATTACATGATTATATCATGAATAAATATAGGATAATGAAATTCTTCATAAATTTTGAGAGTTGGATAATAATATTTCATAAATGTAGGCATAATTATACACATGTCCGGTAAATGATGATATTGTAACAATAAACTATTACCAATTTTGTAACACTAAATCATAACAACCATGAGTGAAAAATATTATATTAATATTAATATATCATTAAAATAACTATATTCATGATAAAAAATTTCAAGGTTTAGTATACACGCTTCCTAAAAGAATATAGATGCATAACATAACATGCACCTTGAAGAATGAAAATTGAGAAAAATTTCTTTACAGATTTTTTAACTTTCGAATCGTAAACACCACGAAAGTGAGATCATTAAATGGTTATGTATATAGAAATAAATTTTAATATAAGAATAACAATATATATTTTCAGGATTTATATACATCACATTGATGAATTATGTAGTGAATATGACTTGTGTCTCATGGAAAATGAAAGTGTGATAGAAATCCCATACTACTTGGGTAACTTTTCTATCATGAGTTGTATGTAATAATAAAATCAATGAAAACATTAAATATCATTAAATTAATTAAATTAATTATATAATATTTCATTGGGAAATATATTCACCACACAAAAGAAATTAGTGGTGTATAAGGAATAAGTAACACAAAAATAAAAGTGAGATTAGAAACACCCTCACTACAAGATTTAATTATGAATCATAATCCCCATGAAATATTAACATATATTGAGACATTTAATATAATTAAATAAATTATATTAATTCTACAAAATTTTATATGGATGTATATACAGAATATAACAATAATATCTGTTGCAAATAACATATATCTCATAGAAATAAAAGTGTGACGAAAAAAACGTAGCCTAAGTGTTAAATTTCTTCGTACACATTTTAAACTCAGGGATAATTAATATAAGATTATAATAAGTCTACCAAAAAACTATATTATTCTATATAATACAATATTTTATTTTATTATGACATTATACTAGTTTATTGTTATAAATTTTCGGTTAATGTTATTTTTCATATAATAACATCATTGTTTTTTGTAGAAGTTATGAATTATCATTCTTAGTTATCTTAAATATAAAATTATTTAGTTATTTCTATAATGTAAATAAAGATATTAATATCATATATAATTTTTATATATTTATTTATAACAATATATTGAATTTTAAAAAATAAAATTAAAGACCTCGTTCATGTAAACGGTATGTCGTACATACGTATGAACGCTACTTCTATTTTCTTATCATATTGAAAAAAAGTAATTGAAATATGTATAGATATATTATAATTAGAGAATAATTATTATTTCATATATGTCCCATTTTTTTATTAAATGTATCATTAATACATTCCATTTATGTGTGAAAAAATCAGATCTCTTTGAGGAAGTGGCAGTCCACAGGTCCAAAAATGGTGTTATCATGTTATCACAAAATGATAAGAAACATTGTATGTGTTATATAATAATTAAAAAATAATAATTACAAATAAATATCATATATTTAATATTACATTTTAATTCCACAATTATTCCCCACATTGAGAGGTGATAATAGAAGAACAAACAACATCGGTTCTTGAGGTGGTACTCCGCCATACACACGAACAATGATTGCATATTTCATTTGTATGTAATTGAGTGTAAGGATATTTTTAAACATAAAAAAATGTCAGTATACATAGAATAATGTTTTTATAATATAATAATAGATATATAAAAATTAAATGCGAGGAGAATGAAATAAAATATAAGCACTCTTTAAAGAACAATACCTCTTCTTCACGTAACTCTTTTTAGTTTTCACCAAAGGGATTACATGGTGTCCTTTATTCACAAAGTCTGTATTAGACAATGGGATGATGAATGTTCTGAAATGATTTCCTCCATTTTTTATGGGAAATAGGTCCTGATAGGTGAGATATACTAAGGGGGTGAGTTCCCTTTTATATTGGTGGAGGAGTGACATTATTGTAAATAACAAAAGGTTAACACTGTTGAGACGCATATCTTACAGAATGTTCCTAAAATAATGGTGCATTATCAATAAAAATTGTGATACAGTAGAAATATGGACAATAGATAGATTTTGGACATGTTTATTGGTCATATACTACCTAATGTTTAATGTTTGACCACTTTGTATACTAGTTTTTCTCTTAATCATTATAATTAATTTTATTTATATTCATTAATATTTTTGATCAAAAATATTTTTATGTTAATAGAAATTATAAATTATAATGAATCTTAATCTAGAATAAATTTTCCAAATTTCAATAACATAAGTGATTTAATTTAATTATAAATTAATCCCCTAGGCCGGATGAAAAAATAGTGTTTTGAAATGAAAATGTTCAAAAGATTGAATTGGGTTTTAATAAAATTTCAATATGAAATTGTTTCCAATGACCTAAATTGGATTAATAGATGTATTATTGATATAAATATACTTTTAAACAAAATAATAATATAATTTAACTATATTAATATATTTGATGAAATGTAAGTTTTCAATTAAAATTATGTATTTTCACTATTTATCTAAAAATGAATCTTCTTAGAAAAGTATCAAAATTTCACCTTTAGATAATTTTGAAATTCTCAATTAAAAAATAATGTATAATTTTTAAAATATAATTTTTAATGTTTCAAAATATATTTTAAAAATAGGTGCACAATTAAAAAGTTGTAAAATTCCCCTTTTTGAAATATATCATTTCTTTTGAATATAATATGATTTGTTCTTGTATCTTTTATAGAAACCAAATAAGATGAATGTTAAATATTATATTTAATAAATAATAAATAATTTATATTTAAATAATTCATATAAATTAGGTAGATTAGTTTATTGGGATAAAATATATTTGTGGATAGAAAACTAGTTTTTCAGGAAAAAATATTCCTTTATATGTAAATAGTTCTTACACACTTTTATTAATAATTAGTATACACAGATTAATTTTTTATAAAAATGTGAACCATATATTAATAATTTTATTAATTTTATTTGAAGTTATATTCCAATGGCTAGGTGGTATGTATATAATATTTTAATAATATTATAAGTAATATATTTAGGTTGGTAAAACTCTGTCATACGTGCAACACTAGATATCAAATGAACACAAAATTATGTGTAACAAAAACCTAAATTATCAGTGCATATACCACAAAATAATAAAAAACATTTTAGCGAAATATTAACTATAACATATAACTAAATCATAATTTTGAGTAACATTTAATTGAATCCATTAATAATTAATTAATTAATAAAAAAATTATTCAATAAAACTCAGGGTATTACACTAATCAAATCATTATGACTATCTAAAAATAGGAGAACTGATTATGGATATCCACAACATATCTTGAGTCCTAATATGTTTCTCAATATTTAGGAAAACAAATCCCTTATCATCACCATCTTGGTGATAAGACAATTAGAGATTTCAAATTATTCAATTTATAATGGAGGACTAACTTCTAACCTAACAGAAACTATATGGAATAATTTCTCCAAGTTGGGTTTTCTCTATCCCAATCCATTTTCTAAACAAAACTATTTTTACATGAAAAATAATGAATAAAAAAACATATGGATTAGTATTACATGGACTAACTACCAATTTTATATGGTTTACATCCTCAATCCATATATTCCCAACCTTATCAAATATTTAACCACGTAGTAACAACATGTTACGCTCATATCTCAATCTAAAACACTTAAGTAATTAATTATCTCAATTTATAATTTGAAAACTAATTAATCCCAATATTAAATAATAATAATTAACTCATTGACAGATATGATGAAAATGAAATTGAAAAACAACATACATTAAATGGCTATAGTGAACATCCCAAACCTCTATAATAACATAACCCATAACTAACCATCCAATTGATTCAAAATTTAAAAATTAAGTAGATGAAACCTTATTAAGACATATTAACAATATTGCCTCCTATAAAAAAAATAATGTGATCATGTTATTTCAACACCTAATGACTCCATTTCCCACCTCAAGAAACAACATCATGTATTCTAGGTGATTCCCACATGATCCAATAAAAACATCACTCATTATCAAAGGGAGAATCACCCATTACTTATATTACCCCTAAATTATAAAGGGGGAAAATTGTATTTAATAGTGTGTGTGACACGCAACACAAAGGGTAAAAGGGAATATATGGACTAGATATTTTATGATAAATTTAATATTTTGAATAATTATATTCTATATCTTTTAGTTCATGAATCACTAAGTTATCTTGCGTTACATGAAAGAACAACTTTTTCGATAGTTTTTGTTACACGTAAGACCGCGTTTTACCAAACAGAAATATATTATTAAAATATTATTATCTAACATAATAAGATATAAAATTACTATTTAATTAGATGTTATTAATATTAATAAATAAATTACAGAAATATATGATTTATTAATTGGTTATAAATTAGATATAAATAAATATAGTACACAATTTAATATAATGGAAATGTTTTTATAAAATAATATTTTGTGTGCACAAAAGGAAATTTTTCTTAATAAAATGAATTAATTAATATTAGTGGAAAATATTAATTAAATACATAAATTTTATATTTAAATAAATAATTTTTACATTCATAAATTATATTTTATAGACATATGATTTGAACTAATATAATATTACGCTTAAAGGAATATATTTTAATAAATGCAGTTTTAAAGACTTATTTTGTGGACCTATTTTAAATCTAAATTTTGAAACTATTATGAATTTTATTTTTGATAATAAAATTAATTTTGGAAACAGAAATTTTGGAATTAGATTACTTTGTTTCTTTGTATTTTTCTATGAAGATTGAGTTTTTGATGAATGATGAAAAATGCTGGATTTTAGTTGAAAACTGCTTCTCCGTCTAATTTTCATATAAGAAAAAATTATACTATGAATTTTATTTAAATTAAAATTTTATAAATTATACATAAATTAAACAAATTTAGGTTATTTGAATCAATTTCAATTTGAAATTTGATATATAAACATAGAAAACCTTTGAACATTTTTAATTTAACCAAAGACAATTTTTCCCATCGGTTGGGTTAATTTTAAATTAATTTCTACCACTTTTATGGTTTTAATCTGAAAAACGTATTTCATATATGGAATAAAAATAACTTATTATATCTAATAAGGTGAAATAATTGTTTTTTAAAAAATTTTAGTGAATGTATTTGAAATTAATTATAGTGACTAAGATAAAAATTAGCTTAATAAGAGACAAAAACATAATCTGTAGAGAAAATATTACTTATAAAATAGTATAAATTACATTTTATTTACATATTCAAATCCTATACTCAATTTTACATATTTTTATTAATTTTTTGAGCCACTAAAAAAATGGGTGGAATACCGTTTCCAAAAATCTACAAGAATTCCACTCCTCCAATATAAAAAGGAACTCACCCCTCCCACTTATTCAAACTAGTAAATCAATTTGGGTCATATAAAACACAACAAAATAATTTCTTAAAATCCCTCATCTCCTCATATATGCCTCACATTTGGAATAAATCCTTCTAATAATGTCAATTGGTATAAAACAAAAGGATTTACATGAAAAAAAAGGCAACGTTCCTCAATGATCGCTTTTGTTTCCTTTACTTCAACACCAATTAAATAATTTTTAAATTATGAAATTATAATAGAATAAATATACTAAAAATACTAAAAATTTCAAATTATAACTATTTTTTAGACACATTATTACAAATCCATCATATTGGATACACAATCGTCAAAAATGTGTATGGAAGACTACCACCTCACGACCATATGTAATCCATTCTTCCATTTACCACCTTCCAAGGTTTGAACAATTATAGATTTATAATATATATATCATATATATATATATATAATTTAAGATTTATTTATGCTTCTTTATTATTTCTATAACTAATAATTTTATTTTATCCATTTTCTGAGAATACAATAACATCATTGGAGGAGGTGTGGACTACTGCCTCTTGAAAGTGATGTGATTAATTCATACGATATATATGTAATCTATAAAGGATTTTTTAAATAAAATATTATTAATATATGACAATATTAAAATAATGTAATTATAATATACATATATTATTTTTAATTTTCATTCTTTTAATACAATAAATAAATGAAAGTAGCGTTAATGCGCATCTACAACCTACCGTCTCCATTAATAGTGCATTTAATTTCCTAAATAAAAATAGCATAGATTACTATAAATACATATATACTGACTATATATGATATTTAAATCATTATTTACATTTTCTATATTATGAAATCTTGATCTATGTTATGGGAACAAAATAATAATACAAAAAATTCAAAAAAAAGATGAAAATTAACACCCAGAATGATTGAAAAAAATAAATGATTATTAACAAAAGAACCAGTAAATAGTATAAGAAGATCATATATGACACTATAAACATGATTATGGTTCCCTTATAAGTTAATAAAATACATCAAACCATTATAAAAGTGTTTAAAGGACATTAACTCAAAATGAAATTCTAGGTAATGGATTTTCATCTAACTTTTTAATTCTATTACATAAATGTCATATTCACAACTTTCTACCTTTTGTATAGTGTATCTAGTAACCAGTTTTGATTTAATATAATTATTTAATCATACTTCATAGAATTTCATTTTTCACTTAGAACTACCTCATACAGGGGGTTCTAACTTGGAAATTACAAAGTGGTAAAAGTTATCATTGAAATATCACTTTCTTTTTTGATGTTTAGATTTCCATTTAAATAATCACTTACATATGATCAATTTTATTTTAAATTAAATTTATCTTAAATATATATATTCAGTGAAATTGATAACACTATTTCCTAAACTATATACCACTTTTACATAGGGTATTCTATTTGAAAATTATTTGATAAACATGGGAACTTTTGATAAATCTATATATTTTAATCAATATAGATATTTTATAAGGCACATTGTTCATGAATTAAATCATTTAATTAGTATATAAATAATTATTTGGAAAATTAGGAAACTTTTGGGATTCAGTTATAGATGACCCCTCAATGCGCCGGTTGTCTCTTGTGATGAATCATTTTTCCAATCTTAGGGGGGTTTTCGCTGATATGTTATAAACCGTCATGTGAAAGGTCTTTATAGTAAATGAAAAATACACATTGGAAACATTTAATCAAATAATAAAGAATTCCCCTCATATAGACTCAGTTATTATATATCCATTATTCTTGTCTTTGACATTATCAAGGGGTTTCGTTGATTCTCAGTTTTTTGATTAAATTTCATGTGTTTCAGTTACTTACCTTTCCATGTTTATTTTTCATATATTGTAATATAAATGGAACATGTTTTCAGTTATTTATTTTTCATTGAATGTTAAGCTCACTGATTCATTATTTCTTCCATTTTTGTTACCATTACTGAGAATTTTCAATCACCCTTATTTTGTTTCCTTTCCTCTTGATATGTATAAGAAATCATTGAATTCGCTTTCAAGGATGAAACTCATTTGATTTTATTCTGTACCATGTTTTATTTTCTATTTTCCAATATATTATGCGTATCTTGATAGTAATTTAGTTTTTGAAAAAAGCCCAAATCATCTGTCCTTAGTTATTTTATTCCCTGTAATCATGCCCATTTAATAAAGGAAATATCTATGGGCTTCTAGGATCAGGGCATTACAATTTCTATTAAATGAATTTTACTTGAATCCTTAGAAACTGTATTTATAAAACATACATTAGGTAACATCACAATATAATTTGAGGATAAGTATATAATGAAATACTATAATTTGAAAGGGTAGATATTACATCGATCTTTCTAGTAATACAGCCCTGTATGGATACTATAAGTAGAAGTGGTTAGAGAATAGTTGTACTTATGAGTAAAAAGTTGGAAAAGATGTAGCATGCCAAACATGAGCATAACCTGGTAAAATAATGGACATTACTATTCACCATGATTGACCATCCTAGAGGATAGGTTTTGGACTATTAATAATTTATTTACTAAACATTTTGGTGGATTGGAATGAATTATATCCTCAATAAAACAATGTTTATTATAATGAGATTAGTTTTGTGAAATGTATTCAATTTGTGATAAGAGTTTCAATATTTTTGGGATTATATATTTTCTTACAAAATTTTATGATGTAATCAAGTATATTAAATTTTATATAAATTATTATTTTTGGGAAGAAAAATTTCAACACACTAAGAAAATGTAGTGGTTTCCCCACTGAGAAAACCGATGTAGCTAGAATTTAAACTAAGAAAGTTAGGAAATATTATGGAAGCAAAAAAATGTTATCACACAAACCCTTTCCCAGTTGGAGTATATCATTAAAAAAACAATATTCTAATATTTTTGATCTCCTTATATAATAGAGGTCCCCATATTTTAGTGGGACTATTTACTCAACGGAGACTGAGAAATCGATTAAGTCTTTAGAGAAGATATTCCTAGAATTGGGATGTGGTAAAAATGAAAAGGATACAATTTTAGTGTCATGTCTCAGTTGTGATGCTGATAAATAGTGGTAATTGATCTAGAATAATAAAGAGGAAAAGGAAATAGAACTCATGGATTAGAAATAATTAAAAATACATTTTTTGAAAAATATTTCTTCGATGAAAAATAAATAGAGATGGAGAGAAATATAATTTGTTTAAAGAAAAATTTGGGTGAATGTGTTTTAGAGTATGAACCTACCATTACATGTTTTTAAAGGTATGATATATATTTCATATGTGACACATTATGAATGATTGATCATTTCTTTTAATGACTTATTCAAAGTCTCCGAAGGAAACTAGGGTCTCAAACTTTTACATCATTTGATGAAATAGTTTTATTTTATATAATGATGGATAAATAATTATCCATGTATAATGGAATCAAATTTAATCAATAGAAGAAGAGGATATATGATAAAATAATTTATAATTTGAAGAAGGGAATAATGGATTTTATAATATGTGATAATAATGGAATGAATCACCTTGGGGAATTATTGAAATGATAGACTATTTGTTATATGTTTGGAGAAAAGAATCATAAAGAAAAAGAATTAAAAGTATAGAATGAAATACACAGTTTTTTAGTGTTTTATCTATATGGAGATGTAGAACTATATAAATGAATTCCCCACATTTAAAGGTAATATTCCTCAAAATAAGATGAGGGATAAAGGTCAAACATATGTTATTGACAAAATAAAAGTATAATGTTTAATAAGTTTCATTATTTGGTTATATTAAATATGTTGTAAAAGTATTTTATTGATGATATTATAATATTTTTTTAAAAAAATATATAAATTTTGAAAAAAATTAATCTTTAATTAAATATATGATATCCTATTTTTAATGGGAATTAGAAAAGTGATTTTTTAGTAAGTTCATCTTTTTGAAAACACATGGGTGTGGAAAAGATAACCCCCAATATGTTAATAATCTTGATATAATGATGTTTTGTTAAATAGATGATATATATGGATAAATTAAATATTTTACTAAAAACTAGCTTGGAACCAATTCTATAGTATTGGATCATAATACACGGAAGGGTCATAAGGTTTACCATTTATGAAATGGTTTTAGTTGGACATTGTATGGGGTTTTAGAGATTATTGTTTTACTTCCACATATGATGCATCATTTGGTAATAAAATATATAGAAATTATTCAAGTCAAGAACAATGGATAATATTGTTCTCATATAAACATACCAAGTAAGTATATTTACTTATATTCTTAGATAGTGAAAGAATTCCTCCAATCATGGAAAAGGGTCTGTACGAAAAATGTTGTCCTATTATCATCATTTTTTATGATATCTATAATCATCATTCACCCCACTATTTTATGGTTTTTTGGTCCTCAACATTCAACTCAATATTATGTCTATCAGTTGATATTATAAATTTATTGTTTGATTTGTTTCTTTAATGTCCATGTTTTCACTAATGTTATTATATTCGAAATCCTAGTATTGTGATGACCTTTAAATTTCCATTTACTTATTAATAATCATATTTTTTATGAATTATATTTTTCATGTGGTAATTTTAAAAATATTTTAGTCACAAATGTTATTCCCTTGATTTCAGAGAACATGATTAAATTGAGAAGATGAAATTTAATTAAGGTGGGGAGAATGTGACACCCCAAAACTCTAAAGTAAGGACATTATATTTATTAGTGAGTGAGACATGTGAAACCATGAGTATAAAGGAATATAATTTCTTAATAAATTAAAATATATTAAATATTTTTATTAAATCTATTATATAGCTTTCGGTGGACACAACAATGATATAGATTGTGTTACAATCAAGAACAACTTTATTGAAATCATGAGTTAAACTCAATACAGTGTTTTATTAAAAAAATATGTTACAAAAATATTATTATTTAAAATACTAATATAATAATAAGATTCTAAATTAGTTTTTATTGATATGATTAAATAAATTATAAAAATATATTTAGTTACAAATTTTTTATAAATTAATATATATCCCAATTTAATATAAAGGAAATATTTTTATAAAAAAATATTTTTAGGTGTAGAAGGAGTTTCATATTTATAAAATAAAACTAATGTATATTAGCGCATGATTTTAATGAAATTTTTATATTATAAATTAAATATAAAATTATTTACCTTCATCCCATCTTTTTTATTGACATAGGATAGAAACAAACCTGAAATTATGTTTAAAAGCTATATTTTTATAAAAGGAGTATTGTCGCCTTTTAATGAAAAACATATTTTAAAAATAAAAATTGACACTATTATAAATTTTATTTGAATAAATAAACTTCAATTTTTTAATCTTAAAGTAAAAAATTATCTTAAGGGTATTTTTTTAGAATTTTTATGTGAAGAATCATTTTTTGATGAATAGTGAGAAATACTGAATTTTAATTGAAAACTGTTCGTTATTCTAATATATTTATAAGGATAAATTTTCTTCAAAATTGTTATTAAAGTAAAATTATATCAATTATACATAAATTGATACAATTTATACAATTGGAATCAATTTCTATTTTAAATAGGATATCTAAAATTTACAACATTTTGAAAATGTTTACGTTAAAAACTGGCATTATCATCCCATCAATGAGATTAATTTTAAATTAATTTCAACTCATAATGTGATTAGAATGTGGAAAATGGATTAAATATTTAGACTCTGAATATTTTATAATATCTAATATGGTCATGTTTTTTGTACCAAAATGATCAGTGAAATTAATTGAAATAAATTAAAGTTATTAGGAAAACAATTATCTTATTAAAAGACTAAATAGTAAACATAAAGGCCTAAATTACATAGAAAATTGTAAAAATTAAATTAAATTTCAATATTTAGACACTATCCATAATTTTATATAATTATTTACATATTGGAGCCACGTGACATCAAAAAAACCTTGGTGGAAATTCCTTTTAAAAAATTTATAAGAATACCACCTCTCATCCCCTATAAAAAGACATTCACCCCTCCACCTTATTAAAAACTCAAAATAAAATTCTGATCCTTAAATATATTCTAAAATAATGTCAAAAAATCCCTACACTCTTCCTAGAATCAACACATCGTTAATAAAATCAACCATGGAGGTCTTTCGGTAATGACCGAAAGGAGTTACCCAAATAAGATGTAGCGTTCTTCACATATTACTTTTGTTTTATTTAATTTTCCACCAATTAAATTATTTTTACAGCATGTTTTTATAAAAAAACAAGTATCCTAAATATACCATAATTTTTTATTCAAAGAGTTAGACCTAAAATTTCAGACACATCCTTCATGTTTACCAACTTTAATGTTTTTAATAATTATGGATTTATTTTTTATATATGATATATTTTTTTGTTTATGATGTCTTTATGCTTTATGTTTTTATATCACCAATATTTATTTTTTCCATTTTGTGGGAATTCGATAACATCTTTTGTGGACGTGTAGACTTCTACCCTCTCAAGGTGATGTGATTCGTTCATGCTATAAATGGAAAATATAAAGGATTATTTTAAATACAATATGTTTTATATGTGATAAAATTATTATAATTTAATTATAATATTAACATATACTCTTTAATTTTCAGTTTTTAAAATAAAAATAAATTGAAGTAGCATTCATGCCTACACAGAACTTACCGTCTCCATGAACTGCGCATTTAATTTCATATCTCT
This sequence comes from Viscum album, assembly GCA_963277665.1. Taxonomy (NCBI): domain Eukaryota; kingdom Viridiplantae; phylum Streptophyta; class Magnoliopsida; order Santalales; family Viscaceae; genus Viscum; species Viscum album. Next base: position 1,702,201,651 of record OY728121.1, on the reverse strand, counting down.
AAATAGTAAAGATTAATACAAATACATATATACTGAATATATATGATATTTAAATAATTATTCATGTTATTTAGATGATTAAATCATGATCTATGTAATTTAAAAAAAATTCAAGTCTAAACATACTCTAAAAACATGACAATTAACACCCGAAGCCAAGAAAGTAATGATTGATTATTAACAAATTTGTAATAAATTTTTTTAAAAAGATCATATGTGACATTAAAAATATGATTATTTTTTTAAGTCAATCAAATTATTAAATCCTTTATAAATTAGTTCAAAGGACTAATAGATAAAAAACACAAGGTAAGATATTTTCTTCTCACTTTTTGTATTTGTGAGATAATGTCACGTTCCCCACAAATTTCTTTTTGTGTGGGGTAACTACTGAACCATTTTCATTTAATATCATGATTTACTAATATATAATGTTATTTTAATTTTTACTTTGATCAACCTCATATAATGGGTTTCAACATGGAAATAACATAGTGGTAAAATTTAACATTGCAACATCACTTTCTTTTGTAAATGTTTACTTTCTCTTGAAACAATGACTTCCATATGATAATTTTTATTATACATTTAATTAATCATAAATATCCAATATCTAATTAAATTTATATTATTATTTCCTAAACAATATACTATTTCAGATATATGGAATTTCCTTTTATAGTTATTTGATTAACTGGGGAACTATTGATAAATCAAAATCTTTTATTCAATAGGGATATTTGCTATGCATAAAACCCTGAGTTTCTATGCACCTTTTTTTAGAATAATGTAAATTTTAATATATTTAATTCAATGAACTATATCAAAAATTCCTTTCACATATCCTAGAATGGGTGTATAAAATACTAATTACGTACCTGACATATTTTAGAGGGATCATTGACTTGACAAAAAGTTACTTGCATCAATGTTGTTTCTACAAAACACCATTTTATAGTTTTAATTATTTAAAAGAGATAATTATAACATAGAAATTAGAAAAATTAATATGAACATAAATAAATAAGTTTAATATTTTTTTTAATTTTATTATATAAATAGAGAATATTTATAATGAAATATATGATTTTGGGTAAAGTCCATTCATATTTTGAAATATAGTTTTCTCGAATGAACTGCTTTTAATTTCCTTATGTGAAAATTAATAAATTTCATATTCCAAAAATTGAGACATTTAATTTTGATAAAATAAAATTCAATTTTTTATTTATAATGTATTAATTATATTTGGGTTACTTTTGTAGATTTTTTCTGAGAAACAATTTTTTTTGATAGTAAAAAATACTGCTCGTTGGTTAAAAACTGCCTTTTCATTTAACCAATTATTATGGTTAAAAAATATTTTTTTTAATGCTAAATGTGATCAAATTTAAATATATTTATACAATTTAGGTCATTATAGTTAATTTAACGTTGTAATTTAATATATAATGTTAACAAACATTTGAACTTTTTCAACTTTAAGGACCTGTATTTTTGTCATGCTTGTGTCATTAGAATTAATCTTAATTACTATGAATATTTGAACTAAATTGAGAAAAATTAAAATACACCATTTTAATATGTATAATTTTTATATTCTTATTATATCATGTTAACTTAAAAAATAGATTAAATTTATTGACAACAATTAAGGTAAAATTAAGGTTCATTATAGATAAAACCTTAATCATAGGCACCCAAAAGACATAGAAACCTGTCAAAAGCCCATCGTATGGCCATAATGCATCCCTAGAACTTATATTAATGATTTTTGTAGGTTTGGTATAAATTGTTTTTATAATAACATGTGTACACATAACTTGTTTTCAAAAATTCCAAGTGATACCTTTTCATTGTTAATATAAGGCATCAACCTCTCATACTCCCAGAAACCACTCAAAATTCCTATGATTAGAAAATATAATCCTAGTAAAATAACCTGGATACCTAATTTCATCCTATAATACTTCCATTTAGAAGAAGTAAATCCAATGAATCCTTTTTCCACAATCCAAAAGGAGTTTCCCAATTAAGAGGTAATGTTTCTCTCAAGTATTTTCTTTTATTTTAATTCGCCAAACCATACAATTTTTTAACCTTATTGAATAAATAAAAAGGTTTCCACTATATAAAATAATTTTTTATAAAAATATTTAAATTTATACTTACACTCACCGCTATCTAATAGATAACAAACATACTATTTATGGGTACGATGAACTACCATCCCACTGCATGATAATTATTCAATTTTCCTTACTGTCGCTCATGGTGGAAATTATGATTGGAAATTTGTTAATATATGTTATAAATACTATTTATTATGTTTTAAGATTAATTATTCCCTTTACAACACATATATTTTAACATTCTATTTTGTGTTAATAGGATAATTTTGTTTGAGGAAGAGTGGAATACCACCCCCTCAAAGAAATATGATTTGTTCACAAAATAAATGGATTGTATTGTGGATTGATTTATTGAATATATAATACTTTTAAAATATCATAAATATAATTTAATAATGACACACACACACAAACATATATATATATATACATGTATTTCATTGAATTTATTTCAACATGCTAATTTAATAAAAATAGTGTTAATGCGTACGTACAACCTACTGTCTCTATGAGCGGTTTATTATGTCTCATATTTATATATTATATATATTATTATAATAGAAATAATTTTTATATCTTGTTTTATATTCTTTAAATCATGATATAAAGAATAAATACTAGCAATATAAAAAATTTAGACTCATTTGAAGAATAATACGAATATTAACTAAAGTGAAACAATAATATAGGATTGTTTACAAGATGGTAATATAACGTATTAATAAAACTACATATTCTGATAAATATATGAATATGTTCTTATAAATTATGTATAATAAATTTATATTTATTATACAGGTGTTTTTAACAAGTTATATGAATGTCAAGACACAAGGTAAAGGGGTTTCATATCACTTTTTATTTCCATGAGATACATGTTATGTGTTCCATTGTAACAACCCGAGAATTCATGTTTCGTGTAATGATATGTTTCCCCTTTAATTGGACCATCTTTCTATAAAATGAAAATGAAAATAAATGAAAACCCGTAGCAACAAGCATGGATGAAATACTCTTTTATTAGGAAACACCTTGACGATTACAAATTTCCACGATCAAAACATCACTAACCAAAGATCCCAACCAAGAACCCAATTACAATGACAGGAAGACTGCTTAGAACTACTAGGAGCCCGAGGATGCGATAGGGATTTCGAGCATCCATCATAAGGAACGGAAGTATGGATGACACCACCGCGACCGTGCTCAACACCAAGGGGATCACACGAACCATCTTCTGTTCTTATTCGGTCACTTGGAGTAAGGGACACCCGAGACCAAACCCTTTGATAAGCACCAAAGATGACCGTTGGACCTCAAATGGCCATAAATCCGACCGTTGGTTCCCAAAGAATCCCATGTTCATTTTGACCGTTGGGGATAAAATGATCGGAATGATAAGTGGGTAGTTTTTCTTTAATTTTTAAAATGACACCAACGTTAATTACCTTTTTTTTCCAAAATAAGAATTTTATTTTATGTTTGAAATGGAAAAAAATTAATATTATTGTCTTCTTCCACTACTTTTTGATCTGAACAATTAAACTTTTTGTTTCTTCTAATTATATCAAAACCTGATGGATTCCTTTTATGAGTTATATATTTTTTTTATTATTACATCAAATTAGATATATTATTTCTCGTATGATTTAACCTTTTATTAACTATTTTAGAAACTACGTCAAATTATGGTTTCTTTCACTTGTGTGTTTCGTGGTAATAATATTTTCATCAACACACTTGTATGTGTGATAAAATATAGTTGCATTAAATGATATTAATTAATTATGAAAATTAGGATAGTTAACTAGAAAGGGAAATTAAAATATATATACTTGTGTTATGTTTTTATTATTCAATGTTCTTGATCATTATTTCTCATAATGAAATACTATGTAGTTAATAAATAGGGTTTAACAATAATGATAATAAAAATTAAAATTTGCGTTTTTTGTTAAAATAAAAAAAAATGAAAAATATAAGTATGTAAATATAATAAGATGTTTTGATAAATTTATAAATTTATTTGACCAATGCTTTTACTAAAATAATAAAAATAGTTTAATAATAATAAAGATAGCATATTATGAATTATTGGTATTTTTTTATTGAATCTATGAAAATAATAATAAAAACTGGAATAAATGTTTAATACTATAAAAAATAAAATATTAAAAACAACTTTTCTTTTTTACTGCGGGAGCCGCGTTTTTAAAACCGTGGCGCAACCCCAGCCGCCCGATTCACTTCCCCCTAATCCCGGTCGTCCATTTCCTTTCACGTTTTCTTCCCCGCTTCTTCTTCTTCCCCGCGGTTTCCTCTTCTTCTTCTTTCTGTCACTGTACTAGTAGCATAGGGTGTTTCTTTCTTCTCTAGGCCGGCGAAGAAGACCCGAGCCTCTCCCTCCTTTCCACAAGCTGACGCCGACACCCCACCTCCCCCAAAGTCTTCATCTCCATCTTCGTTTTTTGAAGCCCTTGTTGCACCGAGGACCGAGGGATCGGCTCCTGAACTCTCCGACCTTCAGGCGACGCTGACACAACTCTGTCCTTCCTTTTTCTCCTCCTCCTCCTCGTCGAACTAAGGTAAGGGAGAAGGTTTTTCTGGTTTCTTTTTCTGTTACAGTTTCGGTTTTGTATATATATACACCCATATATATGTGTTATGTGTATGGGAGCACAATCTATGGTTTTGCACCCGATTCCTCGTTATCTTCCTCCTCCTTCCTGTCGAGCAGGTAAGGAACAACCGGTTCTAAAGTTTTTGTTTTACAATTTGGTATTAATTCATATATACGCTTACCCGAGTTGTGTATATATATATATGGGTGAAAAACCCCCATGTTTTCTCATACCTCTTTTTTTTTATTTCCTTCTTCTCCTACCCAAGACAAGGTAAAGATCTACTCTCTATCTTATTTACGAAAGCTGCGGTTTTCATCTAAATATATGTATATGTTATATATATATATATATGGGTATACCATCTATTTTATTTTTGTCATCGGTTTCTTTTACCTTGACTGCATCCCCTCTCCAAGCAAGAAGAGAATTCTATTTTAATTTTTTGGTTGGGTATCTCTTTTACAAGAATCGGTTGTTATATAAATATGTATATACTTGTATATACTTGATATATCAATATAAATACCTTCAATCGCACATATTATAGGATAATAAGCAGTATTTTCTAAATGTTTATACCCCATGATTTCTTCGTTCCTTCTATAAAATGGATATTTTATGTAAATGGGTGAATATGTGAAATTGTGCAGGTGAATGATGTATATTATTGTGGTATATACATACATGTATGTGTATATACCTCAATATGAATTTAGAGACCATGTTTACAATTTTTATAAAGCATTACGAGGTTTATGGTTAGTTGGACTACAAATTCATTCGTGAAACCGAGAACATTCATTTATCACTGCTCGGGGTAAATGAGGATTTTTTGTGAAAATGGACTCCTTGAATTTTCTTTTTACAAATATATACATGTATTCATAAGTATGTACCTATGTTTGTTTAAAGTGCTAATAAAAGAGTTCTTATAAGACAGTTTTGGGTGAAAACCCTCAAAATCCATTTATCAGTATATGTGTAAACGACTATGTTTTAATTGGATACTATGATGTTATGTAATGTTAAGTAATATGTTAATTCTCTTGAAACCCATGCTTTTAAATGCAAGGTAACTTGTTATGTGAACGAAGTTTTAGCATGCATGTCATCAGGTTCTTAATGATTAAATGGTCTTCATGTAATGAACAAGTATGTGAAAATGGGGTTTAATTAAGAATGCATGAAACCCTATGAATGAATGGCCATGTCAAGATATGTGAGGGATGTATAGGACTTACATGTGATGGGTGCACCCGGAATTATATAGCGCAAAAAGAATGATGTGACGGGTGCGCCCGAAATTATATAGCGCTCCAATGCATTGGGTAAAGCAAGAGTCTCATGAGACGAGCATGTGCGACGGTCTTGGCAAGTTAGCCTTGACTTGAGCAAAGGAAACGGGGTGGGCAGTGAGCCTTGACCCGTTAAGTATGTTATACGGTCATGATGAAAAGTCATGACAAAGTCCAGGATTATATATTCCCTCTACATGTAATGATAAAGGTCAACCAGGGGTTTGTTCAACTAACAGGACAACCCCTAGTTGAAAGCTCCCATGATCATGAAAGTGTACTTAATGTGACAAGAACTGTTTTTCATACGGTAAACTGTTAAATGAACTGCATTCTACCCACGAACCATGATATACATGTTTTCCTACTTAGCCATAGAAATTCCCTTGGAATTAAAGTAACCTTGTTTTAACTTTATGTATTGCTTACTCTGTTTATATTGCGCACTCTGACCATGATTACATTAGATCTTATTTCAAGTACGTGCTTCTTTGTGCAAGTGGTTTTCAAACACCGATGGATTTCATGTTTTAAGAAATGACAATGTTTTGTTTTAGCAAAGTAAGATTTATTCTTTTCAAAAGGACTTAAGAAAGGACTTTCATAAAAAAATGTTTTTAAACCCCCTTACTGGGCAATTTTGCTCACCCTACGTTTTGTTTAAAAATTTTCAGGCACAGTTGGTACTAATGAGGCTAATCAGAAGCAGCTGGTTTCCCAGAATCCTGAGCCTCGCGATCCTCTGTTGTGATGAGACATGATATTTAATTTTTTAATGATGTAATATTAAGTATATCATGTCTCACTAAGCGCCCTGGTTTGGGGGTCGCTACAGTTGGTATCAGAGGATGGGTTAAGGAAACTCTGGAAAACCAGGTGATATAAATATATTGCTAAGACTAATTAAGTAAAAACGTTGTGACTTTCAGATGGCTGATGTACCTACTGACCTTTTGTCACTCCCCATCGAGGCTCTAGAGAACATTATGTCTCTAGTTAGCCGTGAAAACTTCCTGAACTATGCTCACATTCGCATGACGTGTAACCGCTTGTACGATGTGTCGAACTCATCTAGGGTGCTTAGTCTCCACCGGGGAATGGGGATGGATTATCTCCTAATGATGATGACACAGTTTCCCTCGTATGTACGTCAAGGAATGTATCACGAAGGACTCTTCCGAGTGTTTACAGCTGGCGAGGAATTTGGCACAATGCTAGATAACCCTTTCCAAGAAGCTGCTGCTGCCGGATATCTTCGAGCGGCTTATTTGTGTCAGGTCCTGTACTATGGCTTCTGGGGCCAGTTAATGGACTTCGAAGCGTTGGAGAATGAGTCCACTCGTGTGTCTCTTAGGCAAGAAGTGTAAACCGATGTTTCCCAACTCCACACCCCTCACGCGAAACTCAAGAGGCGTTATAAATGTTCCCATGAGATTAGTCATGTATGTTCATCTTGTGTATGGTTTGTGGAGTTAGAGAGTTTCGCCTCTCTTTGTAGTGTCCGTCTGGAAAACTCAGACTTTAATGTGTAAACCTTCTTAATTAAAAAGTTTATGATCTCTTTATTCTTAGTTTTGTTAAGTGACCTCTATTGTTTACCTTTTCTTCCAGATGGCAAGTCAGATGAACCTCTCGTCTCTACCTGACGAGTTAGTAGAGGTTGTCTTGATCAGAACTTGTATGGTGGACTTTCCCTCTTTTCTCCACCTACGAGGGTCCTGCCAACGTTTTCTGGATATAGCGAATAGTCCGGAAATTCTCCGTGCATGTCAGGAGAATGAACATGTGATTCACCTCCTTGCCACCACCCAGCTTCCCTACTATAGGCGAAGGGGGAGATACCATGAGGGATTTTTCAGTGTTTCTCTATGGCACAGAACTTCTCCGCCAGAGCCTGCTTTCTCATAGCAGCTCAGGACGGCAACCTCAGAGCCGCTTACATGTTCCAGATCCTGAACGTCAGCCTTCTCAATCACGTCGTCCCCCTTAACTACCTCGAGCGTGATGAAGTTCGAAGGGTTACTAGGGGATTCGTCCGCTGAGACGTCTCAGAGCTGTTTATTGCACGGGCCTCCCTGTGGAAGCCTGTGTGTAGTGCCCATGGGCAGGAGTACAAGTCTTATTGCTCAAAGTGTATCTGGGTCAGGGAAACAGCAAAGTTGTGTACCAGTTTAGGGGTTCTGTTAACCGAGCCAGGCCTTCAGTTTTGGTAATGTTGTGCGACCGAAGTCTTTTTATTGTCTTTTTACGAATAGAATTGCGAGTGTTAAGTCAAAAGTCTTCTTTTGACTTCTATATCATGTTTTGGAAATCACAAATGTATTCTATCATATGTTTGTATATTACAATTGTCTTTTATCATGTTTATCGTATTGTACGATGTTGATCGTACCGACCAAATCGTATCATACCGACTCTGTCAAACGTATCGTACTGACTCTGTCAATCGTATCGTATTGACTCTGTCAATAGTATCGTACTGACTCTGTCAATCGTATCGTACTGACTCTGCTATTCAGATGATCATTATTTGTTTTGGTACTTTGTCAAAAACTCTCTCTTCATATGAATCGTACTCATGTTTTACATTTCTATATATCTCTTGTCCTAACAAAACGATGTCGTTGAGTTAGTTACAAACTAATCAAAACGATGTCGTGCTTTTTGTTTCAATATGACCGTTGGAGGCAATATGACCGTTGGAACCCGAGGCCTATAAATAGGAGGTCATTTGAAGCTGAGAACACAACGATGAACAAAGAGAACGAATGAAGAGACTCTGTGAACTACGAAGATTCTAGAGAGAGACACTGTGACTTCTCTCATCAGCTTTGTGCGTCCGATCATCGTATCGAGGGCTTTCAAGTAATTGAAAGACAGAGGTGCCGATTACCTGCAAAATCGAGGGCTGCCGGGGATAGGCAGACAGACGTGCCGATCATCGTATCGAGGGCTGCCGGGGATAGGCAGACAGACGTGCCGATCATCGTATCGAGGGCTCATCAGGGTGTTGGTGAGACAGACCTTTTATCCGAGGTGAAAGGATAACCCTTCTCTTTGGGTTAAAAGAATTGTATTACTTTTACATTTCCGCTGTTGTATTAGAAAGGGATTTGTGTTGTTTCCTTTCTTCTTTACATATTCAATTGTAATTGTTTCAATTACAATCATTCTATTACATTTTGTATTGATTGGTTCTATACGCTTTAAGGTAGAATCATTAACATTTGTATTACTCTGATTATTGTGTTCACCTTGAATACAATTGTTTTGCTTTACAATAGTATTACAATACATCATACCTTTTACATTCAATACAATTGTGGGTGTTTGTATTTGTATTAGTTTAAGATCATTTAAACTAATCTCTTTGTTACTAAAACTCAAAGTTTTTAAACCTACAATTCACCCCCCTCTTGTATTGTTCCATATAATAGACTTTTATATCTACTATTCGATCCAACAATTGGTATCAAAGGTGGTTTTCCACTGATTTGTATTATTAGATTTATTTCTTATTACTATCTTGAATACTTACTACACTAACGTGTGGAGTGGAAAAGTTGTTTTTGTTATATTAGATGGCAGGAATGAATATCGGATCAATAGATAATCTGAATCCTTCTAGACCACCAATTTTCGATGGGAATGATTATGAGTATTGGAGAGATCGTATGAAGACTTTCGTCATCAATACCGGTGTAGACAATTTTATTATGCTTACTGGGGGTTATAAAATTCCTGACAAAGAAGTTAGCACTTTCACCAACCAAGAGAAGCAAGAATATCAACTGAATTACAAGGTACGCAATACTTTATTATGCTCTATGACCAGGAATATATATAGTCAGATATCTTCATGTGAAGCAGCCAACTGTATTTGGAAGAAATTAGAAGTCACTCATTTTGGTACATCCAAGGTTATAGAAACAAGGAGAGCAATGCTTTGAGCAGAGTATCATGGATTTGTTTATCCTTATGGAGAGCCAGTATGTAAAGTGCAACAAAGGTTTATGACAATTGTCAACAGCTTACAATCTATGGGAGAAAAAGGACTTGATGATGAAGCTCTTGTTGATAAGATTATAGATATTATGCCAAATGAATGGGAGTCAAAAAGAACAGCTATTGATGAAAATAGAAAAGTTTCCCAGATTACTCTTGATGAACTCTTTGGAACTCTTCTACAGCACGAGACTAGAATGAAGAGAGATGATGATTTCAATAAGAAGAAGAATGTGAATGGAAGTGTAGCTTTTGCATCTAAAGCTAAAACACCTGAAAGGGTCACAAGGTCTAAATCCAAGAAAGTTGTTGTATCTGATTCAAGTGATTGTAATCTTTCGGATAATGAGTTAGCTAATCTTGCTCGAAGGATGAACAAGATTGTGGGAAAGAAAGATTTTCAATATAGATTCAAAAAGAAAGAGAGGAAAGATAGGAAAGATTCAGAGGTAACTTGTTATGAATGCAAGAAAGCAGGACATATAAGGCCTGATTGTCCTTTACTAAAGAGGAAAGATAGAAAAGAGAAACACTCTGAAAGAAACAAGAAAAGGTTCTATAAGACAAAGAAAGTCTTGAAAGAAAATGATACATGGAGTGCAAGTGGTAGTGATTCCTCAGATGATTCTTCAGAATATGAGACGTCAGGACAAAGGAATATTGGACTTCTAGCCAGACTACCAATTGAAGATCATTGTCTCATGGCTAAGGTACATAATGCTGAAGCTGTTACAAATGTCTCTTTAAATGCAAATTATGTTGATAATAGATATTATGAATCTTCAAATGATGAACCCTCATCATCAGAAGATGATACTTTACCTTCTTTTGAAGAAGTCTCTAGATTTGATAAATTACTTGAAAATGAAAATTCTAAACTCAAAAAGAGATTTGAAAAAGCAAATTCTAGAATTTCTATTTTGACTAAAGAAGTATCAGATCTTTCTAAAGATCTTGATGGGAAAACTTCTGATTTTGAAAGTATTTTGAAAACCCTTGAGAAAGTCAAATCTGAAAAGAATAAACTTTCTAAGGATCTTGAAACTGCTATTTCAAAGAAAAATATTTTAGAGTCTAACTCTAGTTCAAATTCAAATGTTTTAGAAATCAAGAATTTGGTTTTAAAACTAAAGTCAGAGATTTTATCCTTAAAAAAGTGTTTGTCAAACTTTACTCCTGGAAAAGAAAACTTTGATAGGATGTATTCTCAAATTAGACCGTTGAGAAATCGTTCTGGTCTTGGTTATACTTATTCCAAACCTGTTTTTAGTAATAACTATTTTGTTCCTCAAAAAACCATTTTCTGTTCCAAGTGTCAATGTGGTGGACATTGGAGAAGAGATTTTTCTCTTAACAAAACTCAATCCTTAGGATTTCATAAAGATCATTTTGCTAAACAAATGTGGATTCCTAAAATTCTTTTATCTAACCCTTCTGGATCCAAACAAGTTTGGATTCCAAAAATCTAATTGTTTTTTTTTTCAGGGAAACGAGAAGTGTATCAAAAAGAACATTTGGTACATGGATAGTGGTTGTTCTCGACATATGACTGGAAACAAAGATTTCTTTGAAAAGGTTATCAAAACAAAAGGTGGAAAAGTTACATTCGGATTTAATGCTCAAGGAAAGATTGTTGGTATAGGTAATATCGTTTTTCTTGGAAAAGTTCTTATTTCAAATGTTTTATTTGTAAAAGGTCTTAGGCACAATCTCATCAGCATAAGTCAATTATGTGATGAAGGTTACCTTGTGAATTTTAGAAATGATAAGTGTCTAGTTCACAATTCTAAGGATGAATTCATTCTATCTGCCCATAGGCAAGAGAATGTTTACACTATTAACATAGAAGACCTTAGGAACCAAAACTTACCTTGTTTAAGTGTAATAGAAGACCAATCGTGGCTATGGCATAGGAGACTAGGACACTGTAATTTGAGAAACCTAAGAAAACTCTCAAAGAAAGGACTTGTAAAAGGGCTACCGGATCTTAGATATGATTCTTCAAAAGTCTGTGATCCTTGTCAATTTGGCAAGCAACATAAAACTAGCTTTAAACCAATTAATGAAGTTTCAACTTCTAATGCATTACAGCTTTTGCATATGGATCTGTTTGGTCCTTCACAATCTGGAAGCATTGGAGGCAAATACTATGTATTTGTTTTAGTTGATGAATTTACTAGATTTACATGGGTCTACTTTCTCACAAAGAAATCTGAAGCCTTTTCCTATTTCAAAACTTTTAGATCCCAAGTTAAAAATGAGAAAAACCTACCATTGATAACTATTCATAGTGATCATGGTGGTGAATTCCAAAATTCAGATTTTGAAACTTTTTGTAGTAAGAAAGGTATTACTCACAATTTCTCAGCTCCAAGAACTCCTCAGCAAAATGGGGTTGTTGAAAGAAGAAATCGTATTCTTCAGGAAATGACTCGAACCATGTTGAGTGAATACTCAATTGCTAAGCACTTTTGGGCTGAAGCTGTAAGTACTGTCTGTTATACTATAAATCGTGTTTTAACTAGACCATTTCTTAATAAAACTCCTTACGAGTTATGGACTGGCCGAAAACCTAAAGTTTCTTACTTCAATGTTTTTGGATGCAAAGTATTCATTCTGAATACAAAAGATAATTTACACAAATTTGCACCAAAATATGATGAAGGAATCTTTCTAGGCTATTCCACAACCTCTAAGGCTTATAGAGTTTTCAATAAAAACACTTGTACTGTTGACGAAACAGTACATGTAAAATTTGATGAAACTAACCCTTTTGTTTTCAACCAACCCAATCCTACATCCTCGGATGTGTTTTCTAAAAATGTTTATCAACCTTTATTAGAAGAGCATTCTGATAAGGAAAATGTTCAAGAAAGTATTCCTGAAACATTTACCACAGAATATTTTCTACCATATGTTGATGATCAGGTTTTACAAAACCCAAATCAATTGTTTCTTAGGAATCATCCCAGTGATAACATCATTGGTGATATAAATCAACCTGTAAGGACCAGAAATTCCTTAAGAAATGAAATAGAACATCTTGCTTTTCTTTCCCAATTTGTACCTAAAAGTCCAAGTGAGGCCTTAGGTGATGATGATTGGATCAAAGCAATGCAGGATGAACTAAATTAATTTGAAAGGAATCAAGTCTGGACTTTAGTTGAAAGACCTAAAGAAACAACTGTAATTGGTGTAAAATGGGTTTTCAGAAACAAGTGTGATGAAAATGGAATCATTGTAAGAAATAAAGCAAGACTTGTTGCTAAAGTATATAATCAACAAGAGGGAATAGACTATGAAGAAACATATGCCCCTGTAGCTAGACTAGAATCTATTCGTATTCTATTAGCCTTCGCAGCATATTTCAATTTCAAACTATTTAAAATGGATGTCAAATGTGCTTTTCTAAATGGTTTTGTTCAAGAAGAAGTTTTTGTCGAACAACCTCCTGGTTTTCAAGACCCAAAACATCTTGGTCATGTCTTTAAACTTACCAAGGCTCTATATGGTCTTAAACAAGCCCCTAGAGCATGGTATGATAGACTCACAGGATTTCTTTTACAAAACAATTATAGAAAAGGTACAGCTGATCCAACTCTTTTTATCAAAATGGAAAACAAAAATGTTTTGATTGTCCAAATCTATGTTGATGACATAATATTTGGATCAACTCAGAAATCTTTAACCGATTCTTTTGCAAATTTAATGAAATCTGAGTTTGAAATGAGTATGATGGGTGAGTTAACATTCTTTCTTGGTTTTCAAATATCTCAAAAACCAGAAGGAACTTATATATCTCAACATAAGTATATTAAAGACTTACTCAAAAAGTATGGATTTGACAAAACTAAAAGTATTAGCACCCCAATTGGTACCTCAAATACTCTTGATCTTGATGAAACTGGGAAACCAGTAGATCAAACAATTTTTAGAGGTATGATAGGGAGTTTGCTATACTTGACAGCTAGTCGACCCGACTTGATGTTTTCTGTATTCTTATGTGCAAGATATCAATCTAATCCAAAAGAGTCTCACTTAAAATCCATAAAGAGAATCTTTCGGTATTTAAAAGACACTATGGATTTAGGACTTTTCTACTCTTCTGGAAATGATTTTGTTTTAAAAAGTTTGTCAGATGCTGACTTTGGTGGTTGTAGAATGGATAGAAAAAGTACATCTGGAACATGTCATTTCTTAGGAGACTCTTTGGTTTCTTGGTCCTGCAAGAAACAACACTCAGTAGCACTCTCCACTGCTGAAGCTGAATATGTAGCAGCTGGAAGTTGCTGTGCTCAAGTATTGTGGATGCAGCACACACTCACTGACTATGGTTTGAGTTTCTCCAAAACTCAAATTCTGTGTGATAATACAAGTGCCATAGCTCTTAGTAAAAACCCAGCACATCACTCTCGTGCAAAACACATAGATGTTAGGCATCACTTTCTTAGAGATCACACACAAAAAGGAGATATTGTTTTACAATTCATCGGAACGCAAGAACAACTTGCTGATATTTTTACAAAACCTTTACCTTCCGATAGATTTGAGTTTATAAAACAGAAGCTAGTAATGATTACATTAAAATAATCATTCATATCTACTTCCTGTTTTACATCTCTCCTAATAGTAAGAAACTCCTCGTAGAAAGGGGGAGGACATTTCTTTATGTCTTTATGTTTCTGATCTTTAACTATTTACTCTATTTATATGTTTCTTTTTCTGTTTATCGTATTGACATTTTTAGTTTCCTGTTTATCGTATTGTCCATTTCAGTTTTTCTGTTTATCGTATTGAAATTCTTTTCCATCGTATCGTTCAAAAATTTTGTATCTTCCGATGATGGTATTGAAATTCTTTTCCATCGTACCATTCAATAGTTTTTGAATCGACCGATGATGGTATTAAAATTCTTTTCCATCGTACCATTCAATAGTTTTTGAATCGACCGATGATAGTATTGAAATTCTTTTCCATCGTATCATTCAATTTTGTTTGAATCGACCGATGATAGTATTGAAATTATTTTCCATCGTATCATTCGATAGTTTTGTATCGACCGATGATAGTATTGAGATTGTTTTCCATCGTACTGTCAGTTAATGGTAACAACTATTTTCCATCGTACGGTCCGATCATAGTAATGACTTTGTTTTTCATCGGCATCATGATTTTTTTTCTCCTTACGATTGTGTTTACTTTTGATTCATACCAAAACCAGCAATCACCTTATGTTCTCCGACAGGTTTCTTTTCACTCTTTTTTTTTAAATATTTTTTTTTGCTTTAATCCAAACCATTGATCATGAAATAGCTATTGAAGATATAAGGAGGTTATCAAATGAGCTAGCAATTGCTTTCAACAAGCTTGATAAAGAAACTGTTGAAAGGCTGAACCTTTTATCTTCTCAAAGAGCCGATGTTCCTTCAGTAAAAGACTTGCAAGATAGGATGAATGTTTTCCAATCTGAATTCTCGAAAGTTTCATCTTTCAAAGATGAAATGGTTTTACTGAAGAATCAAAATTCCGAGTTGTCCAAGGATAACAAGACTCTGAAAAACAGAATTGATACCCTTGAAGAAGTAATCAGAGTACAGGAGGAGACCATCAGAAATCAAGATCAGATTTTTGCGGATCAACAAGAGCTTCTCAAAACTCAGGGTGAATCAATTTCTGAAGACAAGAAGGAGATCAAGAAGATGAAAGCTGTGCTTCATGAGCTTATAAAGAAAGATAAGGAAAGAGAAAAAAAATGATTGTTGTATTTGTTTCTTTTGGAACTTGTTTGTTTTGTAATAACTCTTATAATCCTTTCTCTTTTATCCATTGTCTTGTATTACTTCACTAACTCTTTCAGACAATTCGAGATTACTCCTTTCTTTTTGTAAATCACAAAGGGGGAGAATATTTACAAAGCAAAGATTGTTTTACAAAGGGGGAGAATGCATTACAATGCTCTTAAGGAAAATCTACGAATACAATCCTTAGGAAAGTCAATACCTAAGGGGGAGTTAGTTGTATTCAATTTTCTTATTCAGAAGAGTTTTTAAACTCAGGGGGAGATAAGTATTTCTTGTTTCATTTACTTTGTGTATTTGTGCTTTCCAAAAAGGGGGAGATTGTTAAGTCAAAAGTCTTCTTTTGACTTCTATATCATGTTTTGGAAATCACAAATGTATTCTATCATATTTTTGTATATTACAATTGTCTTTTATCATGTTTATCGTATCGTACGATGTTGATAGTACCGACCAAATCATATCGTACTGACTCTGTCAAACGTATCGTACTGACTCTGTCAATCGTATCGTATTGACTCTGTCAATCGTATCGTACTGACTCTGTCAATCGTATCGTAATGACTCTTCTATTCAGATGATCATTATTTGTATTGGTACTTTGTCAAAAACTCTCTCTGCATATGAATCGTACTCATGTTTTACATTTCTATATATCTCTTTTCCTAACAAAACGATGTCGTTGATTTAGTTACAAACTAATCAAAACGATGTCGTGCTTTCTGTTTCAATATGACCGTTGGAGGCAATATGACCGTTGGAACCTGAGGCCTATAAATAGGAGGTCATTTGAAGCTGAGAACACAACGATGAACAAAGAGAACGAATGAAGAGACTCTGTGAACTACGAAGATTCTAGAGAGAGACACTGTGACTTCTCTCGTCAGCTTTGTACGTCCGATCATCGTATCGAGGGATTTCAAGTAATTGAAAGATAGAGGTGCCGATTACCTGCAAAATCGAGGGCTGCCGGGGATAGGCAGACAGACGTGCCGATCATCGTATCGACGGCTGTCGGGGATAGGCAGACAGACGTGCCGATCATCGTATCGAGGGCTCATCAGGGTGTTGGTGAGACAGACCTTTTATCCTAGGTGAAAGGATAACCCTTCTCTTTGGGTTAAAAGAATTGTATTACTTTTACATTTCCGCTGTTGTATTAGAAAGGGATTTGTGTTGTTTCCTTTCTTCTTTACATATTCAATTGTAATTGTTTCAATTACAATCATTCTATTACATTTTGTATTGATTGGTTCTATACGCTTTAAGGTAGAATCATTAACATTTGTATTACTCTGATTATTGTGTTCACCTTGAATACAATTGTTTTGCTTTACAATAGTATTACAATACATCATACCGTTTACATTCAATACAATTGTGGGTTTTTGTATTTGTATTAGTTTAAGATCATTTAAACTAATCTCTTTGTTACTAAAACTCAAAGTTTTTAAACCTACAATTCACCCCCCCTCTTGTATTGTTCCATCTAATAGACTTTTATATCTACTATTCGATCCAACAGCGAGGACGCAATTATTTTAAGGGGGAGATAATGTAACAACCCGAGAATTCATGTTTCGTGTAATGATATGTTTCCCCTTTAATTGGACCATCTTTCTATAAAAAGAAAATGAAAATAAATGAAAACCCGTAGCAACAGGAATGAATGAAATACTCCTTTATTAGGAAACACCTTGACGATTACAACTTTCCACGATCAAAACATCACTAACGAAAGATCCCAACCAAGAACCCAATTACAATGACAGGAAGACTGCTTAGAACTACTAGGAGCCCGATGATGCGATAGGGATTTCGAGCATCCATCATAAGGAACGTAAGTATGGCTGACACCACCGCGACCGTGCTCAACACCAAGGGGATCACACGAACCATCTTCTGTTCTTCTTCGGTCAATTGGAGTAAGGGACACCCGAGACCAAACCCTTTTATAAGCACCAAAGATGACCGTTGGACCTCAAACGACCATAAATCCGACCGTTGGTTCCCAACGAATCCCATGTTCATTTTAACCGTTGGGTATAAAATGATCGGAATGATAAGTGGGTAGTTTTTCTTTAATTTTTAAAATGACACCAACGTTAATTACCTTTTGTTTTCCAAAATAAGAATTTTATTTTATGTTTGAAATGGAGAAAAATTAATATTATTGTCTTCTTCCACTACTTTTTGATCTGAACAATTAAACTTTTTGTTTCTTCTAATTATATCAAAACCTGATGGATTCCTTTTATGAGTTATATATATTTTTTTTATTATTACATCAAATTAAATATATTATTTCTCATATGATTTAACCGTTTATTAACTATTTTAGAAACTACGTCAAATTATGGTTTCTTTCACTTGTGTGTTTCGTGGTAATAATATTTTCATCAACACACTTGTATGTGTGATAAAATATAGTTGCATTAAATGATATTAATTAATTCAGAAAATTAGGATAGTTAACTAGCAAGGGAAATTAAAATATATATACTTGTGTTATGTTTTTATTATTCAATGTTCTTGATCATTATTTCTCATAATGAAATACTATGTAGTTAATAAATAGGGTTTAACAAAAATGATAATAAAAATTAAAATTTGCGTTTTTTGTTAAAATAAAAAAAAATGAAAAATATAAGTATGTACATATAATAATATGTTTTGATCAATTTATAAATTTATTTGACCAATGTTTTTACTAAAATAATAAAAATGGTTTAATAATAATAAAGATAGCATATTATGAATTATTGGTATTATTTTATTGAATCTATGACAATAATAATAAAAACTGGAATAAATGTTTAATACTATAAAAAATAAAATATTAAAAACAACATTTCTTTTTTACTGCGGGAGCCGAGTTTTTAAAACCGCGGTGCAACCCCAGCCGCCCGATTCACTTCCCCCTAATCTCGGCCGTCCATTTCCTTTCGCGTTTTCTTCCCCGCTTCTTCTTCTTCCCCGCGGTTTCTTCTTCTTCTTCTTTCTGTCGTTGTACCAGTAGCATAGGGTGTTGCTTTCTTCTCTAGGCCGGCGAAGAAGACCCGAGCCTCTCCTTATTTTCCACAAGCTGACGCCGACACCCCACCTCCCCCAAAGTCTTCATCTCCATCTTCGGTTTTTTTAAGCCCCTGTTGCACCGAGGACCGAAGGATCGGCTCCTGAACTCTCCGACCTTCAGGCGACGCTTACACAACTCCGGCCTTCCTTTTTCTCCTCCTCCTCCTCGTCGAACTAAGGTAAGGGAGAAGGTTTTGCTGGTTTCTTTTTCTGTTACAGTTTCGGTTTTGTATATATATACACCCATATATATGTGTTATGTGTATGGGAGCACAATCTATGGTTTTGCACCCGATTCCTCGTTATCTTCCTCCTCCTTCCTGTCGAGCAGGTAAGGAACAAAAGGTTCTAAAGTTTTTGTTTTACACTTTGGTCTTAATTCATATATACACTTACCCGATTTGTGTATATATATATATATATGGGTGAAAAACCCCCATGTTTTCTCATACCTCGTTTTTTTTATTTCCATCTTCTCCTACCCAAGCCAAGGTAAAGATCTGCTCTCTATCTTATTTATGAAAGCTGCGGTTTTCATCTAAATATATGTATACGTTATATATATATATATATATATATATATATGGGTATACCATCTATTTTATTTTTTTCATCGGTTTCTTTTACCTTGACTGCATCCCCTCTCCAAGCAAGAAGAGAATTCTGTTTTAATTTTTTGGTTGGGTATCTCTTTTACAAGAATCGATTGTTATATAAATATGTATATACTTGTATATACTTGATATATCAATATAAATACTTTCAATCGCACATATTATAGGATAATAAGCAGTATTTTCTAAATGTTTATACCCCATGATTTCTTCGTTCCTTCTATAAAATGGATATTTTAAGTAAATGGGTGAATATGTGAAATTGTGCAGTTGAATGATGTATATTATTGTGGTATATACATACACGTATGTGTATATACCTCAATATGAATTTAGAGACCATGTTTACAATTTTTATAAAGCATTACGAGGTTTATGGTTAGTTGGACTACAAATTCATTCGTGAAACCGAGAACTTTCATTTATCACTGCTCGGGGTAAATGAGGATTTTTTGTGAAAATGGACTCCTTGAATTTTCTTTTTACAAATATATACATGTATTCATAAGTATGTACCTATGTTTGTTTAAAGTGCTAATAAAAGAGTTTTTATAAGACAGTTTTGGGTAAAAACCCTCAAAATCCATTTATCAGTATATGTGTAAACGACTATGTTTTAATTGGATACTATGATGTTATGTAATGTTAAGTAATATGTTCATTCTCTTGAAACCCATGATTTTAAATGCAAGGTAACTTGTTATGTGAACGAAGTTTTAGCATGCATGTCATCAGGTTCTTAATGATTAAATGGTCTTCATGTAATGAACAAGTATGTGAAAATGGGGTTTAATTAAGAATGCATGAAACCCTATGAACGAATGGCCATGTCAAGATATGTGAGGGATGTATAGGACTTACATGTGACGGGTGCGGCCGGAATTATATAGTGCAACAAGAATGATGTGACGAGTGCGCCCGGAATTATATAGCGCTCCAATGCATTGGGTAAAGCAAGAGTCTCATGAGACGAGCATGTGCGACGGTCTTGGCAAGATAGCTTTGGCTTGAGCAAAGGAAACGGGGTGGGCAGTGATCCTTGACCCGTTAAGTATGTTATACGGTCATGATGAAAAGTCATGACAAAGTCTAGGATTATATATTCCCTCTACATGTAATGATAAAGGTCAACCAGGGGTTTGTTCAACTAACAGGACAACCCCTAGTTGAAAGCTCCCATGATCATGAAAGTGTACTTAATGTGACAAGAACTATTTTTCAAACGGTAAACTGTTAAATGAACTTCATTCTACTCACGAACCATGATATACATGTTTTCCTACTTAGCCATAGAAATTCCCTTGGAATTAAAGTATCCTTGTTTTAACATTATGTATTCCTTACTCTGTTTATATTGCGCACTCTGACCATGATTACATTAGAGCTTATTTCAAGTACGTGCTTCTATGTGCAAGTGGTTTTCAAACAACGATGGATTTCATGTTTTAAGAAATGACAATGTTTTGTTTTAGAAAAGTACGATTTATTCTTTTCAAAAGGACTTAAGAAAGGACTTTCATAAAAAAAATGTTTTTAAAACCCCTTACTGGGAAATTTTGCTCACCCTACGTTTTGTTTAAAATTTTTCAGGCACATTTGGTACTAATGAAGCTAATCAGAAGCAGCTGGTTTCCCAGAATCCTAAGCCTCGTGATCCTCTGTTGTGATGAGACATGATATTTAATTTTGTAATGATGTAATATTAAGTATATCGTGTCTCACTAAGCGCCCCGGTTTGGGGGTCTCTACATCCATTATTTCCTTTCATGAGGTGTATTAACATGCCAAGATTTTATTCTATGTATCACATAATTAATTTTATGGTTATTCACATATCCATTTTATGATATTTCTTTCATGGTGTTTTTGTTTCAAATGTTACCGAATCTGTTAAACATTTTTGTCTCAATTTTCCTTCATTGAGACTAATATTTTATTATGCACCTAAATTGTCTTTTGAGGTATAAATACTTCCCTTTTACAAGTTATATAATTAATTTAAATTATTTAATTATATTTTAGGCTTCATTTAATTTACTTTTCTTAAATCTATAGTATGATCCCATGTTAACATGTTATAAGAGTTTATTGAGATAATATCATCATTTTTAGAGATTGTCTATGTTTGTGCTTTGTTTATTGAAATATTATGATACATATCTCATGAACACTCATGATTGTAATTTTACTTTATTTATTCATTATATATTCTTGTATTAGTACCATTTTCCATTTTTTGGAACTAAAGATAATGTTTTTATGAAAAATATGAATGCCTCTATCTTCGGATGGAAATATATTGTATTCAAAAGACATGTTTTAAAAAATTCATTCAAACATATTTCCCAAAATGTTTTCAAAATATCTTTGAATCCAATTTTTATGTGAAAATGATTTCAATAAATATTTTTGGTTTTCAATAATTAATAATTTTTGAATGCAATTTTAAAAGAAAACTGTTTTTAAAAATGTATTAGGTTTTAAATAGTGTTTTCTATACCGAAAGGGGTTTTCCCTAAAAAATTGTTTTTTAAAAGATCTTCCAAATTATCTCCCATAAAAGATAACATATTTTGGTTTTACTTAATTATTTTTTGGTAAACTATTCAATATTTACATTCATATTATTTCTCTTAAATGGTTAGGTTTTTATGTCTTGGTTTTGAGGAAACTGTTTCTCTTTCATAGGCTATATGGTTATGAAACCCGATTCTTTTCACTGGTTATGTTTTTGATGAAATGGTTATGAAACCCATGTCATTCTTTAGTTTATGATATGATGACATGTTTATAACACCCATTTCATTTAATGGGTTATGAAATAATTATTTACGATCTTGGGGCACATGTATATATGATTTCATTGTGAGAGGGGTGGGAACTATATCTCCCTACAGTTCCTTGGGTAATGTTTTATATCCCACGAGATTGAAAATATGGTCTAAGAAATGAAACTAGACTAATAATATGGACATGGAAGTGGACCAAAACTACTAATATGGTATGTGGAGTTTACTCATACTACTAAGATGGCCATGGTATTGAACAATGAGTACTAAGATGGTTTGCGGAGTGATTCCATACTACCTAGATGGTCCTGTAAATGATGCCTTGTATACTATGAAAATCACAGTATATGCATATGTGTCAACCAAAATTCCATGTTTTATTTGAATTTTATGATTTTAGGGCTTATGTTCTCAATTTCCTAATGATTCACAATTTAGGAACTACGAATATTTATGCCATGATTCACGTATATGATCATTGATATGGATGGTATGATCTTTTATTTTCATGATCATGATATCAAAAAATTATTCACATGACCATACATATATATCTCACTTGTTTCCTCTTAATGATCATTTCACGTCACCCATTTTTATGTTTCCTTTACCAATTTATGACGATATATATTATATTTTATATATAGTGGAAGGGTGTTAGTCAAGAAGAACATAGAGGGAGATAATATATCTCACTAATATATCAGTGTTCATATTTCCATTTTTCCAATGGAACTAGACTAGTTGGGTCTTTGGGTGTCTGTTGGTATAATTATTTATGTATTTCATAAAATTTACTTATCTTTAATGTATGAATAATGATGGTTTCTATAGTTGGTATCCGATCAAAGGTTTATTTATACTTTATAATATTGGATGTGAAACCCATAATGAGAGCCCTAACGACATGTTTAAGGGTATGTTTAAGATTAAGGAAAATTATAGAAAAAATGGCCTAGAATTTTGGTGAATGAGAGAGTGAGTGGTTTTCTAGAAATAAATCCCTACATAGATACAATAAGTGGATTTGGATATTGCATTGTGGTTTCTAGAGGAATCCACATTGAGAAGATGTTATTGGATTGACTAGGGGTAATTTGGTACATGGCCATGTTCTATTTTGCATAGTAGATTTGGTACTCCTAAGGGGTATGCTTTGGGAAATAACAATCTCTTCAAGAAACATTATGAAAGATTTAAATATAAATTTTCTATGAATAAACTATGTTAAAAATAAGGTTTCATAAATTAAGGAAGGTGTCATAACATAGAGATCCTATTAGTTACTTTTCTTGATAATGTAGTTCCTTGATATAATAAATGTTTTTTACTCTATTCTTTTGGTTTTAGTCAATGACTGGAACCCAAAGGAACTGTGTTAATGGTGATAAAGATGGAAAATGCAACAACTTTACCCCTGAGAAACAGAATTTTATGGGAGATATAATGAAAAACCTCATTGTTATGATCAAACAACATTCTCAAGATATAAATCATGGCGTACTTCCAATTGAGCAAAGGGGAAACAACATTCTATTTAGTCATTCATGAGGAGACATCAACCATATTTCAGAGGGTCTTATGATATACCTATTTAGGAATAATGGATCAATACTATTGAACATATATTCCCCGTTCTCCAGTGTTCATAACACGAGAATGTTATTCTAGTTTTCTATCAGGTAGATGGTGAAGCAGACTAATAGAGGATAGTAATCAAGAATACATGGTAGAAAGATGGGATGGAATCCATATATTTAGACGAGTTCAAGAAAATATTATTCAAAATGTACATTCCTCAAATTATTTATAATACTATGGATAAAGAGTTACATGAGTTGATGAAAAGGGATAATAAATCTATTGTTACCGATAAAGAAAATTTCACAAGACTTGTGAGTTACGCTTCAAGAATTATTATCCAACCCGAATGCAATGTTGAAAGGTTCATCAGTAACTTAAAAAAAGTATCATAATATGATACTTCAGTAGATATTATGAGATTTTTCATTGTGAAATAATTGTTAAAATGGACATTGGAGTCACTTGTCAATCTAAGGGTTTTTACTAGAAGAGAAATATGGAGTTTAAAGGAAAATATAAAAACCATGAAGCATTGAAGATGACCATACCATTATGATTTATGTTTTGAAATAATCAAGGAGGAAATTTCCATAAGAGATTTAATAGATATTTTAAGTGTTGAAGTCAAGTACATCAAATAGTTTATTTTCAAAATTATGGGAATATGTTATCTAAAAATACTAATGGATAATAATACTCATAGAATGAACCTCCCATCATTTAGTGATACAAGTGTAAGTAGAATAGGAATTATGGTAACTACTTCCGAAACTAATGTGATGGTGATGATGATTGAATTAAACATCATCTTAACATGAGGGACAATGGGAAATCTCATGCAATCAATATTTCTGATGAGGGGTGCTATAACGATGAGATGATAGGTCCACTTACCATACACTCTATAGATTCACATTTCGTATTTGATTCTAGATCTAACCACTCTTTCATAGCTAATTAATTTTCTAAGGGCATTATTATGCCACCAAAACAAATATATATGGAATTAGAAATATAAACCCCTAATTGTATGATGATTTCATCTCAGGTCTATAATTCCTCCTCAGTTTAAGTTTGTGGGAATGTGCTTACTGAAAATATCTTCATTCATCCTTCCGTTGAATTTTTTGACATATTACCCATGGATTGTATTTCCCTTCAAAATTTTCACATCAATTATCAAGGAATGGGTATTAATTTTTATATTAAAAAACCTCCTATGACCATCCAGCCATGTGAAGATAATTATGAACTTTATATGGAGATTACATCCACTGTATGGGCCTTTATTCCAATTCAAAATTGTTGTTTATCTCAAAAGGTTAGGGAGAGAATTGACATAAATGATATTCCCATTGTTTGGGATATTTTTCAATGTCTTTCCGAAAGAGTTTCCTAGTCTTTCAACAAAAATGTGAAGTTGAGTTCTCAACAGAACTCATACCTAGATCTACACAAATTTCCAAGACTCCATATAGAATGGCCCTGATCGAGTTGTAGGAATTAAAGAAGAAAATAAAACAAATACTTAATGAATGATTTATTCATCCAATTATATCACCATATGGTGCACCATTTCATTTTGTGAAAATAAATGTGGATCAATGTGACACTACACTGATTATCGGGAGTTGAACAAGTTCCTAATCAAGAACAAGTATCCTCTTCCCCATATTGATGACTTGTTTGATCAACTACATGGAGCCTAATAATTTTACAAGATTGAGCATTGTTTTAAATATCATTAACTGGTGGTCATGAAAGAGGATATACCCAACGCGACATTCCATAAATGTTATGGACAATAAGAATATATAGTGATTCTTTTTTTTAATAATTCCCCTATAATAATCATGGATTTAATTAATTGAGTCTTATGATATTACCATGATCAGTTTTTGGTAGTATTTATAGATGGTTTTATTATCTCTTCAAATAGGAAGGTGAGTATGAAGATCCCTTGATAATTTTACTAAAGAACCTAAGGAAGGAGAGGATATATGAAAAATTTAAAAAGTGTAAATTTTGGTTTCAAAATGTTTCATTTTTGGGCCACATGATCTCATGAGATAGTACAACCACACATCCATCAATGACAGAGGGTATTTAATACTACCCTAGACCAACCACGGTGACTATGATCTGTAGATTTTATATATTTTATGGAAATTATCTATGGATTGTAGATAATTCCCCATGAATATATAACCCTCTAACTATGTTATCATGGAAGGGTGTTGAGTTCCTCAAAATAGAATAATGTGAGGAAAATTTCAAGGAACTAAAGAGAAGGATGATTAGTGAACTTGTTCTTACATTACCCGTTAGTAGTGATGTTTTTGTAATCAATAGTAATGCACACAAGAAGGTAATGGAATGTGTTCTTATATAGAATAACATGTTTATCACTTATGACATGTGGCATTTAAATAATCTTGATAAAAATTCTCGACTCATGATTGGAATCAATAAGAGTAATTTTTTCATTAATGATATGGAGGAATTATCATTATGGAGAAATGTGTGATATATATACAGATCATAAGAGTCTGAAATATATATTCACATAGGAGTTGAACATGTACCAGAGAAGATGGTTAGCATTTATAATGAACTATAACTACTCAATACATTACCACACTAGGAAAGAGAATATGCTAACTGATTATTTGAGTTAGATGGATCATGCTATCCTATCCATGATGAGGATAAAAAAATATCCAATATTTCTAGATTTGTAAAGGATGCATATGAAAATCAGGAAGGAAGAGGAAATGTTTGATCTTTTTTAAATGATTTTTTCCACTATATCCCAATGACGATTAGAGAGGTGTATAAGGAGGATGAAGAGGTACATAATTAAGTCAAAAAATTTCTAGAGTTTACCCTTTATCAGGATGGAATGATGAGATTCATGAACCGTGTATATGTTCCTTCGATTATAGATTTGATGAAGGAGATGTTATAGAAATCTAATATTACTTCATTCTCTATTCATCCTAGATGTACAGAGATGTATAGGGACATAAGAGAACACTTCTGGTGGGATGGAAGGAAGATAGATATCGAAATGTTTGTATCTCGGTGCTTAGAATGCCAAAAAGTTCAGGTTGAATGAAAAAATTCAGTTGGGTTGTTGCATCAATTTCCCATATTAGAACGAAAATTGGAGAATATTCATTTGGATTTTTTCATTAGAATACCCAAAAACTGTAATGGGTTTAATGATATTTGTGTTGTAGTTGGTAACCATACTAAGTCATCACACATCATCCCTATTAGAGAGGACATATCTTTAGATCATCTATAATGTTCCAACCCGTCTTACCATTTAACCATTAGATGGACTGGTTAGTACATGCCCACAAGTACCACTCCCCATTTTTTAGAGGCTCCTAACTAGCAGCGAGGGTGTATGGATGGTCTCTAGGGAGACTATACCCTCATATCTTAGTTTTCATAGTATTATAACAATATATATATACAAATGAAAAAAGCAGAAGACAATTATAATATCAACATTATAAAAAATTGAATTTTCATTTTTATACAATGCTTGCATGTCACAATGATACATATCTGAAATTATTATACCAAAAAACCTTCAAATCTCAATACAGAAACAATGAAAAGACTCATACCCCTAAGGGAGTTCTCCACGAGCATCCCAAGCTCCCACTCGGTCCTTTGTTCTTAAATTCTTGTTACATGAAAACAAAAATAAGAAAGGTCCAAAGTCATATAAACATGTTTAGTCTAGTGGGGTACCTTAGTGAAATGGCGGCCCGAATAGGGTGTGATATCTAAATATCAATAGGAAGGGACGAATGGTTTCTAGCTCTGTATAGAAAATTAAATACAATTAAATAGTTTGTAGTTATATCGAAGAAATATTTGAATTGAATAAATAACCAACAACCTGTCAAGGTTCCCAAGGGATTCTAGATGATTGTACCTCTTTCAGCTCATAGATGGAATAAGGGTATAAACATGGACTATATATATATAAATAATGTATAATGATCAGTTTTTCACACTATTTAATATTCCTTTTTTAATAAATTATTAACATTAGGTTTCCTATGGATACCTGTAAATCAATACTTACTTCTTCTTACACTAGATCCTGATGTTTTCCCTATGTAATATCATATCTTAAAAAAAGATTTATCTAAGGAATGAATCTAAAATTTTGATGGTGATATCATATCTCAACACCTGCTTTGACTCATGCATGAGTCTGAAGTAGGTAAATATGATATTATATCTTAATGCCTTCTTTAGATCATGCCCCAGTCCAAGGTATTCAAATGTGATATCACATCTCAATACATGATTCTACTCATTCTAGAGTTCTAATATTTTATTGTGAGGCCATAACTTGAGGTTCCATTATTTCAATTCTTTTATTTATAATTTATAAACATAATTTCCAAAGCTTCAAAAATAAAAAATATATGTAATATGACCATGTTACCGTGCTTACTTATGAATAGAATGACCATGTTCCCATTCTTCTTACTCCTAAGTATAATGACCATCTTACCTTGTATACTTCTCAATTTAGAATGACCATGTTCCTATTCTCTTCACTCATAAGTATGAGGACCATGTTACTATTTGTGCATCACAATTTAGAATGACCTTGTTCCCATTATTTATCATATAATTAATTTACCAATTACGTATCCACCTAAATCAAATTACTAAGACAACAATTATTTAAAAACGTTTATTCTATTTGTTAACTCAAAAATTAACTATGTGCTTAAAACCAATAATTAACCCATCAATTCATTAATCAGGAACATAATTCACTTACAATAATTAATGTTATAGAATTAATTATCTCACTGTAAATCTAAAATCTCCCTAACTAATTCCATAATTAATTATGTAGATCATATTATCAAAGGCCCAATATTATTTCCTAAAAAATTATCTCAACTTATCCAATTAAATATTTTATAACCGACCCTCCAGTTAATTATCTATATTATAATACAAATCACATAATTAATTCACAATTAATTATCTCAACTTATCCCACTCAATTACCCATAACTAACACCCTAACCAACCTTTAACAAATTATCTCAATTACTAATTTAATGTCTCAAAATAAAAACCCTTGTTCTTATAATCAATCTCCCCATTCACAACCCACACAACCAGGAATTATACTAACCCATTTTTGTAGTTCAAATATATTACAATCACATGGCCTTCCCACTCATTTAAAACCATTCAAATTATTTATATTAAAAATGGATTAAGAACCCATTTAATCCCATTAAAATTCATATGAACCTATTTACCCAAGTGCATTAAAATTTAAAGGAGGAAATACATCTCCTATATGAGAAATTAACATTACTATAATTTAAACATATTCATCTAATTGAGAAATCAGATGAAAATAAATATTAGCAAGATTACAAACATATATGTATGATATTGATGTTTTATCTTGAAGTCGACATACATACATTAGTGGGGTTTTATTACAAAAATGTGATTAAGTAATTGATAATATAATTTAACCCCAATAAACAATTTGTTACATCATTATAGACATATTTATTAAAATAATTATATCGACAACAACTTCATTTTCCAAATTAAACCATGGTTGATGAAACTACCTCAAATAATATTCTGAGCCAATGTTTTCAAACATAATCAATAGTCTTCTCATATATGCATACTTCGACATAAATGTGCATATTCACTTGGAAATCATTGTAGCACCCCAAAATAAAATTTTTCACCCAAAATTGTAGGATCAAAAAATGAATGTAGATTTTCAATTACATGAGGGGGGGGGTGAATTGTAATTTAAAAAACATTCATTGTTAACCTTAAGGAAAATTATGTTTAACAGGGTTAAACAAGGTAAATTCACAAGACCTCTTTTAGTTCGAAAAACTTAATATGTTCCAGAAATGTGGTTCCAGAAATGATTCTTAAGTAATGTTTACAAAGAAAATATTCTACCTTAAGGCATATAGAATCTTACTTATCAGACTATAAAAAAGAACAATAATGTATAAAAAGGTTATAGTTTCTTCTATTATCAATTACAGCGGAATATACACTTGAAACAAAACAAGTAACAAGTATGAAAACATTTATCTCAATGTTAAGGGTATCAGACAATCTTGGTTAATGTTCTCTTGATTTATACATTCAAGAAAGTATGTCTCACCCACACTAGGGTAAGCCCTCGATAGGAATATTGGGATCTGTTTGGATATCCCTCAAAGCCCTCGAGCATTAAGGCAGTCAGAACCTTTTTTTTCCTATCCATGTAAGTCCTCGAACATTAAGGTAGTTAGCTCCTCTGTCATCCTATCCTTGGAATTCCTCAATTTTCAACAACAAAAATCAGAGTCGCAGGAAGCCAGATGTACAAGATGTTCAGTACACACATGGTAGGAGAGTCTCTCTCAATAAATTACTATAATAGCATATAATCTCTAGAGTGATCGAATTAATTATGATCATGTTCAAATGAGCTCCTATATATCAGATTTTATCCAACAGTCGGCTCCCTCCTACAATGATCATATTTTTTTTAATTTCAGACTGACCTATACACATGTCACTCTTTCAATGGATAGTTTGAAACTGAAAGTATGACATCATTTTAGAACTATAACAATTGGGTTAACCAAATCTAT
The DNA here is from genome assembly GCA_963277665.1 of Viscum album. NCBI lineage: Eukaryota > Viridiplantae > Streptophyta > Magnoliopsida > Santalales > Viscaceae > Viscum > Viscum album. The sequence continues at coordinate 1,702,171,052 of OY728121.1, read as the reverse complement.
TTTTTGGAGTCTAAGGAAAAATAATTTTCAGAGTCTCTGTAAATAAACAATTGGAGACTATAAATCATAAATAATAGGAATTTTTTTTCAAGGAATTTGTAACTTGACTTCAGTAGATTTCTGAGTTTGAATTACAATGAGTTCGGTGTCTGAATTATAAAGAATTTGGAGTCCAAATTCAATGGAATTACATACCTTAATTCTGATGAATTCAAAATCTGAATTCAGAGGAATTTCAATTCTGAATTCTAATGATTTCAGAACAAGAATTCTGAGGAATATAGAACCTGAATTCTAAAGAATTCAGAATATGAATTCTGAGGAATTCAGTGTCTGAATTTTAGAGAATTCAGTGTTGCAATTTCAAAAAATTTGGAGTCGGAATTTCAATTAATTCGGAATTATAATTTTATAGAATTTGGAATCTGAATTTCAGAGAATTCGGAATGTGAATTTCAGATAATTCGAAATATGAAAACATAATACTCAATATCTAATGACTTATAGGATTCAGGGTTTTTAGATATGAAACCAGTTTTTAAACATTAGAGATAAAAGGAGTCAAAATAAGAGAAAATATATAATGAACAATGAAAATATAGGTAAGGATAAAATTTCATTGGGGAAGGAAAACTTTCCTTATTAAGATAATTTTTAGGGAAAATAAAATTTTTCTTAAGATAGGATATTTTTGATTTTGAAAACCTGAGGGAATAGAAAATTCATAAGTAAATCTTATTGACTCAACAATCTCCACCTTTTTGGAAAGCACAAACATCCTTGCAAAAAAGAATATATGGTCTCAAAATTTTAATGGACTTGAAAATAAAAACATCTATCCGTTTTACTTATGGATCATAGTGAATACGACTAACTCCCACATAGGTTATGAAATCCTTAAGGATAGTATTCCTGATTTATGGAATGAGATTTTACATTTTATTTTCATACGAAAATATTATTTTATAATAACTTCTCCTTAGATGGACTCCACCTTACATAGGGAAATAAATTATTTACTTCGTATTCCTGTTATCATCCCTTTATCCCCATTTTTGATTTTCCAAAAAGGAACAAAGGTAATGGAAAAATCATACCTAAAAATTTAGTACTAAACAACCAAATATATGGGGAACCATAAAAATTTCATTAATATTGAAATAATACGTACAAGGATGAAATTAAACAAAAGATCGTAATTGGAAAAATTCTCTTTTCCCTCCTTCAGGTTCAAATTCTTGACAATGGTTTTCAGCTTCTTTATCTCATTGTGGTCTTCTTCCATATGCTTGAGCCACTGATCCTAATCATCGTTTTTCTTCTCTAAGGATCTAATCATTTTTTCTAGAGACTTAATACATTCTTCCTAAACCATCAAGACTTCATCTGTCTTAATTAGATTTTTTTCAAATTCGATTCTGAGATCACTTTCCCACTTCGAATTCATATAAATAGAATTAAGCTTTCTATTTAAGTCCGTGACTTCATGATTTTGAGTTTTCTATTCATGTTACAGCTTTCCCTCAATTCTCATTGTAAGATCATTATGTTTTCCATCTTCCATGTTAGAGGCATCTTTCAAATTATCTTGAAATCTATCAAAACCTTTTAGGTCTTAGAATGTCATCCTTTACCATCTTGTAATATTCTTGCATGACCTTTTTTGAGACTCATAACTAATGAGAAAGGATTTGAAATAGGCCACAATTTTGATAAATTTTTCACACAAGCATTGTAACTGAATCCGATTTCTGATTGAAGGAATACTGAAGTAACTGACATGTCTAATATGTACATGGAAATAAATTAATAGTATTGAATATATTTTTTAAAAATTTTACCACAAAATAATGTCCAATAGAGGACGATTTTGAATCAGAATGTTAGGTTGGTGTGGACTATTTTTCCGACTCAACAGCTTTCTTCTTCGATGGAGTACCAACATCATTGTTTTTAACTAATGATTTACTTGGTGTTTGGACGAAAACCTACATTCCCTGATCAAATCTATGAATGATCTCTTATGGTTTTGGTGATTCTTGATCACTCTCAGATAAATAGACAATTTTAACTTCTTCAACTTCCTCTTTCTCAGCATCAACCATAAGATCTCCTGGCTGAATAAAATCATGATTTCTACTTTCATCATTTGTTGGCATATTGAGTTCTTCCTAACCCTTCTCTTCATTCCCTAGAGTAGCAAGTTTTGAGGATTTTGTTTGAGAAGTCTGGATCGATAATTTTACAGAGGGAATTTCCATATCATGGTAATATAGAAATTTTTGTATGACATCTTCAGTGTCATCCCCTTATTCTTATTATCTCTCTTATTCTATTTCCTCTCCCTCTTCCTGAACAATTTCTTCTTCTTGTTCTAGATCTGAAATCACCACCTTCTTTCCTGGAGTCTCATGATGTGATTCTAGTAAAAATGATTCTGGAACTGGTATTTCATCTGATGCTTTCTCAGCATGCTTGAGAAGGGATTGAACAATTTCAGCCTTCGATAGCTTCTTCCTCTACTTCATTTCTTTTTGTTGCTTCTCAAGATCCTAAACAGCCTTTATCTTTAATGATTTTTCATTATCAAGGTCCAAGCAAAAATTAGGTTTCCCTTCCTTCTTAATTTTTATGTCTTCTCTCCACTTAGCCACTACTTCATCATGGTAATCCATTTTCTTCATTGGTGCAGGAGGTGTGGATAGAGTTCACATATCCACATGAGTTTTTTCTTTCTTTTCTTGTTCCCTTTTCATTCCGCTTCTTTCCAACCTTCTTGGAGGTTTCATCCACCTCTAGTATCTTTTCTAAAGCCTAGATTTCAGCTTCTGACAATCATAAAATTTTCCTAAATCACTGTAAAAACAACATTTCAATCTCCTTATAGTATCATCACTCAACACTATTACCTTGAAATTCCTTGTCTTTTAACTATAAGGAATTTTGAAAGACTGAAGATAAAGAACTATAATCATCGAAGGAATAGATTGATACATGATAATCTGAGATTTTAGGGTTCCATTCATGATATTCTTGATTATCAGAACAACATACTTTACAAAATTGATTTTCCTTAGATTCACCAAAAAATATAATGCATAGATATCACTTTTTTTTGGGTTTCCTTGAACCCATTGCTGAAGAATCTGAATATTTGTAGAGAGATGAATAATTTTCGAAGCCTTCACTTACTTCATGAAAATACACTCTATAGATTTCTCCTTGACAAAAGATCATACTACATCAGGTAACTTGTGAGAGCAAAACTCTACTTCCCCCTCATAATAAATTCCAATCCGGTTGGCATCCATATTGTAGAAAAATGATTAGATCTTTCCATATATTTTGAAGGAAAACTTTTCTATCCCTCATTCATGGAAGAATCTTACTGATTCATAGAACTTGAAAAAAAACTCTAGATAAATCGGATCATGTTCCCTTGGTTTTGATATACATAGGCTCTCCCAGTCATTCATCTTAATATTCTTTGAAATGATAAAATTGAAGGACCTCGGGGCACCCTGAGATGGGAGGGGTGAATCAGGGTGACAACTTTTTCTTTTAATGTGATGGATCTTCTTCCCACGTTGGTAGGAACTTGTTGAACTTGTGTAATGAATATGATCAGAAAGAAAACATTCACATGCATAGAGAGGACACATCACTTTTTACATGGTTCACCACTAAGGGCTACGTCCAAGGAGCATATGCCAACAAGTAGTCAGTCATACCAAATTCTACTAATCTTTACTAGATGTGGATTACAAAGGTTCGGGCACAATCACTATGTCCCAGGATCACTGCCTTTACAATTGTTCAGGGATTGCTCACTGCGTCCCTCGGGTCACTCCCGTTGACTCCCCCTGATTCACTGCCATTAGTGAAGTCCCACTCAGTTTTATAGAAGTGAATGTCTCTTCGTCATTTCTCAATGAAAGAATCCTCTATTATATGTAGATGCTCTGTTGAAATCCAAAAATCACTCGTTAACTGATATTCATCTTTTGTGCAGCTCCAAGACAAACAGAAACCCCCAACAAACACCTAGTGCACAACACCAAGACGGCCCACAGCTTTTAAGGACAACACACAAGTTATAATTGTTGGAAAAGTCCTCCTCCAACACTTTCATGACTCAAACATCTTAAAAATAAAACTTGAGTGACTAAACTTATTTTCAACCCAAATCTATTTTGAAACCTAATGGAAACCTGTCGAGCAAATTCAACTCTGGCACGCAAGTATCACTCAATCACTTGCGCGACTACTGGACGTGCATCACACAACTGTCACGCTGCTCCACCTTGCGCGACTCACCAACACATTCTTGACTTCAACACCTGTGTGATAGGATATATGAATTTATTCAAGTACAATGTTCGTGTTGAATGTGGAGGAGTGGTCCTCTATTTATAGGCATTCGGATACCCTTCACAGCGGTGCAAAAGTCTTCCCTCAGGGCGCAAGTCTCGGCGCCCAACCCTTCTGTCCTCCTAGACACTTGTTCGACCAACTTCCAATCTTCGGAGCCCCTATTTACTTTTCCATATTTTTATGATCAAAACATGATGGTAAAATGGCGCGCCACTTTCCAATCCTCTACGGTACTAGCGCACAAGTCCTTTCACGGCACGCATGTCACTTGCACGACCAAAACAATTATTGCACGACCCTCTTTCCTTTTCCATATTTTCACCTTCTCATTATGAAAAACATCAGGCATGAAAGTTTTCAAGCCTCCAAGGCCTTGGTGTGGAGTTCTGTTTCCCAAAAACACATTTCTCCATATATCATGTTTTGAGGCCCAAAAAATTTGGCAAACACTGGGAAACGATGCCATCATCAATACTATTGTCAGCTTGAACTGTATGATCACATTGCTGATACACGTTCTGAACTTCCACTGAAGATTGACAACAAACACAAACCATACTCCAATTCATGCACAGAACATCCATGGTTACAACAATATCCCCCCTTGGGTTTGTTGTTAATCAGCAAATAAATTCAATTGATCCACATGCAAACCAAAAAAATGAAAGAATCAACTCATCCAACACTCTATGTCTACGTGAGAAATGCTCGGTGTAGAAAACAAGAGAGGAAGCTTGAATTGGGTTCTAGTGTTTTGGAATTCTCAATGATGCCCAAGAATCATTACATGACTGATGAATTCCTTCTTATCCTTCTCATACTATCACTGACACTGAATTCGAATTGTGTCACAAGAGTATTACAAGTCTGAATATGCCTGAATTTATCAACATTATCCCCCATTGACAATAAACCCAAATCCTGGTAATTCGTTCAACGTTCAACTCAAACCATACTCTCCCTGGAAAGTATATCCCCCACAAACCTGCATCATATCTATAAATAGATAAAAACTGTTATCATAATCAGGAAGAGGGGTTTTTTGTAACCTCCTTATGCAATGGGAGATGGCTAAACATCGAGGTTCAACCGATGCTTCTCAAACATAGCCACTTACAGTGGCATGGTCAGGATATCAGCCACTTTCTCATCAGTTCCCACATGATCCATTCTAATCACCCCTTTTCAACTTTTTTTTTGATTAAGTGATACCTGATTTCAATATGTTTATTATGGTAATGTTAAACATGATTCTTCGTAAGATGAATTGAGCTCTAGTTATCAAAGAAAATCAACATTGGTTTATTTACCTAATCACCAATATCTGATAATTGTTGCTCATCCATAGTAGTTGAGTGCATTCCTTTGTTGCGGAGATATACTGACCATCAACAATACTAAGAGAAGTACCTTATTGTTTCTTTCTCAACCAGCCAACACATTTCTACCCAATATAGAAGGCTCCACCAATAGTGGACTTTCTATTTACTATATCACAAGCCCAGTCAGCATCAGAAAATGCTGATAATTCACTGTCCCCGCCTGCAGCAAAAAATAACCCAAAGTTATGTGTAAATTGAATGTACTTCCTGATTCTTTTTACTGCCGCTATATGTTCCGATTTTGGATTACTCTGAATGTGGCCAGCAAGGCATGTGGCAAAGACAATATCTAGTCGTGTCACTCTCAGGTACAGTAGGATCCCAATGATCCTCCTATACATGGTGGGATGAACAGTGGCCCCATCCTCATGCTTTCCCAGATTAGTTTCAACTGCAATCGGAGTTGACATTGGTTTGGATTCATGCATATTAATCTTCTTCAGTAGCTCTCTTGCATACTTTTCCCAAGAAACGAAAGTGTATTCATTCTTTTGAATCACGTGCAACCCCAATAAATATGTTAGCTCCCCTATCATAGACATTTCAAATTCTGATTTCATGTGGTTGGCAAGTTCGTCCACTGATTTCTGCCTGCTACCACCAAATATGATATCATCAATGTAGACTAGAACAACAAATTGATCTTTTGGAGAATTTTTCATATATTGATTGTGATATACTCCTCCTATTTTGAATTCCAGTTTCATGAGATATGAATCTAGCTGTGAGTACCATGCCTGTGGTGCCTACTTCAAACCTTATAGAGATTTATTCAATTTTCACACCTTTGTTTCATCAGTACCCAAAACAAAGCCCACTGGTTGTTCAATGTAGACTTCTTCTTCGAGTACACCGTTCAAGAATGCTATCTTGAAATCCATTTGAAATACTCTATATCCCATTTGGAGTGTCATGGAATGAAAAACCCTGATTGACTCTAGTCTAGCCACTGGAGGAAAGGTTTCTTTAACATCAATGCCTTCAATCTAGGATTATCCTTTACATACCAGTCGTGCCTTGTTTCTGATGACACTTCCATGCTCATCAAACTTATTTTTGAAGATCCATTTGGTACCCATCACATTGTGACCTTTGGGTCTCTGGACAAGATCCCATGTCTGATTCTTTTCAATCTGATCCAATTCATCATTCATGGATTTCACCCAAGATTCATCATTTGTAGCTTCATCAAATGAGGATGGCTCTACAACTGATAGAAATGAAAATTGGGTGTTATTCCTCATCATTTATGTTTGAGTGGGTGCACTCTTGTCCCCAATTATGTTGGATGGATCAATCTCAATTCTTCGATTTCTCCTGCGAGGTTCGGTTACATTCTCTTCAGCCACAATATATTCTTCAGATTGTTCTTCTGAGTCAACAACATGATGTTACTACTGAGTGTTTTGTACATCATCCTCTATTTATGCATTAGTATTTTCTTCATGTTCACTTTCTTCTTGACTTTCTATCACATCATCATATGACGTACTTGAATTATTTGTGGTTTTCTCTTCAATTATCTTAACATCACTGCATTCCACAATCCTTCCTAAATGCTTGTTGAAACACTTGTAGTCTTTGCTGTTTATTTAGTAACCAAGGAAATTTCCTTCATCTGCATTATCGCCATACTTACCTTGATTTCATTCATTGTTCATGATGAATCATTTACTTCCAACGACACGGAAGTATTTTAAATAAGGCTTCCATCCATTCCACAATTCATATGGTGTCTTCATCTCGCCCATATAAAGTCTTGTTTGATTATGAATGTACACTATATCATGAACAACCTATTTCTAGTAATGTCGTGGAATAAGACTCTCAATCAGCGTAGTTCATGCCATGTTGTTCACCTGTGGATTCCTACGTTCAACAACTCCATTTTTTTGTGGAGTTCTCACAGCAGCTACCTCATGATGTATCCCATGCTTCTCCAGATAATTTTCAAATACAATGGACATGTTTTCTCCTCCGTTGTCAGATATCAACACTTTGATTGTTCATCTAGTATCATTTTCGGTGATTCTCCGATATGTTTTAATGCATTCACAGACTTGTTGTTTCCTGTGAATGACCATCACACATACCATTCTACTGTCCTCATCTATGAAAAGGACAAAGTACCTTTCTCCATGAGTTCGAGCAACATTTATTGGCCTACACACATCTGTATAAATCATATCAATAAGGTGAGATGCCCTTTTCTTCTTTGGCTGATGTGAACTGAATACCATCTTCCCACGAATGCAAGCATCACAAGATTTTTCATGTTCACGCTTCAGGTTGGGAATGTTCATGACAATTCTCAATTTTGATATTTTCTCCATGTCTTGTTGATTGATGTGTCCCAGTCTCCGATGCCACAAATTGTTTTCTTATTCAACATTCATGTAACAGACATTTTCTTCACTATCAACCTGATACAGGTTGCCTTCTATTCTTCATCCCTTCATAAGTGAATTGCCTGTCTTTCCCTTGATAGTGCAGCCTTTTTGATTATAAGTAACTATAAGTCCTGAGTCACAGATTTGACTCATGCTGAGGAGATTATGACATAAGACATCTACGTAAAGGATGTCAGTCTTATTTAGTTCTCCATTAGCTAATTTGGTACTTCCACTCCCTTTTATTTTCAGAGCTCCATCATTACCAAATCGTACTATACCATCAACCTTACTTTTGATATCTGTTAGCAGGCCAACATTACCTTTCATATGAGATGAACAACTGCTATCCAGAATCCAGGTACTGTTGTTCTTTGTAGCTTTGAGGGCCACCTCTGCAAGGTTGGATTTCTCAATCTTCTTTTTTTCCTTCCATGAGACATTGGATTGAGGGTGTAGTACTGCTGGCCTTTCTATTATCTCTTTCTCATACCCAGGTTCTTCATAGTCAAAATCTTCTTTTAGAGGAGAAAACCTATTTGAAAGAGCAACATTGTCTTGCTGATGAGACTTGACTTGTCTTGAACATCGGTATGAGGTTTCCATGTCCCTTCTCTTCCTTCAACTAGCAGCCTTATGACCAAAGTTAGAACAACGATAAAAATATCCATAGAAATTGTTTCTTCTATAATAATTAGGATATGAATTTTTTCTCCTTTGTTGAACTTCTATATCTTTCCCATTCAGATAGCTTCTTGCCTCTTCACAATAAGACATGGAATGGCCTAGATAGGCAGAGAACTGAAACTTCATGAGAGGAAATGTCTTCTCACTTGAACTTCTTCTCATACATTCTTCCATGGTAGAATAGTTAGATTGTCTATAATTTCTAAATATTTGAGGACAATTTTCAGTTCTACTTTTAGTTTGGATTGAGGGTTCCTTTTTCAGCACTTTAGGCAATATTTCAACTTGTTCAACTTTCATCTTATCTTTCTTTTGGATCTTTTAACTTCCAACAGTTGATATCTCAGCCTCACAGCCAATTCCACTCTTTCCCATGCAAGTGGGTCTTTGATCACTCAAGAGTTTTCCAACCCTATCTGAACCACACTTGGCTCTTGCTAGTAATTTTGCATATGGGAATCTTCCAAATTTTATTTTCATCCTCTATTATTTTGGAATTGATTCAGTCTCAAGTTTACTCCTTAGAGTAACAACTTCCTCCTCAAGAACCTCAGCAGTCTTGGATTTTTCATCTAGTATGGAGGTGAGGTCATTGATGACCTTTCCCTACTCTTCAATTATCAGCTTCATATCCACTACATCATCATTGATTTCAATTATTTTAGACTGTACCTTCACAAATTATTCTGGTCATTCAATTTCAGCTTCAAGTTGATCAACGTATTCAGTTGATTCTTCTACAATTGATTTCCACTTATTGAAACTCTTACATTTAATCTTGAGCTTACTAACCACATCCTTAAGTTTCATCTCGGGATATACACACGTTCTCAGTTGTTTTTCTCCACTAGTGTCTTCTGACTATTTAACAGTGGCCATCATGGAAGCATGGTTCCTAGTTTTGAATTATGTTTCTTCTTCTTCACAGAATTCATTATCATCTTCTTCCTCTTCACAGAAAAAAACTCTTCCTTTTCATTTTCTTTCCCGATTTAAAGTCTCCCTTTTTGAAGAACCTTCTCCGATGCTTCTCGAATATTTAACCTCCACTATCATCATCATTGATCTTTCTTAAGCATTGAGTGGCAATGTGCCCTACTTTTCCACGATGAAAACATACAAGAGGTAACTTTCCTTTGAATTTCCCTTTTCCCTTCTGGAACTTCTTTGTAATGAGGTAAAGAATTTATTTTTCTTCATCATCTTCACCACTACTATATTTTGAGATTTTCAGTTTATCCATGGCCTTGAATGACATTTCCTTTCTAACACGAGTTGTAGAATTTTCTGGTTTGACTCTCATTTCATATGCTACCAAGCTGCTCAGTAGATCATCCAGATAATGTTTGGAAAATCTATTTCCTCAAGGGCTGACACCTTTTCATTGTATAGAGGTGGAATTCTACTTAATATTTTCTTTACAATATCAATGTCTTTTATTTATTCACCTAGACGAAAAATTTCTACAACCACTTTAGTAATTCGATTGAAGAATGAGTCTGCATTCTCATCTGGATGCATCTTAAGGTCATCAAACTAATTGTGGAGTACTTGCAGTTTCGCCTCCTTCACTTTTCTATCTCCTTCATAAATATTCTCGAGTTTATCCCACATGGATTATTTTGAGCTACACTTCTTCACCTTTAGGTAGATCTGATCAGATAGGGCTGCAGTGAGTATATTTTGTGCTTTTGCATCTCCATCAAGAATTTTCCTGTCTGTTTCAGTCATAGCCAGGCCTGTTGGATCAGTGACTTGTATTCCTTGCACAGTAGAAAAGAGAACTTCCATTCCAAGAGATCTTAGATTAGATCTAATTATGTTATTCCATATCTGTAAATTACTTCCATTGAAGTGAGAGACTCCCCTGACATTTATTTCATTCTCCATGACAATAAAGGACAGATTCAACACCAGCAACCTTTACCCTCTAATACCACTTGAAAAACCCCAGGGCACCCTGAGAGGGGAGGGGTGAATCAGGGTGACAAATTTTTCTTTTAATGTTATGAATATTTTTCCCACGTTGGTAGGAACGTTTTGAACCTGTATGATGAATATGATCATAAAGAAAACATTCACATGCACAGAGAAGACACAACAATTTTTACTTAGTTCACCACTAAGGGCTACGTCCAAGGAGAATACGCCAACATGTTTTCGGTCGTACCAAATTCCACTAATCTTCACTAGATGTGGATTACAAAGGTTCGGGCATAGTCACTCTGCCACAGGCTCACTGCCTTTACAATTGTTCAGGGATAGCTCACTACGTCCCTCGAGTCACTTCCGTTGACTCCCCCTGACTCACTACCATTGGTGAAGTCCCACTTTGTTTTATAGACATGGAGGTATCTTCATCATTGCTCAATGAAAGCATCCTCTTTTATATTTAGATGCTCTTTTGAAGTCCAAAAATCACTCGTTAACTGATCTTCAACTTTTGTGAAACCCCAAGACGATCAGCAACCCTAAATAAACACCTTGTGTGCAACACCAAGATGACGTGCAGCTTTTAAGGACGGCGCGCAAGTTATAACTGGCGCAGAAGTCCTCCTCCAACACTTGCACTACTCAACCTTCTTCGAAATAAAACTTGAGAGACTCATCTTCTATTCAACCCAAATCGATTTTGAAACCTAATGGAAACCTGTCACGCAACTTCAATTCCGGCGTGCAAGTATCACCAAATCACATGAGCGACTACTGGACGGGTAGCATACAACTGTCGCGTTTCTCCACCTTGCACGACTCACCAACACTTGCACGACATCAACACCTGCGCTACAGGAGCTCTAAATTTCTTCGAGTCCAATGTTCGTGTTGAATGAGGAGGGGTGGTCCTCTATTTATAGGCATTCAGATACCCTGTGCGGCGGTGCACAAGTCTTCCATCGGCGCACAAGTCTCGGCGCGCAACCCTTCTATCCTCCTAGACAGTTTCGCAACAAACATCCAATCTTGGGAACCCCTATTTACTTTTCCATATTTTTAGGATCAAAACACAATGGTCAAATGGTGCAAAACTTTCCAATCCTCTAAGGTACTGGCGCGCAAGTCCTTTTACAGCGCTCAAGTCACTTGCGCGACCAAACCAATACTTGCGCGACCCTCTTTCCTTTTCCATATTTTCACGTTCTCATTCTGAAAAACATCAGGCGCACATGTTTTCAAGCCTCCAATGCCTCGGCGTGCAAGTCTCTTTGCCAAAAACACATTTCTCCATATTTCAATTTTTGAGGCCCAAAACATTTGGCAAACACTGGGAAACGTCGCCATCTTTAATACTATTGTCTACTTGAACTGTATGATCACATTGATGGTACACGTTCAGAACTTCCACTGAAGATTGACAAAAAACACATACCATACTCTAATTCATGCACAGAATGTGGATGGTTCCAACAGAAATCATACAATGAAAAGAATTTGGGATCAACTAACCTCTCTCTGTATATTTTCCACTTAGAGATTTCCATTACAGAAGTAATTTCTTTCTGATGAGAGGCTTCTATAGGCTTTTATAATTAAGAAAACATTGAATATTCAAAACTACCTCAAGTAGAGCAGTAGGGATTCTGCACTCTAGTGCTTCAAGATCGATGTGGGATAACCTTGGGGGGGGGGGTTCCTTTTATATGCGATTGATGTGACGGTTACACATCTATACTTGATCTACTAGTTTAAATACTCTATCAGATCTGATAGTTGAGATGATAACTGAAGAAGAGTTTTGATAGGTTCTGATCTTTTGAGGGTTTTAAGATATAAGCGTCAGATTTAAGAAAAAAAAGATGAATCTAAAAAGGTTTATTGAACAAGATAAAATACCAACATGTAGAAAGAAGATTACAAATATTTAATAATGAAAACATACCTTCCAGATTACTAGGAGAATTATTCATAAGGAGGAAAATTCTACTTGAGGAACATTAGATTTCGAAAATTTTAAAAAAACTTAATTATGAACATTTTGATTTTGAAAAGTTTTGACCAGTAAAATTTTGGACAACGAAAGATTTGAAATTCGAAAAGTTTGAAATATGAAAAATTTGGACTTTAAAATGTTTTATCTACGAAAAAATTTGACTCAGAAAATTTTTAACAAATAGGAAAATGTACTACCCCTTTGAAAAATAATTTCTTACTATAAAGAGATAGGTTCCATCAAGAAGTTAATATAGATGATTTTTTATGGTTAGCAATCCTATATTTTGTTTTATATATTCAAATCATTCAGAGGATAATGATTTTGTGAAAATATCAGCAAGTACATCTTGCATTCCGATAAATTGAAGAATGATATATCCTTTTTGTGTGTGATTCCTAAGAAAGTAATTTCCAATATCTATGTGTTTTTCACAAGAGTGATGTGAAGGGTTTTAACATAATGAAATGGAACTAGTATTATCACACAATATTTGTGTTTTGGTAATACTCAAACAATAGTCTATGAGTGTGTGTTGCATCCACAACACTTGAGCACAATGACTGCTAGATGATCTTCAGTAGGGAAAAGTGATATTGAGTGTTTCTTTTTTTCATAACCAAGAAACTAATGAATCTCCTAGGAAATAAAAGTTCTTAATGTACCTTTTCTATCCTTTCTGCATCCACCAAAGTCATCATCTGAAAAATAATTAAAACAAAATCATTTACAGATGTATAAAAGAGTCCTAAATCCGTGGTTCCCTTTAAGTATCAAAAAATTCTTTTCACTACCTTTAAATGAGATTCCTTAAGATTGTATTGATATCTGGCACATAAGCATACTGAAAAAATTATGATTTGTTGACTAGTTATCATGTATAGTATTCTTTCTATCATACATATAAATGATGTTTAATCCACTGGTTTCCCAGTTTCATCAAGATCAAGTGAATTTGAGGTACCATTGAGAGTACTTATAAACTTAGTTTTGTCATATCCATACTTTTTTAGAAGATATTTAATATAATTATGTCTATATATATAAATTCCTTCGCATTTTTTGAGAAATTTGAAAACCAAGGAAAAATGTTAACTCACCCATCATAATCACTTGAGACTCATATTTCATTATATTCCCAAATGAATTAGTTAAAGATTGTTGAGTTGAAGAAAATATAATATAATCAACATAAATTGGAACAATCAAAAAATTTTCCTTATCTTTCTTAATAAAGAGGGTTGGATGAGCATTTCCCTTAACATAATTGTTTTGTAACAAAAATCCTATAATCCAATCATACCAGGATCTTGGAATTGTTTAAGTGAATATAAAGCCTTAGTAAGTTTGAAAACATATTAAATATATTTTGTGTCTTCAAAAACAGGAGGTTGTTCATCAAAAAAATCCTCTTGAACATAACCCTTAGAGAAATCACATTTAACATCCATTTGAAAATGGTAGAAATTAAAGACTGCTACAAAGTTAAGTAGAATATAGATATATTCATGTATAGCTACTAGATCATAGGTTTCTTAATATTCTACTCTTTCTTGTGGATTATAGCCTTTTCCAAATAATATATATTTATATCTTACTATAATTCCATTTTGATCACACTTATTTCTGAACACCCGTTTTACTCCAACAACAGATGTTTCATTAGGTCATTCAACCAAGGTCTAGTCTTTTTTCCATTCAAATTCATTTAGCTCATCTTGCATGGATTTAATACAATAATCATAACCTAAAGCATCATCAATGCTTTTACATTCTAATTCGGAAATAAATTAATGGTATTATAATTTATTCCCTGAAGAAATTCTAGTCCTTAAAAGTTGAATTACATCACAAATGATTCTATCACTGGGATGATTCTAAATAAACAATTGATTACAGTTTTGTAAAATCTTTTCCTGAGAAAATGGAAGGCAATATTTTTTATAAATGCTTCAGAAACATTTTCTTGAATATTTTCCCTATCAGAAGGAACATATATCAAGGGTTGATAATTAGTTTTTGAAAACACATAAGAATATGTTGGTTGCAGTTATTTAAAAACAAATGGATTGGTTTCATTAAATTTTACATGTACTATTTATTCCCTAGTAGAAGTTTTTTAATTGATAACTCTATAAGCCTTAGAAGCTGTGGAGTATCCTAAGAAAATTCTTTCATCAGATTTGGATATGAATGTACATAAATTATCATTATCATTCAGAATAAATACATTGCATCCAATTACCTCAGAGAAGGAAAGTCTATGTTTTCTACCATTCCTTAACTCAGAATGAGTTTTCATATGAAAAGGTCTAACTAAAACATGATTTATATTATAACAAAATATACTTATAGCTTCATCCCAAAAGTGTTTAGCTATCGAATATTCACTCAACATGGCTCTAGTTGTCTATTGACGAAATCAATTTCTTCTTTCAACAACACCATTTTGTTGAGGAGTTCTTGGTGATGAGAAGTTATGAGTAATTCATTTTCTTTTACAAAAGGTTTCAAAATCATAATTTTGAAATTATATTCTATGATAAATATGAATATTTATCAATGGAAGGTTTTTCTCATTTTTAACTTGGGCTCTAAAAATTTTGAAATAAGAAAATGCTTCATATTTATCTGCTAGAAAATAGACCCATATCAATATAGTGTAATCATCAACCAAGAAAAATACATAATATTTGACTCCAATGCTTCCTGTTTGAGTTGGAACAAAAATATCAATTTGCACCAACTATAATGAATCAATAGTTAAGACTTCACCAATTGATTTAAAACATGATTTATGTTACTATCCAAATTGACAAGGATCCCAAACTTTTGAAGAATCAAATCTAGGATCCGGTAGATCCTAAAAAAGTCTTTTCATAGAGATTTTTCATAGGTTCATAAGGTTAAAATGTCTAAATATTCTATTCCATAACCATGAATGATCTTACATTGTACTAAGACAAGGTAGGTCTTGGCTCTGAAGGTCTTATATGTATAGTGTGTATACATTCTCTTGCCTATGGGCAGAAACAGTAAACTCTACCTCGGAATTGTGTACTAAGGACTTTTCATTCCTAAAATTCACAAGGTAACATCATCACATAATTTACCTATGATAACAAGGTTGTTCTTAAGACCTTTAACAGATAATAAATTTGAAATCAATGTTTTTTCAATAATAACAATGTTACAAAAACCAATAATTTATTCCATAGCATTATCTTCGAATGTTAATTTTCCTCCGTTCTTCCTGATAATATTTTCAAAGATGTTTTTGTTACCAGTAATATGCTAGGAACATCAACTATCCATGTACCATGTATTTTTTTGGTACATTCTTTATTTTCTTGAAAATATGAGTTTTAGACTTTCTTAACCAAAAATTTATCGGATACGGAAACTTCAAAAAGAAAAATTTTAGGTGACCACATTTTCATTGAAAAAATCAGGTTTATGAAAACCTAAAGGCTGTGTTTTTTTAAGAACAATTTTTTACCAATGTCCACCAAACTAACATTTTGTGAAGAATGGAGAACATTAAGGAAAAAAAATTATTACAAAAAACCAGTATAGAATGAGTATAACCAAATCCAGAATTATTCCGTAGAGGTAGAAATTTGGAATACATCATATCAAATTTTTCCTTACCAAAGGTAATGTTTTAAAAACACTTCCTCTTGGAAAATATTTCTAACTTTAGTTTAATAACTATGTTTTTATCCTCAGAAACATTAGTTTTATCACTAGAGTTAGTCTCTAAAATATTTTTCTCAGATATAAAATTTTCATGATCTTTAGAATGTTTATCCTTCTCTAAATTAACTTCCACAAGGTTTTTTGAAGTACTTTCAAAATCATTGTTTTCTTATCAAGATCATTAGAATGATCTAATAATTATTTAGTAATAATGTAAATTATAGAATTTTCCTTATCAAGAATTTTCTTGACATTTTAATTTTCATTATGAAAAAGCTTAGCAAACCATGAAACTTCTTCATAAGTAGGTACATATTTATCTTCATCATCAGAAGATGATTCATATGAAGATTCATAATTTTTACTATAACTATAATTATAATTAAAGGATAAATTAGTTATGGATTCAACATTGTGCACCTTGGCCATTAGACATTGATTTTCAATCAGTAGCTTGGAAAGTATACGAAGATTCTTCTGACCAGAAGATTCATACTCTAAGGTTCCATATGAAGAATTTCCACCACAGGCACTCTAGGTGTCACTGTATTTTAAATCCTTATTAGATTTATCTTTGTAATACTTCTTGAAATATCTCTTATAATGTTTTTCCTTTCTATCTTTTTTCATAAGAAGATGGAAATATTTACTTATTTTCCCTACTCTTTGAAATTCATTACAAGTGAATTTTGAGTCTTCCTTTTCCTTTCTAGCTTTATTCATAAATCAATAATGAATGTATTTCTTTCAGACTATCATGTTCACTCTTAGAGCAAGATTATCTATCTCATTCATAAAATGTTGACATTCACTAGATTTAGATAAAACGATGACTTTCATTGATTAGATCTTGTAACCCATTCATGAGTCTTTATTTTAGTAGTAGTAATGGCTACACATCCATTGAAATTATTATTCTTATTTAAATATGCATCTCTTTACAATAATAAAAGTTATCTTAGATTTCCACTCATTAGGAGTGATATCAATAATATTGTCCACAAGTGACTCATCATCTAAACCATTCTCATCCAGGGATTATAGGCTGTTAACAATATTCCTAAACCATTGATGTATCTTTCCCACTAGTTCTCCATAAGGAAATATAAACACATGAAATTATTCTATAAGCATAGCTCTTCCAGTTTCTATAACCTTGGGTGTAACAAAATGAGTGACCTCCAATTTCTTCCAAATACAATTTTTAGCTTCACAAGAAGAAATCTATTTATATATATTCCCTCTCATGGAACACAAAAAAGTATTGTGTACCTTTTAGTTTAGTTGATATTCTGAATTTTCATGATTAGTAAATGTTTTGACTTCCTTATCAAGAATCATTTAATCTTCAGTAAGAAATAACAAAATAATCCACTATAGTATTAGTGACAAAAGTATTTATACGATCTCTCCAATATTCATAATCATTACCAACAAATATAGGTGGTCAAGTAGGATTACGATTTTCAATCAAACCAACACTCATTCCTTCCATCTAAAAAAATATCCTTCGACAAAAACATGTCAATAGAGAAAGTTTGTAAAGAAGGATAAAAATCCTATGCAGGGAACATATATTTAGAGCAATGAAAAATTGATCATGAAAACTTATATGTGAATATAATTATTTCAGATACCTCCTCTAATATAGATTGTTGGATAGAAATATGAATGTAGATGCTCAATTACAAGGGGGGGGGGGTGAATTGTAAGTTTAAAATCATTCATTTTTAACCTTAAGGATAACTATGTCTAAAAAGGTTAAACAATGTAATTTTACAAGAACTATTTTAGTTTTAAAAAGTGTCTAGGTTCCGAAAATGAGGTTGCAAGAATGAAATTAAAAGAATGTTTACAGGGAAAAGATTCTACCTTAAAGCATATAGAATATTACTTCTCAATGTATAAAAAAGAAAAATAATGTATGATAAGGTTATACATTCTTCTTTTGTCAAGATACAACGGAATATAAACCTGAATCAAAATAAGTAACAATTATGAAACCATTTAACCCAATGTGCAGGGTATCAAAAAACATGGATAAAGGTCACTTGGTTTATACTTTCATGAAAGTCAGTCTTACCTAAAACAAGGTCAGCCCTCGATAGGAATATCAGAATTTGTCTTTCTATCCCTGCAGGCCCTTGAACTGAAAGGTTTTCAGAACCTCTGTCTCCCTATCAATGGAAGTCCTTGAACATTAAGGTAGTCATCACCTCTGTCTTTCTTTCCCTGGATTTCCTTGATTGTATGCTTCAACAATCTGAGACATAGGAAGCAATATGAACAAGATGTTTAGTACGCACAAGGAAAGAGAGTCTCTCTCTCTAGAAATAACTTTAGAAGAATGTAATCTTTAGAGTGATCGAGTAAGTTGTGATCTTGTTCAAATGATATCTTATTTATAGGCATTTCTTCAATGGTCTTCTCCCTCCTCCAATGGTTAAATTTTTCCTTAAATTTCAGAGGGACCTGTACATGTGACACTCATACAACTTTTAGTTAGAAATAGAGAGCACAACATCTTTTCATAACTAAAACAAGTCTAAGATAAATAAGGTTTCATTACAAAATCTATTTTTCGAAGTCTGAGGGAAAATAATTTTTCGGAGTCTATGTAAATAAATACTTCGAGACTATAAATCATATATAACCGGATATTTTTTTTCAAAGAATTTGGAACCTGAATTATATAGATTTAGAAGTCTGAATTCTATGGAATTCAGAGTCTGAACTCAAAGGAATTTGGAACCTAAATTCTAAGGAATTCAGAAGCTGAATTCTGAGAAATTCGGAGTCTGAATTCTGAGGAATTTGAAGCTTGAATTCTGAGGAATTCAGAACCCGAATTCTGAGGAATTCAGAACTGGAATTTTGAGGAATTTCGGGTCTGAATTTTAGAGAATTCAGAGTCTGAATATTATAGAATTCGGAGTCTGAATTTCATAGAATTTTGAGTCTATATTTCATATAAATAAAAATCTAAATTTCAGACAAGTCAGAATCTGAATTTTAGAGAATTCGGATTCTGAATTTCAGAGAATTTGGAATCTGAAAACAGAATACTCTATATATAAGGATATATAGGATTCTGAGGTTTTTGATATGAAACCAATTTATAGACATTAAAGATAAAAGGAGTTAGAATATGAGAAAATATAAAATGAATAATTAAAATATATGTAAGGATAAAATTTTCCCTGGGATGGAAATTTTTTTTAATTAAGATAATTTTTAGGGAAAATAATTTTTTTAGGAAAGGCTGTTTGTGATTTTCGAAAAATGAAGGAATGGAAAAGGCATAAATAAATATTATTTACTCAACAAAAATTTGTGAGAAGAAGACAACACACATCCAATTAATTAATAGGAACTCATATATACAATAAGAACCAATTTTATAGGGTGAATAATCAAATAATGGGTATATAGCCTTATCCAAAATGGGATGTAGTGACACGTATCTTTCCAAACCGCTTCACCTTTAGTGGAGGTCATCAGAATATGGACCAAAAGGTCCCAAGACATCTTCCATGACACCTTGAAAAAAATGAAGTGATGATAATGAATTAAACCCAAACCAGGGTTTTAGACTAATGGAATTTGTGCGACAGAGACCCAAAACAACCTTTGTGAATAAGGAAATTCATGGATATGGGCTTTCCTTTCTCAGACGGCCATTAATCATGAAGAAACCACCATGATACAACACATGGAGGGGGAGTATGGGTGGGGGATCATGAGTTCTACAAAGAGGACCTAGGGGGTCCCGTCCTCGCTTGCTAAAGATAAAGGGGGGGGGGGGGTGTGCATCCCTATGGGCTTTTACCTAAACTATAAAAATATAATTAAAAGTATAAAATTAATATAATAATTATATTAATATTAATATTAATATTATTATTTAATAAAAAACTTCTTTGATAAACCCAATACTCCCCATTTAATCATCATGTAATTTTGTTTACTTAATTAAATTAAATATTTTATCCATTCCATCATCATTTAACTAAATTCAAATTTTGAACGTTAATTTAATTAAATGAAACCCCCAATTTAAAATATGGTAAACTTCTTTGTTTGAATCAAATAGTTTGTGACACCATGTGTTGATCATGGGTTCTCTACTAGGTACCTGGAGTACCTCTCATGGATGATCTATATGGTTTGACTAATCGTACATAGCTTGTGCGAACACCACTACATTTCCTATACCAAGCCACACGATTTGACCCACACAGATTGAATAATAATGCACCACCCATGAGAATTCCATTTCCTTGCTAGAAGAAATTTTCCTAGTCACAACTCTAAACCATATGATTTTTAGAAAAACTATGCACCCCCTACAACCTCTTTAAGAACTATGTTTCTAGGTCTAGTTCACCTGATGCCCCTCAAGACACCCAGGAAACTCTTCAAGCAGTAACCCAAGCCCGATGTCATGATGTTAAAATGTCCCATCATGTAGAATATCAGCCCAATGCTTGGATTTTTATCCAACCTATCTAGTAAATGAAAATGATCAAATTCATTCATATTTTAGCCCGATAACAAAACATGGGACTCTACATCAGCATTCTAGGATATAAATTAAGGTAGTGGTAATTTTTCATTTAGTAACATATTCCATTATATCTGATCGGGATATGAGGGTCAACTCAATGTTTTGGGGAAGTATTTAGTATGAAATTGAGAGAGAATTGAGTTTTATCATTGATTATAATCCTCAGATAGTTGGTCAGTCTGAATGAATAGTTCAAAACCCCTGGGGTATGTGGAGACCATATTCTCTAGATTTCAAAGGTGTTAGGGATCAATAAAAACATGTCGTTTAGTTTTCATAACACAATATATCTCACAGAAAAATTGATATGTCACCTTATGAAGAACTTTTTGGGAATAACTATAGTGATCAAACATTTTGGGATGAATTAGGAGAAAGAATGGTATTGGGACACAATATTTCCCATAAAATGGCTGAGAAGGTTAAAACCATTCACCCGCTTATCGCGTAAACTCAATGTCATTATAAAAGGTACACTGATATCCATTAGTGCAATCAGAAATTTGATGTTTTTGAAAATGTGCATCTATGAATCTCACCCTGGAAGAATGTTATGAGATTCAAGAAGAATGGTAAACTAATCCCTAGGTATATCTATCATTTTGGGAGTCTTTATCGTATTAGGATTGTATCATATTGCTTGGAACTTCCTCCAAAATATCTCCCAATTATGTGATGTGTTGGATATATCTTTTTTGAGGAATTACATACCATCCCCTTCACATATACTAAACTCTATGGTTATACTGTTGGTACATTATCATTCTTATAGAGAGGAACCTCTTGAAATTCAAGATTAAACATAACAAGTTATACGAAACAAGACCAATCACCTATTCCATGTTTTGTGGAGAAATACCAAATTAATAGTTGCGAAACAAGAATTTAAGGAAATGATGAAGCATAAGACTCTTCATTTTTCTTCTTGAGTGATGAATTTATATAGGAAAATTCCTTTCAAAGGGGCTAAATTGCAACACCCTGAGATTTATGGTCCTTTTTCTTTAGAATAATGTAAGTTTTTGTGTATTTCGTGAAATACACTAAGTCAATAATTCATTTCAAACATGAGACACTTTTATAAAATATCATGGAACATGATCTTGGAATACGTTACATGGATCCTCGACTTGGCATATGAAAGATGCAATAAAATTGTTTCTACGAAACGTTATTTTATAGTTATAATTTTTGAATAGAGATAAATATAACAATGAATTTAAAGATAGAAATATATAAAATAATAAATAATTTTAAAATATTGATTATAATTTTTTATATAAATAATAAATATTGGTAACGAAATATATAATTTTTAGTAAAGTCCTTATATTGTTAAAAATAATATCTTCTTGAATGAACTACTTTTAATTTCTTTATGTGGATAATAATAAAATTAATTTTAGACACATATAGAAATTAAATATTGTTAAATAAAATTTATTTAGTTAATTTATAATGTGGAAATTGTCTTGGGGTGATGTTTGGGAATTTTTATGGGAAACATCATTTTTGGATGAATAGTGAAAATATTGCTTTTAGGGAAAAACTACCTTTTTCATTTAAATAATTATCAAGGTTAAATTATATTTTAATTTTTTTACGGTAAAATTAGATCAATTAAACATATATTAATACCATTTAGGTCACTATAATCTTTTTCAATATGGAAGTAAATAAAAAAACTAAACAAACTTTAGTTCTTTTATCGAATTTAAAGACCCATAATTTCCTCCTGTCTGTAGGATTAGAATTAATCATAATTTTTCCGATTATGGGGACTGAATTAAAATTTAGTGTATAATTAGATCATGTTAATTTTTTACCATAATTTTTAGTAAATTTTATTAAATGTAACAACAGTGATTGAGGTCAAATTAATCCTAATTAGGGACTAAACATTAATCATATGGGCCCAAATGTCCTAGAAACTAGCTCCAAACCCATTATATTGCAATTATTATTTCATAAAACTTACATTTTAATTATTTATTTAGGTTTTGTATGATATGTTTTGTTAGAAAATGTGTACACCTAACTTATTTTAAAAAATTATAATTGATTCATTTTCATTCCCCATAAAAGGCCACCCATATCCCACTTATTCACACAACTAAAACATCTTATGATTGGGCAAGGTGTGTCCAATACACTTTCCCAAAAATCCTCCCTTCCCTCTAGAAACATTCCCTCTCGAAGAAGGGAATCTATGGAATCCTTTTGGAATAATCCAAAATGAGTTACCTGATTAAGAGGTAGCATCTTCTCTCAATCCTTTGTTTCATTTTCTTTCGCTACCTCCACCACTTTCATTTTTCAACCCTTGTATAAAAAAACTAGTATCCTAAATATAATGGTATGTTATTATTAAATGTTTTCAACCTACACTTAGAAATACCTCCATCTAAGGGATAACGAACATACTGTTTATGTGTAGGGTGAACTGTCGCCTCACTAAACGATGATGGTTCAATATTCCATATTGCATATCATGGTAAAAATTATGTGGGAACCACTATTGATATATTTAATATATAATATTTTTTATTTCTTTAATCTTATGTATTCCATTTACAACCCATATCTTTTTTACTTTTCATTTGGTGTCTATATGATAATGTTTTTGAGGATGTGTGTAGTACCACCCCCTTAAAGCGATTTGATTTTTTCATACAACACATTTATTGTTTTGAGGATCGTTTTAGTTAATATATAAGACATATATGATTTAATAAATTTAATATAAAATATATATATATAAATTCCTTTTACTTTCATTCTTTCAACATGATAATTAAACTAAAATAGCATTCAAGCATACGTACGACCTACCTTCTCCAGGAACAGTTTATTATGACTCATAATTATATATTACATAGATTATTATAATAAAAACATTATATATATACATGATATTTATATCTTGTTTTAAATTCTGTTAATCATGATATAATTTATATTTTCTAATGATATTACATATTAAGACACATGTGAAGAGTTAAGTGAATATTAATCGATGTGAAACCTTAACATATGATTGTTAACTAGCGGGTAATATAAGTTCATAATAAAAACATATATGTTATTTTATATAAAAATAGTTTTACTTAAAATATTTATAATAAATTTATACTTATTATACAGGTGGTTAGAATGAGTACGACGAGAGTCAATAAAAAATCATAGAGATTTCACATAACTTTTTATTTTTGTGAGATACATGTTATGTTAACCACTCATTAATTTTCTTGGATTATGCAATGAACATGATTTTATTATATTTATATTATGCATAATTTTTGGGGTATTCAATTATCCATTCTAAGAACATTATTTAATGGGGTTTAGGTTTCAAAAGTTACCTAATCAGTAAAATAGTTTGGTCTTAATATTCCATTGTTGAAACTCGGGTTTTATGATGCACATAAATTATATTTCTAGGTGTATATACATCCATTTTAAATGTTTTATAATGAATTTAA
This sequence comes from Viscum album, assembly GCA_963277665.1. Taxonomy (NCBI): domain Eukaryota; kingdom Viridiplantae; phylum Streptophyta; class Magnoliopsida; order Santalales; family Viscaceae; genus Viscum; species Viscum album. Next base: position 1,702,146,543 of record OY728121.1, on the reverse strand, counting down.
TTTATTTCATGATATTTTTATATTCATGTAATTTCAATTTTTTATGTGGAGATTCTGATCCTGAGTTACCATGTTATAAGTGTTTATTGAGATAGTCTCATCAATTTTTCAAGATTGTTTTTGTGTATGATTCCTTTTTTGAAATATTACGATCTAGATCTCAATAAAATTAATAAGTTTGTCCTACAAATTTTATTCATGATATCAACATTTGTTAATACTATTTCCTAGGCCTTGTTACACAGGATAATCTTTTGAATATAAATCTAAATGTCTCTCTATCTCTATTCAGAAATATATTGTTTTCAATTACCTAGTTTTCAATAAATAGATTAATTTTTTTCCGAAATGTTTATAGAAGATATTTGATGCCCATTTTCAAGTAAAAATAATTTTTAAAATGTATTATGGTTTTAAATTATTCCTTTAAATTTTTTCATATATATTTTAAATAAATGGTTTTTTAATAAGGATTCATGTTTTAAAATGTTTTTTCAATTTCGAAGGGACATTTTATTCAATAAATTTTTTTAATATATTTTAAAATTACCTCCCATTTATGATAACTTCTTTTGGTGTTACTCATGCATTTTATGTGAAATTATTCAATGATTTTATTCACATTCATTCTCTGAATTGTTTATGTTTTGATGGAATGACATTGATGAAACCTATTTTTATTTCATCGGTAATATGAATTTGAAACCCGCTTCATTTCATGGGTTGTGTTTATGATTAAGTGGTTTTGAAACCAGTCCCTTTCCATAGGTTATGATAAAATTAAATTTTTATAATACCCATTTCATTTCATGGGTTATGATATAATTATTCAGGATCCGGGGTACAATGTTTGTATGATTTCATTATCAGATATGTGTGACCTATATATTAGTAAAATAAATTGGGAAATGATTTATATCTCATGAGATAGAATAATATGCTATCGAGAATGAATATTGACTACTAATATGGCCATGTGAGTGAACCATGACTACAGAGATTGTACAAGTAGTAAACTGATGCTACTAAGATGGTCATGTGATTGAACCATGACTACCAAGAATATATGGGGAGTGAACCCATACTACCATGATGGTATTGGTAGTGATGTCTTGGATACTATGGAAATAATATTATATTCATATTTTTCTACCACAATTCTAGGTTTTATTCCTATTTTATTCATTCATATCCCTTTTTATTTATTTCATTATGATTCATGTCTTATGAACTACAAGGATTTATTCCATGATTCATGCATATGATATTGGATATGCCGGATATGATATTTTATTTTTAGGATCATGATCTAATACCATTATGCTCATGATTATGCTTACATATCTCCCTTATTTAGACTTACTAAGCATTTCAGCTCACCTATTTTTATGTTTCCTTCCCTTGGATATGAATATTTGTATTATTTTTTATGTGTATAAGAAGGGTTCTATTCAAGAAAAATCTAATGGGAGATAATATAAATAACTTTTGATACAATGTTTAGTTTTCCATGGTTCCAAAGGAACAAGACTAGTATAGTCTTTGGGTGTCATTTTTAATAATGTTTATGTATTCCATAAAGGTTATACAATATAAATGTATGAAAAGTGAGTGTCTCTATGATAATTCCCATTATTCATTAATTAAACTGATTAATTGATATCTGAGGAATTATTTGGATAGGTACAATATGCTTGGGACCCAATTATAGAGAGCACCTCGAAGCATCAGTAGCCACATGAGATGAATCGTTTGGCCAATCAAATATGGTTTACCCAATATGTTATAAACCATATTTTTAAATGTATTTATGGAAAAGGAACCATTTACCCAAGAAACGTGGAGTCCAACAATAAATAATTTCCCACATTCCGAATTAGTAATTATTTATCCCTGATATTTATATTTGGCATTATCTATGGATGTAGTTTATTATTATTTTATTGATTAAATGTGTAGTATTTCAATTTTTTATCTTTACATATTTATTTTTCCTCATCCAGTTATATAAATTGAATCTATGTTATGTTATTTACACTTCAATTATAGTTATGTTCGTCTATTAGTTTTTAATTCCATTTTAATTGCCCTTACTGATCATTTGAGATCACCCTTATTTTGTTTCCTTTCCCCAGCATATGAAGAATAAATCTTTGAATGAGTTTTCATAGATGATGCGTACATACATGATGTATTATTTTATCAATATGTAACGGATTTTTACTCTATGAATTAAACTCATAAAATATTTATGGTGACTAAAACATGTCTTGTAAACACTTTACTTACCTTGTATTTATCCTACCCCCACATTTTATCCTAAAAACACAAACCAACTCCAAAAATATCGACACTCATGTATATCCCCATTAACCAGTTAACACATTTATACATACTTTTTATTAATTCAATCAAATATACATCCACTAAAATTAGTTCATTTGACCCATAAATATATCCCTATCATTAGGAGTCCAAAGATACAACAAAATAATTTGGAAAAACATTGGAGAAGATAACTAAATAAAAGTGGCAATGAGATGTTAAAAACTCCCCACTATAATAATTTTTATCCCATGGATGTTATATGGATGAAATAATCTCAGAAAACAGATGAGGTCACTTCACCCTCATCAATGACTCATACTCTTTGGCCTTTTGAGTAACTGAACAATTCCTCCATAACACATTGACTAATGGAACTGACTTTACATGAAATACATTCATATGATATTATATGATCTCTACTAGCTACTCTGCAATAGTAACATCTTTCTCCAACTCACCCTCTTCCCAACTTAAAATTTCAGAGGGATCAGGATGGTATTTCCTGAGCTATTACATGGGTAAAAGACCGGATATTCCTTCCCAATGAACTGAAAATAACAACAAATAAGACACATTTATAATATTTTTTGTGACCTAAAATGGAATAACATATCTTAAATCACACCTTACATGTTTTCAAGATGATGGTGATCCACATGATTGGAATAATTCATGAAAACCTATCAAATAACAGAGTACTACAAAGGATTATGTTTCTGATCAACATAAGATTTCTATCAACTGTGATAAATAATAAGATTCCAACTTATATTATGAATCCTCTGTGATGTATCATGAATGAGACGTAATACCACTAATGAGGTTTCAATATCCATTTCTTATAAAACACTTGATCCGCATGGATGGGCATAAAATTTCTTGATGATAATATTTCTAATTGTAAACTGATAAATATAGTTATATGAAATCTAAAAATTTCATATATGGTGTAATGTACCAACCCGTCTCACCTCTAAGATGGTTGCCGGACCGGTGTGCCACATAACCTCAAGCACATCTCCCCGAATGCCAGATGTTTCTGGCTAGCAGCGAGGTCCCTTTTTGTGTTTCTGGGGTAGATGATGCACTCATAGGCAACAGATAATACCACAGAAGAAGTAAACAACATCAAATAATAAGTAGTTGAAGCATGTGAATTAATAAAAAATAGCCAAAGCAATGTAAATAATATTACAAAATAATAAAAGCCCAGTGTGGAAACTCACAAAAGTGTATCCTTCCATGATATGAGTTTAACTGAAAGTACGGAAAATTGAACTCAAACACACAATCAACAAAAAGGAAGAAAAAAGTAGAAATTGCTTCTCAAGAAAAGCCCGATCCTTTTCCCCAGTCTTCATTCTATGTAGTAATGTATAGTCAAGCATCCAGTGTAGCATGCTTCCCCTTGTCAATACCTACAAGCATGTAATCTACTTGGGTGTTGATGACGCCTGAGCAGGGTTTGAGATAAAATCTCACTAGGCCGGCACTGAAAATGTCCAAACCATTCAATTTTGTGAAAAAATAAAAAAATAGTGTGCCATTACATAACCATTTAAAATAAATTAATTTTCATGAAATGAAATAAACAAGTCGGATCGGGTCCCAAACGACACCCGTGCCTGGTCACCTGCTTCAGCGGAAGCTAGTAGTTTGAAAGGGTAGCTTTCAGATAAAATTAATGGACATGCATATATATATATATATATATAACCAAAAAATTAAGGTAAAACTAGGAAGAATTATACCCCAAGATTGTGCTTTAACTTAGGGTTCATGTCTAGTGTCAATCAGGCACACTTACACATATCATGGGAAATATCTCAATTATCAATAGACTCAATTGGAAATAACATAAACCTTAGGTGCATAATTATTTAAGGTTCAAGATGACAGTTGGAGTCTGAGACCATCCTGAATGTATCGCTACGGATCATCCATCAATTTATCCAATGCCTCTGAGCCCATCCAAGGAAATCGTTCGAAAGACGATGTATCACATGAGGCATGGCTTTACCCGGAGTGCATCCTAATCTCGTAAAAAGGGGTCGAGTGTCATCCAAGGCTAGAATAATCACATTGCCAACATATCTGTCTTGATGGGACCATTTGGAACTAGTATCACTCAAAAGTATTAGAACTTATGGGGTAGTTTCGATCTGGAAAAGCCAACAACATCACCCCAACACATAGAGGTAACCCGTCTGGAACAAAGGATCTAATCATGGTCCTTAATATGGGACCATCCTCCTTTCCCCACCTTAAATCTAATTTATGTTTTCACTACAACAGATATGATATAATCAGCATATAAAGTCATATCTTGAAAACTAACTGGATACACTCATGCATCACAAGGCAATAATTTAACAGTACAACACAACAAATTACAAGGAAATATACATATCATATCAACCTCAGAGGATAATGCATATTTAAATAATAAATAGTTCAGAAAAATAGGTGCCAATGATTCAAAAAGTGAATTTCATGTCCAAGCCACTATTTATTTATTTTAATTACAATAAAAATTTTCTTCAAAACACATGAAATTAATCAAAAAATAAACTCACAAAATGGACGAATACAATGATCTTGTTGGCATTCCCAAAGGGGTTTCCATCATTGTTTCAATAATTCAAAAAAAATTCCATTTAATTTAAAAACAATAGAAAAGGGTTACACAAAACCTGCAACAAATTAAATTGATAATCCTACACATAAAAAAAATATGCCGACTATGTTGGCCCACCCAAAGGGGTGTCTTATTTTTTTGTATCCATTCAATAAAATTAATTTAAGTCGATTAAGGATGAAATAGTTAAACAGAACCATTAATGTAATTAAAATGGGGGAAATTGCACGATGATGGTAGGCACCAACTAAAGGAAAAACAGTTCCTTTTTTTAATTACAACTATGTGGGGGGAAATAGTGTAGGAACCCTAACTTGTAGTCATAGAAAACTCTAAGATCCGCAGTATACTTTTATTCGACATAAAACGGATTAAAATGAAGGATTTATGAAAAACACCAAAACAAGGTAAGAATATTCTGTGATGAACTCAGCGCTGAATACTCAATGGAATTGAACAATTCCCCTTTCCCAATGTTAGACTTTCCCAAAGGATTATTGCGCACCAGATGGAGAAGGAATCAGAAATTGGATAGAGGAGGAGTGACCTTCTGAAAGGTCTACTAGTTTGTGTGATGGGATTGAGGGGTGCGGCGTGATGAGTGGGAGAGGGAGAGAGGAGAGGAAGAAATAAAAGAGAGAAAAAAAGAAAAATAAAATAAAATAAAAATAAGAGAAAAATAATAGATATGGAATAAAGAAAATAAAAGAAAAAGATAAAATAAAAAAAAAGAATGGAATGAAAAATAATAAAAATAATTAAAAACAAGAGTTCCCCATTTTCATTATTTTCATTTTTCTAGTAACCCCCTCTTTATTTTATTTCAGAATTTCTTTTTATCCTTTCTTGATTTCTTTTAAATCTTATTTAAATCTGTTATTACACTTTTCCAATCCCTAATTAAATATTTATAACTCGAACACCATGCCAAAGTGCAATGCGTCATTTCTCATGAAACATCTTCAATTATTTAAATTAAATGAAAAGATGTCTGGGAACCGCAGTGAGGTGCCTAGGTGAGCGCCCCGTGTAACTTAATTAATAAGTATAAAATAAATTAAAAAAGGACCATACCTGATTAAGGCGTGGATGTTACAACCTCCCATCCTTAAGAAAAAGTTTCCTCGTGTTTCCCTTCCAAGGGTAGTGGAATGTCACCCGAGATGAGTTCCAACCACTGTGCACGTACATTTGTCTCTCGCTCCCAGGTCTCATCTTGAATGCGTCTGTGTTTCCACACCACTCAGACCAGTGGGACTAAATTGACTTGGAGGACTTTCATGATACTGTCGAAAATACGGATCGGATGCTCTGCAAAGGATGCATCAGCGTCAAGCTTGATGTCCTCAAGGTCAAAAGGATGAGACAGGTCTGGATGATATTGTCGAAGTTGAGATACATGGAAAATGTCATGCATGGAATGGTACCTTTGAGGGAGCATAAAAAAATCGGCTATGGGCCCAACTCTCTCTATTATCTCAAAATGCCCGACGTATCTCGGTGATAACTTGCCCTGTCTCCTAATCCACCTATGACCCAACTTCGGAGAAACACACAAAATGATTCGATGTCCCACCTCGAACATCAGATGTCTGCGGTGATAATAGGTATAAGACTTTGTCCTGGACTGAGCTTTAGTCATACACTTCTGAATCATCAGAACTTGATCAGAAGTATCCTGAGTAAGATGAGGACCCAACAAAGCTGCCTCACCTGCTTCAAGCCTGAATAAAGGCCAACGACACGGTCTACCATAAAGATCCATGTACAGATCCATTTGGATTGTCGCCTAAAAGCTGTTAATATATGTAAACACGAAAAGAGGTAAATTCTATTCCCAGGAACCTCCGAAATCAGGGAAACAAGCCTGTAACATATCCTCTAATAGTCATATAGTTGTCCTAGATTTCCAATCATTCTGGGGGTGATATGCAGTAATCAAGAGTACCTATGAGCCCAATGCGTTTTGCAACCCTTTAAAGAACTTTGAAGTAAAACGAGAATCCATGTCCAAGAAAATAGAATGAGTTACACCGTGATATCTCACAATTTCCCGATATACAGCCTTCCCAACTCATCAATCGTAATGGTCTATCAGATGGTAAAGAAGTGTGCAACCTTGGTCAACTGATCGAAAACCACCCATACTGCATCTCTTCCTCAATGATATCTTGGGAATCCTATACCGAAATCCCTGGTGATGTCATTACATTCCCATTTAGGAATGGATAGAGGCTGTAGGAGTCCAGCAGGTCACTAGTGCTCTTCCTTCACCTGTTGGCAAGTGGAGCACTGAGTGATGAAACCTGCTATCTACTTTTTCATACCAGGACACCAATACCATCGACACATGTCTTTATACATCCTGGTCATACCAAGATGAACTTCCCAAAATTTTTTGTGAGATTCATTCATCTACACTTCCCGTATACTTGAAGGCACCCATACATGGCCACGGTAAAAGAGAGTTTTACTGCCATCAATAACACAACCTTGAGGTGGGTTCTCTCCTATAACACTTTCCCTCAAAACGAGACCCTTAGGGTCAATCAACTAATTCTTGTGAAATTGTTCTATAAGAGAGGATGTCACTATAAGAGGTGATTGAACCGGTTGTCCACTCTACTTCAGAACCTCCAGCTGCATCGATGAAAACTAGGCCATCATCTGCCACTCACTGCTGGCTACTGGCACGACTTGAGTCTGTGTCTTGCAGCTTAAAGCATCCACCATAGCATTACCCTTATTAGGTGTACAAGAAAGCTTAAAATTGAATGACAACATGTATTGGAACCATTTGTGTTGCCTTAGTTTCATGACTCATTTAGAGGAGATATATTTCAATATTTTGTGATCCTTGTAAACAACGAATCTCTTACCCAAAAAATAGTGTCACCAATAACATAGAGCAAGAAACAATGCATCCAACTCAAGGATTTTTGTAGGATAGTTCTTATCATGAGGTCATAGCTGGAAGGATTCATAAGCCACAACTTGATCACCATGCATCAAAACTACACCCAGTATAATTCTTGAAGCATCATAATAAATAGTATAGCTCTTACCAAGTTCAGGTAGAATTAGGATTAGGTATGAGGTTAGTATTCCTTTAAACTCCTTTTCACAAGCTTCTGACAAGATTAAATGTACAACTTTCTTAGTCAAGTCCATGAGAGGCGCTTCTAAACAGGTGAAATCCTGGATGAATCGCCTGTTACAGCCAGCAAGCCCCAAGAAACTGCGGATGTCGACGAAAATCTTGGGATACTCCCATGAAACCATGATGCTCACATTTTCTGGGTCAATTGATACCCCTGCTTCAGATATAATATGACCTAAGAAGTGTAACTTATCAATCCATAAGTGGCATTTACTGATCTTAGCGTATATCTGGTGTTCTCTCAGTGTACTCATCACGATCTCAAGAGGGGTTGCATGGTCGTGTTTGGAACTTGAATACACTAAAATGTCATTCACAAAGACTACCACAAAGGAATCAAGATACAGATGAAAAACACACTTCATCGGGGTCAAGAAGTCTACCAGTGTATTTATGAGGGCGAATGGAATAACATGGTGCATGTACAAGCCATACATACTTCATAATTCAGTAATTGGTATGTCGAATGGTCGCACACTCACCTGGTGATATCCAGACCTCAGATCAATATTGGAGAAAAGAGTTTCTCCCCAGATCTGGTCAATGAGATCATCTATACGAGGCAATGGATATCGATTCATTATAGTGAGCTGGTTGAGTTGATGATAATCTATGCATAACCTTAGGGTACCATCTTACTTTTTGGAAGAAGGACAGGTGAAACCCAAGACAATGTGCTAGGTATGATGAAACCCCTATCCTCAAGGTCTTCAAGTTTCTTTTTGAGTGCATGTAGCTCTATTGGCTCCATCCTTTAAGGAGGAATAGACACTGGTTCCACACCAGACACGAGATCAATAGTGAAAACCACCTCTCTAATAGGAGGTAGGCCATAAAAATCGTCGGGGAAGATGCCCCTGAAAAGATCCACCGCTTGAGGGAATTCAACTAGCAGTGTTCCCCAGTCACTATTGATGAGACTTGCCAACTGAGTAGTGACTCTGCCCAACCCTACATATTTTGGCTTAGCTTGGTTTTCCTTCATATCCCATTCTCCTTTTTGAAGATATGTGTCACCATTAGGGGATGTAAAAGACACCCAATGGTGACTGAAATCCTCTTGGGAACAGTAAGGATAAATCTAGTTCTTACAAAGAATGACTTTTATGCATGATATATCATGGATATAAAAATTCCAAACAATATGGTACCCACCTATCTCAGGGGGGCACTCTTGGAACTAGAGTATGCCCTCTATCCTGACCCAAGTGGGGTGTCGAGAGACATGACTCCACAATGGTACACAATAGGAAAACCATGACTTTCAACATCAACATCAGATATAATGTAGTGCAGTGTGCTTGTATGAAAAAGAGAAAAAACTAACGTTGAAGCTACTAGAAGAGTACCTCTAACTGTAAACGGCCCAACACTCTAGTCCTCTGTTGAGGATTACTCTGCGTACATGGAACCTAAGCCAGGACCCTGATACATTGCCTGGTTGGCCTATGTAGGTCCCCTCTCCGGACGCTGATAGTCTGGAACTTGATTTCCCTGACCACAACCTCCACTATTTCCTCGGCCCGATCGACTAGTGGAAAAAGAACATCCAACCAGCTGTGGAGTCATAGATCCCATTCCTGATGAAGGTGCACTGGCAGATCATCTACTATTGGATGCTGAAGAGTAGAAATGGAATAAACGCTAAAGGTGACCCATCCTGCCGCAATCTAAGCACTCCTTCAAATATATCATTAATTGTGGCTTCTTGTGGCCATCTCTACTGCAATGATTACATGTGACAGAGCTGTCATGATGTGCTGTTTGGCTAGAATTTTCTCCAAGCGCACGTCCAAAATGGAATTTCCTACGGCCAGAAGAGCCATCACCATGTCTTGGAACTGAACCAACCTGGCTCACTAGTTTAGCTCCCCTGACATTTCGCTCTGATATCAGAGCCTAATTCACAATCTCCGTAATAGTGGTCAAATGGAAGTCATTCACCAACGAGCGTATAGTGTACGCAAGTCTGTCCTCAAAATGCCTCATATTAGTCTGCGTGCCGCCAATCATTGATGGGGTAAAACACTGAAGTTCTGCGAAACAATTTGAATACTCTAAAAGAGTCATAGAGCCCTGAAAAAGATGTAGGAACTCCCAAACATGATCATCTCTCAGTGTTTGTAGGTAAAAGGGATTGTAGAAGGTTGCTTGGAAATCGGCCCAAGCCATGTCACTGGCCTGCTCACCCTAAGAAACAACGTCCCACCAGTGTTTAGCGGTGTCATGAAGAATGTAGACTCAAGCTTGAACCTTTTCTCTGGAGGTGTCTCAAAGTGGTCAATGATTGACTGTACAACTTCTATCCCTAATTCTTCATTATGAGGGCTGCCACTCCTCAAGAATGTGGGAGGGTGCTGTAGTTGAAAGTCCTGCATAAGATCTGCCATAGATGCGACATGCCTGTGAATATTATAAAACCACTACATAAAGCTGAGGAGACTATCCTAGAACTGAGCGTATGGGTCCACCTAAAGATCGACAGGAGGTAGTTCCACAAGAGGAACTACGAGAGGAACCACTAGTGGTTCAGGACCCACCATCTCTGGAATACGATCATTGCCACTCTCTAGAGACACATCATGAAGACGTCACTGTGACATTGGTATATGACAGCCAATCAAACCTTTAGACAAGGAGTAATGATGGTTAGAGAACAAGTATGGTGCAAAAGAGATTAGGTACACAGCCTGCCTCTGATCACTAAACAATAGACATCCTACCTCAAAAGTAGGGTTTCGATGTAGAAGAGAAAACTAAAAAGGATTACTAAATAGTTCTACAACCCACTCCTAGGTTGATTCAGGCTAACATTTAACTCACTAACACAACCTTATATTCAATAAACAAACAATTCAAAATTTTACCACTAGTTATAACAACATTCACATGCAACAGTAAAAGGCATACTGGAAGTAGATATGGCATGGAGATATGCATGGAATTTACATCCTATAGTTCCTATAATGATGCATTGGATGTTTTTCCCTCTTATCATTGGGCTACAATGGTAAACCCATTTTTTCAATAATACCAGAACAATAAATACACAATACAAGTGAGTCACCCAAGGTGAAATCATATCAACAGTAACTAGCATAATCAATAACTGAAATCCCAACATAGGAATTTGAGTTTTCCCTTGTAAATGCGTTAGAAACGTCCAAGAACATATTACATACCCAATCCCTATATCCTAGTCTCTTGTATAACCAATATAGTATGAAAAAATTATAAACCACCTATGATACCACTTTGTAACATCCCGACCTGGCACACCTTTAAGACTATGTCTAGACCAGTGCATCACATAACCTCAAGCACATCTCCCCGAACGCCAAAGGCTACCAACTAGCAGCAAGGGCCCTTTTTATGTCTTGTGGGGGAGACTATTCCCTCATAGGTAACAGGTAATATCATAGCGGATGTAAACAACAACAATTAATTAGTAGAGAAATCATGTGAATAAATAAACTATAGTAGAAGCAATGTAAATAATCCAACTGAATAAAATAACCAAGTGCGACAACTCACCAAATATTTCCATGCCATGATATGAGTCAAAACTAAAAGTACGGAAAACAGAACTCAACACACAATCAACTAGAAGAAAGAAACATGTAATTACAACATCGCATGTGAGGCCGAGTCCTCTGCCCCACTCACCAACCTAAGAAGTAATGAACAGTCAAGCATCAGATGCAGCATGCTTTCCCTTTCCAATACCTACGAGCATGTAATTTACTCGGCTGTTGACGATGCCCGAGCAATGTGTGGGATAAAATACCTGTAGGCTGGCACCCATGATTCCTAAACCCTTCCCTTTCATGCAAAAATAAAAATTCAGTGTGCCATTACCTAACCATTTCAAATAAATTAATTGCAGTTCAATGAAATAAATATGTCGACCACGGTCCCAGACGACACCCATGTTTAGTCACCTGCTTCATCCTTGGATGGTAGTTTTAAAGGGCACCTTTCAACATAAATGTCCGAACATGGATATAGATATATATATATATATATAACCCAGAAATCAAGGTAAAACCATGATAAAGTATACCCCAAGCTTGTGCTTTTACCAGGGGTTCAACACCAGTGTCAACCCAACACACTTCCACATTTCTGGGGAAATATCTCAATTCTCAATAGACTCAATTAGAAAAAACCTAAACCTTTAGTGCATTATTATTTATGGTTAATGATGAGAGTTGGAGTCAGTGCCTGTCCCGATGGTATTACTACAGAGCATCTGTCAATTTATCCAATGCCTCCGAGCCTGTCCAAGGCAATCTTTCGAAATACCAATTATCGTTCGAGGCATGGATTTACCCTTAGTCCACCATGATCATGAAAAAATGGGTTGAGTGTCATCCGAGGCATTCTTAGCCACATTGCCAACAGATCTGTCCCGTTATGTCCTTTTGGAACTAGTATCACTCAAAAGTATTATAATGTCCGGGGATGTATTGGTCTGCAAAAGCCAAAGACAATTCCCCCCGACACATAGAGGTAACCCCTCAGGAAGAGAGGATATAAGAGTATCCCTTAATACGGGACCCACCTCCTTTCCTTGCCCTGAATTTAATTAAATTCTTTACAGTAGCAGATATGACATAATTAGCATATAAAGTCCCAGCTTGAAAACTAACCAGAAACCCCCATGCATCACAAGGCATAAATTTAACAGTAAAACACAACAACATGAATGTCAGTATAAATATCATATGAATCTCATTATATAATGAAAATTTAAATAATAAAAACTTCAACAAAACAAGTGACAATGATCCAACAATTGAAGTTCATGTTTAAGCAACTATTTATTTAATTTAATTACAATAAAAAGTTCTTTCGCAACACATTCAATTAATCAAAAAATAAACTCAACTAATGGAAGAATACACTGATCATGTCTTCATGCCTAATAGGGTGTCCACATATTTTTCAATAATTAAAACAAAATCATTTAATTTAAATAAAGTAAAAAGAGGCAGCGCAAAACCCGTAGCTAATTAAATTAATAACTTGACTAACTGAAAAATACGCTGACTATGTTGGAACAGCCTAAGGGATATCCGATCTTGTTGAACCTTTCAAAAAAATTTATTTAAGATGATTAAGGTTGTAACAATTAAACAAATCAATTAATGTTATTAAAATGGGTAAAATTGCACAAATTCCTATAGGGGCCGACTAACGGCACTATGGGGCATTTTTTATAAATCGCAACGAAATGGAAGGAAAATGAGTAGGTAACCTACCTTGTGGTTGTAGATGACTTTATGATCGATGGTGGACGTTTATTTGACCTAAAATGGATGAAAATGAATGATTTTAGAAAAACCCAAAATATGGTAGGAATCTTCTGTGATGAACTGCGTGAAAAATACTCAACAGAATTGAAAGATTCCACTTGAGGAATGTTAGCTGTTCCCTACGGTTTACTGCACACCTCACAGTGAAGGAATCAAACGTCGGACGTCGGTGCAATGACTTTCCGAAGGGGCTACTGGTTGGTGTGATGTGATTGAGGGGTGCGACGTGATTAGTGGGAGAGGGAGATAGGAGATGAAAAATGAAAATAGAGAAAAGAAAGAAAAAAAAGAAAAGAAAAATAATTGAAAAATAAAAGATAATGAAAAAAGGAAATAAAATATAAAGATAAAATAAAACAAATGAATAGAATGGAAATAATAAAAATAAATAAAAATAGGAATCCCCCATTTTAATTATTTTCATTTTTCCCGTACCCCCCTCTTTATTTTATTTCAGAATTTCTTTTTATCATTTCATTATCTATTTTAAATTTTCATTAAATATATTATTACAATTTATGATCCTTAATTAATTATTTAAAACCCAAACACCGTGCCAAAGTACGATTTGACATTTTTCATGAAATTTCCACAATTATTTAAATTAAATAAAAATATTCTCGTGACCCACAGTGAGGTGCGCAGGTGCGCCCCCTTGGTTTCTTAGTTAATTAGACGTCAATAAAGTAAAAACAATCCATAACTGATTAATGTCGGGAAGTTACATATGGACACCCCGTGATCCACCAAAATCTAAGATGTAGGTCGGTATCATATTCTATTGGACATGAATAGTACAATCTATATAGTGTTCACTCTATGTATGACAGGTTATACACTACATGGCCTGAGTCCCCAAAGCTTCTTTGAGACACCTCCATAACATCAATGTAAACCTAGGATCTAATTACAAAAAAGTATGAATGAAACCCATCTAATCTCAAGATGTTTTTCAAATACAATATACCCAGATCATCGACATTAGTGGTGTCCGTGATTGGAATAAAGTGAGACTAATTTTTCGACAAACCAATCACCACCCAAATATCATTCCTACATCAAGGATTCCTCAGTAATTAAAAAAATCTATCGAATTATGTTACTATTTACAAACTAGATTCAGATGAAGAAAGAGAAAACTAGAAGGATTATTATTTTCTTTTTTTATCTATTTGGAGGTGTAATAGTGGGACACATAATCTATAATGTCATTATTTACACCTAGCCATGAGAATTTCCATCTCAGTTCATAATACATCTTCATTTTTCATAGATGAACGATCCACACTGAATAATGAAATATAAACAAATAATGAGATCCTTATAAATGCTAGGATGAAAAACTGATCCACAAAATTGGGAATACAATTTGATGAGAGAAACCAACTAGATTTAGTCTCCTCACAATAAACGGTTACTCAAATTCCTCTAAACTCATCATTATACTGTTTATTAAATGGAATAGACTCAAGGGGATACAATGCTAACTAAAAAATAGATAGATATATTCTGAAAACATCCTCATAATAATCAAATTGAAATGGATTGAAGTATCCTATAACGTTTCACTCTTTTTTGGTTCCCCAAAAACATGTAATGGTACATTCATACTAAGAGAAATTACAATGAAATTCCCCTTCCATAGGGTGTAGGAAATGTAAAATTCAAAATTATGTGGGTATACCACCAACCAAATCTATCTAAGATTCACTTAATTCTATGAAAATATATACCTCAGATGCTTATGGTAAACAAAATATAGCGAACTTCTCCCCCAAAAAATATTGCATCCAAAACTTATGATCATGCATAACCATGGAATACTATAAATCACGAGGGGTGTCATTATTATCATGTTGCTAAAGTGTAAGATTTACTTATTACACAACATGATCATCCTAAATAAGAATACAACCTAATCCATAACTATATGTATCAAAAGGAATCACACACCCTATTCCAGGAAAAGGTAATATGAGAATAGGAGACGAAGTCAGAAGTCATTTCAAATCATAGAAGGAAGACTAACACTTTGAAACCAATATGAATTTAAACCCTTCTTGTTAATAGTAGGGAAAGGTGTAAGAGAATTTTAGAATTCTTTATAAAAACAGTAGTAATTTCTAGTAAGTCAACAAACCCATTGAATTTCAAAGGCATTTTGTGGCTCTTCCCCATACAAAACATAATTCAACTTCTTAGGATCGATTAATATATCGTAATTAGATATCACATTACACAAAAATTCCACTTATATGATCTAGAAATTGAATTTTTAAATCCTTCTATATAAATTATGACTCCTCATTATCTCCAAAAAATAAACTAAAATAGTTCTCATGCTCATATTCATATATCAAATAAACAAATATGTCATCATTAACCATTACCAATGTAGTGTTGAGTAAATCCCAGAATAACTAATTAATAAAATACTGAAAAACTAAATAACAATACATTATAGAAATTGATATGACCTGGTATTCATAAAGGCCATACATGCTCCAGAAATATATCTTCAGTACATCACACTAGCAAACATCGAGTTGATAATAAACAAACCAAGGTATATTTGGTCTTAACTATTACCTAGTTCATTTTCTGAATGTTCATAAACAGTTAGAGTAAAATATATACCTTCATGGCTAAAAGAATAGGGGTGACCCAATGTGAAACACTAGGGAGAATATAACCTTTTTCCATTATATTATCCAACTAAATCGTGATATCCTAAAACTCTCCTGGGACCATAGGGTAAGATGGTATCGAAATTTGATTCTTATCATTCCCCATGTCAATCATAAAATCTACCTCCCACATTGGATCAATATGAGAGAAATCTTCTTGAAAAAAATTAGTAAAATATAGAACTACAATGGGAATATCAAAAATGGAAGAATTTTCGTCGAATCAAATTCTATAGTAGATAACAAACTCATAAGATCAGCGGGGATCTTACATGACTGAAACCCATATCCTTCTTACCCTAAAACACTCATGTTCTCCAATTTTCCAAATGAAATTAAGCACAATAATTAAAAAAATTATCCTCATCATTAAAAAAATATGAAAATATATTCTAATGATAACATAAAATAGATTTAGATTGAGAATTAGAGATTCACATACTATCTTTACATGAGCTATCAACATTAAACAAGAAGGAAAATTAAATCCCTAATATTTATTTCCCTATAGAGTTGTCTCTTACTCTATTACAAAGAACATGATATCTGTTGGAATTATATTCATATAATAAATAACCATATATATTCTACTGGTAAAAAATAGTATCAAATAAATAAATCACTCTGATTATTCAATAATATAGATTTCTCGTACTAGTATTGGACCCAAATCTACCTTCATTTGAATCTCATTTACTATGTGAAGTGCATTAATTCTGATGCCCATGGATGGATACCAATAGTTGTTAAAGAATATTACTGCACCACAGTAGCCATTGGAGTCTATGTTGCCAAACCATAATGAGTAATTGACTTATCCTGAATGAACCACTAAATATGATGAAAATTTATATAATTTTCACACATCTTCACAGGTGCAGAATGATACCACCATGTGTTCCTAACCTTGTAGAACTATTGCAATTCAAGGTCACACTACTAGATGTAATTGAATGTGTATGGGGGGCCTACCACAAAAACCATAGTCACCACTGTTGTGATAATCTTGACACTTCATCTTCTTCCCCTATACAACACTGATTCTTCCACTGGGTGGAATAGGAGGGGTCTAAATGAAACTTTTCCTTCAATATTCATCTCTTCCATCATTTATCAGGATAATATCTATTCATAGGTAGAATGAGTTATCAAAAATACCAGGGATATTATTTCTATTTAAAAACCATGATGATACTTTTGAGCCTTAAACTGGTCATTATTTACTACATATAGAGAAAAAATAACAAGGAAAGAAAACTACATTGGGTACAACAAAAAATAATTCTCATCTTACTATAGAGAGAGGATATTCTAAGACTTGTCTACCTTAAATGAATTTGGATAAAAATAATGGAATAATAGAGTATTAAAACACTTAGTGTCTATGTGTACATGGATATCTACCTATAATATTGAATAGAACCTTGTTGGTAAAATAATTTTTCATGCTACGAATTTCACATTCATTCACTCATATATACCTATGAAGTCAAAAATATAATTGATCTTGTCTAGCCAGTCCATTACCTATTGAATTTCATTCACACCATGAAAAGATGATGGATTATTATACAATAACTATTATGATTTATCCTTATCGTCTATATATTAATATTTTACCAAGTAAACAATGTTTTTAATTTGTATTATATTTTGGTCTACAACACAAACTTCTCGCTTGATGTCATCCACAATATTCTTATCTATAGGTGGATTACCTTGAGGAGAATGCGATGCAATCTCTTGAGGTAACCATGGAGTGGGTCTCAGTGGAATTATGTGGAACATTAAAATTGAATGAATTAACAGATAGTAAGATAAAGTTAATTCAAACGAGAAAACTATAAGCCTCAAATCTAAGATTCTGATTAAGAACTGAAAATAAGAGGCAAATATAAGAACAATCCTTGCAAACTTGAGTCTCATCATGGGAATATCTATCTAGGAACTAACTGCATCCTACCTCTCATGTTCTCACAATCATATATCAAGTCAACCAAACATCCAATGATAATTAATCCTCAGTGTAGACCACCTATAATACAAAAATATAGTTAGGCCAAACCAGAAACTCTCTCAAGCTCGTACCCAACCTAAATTTCAAAACACCTGAATTGAATTACCAAACCATTATGTGGTTGATACGATCACATGGTAATACACAACTACTAGAGGGAATGATATCACTAAATCTGAATAAATTACATAGAATTTGAATTTATATATTAAAATTAAATAATGGAAGATAAAAACTTATTCCATAACATAAAGAATAAATACAAAATAGAATAATATGAAAAAATCATAATATCAAAATGTAAAAGTCCATCATCAAAGGAAAACTAAAATAGAAAGAAACTAATCTATGTTATACCACTGAAAAACTCCCAAAATATCACCAATGGGTAACCAAACATAACTGATAATAACAATTTATTTTAGAATATAAAGAATTTTTTTATCAGAACCCATTTTCATAGACATAAATAAATAATCACAGTCATTTATAAAAATATTTATAAATATAGAGGAATAAAATTCATCCATCGTAGGCTAGCACCAAAACATCTGACCTCAAAACCTTATCTCTAAAAAATGTAATGGGATCCACCAATAAGGAAATATAAAATTATAGAAATGAATTCATTTGAATTATTCATTACATCTCATAATTAAATTAATAAAAACAGGGGGCTAGTGAAGAGGAAAAATCCCATCATACCTCAAAAAACATGCACAGTGCACCAAAAGCAAAACAATGGATAAACTCTAAATGAATATCATGAAATGGATATTTAACAGATGATGAATATTATCATCACAAATCATCATATCCAAATATGAAAATAATGGTTATATCAATACCAATAATGAAGAATAATTAGGAGGATTTCCAACCCAAAAAGACACATTAAAACTATAATGATGTCCAATCATTGATTGAAATAATTAAGATAGAGAGGAGTTCTACAAAATTGCTTGAGATGGATTTTGGGTAAATTTGGAAGAATACTATAACAAAATGAAATAAAACTTATTTATATAGTTACCTCAAATAAATGCCTATGAGTATTAAACAACAGATCTCTTTTCACATCCTGAAATCAATGAAAACCAAATTTACTGGAAAAAATTTCACTTAAAGAAAAAGTCTATGATTTCCACTAGAATGCATGTCATATATTCATGTTATTAATCTTGAGTATTTTAATATTTCAATAAATATTCTATGAATATATGACACAATGTTTAGACACTTTACACGACATGTAAATCTCTCAATATTTAAAATAAATTAAGGCTATGAACTTAACTAATTAAATCTTCACATTGACCAATAAAAAATGTGTATTTCCCCTATAGTCTGTTATAAGCCTAGTTTCTCATGAAACAAATCGACACTATTCCCGATATTCTCCAAAAAAGTGGGTAACACCGGAAATACTTTGACAAATATTTACTCGTGGTCTATTATTCCAAACAAACAAACATCCCTAAACTTTAGTTTATTTTCCTAGAAAATATTATCCAACCATCAGAGTCCAAAAATATACCAAAATAATGAGTTAAATGACATGATAGATGATAAATATATAAAATAGGTAATGAGGTGTTACATTAAATATATAGGGAACCAATTATTTCACCATTGGATACTCACTAATCCACCAGCCACACTGTGGTGTTCCCATAAAATTAAAATCGATCTACCTAGAATACCTTATCTTCATATCACCAACTATGTACCTAGAGTTTGTTTTTTTATTTTACGAGTGGAAATAGAAGTAATACTATTGTTTACCATGATTATAATGACCTAAAATTATATGAATGAAATTTTCCTTACAATGTTTATTTTATGTAGTTTGAATCATATAAAACCACAAAAGGAACACCTTAAAATATTTTTAAATTAATAATAAAATAAATAATAGGTATTTACAAAAGTTAAGGAACCTATATCAACAAAATCGTAAATAGACCTAATGAATTATTACCTCATAGATGAAAGTATGAATAAAATTTAGTAATCTCATAAGTGAAAGTTTGATATAACTGTATCATAATTAATATTAGTGAATATTTTAAAAATTAATGTTTAAGTATTGGTATTTTTGTAAGTCATAAGTATTAAATTTAAAATATATTATTAATTAAATTATTAAAATGTGTTTTTTCATAATAAGGACTCATAAATCAATTGTATTTTGTCTTATTATTTTAGGATGTTTTTATGAGACAATATACAATATTTGAGAGTGTTATAAATTCAGTTTTAAAATATATAAAAACATTTCTCATGTATATAAGGATTTTATTTAAAAATTATATTTTCAACATTAATAAAATTATTTTCATAAAATGGAGTTCATTTTTGAATTTTAAACATTAAAAAATGGTTGCGGTGATATTTTATATTTTTCTAAAACACATGATTTTTTAGTCCATAATAAAATAGAGTAATTTATAGTATAAATACAATATAAACTAAATACAGTAGTCATTATTCATGGATTATATAATAACCCTTGGTTAAAACAAACAGGAACATACAATAATATTTATTCACAATAAAAATACTATTGGTTTTATTGAGAATAATAATTTAATAATGAATAGAATAACGAAAAATATCCCCTCTCCTCCACTATGAAAACCACCACTTACACCCTCTTATATTCACTCCAATAAGCCATCAAGATAGTAAATGTTCTACAAAAATCCTCTCCCATATTATATCCCCACATCCATGTGATATTGGTGTTTCCAAAAGGCCAAAACCCCTTCCATTAAAGAGGTTCTCAAGGAAGTAAATTCAAGTGGTAAATTCTCTTCCTATTTCATTTAATTTCATTTCTAATTGTTATTATTTTTATTTTCTTATCACCTCCTATATCCAATTTATCATGATAACTAAATAATAATATATATAATAGAATGATTTCATGTTAATGGATTATCAACAATAAATCTCTTTACTATCTCTATTATATTTTAAAAAGGAATTCATTAGCCAAGAGGTGTCGATTTACGACCATCGTTGACGAAGGAACATCCTTCATAAATTTATCCTTCAAGGCTGGTCATGATACCATTATTATGGTTAAAAGTGATTATAAAATATGTATTGTATGTTATTTACATTTATTGATCTATTTCAAATACATGATATTTAATAATTGGAAAAATCTAGTCTATTGTGATTGAAAAACCTGAAAAATTAAGCTAAATGATTATCAATAATATGTTATCTAATTATTCACTCTAATTTTGGAAAATAATAATAAATAACACCAATTAAATATCTATTTGTTCATTAATAACATCAAAATTTAAATTTGGGTGAATTATACATATTTTACATGAACTCCATTACTTATAATCTAGAAAACCAATCATGAAATAATGTAAACAAACTCTCTAAAACAAAGAGATTCAATCATATAAATTATCATTAAGGACATAAATGAACATTAATAAACAATATTTAATCAAATATATGTATATAAGGTTCTGAATTAATTCAATAATTTGATTTAATTTTAATATCTGGGATGTTAAGGTCATGTGGAGAACATATTTGGACATATTATAAGGGTTTCTTCACAAACCTCTATTTTTCATTTGAGATTATGCTTTTTATATCTTTTTACAAATATTAAATATTAAATTCTTATTATCTAATCACTGTAAATTATTTTTGAATGTTCTATATATATTTACCAATCAGAATACTTTATTTTATGTGGAGATACATGTTTTAAAATTATCTTTCTCAAATTCTTCTTAATAGACATGCCCGATTCAGGGAAACTACTCGAATTCTTACCTTTTTTCCAATTTACTCTATATTCTATTTTAAGACACCATTATTTTATGAAAATCACTAATTTTAATATTAATAAACTATATATGTTAACTTTTTTGTTTATACAAATTTTTTCAAAAAGAACTCTTCTTTGCAAAGCAAAAGAGCATTTCTCTCAAGTATTACTTGATGATTTTATAAGAGTATTTCCAACCATTTCAACAGTCTTGTTGATTATTATGTTTTATTGGGATTTATATTTTATGATATCATATTAATTAGTTTATTTAATGGCCCATTATTAGTTTGACTGTGGATGTGTTATCTTGATACCATTCACTATATTACTCAGAATGGTTAGTGTTTATGTTATCTGATTTGGTAAAGTTATTTATATATTATATGTTAGAATAAATATGAATATATATATGTTTATAATGTTTCTAAACATTTATATAAGGAACTAATTGTACTTTTTATGTGATGTGTGGGGTCCTATATATCCTCTCAATGCATATGTAGGTATAATGAGCCAATCTAACCTATGATTTTACACATTATGTATGGTGGCTTGGATGAGGCCTTCATAATATTATTATGATGTTGAAATTATGAATTAGCTCATTATGAATATATTAATTTATATCCCATGTTATTATCAAAAAAATTACAATATCTATGCTTATGTTTTATTATGGAATTATTTATTCAGATTTTATTTTTCCAGTATTAAGATCATGTTTTTAATTTAATTGAATTTGTTCTTTAGTGATTCATCATGCCTTATTATTTTGAGATTAAACTATATTACATACTTGTACTGAGCATATGAGATAACCCCTTTCTTATATTAATTTTACCGAGGATGCCAATATGACTTCTATGAATAACATGTATATGTAATTTAGAAGTACACGTGTGTATCCAATAGAGTTTCTCTGATGCATTTCATTTCATGTTGTAATTATGAACTTGTGTATGTATCCCGTTTTCCAAAACTACTAAACCATTTGGTCCATAGGTAGGCATGTTCCTTTTTTATATTCTAACATCCTAAAATAATGCACCGTATTTGAGAAACGGGGTTCATGTTATTAACACAATGTTCGTCTTTCCCCCATCTACAAGTTTCGCCTTCAAATATGACCAAAACAACCTTCAAGTGAAAAAATTACCTCTATATGGTATTTGATAAATTGGAATATTATTAGATATTTAATTTTATAATCAAACCAAGTCTAAAACCAAATAAATATCATTTTTTATTTTAAAATCCTCAACTTCTTTGATTAGTTAACCCATGTATTCACTCAATAATTATAATCATGACAAACTATAATAAAAAAATGACCATACTAAATTTTAAAATACTAATCCCTATAGTATAAATTATGATCATAATCCTCTAATATTCCATTATTGATGAAATAATTATATAAAGTCAGTATCTGAGATATGGTTACTATAATATGGAATTTTTTTCACCAATCCATCTCTCTATTGAAAATTATCTTGCTCAAAGCACTAATGGGGTATAATTATGAGATGAATACAATACTACACAAAAAAACAAGAACAATATTAATGTCTATTGTGGTCTACATAGTTTTATCATTCCATTGAATCATAGTAAGTGAATACCCATTATACCAGTTTCCCTAGGAAAAAGCCTTATCATTCTAATGATAAATAATTAGTATTAGTTAGCTATGTTTAGATATAGTCATTAGAAATTTTTTAATTCAAATATAAAATCTCATACGATATGATACATCACTAAAAAAAATATATAAATATTTATATTTTAATTGAAAATTAATAGGGAATATTAAATGAGTATATATATTATTTTCCAAAGTGTCTATCATATAATAATGTCCATTATAACAACAAACAATGAACATAGATCATTATTTAAACACTTCCCATTTAACATATAAATCTAGTTATATAATAAAACATATACTCAATGTATCTATATTAAAAAGTTGATTTTTAGAGTCCTAACCATAGGATGTGATCATTTTTACTCCTAATACATCATTATCACCCTATTATAGTCAACACTAATTCATTTAACACTACCTCCCTTGTTTTCCATAATAAAATAAAAATAACTCATTTAGAAATTTAAATTCCATTTTATATGTATTAAATCCATTAAATTTCTATGATACTACAATATTATGATGTTCCCACTCTAAGATTATTCTTAGATAATTAGTAAGAATGAAGGTAACCCTATATGACTTTCTCTAACAGTAAATAGGTTATAGATATGGATTGAGAGTATAAATATAACCCATAAGAGGTTTTAATCTCTAATAACACAATTCAAGAATAAAAAATAAATAAAAATAACCCAATCAGGATTAATAGTGTATAATTTTTAAATATATATAAAAATAATAAATAATTAATTTATAAAAAAACCTTTATAATCAATTGAAATTTATTATATAAATTAACACAACAACCCCCAACATATAGACACATAAATTATAGTTCATATATATTTATAGAAATTGAATCATTATGAAATAAAATATTCCTAATACACACCATTGTTATCGTGATAACATATTTAAGGCCAGCCACCAACTTTTTTTTATAAATTTATGTAAGAGTACGGGTGATCATATCCTCATACACAAAGAGATATTGTGTATAGTCCCAAATAGATGTTAATATTTTTCATGTATGATAATAATGGTAGAAATATGAGGGGTTTGTCAGATTATATAATATTTATTTAAGATATAAGGGAAATAAGAATATGAAAATCATGATACCTATACTATGAAACTAAAAACATATGTTGAAAAAAAGAATATAATGTGTGTTATTGTGACCTTAAATGGACAATCATCTAGTTGTAATCAACAATATTAATAATGATCTATAAGAATCATTTGAAGGTCTTATTATTATTCTATTATGTAACTATAGGATGACCAAAATCCACCAATGAATGACTATGATTCTCCTTTCATACGTTATATGATTCAATCATTTGTGGAAAATGATAGAGGATACAAATTTATTTAGGGGAATTATTAAGAATTATAAAACATTGTTTATAATAATTTCATGATTTTTAGCCAATTTACTTAGGTAGCAATGATTTATTCAATCCTTAATGAATTTAGTCATAAAATTATGATTATATAACATGTGGTTAAAAATATTGATACCCATAATAAGTATTCTTTTATAATATATATTAATTATATATTATTTTATATGTTTCATAATATGTATAATCCCTACTAATGAGAACATTATGTGGATGATTACTAGACATTAATGTTTAATGATGCCCTATCCATGTCAACCATTCAAAATGATTAGACAAAACCATAACTTTCATGTTATTAATATAATATAAAATAAGAAATATTTAAAGATAAGTGTTTGATATCAAAATAATTCACCATAAAATAAAAACTTCATGGGAATAAGATATTCTATAGTTTTATTTATTTCATTCACTTAAACACACACAAACACAGACAAAGATATATATATATTATAAAATTCTACCTTAATACAATTTTATATAGTTATGGATTTTAGGATTATCACCATCATTCTCCCATTTTATATAATGTTTCATTGAATTTGTTTCATTTGACATGTATTATATCATATGTGACTGCATTTTCAATTATATCTAAAACTAATTTTAGTTATATCCAAATAATTGTATTAAAGAAACCATCAGATTCACCATATTTTACATCACATGAAATACCTAATGAATATAGACCCAAAACATATTTTTGACAATATGATATATAATTTTTGGGAATCTCTATGAATTTACATATACTTGATTTTTAATACACTGATATTTTATTTTTTATTAAAAGAACATTATGTTTCATAGATTTCTCCCCACAAATGTTTGATCTTTGACAAACTATGAAATATTATTATTATCATTATAACCACGTTGATGGTATAGGGGGTATGAATAAGAATTAATGTATTATTAAATATATATTAATATTTTATTTGTAATAAAATTACTAACCCATGAAACATTTACTATAAATTGGTTTGAAGTGAATATATAATCTTATGTTGGTAAAAGAGAAATTTTCCATAAAACAGTAATTATGTATGAAATGTTTATTTAATACAACTGATAAATATTTTATGGATATAATTGGATTTTAAAACCAATTTAATGAATTAACATTCATTTAGATATTTTAACTAGTGATATATGGTTTTCATTCCCTTACATATTATCCTCATTAAATCATACCTTGAGCTCCCAATATTGGTTCTTAAATTATAATCATGCATACAACCCCAAATGAGGGTGATGTTTCAATTTCTAGGTCACCTTATGTCTCATACATAGTGATGCTTCCTGTACCTATTAATTCTAGGTTTCCCTATATTATCACCATCTTCTACTTCACCGTATGCAGCATTTTGGGTTTCTACTTTTTGTCACTGTTTCATTTCTTAGCGATGGAGATTTTGTGAGTTATGTAGATATGGTTGTTTTTAGTGGTCACTGATAGAGAGAGGTTATTTTTATATTCCTTGATGATATTGATGATGAATTTCATTCCATGATGATGAATCATATTTATTCAATGTGGTTTTTAGCGGTGTTGTATTCTTTGATTCTCTAAAGGAGGTTCAATAATGGGGGTTTTAGTATCAGGTTAAAGATTTTGGAATGGGTTATGGCCAATTTTGAAGATATGTTTTCTCAAAATATTCTCGGTTTTCACATTTCTATGATCCTGCCTATGTTGATCTGGTGTGGTGGTTCTCATGGAGGATTTTGAGATGCAGTTCGTGTAGTTACCCATGGTCTAGGTGCCACAACCTGAGACGGATTCTTTCTTTTCTTTGGGTTTCAGATTATGGTGTACAATGTGTTTTATGTAGTTGGATTACTTCAATATCTAGATCCTTGATCCAGATCAAGCATTAGAGAGTTATTTTGGGGACCTGTTTAGAGTTGAAGGTTTTTTGGAATTTTGAATTTCAAAATATGATTGTTAGAAGTTTATTGAATTTTTGTTTGATCGGTTAATGTTATTTTCAATAGTGAGTGGTATTTGGATCCAATTCAACAAAAATTGTGGGTTTATTAAAAAATAAATAGTTATTTGGATTTATTAGTAACACAATTAGAATAATGTAATTTTATACTTCAAAAACGATTCTCATCAAATATGGACCGCATTATATTTTTTGTGTGGAATTTATTATTAATTTATTCTGAATATATAAATCTGATTTAAAAAATGGATATCAAATTTTAATTCATCATATTATAATTATCGTAATAATAAAATTTGTGACCTTTCTGAAATTATTGTTTTTTGGAGGACAAGAGAGAATACTGATTTTTTAAATATTTTATCTATTGTGCCATCATCATGGTGTTAGTTTGAATTAAAAATGAAAAAACCATTATGCCAACCAAATAAGTGTTCAATTAGGAAAATATATATTTTAAAATTTTATTTAGAATTTCTATCCCCATGCACGAATTTTTAAAACTTAATTTATATTAAAATATGTTAAAATACTATATTTTTGTCAAACATTTATTGAAGAGTTTTATTGTCAAAATTTTATATTCAATTGATATAAAATTCAAAAATCTTCATATTTTTATTAAATAAGGAAATAAATTATTGATATTTTTTATAATATTTTTTAATGTAAAATTAATTTAATAATTAAATTGTGTTTATTTGTAAAAATATTTTTTCAGGTGAGTTTTTACATATATTTAATATAAATTTCATCCATATATAGAAATTAAATTTTAGAAAATGGATTCTATATTTTGAATATAAAATTAATTTTTTTTTGAATGATCAGGTAATTCTTTCAATTTATTTATGTTTTCATTATTATCGTTACGTTTCTGGGGCTATGGTTAAAATCAGATGGAAGTCATTTAATTATGATAAATGGGAAAAATATATATTACACATGACCAAATGTGATTAGTTGAGTGGTATTATACACCACAACCTCTTATAAAACATTTTTTTCCTTGGAGCCACTTGACTATGAATATTACTTAATTTTAGTGAAATAAATCAACAAATTACAAGGTATCCCCGCCAACATTTTTTAAAGGGAACCTTCTAACCTCACATAAAAACACTTAATTAGCCAATCATATGAACCATGATCTATCCAAAAACATTCTTATAACTCCTCAACACATTCTAGATGAACTGTTTATACCATAATACCATCAAATTAATGATTAAGGTGTATACTAATGGAGATCTCAAGGAAGATGTAATCGTCTTTCCTGACACATTCAGTGTTTATTTCATCATATACTACCTACAATTATTTCATCCAACAAAAAAATTAAATTAACTACACTATAATATTATTTTATTTTATTATTATTAAAAAACCATTTCCCATCTCTATTCCTACCTATAAGAATCAAAAATCTCTTTCATACATATAAATGGCCAAACAACCCCATATTGTGGGGAAATTAATTTTTAATCCCTCCATTAAAGGATGGTTATATATGTGTAATTAATGAATAAATAGGATAGTTTTGTCATTTTTAATTATTTTTAAAAATACTATACCATCTAAATCATCACCCTTCCATTTATAGGATTACGATAATGTCACCTCTGTATAAATGTGGACTACCACCTCCACAAAGTGAAGAGGAATTTTTATATTATCAAATAGAAAATTATATTCAAAAATAAAATATAGGTATAAAAAATATATTCATGGAATTATGATCATTGTTGATATAATGCAACCATTTCACAGTACTAATCACCATTAATGATTTACTAAAGTAAGATTAGAGAAAATTTTCAAAAAACATTTCATTGTCAACAGAAGTGAAAATTATTCAATAATTATATTTATAATTATAATAATAGAACTATAAACATTTTAATATAGTTGAATAATATTGATCTAAAAGTATGCAAATTTTTTAAATTGATTATATAAGAGAATCAAACACATACTACTGAGTCGGTACAGAACGTAAGGTATTTTTTTCACTATCTATTTTTTTCTATATGAATTGTATTTGAATTTCCTTTGTAAATGTTATATAATAATAAAAAACATAAAATAATATAATATTGAATTATTTTTATGTATTTGTTTATCATTTTTATATTCTATTTATTATCTTTTTTGGATTTAGAATCAATAATTATGTTACTTATAATGCATTTTTTAAATATTATCTGAAATTTATCAATAAAACCCTTGGTCTTATTTATCAATGGGTTTTAATTGTTTTAATAATCATAAAAAAATTTAATTGAATATTCATATATTGAATGTTTAATAATTTTTTTCATTCTTTAAAAATGATAAAAAATGAATCTTTTAAACATTATCTGTATGGATTATTTTCATATTCGTAAAAAAATGAAAATATATATTATTTTTAATATATACATATTCACCACATTTTATTTCTATCATAGGTGGTTTTATTAATAGTTTTACATAACATTTTTTCAAGGAAAACTATTTTCTTAATATCAATGTAATTTGTTCTTTTTATATTTATCCAAATAAAAGATTAATATTTTCTTAAATGAATGGGATTTATAATTATTGTAATTTTTATAACTATGTTTTCATTAAGTTACAAGGAAGGTTTTTTAAATTATTTTCATAGAAATTCAATAATATTCTAAAAGGACCCATTATTATAATAAAAAATTAATATCAGATGAATTTTTGGTCTCCTTTATTCCTTTATATATTAATGTCTCTCTAGTCAAGAACATTCCCATGACTACATTTTATATCATACTCCACAATTGCTTTGGAAATTATTTCTTCTACCATATCCATATATTATATATCATAAATTTAAATTTAATAATTTATAACACTAAGATATTTTACCGACCATATTCCACATCTATAAAATCTATTAGTTTATGGATGTTCATTGAGGAATACTATTTCATTGATTGAGTAAATATTCAGTTTTCTTGATTAAATATTGGTAAATATTTATTGATAATGATTGTTTTGAATTAATTGTCTTGGTAATTAAAAATATGTGTAATTAATAAGGTGTTCTAGTGATAATTGGCTCCTAGTTAATGATATCCCCATGACAGAACGATAGGTAAATTGAGTAAAAACGATTGAAATGAAATATTAGATGGAAATCAAGTTACACCATCCCAATTTTCATGAATTATGTAATAGTATAAGAATTGATGGTATGCTTCCAGATTATAAGGATATATGCTTGATGAAAATGTCATTAACTTATATATTTATTCATTTCATTTTTTTTTATTTATTTCCACTATCATTTTTATTACTATGTCAATATTTCCCGTGAATGTATAATAAAATAATATATTTTATTGAATTGAATGGGTTATTGAAAGGAACAAAACATATGTAAATGAAATTATATTTTTCCTAAATAAATTAATTATTTAGTAAAAAGGTTATAAAAATAAAATTCACCACTTTTTTTATTTTGGACCTATTATAAAATATACCATGTCAAATTTAATTATCATTTAAAAACATAAAAAATGATAATATAGTCATTTTATTGGGACAATTAAGATTATGATATAACATGGGCTATTATAAAGTCCAATTGACATTAAGGAGTGTTATAACGACCTCAACCTATAGGATAATACAATATAAATCCCATTTATAGGATTTTCTATGGGAGATGAAATCACTAAGGTTTTATCTTAACCAACTCAAAGTTCATATGAAAAAACTGGAGTTTTAATGTATCTGTTTGTCGGAGAAGACTAAGATGTTATAGATTATCTCCAAACCAATATTATCTAAAACAACCCAAGATAGAAACACCATCAATAACATTATTCTGAGGGTTCACATTGGTGTAATAAGGGGTTATATATCTAGACCTCGGTAAGATGAAATTTTATATTTTATTTTTTTAACGAAATAATTTTAAGATGATTCTCTTTTTATTATTACGTTATAAATGATTATTTAATGAGTTTGCTAAAAATTATATTTTGATATGAAGAAATAAAAATTTTATTCTTGAGAAATATATACTATAAATTAAGACACTAATTTTATAAATAAAAAAATATTGAATTAAATATCGTTTTAAAAAAATATTGTAATATTATATTTTTCAATTATAAATTTTAATATAATTTAATGAATTCCAATGTAATTTTTAAAATGAAATGAACATTTATTGTATATTAAAATCTAGTATTATTTTTATAAAATAGTGAAAAATATCATATTTTTGAATTTTTTTATAAATTTATTTATTTAAAAAATCACCTTTTATAAGTTATATAATGTTTAATTTTTTAAAATATTTTAGAAGTGTCAAATTATTTAGATGAATTTAAATAAAATATAAATATATGATTTTTATTATGACATCATAATATATGTAACATGATGTAATAAATTCTCTATATGATATCAATGAAAAAATATATATTTATATATTCTACAAAAATGCATGAACATAATATGAATGTGATGGGGGAACCATGAAATATAGTTTCCTAAAAATAATTGGGAAAAGTTTTATATCATTTTATATAATTTACGGTTCCTGGAAGGTTATCATAATAATAGAATTTTATTATTGCTCATCAGTGATCCTTGAATAATTCATATAATGTAACATTTTATGTAATTCCCACATTTAAAAATTGAATTTATGTTATAAACCATATCATGTTTTGATGTTGGTGTTTATGATCCACAACCCTTTTATGTCACCTTTAAATGATTACTGGCCCACATTTATTTCATCCAGCGTTTTAGGATTTTATTATTCCTTTACATGGATTTACAGCTCACCCCTTTCTCATCTACATCCCCAGTTATATCATGTTTTACTAAAATATTAATGGAATATAAGGTCATGTTATGTATTATTGATGTAATTTGGTAATACCAATATACCTATTTATTATGTTATGTACCAATTACCCAATGAAAATAGGAATTTCAATATTTTAGTATTGTGTTGTGATTAACTATATGTAATATAGAATATATTAATGTTTATAAATGATATAGTATATCATTGTTTTTATCATAGGAATATCTCATTTTTAGTAATATTAACAGAAAATAATTTTGAATTCCATAGGTATAATACTAGAACAAATGTAAATACATTTAAATTATGGTAAGATATATAGTAAGTTGTTTCTAAGAAACCAAATACATGTATGGAGACTATTTGTGGATGTGGATATGATTATTTGTATCTATTGGTAATAAACCATAAAAGGATGAATTGTGAATTCACCTTATTGTATCACTGTGCTTGAAAAATTGGCATTTACCAAAAGCTAGTTTAAAACTCTAGATGGACATTATATTGAAAATACATAAGATATTTATGATCTTTTATGAAGTCTACATGAATAATGATGATATTTTATTCTAGTTCATTGGTTATGTATATCATAGGATTAAACCTAGAAATTCATTGGACTCATAATGCATTCCATTTATGAGTTATCACAACAATTATCATTGTATCACTTTTATTTGTAAAATAGTTTAAAAATTCTCATCCCAACATATTCAATTATTATTTTCAATAGATGGACATAAGAGTAACCTAGTATACAAAAAAAATTATTAGTAATTCCCAAATGATATTCCCAATCAAATGGGAGATAAAGTAAATAAATTTATAATAATAGTTAATCTATTAAATAATGATTTTTATAGAAACATAAAAAATAGGAAAACTGAGATCCACTTAAGAAATATAATTTTTCAATAAAGAACATTATTTAACAATGTTCACTAAATTTTAGTTGATGTTCTGATACATTAATTGTGAAATAATGAACTAACTCTATTGAAATGATCTTCTCCATAAATTAATTATTTGATATGGGGATGTTCAATTTGGAAATTAATCTTGTGGTGGGTTAATCCAATCAATAGATGATGTTGATCAAAAATATGAATCCTATGAAGGAGATCGAAGTGATAGAGGGGAATGGATTCTATAAAATGTATATTGATTATTGTTTTCCAAGATGTATTTGAATATTTTTGTATAGGGAGTTCCCAGACCTCCAGACCTCTATATTATTCATTTAACATAAATGTAAAATTGTCCACATCTTTAGTAGGATAAATATTAATGTTCTTATAGAATTGGTGATCTAAGACATTAAAATCATTATGGAAAATTTATAATGTGTCCTCAATTTAGAAATTGGTGTTTGTGAATATTTTAGGTTAGGAGATAGAGATTAGAAAACGTATCTCTATTCTAGTGGAACAATAGCGAAATGTCATGGTGGAAAAAATTTGAACAATCCAATTGCAAAAATTTTAGTAACATCATCCCAAAAATTTATTGAAGGGGACAATGAATAGATTTATGCGTGGAAAGCAAGGGAACAAAGACATAGGATTTTAATCAGAGAAACCCACCAACGTGATGGAAGAAACAAATTCTCTAATAAAACCACATCATGTTTCTTAATTTTTCTTGTATAAAAATCTGGGACACTGTGAATATCAATGAACATTGCAGAGGGGTTTCAATGATAAATAAAGATAACCACCCCCATGGCCAAGAGAGTAATAATGACCTTATAACCTCAAAATTACTATGGGTGATCCACACAATGATTTAGGAAAATCTATGATAGGAATTAATTCACTTATTATGAATATAATATTTTATTTTTGTCCTATGAATTGAATTATATCGGTATTTTTTAGAAGAAATATTCCGAAAAAACCAAAAAACATGGACGTAGAACTATCTATGGAAAATGGAAAATATAATAATTTTCCATCCCGATTATAATACATATCCTTTGTTCATATTTTTTATTGAACTTCCTTGAAAAACTTTGTATTCTCCATTTATTAGAAATTGATTCTAATCTGTGTTTAGATATGATTTCATTATGAAGAGAAAACATAAATTAACTAGAGATGGTAATTATCCAATGTATTGAGAATCACCATATAATTCTATATAAGTGAAATAAGGATGATGAATCTAAATTGGTTTTATAATCTCATAAATTTTTATTATTTCCTTATGATTAGGTATATCAGGATCAAATGATTGAGATAAAGAAAAAAATAAACCTTGATAACATGGCCAGTATAAGATAATATGTGGAGGTGCGTCCCAAATATTTTCCTAGTCTCCCACTGAAATGTGAGGTTGAGTTCAAAATAGAACATGTACCCTGAGAATTACCAATATCCAAAAATCTATATAAAATAGAGAACATTGAAATTAAAGAGTCTAATAAGAATTAATTAGAGAATATATTTAATGGATTTATATACCCACGTGATTCACTAGTGGTGAAACAATCCTATGCAACAAGAAGAATGATGGATCAATTCACCTCTACATGTATTTTCCTAATCTCAAAAATATCATGATATAGGAAAAAAATGATAATTTTATGGAAGGAATACTTGTATAATTTTTTTCTTGGAGCCCATTACATCTCTAATGTCAATATTATTTTGGGGTAAAATTAATTAATGATATAGAATGAGGATATCCAAAATGGCTATTTTTCATTCAAGATATGGGAATTATGAGTTCAAAGTATTTCTATATGGACTCACTTATAATCTATCCATAATTATAAACATAATAGATAGTGTCTTCAATGATTCAATCCATAAATTTTCACTTATTAATATAGATTATATTATTATATACTATAAAATAAACAAGGAACTTGAGTATCTAAAAACTCTAATAAATAACTTGAAAAAGGTAATGTTATATGTAATGTATAGTAGATGTGAGTTTGGAAAGATAAATTAACATTCCTCGATCTTTTTATCACCATGAGATGGATATTTTTGGGTCATTAAAAAATAGATACTATAGAAGATCTCTGAGAATAGATATTCAATCAATGTTCTCAAATTGAGTGTAATTTGTGTAGAATTAATTTTTTGGTGAAATTATCTTGATCGAAAAAATGTGGCATACATACATATAATTAAATCATAAAGTATATATTTACAAAAAATGATCGCAATATAATCTGTTGTTGGTGATTATATATTATAATGGATTATGTTTTTTAATGCAATAACATTTTGTGATGTTAAAAAATGTTTTAGATGCTCTGAGTAGAAATATTTTGGCAACCCTATTAAAGATGATGATAGATAGGGACAATATTTAATAAGAAATTCAATGAATGAACATAGTAATCATAAATGAATATCCATCTACCCACACACTAATTACTTCTCACTCATCCATTCCTGAATGAACTAATGAATTAATGAATTAACAACCCATGATTTTAAAATAGAAACATAATCCTTAATACAATATATGAAAAAAACAAATATTAGAAGATAATTTAGTATATATATATATATTTTAAAATATAATATTTTTAAATAAATTTATTTTACCTATTTTCTTGAATAAAATTAAACACTCGATTTAAACAGAATGAGATACATAGTTAAAATATTATTACATAAAAATGATCATTGTAAACATGAAGTTATGTTGGTGGGTATGAATATGAAAAAATAAATCATGAATATTATATTTTTAAGAAAATTTATATAACAAATTTAATGGTAATATATTACATATAAAAAAAATTGGCACCATTTGAATGAAAAAATTTGTTTTATGAAAATAAAATTTTATATAAATGATTGTTTCGATGATCTTTAGAAAATAATTTTATTTATAATTTTTAGACAATTTAATTTAAAAAAAAATTTAAATTAGAAAATTTTAATTAATGAATTATATTTGGGTGACATTTTGGGATTTTTTTAAAAAAATTTAATAGAATTATGATAAATATTTATTTTTATAGAAAAGTACATTTCGTTTAAATTATTAACAAGGTAAAGTTATATTTTAATATTATTTCAAAAGAATAATTAGATCAATTAGATTAAAATTTAACTAATTTATTTCTATTTAATCAATTTCATATTGAATTCGGATATAATTTATTAATTTTCAAAAATTTACATCGTAAAACCTATATTCTTTAATGTGTATATGAGTTTAATACAACATTTTATTTCCCAAAATGTATAAAATAATTTTTCTAAAATAGATATAATTTATAAAATCAATGTAATTTATATTATATAATATGGTGACTTAATGTTTAAAAAAATAATAGTGAAATATGTAAAAATCATTTTCTGTCAATAAGGTAATAAAGGGTTTTCTAAGTATCAAACTAAGAAGATAAGAGTTAAATATGACATAAAACATATCCAAAACATATTTTATGCAAGCATTTTTTCCTTATACCCCACTAAGTTGGAGATATACTATTTGAGAGGCATTTTACATGTGAAAAATATGGGTATCAATTTTTAATATAAAAAATTTCATGTATGGCCACTCTACCTGTTAAAAAATGACCAATATCATACATCATTCATTATTTAAAAAAAATTTATATCAGAAAATAAATTCCCATATAAATAATTTATATCCCTCCACACAAAATATAAGCCCATTTATAATCATAATTATAATGTGGAGGGTCTTTAGGTTTAACTTTAAGAGTATTCCCAAAGAAGAAGAAATGTTTGTAACATTGTGTTTTCATTTTACATCATATTTAAACGCCTTATAATCTTATCAAAATAAGAAAAAATAGTAATAGTAGAATATAAAATATACAAATATGATTTAATAATAACTTCCTAATTTATATCCACATTATTAAAATGGAAAACAAAACAATCAATCTTGTATAAGACAAAAAACCTCTTAAGGATCCGATCTAATAATTTTTCCATCAAAACCCTTAGAGGATGGATATAATTATAGATATAGAAAAATATAAGATATTAATGAAATAATCATACATTTGTGACTATTATATAACATATTACTTATTACTTACGATTCTATGTGGGGACACAAAAACGTTGCTCATGTGTACAACTGACTACCAATTCGTGACGTGTTGGGATTCATTTTTCACTTATTATTTATATGGAAGGTATTGAGGATATTTTTAATGAATATATATTATATTTATGAACTGATAATAATCATGAAATATAATATCACATTTCGATTCTTACCATCCAATTCATTTGAAAATAATAATGGTGCTCATGCATATGTGTGCACTACCACCTACATATAAAAATGTGTAATCTTTCTAATTTTTTTTACATGGATTGAAATATAGAGAGATTTAATTAATTTAATATATATATATATATATATAAATTTTTTAATGGTTAATTCAAATTAATTTTCCTTTCATCTCATTCATCGATAAAAAATAAAATAACCTTCATGCGTACAAATGACTTGTGGTCTCCATGAATAGTGTAATCCTTATTTTATCTAAACCTTTTATGTATTTACATAAATAAATATATAATGAATATATAATATATATTTATGATGGTTCAAATTATTAATATAATGTAAAAATCATCAACAAAAAATGAAAAAAATTAACAAACCAAAACGTATAACAAAAAACAGGATAATTATCACCTGAAATATTGATTTTAACAAAGAAAGTTTAATAAAAGAATTATAATAGAAATTAATTAAATAATATATGATAATATATATATTATTATGGTGTTTATTATATTTATAATAATACTATAATTAATATATATGAGTTTCATAGACATATTACGGATCCTGAACCCAAGGTAAGAGTTTCACATCTCTCCTTAACTTAAGTGAGTCACATGCCATATTCAACCCTAATTCTATTATGGGGTGTATTGAATTAAAATTTTGATATATTATGTTAAAAATATATTTATAATGATTTTATTTAATCATTCAATTTATGTTACAACATTTATGGTTTTTAGGATTTAAAATTTACCAATTGGGCAAGGTCTTAATTGACAATCTCATAATTATTCATCATTATTTTATAATAATTATATTTTGGGGGAATTATTCTGAATTTTAATTCTAAAAAATATATTTCATTATCCATTTGTTATTCAAGAATGTTTAAATTAATTGTACAATTTTTACTATCCTTGGTATAAATTTTTTGTGAACATGTATCTAATAAAAGTTGACTTCATTTCTTCTCTTCGACAGAAATTCATTATTCGAAATCATTTTTTCTAAATATGTTTTGAAAAATTAATTGAATATTATTAAAATTAATTATTAATGAAAATTTAAACCCATGTTTTTTTAATCTATAACAATTAAGTACATTATGAAGTTATATAAATATAATTCTCATTTGGATTTTTAAAAAAATATTAAAGGAATCATTATATTAATGTGTAGTACGTGAATGAATTTTCAACCTTCCAAGTCGATATATTTTATAAATACTATTTCAAAATTTTATAGGTATTCATTCAATGAAGTTTATTTTTAATTTAATTTTGTGAATGTTTAGTTTTAAAAGGATAATTTCGTCGTGAAATGGTTATTTTCCTCAAGAAGGGTTTTTAAAATTTTATTGGATTTTATTCATCAATGACATTAATATCATTGTGTAATTATTATAAAAATTGGATATTTATAATTTATATTATTATTATTATATATTTTAATGTTTTAAGAATAGTTTCACTATGAACGTAGAATTTTATTACCATTCAGTATATTACTCTGGATGTGGTATGATTATTTTCATCTGATTGTGGTTTGTAATAACTTCAATGTCCCAAAATTCTAAAACGGTATATACTATTTATTTTGGGTTTAAATTACTTTCAAATAACATAATATTTATTCCTAAATGGTTAAAAGAGGTCTTGGGATCATTTTGGGCTCATTCAAAGCTTGTGGCCTCCAAATGGGAAGAGACAGACTAGGTTGCATGGTTAGAGAAAACCATGAATCCAAGCCCACATTGTTTCCCTAAACCATGTAGTTGTAGATAATAGATACTTAGGTACTACATGGTTAGATTGAAATTTTGTGAACTATGGTGCATAGCCTTGTAACCTCCTAGAATATTTTGGGCAATGCGTTTTACACGGTTTTAATGTGGTTAGTCATATAGTGTGTTTATCTATGAGAGGTTCTTCTTTAATGCAGTGAATGATTAATGGTTGGTTCATTGTTTGGATAAATCATGCGTCCAAAACCTTCATAGAGTATTTTAGGGTGAAATTACTTTTATACCCTTAATAAATTTTTAAATCTATTTGTCTTCCCCCCATTCTTCTATCAAGTGGGATTTCCCTCGCCCTTGGTTTGTGGTTATCCTCTTCTCCTATTCATAAGGTTTGAGTTATGTCCTCTCTCTAGTGAAATAATCCTTCAATGTTGGATTAAAAAAACACCCTTGATAAAGTCATCCTTCTCAAATATTCTATTAGTTGGTTCATCTTCTATCGTTTTCTATATTTTTGTTAGACAAAATTTTCTTATTTTTGGGGTATTTGAAAAATAAATTGATTTCATCCATTATAGGTTGAACCAATGACTAAAAATGAATGAGTGGATTACTAATACGTTGAGGAATGTGGGCGGGGTATTTGTTTCTCATTTCGCCAATTTTTTTAATGGTGTTTCATTGTCCCACTCTTGGGACACTTTCAGTGATGCTTAAAATTTGGTTTATAAATTAATATAAAGGGTTTACTATTTCAAATGTGACCTATAATTATGAAGAAACCATTCCATGGTCCATTATCCTTATTTTTTGTCACCCCTTTGAGTGTTCCACATTAAATGGCTAATTTACTAATTCCTTAAGATGAGGACCACCATGGATGTGTAATTTTCATTATGACTAAATTCCATAAAAATATAATTGGAATTGAGATAAATTGTTGGCCATGACATAGACCCTAGAGCTTCATAAATCACACATATATTTCAATAAGAATTCCTGATGATCCATATTTAATTCCATATGTCCAAAATTTAAATTAATATTAATGTAGTTTAATGACTATGTGTAACACCCCAAGTAAATAAAGAATATGACATTTTCATATTTATCCATATTTGTGAATAAAATATTAATATTACTTTAAAGGGGACTCTATGCACGATGGCGTACCCAATACGCAATAATGAGTTTCTTGGGAATCTTGCATTGCACTCTAATAATAAAATAATATTATGGTAGTTAACGTCTATCCGTTGTAATGGCGGGAATGAAAAGAACTAACTAAAAAATGATTATATATGTTTGTCAGATATTTTTACTCTTTACAATAAATTTTATAGGATTAAAAATGTGAATGAATCCAATTTTAAGCGTAAACATTCCAATATTCTTTAAAAAGTCGATTAACCGCCTTTTGATGGAGAACCTCTTGTAAATCCACTTTTTGAAAATTTTATGTGTTATATTTGAAAAAATAAAATTCTTTTTTAGAATCAGGACATCAAAATTTACTTTATGTAAATTTTTGGTATTTTTCTGAAAAAGTTCAATTTTTAATGAATAGTGAAAAATGTTGTATTTTAATTCAAAACCTCTTTTTAATCTGATTTATTTATATGATTATATTATCTTTTGAATTGGGTTTAAAGTGAAATTAGAATATATTTTCAACATTTAATACAATAGTGGTCGTTGGAATTAATTTCACTTTGAAAATGGACTTAAACTAGTGTCAATCTTTTGATACATATTGTTTCATAAAAACACGCTATTTTCTCTGAAAGCGGGAATTAATTATTAAATTAATTAATACAACTAATATGTTTTGAATTTTTTAAAATAGACTTCATTTTTTAATTCGGAATATCAAATATATCTTTGGGTGAAGTTTTGGTGTTTTTCTGAAAAACATCAATTTTTGATGAATAGTGAAACCACTAAGTGGTACTTATAAAAACTGATTTTCCTTTTAAATGAAATTTTGCCATCATTGTGTGTCGAATTTCAAAAATACGACATACATGGTTTTCATTAAGAAGTAAAATTTGGTTCAATTGGATTAAAATAATTTTTTGGTGAATAGTAACTTATTAAGTTTTTAATCGCGATTAGAGGTAATTATTGTAGTTTAAGGTAAGAATAATGTTTTAATAAAATGAAATGACCTAGAAATATGTCCTACCCTCATTGGATGTGTCATGACCGACCAAGAAAATCCATGGGTCAACTTGGGGACCCAATGGAGCCACTTTTGTTGGAAAATGACATAAATACCTTTTTATTTAATGTTAAAGTAAAAATGACACACACATGAGATGTTTTACTAAAACAATTTTTACATGGGGTTATAAAAGTAAGATTTTTCAATATAAATAGTCATTGGAAATATAAAAAAATATACAACACCATAGTATTTTTTTATAATTTTTATACATAAAATAAATTAAATTATTTATGACATCATGATGATGCAGCGATGACCTCATTATTTAACGATTTAAATAAAATGTAAAGATAATGTAATATCTAAGACCTACACATGTCCAAAACATATTGTATGAGTGGATTTAGAACCCTTATCACCTTATCCTCGAAATAAATCAATGTGGGACCCTTAAAATCAGAAACTCTTTTGAAAATAAATTAACATTTTGTAACTTTACAAGAGTTCCCCTCCTCTCCTCTTATAAGAGGCCCCCACCTCTACCTCCTTACCCACACTCCCAAATCATTTGGCTCGGCCAAACCCTTCCCATTTTGTCTCTCCACATCCCTCTATAACTCCTTGAGGCTTCACTTTGTGCAGAAGTCTTTCCAAGGAAGCCTTTTAGCTCAAACCAAAGGGAGTTACCCAATTTTAAGGTAATGTCTTCACTTGACTCCTTTT
Source organism: Viscum album (assembly GCA_963277665.1). Classification (NCBI taxonomy): domain Eukaryota; kingdom Viridiplantae; phylum Streptophyta; class Magnoliopsida; order Santalales; family Viscaceae; genus Viscum; species Viscum album. The sequence continues at coordinate 1,702,104,848 of OY728121.1, read as the reverse complement.
GTTTTATTTTGCCTCTCCAACCCACTAAACTCTTTTTATTCATTTCTTTTGTAACAACTCCAGTATCTTAAATATACTAGGATGTTTTTATAATAAGGATTAGAGCTACACTTACACACACCTACATATAATGGTTAAAGAACATACTATTTCTGTGGATGGAAAATTTCTGCCTCACAAAACGATGATTGTTCAACACTCAAATAACACCTTCAAAGGTAGACATTAAGATGTCACTATATTTATATATGATATATTATATGTTTATTTTTTCCTTAAGCTTCTGTATTGTTCATTTTGAGCATACCATTATGGCTTCCATTATGGGTAAACATGATAATTTCATTTTAGGAAGTGCGGACTACCGCCCCCTCAAAGTGATTTGATTCGTCAATGCCATATGTGGGACGTATAAAGGATGGATTTAATGTTATTATATATGATGTTATACTGGAATTATAATATACCTATATATCATTATTATTTCTTTCCATTAAAGTTTGATATAGAAATGAAAGTATCATTTATGCGTACGTACGGCTTACCGTCTCCATGAACGGTGCATTTCATTTCTTATCCCCAAATGTAATGTACTATTATAAGTACATGTATATAATGGATATATATATAATTAATGATACATCTAAATGATGAATATAATTTTGGAATTAAAATATACATACCACTCATTTAGTTTTAATTCCATTAATATGACAAAGAAATGAAAGTAGCGTTCATGCGTACGTACGGCTTACCGTCTCCATGAACGGTGAATTTCATTTCTTACCTCTAAATGATTATGAAATATTATAAATACATGTATATTCTGGATATATATGATATATATGATATCCAAATCATGAATATCATTCTGGATATAATGAACCGTTGACCACACGAACAACATGTAATTGTAAGAAGTTCACTTTCGACTTAAGAACCAAATATCGACAAAACAAACATTATTAACTTAAATGATTACATAATGTTTATAAAATGTAAATAAGTGATATAAAATGAATAATTAACTTTAAAAAGGTTCTTAAGAAAATATAAATTAACTCAAGTTTATTATTCAGGATGTTAAAGAATGATTTAGTCAAGTCGGACCCGAGGTAAGGGATCCTACTCCTCTCTTTCTTTTTAAGTACGCTCTTTTATGTCATTACTTTTAAAGCTCATCTTTCTTGTTATTGGGTTGTTCTTTTATATTACTCTTACTGTATTTTTTATTGTTCATATGTTGAGAGACCCAATTCTCTCTCATCAATCCATTTTGGATGTTTTGGGTGGAGCCGTTATGCTGCCGAATTTTCTTAAGAGATCTATCCTCTCTCCTTCTTTTTAAGTACTCTTATTTATGTCACTTATTTTAAGCTCCTCTTTGTTATGTTGGGAGATTTTCTTTTCCTCTTTCTGTAAAATTTATGTTAATATGATGAGAGACCCTATTTTCCCTCATCAATCCATTTTTGACGTTTTAAGTGGCGTCGTAAGGCTGCCGAGTTTTCGTAATGGATTTTTCATCTCACTTTTATTCCCATGAGATTTATGCTACATTTCCCACAATTTCGATTGAGTGGTGTATGTACTTCCCATTATTCTACTCTTTGTGTAATATAATTTCTTTTATGAGTATTTAAATCAATGATGTATTGTCCTTCTTTCATGGGGTGTATGTTTCGAAAGATAACCAAGTCGGTAAGGGAACCTTTCACCCTCCTCTTTTTAAAAGACTTCTTTTGTTGGGTCTTTTAATTCACATATTGTTATGTTGGGATATGTTCTCATATATCCTTATTGATGTAAATTTTATCTCCAAGTGATGAGATACACTTTTTTATCTCTCATCAACTCTTTTTATGAACTTTGAAGTGACGCCGTTAGGCTGTCAAATTTTTGCAGGGGAACTTTTTAACCCAAATTTGATTCATTGGGATACACTTGTACTCCTTGAATATGTCGTTCTATGAATATGTGTGAATAACCTCTAATTGTTTTTCACTTAATAGCCACTTATATTTGGTGTATTCGTTTGTCATACATAATTATGCAATTGATTTATCCTTAAACTAAGGATACCGTCTTTGTAAGGGTCTTCGTCTCAATCTCCATTCATTGAGGCATATTTTGTTTTATACACAACTTTATTTTATACGGTGTATAAGGCAAATTTAATTTTACGTATATTCAAAAGGAATCTTTTTTCTACGAAGAATTTTACTAAACTACAAAAAGGAATGTTTCTTTTTACGTATGTGGTGACAATGACCTTTTCCGCCACCGCGAGTATTATTTGATCTTTGGCTTCCTCAACAAGCCGTAATGTTTTTTAAAATAAAATAAATTCCATATACATTTCTTTGTATTTTGGTATTGAAAATGGTTTTGATAATGGATTCTATTATGTCAATATATTTAAATGATATATTGTGATTGAAATGTGGAAATGTTATCATTAATTTATGTTGGTTTTATGTGTTATAATTTTATAGTGGTACTTGGACATTTTACGGGTGGTTACGTGAAAAACCATATGACGGGTGGTGTCGTGAATACCAGGATGGGTGGTTACGTTATAACCTCCAATGCATTGGGTATGGAAGTCGGCCGTATGGATATTCCATTAAGTATGTATGGAAGTTGGCTTAATGGCTATTCAATTAAGTGATATGTGTGGCAGTCGGCCTTATGGTTATTCCACTTAAGTATGTTTATGTCCCAAGTTACCTTTATATGTTATTCGATCTTTATATGGGTTTTATGGTAATCTTTTGGCTACATAAGGGTAAGTAATGAACTTTTATTCAGTGAAGAGTTTTTAATACTTCGAAAAGTTGAAAAGTATTACTTTGTTAAAGTATACATGGTTTACTTGTTGTTTTGAAAAACTAACAGTTTTCATTCTTTGTGTATCCATTAATGAGCTTTTTATGCTCATCCCATGTTTTTGAAATGTTTTTCACAGGACATAACGTGGAATAGGGTCAAGGATGGGATCAATGGAAAGTCATGCTACCATAAACATGGAACTAGACATGTTTCGTTTTAAGGGTTTTTATTTTATGGAAACATAGTAGAAGTTTCTACTTTGTAATCTTTTGAGATGTAATATTGATGTCCTAATTCTCTAAAACTCTAAACCTGAAAAGATCCTCAAAGTGAATTATTCATTTAATTAAATTTTAAGTATGGTTGAAGGTCGGGGCCTTATAGTTGGTATCAAAGGTCGGTTTAGATAACTTTAGAGGTTAGGGTATTATTTAAGCATAAGTGACATTACCATAATGGTTAGGATTTCAGAAAGAGTCATAGTTTTTAGATAAAGTGAATGAGTAAGTATATCTTCCTCATTAGTACATGATGGTTTTGTTTAAATACTCACACTAACCCTTTTTGGTTTTAGTAAATGGTTGGATCTAGCAGGCACCAATGTAATAGTAGTTGTGAAGGAAACTGTGACAGTTTTCTGAGCAAACACTTGAATGATATGGGAGCTGCAATGATAACTCTTGTGTTTATCCTCAACCAAATATCTGGAGTCATGATTGACCACCTAAACCTTGGTGATTTCTATGAGGCATCATATATGCGAGAAACAAATCCCTACGGAACTACAGGTAATAATCATAAAGGTATGTGTGTTCAAAAACCTATGTGTCAAAGATGTGGAAAGAAACACCTAGGAAAATGTTTCAAAGGGACAGAAATATGCTATAGATGTGGAAATGAAGGTCATAAAGCAAGAACCTGCCATGGAAAAAGGAAGCATCTAGTTGACTCGAGGAAAGGGAAAGAAGTTCATTCTGAGGGATCAATTAAATGTTTTAAATGTGGTGTGCATGGTCATTATGCAAACACATGTCCTATGAAGAAGTTTTGTGAATGGGATCACCAAGATCGTACAAATGTTCTTTTACCAATACCTAATGCTATTCCGATTGAGGATGAAGAAACTGAAAATGACCAATCAGAGGTATGGATTATTTCATGACTATTGTTTTCCTATTTTGGAATCTTAGGATATGATTCATGATTTTGTTTATAGGAAATAAGTATTTCAGAATAAGTTGGAAAGGAATGGTTAATGGATCATGAAGAATGTTGAATGAGTAAGATGTCAACATATAAGGTCTTCAAGAGTTATGGTGAAATTCTTAAGAGTATTAAGTCTCTTTTGATGATGGGGTTACATTAGAAGACTTTTTATATTATGTGTAACCCTGATGTTTAATATATGAAAATTTTATTCAAGGAATACTTATCTTTTCTTTTGTGGACATAGTTATAAAGAACCATTTGGGTTTATATGATCCTTACTTTTGAGGTAATTATGGGTTACTATATGTTATGATTGAAGTGAAATGCATGAGATAAAATTGAGGTTAAATTATGTTCTGGTTATTTTTGATGATTTAATCCCTTTTTGGGGAATGTTTTGAGAATTATATAGTTTTGGGAAAAGGAAAACACGCAGACCGTGTGACTACCCGTCGCGTCGGACAAAGCTGCGGGAATCGAACCCACAACCAAAGTGCGACTGGTATTTATCGCCTACCACTGGACTACGTGAAGTCCCTGGTTAGTTTGACTGATTCTTTTTAGTTATATGATTTTATGAATTAAGAGTAAGTTGATTTTGGGTTATTTATGAAAATGATTAACCTATCATGGAGGATATGTGATTAGGTTAATTACTTTTTAATACGAGACTTTAGGAGCAACTGATGTTGTTTGGAGATAAATGTTACGATTTAACTTGGAAGACTATGTGACTAAATCCCTCAAATATTTGGGTTTCAATCTTAGTTTGGTTAACTTTGAATAATTTTATGGACAAATTGTTTATCGGATGGTCCTCATTGAACCTTGGGTTTTGTTGGACAAATTTTGGAGATTAAGCATAGATTTTTTTTAAAGGGTTATCCTTTTCTAGATTATCTGATCTTGTACTAACTTTTTGGTTTTGGTTTTGGTTAAAACCTAAAGACATGGGAAGTATATAGTTCTCTTTGGTGGATTAGGTGATTCTCTAGAAGTTGATTATAATACTCTTAATATGAACTAGTCTTCCTAAATACTCGTCTTTTGGAGAAAATATGAGTTTGTGTAATGAATCTAATAAAAGTTGAAAGTCAACATGATGAGTGATTATGTTTCCTTATGAATACATTCCTCAATGAAAAGTAACTTAAAACAAAAATGTTTTCTATTAACTTTTCCTACTGGGGAATCGAATACCATTTAACCCATCACAAGTTAGTGATTTTCTTATCGTTAACTTTCTCCTAGACATGTTTTCTATCACTCTCCCTCGAGAACATGACCCTTTTGTTTTTCTTGCATGTCCATGTTTTCTTACATGGAATCCTAGTATGGGTTAACTCAGGTAACCTCTGTACTTATCGTTCATTATTTTAAAGTGATTTATTTACCAACTCTTGTTCTGATGTGGGACTTTCAAGGATGTTTCCAAGCTCAATTTTAAAATTGCGAGGACGCAATTCTCAAAAGGGGGGAAGGATGTAACACCCCAAGTAAATAAATAATATGAAATTTTCATATTTATCCATATTTGTGAATAAAATATTAATATTACTTTAAAGGGGACGCTATGCACGATGGCGTACCCAATACGCAACAATGAGTTTCTTGGGAATCTTGCATTGCACTCTAATAATAAAATAATATTATGGTAGTTAACGTCTAGCCATTGTAATGGAGGGAATGAACAGAACTAACTAAAAAATGATTATATATGTTTGTCAGATATTTTTAATCTTTACAATAAATGTTATTGGATTAAAAATGTGAATGAATTCAATTTTATGCGTAAACATTTCAATATTCTTTAAAAAGTTGATTAACCGCCTTTTGATGGAGAAGCTCTTGTAAATCCACTTTTTGACGATTTTATTTGTTATATTTGAAAAAATAAAATTCTTTTTTAGAATCGGGACCTCAAAATTTACTTTGTGTAAATTTTTGGTATTTTTCTGAAAAAGTTCAATTTTTAATGAATAGTGAAAAATGTTGTATTTTATTTCAAAACATCTATTTATTCTGATTTATTTATATGATTAGATTATCTTCTGAATTGGTTTTAAAGTGAAATTAGAATATATTGTTACCATTTAATACAATATCGATCGTTGGAATTAATTTCACTTTGAAAATGGACTTAAACTAGTGTCAATCTTTTGATACTTATTGTTTCATAAAAACACGCTATTTGCTCTGACAGCTGGAATTAATTATTAAATTAATTAATACAACTAATATGTTTTGAATTTTGTAAAATAGACATAATTTTTGAATTCTGAATATCAAATATATCTTAGGGTGATGTTTTGGTATTTTTCTGAAAAACTTCAATTTTTGATGAATAGTGAAACCACTAAGTGGTACTTATAAAAACTGATTTTCCGTTTAAATAAAATTTTTCCATCATTGTGTGTTGAATTTCAAAAATCCGACATACATGGTTTTCATTAAGAATTAAAATGTGGTTCAATTGGATTAAAATAATTTTTTGGTGAATAGTAACTTATTAAGTTTTTAATCGCGATTAGATGTAATTAGTGTAGTTTAAGGTAAGAATAATGTTTTAATAAAATGAAATGACTTAGACACATGTCCTACCCTAATTTTATGTGTCATGAACGACCAAGACAATCCATGGGTCAACTTGGGGACCCCATGGAGCCACTTTGGTTGTAAAATGACATAAATACCTTTTTATTTAATGTTAAAGTAAAAATGACACACACATGAAATGTTTTACTAAAACAATTTTTACATGGGGTTATGAAAGTAATATTTTTCACTATAAATAGTCATTGAAAATCTAAAAATATTTACTACACCATAGTATTTTTTTATAATTTTTAGACATTAAATAAATTAAATTATTTATGACATCATGATGATGCAGCGATGACCTCATTATTTAACGATTTAAATAAAATGGAATGATAATGTAATATCTAAGACCTACACATGTCCAAAACATATTGGATGAGTGTATTTCTAACCATTATCACCTTATCCTCGAAATAAATCAATGTGGGACCTTTAAAATCCGAAACTCTTTTGAAAAAAATGTAACATTTTGTAACTTTACAAGAGTGCCCCTCCTCTCCTCTTATAAAAGGCCCCCACCTCTACCTCCGTACCCACACTCACAAAGCCCTTGGATCGGCCAACCCCTACCAATTTTGTCTCTCCACATCCCTCTATAACTCCTTGAGGCCTCACTTTGGGCAGAAGTCTTCCCAAGGAAGCCTTTTATCTCAAACCAATGGGAGTTACCCGATTTTAAGGTAATGTCTTCACTTGAGTCCTTTTGTTTTATTTTGCCTCTCCAACCACCTAAACTCTTTTGATTCATTTCTTTTGTAACAAATCCAGTATCTTCAATATACTAGGATGTTTTTATAAGAAATATTCGAGCTACACTTACACACACCTACATCTAATGGTTAAAGAACATATTGTTTCCATGGATGGAAAATTTCTGCCTCACGAAACGATGATTGTTCAACACTCATATAACACCTTCAAAGGTGGCCATTAAGATGTCACTATATTTATATATGATATATAATATGTTTATGTTTTCCTTAAGATTCTGTATTATTCATTTTTATCATACCTTTATGGCTTCCATTATGGGTAAACATGATAATTTCATTTTAGGAAGTGCGGACTACCTTCCCCTCAAATTGATTTGATTCGTTAATGCCATATGTGGGACGTATAAAGGATGGATTTAATGTTATTATATATGATGTCATACTGGAATTATAATATACCTATATATCATTATTATTTCTTTCCATTAAATTATGATATAGAAATGAATGTAGCGTTCATGCGTACTTACGACTTACCGTGTCCATGAACGGTGCATTTCATTTCTTATCCCCAAATGTAATGTACTATTATAAGTACATGTATATAATGGATATATATGATGAATGATACATCTAAATGATGAATATAATTCTGTAATTAAAATATACATACCTATCATTTAGTTTTACTTCCATTAATATGACAAATAAATGAAAGTAGTGTTCATGCGTACGTACGGCTTATCATCTCCATGAACGGTGCATTTCATTTCTTATCTCCAAATGATTATGAAATATTATAAATACATGTATATTCTGGGTATATATGATATATATGATATCCAAATCATGAATATAATTCTGGATATAATGAACCATTGACCACACGAACAACATGTAATTGTAAGAGGTTCACTTTCGACTTAAGAACCAAATATCGACAAAACAAACATTATTAACTTAAATGATTACATAATGTTTATAAAATGTAAATAAGTGATATAAAATGAATAATGAACATGAAAAAGGTTCTTAAGAAAATATAAATTAACTCAAGTTTATTATTCAGGATGTTAAAGAACGATCGAGTCAAGTCGGACCCGAGGTAAGGGATCATACTCCTCTCTTTCTTTTTAAGTACGCTCTTTTATGTCATTCCTTTTAAAGCTCATCTTTCTTGTTATTGGGATGTTATTTTATATTACTCTTACTGTATTTTTTATTTTTCATATGATTAGAGACCCTATTCTCTCTCATCAATCCATTTTGGATGTTTTGTGTGGCGCCGTTAGGCTGCTGAATTTTCTTAAGAGATCTAACCTCTCTCCTTCTTTTTAAGTACTCTTCTTTATGTCACTTCTTTTAAGCTCCTCTTTTTTATATTGGGGGATTTTCATTTCCTTTTTCTGTAAAAATTATCTTAATATGATGATAGACCCTATTTTCTCTCATCAATCCATTTTGGATGTTTTAAGTGGCGTCGTTAGGCTGCCGAGTTTTCGTAAGGGATTTTTCATCTCACTTTTATTCCCGTGAGATTTATGCTACATTTCCAACAATTTCCTTTGAGTGTTGTATGTAATTCCCATTATTCTAATCTTTGTATAATATACTTTCGTTTATGAGTATTTACATCAATGATGTATTGTCCTTCTTTCATGGGGTGTATGTTTCGAAAGATACCCAAGTCAGTAAGGGCACCTTTCACCCTCCTCTTTTTAAAAGACTTCTTTTGTTGGGTCTTTTAATTCACATATTGTTATGTTGGGATATGTTATCATATATCCTTATTGATGTAAATTTTATGTCCAAGTTATGAGATACCATTTTTTATCTCTCATCAACTCTTTTTCTGAACTTTGATGTGATGCCGTTAGGCTGTCAAATTTTTGCAAGGGAACTTTTAACCAAAATTTGATTCATTGGGATAAACTTGTACTCCTTGAATATGTCATTCTATGAATATGTGTGAATAACCTATGATTGTTTTACACTTAATATCCACTTATATTTGGTGTATTTGTTTGTCACACATAATTATGAAATTGATTTATCCTTAATCTAAGGATACTGTCTTTGTAAGGGTCTTCGTCTCAATATCCATTCATTGAGGCATATTTTGTTTTATACACAACCTTCTTTTATACGGTGTATAAACCACTTTGACATTTACGTTTATTCAAAAAGAATCTTTTTTCTACGAAGCGTTTTACTAAACGAAAAAAAGGAATGTTTCTTTTTACATACGCAGTGACAATGACCTTTTCCTCCGCCGCGTGTACTATTTGATCTTTGGCTTCCTCAACAAGCCGAAATGTTTTTTAAAATAAAATAAATACCATATACTTTTCTTTGTATTTTGGTATTGAAAATGGTTTTGATAAAGGATTCCATTATTTCAATATATTTAAATGATATATTTTGATTGAAATGTGGAAATTTTATCATTCCTTTATGTTGGTTTTATGTGTTATAATTTTATAGTGGTACTTGGACATTTTTCGGGTGGTTACGTGATAAACCATATGATGGGTGGTGCCGTAAATACCAGGATGGGTGGTTACGTTATAACCTCCAATTCATTGGGTATGGAAGTCGGCCGTATGGATATTCCATTAAGTATGTATGGAAGTTGGCCGAATGGCTATTTCATTAAGTGATATGTGTGGAAGTCGACCTTATGGTTATTCCACTTAAGTATGTTTATGTCCCAAGTTACCTTAATATGTGATGTGATCTTTATATGGGTTTTATGGTAATCTATTGGTTACAGAAGGGTATGTAATGAACTTTTATTCAGTGAAGAGTTTTTACTACTTCTTAAAGGTGAAAAGTATTACTTTGTTAAAGTATACATGGTTTACTTGTAGTTTTGAAAAACTAATATTTTTCATTCTTTTTGTATCCCTTACTGAGCTTTTAATGCTCATCCCATGTTTTTGAAATGTTTTTCACAGGACATAACGTGGAATAGGGTCAAGGATGGGAACAAGGGAAAGTCATGCTACCAAAAACATGGAACTAGACATGTTTCGTTTTAAGAGTTTTTATTTTATGGAAACATAGTAGAAGTTTCTACTTTGTAATCTTTTGAGATGTAATAGTTATGTCCTAATTCTCTAAAACTCTAAACCTGAAAATATCCTCAATGTGAATTATTCATTTAATTAAATTTTAAGTATGGTTTAAGGTAGGGGCCTTATACTATGATTCAATCCATATTCCCTTGCATACCCGTGTAGTATTCTTGGTTAAGATTGTTATCCTATGATATTGTAATTTTATAGATTACATGTAATTGTAAATATTCTAGTCTTTATTTCATATGCCTCATGCCATGCCTTACCTGTTTCTTAATGCATTAAGAATTTATCATATAAATTATTCCATGATTGCTTGGCCATAGTTTCTTAGTTAGGTTATTTTTCAGCATTTTATTTTTATAGGATTCATAGATCGATGGTGATTATATAAATTCTATTTCTTTTTTTTCTGCACCCCTTGGTTGTAATAGTTCACCTTCTACGGGCAGGGATAAAACCTAATTGGCGGATGCCATGGATGGACTCTCTATGCTTGGTTTTATATAATTGAACCATATAGAGTGATACATTGTCTTTCAAGGTATGGTTTCTCCTAGTGATTTTACATATAATTGTGAGTGACACTAATTTCCCAAGGGAGAAACCGAGGATGGAACTCTTGGAAAGATAGATAGACCATGCCTTGAGTGATACCCCGTCCCCAATGTGATATACTTGGTACAGAATTAGAGTTCACCATACCATGAGTGATATAAGGGATGTTTTATGGGTTTCATTTGATGGAATAAGAAATATTGGTTCTATCAGAGAAACCTATGAAGACCCTTGGGATTAAATTTAGATAACCTTTGAACGGATTCTGACACCACCAATGGATTTTATGGATTCATTTATTTTTTTGTGAAAATGTTATGTCTTACATATATATTATGATCATGATTATTTGATGAAATGGAATTTTGGACTCAAAGATAAATCAAAATCTTTGGGGTTTCATTTACTTCAGTTGAATCTTTTGTATTGGCCCTTCTATATATGAAAGGAATTAGATTGGTACCTCTTTCAGACATCCGAATTAGATAAGATTAGGTGGTATTGGTTGGGTGGTCACTTAGGAACCTATAAGGGTGGGGGGTTATTGTTTAAATTTTACATATTACTACATTTATAAGCTCTGATTGACTGTCTATTATTTATTTCATGAAACAGATCGTCCTAGACAAACCGGGTCATGATCTATTGAGATTATATCTCAAACCCTGTCTGGGACACCCTTATCACCAAATAATGTTTTATTATAAATATCTTGGATAAATTTATGTATGTTACATACATTTATTGATTGATTTACAACATTAGAATGGATCATGAGGTAGGGGATTGAGCCTATTCCCAAGGTGCTTATAGTTGCAGTTTTTTCGTTTTTTATATTTTTCTACATGTAGAATATTCTTGTACCCCCAACACACCATATCCTTATTTTGTATAGAAATTTGAAATCATGATCTTCATTTTTTTCTACATTATCAATATTATTCTAATTCAAGTAGTTTACTTCTCTTACATGGTATATTATTATTTTGTGTTTTATCTACTAATATCTATTTTTGATTTATGCTCCTCAAATTTTTACTATTATTTCTTATATTAATACTATAATTAAGGAGATAATAGTCTCCCTATTGACATACCCAATGAAATCATGACTAGTTAAAATTCTCTAGCATCCAGGGAGATGCACTTGAGGACTTGAGGCCCATAGACATGGGCCTTAGTTTAGTGGCACCCATGGTGGGATGATACAAAGTGGTATCATATGATATTTACTTTGTTTCATTCTATATGGTTTTGGACATGAGAGCAAGACATTTGAATTTGGAACTGACCCTATGATTGGAAATATCTAACCCATGTATCAGGGAACGCAAATTTAATGGGATGAGAAATTATAGTGACTGATTATTCCATTTATGGTTGATAGGACTTCACTGTTGGGTGATTCACTAGTTTTATGATGCTACTATATTGACATTATTGATATTGTGTTTTTTTAATAATTTATACTAATGATGTAACACCCCGAGCTTCCATGATACTCTTCTCATTCAATAATGTAATAGCTTGCATTGTACGCAACATCGAGTTCCAACACACTGCAACTAATCAAAGTAGCAGTTATGAATAGTAATACCTAATTTTTGAAATTTTATAAATTTTATTTATCAAAATGGACTTCATTTTTGGATTCGGAATATCGAAATTAGCCTATTTTGAATTTTTGGTATTTTTCTGAGAACTTCTATTTTTTATGAATAGTGAAAAATACTTAAAACAAATTTTTTAATAAAAATAATTTATAGTGATAAATTATACTATTGAGTTGTTTTAAAGTATAATTAGAATATATTTTTACCATTTTATCCAATGGTGGTCATTAGAATTAATTTAACATTGAAATTGGACATAAACAATAGCCAATCTTTTGATATAAATTGTTTCTTAAAAACACGCTATTTGTTGTGACAGCGGGAATTAATTATAAAATTAACTAATGCAACTTATATGTTTGGAATTTTTTAAAATAGACATAATTTTTGAATTTGGAATATCAATTATAGCTTAGGGTGAAATTGTGGCATTGTTCTGAAAAACTTCAATTTTTGATGAATAGTGAAACCACTAAGTGGTAGTTAAATAACTGATTTTTCATTTAAATGAAATATTACCACTTCTGTGATTTGATTTTCAAAAATCCTACATACATGGTTGTCATTAAGATGTAAAATGTGGTTTAATGAGATTAAAATAATTTTTTGGTGAATAGTAACTTTTAAGTTCTTAATCGCGATTAAAGGTAATTAGTGTAGTTTAAGGTAAAATCAATGTTTAAATAATATGATATGAGCTTGAAACTTGTCCTACTCCTGTTGGATTAGTCATGGCCTACCAAGAAAACCCATGGGTCAACTTGGGGACCCCATGGAGCCACTTTAGTTGGAAAATGGCATTAATATATAATTATTTAATGTTAAAATTAAATTGACACAAACATGAGTTGTTTTACTAAAACAGTTTTTAAGTGGGGTTACACAAGTCCAAATTTTGATTATAAATATTATTTAGAAAGATTAAAAGATTTAATACATCATAGTATTTTTTTATAATTTTTAGACATTAAATAAATTAAATTAGTTATGACATCATGATGATGCAGCGATGACCTCATTATTTAACGATTTAAATAAAATGAGAAGATAATGTAAAATCCAAGGCTTAAACTTGTCCAAATCCTATTGTATGAGGGAATTTAGAACCCTTATCACCTTATCCTAGAATTATACAAGTGTGGGACCTTTATAATCCTAAAAGAATTGTATAATAGAATACTATTTCATTACTTTCCAAAAGTGCCCCTCCTCTCCACTTATAAAAGGCCCCCACCTCTCCCACCTTATTCACACCTTCAAGCCATTTGGCTCGGCCAAACTCTGCCCAAATACTCTCCCAACTTCCCCCTCTTACTCCTAGAAGCCTCACTTTGGGCAGAACTCTTCTCAAGGAAGCCTTTGGCTCAAATCAAAAAGAGTTACCCGATTTTGAGGTAATGTCTTCTCTAATGTTGTTTTGTTTTATTTTTCTTCTCCAACCACCTAAAATCTTTTTATTCATTTCTTTTGTAACAACCCCAGTATCCTCAATATACTAGGATGTTGTTTTAAGAAGGATTCTAGCTACAATTACACACACCTACATCTAATGGTTAAAGAACATACGGTTTCTGTGGATGGCGAATTTCTGCCTCACGAAACGATGATTGTTCAACACTCATATAACACCTTCAAAGGTGGACATTAAGATGTCACTATATTTATATATGATATAAAATATGTTTATGTTTTCCTTATGCTTCTGTATTTCTCATTTATGGCATACTTTATGATTTCCATTATGGGTAAACGCGATAATTTCATTTTAGGAAGTGCGGACTACCGCCCCCTCAAAGTGATGTGAATCGTTAATGCCATATGTGGGATGTATAAAGGATGGAGTAAATGATATTATATATGATATTATACTGGAACTATATTATACCATTATATAATTATGATTTCATTCCATTAAATACGAAATAGAAATGAAAGTAGCGTTCATGCGTACGTACGGCTTACCGTCTCCATGAACGGTGCATTTCATTTCTTACCACTAAATGTTACATAATATTATAAATGAATGTATATACTGGATATATAAGATTTATATGACATCTAAATCATGAATATAATTTTGGAGATCATGGATATTCTACCACATAAACAACTTGTAATTATAAGAAGTTTATTGTTGACTCAAGTACCAAAGATCGAAAAAATGACCGTTATTAACTTAAATAATTACATAATGTTCATATCATTGTAATAAGTGATATAATAAGGATAATGAAATTGAAAATGGTTCTTAATAAGGTATATATTAACTCTAGTTTATTATTCAGGAGGTTAAAGAACGGTTGAGTCAAGTCAGACACAAGGTAAGTGAACTTCTTAACCCAATTTCCATTCTTTGGGTTAATCTCCTACTTTCAAATTAAGTCATTATATTATTATGTCCTATCTTGTATTTGTACTTTAATTATGTGTAATTATATTGAATACACATAATAGATCTATTTTATTTAAAAAATGATCTTTGTAAGGGAACTTCTTAACCCAATTTCAATTCTTTGGGTTAATCTCCTACTTTCAAATTATGTCATGATATTATTATGTCTTATCTTGTATTTTTACATTATTTATGTGTAATAATAGTGAATACACATAATAGAACTACTTTATAAAAAATTTATCCTTTTAAGGACTTCGTCTCAATCCCCTTTCATTGAGGCATATTTGGTTTTATACACAACTTTCTTTTATACGGTGTATAAACCCCCTTTGACTTTTATGTTTATTCAAAAGGAATCTTTTTATATGAAGGGTTTTACTAAACGACAAAAAGGGAATGTTTTTCTTTCCGTACATATGCGGTGACAACGACTTCTCCGCCGCCGTGACCATTATTTGAGTTTTGGCTTCCTCTACAAGCCATCTTTTTTTAATGAAAAATAAATACAAAGTTTTAACATTCTTTTATTTTGGTATTGAAAATGGTTTTAAGGAGTTTTTATTATATCAACGTGTTGTATTGATATCTTGTGATCGAAATGTGGAAATGTTATGTTTCCTTTATTCATGTTTTATGTGATACGATTATGTTATGGTTTATGATATGTTTAAAACTATTCATATGAGGAATGCATTGGACTTAATAAGTGACGGGTGGAGCCCGCTATAGCTCCTCGATGCATCGGCAGGTCTCATGAGACAAACTAGTGTCTTGGCACGAGGCCTTGACAAAATCTTATTTGTGGTCTTGGCACGAGGCCTTGACTACGTGGTTATGATAGTCTGGCATTATGCATTCCATCATTATGAAAGTGGTTATTGATATTTCATGTGATTATTCGACCATTAGAATATCCATTTGAAGAAGTAAATGGCATTATCTCATTTTACTTTTGCCATATTATGTTGAAGTTCAAGTTTAAAAGGCTTTTGTTTTAGTTATACATTGCCTTAAATGTTAATGTTTATTTATGAAAGCTTCCTCTATATTGTTAACCTTACTGAGTATCTGAGCTCACCCCTTTCAATGTTTTAATATTTTTCCAGGATGTGAAGAAGTATTTTATGAATGACCTGCAGGGGTAGTCATAAAGGGATATGATTGTGGACTATGAAGACCATGTTATTGTAGTTTTTCACTTTATGATGTAATGTAACATTTATGAATGTATCTAGTGTTTGCAAGGCTACTAAACTAATCGGTCTTTCGAGACTTGTGCTTTTGTGATCATGCCAATGTTACGAAGTAATGTACCGACTCTGGGTAGCTGGGGTCAGGGCGTTACAGTTGGTATCAGAGGCAGTTTAGTACTAAACTTGGAAGCTAGATTTAGATAAACTCTGATTAGAGCACATAGCCCAAAGATAGACGTTGAGGATTAGTATAGAAGAACTTCCTATAATTATGGTATTGTAGAGATTTTGTGAGTTTTCTGAGAAATACATCCCTGTCTGGATACAAGCAGGTAGAGGCGGCTCTGGCATAGATGTACCTAGGGGTAAAACCCAAAAACACCGCTTTGAGCTAGACTCGAACGGGAACTGGTGCACGACAATGGGCCTTGCTGCACTCTTGGTTAAGACACTCCCGGGGGATATGCTTAGGATAATTCCCATTTTCTTTACAAACCACTATGAACCGTTATGAGTATATACTTCCTCAAATAAAACCTTTTTATGATTATGGATTATATCCATAAATATTTCAATTTATGTTAAGTATTTTACAGGTATGGAATTATGTATTTTGATTCATAAACTAATCTAGTTTACGCCATTGTTTAGAAATGGCGCCTAGTGAAAGGAATGGAAACCGTATCAATGCACGCACTCTGTGTAGGGATTTCCCTCCTGCTCAAGATAATTATTGTGGATCTGGAGATACAAATGGTGCTGATCAACTTATTACCATACTGGGACAACTCACTCAAGTTATGAATAATAACCTTACTCGTATGGATCACCCTGATACACAACGTGGAGGATCAATTTTAGACCGCTTCATGAGGCAACAACCACCATCATTTAATGGGGGTACAAATCCGTTAGTAGCTAAGCAATGGATAAACTCCTTAGAGAAAATATTTCATGCCTTGGGGAGTAGCGAAAGGGAGAAGGTTGTCATGGAAGTTTACCGCCTCACTGGAGATGCCGATCAGTGGTGGTCACTGATTCAAAACACAAAGGAAGATGATGACGTATCGAATATGGAATAGAGGGAGTTCAAAGAGCTTTTCATAGAACAATACTTTCCTCGTGACCATCGAGCAGATATGGAAAGGCAATTTCTGAGTCTAAGGCAGAAGGAGGATGAGAATGTCGCAAAGTATGAGGCTAACTTTACAAGGTTAGCGAGGCATGCTGCCGATTATATACGTAACCCAAGGAGTAATATTGATCATTTATTTGATGGGTTAAAACCATTTCTCCATCGAGCTTTAGTATCACAATCCTTCTCATCATACGAAGATATTGTCTCGTGTGCTATCATGACAGAAAAGGAATTCTCTAAGTCTTATGACAACAAAGTAAAGCAAGAGAAGAAGAGAATGGTGGAACAAGAGACAGATAAAGGGAAAAAGGGAAAGAAGGATTTCCCATTATGTGATAATTGTGGGAAGAATCACCCTGGTACATGCCTAAAAGGAATGGGAGTTTTTTATAAATGTGGAGAAAAAGGTCACCAGGCTCGTGATTGCAAGGGAATGAAAGAGGCTATCAATGTTGAATGCTACAATTCTAGGGAAATGGGGCATTATGAAAATGAATGTCCTAAGAGTCAGGGAAACTTACCTCAGAAAAGGCCAAGGGATCAAGGCCAATCTTATGTTGTGACTACAGTTGAAGTGGAATAATTAATGTATTGGTGCTTTTGGACTCAAGGATTATATTCTGGTTATAATAATAATGTGATATACATAAGGATTGTACTGCAGTACTTGTTGGTTATCATTAAGGTTTTAATATGATTAAGGAAATCATATTTTTAGTATGTGACAATAAGATAAACTTTACTTTGTTTAGGGAATCTAATTTTACAATTGATTTTGGAATTTAAGGACCCTTTAGAGAAAGTCTGTATGGTGGTATTTTGGATAACTATAAAGGTTGGAATGGATTAAGTTGAAATTTGGATAGTATTGTTTACGGTTAAAACATTTCTGAAGAATATTTTTGGAATATTATAATACTATAGTTTTAGGAAAAGGAAAACCTGGAGGGTGGGGCATAAACCGTCGCGTCGGACAAAGATGCAGGAATCGAACCCACAACCATAGTGCGACATGCCTTTATTTCATACCACTAGCCTACAGGAAGTCCCTGGTTATTATAAAATAATTTTTCTAATATAAATGGTATGTGTTAACATTTGGAACCTTATACAATTAGGATAAGTATAATATTTTTGAGTTCTATTATCTTTTTGAGTGAAAGATGAGTTGAAAGTTGAAACTCTAATTGTCAAGCATAAATATATATATACCTATCTCTTATTCAATGATTAAATTAATTCTTAAAGTTTATTAAAGGGATATTAAAAAAAAATTGTTATCCTAATACCTTATGCCTTTTTGAACTAATGATTTTTTTTAAATCAACATAGATTGAAGGCTTTGAGGCCCTCAATTTGACAGTTGATTGTGATTGATGACCTCAATCACCCATACAAATATTTATGTTTTTCATACAAGTATATTTCTCTAATTTCCACCAATGTTCTCCTTATCGAGAT
This sequence comes from Viscum album, assembly GCA_963277665.1. Classification (NCBI taxonomy): domain Eukaryota; kingdom Viridiplantae; phylum Streptophyta; class Magnoliopsida; order Santalales; family Viscaceae; genus Viscum; species Viscum album. The sequence continues at coordinate 1,702,086,055 of OY728121.1, read as the reverse complement.
CGTAATTTGGTGGTGACTTTCTTATTTCCATTTCCCTCTTATTAAGGCTAAATTTTATTAATCTTATTTCCGATGTGGGTTTTCCACAAAGGTATTTTCTCTTTTCAACATTATATTTTCAAAGAAAAAAATTTCAAATTGTGAGGACGCAATTTATTGATGGAGGGGAGAATGTAACACCCCGAGCTTCCATGATACGCTTCTCATTCAATAATGTAATAGCTTGCATTGTACGCAACATCGAGTTCCAACACACTACAACTAATCAAAGTAGCCGTTATGAATAGTAATACCTACTTTTTGAAATTTTATAAATTTTATTTATCAAAATGGACTTCATTTTTGGATTCGGAATATCGAAATTAGCCTATGTTGAATTTTTGGTATTTTTCTGAGAACTTCTATTTTTTATGAATAGTGAAAAATACTTAAAACAACTTTTTTAATCAAAATAATTTATAGTGATAAATTATAATATTGAGTTGTTTTAAAGTATAATTAGAATATATTTATACCATTTTATCCAATGGTGGTCATTAGAAATAATTTAACATTGAAATTGGACATAAACAATTGCCAATCTTTTGATATAAATTGTTTCTTAAAAACACGCTATTTGTTGTGACAGCGGGAATTAATTATAAAATTAACTAATGAAACTTATATGTTTGGAATTTTTTAAAATAGACATCATTTTTGAATTTGGAATATCAATTATAGCTTAGGGTGAAATTTTGTCATTGTTCTGAAAAACTTCAATTTTTGATGAATAGTGAAACCACTAAGTGGTAGTTAAATAACTGATTTTTCATTTAAATGAAATATTACCACTTCTGTGATTTGATTTTCAAAAATCCTACATACATGGTTTTCATTATGAAGTAAAATGTGGTTCAATGAGATTAAAATAATTTTTTGGTGAATTGTAACTTTTATGTTCTAAATCGCGATTAGAGGTAATTAGTGTAGTTTAAGGTAAAAACAATGTTTTAATAATATGATATGAGCTTGACACTTGTCCTAATCCTATTGGATGAGTCATGGCCGACCAAGAAACCCCATGGGTAAACTTGGGGACCCCATGGAGCCACTTTAATTGGAAAATGACATTAATATATATTTATTTAATGTTAAAATTAAATTGACACAAACATGAGTTGTTTTACTAAAACAATTTTTAAGTGGGGTTACACAAGTCCAAATTTTGATTATAAATATTAATTAGAAAGATAAAAAGATTTCCTACATCATAGTATTTTTTTTATAATTTTTAGACATTATATAAATTAAATTAGTTATGACATCATGATGATGCAGCGATGACCTCATTATTTAATGATTTAAATAAAATGAGAAGATAATGTAAAATAAAAGGCTTAAACTTGTCCAAAGCCTATTGGATGAGGATATTTCGAACCCTTATCACCTTAGCCTAGAATTATACAAGTGTGGGACCTTTAGAATCCTAAAATAATTGTATAATAGAATAACATTTCATTACTTTCCAAAAGTGCCCCTCCTCTCCACTTATAAAAGTCCCCCACCTCTCCCACCTTATTCACACCATAAAGCCATTTGTCTCGGCCAAACTCTGCGCAAATACTCTCCCAAATTCCTCCTCTTACTCCTAGAAGACTCACTTTTGGCAGAACCCTTCTAAAGGAAGCCTTTGGCTCAAATGAAAAAGAGTTACCCGATTTTGAGGTAATGTCTTCTCTAATGTTGTTTTGTTTTATTTTTATTCTCCAACCCCATAAACTCTTTTTATTCATTTCTTTTGTAACAACACAAGTATCCTCAATATACTATGATGTTGTTATAAGAAGTATTCTAGCTAAAATTACCCACACCTACATCTAATGGTTAAAGAACATACGGTTTCTGTGGATGGCGAATTTCTGCCTCACGAAACGATGATTGTTCAACACTCATATAACACCTTCAAAGGTGGCCATTAAGATGTCACTATATTTATATATGATATAAAATATGTTTATGTTTTCCTTATGCTTCTGTATTTCTCATTTATGGCATACTTTATGATTTCCATTATGGGTAAACGTGATAATTTCATTTTAGGAAGTGCGGACTACCGCCCCCTCAAAGTGATGTGAATCGTTAATGCCATATGTGGGATGTATAAAGGATGGAGTAAATGATATTATATATGATATTATACTGGAACTATATTATACCTTTATATAATTATGATTTCATTCCATTAAATACGAAATATAAATGAAAGTAGCGTTCATGCGTACGTACGGCTTACCGTCTCCATGAACGGTGCATTTCATTTCTTACCTCTAAATGTTACGTAATATTATAAATGAATGTATATACTGGATATATAAGATATATATGACATCTAAATCATGAATATAATTCTGGAGATAATTTATATTCTACCACATAAACAACTTGTAATTATAAGAAGTTTATTGTTGACTCAAGTACCAAAGATCGACAAAACGACCGTTATTAACTTAAATAATTACATAATGTTCATATAATTGTAATAAGTGATATAATAAGGATAATGAAATTGAAAATGGTTCTTAATAATGTATATATTAACTCTAGTTTATTATTCAGGAGGTTAAAGAACGGTTGAGTCAAGTCAGACATAAGGTAAGGGAACTTCTTAACCCAATTTCCATTCTTTGGGTTAATCTCCTACTTTCAAATTACGTCATTATATTATTATGTCCCATATTGTATTTGTACTTTACTTATGTGTAATTATATTTAATACACATAATAGATCTATTTTATTTAAAAAATGATCTTTGTAAGGGAACTTCTTAACCCAATTTCAATTCTTGGGGTTAATCTCCTACTTTCAAATTATGTCATGATATTATTATGTCCTATATTGTATTTTTACATTATTTATGTGTAATTATAGTGAATACACATAATAGACCTACTTTATAAAAAATGATCTTTTTAAGGACTTCGTCTCAATCCCCTTTCATTGAGGCATATTTGGTTTTATACACAACTTTCTTTTATACGGTGTATAAACCCCTTTGACTTTTAAGTTTATTCAAAAGGAATCTTTTTATACGAAGCGTTTTACTAAATGACAAAAAGGGAAAGTTTTTCTTTCCGTACATATGCGGCGACAACGACTTCTCCACCGCCGTGACCATTATTTGAGTTTCGTCTTCCTCTACAAGCAATCATTTTTTTTAATGAAAAATAAATACAAAGTTTTAACATTCTTTTATTTTGGTATTGAAAATGGTTTTTAAAGAGTTTTTAATATATCAACGTGTTGTATTGATATCTTGTGATTGAAATTTAGTAATTTTATGTTTCCTTTATTCATGTTTTATGTGATACGATTATGTTATGGTTTATGATATTTTTAAAACTATTCATATGAGGATTGCATTGGACTTAATAAGTGACGGGTGGAGCCCGCTATAGCTCCTCGATGCATCGGCAGGTCTCATGAGACAAACTAGTGTCTTGGCACGAGGCCTTGACAAAATCTTATTTGTGGTCTTGGCACAAGGCCTTGACTACGTTGTTATGATAATATGGCATTATGCATTCCATCATTATGAAAGTGGTTATTGATATTGCATGTGATTATTCGACCAGTAGAATATCCATGTGAAGAAGTAAATGGCATTATCTCATTTTACTTTTGCCATATTATGTTGAAGATCAAGTTTAAAAGGCTTTTGTTTTAGTTATACATTGCCTTAAATGTTAATGTTTATTTATGAAAGCTTCCTCTATATTGTTAACCTTACTGAGCATCTGAGCTCACCCCTTTCAATGTTTTAATATTTTTCCTGGATGTGAAGAAGTATTTTATGAATGACCTGCCGGGGTAGTCAGAAAGGGATATGATTTTGGACTATGAAGACCATGTTATTGTAGTTTTTCACTTTATGATGTAATGTAACATTTACAAATGTATCTACTGTTTCCAAGGCTACTAAACTAATCGGTCTTTCGAGACTTGATCTTTTGTGATCATGCCAATGTTACGAAGTAATGCACCGACTCTGGGTAGCTGGGGTCGGGGCGTTACAAATGAAATGATGTAATATTAAAATCATTAATCATAGTAGATAAAACAGTATTTAAATTTCATGCATTATTTTATAAGATATTTACATTTTAGAAAACATCACAAATTTCTTGTGATTACTATTGCCTCTTGACCAGTTAAGACTTGTAGCGCATTGATTTCTATAAACATATAAATGAGACAAACTATATTTTAGGTAATGATTTAGTTATTATTAATGGGATGCCCAATTTCAATTTATATGGTGTATGTGCCACCAAAAATTGGGATGGGGAGCCACAAAATTAAAATATTTAAGATGGGAATTAAATCATTAAATGAATTAAAAGAGTACAACATTTAAAAATTAAATGGTACTTATACATGAGAATTGTCAGGCCTAGACCTATGACTTAATATACTAACATGAAATGTGAAATGTTTCTCATGTTCTTTGTGATTCTTCTATACTTTTTGATCATCTATTCCATTCTCAAAGAGTAGGTTGAGAGTAGTTTTGGGTTTTATGGACGCCCAGTACTGGACCATCATTTGTGTTTTTCCCTTGTATTATTACACAATATAATATAAATATTTTCTTAGGAGTGCATTGGAAATTGTATAACCTGTTGATCCTAATCTAGGAACCACCTGTTGATCCTATTCTAGGAACCAATGTCTATTTTCATGAAATATTCCTTCAGTTTATGCATTCTATCCTTTGTGCTCCCTAACCAACCCTAGATATGGTAGACCCAACATGGGACTTTCTGTAGTAGAATCATCCCACCATCTAGGGAGATGGTGGGCCTCATGCTAAAGAATCATGGTTAAAATCCATGGATTATATCTTCACCCATTATGAGATTCTTCTAGAGAGGTTGGTCAAGATCACTAGGTACATGTAATGTGACTATGCCAAGCACGAGTGGGATGTCATATATTTGTTTGTGTGACTCCGAGGTATGGTTCGAGAAGACATAAAGACAACCTTCTATGATTACTTCTTCCTGGAGACATTGAGACATGACCATTCAAGGGAGTTCATGAATATTTATTAGGGCTCTATGACTATACTTCAGTATTATGCTTTCTTCACCGACCACAAGTTTTTCATGCCTCCTATGATTAGGGATTAATTGGTAACTACGAGGATTTTTGAGGATGGTAAAGGGTATTCCATCCACTAACAAGTGATATTATTTTGTTTGAATATTGTTATATAGATAGTGAACCGGAACCTTATTATGGAAAAAACCTCATAGAAGATGGAAACGTGAGACATGGTGGTTAAATTTCGAGGTAGGAAGATGATTATTATGGTAGTGCAAATATCTATTTAGAGGGTTCATGTGGGAGAGGACCTAGCCATGGGACATGCGCTAATTGATCTCTATTGCATCAGAAGTGTCAAAATTTAGGCTATAAGAAGCCTGAGTGCATGAGGAACTCAATAGAGTAATGATCTTGGGGATTTTTTTGTCCGCATCACTACTTCAACCATTATTTTATTGTAGTATCAAGTGAGTGGTGGTCCACACCAAAGCATATATCACATAAAGGATTTGATAATTCACGTGTTTCTATGAGTTGGACTCCTACTTACCGATTGGGATGAAGAAGCAATTTTAATGGAAGAGGGAGTTAGGCCTCGAAGATCCATTATTATTAGTGTTGATATTCCTAGGATTTTCAGGAGGTTTCTCAAGGTTTTAGTTTAGGTCATATGTATGATGTGCAGAAAACACCATAGGAGAAAATTCCAGGTCCATATATAGTTATAAGTACTATTCTGATGACCTTTACTTTTGTTTATTGCCTTTTTGATTTAGGTGCATCAGAGTCCTTCATATCAGATAAGGTTATGGAAATTTGTGGCCTTACAATTGAGTATTTCTATGGTGTCATAAATCTCAAAAATACATTAGGGGGTTGAAAGGGGCAATATTCTAATGTTAGGAGTTCCCCTTGAGGTAGGTGGGTGCATATTCTTCCAGTGTTTCTTCATCCTCCAGACAACCATCTTATACGCCATTCATGGTATGGATAAGCTTGTTTCATATCATTATGATGTGGATTGCTATCACCAATGAGTTTTATTCACATAAAATGAGGGAAACTCTATATTCACATGGGGATATTAGAAATGTTGGAATATTGATCTTGTCCTAAGATAACTATTCTTGGAAGAGTGATAGCTTAGTTGAAGATTCTCTTTATGAGTGATCTCAAAATAACGTTAGTAGAGTTCCCTCCTGTAATTGATCATGTCAGGGAAATATTCATTGACAATTTATCCATCTTAATTCCTGAGAGGGTGGTTGAGTTCACTATAGAGTTAGTGAGAGGGGTGACACCAGTGTCAATTACTCCATATAGGATGGAACCGAAAATTCATTAGGATCATAAGAAACAACTTTATGATCTAGAGCATGATGGTTTTATTAGAGCCCTAAAATCACAAAGGGCTTCATCAGTCATTTTTTCGAAAAACATTGATGGAACTCTTCTATGGTTTTTGGATTACTATAGACTGAACTACCTCATTGTGAAGAATCAATATTCATTTCCATATATGGAAGAACACATTGACCAGCTCTATGGAGTAACTGTTTCCCCTGATAACCATTTGACATAAAGATATCATCAGGTTAGTGCGAGGCTATCAGATATACCACATACAACATTCCAAATCATGTACAACCTATAAAATTATTTGCATATGTTTTTTGGTCAGATAAACGAATTGAAAATACTAATGTATTTGATGAATCGAGTTTCCACATATTTCATGGTTCTTTTATGGTATTATTCTTGGATAAAATTTCAGTGTACTCATGCACTAGACACAACCGTGAAAACCATCTTGATATATTGCAGAGTATACTGAGAGTGAACTAAATATATGAAAGGCTTAGTAAATTTCACTTTTGGATTCATGAGGTCAACTTCTTGGATCATATCATATATGAGGAATACGTATCAGTTGACCACGAGAAGGTGAAAGGCATGTCTTCCTGGGAGTAACCTAATAATGTGTTCGATATACATATCTTGTTAGGGTTGTATTGATATTACAAGTGATTCATTAAATACTTTTACAGCATAATAGTGAATCGCATTCCCTTGACTGAGAAAGTTGTGTAGTTAATATAGTCGGACTCTTGTGAGACTTATTTTGAAGAGTTAAAGTGAGTACTCACCTCAGCACCGATTTGGATTCATCTGATACTGGTCAAGATCCACATAGTGTATTGTGATGCCCATAAAAAAGTCTTGGTGAAATTATGAGGCATGCTGATCATTTTGTGGCATATGTGTCCCAATATCCAAGGACACATTAGGAAAATTAACTAATGTAAGTCCTTTATTTTTTAGCAATCTATCTTTCTATATGATGATGGAGTTACTAGTTATTGGGTGACAAATTCATTATTTACATGGATCATAAAAGTCTCAAATATATCTCCACACAGTGCGACTTGAATCACATGTGGCACAGGTTGGGGGAATACCTATATTACATTAATTTTTAGATTCTTATAGTCTTAAAATGTTAGATTTTTTAACTTATGGCTTGTGATGGGACAAATAGATGCAAGTCATCATGGAGACCAACAGTGAGTGGAACTTGATGGATCTATTTTTTTGACATAAACCTCGAGGATCAGGAATAGGATGTGAAACTATATCTGGCATCTTTGGTAGTGAAATCCTCCATTTTAGAGTGGGTCTATATGTAGAAGTTATCAGATTCTGGGGGACTTGTTTTGAGGTAGAGAATCATAGTAGAGAACAGGCCTCCTATTTGGATTGTTGATGGTAGTGAATCAATGCTCTTCAGTGGCCACATATGGATTCCTTCCGATTTATGTGAAGATTTGGTGAGGGAATCACATTCTTTGGTATATGAATATCATCTTGGTCTTATCATGATGTTTTGAGATATATATCACATGTATTTGTGGCTAGGTATAAAGAGGTAGATAAAAAGATTCATTACCCAGTTCTCCACATTTTAAAAGGTGAAGGAAGAGAACTAGTAACCTGATAACCTTATAAAACCACTCTCCATTCCTGAATGTAAATGGAATGACGTCACCATGGATTTTCTAATATTCTTTCCATTATCTCTTCAAGGCACTGATTCAGTTTAGGTGGTGTTCAATAGGTTAACCATGGTTGCACACTTATTACCAATCTAGGAGGACATCTCTATTGATGAGTAAGGAAGGATTTACATTTAGGAGATAGTGAGACACCATAGTGTAGCACAATATTTTATATTAGACTGAGATGTATGGTTCACATTATTGTTTTGGAAAAAGATTCCAAATTCTCTATGTTCAATTTTTTTCATGAGTACTCCATATCACACTCAGACTATAGGGTTGTTTGACCAGACCATATATGTTTTAGAGGATATTTTATGATCTAATAATATTAATTTTTGAGGTGATTAGGATAGTAATATAGATTTGGTAAGGATTTTCTAAAACAACATATTTTAGGAAAAAATTCAGATGGCCTTATATGAGGCTCTCTATGGTAGATAGTGTCGTTAACCTCTTTGCTAGAATGAGGCTGGTGAGGTAGTTTTACATGTTCCTCATATTATTCATGAAACATCAAAGTATTTCAAGGTATTTCAGAAGCATTTGGATACATATCATTACATCTAGATGTCCTATACAAATAATCACTACAGGCCTCTAGAGTTTGAGGTGGGACATCAGTTATTTTAAGGAGTATCACCATGATGGGGTTAGAGAATAATCTGGAGACATGTAATGTTTTCCCCTCATTATGTTGGGAGTTCTGAAATAGCAGAGAGGGTCTGTCAAGTATAACATAAATTTATGATACCTCAGAGGTACCATACCATGCAAAAAATATTCCATTTATCTCATATTCAATAGTACCATTGCAACCCATCTCATTTTTTGGATCCCGATGATATTGAGCATGAAGCAAACGAGTCCTCCAAGGACCATCTGATACATATCATTGATCATATCATTAATTTTATTCATAGTAGGTCTATTCGTATGGTCTATGAGACATGATAACCTGAATATTTATAAGACAAGACCTGGGAGTACGAGGTCGATGTATGTGGGTAGTGGAAAGATCTCATTTCAGATGATATCGTACCACCTTCGAAAGGGTAACTCATGGTTGAGTTGTCTTATAGAGGGTATATTGCAACTTCCCTTATTTTCCAAAAGTCATGTACTGTTAATTTTTGGATTAAATTACATTAAAACCCCCAAATTTTGATGCCAAAATGGTTAAAGGAGGCATTGAGTGTGTCTTGGGATCATTCGAAACTTAGAGACCCAAAATGGGAAGAGGTAGACTGGGCCACACGGCTAGAGATAAATATAATGAACAACCTTCGTTTTTTCCTAATCATTATAGCTATGGAAAATGGATACTCAAGGGATTCATAGTGTGTCTGTAACAATATAACCTAAAGCACAAGACCAAGTAACCCCCATGCATATTTTGGACAGTGGGTTTTGAAAGGGTTATAAAAGGTTAGTCAAATCATGTGATTAACCATGCAAGGTTAAACCTTATAGAAATGAATGGAGAACAATTTTCACATGGTTTTTCCTAAACATTCATACAACCCATGGACAATGTATTTGAGGGTGAAATTACTATTCTACCCGAAATGAATTTTTTAAACCTATTCTTCATTCCCCTCTCTACTCTCCCATAGGATTTTCCCTGTCCCCCATTGGGAATGGGTCTCCTCTTAATATCATAATAGTGTTTGAGCTATATCCCTTCTATAGTACCCAAATCCTTCACTGTGGAAACAAATAGAAAGACCTTATTATGTTCTTCCTTTATCACACTTCAATTTTAAGGGTCCTCTTCCATCTGTTAAACTATTTTGGGGTGATGGAATTTGCCCTATTTTTAGGGAGTTTCAAAAATACATATATTTATATTATTCTAGTTCAATGAATGATTGAAAATAAGTGAGTTAAGTTCTAGTATAAAAAGACAGGTGGTCATGGTATTTCACCATCATTTCATCACATTTTAAATGGTGTGATTTTTTATCACTCATCGAGCCCTTCAAGAGAGACATTAAATTTGTTAAATTAATTAATTTAAATGGTTTATTGTGTCATATTTGAAATCTTCTTATGTAGACAACCATCCATGGGTCATTCTCCATGTTTTTGGCCACCCAATTGGGTGTTCAACTTTAAATAGCCAATTTCCTAATGCCTTGAGTTGGGAAACACCATGTAGGTGTTCGTTTCTTTTTAATGAAACATCATACAATTATAATTGAAATTGATATAAATGGGTTGAAATCAGATTGGACATTTATATTTATGTCTAAAATCTTATATTTTAATTATAATTATTGATTATCTATATTAAATTATATATGTTTTTCATTTAAATTCATATGAATTATTTTGAAAGCATATGATTCATTCCAGATTCCCTTGGTTACACATAATCTATTTTGGGTGAATATGTTTATCTTGTGATATCAAGAATTACATTAGTGAAATTAGATTTTAAATATTATTGGCCAAATAACTTATTCTTGATGTCATTCCTTTCTCACATTTATTACCCTAAACATTTACTATATAAACTGTGCCATACTGGTTTATCCTTAATTGCGTAGTTTGGTTAATTTGTGGGAATGAGATTTTAAGACGGTCTATTTATGGAATACGATTATATAAATTTTATTCATTTCCTTGTGATTTGCGTTACATGATATTGCTCTCTTTCAACAGACTAGGAGAGAACATCGGGACCTGATTTAAGGATTCCATGGATATACTCCTCATGCTTGGTTGGATCTACATGACACACCGTGACTAATTCATTGGGTTTCTACATACAAGCTCACTAGGAGGATTTACTTATTCTAAAGGGTGACACTTGTTCCTCAAGGGAGAAAATGGGGGTAGATCATTTTCAAGATCGCTACACCATGCCTCAGGAGACACTGATCCCCTATGTGAAATACCTGGTATGAACTAATAGTTCACCATACCTTGAGTGATACAATAGATGAAATATGGGTTTCCATGGATATAATCTGAGATAATAGTTATATCAGAGAAAAACATGGAAACATTTGGTATTCTTTTTCGATCGCATTGGATAATATCCATACTCTACTAATGGATTTTATGAATTGATTGATTTCTTCTACACATGTGATGTCTTATTTTTATATAATGAGATTGAATATATGAAGAAAAGGAAATGTCCTCTCTATGATAAATAAAAATCATGGTGTTTACTTATAATTGGGTTGATTCTTTGGCATAGTCCATTTTATACATGTTATGGATTGAATAAGAACCTCTTTCAGACTTCCAACTGAGGTTGAATCAGGTGGTATCAATTCGGGGACCATTTAGGAACCGAAGATGGGATGTATATTATTTAAATTGTTTATTATCATGCAATTTTTTTTGAACAACTAAGGCTTATTTATTCCATGTAATATATTGGAAAATACATCATGCGTTTTGGCCTATTGAAATTGTATCCCACAACCGTCATGGGCCACCATTGGAACCCATGAATATATTATGATAACAAGTTTCCATATATAGAAGCATGCTGATACTAATGATTGATTGATTTATAGAATTTGGATGGAGCACTAGGTAGGGGAGAAATCTTGTTCTTGATATTCTTATAGTTGCAGTTTCTTTCTTTTGTATATTTTTGTAGAATGTAGTATATGACTGTATCCCCATCACCCGATACTCATATTTTTTTTATAAATTGGACATCATGATCATTATTTTTGTATGAATTATTGATTTTATGATTCTTCTAGTTGTTTACTTTTGTTTTTTTTTGGTTTATTATTAATATTTTTATTTTTCTACAGCTTTTTATTTCTTAGTTATGATTCATTCATTTATTTCTATTTTTTTAAATAGGCATACTCTAATCTATAAGGTTACTAGCTCTCCACAGAAACACCAAAGGCCTTGAATTCTAGTTATCAGTCTTAGGTATTCAAGTAGATGATATTTAGGTTTTATGGCCCATCGTCTTGGGGCATAGTTATGTGGAACCCAAGGCGGGATGCTATAATAACATTTCATATCTCATTTTCTCAGTACAAGTGTTTTCATAATAATGTTTCACCCCTTCCACACAAAAATGTAATTAAACATAGTATGTGATGGGTGGGAGAGTGGTTAAAAATATCCCCCCGGTGCATAAATAGGTCTCGTGAGACAAATATGGTTTCTGAACTAAATGGGTTACTACCCAATGATTTAATATACCTTTTAAAAGGTCATGATAATATTTTTAATATGTCAAGTGTTATGGATTCTATAATTATAAAAACATTTACATATTTCTATGTGATTATTCGATTAGTTATAATATAAATGGATATGTTTCATGATCATGTGAATATTTGTATGGATTTATTTGATCATCCGTTATTGATATCTTATGATATAAAATTTATTTTTTCAATTGAATATGTTTATATTATTTGACTTTCTATATTTATTTTTAATTTTTATTACTAATAGCTTATACTATATGAATACCATTATGGAGAATCAAAAATGAACTCTTTCAAAATGATTAAATTTTCCCAGGATATGAAGTTGTTTTTAATGATTTTTGTGTAGGGATATTATAAGAAAAAATTGGTATTCTCAAAGATAATACTCTATGACTTCAATGTTTTTAAATGTAATGGGAGTTAATTTATTTTTCAATTTTACAAATAAAAATAATCTATTGAATCATTTTGGATGTTATGACTTATATATAGTTCCATTGTAATAATATTACCACAATAACTAGGCTACTGAGGTTGGGGTCATTATAATTGTTACCAATGTTTTTTTAAATGAATAATTAGGATCAATATTACAAAATCATAGATAAGGGAACGTAACACTATGGTATAAATTGATTATAAATATAGATAATCATTTTTATGATTTGGTATGGTATAGATTATTTGATTTTTAAATGAAATATATCCCCTTCTAGTTGATAAAATTAAACATGCTTCTAGAACAAATGTACCTAGGTGTAATACATCCAAGAATGGCATGTCAGTATTGACTGAATAATTACATGGTACATGACAGTGTTACTTATTATGACCTTGTATTGACACTCTTAGAAGATATTCATTATATAAATAAATTTTTAATATAATTTTTTAATGATTTGAAAATATTTTTATGATTTGAAAACATCCATAATAAAAACAGGATTATGATTTTGAGATAAAGAATACATAAACTTTAATTTTATGTTATGTGTTTTAGTATTTTTTTATTTTAAATTGTGTTTTATTATGTTTTGATCTAATAGATTGTATCCATTTATTTTAAATTGGTTTATAGTGGAAATAATGGAACTCATATCCATTTACATACTCCATGTTGGTATTTCACACTATGGAAAGATAATAATGCATAAACAGGAGATTTAGTTGGAACTAGAAAAATTATAAAAAACATTGGGAAGATGACATAGAATATGAGCAGTAACCATTACTATATAGAGTAGCATAATTTTCCACCATGTGATGTAAAAATTCTAGATCATTTTAGGCATTAACATCCTCCATCATTTAATGAGACTAAATATCCATTTATAGTTAAATAATGTATAATATTCTTAGAGAAGATATTTCATACATTTGGAAGAAATGAATTAGAGAATGTTTTCAAAGTGTTGAATCATATCTTATGAGATTTTATTAAATTATGTTTAATAATTAAATAAACTTACGATGTAGCAGAAATATGAATCACAGTTTTGACGTATTTTTTGGAACTATTATTGGAAAATTATTCTACTCTAAAGTAACAAAATGATATGGAGAGACAATTCCAATATCTAATACAAAAGGGAGATGGAAATTTTGATAATTATAAATACATATTTAAAAGGATAGTATGAAATTTGGTTGACATTGGATATAATACAAAAAATAAATATTTAGCTTCTTTAATGGGATAAATATAACTCTTCTAGGGGCACTAGTATCCTAAAAATTCTCATCATATGAGGACATGGTGTCATGTGGTATAAATATATTGAATGAATTATCCATGAAAAATTGATTCAAATGGAAGTAATATAAGGAGAGGTCAGTCAATAAAAATCAATATAATGGGAAGAAGGGATGTCAGGATTTCACCCATGAGATAAATATATAATGAATGACCCTATTTTTTATTGAAGGCAATGTGAGATTACTACATGTATGGAGATAAAGGAAAACAGATGTGTTAATGAAATGATACTAAATGGGATTTTCTTTGTTTATTGATTTAGATATAGGGTGATATGGAGCTATGAAACGAAATTCCCTATGACTTAAAGGAATATACTATAAAATAAGCTAAGTGGTCAACGTAAATCATACGATATTAAAATTGATGAAGTAGAATTATTAATGTTCTTTTTTGGATTCAATAATTATGTAATACTAGTATTTTAACAATAATAATTTATTTATAAGAATTATAAAATATATATGGATTTTTCTACATAATTTTTTATTTTTGGATTTGGGAGAATATGATGAATGGTACTAATGACCAAGAAAAGTGATTGAACAGAATGATGAACTTCTTGGAAAACACATGATTGATGGAATATTACCATAAATATATTCACTATATTGATATAATAATTATAATGATATATTTAATGGATTTTTTTGGTGACCGTGAAATTGTTTCTTTATTTTGATGGTTTATGTTATCTCCACTAAAGAATAATACCCTTTTTTAATTATAGAATAAATTGAATAATTTGAAATTTTATTTAAGGAATATGGAGAAATCTAATTTTTAGATGAATTAATGTTTTCATCAATATTTTATAGTGATCATGGAATTCCCATATTTATAACGTGACTTTAAAATCCACATTACATTTTCTAGGGAATATAATATTAATTTACTGACTTTCCTACTAATTGTTTTAGTAATATGAATTTTTAGAGAAATATTATATCTGAATCATAGTGATAAATATTTATATAATTGATTAAGATTTAATTTTTGTGTCATTAGATAATTCATGCCAACAATTTTTACCTTGGATGATCTTTGGAGACAAACAGAAGGACCTTTCACTCTTTTATCGATCTTATAGTCATTTAAAAGATAATTTTAGTAAATTAGGTATAAAAAGTGTAACGCCCCGACCCCAGTTACCCAGAGTCGGTGAATTATAACATATCATTGGCATGATCACAGGAAAGATTAAGTCTCAAATGACCGTTTAGTTTAGTATCCTTGGAATAACTAGATACATTCATAAAATTTACATTACATCATAAAATGAAAACTACAAAAATATAGTCTCCATATTCCACAATCTAATCCCTCATTCTATCCCTACAGGTCATTCATAAAAAACTTCTTCACATCCTGGGATAAATAAAACATAGAAAAGGGGTGAGCTCAAATGCCCAATAAGGGTAACAACACAGAGGAAACTTTTATAAATAAGAATAAACATTTAAGGCAATGTATAACTAAAAAAGCCTTTTAAACGTGAACTTAAACATAGTATGGAAAAAATAAAATGAAATATTTCCATTTACTTATTCACATGGATATTCTACTAATCGAATAATCACATGCAATATCAATAACCACTTTCATAATGATGGAATGCATAATGCCAGACTATCATAACCACATAGCCAAGGCCTCGTGCCAAGACTAAAAAAAGATCTTGTCAAGGCATTGTGTCAAAACACTAGTTTGTCTCATGAGACCTACCGATGCATCGAGGAGATATAGCGGGCTCCACCCGTCACTTATTAATTCCAATGCATTCCTCATATGAACAGGTTTAAACATAACATAAACATTCGTATTAAAATTAGCATACAAAATTTCGATACTTTCACCATAAACCACGAATGCTATAAAAATAACACATCCACAGTAAAACATATCACAAAACCTTCACTAATATATGGATGTTTTGTTTCATAATAAATATACTTCAAATAATCTTAAAATCCATCAAAGGATGTTGACATAGATGAAATCAAAACTATTTGAGAGAAATATCTCTTTTTTTGAATTCATTTAAAAGACACATAATTATAAAATAATACATTTAATTTGAAAATATTCGTATAATCTTGTAAGGAAAGATTCGACTATTTTATAATAGTAGAAAATAGCCGCACCCGCCGTATAAGTTAAAAAAAACTTTCTTACCATAATTCTATCTAAACGGTTAAAAAGGACCTTGTTTGGAAAATGACAGAAACATTCCTTTATAAACATATTATAAAAAGTAAACTAGGGTTTAAATGACTTTATACCATATTCTTTAAAATAGTAATAATGATTTGAAAAACATTTTTAAGAAACATGGATGTGGATGACAAAGAGGTCCCAGTAGATAATCACCTATAAACAACCTCGGATAATGAAGAGATTGTGAAATAAACCTTACCATGTAATTTTCCTTGGTTGAGGGTAGGTTAACCTCCTGTATAATGGTGAAATAATTGTTATTAAATTATACAAGAATCATATACATTAATATCATATCATATATGATCTTTTAACAATGCTCTGTTAATAATATCTTAGAATTATCGTCATTTCGGGTGTTAACTTACTCATTTTCTTTTATATGTTTTGTTACATAAGACATGTTTGTTATGGATAGGTTGTATCTTATTCATATCCATAATTATATCATGTCCATAAACATTATTTTTAATCATCAAATGAGATTTATACTTGACTGGATATGATGGAGAATGAATCTCATCGCGTTCGTGGAGACGGTAGTCCGTATGTACGCACGAGCGAAAATATCATTATTTTGATATTAAAATAATATATAATTGGATGGTATATCAGATATACAGTATAATTATCATGTTATATATATTATTTAAACTAATTACACATCATTATTATACCCATCAAAATAAAAATTTATTGAATAACAATTACACCACGACGTGGAGACGGTAAGCCATACGTACGCACGTATGGTGACATGTCATTCAAAGGATGGATAGAATACTCAATATCGTTGTACCATATTTAAAATAAAATCACATTATATATAAAATACTAGAGTTATTATTTTATAATGGGAATAACAAATAAAAAAGATGTTGAAGAAGAAAGGAACTTGAAAGAGGTGGGTGAAAACATTACCTCTTCTTCGGGTTCTTACTTTTGATTTGATCAAAAGGCCTCCATATGTTGGATTTATGATCAAAATTAGTCCTCTAGGTTGAATTTAGGGAAGGTGAGAAAATATTTGGGTAGGTTTTGGCCGATCCAAAAGGCTTTGAATGTGTGAATTAGTGAGAAGGGGGAGTGCCCTTTTATAAGAGGGGTGGGGGGGCACCTTTGGAAAAGACATAAATATTATTTTATAATAAATTCATATTCAGTTTCTAATGGATCCAAAGTGGATTATTTAATTTTTAAGGTGGGATGGGTCTAAAACCACTCAACCAATAGAATTTAGACAGTTTTGGGTCATTATATTAAACTTATCTTTTAGTTTTAACTCTTAGTTAATTAGTATGATACTTACCATGTCACTTTCTATTTTTATATTATATAGTTAATAAACATACGATAAACCTCCAAGAGACAACAAAGTGGTACATTAATGATACACCTATCATGAAATAAGTCTCTTGGACGAACCCTATATTTTTAGGAATTTAATATAAATTAATAATATAATATTTGTTTTAAAAACACTTTTATTTCAATTTTGACACTATTGGGTATTTTGTTTTTGATAAATTCATAAAAGCATTATTACTTCAAAAACAAATTATATAATCAATCCTAATATGTCATATTAACCTATAAAATTAGTGTAATTCATAAAAAGTCTCAAATTAAATTTATTTTGATATTTATAATATCAATTATTTTAATATTTCATTAATTAGGTAATTACTTCATCACTATTGTGTCATAATTAAATTAAATTATTTAATTTCTAAAAATTATAAATAAAATACAATTATGTATGAAATCTTTTTATATTTCTAATGAATATTTACAATCTAATTTACCTTATGTATAACCCTATATTAAAAATGTTTTAGTAAATAATATTTGATTTTAACTCTTTTAACTCTTCTTTGAATTAAATAATAATAAATGTCCTAATCTAATCCAAGTGGACCTAAATGATAATATTTTATTCCTAAGGTTGTTAATGGTCGAGATATACTTGTCAGATATAATTAAGACATGTGTTAGGGTAATATTAATATCATGTTTACCCTTAATTACCCTATTTACTTTTAACCGTGGTAAATAAAAGTAAAATGTTACTAATCACCAAAAATTATTTTTATCTCATTGAACCACATTTTACTCCTTGATATTAACCATGTCTCTCGGATTTTCTAAATTTCACTCACAAAAGTGGTAAAATTATATTTTATGAAAAATTCAGTTTTTTAAATACCACATAGTGGTTTCACTATTCATCAAAAAATGATGTTTTTCAGAAAAATACCAAAAATTCACCCTAGGCTAATTTCGATATTCCAAATCCAAAAATTAAGTCCATTTTGAAAAATAGAATTTCTAAATTTCAAAAAGTGGGTATTACTATTCATAATGGATAGTTTTATTGGTTGTGGTGTGTTAGAACTCGATGTTGCGTACAACACATGTTATAGAATTATTCAAAGAGAAGAGTACCGTAGAAGCTTGGGGTGTTACATTCTACACTCCTTCAAATAATTACGTCCTCAAAATTTCTAGAATACTACCAGATGACAAGACTCGGGTGGTTCTTCATCATAAGTTCCTCGGGTTCCCACGTTGCCTCTTCCATGTTATGGTTTTTCCACAAATATTTTACCTGACGCGTCGTTCGGTTTCTTAGTACTTGTTCTCTCGTATCAAGAATCCTGAAGGGATATTTTCAATAAGAAATATCAGGTTCCGGTTCTAATTCCTCATTGGTGATTACATGTGTTGGGTCAGGAATGTATTTCCTCAATAGTGATACATGGAACACATCGTGAACTTTGGAGAGACTTGGCGGCATTGCCAGATGGTAATCTACATCCCCAATTTGTTCCAAAATTTTGAAAGGTCCGGTGTAACTGGGACGCAATTTACCCTTCTTACCGAATCCTATAACTCCCTCCATGGACGTACCTTTAAGAAAACATGATCTCCTACTTGAAATTACAAATCCTTCCTTCGGTTATTGGCATAGCTCTTCTGCCTACTTTGAGCTGCTTTGATGTGATTTTGGATTACCTTCACCTTTTCCATCGTTTCCTCCACCAGTTCTGGGCCTACAATTTTTCTTTCACCAACGTCATCCCAACAGGTTGGTGTGCGACATCTCATTCCGTATAATGCTTCATGTGGTTCCATTCTAATATTCGAATGGAAGCTATAGTTATAGTAAAATTCTACTAGAGATAAATATTGATCCCACATACCCTGGAAGTGAATTGTGAAAGATATCAACATGTCTTCTAAGGTTTCGTTCTGATTGTCCATCTGTTTGAGGGTGGTAGGCAGTGCTCAAATGAAGTTCAATATCCAAGGCCTTCTGAAGACTCTTACAGAATCATGAAGTAAAATGAGGATCATGATTAGAAACAATCGATAGGGGTACTCCATGAAACCTCACAACTTCATTAATATATAGTCTTACTAGTCGTTCAAGTGGTAAATCATCCCTTATAGAATGAAAATGTGTTGACCTGGTAAGACGATCAACAATGACCCATATTTCATCATTCCTTCTAGGAGTCTTTGGTAGTCCCATGACAAAGTCAATCGTGATATTATCCCATTTCCACTCATGTATGGTAAGAGGTTGCAATACTCCACTAGGCTATTGCCTTCCAGCTTTCACTTGTTGACAAACCATACATCTTGACACAAAATCAGAAATCTCCCTCTTCATGTTGTCCCACAAAAAAGTTCCTTCAAATCTCTATTCATTTTGGGGCTCCCAGGGTTTTTAGAGAAATTAGAATTATGACCATCATCCAGCAATTCCCTTTTTAGATCAGGTATATCGGGAACACAAAGCCTCTTCCCAAATTCCAAAATTCCTTCTTCATACACAAAATCTCTCAATCTCCCATCATTCACAGCATTAATCTTCTTTTGAAATTCTTCATCATCGGTCTGAAAAATCTTAATCCTTTCTAGTAAATATGGTTTGGAAACTATGTGAAAAAGCATTGATATTTCACATTCCTTGGTTATTCCCATGTCCATATTCAATAAATCCATGAAAATTGGATCCCTTTAAATTCTCATATTTTAAAAAATCCATGATCTTTTCTGCTCAAAGAATATGCCACCTCGTTTGCATTCCCCGGGAGGTAGTGTATCACACAATCATAATCCTTGAGTAATTCAAGCCATCTCCTTTTCCTAATGTTGAGTTCTTTTGGTGAGAAAATATACTTCAAAATCTTGTGATCAGTATAAATCTCACATTTTTCACCATAGTGGTAGTGCCTCCATATCTTCAAAGCAAAGATCACAACTGCTAACTCGAGATCATGAGTAGGATAGTTTTGATCATGAATTTTCAACTGTCGTGATGCATAGGCAATAACCCTATCATTCTGCATAAGGACACAACCAAGTCCTTTATTCGATGAATCACTATAAATAACGACGTCATCTTTCCCTGATGGTAGAGTCAATATAGGATCATTGACTAATATTCTCGTCATTTCTTCGAAACATTCTTCACACACTTTTCTCCAAACAAATTTTACCCCTTTACGTGTGAGCTTTGTTAATGGGTTAGCCAACCGGGAAAAATTCTGGATGAAACGTCTATAATAACCTGCTAAACCAATAAAACTACGTACCTCAGTTATACTCATCGGTGCAGGCCATTCTTGCATTGCCATGGTCTTAGAAGGATCAACAGAGATTCCATCTTTTGAGACAATATGGAAAAGTAAAGAAATCTCTTGAAGCCAGAATTCACACTTTCTAAACTTCCCATATAATTCATGTCTTCTTAGAGTCTTCAGGATAATGCGCAACTGATTTTCATGATCTTCATAGATTTTGGAGTATTCCATGATTTCATCAATAAATACCACCACAAATGCATCGAGATATTCCTTGAAAACTCTATTTATCAGATCCATGAATATAGAGGGTGCATTAGTCAATCCAAAAGGCATTACTGTAAACTCGTAATGCCCGTACCTGGTTCGAAATTCCATCTTCAGAATGCATTCCTCCTTTACACACAACTGATGGTATCCAGATCGAAGGTCAATCTTTGAAAAGTATTGAGCAGCATGCAGTTGGTCAAATAAATCATCAATGCAAGGTAGTGGGTACATGTTATTTATTGTTATAGCATTGATCTCCTTGTAGTCGATACATAACCTCATTGATCCATCATTATTTTTGACAAAAAGAACAGGGGATCCCCATGTAGAAAAACTAGGGAGAATAAATCCATTATTACTCAATTCATCAAGTTTTTTCTTTAGTTCAACTAATTCTACAGTGGCCATTCTATAAGGGGTCTTTGATATAGGCCTTGATCCAGCAATTAAATCAATGCAAAACTCAACTTCTCATTCTGTAGGACGTTAAGGTAAATCTTCCAGAAACACATCTACATATTCTTTCACAATAGGTACATCCTATATTTGAACATTCATTTCCTCACCCACAATAATTTCATTCTCTTCCTCTCCAATAATTGAATTTAGTTGAGCTACTAGGGGTGGATCTAGATATGAATTAGGTGGTGACGATTCTGCTCTAATGATAAGGTGTTCCTTATCATCATCATCAAAAACTGTAACCTCCTTCTTCTTACAATATATCTTCACATCATGGTCCGAAATCCAACCCATACCTAGGATTATATAAAACTCAATCATAGGTATGGCGATGAGTTCAGCAGATAAAGAACATTTATGTGCTCTAATGGGGACTGATTCACAAAACATTGTTGCAATGATACTTCTCTTAAGAGTTTTAACTGAAAACACCCTTGTTAAATAAAATTGGAAATATCTATTTATCATAGAAAACATGGGAGATATGAAACAATGTGTTGATCCAGAATCAAATAATTCATTTTCTAAACTTGAGGAAACTATTAAATTACCTGCCACCACGTCTTTCGGAACTTCTACCTCAGTAGTAGTGATATCATAATCTTGGCCTTAATCCCTTGGCCTTTTTGGAGGTATGTTCCTCTGACTCTTTGGAAATTCATTTTGATAATGTCCTATCTCACTGTAATTGTAGCATTAGACATCTGTAGATTCCTTCTCTCCCTTGCAATCACGAGTTTGGTGGACTTTTTCACCACACTTGTAACAGACTCCCATTCCTTTTAAGCAAGTTCTAGTGTGTTTCTTCCCAAATTTGCTCCAGGTTGGATATTTACCTTTTCCCTTATTCCCCTTATTTCCATTCCCAGATTTATAGTAGATCCTTTCTTCTCTTTCTTTGCTATAAAGTCATAAAACTTAGATAATTCATTTTCTGTCTTGATAGCACATGAGACAATGTCTTCATACGACGAGAAGAATTTTTGAGACTAATGATCAATGGAGAAATGTTTTTAACCCATAATATAAATGATCAATATTACTTCTTGGGTTAGGTATATAATCCCCAGAATACCTTGCTAACCTTGTAAAGTTATCCTCATACTTTGCGACATTCTCATCCTCCTTTTGTCTCAGACTCAGAAATTGCCTTTCCATATCTGCTCGATGGTCACGAGGAAAGTATTTTCCTAAAAACATATCTTTGAACTCCCTCCATTCCATATTTGATACTTCATCATCTTACTTCATGTTTTGAATAAATGACCAACATTGATCAGCATCTCCAGTGAGGCGGTAAACTGCCATGATAACTTTTTCTCTTTCACTACTTTCCAATGCCTGAAATATTTTCTCTAGGGAACTTATCCATTGCTCAGATACAAATGGATTTTTAATACCATTGAATGTTGGGGTTTGTTGCCTCATTAAGCAATCTAACATTGATCCTCAACGCTGTGGATCAGGGTGCTCCATAAGGGTAAGGTTTTTATTCATAACCTAAGTGAGTTTTCCCAGTGTGGTGATTAGTTGATCAGCACCAGTTGCATCACCAGCTCCACTATAATTATCTTGAGTAGGAGTGAAATCTATACATGGAGTGCGTGCATTGATATGGTTTCCATTTCTTCCACTAGGAGACATTTCTAAACAATGGCATAAACTAGATCAGTTTATGAATCAAAATATATAATTCCATACTTATAAAACACTTAACATAAACTGAAATATTTATAGATATAATCCATAATCATAAAAATATTTTCTTTTAAGACGTATATACTCATAAAACCTTCATAATGATTTGTAAAGAAAAAGTGAGTTATCCTAATAATATCCCCCGGGAGTGTCGTAACCAAGAGTGTTACAAGGCCCGTTGTCGTGCACCAGTTCTCGTTCGAGTCTAGCTCAAAGAGGTGTTTTTGGGTTTTACCCCTAGGTACATCTGTGCCAGAGCCGCCTCTACCTACTCGTATCCAGATAGGGATGTATTGCTCTGAAAACTCACAAAATCTCTACAATACCAAAATTCAAGAAGTTCTTCTATACTAATCCTCAAAGTCCATCTTAAATATATTTTCTCTAATCAGATTTTATCTAAATCTAGCTTCCAAGGTTTGTACTAAACTTCCTCTGATATCAAATGTAATACCTCGACCCCAGTTACCCAGATTCAGTTCATTATTACATATCATTGGCATGATCACAAGAAATATCATGTCTCGAAAGACCGATTAGTTTAGTAGCCCTGGAATAAATAGATGCATTAATAATGTTTACATTACATCATAAAATGAAAACTACAACAATATAGTCTCCATAGACCAAACTCTAATCCCTCATACTATCTCTGCATGTCATTAATAAAATACTTCTTCACATCCTTGGAAAAAAAACCTAGAAATGGGGTGAGCTAAAATTCCCAGTAAGAATATCAATATAGCGGAAACTTTTATAAATAAGAATAAACATTTACGTCAATGTATAACTAAAACAAAATCCTTTTAAACTTGAACTTCAACATAGTATGGAAAAAATAAAATGAAATAATTCCATTTTCATAGTCACATGTATATTCTACTAATCTAATAATCACATGCAATATCAATTACCACTTTCATAATGATGGGATGCATAATGATAGACTATCATAACCATATAGCCAAGGCCTAATGCCAAGAATACAAATAAAATTTTTTCATGGCCTTGTGTCAAGACACTTGTTTTTTTTCATGAGACCTACTGATGCATTGAGGAGCTATAGCGGGATCCACCCGTCACTTATTAAGTCCAATGCATTCCTCATATGAACGGGTTTAAACATAACATAAACATTCGTATTATAACTAGCATAAAAAATGTCGATACTTTCACCATAAACCATGAATGGTATAAAAATAACACATCCACAGTCAAACATATCACAAAACCTTCAATAATATATGGAAGTTTTGTATCATAAAAAATAAACATCAAATAAGCTTAAAATCCATCAAAGGATGTTGACATAGATGAAAGTAAAACTATTTGAGAGAATTATCTCTTTTTTTTAAATAATTTAATAGTCACATAATTAAAAAATAAAAAATTTACTCTGAAAATTTTATTATAAGCTTGTAAGGGAAGATTCTATGATTTTATAACGGCAGAAAATAGCCGCACCTGCTGTATAAGTTAAAAAAATATTCTTACCTTAATTCTGTCGAAAAGGTTAAAAAGGACCTTGTTTGGAAAAGGACAAAAAGATTCCTCAATTAAATTTTTATAAAAAATGAACAAGGGTATAAATTACTTGATACCATAGTCTTTAAAATAGTAATAATTATTTGTAAAACATTTTTATGAAACATGGATGTGGATGATAAAGAGGTCCTAGTAGATAATCACGTATAAACAACCTCAGATAATGAAGAGATTGTGAAATAACCCTTACCTTTTAATTTTCCTTGGTTGATGGTAGGTTAAAATCTTGAATAATGGTGAAATAATTGTTATTAAATAATACAAGAATCATATACATTAATATGATATCATATATGATCTTTTAACATTGCGTTGTTAATAATATCTTAGAATTATCGTCGTTTCGGGTGTAAATTTACTCGTTTTAATTTATATGTTTTGTTAAATAAGACATGTTTGTTATGGATAGGTTGTATCTTATTCATATCCAGATTTATATCAAGTCCTCAAAAATTATTTTTAATCATCAAATTAGAATTATACTTGAATTGATATAATGGATAATGAATCTCATTGCGTTCGTGGAGACGGTAGTCCGTACGTACGCACGAGCAAAAATATCATTCTTTGGATATTAAAATAATATATAATTGGATGTTATATCATATATACAGAATCATTATCATGATATATTAATTATTTACATGAATTACACATCATTATTATACCCATCCAAATAATAATTTATTGAATAACAATTACACCACGACATGGAGACGGTAAGCCGTACGTACGCACGTATGGTGACATGTCATTAAAAGGATGGATAGAATACATAATATGGTTGTAACATATTTATAATAACATCAAAGTATATATAAGATACTAGGGTTATTATTTTATAATAGGAATAACAAAGAAATAAGAAGTTGAAGAAGAAATGAATTTGAAATTGGGTGGTGAAAACATTACCTCTTCTTCGGGTTCTTCCTTTTGATTTGATCCAAAGGGCTCCTTAGGTTGGCTTTATGATCAAAATAAGGCCTCTAGGTTTAAGTTAGAGAAGTTGAGAGAATATTGGGGCCGGGTTTGGTCGATCCAAAAGGCTTTGAATTTGTGAATTAGTGAGAAGGGAGAGTGCCCTTTTATAAGAGGGGTGAAGGGGCACCTTTGGAAAAGCTAGAAATATTATTTTATAATAAATTCATATTCGGTTTATATTGGTTCCAAAGTATTTTATTTAAATCTTAAGGTGGGTATGGTTCTAAAACCACTCAAAAAATATAATTTAGACATGTTTGGGTCATTTTATTAACCGTATCTTTTAGTTTTAACTCTTAGTTAATTAGTATGACAATTACCATGTCACTTTGTATTTTTATATTATATAGTTAATAAACTAACAATAAACAACCAAGAGACCCCCCAAGTGGTCCAAAAATGATACACCTATTATGATATAAGTCTTTTTGCCGAACCATAGATTTTTAGGAATTTAATATAAATTAATAATGTAATATTTGTTTTAAAAAATATTTTATGTCAATTTTGACACTATTGGGAATTTTGTTTTTTATAAATTCATAAAAACATTATTACTTCATAAAAAATTATATAATCAATCCTAATATATCATATTAACATATAAAATTAGTTTAATTTTTAAAAAGTCTCACGTTACATTTATATTTATATTTATAATATCAATTATTTTAATATTTTATTAATTAGGTAATTACTGCATCACCATTCTGTCATAAATAAATTAAACTAATTAATGTGTAAAATTTATAAATAAAATACCATTATGTAGTAAATCCTTTTATCTTTATAATGAATATTTACAATCTAATTTACTTTATGTATAACCATATATTAAAAATGTTTTAGTAAATAAACTTTGATTTTAACTATTTTAACTCTTCTTTTAATTAAATAATAATAAATGTCCTAATCTAATCCAAGTGGACCTAAATGATAATATTTTATTCCTAAGGTTGTTTTTGGTCGAGATACACTTGTAAAATATAATTAGTACATGTGTTAAGGTAATATTAATAACATTTTTATCCTTAATTACACTATTTACTTTTAACCATGGTAAATAAAAGTAAGTATTTACTATTCACCAAAAATTATTTTTATCTCATTGAATGAAATTTTACTCCTTGATATTAACCGTGGCTCTCGTATTTTCGAAATTCCACTCACAGAAGTGTTAAAATTATGTTTTATAAAAAATTCAGTTTTTTAACTACCACTTAGTGGTTTCACTATTCATCAAAAAATGAAGTTTTTCATAAAAATACCAAAAATTCACCCAAGGCTAACTACGATATTCTGAATCAAAAAATGAAGACCATTTTGAAAAATAAAATTTATAAATTTGAAAAAGTGGGTATTTCTATTCATAATGGCTAGTTTGATTGGTTGTAGTGTGTTAGAACTCGATGTTTCATATAACACACTCTATTGCATTATTCAAAAAGAAGTGTACCGTAGAAGCTTGGGGTGTTCCAAAAAGAATAATTTTTGGATATTCATTTCCTTGACTAATAAATGATGTTTAAATTGATTATATAACAACCAAATAATGGAGTTATGATTAAAAATATTTTGAGTATATTGTATGATCTTTTCTATGATTATATTAAATGAATTCCTCAAATATAGGAAAAATATAATGAAACAAAAATTTATTATATTAAAATTTTAACCAATGATTCAAATTTTGTTTTACATAATCATTGATTTATTAGTTATATTTATTTAAATATAAATTTATCATTCAAATTCATGTGATCAATGATCTCTATCACAATCATTACTTATACTTTTTTTTCTTCCAAGTTCGTATCTTCTCTCCCCACTGATGTTCCCCATCATAGAAACCTTATTATGTGTTATTATAGATAAAAATTTCACAAAACTTTATATATAATAAATAATATGGTTTATTAAACATATTTATATTGTGGGTTTCCAACAAAGGAATTTTTAAATTTCAATCCCTTATTTTTTTGGGATAAAGATTAGATTATGAGGAAATAGTTTTTTATGGGGGTTGAATCTAAAACCCTGAGATTTTAAATGAGGAAAAATATTCTTCAATAAAATATGTGAAATTTTAAAAAAATAATTGAAGAAAATTGAACACACTATTATTTGAAAATATATCATTTTAATATAAATTAAATTTCATCGATTACATGCATAACATAGAACATCATGTTCAAAAAGAATGCGATACTCAATTAAAATAATATTAAATAAAAATAACGATTTTTACATAGGAATTATGTTTTATTGAATTAATAAGAATTAATAAATATTTAAACTTATATGTATTAAAAATATTTTATATAAATTTCGCGTCTTTATATTAGTTACAAATAAATTAGGAACTAATTAAAAGAATTAATAATATTTTCTAAAATCTGCATTTTTATTTATATAATCTAAAAGGATCAACAATTTTTAAAATTTATTTGGACGTAAAATTAATTTAATTATTTTAAAACAATACTAATTTATATCATTTTAATCAAAATCATATTGAAATATAATATAAAATCTTTTTAAATGTTGGTATGTGTTTTTTTGGAAAAAGTATTTTGTTAAAGCCACTGAGTGATAAATTTTAAATTGAATTCTTCCAAATATATTAAATAAATTTAGAAAAATTTATTTCATACATTTAAATAGGATAATTTATATTTTAATTATACTCAACTTAACTTTTTTACCAAATAAATCATGAAAATATTAATAATTAATTACAACATTTAAGGTAAAGATCGGTTTATCGGGGGTTAAACTCTGAATAATTGGGTTAAAATAGACTAACACTTATCTAAAACCCTTTTTTCTAATATTTATATCATATAAAAACATAGGGGAAATAATACACAATTTTTGGGGTTTTATCAGAAAAAAATTCTAGTATCACTTTTTCTTTTCAAAAAATTCCTAGTGATTACTCTTTCCAAATTATTAAATTCCCCCAATTTAGTCCCCTTTCCACACTATAAATTTCATTTGGATTGGAAAATAACTAACCGAATTAATTAATTAAACCTCTCCCAAATCTTACAGGTATTATATAAATCTAAATTCCAATCTATAAGAACACAGGAATAATTAAGAGAGGTTTCGTGAAGAAGATATATTGTTTTTAACTATGTACTATAATTTTAATTCTTCTTCTTAGCCATAATTATAAAATAAATGTGAAAATAATAAAATTAATATTCCTTCTATATAGAGATGTTATGTTATAATTTAATAACCTATATCCAACTCTACTTCCATGAAATTAAAAATAAAATCCTTGACCGTATGTATGGTATACTACAATCGTGCGAACCAATGTAATTAATTATTAAATACCACAATTAAAGGATGTATATAAAAATATATTTAACATATTTATGTTATATTTTTTAAATTATTTTAATACTATAATTATTGTATCATATATTCCGTCTCACTTACCATTCTATTGGGGTATTGAATAATATCACTTCTGTGTCTGGTGAACTAGATCCTAGGGAAGTGATGTGGTTCTTTTACACAAAATATTTACATGAATTTTATTAAGTGTATATTTAATGAATATATATTATATTTATAACCTAAACATACTTCTAGAAATAATCATTCAATTATAACTTCTAACCCTCAAATCCATTGGATGTAAATAATGCTTCTTGTGCATACATGTGCACCACACCCTCCACCCGGTGATGTGAAATTTTATTCATTTCAATTATACATAGATCATAATAATTTTGGCCTGGATTAATTTAAATAAAATATATCACATAATAATTTTTATATAGTTTTGAATTAATATTTAATTTTTTTATTCTATCTATATTGAAAAGGGAAGGAGTATACACGAGTACATATAACCTTCCATCTCCGGAAATGATGCAATCCAATTTTAATCTACAAATTTTATAGATTACTACAAAAATTATATAATTAATATATATGATAATCAAATAATGAATAAATTTATGTATATTATTTATCAATTGTTAATATAAGTGGATCTAAATTACCAAAACAAAATATACATAAAAAGAAAAAAATTATCACCTGAAATAATGATTTTAACTAATAAATGATAATATACAAGTGATAAAATAGTATATGTATGTCATATGTGGTATAAGATATATGAGTACGGTTATGAAATAGATTAATTATAAAATAAATTTAGTATACAAGAGTTTCATACACATATGATGGATTTCAAACTAAGGGTATGAGTTTCTCAAATATTTTTTACATCAATGAGACCTAGGAAAAATTAACTACTCATATATTTATATTCCAGGAGTTTCAGACAAATATGATGGATTTAAATCATGTGGTGAGGGTTTCTTTTTTCACTTTTACTTCTATGATACATATAAAAAATTCTTTAATTATTCTTTTATTTTGTGTATATACTACCACTTTTGATATTTAATAAAAATAATCTCTTTATATTATTGTTATTTAATGTTTCATTTTATGTCATTTATTTTAGGTAGATTATAATTAAAAATTTACTAAAGTGGTAATGGATTATTACAGAATATCATCATTAACTTGGGATTTTTTAATATCATCAAATAGGGTAAAAAATTTATATTTCTATCAGAAAACAAATATATTTTCTAATATATTAGTATCTCAAAATCTTTTCATGTTGTAGTGATAATTTTCTATCATGTTTACATAAAATGAATGGGAAAATTGTTTTAAGAAAAGTCACAATTCTTTATCTCTTTGGAAAAAATCCTTTTTTATCTTCTAAAATCATGTTTCCTAAAATTGTTTTTAGAATTTTTTTATCATTCATAAAATAATTTCATATGGAAAATTTAACCTATTTTTTAAATTATAAATAATTTTTTTAATGGAATCTTCTCGTGGTATTTTAAATAATGCCTATTTGGATTTTACTAAAAATGTGAAAGTAATATTTTTTGTAACCTGAATGGAATGTACAGAACTTTACACGTTCATGAACCCTCTATGTTTCAATGAATTTTGTACATGTTTACAGGGTTGCATTAAATGAATGGTATTTCTAAAACATCTTTTGATTTAAAAAAAATTATTTCCAAAGGGGAAATGATTATTTTCCTTTATAATGTTTTTCATCATTTTATAGGAGTTATATTCATCAAAGACATCTATATTTTATTATAATTATTATTTTCTTGAGATACAAAATATCAATGTCATCGTATTAATACTTTTGATGGTATATTATAAATTTGAATGAGGATGTAAAATATTATTAACATTCACCATATTACTATAGATGGTTTATGATTATCATTTTCTGATTTGGGTATGTATTAAAACCTTTTATGATAATTTTTCAATATGATTGTTTAGGTTGATTATCATCCACACCTTTCATATGATTAATTTATTAGAATTAGTATGTGATGTGTGGGAAAGAGTTATATATATCCCCTCTATTCTATAACTGGTCTGATGAGACAAATAATTTAGAGAAATTAGAAGGGTTTAAACTTATTTAATCTTTCTTATAAATGAAATTGAAAGTGTGATTGAGATTTCTTAAAGTATGCATTTCCCCATTATGAGATCGATTATTGATGAGCATGTGATTATTAAATTGGATTGAAAATTCACTTATAACATTCATTCTTATGTGATTAGTCGTATGAAATTTTTTTAACAAATTTTATTCCGAACATACTTTTCCATGTTATTTTTTAAATGGAATGTGTTTTAATTATTTACACATCCCAATTGATTGTGCTTACTTATTAAGGATATCTTCTATTGCATACATAACCATACTTAGTATATAATTTCACTCTTTTCCTTAGTTTTTATTTGTCCCTTAGATAGTAGGAATAAATTTTGGATATATAAAAATAGAAATGATAAGTGTAATAATGGAATTTTCAATGAATTTACATTTTTTATTTTATGTTTTAAAATGTATTGTTAATTCATGAATGTATGTAGAATACAAATAATACCAAACTATTTTATCCTTCAAAATTATTTAACATGTATATTTTTACAATTTAATTATGA
Organism: Viscum album; assembly: GCA_963277665.1. Taxonomy (NCBI): domain Eukaryota; kingdom Viridiplantae; phylum Streptophyta; class Magnoliopsida; order Santalales; family Viscaceae; genus Viscum; species Viscum album. The sequence continues at coordinate 1,702,054,151 of OY728121.1, read as the reverse complement.
AATCATTGAATCTATATTACACGGGTTTGTATCATTACAATGGGCGCCCAAAATAGGATGAGGAACCAAAAAAAAGTTAATATTCCAGACATAAATCAATATAATGATAGACTTATAATATTTGGTACATAGAATTGTTTCCCATCAAAACCATAACATATGAGTGATCTTCTAGATGATTCATATAGTTTACCCTTCCCAACTAATTATGTAATAACTAATATATATTGAGAATTGATGAAAATGATCTATGATATTTCTCAAAGAAGAATTTTTTTTGAATATTTAGCTCAGTTAATTGTATGAAAACAAATCCAGAATAAATTTAAAAAAATCTCTATTTATTATAAAAACATTTCCCATACTATAATGGAAATAAAATATCACAATAATATAATTCATCACAGTACTCCCCCTGAAACCAAATGGTAATAATTATATATGGGTGGTAGTTTATGGACTTATGAAGTAATCAAATTTCATTATTATCATGAAATATTTATCTATTGACAAACTCACTATGGTATACAGAGAATAATTCATAAAACATTATATAGTTACACTTTCTAGTGTATCTAGTCAATATCTCTTGTTTACCATGACATTCTAGGGAATCTATCTACAAGATGTAGTTATATAATATAGATTTTATACATCATATCACATGTAGTTGGACACTAAATTTGAGATGCCCTATCAAACACATGAGGATACTCTAAGGTCATTTTAAATGGATTTTCATGGATGTTTCCATCAACACATTACCCTAGTGGAGTTCCAATATATGAAAACTATCCACTATAGAATTCAAGTGAATGTCTATATTGATATGTATGGGAAGAGATTTTATAATCCAACATATTGGGATGATAGATGGTGTTTATGGGACATGATCTAATATATGATATAAAATATAACATTCAATCAAATAATATTCATATGAAATACACACAAATTCAATAGAAAATAAATGATTATAATAATTTATGAGACATATAATTGGTGTTTTGTGATATGGTTATCCTTCATATATCACCATAGAGAAAATGCATGTGGATTGGATGTAGATAGCATGCCCCTCCCATGTCTTAAATTTAGAGGTGGTACCCTTAGATAATGACATTTTTGAGGAGGAGTATCTGTTAAAGATCATAGATTATATACACATTTTTTGGAGAAAAAAGGCAGTCTACCTAGTCAATATAACACGGTGGAACCAAAAAATTGAAGAAGAAACCAGGGAACCCGATGTGGCGATGAAACTGAAAAACTTACATTTTTATGGTTCATGAAATAAAATATTTTGGTTGGAATTTATAAAGTGGGAATTCATGTAACAAACTAATAGTTTAAAAATGAAAGTATATTTTAAATGAGGAAATTTATTAATAATTTATATAGTTATAGAAAATAGATGCACAAATTTGGTTCTATTGTACAAATTAAAATATATAGATTTTTGGACATAAAAGATTATTGAGGATCTTAACTATAATTTAGATTGTCAATATATAATGACTATTATGATTATTAAATAATAAAGGTAATAATAAAATTCAATTGACACATATGAAAGAAACATTAACCTCAACTAATATGATTATACCTTATGAATCCCATTTATTTTATATTATGTGTGACATAGAAGAATCGGGATTCTACTTTGACTATGTCTAATCTATTATTCAAAAACTTCAACATAAAAGAAACCATTTATAGGAGAATTTAAATTATATTTTTATCCCGATTTAAAACTTTTTATAGATCCATCCAAAGAAATCATCACCAATGCACAATCTACCCCTATGGAATAAACTAGTGTTAAAAGATGTTATGTATATTCAAGGTAGTAATATGATTTTTTATATTTTCTAATGAAATAATAATTATATTTATACCTTTTTATTATTTATTTAAAAATTCTAAATAATTAGTTTTATATACAATATATTTTTATATGAAGAAATAAAAATTATTATTTTTGGAAGTAAATACTCCTAGTAAAGTCATCATTATGATATTTAAAAAAATAAAATTTTATTTTAATAAAATTTTATTATTATATAGTATTTTTTAAAAATAGTTTATTATATAATTCAATGAACTCTATATAATTTTTTATATTGGTCATATTATTTTTTAGTAAAATAAAAAGGTAGTTTTTAGAGAATATTTATTTTTGCTGAAGGGTGAAAATTCTGATATTTAGAAAATTATTTTGATAATATATATATTATTTTTAAAATAATAATTTGAAGTTTTCGAATGGTGAGTTTTTTCTAATGTTCAGTGATGGTGACTTTTTTCCTCAAATTTAATTTTGGTATTAACATATGGTAATTATTATGATATCATAATATAAAAAAGTGTGACGTAATAAATGATATCAAATTAATAAAAGTATAAATATATATTTAACCTAAAAAATAATAACTTTTTATATTATTTTATGATTTATATTATACATGAATTAATCCTCCATACCTACATTATTTTTTATAGTTTTAAAATAAATTAATTATGATCATGACATACATCCACATTTTCTATAAATACCAATATGACATCCAACCACTCTTCACAAAATACACATTTCGCACAAATTTTATCTCCATCACCCTTTCTAAATATGTACCATGGTTTTCCAAGGCACTTTATCAGCTTCTTATTTCATTTTACGTGCACCATCTATAAGTAAGGGACTGTCTCCTCTTTCATTATTTCTAATATTTTCATTTTATTACGAAACAATGATTTTCAGTTGTTCATATTGCAATTTTTTTTACATAACTTTTACTATCCTTATGATACCAATGTAATTGGGTAAAAAATTTCACTCTCATTAATCTCTTCCATGATCCTTTTTTTACACCTGTTTTGAAGCCGATATTTTATCATGATCTAAATTTTAAAACATGTTATTTGAAAATTCTATCAAAATATTCCACTCAAATATATTCATATAGATGTACATATACATAATTGATTGTTGACATCCTTGTTTGTATCCGAAGTTCCTTTATTACAATATAAAAAGTGATGAATGACTTATCATGTTGTAAGATAAATGTGGCACAAAAATCCCTGAGCATGGTGTAAATGTGATGTGTGGGCTCGAAATTATATAGCCCTCCAATGCATTGGGTTATTTGTTATCTCATAATATTCCTTGTATGATGTACATGATGTTATCCTATGAACATAATGTTATGATTTCTCCGAAATTATCATATACTTTTTCTTAGTATGTCATGTTTTATATTGTAACAAAATGCATTAGTTACCTTGATGTTATAATATATATCATGCTCTAATTTTCATGTTTATTATTCCCACCCCTTTAATGTCACCATGATCATACTATTGAGTTAAATTTACTTCAATATCCAAGTGATGAATTCATAATCCCTTCACTAGGATTTATATATTAACCCTTTTTTATTTTCATCACTAGGTTATCCTATTATGTATTACAAGATCCATAGAATATAAGGGCATGTTATAAAGTTTTTGTCTAATGTTGGAATGCCCATGATTCAGGTTATTATGTTATGTATCTAATTACACAATGACCCAATTACATTCAATCATTTAGAAATGTATTTTTTATACTCTTTAAAAAAATACTTAATTAATTTCTGTAACATTTATAGGTTTCATAGGCTTTACTATCAAATATTCCATATTTATAATGCTTTATTTAATCATAATAGATTCTACTCTACATAACCCTAACTATGTATTATGATCCAAAATTATTTTTATTCCTATATCTATGATATAATAATGGAATCATTGTATGACTTCCAAGGATATTATCATGTTAGTTTTTAATTTTATTCTTTTAATTTCTAATTTAATATTAATATATATATAAAAATAGTATCCTATGAGTGATAAACTGATTGATTCATTATGATGAAATTTCATGAACATATAATAATTCAATATAATAAGAATTGGATCTTGGTTATAGGTTTTAGGGCATTTTAATTCATTTATAAAGAAGATTACTAGGACCTATTGAAAAAAATTTAAAATAACATTACTATTAGAGTATTAAGATTAAAACCTAGAATGCATAATAAAATTTTGGGGTTTTAAAGATATGGATCAATATTCATGATGTTATGATATAATTATGTTTGATTCATTATTTAGATATATATCCTATTAGAATAAATGGAAATCTTGTCAACATAAATATTCATCACATAGATTTCCCTTATGGGGAAGCCAATACTCAAGTGATGGATATGACAACATCATTCCCATATTAGAGAAAAAATCCTCAATTGTTACAAATAAAATTACGATAATGGTGAATGTATTTTTTCATACATTTATTCACCTATGTTGGATCACTTAATCAGATAGTATCCTCTACCCTCTAAGGTAACAACAATTCCATTTGTTAGAGGGAAATGATTCATGTGTATTAAAAGGATATTTATATATTTGGGAAATAATTAAACAATGTTTTCATTTTGGTAGAATATATTTTAATAAGGGTATTAGATCAGTGGTTTTCTAAGATTAACAATACATAGAAGAAGGAGACTGGGGAAATGGAATGGAAATTATTTACGGTGATTGTCATGGAGTATTATTTTCCCTGTAAATAAATAGTATATAAGTAATGAAAACTCCTTAATTTAAGATATAAGGTTATGCAATGTGATACTCTTTATGTGAAATAAATATAATATCAACATAGAAAGATATAGACTACATTCATAATCTAAAAAGTGATGTTTTCCAGTTCATTTATGGACATAAACAAAACCTATGAAGAGATATATTCTACCAATATTTTATATTTATAATGAAATGTTATCATGTTTCGTGAAGATAGATAAAAAAATTAAGTCTTATATCATCATGGGAAAATAATAAAACAATATTAATAATGAGAACTAAAGATTAAAATGAGGTAATGAAGAAGTAGGTGAGGACGTAAATTTAAACTAGTGAGTACTAATGAATGGAACATTATAATAAATTATAAAATGGATTGGGAGTTTGTAACATATTTGGATATAATAGAAATAAAGAAAATGAAATATATGGAATGAATGTTATCAATAACTTGTAGTTTATTAACTATTTGTACATGTGGAACTGTTCAATTTTTTTTCCAATAGTTTATGATTAATTAAAAAATATCATTATATAATCTATTGATTTATTCTTAGTATAATATAAAATCGATGATATGTAGAATCACTTTAAAATGATTAATTGGGATATTAGTAAAATTATTTTTTATGAGACATTTTTCATGTGTGAACATAGTATTCTGAATGAATATTTTCATATAAAGAATTTCTATATAGATGTAATTTATTTCGATGATTCAAAGACATTGGAGTCCCCCATAAACATATTAAAAATTTATGGATACTATTTTTTTAATTTAAGGTATTTAGAAAAATTTTATATTTTTATATAATTTTGAAATATTCAAATTTTTTAAGCATTTTTTTAAGTTTCTTATGGTTTAATTGTTAATATTTAACATTCTTTTTATTATTGATAAAATTTTAGAGTTTGATCCTTCATTTTATATTTTAATTTTTGGAAAACAATTTTTAATTATGCTATCCATTCTTTTCAGAGAAAAAGACATGAATTTAGTGGAATCAAAGGATAAAAAATCTTAATCAATAAAGAACATTTTACAAAAATATATGTTTTTATACCTTATAATTTTATATTCATTCTATAAGAATGACAAATTTATCATGACCATGATGATGCGAATAAGAGGGTAAAATTAGGGTTATGTAGTGGGGGGAATTAGAATATGTAAATTTTATCATATTTTTTATCTCAAGGGAAAAAGAATTTTGTATCCTACGTATAATAATGATTATTCCATAAATTCATATATAGAGTGTTATAATCAAAATCCAAGATATGTTTTCAGAAAAATTATTTTTATATATGATTCATATAGGGGTACCTGAATAATATGTTTCCTTGTCACGAAATAGAAATTAATATTCAAAAAAATATATATCATATTTTATGACAATGTTATTATATTTTAATTTTTGAAATAAATAAATAAATTTTAAAGGTTGTAATTTCATTGATGATTAGATTATGTAATACCTTGAAAATTTATTGCCTAATTGATAGAGTACGCCAATTACTATAAGTGGGGGTGAATATTTTTAAAAATAAAATTAATAAAAACAATAAAACTATTTATATTCAAATATAAGATAGACACATCATTAATTTTGTTATTGTTTGTGTATCTAAAATCAAGATTTTCCAATTATTAGAGTATACAAAAAGTTCATAAGTGATGTAAACATTCCTTTCAAAGAGCAGAGTGAAATAATTAGTTGGTAAAAAAATATTAAATAATGAGGTATATAATAATGATTAAAACAATTTATCAAAATATCATAAAAATTAACATTATGCATTAAGGAAGTAATAAAACATAACATTGGGTATCAATTGTTACAAGATAACTATAATGTATTTCACTCATAAAACATGATATAACTTAATACTAAGATTAGATATATATGTATTTTCCTATAATCAGAATCCCACAATTGGTATGTTCAGACCCACATCTATATCCTACCGACTAAATCCCTCGATCAAACCCAGTGAGACATTATGATAAAAATGAAAAATGATTTATATAATTTACAATACTCACCAAGATACCCTGGAATAAGAAACTATCCAAAGACTACACAGATCAAAATATAAACATGATGTTACAATAAATAAAGTAAATTTTAGATAGATGATGTTGAAAAATAGTTTTACTACTCTATTAATTCATCTCTATTTATTGGAAATTCTTCAATGGTAAAAATTTGAAATTATCAGAGTTGATTCTAATGGTTTTGGATGAATGCATACTTCACAAGGAATGTTCAGTACTATCATAAAAAAATTACAATTTCATTGGAATCCATTTTTTAAATGTTCCTTTGAATTGAGTGAAATTAGTTCATCCAATAAAATAATTTTTATTCATCTAGTATGACAAAAGTTACCATCTTTTAGTTTTTAAAAAGGTTCATCATGAGAGTATATCTACCTCATTCCAGGAACATTTTATAATTTTTAACATTTTGACCATTATACATTTATACTTAGCAATAATGTTTTATCTAGAAATAATAACGACATATTTTTCTAAAATAAGAAATCATCTACCCAATAAACATAGTACATTAACCTTTGATTGTAATGTTCATGAAAATCCATTTATAATGATACATCAGAAATAGTTCATCCTGTGATCTTTTTTGAATGATTTTTATGTTGAAAAGATGTTTTGTACTTATGGTAAATTTTTTTCTATACAAATATACTAAAAACACCAAATGGTTTCATTAATTAACAATCACATTTATTAGAATGTGTGTTTTTTATTTTATTAAAATGGTAAAAAAAATGTAGATATTAGAACATTTAAACACACAATCATTACCTTCTCTAAAATCATAAAAAAACACTTGAAGAAAAAAAATTACATTGATGATCTTAAATTACCTTTTAAAAACACATTTAATAAGTTCATTCTGATTTTATCCTTAATAAAAAATTTATCTTCATTTCACTATTTCCCCCCATGAAATTTTTCTTCCCCATTTTGAAAAAATACTTTTTAGTGATTTGTTATAATTTAAGTATTTCATAACACTCTTTAGATAAGATCCTTTATATAGTAAATTCATTTCCATCCCATTTTAGATTTTTAGAAGAATGGTTAGAACAATGTGTCCCTGAAATATTATAAAGGAACTATTCAATGAAACAATTTGGTATAAATGAAAATTCATCCATAGAAAATATAAAACACATTAATCCAATTAAATTAGTTATAATTAATTTTAAAACTATGGGATATTAATTATATTTAATATTCATTCAATAAGTTATTGATTGAGAACATTATAGAGATCAATGAATAAGAAAAATAAATTTTCATTTCCTAATTTCATCATGATGACTATTGTATATAATAATTCATTATAGAAATTATCTTAGTCTATAATTGAAGATTTTACCATTGAAATATTGTCCTTAGGTAAATTAAAATTTATGTCCTCCTTTAAATTCATTACCTCTTCCTTAATAAATTGATTGTTTCTATTATCATAACTCAACCTCCTCACTTCAACTTCCAAACATAGAAATTTATTTTTCTATAATATGATTTAATTACCTTGAATTATAATAAGATTATTTTGATTTTTTATCCCCTTGAACCTTCACTAACATCTGATTAATTTTCCATTCAAATTTTCATAACATGTAAGGTGGAATTCTTCATCCCTTCAATATTACCATCATCTAAAACATTTTCTCCTTCCATATATTATATCAATATCAATAATTGTTTCAATATTACTCCTTATAAATTTGAAATATGTTAGAATAATTTAAAATCATCTATATTATTAACAAACATCTCTATATATATATTGAATTCATTATTCTTTTCCATGGAATCTATTCTTTCATGAATAAATTTAATGAGTAGTTTCAATCTTGTAAATGTAGTGGAGTAAAAACCAAAGATTATATTCCAAAGCCTTAACAAAAGTGATATAATTTTCTATTCATTCATTAATAGATGAATGTTACCAATGATTATAATATGATGAATAATTATTAATGAACATAACATGTGGTCTAGATGTTTCAGCTTCATCCTCTATTTAATTTTTTTATTTTTTAGAAACATCCACAAAATCAAAAATATTATTTAGAATTCAGTTTGTTAGATATAATTTTATCAAAATTTTGTTATTTTTTATTCATAAAATTATTATACATATTATATTTCAAAAATAATATCCTTATAATATTTAAAATATAATTAGTTTGTGGGTTCAAAAACCTATTATTCGTCATCATCTAACTCTTCTTCTATATCATTCTCTTGTTTTCATCCCTTCTCATTTGATAACTACTTGAATTTTTCATAACATTCATAACCTCTTCACTCTTATCATGTTTTTATGGATATTTTTATAATATAATGTATTTTATCCTGTCTTTTTCAACGGGTAGAGGGAATCCATAACATAAAACACAATGAAAATACAAGGAAACAGAGTGAGTGGGTATTAGTAAAATAGTATACATTAGAGATTCCGATAAATGTGTTTCTTATTTGATTAATATTTTAACAACTATATGTTATTATTCCACACATTAACATAACACATTTTACATCATTTTATATTTCATACCTTTGTTTTTATCATTCCCATTTCTCCACTTGACTCTGATTATTCTATAATTATTCCTGGTTGTGTAACGATTATTCCTTATCATATACAAGCCATTAATATCCCAAATGTTTCTATTCCTTTTACTTCATATGTTATTCAAAAGACTCATTAGCCATATTTTTAAGAATGTTTCGTAGAATAGGTATAAGAATTATAGTTTTCTTCATTTTCCATTGAAAATTTTCTTTACTAATTTATATTTATACTCTGGTGTGGAATTGTATGGTTTATCAGACAAATTACTCAACATAAGAATATATAGAATCACCATACTACTTGTTGTTTCTTTTGAAATACAAGTATCATTATATCTTATAAATACATCCTTATTGTTGATCTGTTTATCATTCTTTAAACAAACCATCATTCTGTTATTGGAAGTTGGAAAAGAGTATTTTTCAACCTTATTATTCCCTTATTCATAGACTGCAATGATATAAACACAAACACGACACAATTATACATCCTTATATTTCAAATAAAATATAAAACATTGATACCCGGAAATGATAATTTATCTACATCACCATTCATTTTGATAAAATAGTTCTACATCCGAATTTTAACTACTCTTGTATCTAATTAATGATGATGAACATTTCTAATGTTATCATTTAAAGTAATGAGATATTTTTTATCCTTTGAAACCTCAAAATATTATATTTTATCTTGTTACTTATGTTTTATGAGATTTTATTAAATATCATGAAAAACACCCACCATATTTTATTCTTGGATAATTATATTCATATAATAACATTTGAAAAAAATTAATGGTTATCATTTTCATAATCCATTCATCAATGAAATATTATAATGGATAATGTTTATGTACTATTATTGGATAATGTTGATTGAAATCATCTTTTTCAAAAGAAATATCTTCCCAACTTTGGAAGATAATAACATTATTTAATAGAGAATGTATATTATCAAATTCAATAATATCTATTTTTTTTAAAACAAATCAATATTCTAAAAAAATATATTAATGTTTTCATCTATCTAAATTGAAATTATAATAGTTAATGTGAAAAATTCAAACAACCAGATAGTGAACAATTCAACCTGAGGGGGATGATATTATAATAAATAGGTGAAGATAGCGTGGTCAACCACAATCCAATATATGGTCCATATAGAGGCGACACTTCATCTAATGTTTAAACAATATCTATGAAATAAACCACACATATATCCAATTGAAATTGATTTTTTGAAAAATATTTAATATATATTTTGGAAAAATTAAGGTTTTTTATTGAAACATTTTCTAGGCAGTGATCATTCATTAAATTAAATATCTCTATTTTTAAAAAATTTATAAAATAAAAAACATATAAATATCTAAAAATTTTAAAATTAATTAAAAAAAATATAGTAATAACTAAATATATTTAAATAATTTATTAGAGTAGAATTTCATATTTTAGTAAGAATTTCCTTTATGGTATATGATGTTCTTTTTTTAAGAAAATATTGTTCAATATGTTTTTAAAAAAATATTTTTTTCTCAATTTTTAGAGAATATTTTTCAATAATGGTTTTAAAAATGTTTTTTTGATAAATTCTATAAGATAGTTTGGAATATTTTATATTAATAATTTATAAAATAAAATAATTTAAAAAAAATAATTTTTATAAAATATCATGATATTTCATTAAAATATTAAAAGGAGTTAATTAAATAAATGAAATTGTCTAAAAATTAATTATATAATTATGATCATTTAATATTGAAAATTCATAGCTTATGTCTGATGTACATAAATCTATCAATATTTAGAGGAGTTGTAGAAATCCTTGAATTTTATACTTGAATTCCAATTTATTGAAAAATGATATCCTCTTTTTTGTAATACTAAATGAAATGGCATCTTATGTAAATATTCACAGATCATGGTTAATATTATGGGTTTTTACATAATGTTACGCTCTACTGTTACCAAATAATATTGTTGTTTTATTATTACTCAATACAAAATATATGAGTGTGTGTTGAATTCAGAACAATTAAGCATAATAATATCTTTAAGACACCTATTATTATTCAGATGTCCAATATTGTATAGAATTTATTTCCTTATAAGACCAACAATAAAAATCTTCTATTAATAAATGACCATTTCAATATTTACATTTTATATCCATTTTACAACAACAAAAGTAAATACAAGAAAAACATTTGTTAAGTTAAATATGATTTTATGAAAAATAATATGTTACAGGATCCATAATTTCCTTAATGTAATGAAAAAATAATTTTAAAACATTAATATAGAATTATTTGGTATTTTTTTGATATCTTATATATAATCATACAAAAAGAAATATTTCTAGATTAGTATATATAAGGTATTTAAAAATACCAAACATTCCACTATTTTTTTGAGAAACCAGTTTTCAAGATTCATCAAGAATAATTGTTTATTATAATTTCATATGAGAACTTATATGTTGAGTATTTTCATACAGACACTATTTCATAAGATATTATATATATTTCTGTCGATATATAAAATTTATCTCGATTTTTGGTGAAACTGGAATACCATGGGAAAAATTTAGTTTATACATCATGCTTATCTCAAAATCACATTTCAAAACATTTTCATAGAAATCAATTAGTTATTTTTATCATAAGTCAAATAAAATATCATCAATATAAATGAGAGAAATGAAGGTATCCATAAATATTTTTTATTTAAAAAAATATGGATTCATATGTCCCATAGAGAAATTGTAATTAAAATATTATGAACAAAATATACAAGGAATTGTAAGAATGTTTAGGTTTTTTAGGGACATAGTATATCAAAAAACATGATCTATCATTTTTTGTTTACTAATCCAGGCTATTGTTCAATTTAAACTTCATCTAGTACAAATAACTTATTAAAGTAATATATAACATCTATTTGAAAAAGTGTAGAGTTATGAAATGTTTCATATGGGGGAATTAAATTAATAACTTCTTGGGTATATAATAGATTAAAATTTCCCTTATAGTCTGTGTCTTCATTTTAATGATAAACTATTTCAAATTGTCTAGATTTATTTTAAATTATTAATCCATTTTCCACATATTTATTTCAAAAAACCATTTACACTAATTACAAAGAGATATTTTGGAAATTGAACTAAAAAAAGTTTTATTTCTCTCAAATTCATTAAGTCTCTCTTGCTTGTATTTTATCAAAAAATTTATTACAAAAATCCCCATTAGGAGTCTGAATTTAAATTTTTGAGATAAATAAGAATTCTACTCAACTTCATTACTTATTGAATTATTAATTATAAATGGTTGATCTATATTACCAGTGATACCCCAACTAGGATTATACTTATGGATTTACTGATTACACAGAATTGAAAATATATAATCTTCATTAATAGGTACAATTTAATCTTCAGGTTTATCTTCAGAAATAATTTTGGTAGTTTTCCTCAAATTGGAATAATTTTTTATCATGTGTGGAATATAAATTTTGGATCTAACAATAAATGATGAGGTTTTATGTTCTTTAAAATAATATGGACTAGTTTCACCAAAAAACATGGAATTGTTGGATTGAAGTATGTATAATGATAGAAAAATTACCATAGGGAGGGTTGAATTATAAAATTAAAAACACTCATTTTTATCTTTAAGGAAATCATTATTTAACAATCATTATGAAATACGATTTAATAAACCCTCTTCTATAAGGTTTAGAAAAACAGCCTAACTCTGATAATTATGATTATCATAATGAAAATATGATATGGGTTTTGGTTTACAATATTCTACCATAAAGTATATAGAATCATAAATTACTGTTTATAAAATATGGAAATATATAATATGCATCATTTTTTATTGATAAAAAATTGTAGCTAAATTAATGAAACATGTGACAGAGCAAGTAATACAAATAGAATGAAATAATTTAACCTAAAGAGAATGTTATCCGATAACGTTGGATAAAAGTACAGTGATTTATAAATTCAATATTTTATGTATTACCTAAAATAGGGTAATCTATTTATTCAAAAAATATCAGATAATGATTTTTGTCTTGTAATCCCCACAAGCCCTAGATTAAGAAGTTCATCGACTCCTCTTTCTTCCTTATGCTAGTTTTCCTCATGTAAAGAATCGGACGCATGAAGAAAATCATAAAAAGAAAACCTGAAAAGGTTTTTTTCAAGATTGAATCTTTCTATTAAAGTAAATAAAATCAAGGAACAAGTAGTTCACACTCTAGTAACATGAGGGAGAAATCACAACATGTAGAATCAAACAGTTTTCAAGCACTAATTAAAAATATAGATGTGAGAGGTAATTATAGGAGTTATGTCCAATAGTCATCCTGATATTTAATGATAAAATTTATCATGTAATATCAGAGGGACCAATACAACTAGAACTTAAAACATTAATAAAATAAAAGTCTATATGGAAATATTTTAATGATATAAAAAATTATGAGAAACATTATAATACAATATACTATAAAATATATTTATATGAATAACAACATTAAGGTACTGGAGTAAGTTGTTAATTTTAGGAAAAATAAGATTTTTTTTGTAGATAATTAAAATCAGATTCTATGAAGATGAGAATTATATACTAGAAATGAAGATAATCATATTTATCAAACATAGAGAATCAAATTCACACATATGTATTATCAAGAACTGTGAAACATAGAAAATAATATTCACTATTCTGAGTCAATGAAAATTAACAAATAAAAAAGAATCATATTTTCATTTTTGATTAAATCATAATTGAGAAAACTTGAGAACCAGATTTTTATTTGAGAGTAAATTTGAATTGACACACAATGAGAATCAGATTCGTGAAATAGTGGGAATTAGATTAAATTTTTTTGGGTGAATCGGAATTGAGAAAGAGTAGGTTTCTTATTATTAGTATTGATCTGATTTTCATTGATCTTATTATCTATTACATCTAAAGGGAATTTTTTTAGACATATGTATAAAATTACATAAATGAGATTAATGTACATGAATCCAATTATTATAGCACAGAAATAAAATTCCTTGTAGAAGGAAACATTTATAAGTAAATGTGTCTGGGATTTCCAAAACATAAAAGGAATGATTAAACTTGTAGGTAAAATTTTGACTCAACAATCTCTCCCTTTTGGTAAAGTAGAAAATAATTATTATGAAAATAATATTAAGATAAATATAATTAAACATAATATAAATATTTATCTACCCCTATGTTTACAACTCTAAAAATACTAAACACGAATAACTCCCCTTAGGTTATGAAATCCACATAAGTATGGTATTCTTATCTTAAGGTTTTTGTCTTCCATTATTAATGAAATATCTACCCCTTACTTAATAGATTTATTCTGTAAGAATTCACCTTACATTAACATTCCCCTATTAGAGTAATGTTATTTTAAGAACAATCTATGCCTTTGTTATTTTCAAAATGGAATTTTGGAAAATATGTTGTACCAAAAAAAAATAGGGAACATATGTGAAAAAAAAATAAGGAAAATACTAATTTTATATTGATAATATTTTTACATCAAAATATAATAGTTACAAAGAAAAAAAATTCTACTTAATCATTAATGTTTTGACTATGGCTATCAACTTATTCAAATGTTTATGATAATATTGAAACATTGTGATTCTCACTTCATGATCCTTATTTTCCTTTTGAAGAAACGAAATATTTATTTATTGGATTTAAATATTATCCTCCCAAGACATGATTTTCTCAGCTACATAATCTTTTTATGCCTCAAACCTTTTCATCTCAATACTAAGGAAGATTAAATTTTCCTTCAAATATTTAATTTATTGTATACGAATACCTTGATATTCCTTCAAATTCTATGAAAAACTATTTGATATCATTTTGAGTGAATCTTCAGATTATTTGAAAGCATTATTGATTGTCTCAAACATATCATCAAAAACCTTAAGATAAAAATTAATATGTCTTGAACATTATTTATTTCTCTAAAATAATTCCCATGATTCAAAAGTTCTCTACGAATGCATTAAAAGATGATTCCATCCAAATAACCTTATCCATATATTGGGTTATGGTGTCCTATTTCTAGGTGATGAATTCTTGGATCCTCTAGAATATGGTCGAAATGTTTTGAAAATGTGGAATAAACATTATAAACTTATTTAGTGATTGTACAACAAATTCCTCTCTCAAAGAGGAAGAATGTTTTTCTGATTCTGATGCTTTATTCCTACCAGTTACAACATCTATGTTGTTCCCTTGGTCCTTATTAGATTTATATTTTCTATCCTCAATTATGTGTGCCTTTCATTAGTTATTTGAACTATTTTTTCTACATCCTCATATTTATTCTCATCATTATCATTATTAACACCTTCACCATGATCATCATCATCACCACCACCAATAGTTGAAAGAACTTTCTGAACTTGACTACCAACAATATTTCCTTTCTAAGCATGGGAAAATTTATCTATCAGACTCATGGATTTATGAACTCACTGTTATTATGAAGAAACCATAGAATTGGATTATTTAGAAGTTATTATTAATATATAATAATATTAAATACGCCTTTGAATATCTCCATTTTTGTGTATCTTATTATCCCATTCTTTTTCTCGACATGGTTCATCTTATCCTTGAGATATTTTTTCAACATTTCAAATTTGCCAATAAAATACATATTTTCCATTATTTGATGGTGTGGCTTCAAATTCCACATCTTA
This sequence comes from Viscum album, assembly GCA_963277665.1. Classification (NCBI taxonomy): domain Eukaryota; kingdom Viridiplantae; phylum Streptophyta; class Magnoliopsida; order Santalales; family Viscaceae; genus Viscum; species Viscum album. The sequence goes on along the minus strand of OY728121.1, from coordinate 1,702,038,126 downwards.
TTGCTGTGGGGGAATTTTGGATTCATGCATAAAATATTTTTAATATGGTATTTGTTCATGTTTTTTTGGTGTCTCTTAGAACGGACTGAATTATCTCTAAATCAGATATGTTTTCTTTAATCTTCTACACAATACCTTTTTTCATGTTCTTAAGCTTATAAAATATTTAGGGGTTTTACTTTTTCTGGATCTATCTCAAAAACTTTATCTCATTCTTTATATTGTTTCTTAAATTTTCTTCATTTTTCAGTGACTTCAACTAGATAACACTTCTGTTTCTTTGACTTCAGTGATTTGGAAAGATGATTTTTTTTCTAAGCTTCAATGTCCAGGGAAATTATTTTCTTAGTTTCTAGTTTGAACTCTCCCCCTACTGGCATGACTTACCCGATGTATCAATAAACTATTTTTTCTTCTCATCAAAATAATATTTCATTCATTTAAGTGTGTCATCACTTAAAAGAAGAATGTTGAACTTTTTCATCTTTTTCATTCAAGGAATATAAAATGAGTTCAATAAGATTACTAACAACATTGTTAAGATAGATAGAAACATAAGAATCTATTAAATTATTGACCCTTCCATTATCATTATTATTTTGAGAAAGAAGTACTTTACTAAGATAATATTTCTAATATTAATATGATAATATAACATGAATATGTATTTAATCTCTAGTGTGTCTTTATCAACCTTTCATAGTATTAAAAAACCTTGAATCTATAATGGAATGAAATAGTATTTTGTATAGTGATGATAAAGCTTTGTCTTTTTAATGACTTAAGGCTTTAGCAATCGATATCCTTATCATTTTCAAAATACCCTTCTAGATTTGGTATCATATGAGAGGTATAGAATGCTTCACCATCATAAATAATTTCTAGGATATCTCTTTTTTCTTATAATACATAGAATAAATTTTACTATACCTCTTAAACTGATCTTAAAGGTTTCCCTATTCTATGTATAACTAGATTGATTCATAGATTTTTGTTATCAAGACTGCATACAATAGATATTTTTCTCCCTTGTTTTTCATAATAAAATAATTTTATCATCCTTGGAATTTTAAAATATTTCTTTTTAAAAAATCAGAGTTATGAAATAATGATTTCCCACCTCACCTCTCAATGAAAATGAACTAACAATTATGCTACTCATGCCCGTGAAATTATGACTAAGAAGAGACCAATAGAAAGATTCGAAACTGAGGAAGGAAGAAAAAAAATCAGAATGGAGTCCTTGAAAGGGAAATTATCTCCGGAGAAAATCTATATAAATTGATGTGGGATGTAGGGGATCTGAACCATTATATAGGAATTAGGGTGACCTTTCAATTTCCAAAAAACAATATACAGTTAAGAATTTAAACTAATTTTATCCATAAGATGAGATAAATCTAAAGAAGGGTTTATAGTATCTGATCAATAGAGGTTTTTAGAAAAAAAAAATAGATTTAATGAAACAATAATCAGATGATGTTTTTTAAAACATGATTGAAAATAAAAACATACCAAATTGAATATAAAAAAGATATATGTAAAAAATGTACCTCTTATAGTTCGTAGAATATTTTTTTTATTAGATAACATTTTTATTAGATTCAGATAATTTTTACTATGAAACAAAAATAAATTAGTGAAAGGATATAGATAATTTTATTAGAATTTAGAAACAAATTTATGTTCAAAAAAAATTTGTTAGGATCTAAAAAATTTTTTAAGAAGGAAATCATGTATAATCCCCCTATGAAAAGGAGTATCTTAATATAAAATAGATCGTTTAAAATCCATATGAATGATTACTTTATAGATATCATTCCAAAAATTTTCTTAATGTATTAAAACCTATTAGATGGTAATGGTTTCGTAAAAATGTCAGCAAATTGTTCTTACATTATTTTTAATTGTAAAATTATATATCTTTTTAGTGTGTGACCTATAAGAAAGTGATTCTTAGTATTTATGTGCTCTGAAAATGAATAATGTGTATGGTTTCTAATTGATTCTAGGGCACTAGTGTAATCACATAGTATTTGAGTTGTAGTTAAAATCATGCCATAATCAATAAGTGTGTGTTACATCCATAAATCTTGAGAACAACAACATCAAACAACCACATATTTAGTTTCATTAGATAAAATATCACATTAGTTTTGTCTCTTACAAGACCAAGACACTAAGGAATCCGTAATGAGATTAAAAGTTCCATATTTACTTCTTATATCCCCTCAACATCATCCAAAATTATCATCTGAAAATCTTTATAAAACAAAATCATTTTTAGAAGAGTAAAAAATCCTAAATCCATTGATAAATTTAAATAATGACTATTGTCACATATTTTAAATGGGATTATTTAAAATTTTATTGATATCTTTCACATAAAAAAATTAAAACATTATTTCTGGTTGACTAGATATTATGTGTATTAGTCTTCAAAAATCCCTCTAAAATTTGTTAATTGTTGTCCAGATTGATCAAGATCAGGAGTATTCAAGGTACTGATTAGTGTATTAATACACTTATTATTTCAATATCCACACATATAATGAGGAACTATAATATACATATGTGGAGATATATATGTTCCCTCTGGTTTTTGAGGAATATTAAAATAATTAAATAATGATAACTTACCAATTATACTCATTTCACTCTTTGATTTAATACGATTCATAAATGAATCAATTAGATATTGCTAATTTGATCTAAATATAATATCATCAACATAAATTTGAACAATCAAAAAAATTTATTATCTTTCTTTCTAATTTGGGATGGATTTTATAATTCCCTTAACATATTTTATTTAACAAAAATCTTGTAAGCTTGTTATACCTGGCTCTTGGGGAATCTATAATACCATATAAATCATTTGTATGTTTGTAAACATATTCATGATGTTTTGTGACTTCCAATCTAGGAGCTATTTCTAAGAAATCTTACTCTTGAACATATCCATTAAGGAAAACACACTTCTTATCCACTAGAAACACTTTGAAATTATATAATGATGAAAAAGATTATATAATTTGAATAAATTCAATTCTAGTTAATGGTGAATGGGTTTCTTCATATTATATTAACTCTTGTTGTTAATAAAATTTGGCATCAAATATATCTTTATTTCTAACAATGATTCCATTTTCATCACATTTGTTTCAAAAGAACCATTATACTCTGATTACAGAGGTTTTTAGGTACTTTAACAACGTTCCAGACATTATTAATTTCAAATTCATTTAGATGATATTACATATCCATAATCCAGTCTTTAACTCCTAAAGCCTCATCAGGGCATTTGGGTTTGAATTGGGAATCAAATTCATGAGGACCAACTTCATTTATTAAAATAATTCTAGTCCTTATTAGTTGATTTACATCACCAATGATAATATCATTGGGATGTTTCTACAGGAACAACTGATGTGGGTGTTATAAAACATTTTCATGAATATACGATAAAATTTCTTCTAGAGTGAATACATCAGAAATATTTTATTGAGTATTCTATTCAAAATCAGAGCCTCAATCAAAGGTTGATACTCAATTTTGGAAGAAAATTAGAATATTTAAATTTATATTGCTTAATAGAAAAATGATCTATTTCAAAAAAAATTATCATGTATTGTTTCCTCAATAGTACAAGGATTTTTTTTGAAAACTCAATAAGCCTAGAGGTAATGGAATACCCTAAAAATATACATTCATTGAATTGGGATGTGAATTCATGAAAATTGTATTTTTTATTTAAAATGAATACTTTTCATCCAAATACTGTGATGTATAAGACTTTTGGTTTTCTACCTATTCATAAGTCATAATATTTTTAAATAAGAGATAGAATTATTAAAAATAAATTTATAGTTTAATTATAATTAATAATGACTTCATCAAAAAAATATTTTTCAAATCTGTATTCACTGAACATTGTTCTTATTTTCCCGTGAAAAAATACACTTCTTATTTAAATAAATCCATTTTCTAATGAGTTCTAGGGGATTAGAAGTTAGGAGTAATAACATTTTTCGACAAAATGATTCAAAATCCTTTGTTTTAAATTCTCCACCATGAACAATATAAATAGATATCAATTGATGATTTTTATTGTTTTTGACATTGAATAAAAAACATTGGAAAGAAGAAAAATAATCCAATTTTGTTGCAAGAAAATAGGCACATGTCTATATGGTGTAATCAGCAACTAGATAAAATTCATAGTATTTTCCTTCGATACTTACAATTTTTGTAAGAACAAAGAGATCAATGTGAAATAACTATAATGCATCAGTAGTTGAGTCTTCACTAATAGATTTAAATCATGACTTATGTTTCTTTACATATTTATTAGGGTTACATATTTTTTCCGAATCAAATCTAAGATCTGTTAGGTCCTTAACCAGTATTTTATTAGATAAATTACATAAGTTCCTAACGTTACAATGTCCTAAACTTATATTCCATAACCATGATAGATCTTCTATTTCACTAAGGCATGGTATGTCTTGACTCCTACAGTCTTATATGTTATCTTTGTAAAAATTCTCATGCTGATGGTTACAAAGAATGAATTCATCATTGGAATCGTATAATAGGAACTTATCATTCATAAAAATCACATGTTAACCTTTATCACATAACTGGATTATGCTTATAAGGTTTCACTTATGACCCTAATAATATACAATATTTGAAATCAATTATTTCCAAGAATAACAATGTTACCCATACATATGATGTTTCCTTGAGTATTATCTCTAAAGGTAAACCTTCAGCCTTTCATTTCAATAATATTTTAAATGAAGTATTTATTTCCCATTATATTTCTAGAAACCCCACTATCAATGTACTTTGTGTTGTTTTTGGTACTAGATTTGTTTTATTGAAGAGAAAATAATTAGTTTTTTGGAGTTCAAACAATCTTGGATCCAAAATTTATTTGAAAATAAAATCATAGGAATCGAAATATGGCTAGGAAGATGAGCCTCATGAAATCCTAAGGATCATATTTTTTTTAAAAGAATATTTATTTCTCCAATTTCCAACACTTTGACACTTAGTGCAAAATGGGGCTCTTTTAAGAAAATAATAGTTATTAAAAAAAACAAGTTATCAGTGAGAATAACCAATTCCAGAAATATTCATTAGAGAAAGAATTTGTTTAAAAATTTTACAAAAATATTCCATACCAATATTAATGTTTGATAAAATTTTCCTAAGATAATGTTTTTTTATATTTTAGTCTAATGAATAATTTCTTATTCACATCTGTATTTTTTTTATAATTATATTTTTCTTCTAAATTGTTTTTCTCAAAAACAACTTTTTAATGTTCCTATGAATTTTTATCTTTTTCAGATTTTTCTTCCACATGGTTTTTATAAATATAGATAATTTAAAATGATTTTTTATCAAGATCTTTAGAAATATGTGATTATTATTTCGTTAAAACCATAATTCAATTATTTTCTTTATCATATTTATTCTTGATCATACTATTTTCATCTTCATGTTACTAGGAAAACCTAGAGACATCGTTAATTGAAGGTAAATAATTATCTTCTACTGAGGAAGATTCTTTATATGAAGAATTACTATTTTCTTCATTAGGATAATTTTATTTTAATGAAATGTTGGCTAAGGATTCACCAGTGTCCACCTTTTCCATGGAACTATGATTCTCTAATGGTATTTTGGATAGAATTCCATTTTTCTTCTATCCTATATTATTATTATCTGAGGATTAATCAGAATAATCCCCAACACTTTCACTCTATGAATCATTTTACTTTAGAACATTAATTCCTTTAGACTTATAGTACCTTTTTGGATTCCTTTACGAATGCATGCCGTTTGTTTTATGATTTGGACAATCAGGTATTATATGTTATACTTTCTTACATTCATAGAATGTGACTCATGAATATTTCATGTTCTTGTTATCATTTTTTATATCTATATTGAAAATCATTCTTGACAATAATCTTGTTTATCCTTCAATAAATATTGGCTAACTCATTCTCTGAATGTTCAGACTCAATTGGGTTAAATTCAAAAAACGCTTAATTGTTGACTAGTTCCAGATAACTCATCATAGGTAAGTTTTGTAACATTTCATTGTTCATTAGTAGTTGTTATCTAAGAATCCCTTTTAATTTTAATGATTTATATGATATTTTCCACAAGAACATCGTTTTATAATCATTTTTTCTACCCATGATTTTAATCTATTTACAATATTCATAAATCTCTATTGAACATTAGTTACAGGTTATCTATATAGAAAAAAAACTGATAGTCTGTTATAAAAATTGATCTTCTTGCCTGGATGAATTTAGATGTACTAAAATGTGTAATCTCTAGTTTCTTCAAATTACTATTTATAGGTTAACAAGATGACATCTGGTTATATATATTTTTATCCATTTAACAAATAAAATTATTGCATAACTTATTGTTATGTTTATATTCCATCTTCTTTTGATTAGAAAAAGTTCTATCCTCTTTATTAGAGAATTTTTAATATCCAGTAAAAATTACAACCTTATCCACACAAATATTGATAACAAACAACTTTATTTTTTCCCACTAGTATTCATAGTCTTTTACATAAAAACAATGTGTTATTTTTGGATTCAAATTGTCTATGGATATGAAATTAAAACATTCCATTTTTTGAATAATAAAAAAGATCATTTTCCATGGTAAATATTAGTGTGGAAGAATATTAATTAAAAATATTTATGAATGAAAATTACTAACTAAAAAAAGTATTGTATGAAAATATATGAGCATTCTATGCATCCTCTTATACCAATTACTGGAATGACATATGTTTTAAGATAAAAAAATAACAAGAGGGGGGATTGTATGTTAACAAAAATTCATTTTTAACATTAACTAAGTATTTGTGTAATGATGTTAAACATGAATGATTAACTAAACCAACTTTATTATGTTTAATAAAAACACCTTGGTCACTATAATGATGATTATCATAATGAGAATACGATATAGGTTTTCTTATACAAGATTCTACTATAATGTGTACACAATCTTAAATCAGTGTTTATACAATAAGAATATGTTTCAAAAGTAACACTTCCTATTTATAAAATATTGTATAATAATTAATGAACCATGTAACAAAATATGTAATAAAAATTGAATGAAATCATTTGAATCAAATATAAGTGTATCCAATAAACTTGGAAAAATTTACCTTAATTTATACATTCAACAATTTATGTCTTACCCACATTAGGGTAAGACCTTCATTAATCATATAATAGGGACCCTTGTGTTCCTTTTCCTTGATAACCTTGATAAAGGAATCTTAAAAATGATGAATATCTTAAAAAGGAAAAATGACACGGTTTCTATAAGATGTAAACTCTCTAATAAAGTAAGAAAACAAAAATAACAACCATTTGACACTATAGTATCATGATAGAAAAAGCATATCACGTTGACACAGATAGTCATAGAGCACTAATTTCAAATTATTAGGTGACCGGGTATTTATAGTCGTGGAGTCTAAGGGTCACCTTGATCTTGAACGTTTATATTTTTCCTCAAATATCGGAGGGACATATATTGCAGGCACATAAAGTGGATATAAAATAAAAAAATAGACGAAAATGTTTTAAAGTAATAAAAAATTCATGAGAAACATTATCATGAAATATATGTTAGAATAAAATTATATGAATATGAAAAATAATTATTTGTATTAATTATTTGGTTTTATGAAAAATAAAAAATTAGATTCTAAAGATAATGGACGCTGGATTCTAGGAAGTTGAGAATCAGATTGTATAAATGAACAGAATCATATTTAAGAAACATGAATAATTAGATTAGAAAATATATTTGATTCTCAATGGAGAAACACAGTAATCATATTCACAAGTCTAAGTGAATCATAAATAATAAATAATGAGAATCAAATTCACAATTCTGAGTAAACCAGAATTGAGAAACATTGAGAATCAGATACTCATTTTCGAGTAAATTTAAATTGAGAATCACCAAGAATTAGATTCCGAAAACTGTGAGAATCATATTCAAAATATTGGGTGAATCTGAATTGAGAAAGAGTAGGATTACGATTACATGTTTTGATATGATTTCAATGATCACAATATTTATTAGGTCATAAGGAAGTGTTTTTCAGACATAGTTGGAAAATAGATTTAAAGTTATTAATATAAATTAATCCAATTATTATTAAATTTAAATACAATTTCTTATAGGGGAAAAACTATTAAAAAAATTGGGTTTTTGATTTCCAAAACATAATGGAATAGGTAAAGTCATAAAGAATCTTTTGACTCAATTGTATTGATTCCTTAATTGAACATGTATTTTTGTTAAAACTCTATATGCCTTAAATATTTGGGAATAACTAAGAATAGACCATTCATCACATTTTAGATAAAATTTATGTAAATTGTATTTATTATTGAATATGATTACATTACATTCAAAAACACTAAATTAAGAATTTTTTGGATTTCTCCCAGTCCGTAATTGATAAAGTGTTTTATTAGTTAAATGAATTAGTGAAACCTGATTTATATTATATTCGAATGAACATATATATTTATTCCAACAATGATTAGAAATTCGGTATTCACTCAAAATGGTTCTATTAACTTCAAAAAGAACTACATTTATCCTTTCAATGTTGCATTTTATCTGTGGAGTTTTAGCTGTTTAAGAATTAGTTATTACACCAATTTTAATATAAATTGTTTTTAATTAAAAATTTTAAATTCACCACAATGATCACTATAAAAAGAAAAAAATGTAGAACTTTTAAAAAAATAACATAGTCTATATATTTTTTTAAAAATAAAGAAGGATTTTTACTTTTACCCTACAAAATTTAAATTTTTTTATCTACAATTGTTATCCACTATGAAATATTCATAGATATTTCCTACAATAATTCTAGTTTCTGTGTGACAAAATAAGTCAATCATTAATAACTATGCAAAAAAAATAACTTGAAACATAATTAATATAAATTATAACACATGGAAATTTTATGGTTTGTATCATCTTAAATAAATACAATTTATTTGATGGATTATTGTGCATGGAGCACCGAGCTTAATCGAACCGTGACATGCTGTTAAATATTTACATGACCACTAGAATAGTAATGTAACCATTTAGAATAGTATAATATATTTTATAATAATAAACTCTATTAGGAATGTATAAATAAATTTTAGGTAACTCATAATTGAAAATTTCATTTATTTATATCATAGAAAACGTAAATAAATGATTAAAAATTGATAAATTAAGTATTGATATATCTTTCAAAATTAAATGTTTATTTTCAATTTTATAATAAATATAATTATTTAAAATAAATTTTATTTTCAAAAAATATATTCAAAAATTAATATATTGTTTTATTATAATCGTAAAATAATTTTATGTGACATTAATAAAATTTTCAAAGGGTAATAAAATATGTTTCAATTTTAAAATATGTATTTTTCGAATAAAATATGATTTTCATTAGAAACTAAATTACACATCTTTAGAAAATTATTTTAATACAATGGATCCCATTTTTTAAATCTACATGTGGTAAAATTGTTAGGATCAATTATTTTTATATTTTTCTCAAATAGTTAAATTTTTGGCGTGTAGTGAAATATTATAATTTATGGTATTGAACATTTTAAGCCAAATACATGATTTTTTGAGTCACGAATGATGTTGGAAAAAATTATTTATAACTCACATGAATTATTTAATATATTAAGTCACAATATTTAATACTATTTATATTATTGAGCTAAAATAATAATCAAATGAATAAAAAAATAGAAAACACCACTCTCCTCCCACTATGAAAACCACCCCTTCTCCGCACAGCTTCTAATAATTTATTCATTCCTAAATTTGGCCTACATCACTTACCAAACATATTAACCATGTACATGACCTTTTGGTATTACCAAAATACCTAGTCCATGTATTATAGGGAGGTTACCATGGGGATGATATTCGAGAGGTACAATCCTCTTTATTTCTCTATTAATTTCCATTTTTTTTAATACTCTTCTCACTTAACCTAAAAAGAGTGGAATGGTAACTATAATACATTATATATATAGTAATATTATAATTTTTAATTTAATATTGATCATAAAAAAACTTACACTCTCCTTTTAATTATAAAAAATGAAAACATAGTATGTGAGGTGTCGATTCATTCCCTTTGTGGACAATGAGTTTTTTTCTTTACCATCTTCATTTTAGGGAATTAAATCCTTATTATGGTTAAAAAATATTATAATATGTTATTATGACTTATTAAATGTTATCTAACCAATATATAAACATAATATTAAATAAAATGTTAATAGTTCATGATGGTTGTAAAAACTACCAAAATAAACTAATCATTTTTCATTAATATTTTACACAGTGAATCATCCACGTGAAACAAAATTATATATAGTTAAAATTAAAATCCTATAATTATATTAATACCATTTGATACTAATTTTAAATAATTATTCCAAATTGAAAACAACTTCTATAATTATACACAAGCGAATTGATCATGAAACTATGCAACGAAAGCTCTAGAAGCAACGAAATCAAACATTATAACTCAATGAAGTAGCCAAACGTGAAACTAATAAAATTATAACAAAAAAATAATTTTTAAGAGGTTTTTAATTATGAAATTAATGAATGTAATTTTTTATCTCGGATATTATGTACACATGAAGGACAGTTTCATACATAAGTTAGTGGTTTTTTCATCTCAAATTTACTTATGTGAGATGTATTACTCATTTACCACTTATTAATTCTGGTTGATGTAATTAAACATTTATATTTAATATTATGAATCTATTTATCTTTATGGTATTCAATGTTTCATTTTATTATTATTAATTTTATGGCGAATATGTTTTGACTGATTAAAAAGTGGTATGAGATTTTTGTAACGACATGAACAGTTATAAATAAAATTCCCAATTTGATTTAACAAAATTTCTTATTATGTATTATTGTTATAAAAAACACATCATGGTATTAATTTTCATTATATACCATCAGATTTAAAATAAAATTAATCCTATTTACCATTGAATAGTGATCACATGATTTATAAAATTATAAGTTTTTAACAAATCCAATTGAGACAATCAAAGGAAGTATTGGCCTCAACCAGTTGGAACATACCATATAAAGACCATTTATCAATGCTTATGATGGAGATTTCATCACAAGAATTTTCCATTAACTAATCCCTTGAAGAGATCCAACAACTTATGCATGAGTGGTACCACTTATGGAAGAAGATCAAGCTCATTGAGATCATGAATAAAATCATGTACGCCAAGCCACCCCATGAAAGTCTCACTAGTGAAAAACCTACCCATATGTATGTTTTTATATTAAAGGTATATTTATCTGGAGCCTAGAAATATGACTTTGCATATTATTTTTAATAGAAGATGGGTTATATTTAATTATTATTATGGTTAATTAACAAATGATTTGTATCTGGATTCAATTACACATAAAGTGTATTTTTAGAAAATATTAAAAATCATTTAAGGGATTTTTTTAAATAATTAATAGATATATGAAATAAAAAATATATTAATAAAAAATTTGTATTAATTATTTTTTGTTAAATATAAATTAAAATATTATATTTTAGGAGTAAAATCTAAATTTTAATGGGTTTGAAAATTAGTATTGAAAAAAAACTCAACATTTCTCATTAAATTTCAATAGTTATTTGAAAAGAGAAAATTAAAATTACAAAAAAATTATTTTATTAAAAATAATATCAGTTTTCTAATTAAAATGCTAAGATTATTTTGAGGTGACTTGTTTCATTATTTTCTAAGACAGTCCAATTTTTGGGTAAAACATAAATACCTAATAAATATATAGTGTGTATTATGACATCATAATGGTCAAAAGGTGATGTAATAAATAATGAAAATGGTATCCAAGACCATATATATGTTTTCAAATTAAAATAATGTGATTTTATGTTTATTTATTAATTTTTTAAATCCATTAAGAATCCACAAAATATTGTATCATATTTTATGGTTTTTAAATCATGTCTTTAAGAGTATGACTTATGTACACTCCATCAATGGTGATATTTTATTTTGTTATGATATTACAATTTTAATGAAATTAACATTTTCCATATTTCGTAGAAGCATGGTAAGAAACCATTTTATTTTTTTGGTTTTAGATATTTTATCTTATCGAGTCCAAAATCCAATTATGGGAAAAATATTCAAATAACCAGTCTTTTCCAACATAAACCCACCATAGATCCCACATTTCTTCTCTATACATTCTATGATTACATACTCACTCATCCTTACTCTCTCTAAAGTCCTATGAAGGTTCCTCTAACCTCTCATGAATATCATTTTATTCATTTTATATGACATTATCTAGGTAAGGGATCCTTTCATTCTCCTTTTTTATTAATGTTGTTTTTATTATTTTATTCATTATATTTCTAATTCCAAATGTTGGGATATGTATTTACAGGTCCCTATTACTTTCCATTTTATTTCCATATTATTATAAACCCCATTCACTCTAATCAAAAAAAATTATGAATATTTAAGTGACACCATTTTGAGGCCAAAATTTTACTAAAATTTTCCATGCAAAAATATTTTTGTAGTGAATACCATATCCATTTCTTATAAACAGTGTTCCCCACTATACACATATAATTATTTGAATATGTAATTACATGTATTCATTCCACAATCCTTGGTCATGAAAAAAATATTATTATTAATGAATCCATCTTGTATGATCTATGTGAAAGACATAATCATGAGAATGAAATGAATGTTCCGGGTGGGTCTGAAATTATATAACCCTCCAATGCTTTGGATATCGCATAGTCTCAGGAGGAATCATGTTGGGATATGGATTGAAGTTTATTACTTTATGGGAATTTTCTCATCATTATTTCTTGATATTTGGCCCTAAACTATGTTTATTATTTAGTGTTTTTTATTATTTCTTCATTTCTCATGGTGACGTTATGATTATCATGATATATCTTGTCTCATTGTTCATATTTAGGATTACTACTCCTTTTATGACCTATTGATATTCCTATTGTCTAGAATGTATTTTTATATGCATGTTATAAAATGTGTATTCCCTTACCAGTCTTACTTTCTCACCCTATTCATAGGTATGTACCCAGGTCATCCCATGTAGTTTTAAGTGCATGCAAGTTAAGGAAGTTCTAAATAAAGATGACAATTTTTTCAGTTTTAAGTTATTGTGAAATGTACCCAATTCCCAAATATAGTATTCTTATAAATATTTCATGTTGTATTAAGTTTAATTTAAAGTAATAAATTATGTTCTATTGTTTAAAAAAGTGAAGGTGGTCATAGTTGGTTTAATGTTAGTTTTAGATATTTTTTTGGGATTAGGATTAGAAAACACTATCAAAATCCTTATGGATTAGAATAATTATAAGAAAAAATCCCTATGTTTTTTAGTATATGGTTAGTGGTTTATCATGATAGTATATCCTTATCCAGTTACTACAAGTGGATTTCTCCCTCACACATATGTAAATATGAGAAAAACTCAAAAACACCACATTTATCTAGACTTGTCCAGAAATTGGATCCTGAAAAGGGGCCTTGCTAAATATATTTTTTAACACTCTTGGGTGATATTCTTCAAAAAATTCATAATCTCAATATGATAAATTTTTGGGGGAACAAAAAAATACCCATAATAATATATGTTGGGATATAGATCATAGATAACAAAGATTGAATTCTATAAATTCAAAAGTTGTTAAAAGACATGTAATTTTTATGTCATCTGTTTAATGTCATTGGATAACTATTTATGTGTCTAATAGTTTAAAGGTAAAAAAACATTATTTTTATTTATTTATATACATGGGATGGAAATATGATGAATGAGGTAAGTAATAAATGCAATGGGTAATGAGATGATGGCCCCAATGAGATGCCCAAACCAATGAGAGAAAGAATGGATGACATTATGATGACACTCTCTCAGATGACTCATTTCATGTAAAGAAAAATTTGTTAAGTTGAATAACCAATACAATCTATGAATTTTCAATCTACCGTTGACATATTTAAGTGACCAATTCCTTATAATTTCAATGGATCATTAGACCCCTTTATCATAGAATAATTTATCAACTCAATTGAGAGGATCTTCTCTATCCTTCAATTTTTCGGACAGGAGATGGTTTTATTTGATGTTTATTAAATGGAGGGAGAATATTATTATGGGTGTACATTGATAAAGTATATGAAAGTTGGAAAAGAGATCGAATTGATGAGGTGGTAGGAAATCTAGAAAACGTTTCTCTATAAATATTTTCATCACACACTCCAACATAAAATAGGATGGAATTTTAATTACCTCAAGAAAAATAATGATGAATCAATCAGGGAGTATGAGAACAAATTCACAAGACAGGCATGATAAGAGTTTTTATTTGTTATTACCCTCAAATTTATGGTTGACCAATGCTTTGGTGGACTAAATCCTAGTACACGAAAGGCCCTGGTTATCCATGAGTTTCATAGTGAAGACAAAATTGTTCGATGTGACCTCAAATTAGAAATGGATATTGAAGAATCTCAAGAGTATCATAGTTATACAAACTATAAATGGAGTTAAATACTATAGGTATAGTGGATAAGTCTAACGGTTCTATGAAATTTTAACATCCAACATGTCAACAGTGCAGAAAGAAGCATCCCGGGAATTTCCTAAGGGGATGAGGAAATGGTTTAGGTGTCTGAAAGAAGGGATCCTAGAAAACGATTTCGGAGTTGATAAACCTACTAATTAATCGTATTAGAGGAATTATCAGGTTATCTATAAACACATTGTTCAATTTTTGAACTTCCCATAACCAAGTAACATTGCAAACCATTGCACCAAGCCCATTGTTTTTTAGACAACCAATAAACAGCAAGGAAGGTAGGGTTTTCTTTTTAAATTACAACTACTGAGGTGGATCCCAAAAATTATGTGGTGACTGGTGAGCTAGTTATTAATTCATGAATTACTATAATATTTTTTGAATCTTTTTCTTTTCGTTCCTTCCTATAATGAAATCTTTTTATTATTATTAAAACACCAATACGAAGAATGAAGGTATAACTATAAATGTAAATGGAAAATTGGGAAACTATTGCATCCCGAGTATATAACTTGAACTCTATTAGAATTTGGGGGGTGAAAATCATAGAGAACATATATATACTTCCATTTGTGGAATTTTATGAAATTCTAGGTATGGATTTCCTTTCCCAATATAAATCCAACAAAAATTTCTGTGAGAGAGAAATCACATTCTATATCATGAATCAATCATCGATTTTGTAGAAGCACAAGGAGGAGGATGAATCTTATTTAGATCCAATGTCTCACCCATAGATATTAGACCCATATTATAAAGAATATATTTCTCAAATTATTGAATCAAATAATAAATCATCCTTAAAGAAATTACTATTTAGAGGGAATAGACTAATCTATTTTTCGTGGAAAATTTTGGCCTTTCGCATAACTAAGAGGTTAAAATTTCAATGGATCTCAGACCTTAGGTGTCACCATTACCCAATGATTGTTATATAATGGAAGTTATATAAGATAAAAATTTGAGAAAACAACTACAAGGGAATCTTGATAAAGATTACATACTCCCATGTTTATCACCATAGGGTGCCACAATCCTCTCCATTAATAATAATGAAGGAAAATTGTTCCTTTTCATTGAATATCATGAGATCCAAAAGATCATGATAAGGAATATATATCCTCTTCCACGAATTTATGGCTTTTTTGATCAAATATTTGGAGTAGAATATTTCTACTAGGTGTATATTCAGTCAGGATATTACCAAGTCAGAGTGAAGAATGAGGATATCCCTAAGACTGCATTTCTTACAAAGTTTATGCACTATGAGTTAACATTAATTCCATTCAGACTCACTAATTATCAAAAAAATCTTCATGGGCTTGATGAAGATAATATTTATTGATTTAATAGACATTTTTGTGCTAGTATGTAAATATGATAGTCAAATATATATGAAAATTAAATAAGATCAGGAGGAGAATATGAGAAGTATGATAAAGACATTACAAATGGATAATATTTAAGCCAAATATTGAAAATGTAATTTATAGATGAATGAAGTATCATTATTGGGCCATATAATCACATGTAGTTTGATATTTTTAGTACTTTGAAAAATAAATGAAATTGAATCATGTTAGAGGCCAACATCTATGATACATATCCATAGTTTCCTTGGATTAGCTAGGTACTACCATCAATTTTTGAATAGTTATAAAAACATATAAAAAATATAACTTTTAATGGATTCATGTTTTCTTGGAATGATGAATGTGAAGTGATATTCAGCTAGTTGAAAAGGAGGCTTATCACTACATGAGTACTCACATTACCCATGAGAAGAGGAATTTTCATGGTATTCCATGATTGTTCAAGGAAGGTATTGGGATGTGTGTTAACGAATAATGACAATGTGATAGCCAATGATTCAAGGTAGTGGAAATTTACGAAATAGAAAAACCAAATTCATGATTTAGAGTTCATTTTAGTGATCTTCACTTTGAAAATATGATGGTATTATCAATTTGGGGAGAAGTGTGAAATATATATACAATTCCCAAAACCCTCAAGTATATATTCAAATGGAATGAATTGAATATTCACTAATGATGATTGTTGGATCTCATCAAAGTCTATGAATTCTCAATTAACTACCAACTCAATAAAGTGAATAAAGCACCATATAATATATGTACAATGGATACATTGATTCTATAATTGATGATAATTGATAGGGGTCAAATTTGCATAGATTTGGAAAGGACAGATATGGAAATCTAAATTGAAGTAACATCATCAATCATTAAAAAATGATATATGAACTATCCCATATAGAGAATAAAAAGTATTCACAAATAGATGATCTAGGAATTAAAAAGAAAGTGGAAACTATCAGAAAGGGGAATCCATGGATTTCATTAATAATGAATGTGTTTTATGATCTGGTTTAGGGCTATGTGTACCATCAAATTAAATTTTATATAAGGAGTTGTTGGATGATGCACATAGTTTGACCTTCTATTTCCATCATGGAATCCAAAAATATGTATTGGGATATCCTAGAGAACTATTGGTTATAAAATATGAAGAATTATATCCCAAAATATTCATCAAGATGTCATGTATGGCAACAAATTATGGTTAAAAGAACAAAATACTAGGGGATGATGCAACCAATAACTATACGTACATGGAACTGGGAAATAAGAACCATTGGGATGGTCACTAGTATTATAAAAAAATAAACATAAAATAACACTTTTAGGGGTTTGGTGGATCATCTTAAAAAAACAGAACTATTCATTATGATTCTTGAGGATCTATCTCTCATTAAACTTGTGAGGATAAATGTTTGATAAGTGGTGAGTCTTCATGGAGAAAAAATATCGATTGTATATGATCTCGATAATATATTTACCTCAATTTTAAAGAAGTGTCTCCAATATTCTTTGAATACTGAGTTGAACATAAGAAAAACTTATCACCCTCCAATTAATTTCCAATCTTTTCAAAATATCCAAACACTGGAGGAAATGATTGGAGACTGCTCAATTGACTTTAATGGAGGATGGGATCAATGTAATATTATGGACAAGTTCTCATAAAAAATAGATTCTACTCAGTAATCCAAATGGATATATATTAATCCCTTTATGGGAAGAGGAGATGAACACATGCATCAAGGGATGAAGTTGGGGAACATAAACTGTTAGGTCCTGAAATGGTTGTGAAAATGGTGGAAACTATGAAGACCATTCATCCGTACATCTAGGATTATTAGAGTTGAAAAAGATCTATGAAGAAAATCATCGATGAGACCTAGAGTTTGAGGATGTAGATATGTTTTTCCTAATAATATATCCATGGAATAAAGTCCTAATATTGGTGAATAATGGAAATTTTAGTCCGAGATACATCATACTAGAGTTTGATGATGTAGATATGTTATTCCTAATCATATATTCCAGCCATCCGCTCCGTGTAAGTCTCGCCCATTGGTCCACCTCCAGGTACCGACTGCTCCACTAGCCTCAACCACGATCATGTTGTCCATCGTTTGCATCCAACACAACGTATTGCGGGCATAGCCCATGCAGGGGTGAGTATACACTACTCAGTAGGGACCCCGAGACCCCCGAAGGTCTCCCATAATCCGCAAAGTATAATCCACAAAGGAAAGATACAATCACGATGTATCAACCAACACTACTTAGATATATTCCCATACATATACCTAAGTCATCAATTCCCGTTCGGCTCCAACATCTGAGACCAAGTTCGATCACGTCCACAAAGGAGTACAACCCAATCCACATAGATAAGAAATTCAATCATATCAAAGATAATGATTGAAATTCAAGACTGAGCTCACACAGGTATACTTCTTCGATAACAGATATGATCAGATATTGCCACCGATTCATCTAAGTTGGGACACACATAGGATACTAAACTAGCTAAACTGCCGAACCCATGTAGGATTTCAGTGCAGTCTTCATCGTCGTTGAACCCACACAGGATTTCAGTACGGTCTTCATCGCTGCCGAACCCACATAGGATTTCAGTGCAGTCTTCATCACCATCGATCCTAGATAGGATTTCAGTACAGTCTTCATCGCTGCCGAACCCACATAGGTTTTCAGTGCAGTCTACATCACCGTCGAACCCACATAGGATTTCAGTGCAGTCTTCATCACCATCGAACCTAGATAGGATTTCAGTACAGTCTTCATCGCTGCCGAACCCACATAGGTTTTCAGTACAGTCATCATCGCTGCCGAACCCACATAGGATTTCACTGCAGTCGTCGTCAGCTTCGAACCCACATAGGATTTCAGTACGGTCTTCATCATCGCAGTCGCAGCCAGCTCTAGGGTTCCCGCACACAACATGCTCAATTCCGGGAGGGTCCGCTCCATGAGCCAAGGGGTCGATACATCAACTGACATGTAGTCCGGAGTTGATGTATCACAATGTTCCGTCTCGAAAATTGGAACTCAACGTGACAGACGACGCGCCAATCGGACGCCTGGTCTGAGAGTTATTGGCTTTTTCGTTCCAGGGGCCCGGTTAGTGTTTAAGTCAAAACCAACCTGACTGCACTCCAACTGTGTCCAAACCTCGAGTGGAGTAATCCAAAAGGTCTATGTCACTAAGAGGAATCCAACAATGTCGACCGCACGTCGATCAAACGTCCGGACCTCAAGTTATAAGTGTTTCCGCTCCGAGGGCCCGGTTGGTTTCGTGTTTGAACCAACCCGGTCATACAAAAAGTTCTCCGAAACCTTGAGTGTAATATACTGAAACTACTATCTCGATCAAAGTATCGCATAGCAGCTGACGGTACGTCGATCGGAGCTCCGTAACCCAAGATATGGGAAATAGAACGTACATGTCCGTCTTTAGGGGGGTTTTGGGCCCGGACCGATCCGGCCCGAGACCCCCTGGCTCGGCCCGAACTGGGTCGACCCGAACCGGGTCCGGGTCCGGCCCATTAGGGCGTGGCCCAGCCTGGAATGCGCTCGCGGTCCGCAGCGCTAGCTCGGCAATGCCGAGCTGAGTGGAACAGGGGGGCGCGAAGACCCCGTGATTGATGAACCGCGGCCCCCACGTGGGGGGAGGGCTCCTTTGGCTAGCTGGGGCTTATGACCCTCGGCTTTTTGGAAGTCGGTCGGCCTGGTCGGGTTGGCTGGTGATGCTGCCACAGGACCACTGGGGTCCCGCCCTTCCGAGGTGCTGCGGCCGGCGGTTCCGGCCTCCCGGCCTTGCACCGCCGCATCTTCAAGATGTGGCCTTGTCCGACCGGCATGGCGTGACGGCGCCCCGCCCCATTGCTGCGGCCCGACCCCGGCCGCAGGTTTGTTTGGCCTCAACGGCGCGGCGTGACGGTGCCACGCATCATTGCCGCTTTTCTCCACGATTCTGTGTGGTGCCGTAGGACCACGCCTCCTTCTTTCGAACCACAACAACCACAATCATCAAAGGGGGGGGAGGGGTTGGCAGTGTTTGTGCGGTCCGACCTCCTCCCATTATTACGATAACAGGTGGCCCAAAAAGAAGTTGATGAACGGAAAAGGATTAATTCATGGAAAAAACAATTAACCCCTACCTTGATAGCGAGATGATGTTCGAAGAGCGTCGCGGAAAGCGGCATCGCGGGGGAAGATGATGATGTCGCTCACCGCATGCTTCCACTTCCCAGTTCGTGTGTCGGTGCGTTGACGATGAGGAGGGAGGAAGGAGGGTCTTCGTAGAATCACCACGTTATAAGGGGGGGGGGGATCTGAGGAAGAAGGTCGTAGAAGGTCGGGGAAGAAACATCGCTGGCGTTCTTTGCGTTCTTCACTGGAGAAAGAAGTTCTCTCAATCTCTCCATCAAAAGGCCCAAGAACGTGCCCGAAATAATAGAATATAATATATTATTCTTGGTGGTGGAAATTAATTATGTGGGCCCCACTTAATTAAGTTCACGATGGTTGGAACAATTCAAAATTCAAAAAGTGGAGAGGCTATGCCCAATTAATTGCCTGATTGGATGAAATAATTAATTTGGGGAGTTTCGAGGGGGTTTTATTATCCTCCATTAAGAGGGGATTTAGATTCCTAGATGCTCTACCTCATTAATTTGGGAGTATTGATATATTTTCTCCCCTCCCATTAAATGGGGGTTAAGCCCCATGTAGACCCTGTGTCATAACCTCTCGTGGGAGGTTATGCTGCTCGGGTGGTCCCCACCCTAATTATCCTTTCATGGGATGTTAGGGTCTGGCGGTCCCACCACCAACTCCCATGTGGAGCTTTTAACCAACAATATCCACATGGGGTGGGTTCAACAAAGATAAAATAAGTTGTCACTTATTTTATTTTACTATTCCACGTGAAACCCCAAAACCAACTCTAAAACCCGATCATCTACCATCGAGGTGATAGTCCTCTTAAGCGAAAATCAGCGATGTGTTTCCTTCGGTGCCCTCGAAATTCGATTCCGAGCACCGGTCCAAAATTTAGGAAAACCCACTCATTCGTTCACTGAACGTACTCGAGCTAATATTTGGAAATTGATTCCAGGCACACCGGGGCTCAGAATCAGGTGCCGTCAGAAACTGCATTCTTGTAAAATCCCAAAGATAATTAAGAAAAAATATCAATTGAATTTTACACGTCATTAGAATTATTTTATGGGAGGATTAATCATTATCCTAGTATATGATATGTATTGACTAAAAATTATTCCTCCATTAACCAAAAAGTATTATGCATTTACACTAAAGTTTCATCAAAATGTCCCTACATATATGGGAAACTAATGTAACTAGTTTCACCCATAAAATTTTTACGTAACATAATAAATTTATTTAGCAACAAAAAATATATTAACCTACATATTCAGATGATTGTGGTCTTATATGAAAATAATAATTTCAATTTTAATCCCCATTCCATATAAAAAAAATACTTGATCTAACATTATTAACTTGTAACTCTTTTCTAAATTAACATAATGTGTTACAAGGCCATATTAAATACCAATTATAACTGTACATATTATATGTACCCCCTCCACAGGTACCCCCATTGTAGGGTAGTGAGGTGAATGATGACACATGATGCTTGACTCCAATTGGTCTAGGTCAAAGATTAAAAATGCTTATATTAAATGTTTAAAAATGAGATGAGTTACCCTATTTATATAAATTACAGGATAAGGGATAGGATTCGATCCGATAATAAACTCAAAGTATTGAAAATATACCATCATAATAAATTAATAATTTTTTTCTATATAATTCAAGTTACCTAAATAACTAATATAATGCCTTAGAATGGTACTCAAACATCAAATAATCCTAAAAACACACATAATAGAAATTCATATCATGGTCACTAACTGACTCCAATGATCCTAATAATACTTTATTTCAATAACTGGTTTGCATATAGATATATTGGGTATGATCATCCTTAAAATAACACATGAATGTGTGAAATTATGTTAAAAAATCCCAATTAATTATAAAATGAAACCAAATTGTTTCCATTTTATAAGCTATATCATATCCTCAAGAAAGATTTATCCCCATGTAATGAATAAAAGAAAGTGTATAAATTTTAAAAAATATAAACAGATGAATACAACCTCACCATACCTTTCCCAAATATTTAATTCTAAAATCACTTCTATAAGTTATCTATAACAACATGAACCCATATGACTTCAAAATATCATTCTATACCCAGTTCACACACTATTCAACTACATAACGTTTCTAGTATTATGTTTATAATACAATAAAAACTATGAATCACAAATTTCATCAAATATATGTAATTTAAACATATAGAAACAACTATTAGTTCTATTAGAATACGTGATTTTTATAACTGCAAGGCAGTACATCCCACACATACAGGTGTAGTGAATGGGAGATCCACAGTTATCAATGTGTAATTTTAACCTATTTGATATTCCTTCAATACCCTAGTGTTCCAAAACATAATGAAACATATAATGGTAGAGTGGGAAATACTTTCAATTCACCAATAAGTTCCCACAATCACCAAGATAATATGAATGAATGGAAGAAAATCAAATTTCATTATTGTCTTCTCTAATAAAGAATCATGTGGTGGGGAATTTAAAATCATAATATATATTGAATAGTACATCATAATGCAAAATTATAGTAATTTATTTATCATTGGAATCGATTATGTCTATCATCCCTTTTGAGTCTTGGATACCAACTCTATATCATAGTAAACTAGATATCTTTCATGCACTGAAGCATCAAAATTCCATCTCATCAACAACCTTCATTTAGTAGTTTTTCATTTATTATCCATTAATTTTAAAAATATCATGAATAGTTGTTCCATTCATCACATTTCATCGATTTATAATTTTTATTCAAAAAGATATTTTTATCCCATTCACTTGGAGAATATTTTAATAATGATACTATTAGTTACATTTAAAATATAATTCAATATTATAATTAACAACACTTAATCACATGAGATCATTATAATCTGTTTACCATTAAATATTATGGATATTCAAGATCATGACCAGAAAAAATCCATGAGTATTTAATCATGGTAGATAATATTACTCAAATAGCTAGCATAATTATATGTAAAATACTTATGAATATAAAAAAATCATGACATTCTAGATAACAAAGATTAAAACCTATCTCAATAAACCAATAAAAGACCATAAAATTCCAATATTATATCAGTTTTTCTTTTCTCTATACCTATTACATCCATCTAATAACCAGCCATACATTGACTATATAAATCAAGAAAACCCGACTCTAAAATGTATAACTTATCCCATCAATTCCTAACTAAAAAATTAATATTATGAAACACTCTTCCACCCTAAAGGACATATATAATGAAATATAGAATATTTTAATATTAAAAACTCAATGGTAATCCAAGAATATAACTCTAAGGAATATAAAGTTTTAAAAAACAATATTGGAATCAAACATAGAAAAGAAGTGATCTCTATAAAATAGACCTTTATTTACCATCATTAATTACTAGATTAATTATTTATTTGTTTCAAAATAAGTAACCTAAAATAATTATAAATCAATAAATATGAACCAAACATATACAGGACTTATGAAATTTTTTCATATTTAAATATTTCAAGGAATTAATGGTAATTAAAAGATCTTTCATGATTAATTAGTTACTTAGCCTTTACCATATTTATGTTTATTAAAAAAATTCACACATATAAATCATCTAATTAATAGAAAATAACAATGAAAATAGATTTAATAATATCTATGGAAAATCAAATAGCATCATAAACATAACATGGAAACATATGATATTAATACACTTTTGATTAATGTTTAGTTCGTGTTATAAATTGATTATTTATATTCTAACATTATCAAAAGAAAATAGAGAATGAAAATTACATATTTCAAAAGATATTTAGATTTTTTAAATCTTATACATTTATATAAAACATTCTATGTTTTCCAATCATTAATGAAAGAAAAAGAAAAAAATATCTAATAAAATATTTTTAATGAATCCTTGATAAAAAAAGTAAATAATCCCACCATGATTCAACCATCAATCATAAAATTAAATTCCTCAAAAATATATAGGGAAAATATAAATATAAATTAGAGGGATAATATGTGACACCCTGACCTTAGAACCCTAATGAAACTACATTATTACATTACATATTATTTATTACTTGTACAAGAATCACTAAGGACTATTAAATTTACCAATCATGGAAATCCAAATCCCATAAAAGATACCCATAATACATTAGAAAAACCAAATATATCATTTCTAAATAATAAACTAAAATAAACCACATCCTTTAAATCTTAATCAATGTTCTCTTATTCATAACCTAGGGAAAGAAACAAAAAAAGGGCGAGATCAAATGATTAGTAAGGGTAAATAAAGAAAAATAAATAATAAATAATTATATATAGAAATTTAAATAACTGATGAAACATTCCATTTTCATAACTAGATAAGGAATAAATAATATGGATATTATGAAAATGAAACACATGTCATAAATCAATAAACAAAGAATAGACTAAATGTATAGATATGTTGACGTAAAATCTCAAGGATAATTAATAATTGAAACTACATGGGTGAATTGATTTATTTTTAGACTCCATGTTTCCTAGGTATATCTTACCAATACCATCAATTACATTCACAAGTTAGTTTATTTATTAGAAAAAATTCCATATAAGGTACCGAGAAATATATTTCATCTTAGGAGACTTCTAATGCATCAAGGGCCTATATAATGTCTATGACCCACCCATCCCTACCAGTCCAAAGCCTTCACATTATATCAAATAAATATTGTAAAATATTAGATATCCCAACTAAATAAAAAATAATAAATTATTATTAATATATTATAGGTGTATAATTAACAACATGATTTGTTGTCGTTGATGAAATAAAAAAAATTAAAATTTTTGTTATGGAAAACACCATTTTCTTTTTAATTTTTTTCAAGATATATTACCTTTAAGAAACCATATTGAAAAACTTTCCTTAAAAAATAAACCCTTTTATCATAAAAAAGGCTTTAATTAAATGAAGGTGGATAAATTTTACATGTCATACGAGGTAAAAATATATACATTGGTGTGGTAAAAAGGATTGAAAAATTCCTTGTCGGGAAAGAGATAAGAATATTCATATAAAAAAAATGTGTAAATAAAAAATTGGAAAAAATATATTTACTAAATAATTTTTAAAAAGTATTTTTTTTAGTAAAACATATTTTTAGAAGAAATGATGTTTTATGACTAAAGATTTAAATAAAGTCGAGTTTTCTAAAAAATAGTTTCTAAAAAAATTTGAGTACCAAAGAGTGTAAAAATGGTGCTAATACTGGAAAATTTTAATGAATAACCATGTAATAAAAAAAATATGTATTGAATAATGGTTATTTAATTTCCCCAAATGTAAATACCATTGGATGATTATTACCATTATTTTTTAGAAAGATAATCCTTAAAAATTGAAAAGTATTCCATAACACTTTGAAACATTTTAAATCATAAAATACTTAAATAATTAAATTAATTGAAATTTAAAATATTAGTAATGAAATTATATTCCTAATATAACACGTAAATGGGTTGTACATACACCAAATGAAATAAAATAGGTACATAATAATACAATATGCCTCAACGGGATGAGATTGAGAGGAAATACCTTACCTTAATCATCCTTTTGTGGTGTGGTATTTATAATCATTAATAGTGGTTTAAAATATGTTAATACATAATACAAGAGCCATAATAATGTTTATAATAGCATATATTTACTTCTTATAATGTATCATTAATCACTTGTTAACAAACATTCATTAATTTGACTATATCTATTATTAATTGTTTAGTTGGTCCCATTGGTTTTAACTTGTTGTTTTTTGTTATTTTTAAAAATATACTAGATACATCATCCACATAATTTAAAAAATTATTTTAATATCATATATATCCAATAAATATGTAACTACAAGAACATATAATTTTGGAGATAAGAAATGGAATGTATTGTTCAAGGAGATGACAGACCTTACATACGCACGAACACTACATTCATTTTTTTAATATTAAAATAATGAAGATTAAACGATACAAATGAATATAATAATTCTAGTATTATATCTATTTAATATATTTTAAAAACATTTTTTAAAATTATCCTTTATACATTTCATGCATATCATGAACGAATCTCATTGCTTTGAGGGGGTTGTAGTCCGCACTTCAAAAACGATGTTCTTAATTTTATGTATAATTGAATGTATAGATGTCTGTATTATAAATTAATTACATAAGAATAATGGTCTTATAAATATCATATATATCATATATAATAATATTTTCCATCTCAATAGAAACCATTAGATACGGTAATGGAAAATTGAACAACTATCGTTTAGCGAGGTGGTAGTCCGCCAAGACATAAACATAATGTTCATTACACATTTGAACAAGATGTGTGTATTTTTAGGGTGAAATAATAGAATAAAAACATAAATTTATATTGAGAATACTGGTATTTTTATATTAATAGTTAATAAGAACTTTTTTTGGATTGGATAATTGAAATAAAAGACAGGAGTCTGAGGGGAGGAGTTACCACATAAACTGGTAACTTCTTTTCGTTTGCACGAAAAAAGCTTAAATGGAAGAATTTATTGTGAAATAAGTTTTAAAGGAAGAAATAGGGATTTTGGGGATCCATTTGGTATATTTTGGTTGAGCCATTATTTCTTGATAGGTGCAGGGAAGTTGAAGTGATGTTGACCATTTATAATGGAGGAGGGGTGGAATATCTAGTAAAATTTTAATATAAAGAAACACTACACATGTATTGTTTATTTATAGTGGACCAATAATGTTCCAATCTTGATAAATGATGGGAAATAGTATAAATATAAACTAAATTAGCCATAGGAATAGTGTGTAGGTCGATTAGTGTAGAGACCTGAAGCTTGACGTACATGGACATTACATTACTTTTGTAGAATACATAATACATACCAAAAAAAAGACACAGGCGGACCGTAATAGTTTAGTGTCTTTGGAAACTCGGAATATAAACAACTAGTCATGTTGAAATATCTTCAACATCTCTCATAACGATCTTCCCCTTTTGTTTCCTTACCTAAAACCTTTCTTTTAATCCAGGGGGAAAATAAAACATAAAAAGGGTGAGCTCAAATGCTCAGTAAGGGTAAGCATGGATAAAATAAAACATACCATAAACATTTTAACATAAAAACATGAACATAATGTTGAAACATCAAAATATTGAGAAAATACATAAAACATGGAATTACATTAGGCATAGATCAACATGGAACATAAATAAAGATAAAATAGCATGGGAATAAAACATGTAATTGTGTAATCCATTAAGCACATGTAATGATTTCCATAGTAGCCAAGGAACTACTGACAAGACCATCTTAGTGGACAATGTCCCTTTATGAATCGAGTTCACTCCTCGTTTCAGTCTTGTAACACTGAAGCAGATTAACTTAACGATCCAACCATGTCTATCTCATGAGATATAAATATTTTCCCAATAAATTGGAGGGAGATATAGGTCCCACCAATCTCATAATGAAATCATTCTTACTTGTGCCACAAAATAATCATACATCATTCATAATAACCAAATAAATATAATGGGTTTGATAAACATCATCCCATCATCACATAATCCATATAAAAGAAATGGATATCATTTCATCATAAGAAAAGTGAAACCAAGTAAATCATAGAGACATGATACTTGAAACATACACATATGAAATAATGTCATCTTAGTTGAAAAATGGTTTTGATAAAACACTTGAATTTATTTCTTGATGAAAATATCATTTTTTCTTCAAAATCAATTTCTTTTCACAAAATGTCATGCAATTTTAAACGAAAATGATTTAGTTTAAAATAGTCATGAAACCTTTTGGAGTAAGCTTTATGAAAATAAGGCTTTATAAACCCGTAAAAATCCGTTCATTCTATATAAGTTAAAAATAATTTCTTCTCGTACTTTTGCACGAAAATTCAAAAAAGTACCTCGTAACGTAAGAAAAAGAATGATTCCTTACATACCATGTAGTAAAAGTCAAAAATGGGTAAAAAGTACTTTAAAAATACATGAAAAAACTTTTATAGAACATGGAAATGGATGATAGAAATAACCCTAGTAAATACTTATGAATATCAATCTTGGATTAAAATGAGATTTGCAAAATTATCCCTTACCATAGGTCTGATATGCTTCGTACGTATCCATACCTCTTCTTCTTTGATGCCACTCTTTGAGACATCTTCGTAAGGCACTAAAATTGGTCTTTGAAGAAGAACATGACCTGTAAAATGTTTCTAGGGAAGTGGAGAAGAGAATTTGGCAGGGGTTGGCCGAGCTTGAAGGCTCAAATTGGTGTGAGGAAGAGAGGGAGGGGGTGCCCTTTTATAAGGGAGGGGAGGGGCACCTTTGGAAATCTGAAAAATATTAATTTATAATAAATCTAACCCCACTTAAAAACCTCCAAAAATGACTCATATTCGAATATTAGATGATATAGGGTCGTAATCTCATCAACCAATAAAATTTAGACATGTTAGGAAATTGTTTTAAACATTATCAACTTGATTTATCCTTACTTAATCAATTTAATTTTATTTGTGGTAATAACATTCAAAATTTTAAATAATAACAAATAATTACATATTTGTTTTGAATTTTCCATAATTGGATACTTTATAACATTTTAGACCATAAAAATTTAAATTTATAATTTTTATATATTTTTGTTATTTTTAAATAATTTTATAATATGTTAATTTTATAAAATAACAATAGTGTCAATTTTGACACTATTCATTTATTTGAATTTAAATAAAATATATACAGAAGATATGTTCGAACTAAAAGATTTAATAGATTCATAAAAGTTCATATGTATCTATAATATTAGTGGAGAACATTAAATAGTTCATATAATATTTATTTTATTATTTTTAAAACCATTTATTTGGTTTATCTCTTAATAAAATAATTACTACAATCTTTTTGTATAATTATTTAATATACTTATTTGTTGCATAAAAATTAAAATTAAAATTCCATGATGAATATAAATCTATTTCCTTTCAAAATAATAATTTTAATCGAATTTATTATCCTCAAATAACAATATTAAATTGTTATATTTATTAAATTATGAAGGTGACAACTTTGGAATCATTTAAAATAAAATAATAGAAGTGTCATAATCACTTTTATAAGACTCCAAATGGTTATATATTAGGTCCTTGGATGATTAAGGTGTATATATACACTAAAAATACGTTTTGGTCAGGTTTGGGGGCCTTTTAATGGGTATTATTTTTTCAATAAAAACTATATTTCTGATTTTTCACTTAATAAATAATTTCTGCATCATTAACATATCACCATTAATGAAAAATATATAATCCCTAAAAATTATAAATAAATTATAATGATGTAGATAATTTTATTATATTTCTGGAGACTATTCATGTTCTATGTTTTATGATTTTTATCACTAAATTAAAATTATTATACTTATAGGATTTAAGGGAGTGACATGTTGTCACTTTCTTTGGTTTTAATAATAATTAAATTATATTCATTGTCAAATGTCCATAGAATGAATCTAATATGACCCCTTAGGTGATATGGGTATACATTTATCCATACAATAGAATTTTTTCTTGTGTTAGGGTAATTTTATAATATTATATTTACCCTTAATTACCCGATTTACCTTTAACTATGGTAAATAAAATTTACCGTAGTTACTATTAATTATTCCCAAAAATAAAAAGTTTCCTATTAACATAATTTGGACCCACTGACTCCAAATATCTAATCCATTTTTTAAAATTCAATACACAGAAGTTGCAGAAATTAAATTAAAATTAATCCCGTTGTCGAATGAAAACGGGTTTTTGATTAAAACGTTGCAAAAGATTGAATTGATTTAACCTACAAATTCATTGTAAAATCAATGCTAATGACATACATTATATTAAATGGTAAAAATATATTCTCTTTATACTTTAAAAAAATTCAATATTATAATTTTACCAGATAAGCTATTACGATGAAAAACGTTGTTTTTAATTAAAATATAGCGTGTTTTTACTATTCATTAAAATATGAAAGTTATTAGAAAAATATGAAAAATTTATCCAATGTAAAATTTTATATAATAATTCAAAAGAATAATTTTATATTGTCAAATTGAACTTATATTCATGTCATCAATAGATTTAAGGTGGGTGTTCCATCAAAAGGTGACAAAACTACATTTTTTGAAAAATACTTAATTTACCCGAAAAATTTATTTTTTTCTTATACCATGTTCTTGAAAATGTGTGAAATGAATAATAGTGTTATAAAATTCAAAATTTAGTTATTACTATTCATAATGGCTAGTTCATAAAAATATTATAATAATATACCGTTGTTTAGTAAAACTCGGTATTGCGTACAACACGCGCTATCGAGGAAGGTCGTGATTGCGTGTAATGAAAGCCAAGTTAGGGTTGCGTGTTGTGCAAGGCTCCTTTTTTGTTTCATATAATAGAATCCAACCATATTTAATTTATACATTGAATATATATATATATACACACTAAATGTTTGCGTAGAATGACTATTATCAAACGAACTTGAAATTGTGTGTAACACAATCTAAGAATAGTATTGCATATACTGCAAGCTAATACGGTGTTGCGTATAGCACAAGATAATCTAATTGTAGCATAAAACACATGACATCAAATAAATTAAAAATAATACTTATCATAAAATATCTAGTTGTTACATTTTACCCCCCTTAAAATGAATTTCGCCCTCGAAATTCGTTGGGGTTATGCATGGTTTTCTACTTGAAAGTTTCTTTAATTAAAACCCACATCGTAAAATGAAATACCAAAACTTAACTTTCAAAACTAAACTATGAAACGTAATGGTTACCCAAATTAACTAATCACTGGGTTTCCACATATGAGAACATAGGTGAAAATATGGATATGGAAGAGAAATCTAACCGTCCTGATCAGATGGAGAGTGGTAGAGAACATGGCTATGAAATAGCCAACAATAACAAAGCCATAGATTTGCGAAGATCTAAGGTACCATCTAATTCATTGGATATAAGAGCACTAGGACAACATTTTTGGTTTCCAATATCATTTCCCTAAAGTTGAAAATTTTGAATTCGAAGAAATACTTGCTTGATTTTGGTACAATCTCACTGTGCTTTGAACAATTTCCAATTCATCTCTTAAGGAAATGAAGTTGAATTTGTTATTCGTGAAGTGTTAACAGATCATGTGATAGAATGATGGGTCATTCCATCTGTTTCAAACAAAAGGATAACAAATGTTATCAAATATATATAAGTCCATCTATGGTGAGGTTAATCGTATACGATTCAAAAAATGAACTTATACTTCATATATTATACCTCTTAATAAAATATAACTACTTTCTACTAACCAGGGACTTCCTGTAGGCCATTGGTATGTGATAGAGGCCAGTCACACTTCGGTTCTGGGTTCGATTCCCACGTCCTTGTCCAACGTGATGGGCTGTCGCCCGTCCTACAGGTTGTCCTTTTTCTAAAATTACATTACTATAACATCCCATTAATAATATCAAAAAATGTTCTATCCTTAAACAATACTAACTTATGTCCAACACAATCCATTCCAATCATTAGGCTTATCTAAAATACTTTGGTCCAAGATCATAGTATAAATAAAATGATTACTCGAAATTTCACATAACAATCACATGAATGCCATAATTTATCCCCCAAATATCATAAGATATATCTTTTTGGTCAAATTACAAACATTTAAATACCTTAATGAAGTATTCTCTTAAAGAATGAATACCCATTGAACCTTAGTGGAAACTTGAATGCAGTTAAAAGTTAACACTTTCCATATACCAAAATCCTCAAAATTCCATATACTCAATCCATGATATCACTTATTCCTTATATCAATCATGAGATCATGAATATAATCAAACATCTCATTATCTTCTTATCCCTTCATTATGCGCATATCATATGATTTCCAAAATATTTGAATCACTTTTCATGGTTATCGGTACCATAAAATTATTGAAAACCACAATAGACTAATACAAAAATATTCTAATACACCATAAAAGTACCTCAACAACATTATTCTTGAATACCAATACATAAACACTTCAATCCATCCTCTTCAATGATTTTCCTGGAATAAGTCCTTCCTTGATTTAAAAGTAACTTTTTTAGGTCAGGGCATTGAGTTGGGTAATGCCCATGTTCTCCACAAATAAGACATTGAACTCCATTACAGTCTGTCACTCTATGACCCTTTTCTCCACACAAATAACATCCATCCCTCCATTTGAGGTATTCCTCAAGGTTATTTTTACCTTATTTAGAAATACCAATCTTCCCTTCTCTATGCTCCTCACTATGCGAACATGCATAAAATTCCATCTTCCTCTTATTTGATGACTTAGTAATACCACTAAATTTCACCTTTTTAATCATATATCGCGATGACTGATTCAGAATAATCACAATATCGTTCTCTCTAGGGATTACGCAGTTTCGTTTCTCATATTCACCAATTTTTTCATGGGATTAAATGTTAACCGAATTCCTTCTGGTTCCCTCCATTGACTAAAACATAAAATGAATTCTGTAAGAGGCAAAAATCATTCTAGGGAAAACAACATAGTAAAGGGGGAGTACCCTCAATATCTAACAACATAGGTTAAATTAAAAGATCGTTACCTTAGTTCTAGGACTATATCCTATATGTATACTTATCATTAGGGACATCCCTAGACATACCTTAGAAATATCTCTAGGGATCTCACTAACGTTTTCGCATCCTAGTTTCCAAAGGTTGACTAAACCTTTCCTCTAATACCAACTGTAGAAACTCGAAGCTTGACGTACATGGAAATTACATTACTTTATTGTAATACATAATACATAAAAAAAAGACACATGAAAAATGTAATAGTTTAGTGTCTTCGGAATCTTGGAACGTAATCTTCTAATCTTTGTAAAAGATCTTCAACATCTCCCCTAAATATCTTCCCCTTTTTCTCTTACCTAAAACCTTTCTTTATATCCTGGGGAAAAGAAAACATAAAAAGGGTGAGCTCAAATGCTCAGTAAGGGTAAGCATGGATAATATAAAACATTCCATATACATTTGAACTTAAAAACTTAATAATAATGTTTAAACATCAAAATCTTGAGCAACGACATAAAACATGGAAGTATATAAGGCATAGATCATAATAGAACATAAATCATGATAAAATAGTATGGGAATAAAACATGTAATTGTGGAATCCATTAAGCACATGTAATGATTTCTATAGTAGCCAAGGCACTGCATCCAAGACCATCCTAGTGGACAAAGTCCCTTTCTGAATCTAGTTCACTATTCATTTCAGTCCAGTAACACTGAACCGGATTAACTTACCGTTCCAGCCATGTATATCTCATGAGATATAAATCTTTACCCAATACATTGGAAGGATATATAGGTCTCACCCATCTCATAATGAAATCATTCTTATTTGTGCAACAAAATAAACATACATCATTCATAATAACCCAATAAATAAAATTGGTTTCATAGACATCATCCCATCATCACATAATCCATATAAAAGAAATGGATATCATTTCATCATAAGAAAAGTGAAACCATGTAAATCATAGAGACATGATAATTGAAAAAAACAGATATGAAATAATGTCATATTAGATGAAAAATGGTTTTGATAAAAACACATTAAATGAATTCTTGAGGAAAATATTTTATTTCTTCAGAATCATTTTCTTTTCACAAAATGTCATGCAATTTTAAAAGAAAATGATTTTGTTGAAAATAGTCTTGAAATATTTTGGAGTAAGCTTCATTAAAATGATTCTTTATAAAACCGTAAAAATCTTTTGGTTCCATATAATTTTAAAAAAACATTCTTCTCGTACTTTTTCCGAAAAAGTCAAAAAAGTACCTCGTAACGTAATTTAAAGAAAGATTCCATACATACCATGTAGTAAAAGTCAAAAATGGGTAAACAGTACATTAAACATACATGAAAACACTTTTATAAAACATGGACATGAATGATAGAAATATCCCCACAAAATAATTACAAATAATCAATCTCAGATAAAAATGAGATTTGAAAAATTATCCCTTACCTTAGGTCTGATTTCCTTCCTACGTATCCAAACCTCCTCTTCTTTGAAGCGCCTCCTTGAGACCTCCTCTTAGGGAACTACAATTGGTCTTTTTATAATACTAGGACCTCTAGGATGTTTCTAGGGAGTGGATAAGAGAATTTGGCATGGTTTCTCCGAGCGTAAAAGCTCAAATTGGTGTGAGGAAGAGAGGGAGGAGGTTCCCTTTTATAAGGGAGGGGAGGGGCATCTTTGGAAATCTTAAAAATATTAATTTATAATAAATCTAATCCCAGTTAAAAACCTAAAAAAATGACTCATATTCTAATCTTAGATGAGATAGGGTTGTAATATCATCAACCAATAAAATTTAGACATGTTAGGAAATTATTTAAAACATTATCAACTTGATTTATCCTTACATAATAAATTTAATTTTATTTGTGGTAATAAAATTCTAAATTTTAAATTATAACAAATAATTACTTATTTGTTTTGAATTGTACATAATTGGACAGTTTATAACATTTTATACCATATAAATTTAAATTTATTATTTTTATATATTTTTGTTATTTTTAAACAATTTTATAATATGTTATTTTTATAAAATAACAATAGTGTCAATTTTGACACTATTCATTTATTTGAATTTAAATAAAATATATACAAAAGATATGTTCGAACTAAAAGCTTTAATAGATTCATAAAATGTCATATGTATCTAGGAAAATAGTGGAGAACATTAAATAGTTCATATAATATTTATTTTATTATTTTTAAAACCATTTATTTGGTTTCTCTCTTAATAAAATAATTACTACAAAATTTTTGTATAATTATTTAATATACTTATTTGTTGCATAAAAATTAAAACTAAAATCCTATTATGAAGATAAAACTACTAAATTTTACAATAATACTTTTATTCTAATTTATCGTCTTAAAATAACAATATTTAAATTGTTATATTTACTAAATTATGAAGGTGACAACTTTGGCATCATTTAAAATAAAATAATATAAGTGTCATAATCACTTTTATAAGACTCCAAACGGTTATATATTAGGTCATTGGATGATTAATGTGTAGATATACACTACCAATAAGTTTTGGTCTGGTTTGGGGGCCTTTTATTGTGTATTATTATTTCAATAAAAACTATATTACTGATTTTTCACTTAATAAGTAATTTCTGCACCATTAACGTATCACCATTAATGAAAATTATTTAATCCCTTAAAATTTTAAATAAATTATCATGATGTAGATAAGTTTATTATATTTCTGGATACTATTCATGTTCAATGTTTTATGATGTTTATAACTAAATTAAAATTATTATACTTATAAGATTTAAGAGAGTGACATGTTGTCAGTTTCTTTGGTTTTAATAATAATTAAATTATTTTCATGATCAAAAGTACATAAAATGAATCTAATACGACCCTTAGGTGATATGGGTATACTTTTATCCATCCAATAGAATTTTTTTCATGTGTTAGGGTAATTTTATTATATTATATTTACCCTTAATTACCCGATTTACCTTTAACTATGGTAAATAAAATTTACCGTAGTTACTATTCATAATTCCCAAAAATAAAAAGTATCCAATTAACATAATTTGGACCCACTGATTCCAAATACGAAATCAATTTTTTCAAATTCAATACACAGAAGTTGCAGAAATTAAATTAAAATTAATAACGTTGCCGAATGAAAACAGATTTTTGATTAAAACATTGCAAAAGATTGAATTGATTTATCCTACGAATTCAATGTAAAATCAATGAAAATGACATAAATTATATTAAATGGGAAAAATATATTCTATTTATACTTTAAAACCATTCAATATTATAATTTAACCACATAATTTATTACGATGAATAAAGATGTTTTTAATTAAAATATAGCGTGTTTTTACAATTCATTAAAATATTAAAGTTACTAGAAAAATATCAAAACCTTATCCAATGTAAAATTTTATATCCTGATTCAAAAGAATAATTTTATTTTGTAAAATTAAACTTATAAATATGTCAACAACTACATTTAATGTGGGTGCGCCATCAAAAGGCAACAAAACTGTATTTTTTGAAAAATACTTATTTTAGCCAAAAAAATTTTGTTCTTATAGCATGGTCTAGAAAATGTGTAAAATGAATAATAATGTTATAAAATTAATTTTTTTTAATACTATTCATAAAGGCTAGTTCATAATAATATAATAATAATATACCGTTGTTTAGTAAAACCCGATATTGCGTACAACACACGTTATCGAGGAAGGTTGCGATTGTGTGTAATGAAAGCCAAGTTAGGGTTGCGTGTTTTGCAAGACTCATTTGTTGTTTCATATAATAGAATACAACCATATTTCATTTATAAATTAAATATATATATATACACTCAATGTTTGCGTAGAATGACTATTATCAAACGCACTTGAAATTGTGTGTAACACAATCTAAGAATACTGTTGCGTATACTGCAATCTAATACGGTGTTGCGTATAGCACAAGATAATCTTGTTGTAGCATAAAACACATGAAATCAAATAAATTAAAAACAATACTTATCATAAAATATCAATTTGTTACAATTAGGTCCTTAATTTTATGGTTTAGTCTCTTATTAAGATTAATATCACCTTAATCCTTGTAATTAATTTTATTTACCATCATTAATATTTTTTCCCCAAAAACTAATTTTAGAAATTTTAAAATTATATTTTATCTAGATTTTAAATATGGAATCCATTTTTCCAAATTCCACTAACATAAGTTTCAGAAATTAAATTAATGTTCATCCCGTATGTGGGACAACAATATGGGGTTTTAGAGTAAAAACTATCGAATGATTACTATGTTTTTATTGTCAATTTTAAAGTGAAATTGAATCTAATTAAATTAATTGAATTAATTTTTAAAACTTTTATCTATTTAATATTTAAAACCAATATAAAACATAATTTAATTTTATAAATAAATTAGATGAAAAAAATATTTTGAACTAAAATTTAGAAATTTTATTTATTCATTAAAAAATGAAACCTTACAAAAAAATATCCAAAATTCACCCTATTGTAAATATTATTCTTATATTTCAATTATTATGTTTATTTTGAAATATTAAATTAATTAATGTGTCAAAATTCATATTTAAAATGGGGTTTCCTCTATAAAGCGGAAAACATTCCTTATTAAAAATATACATTTTTATGTGTGTTATTGAGTTTATTCTTATTTTATGTTTATAAAATATATTGGATGACTAAGAAAAATATTTCATTGAATATATAACATATATATTTCATTAATATCATTAACTAATTTTAATTAATTTAATTTCTTAATACAAAACACTGTGGTGAGTATAAAAATAATAACATTTCCATTAAATTCAACTAGGTTATATTTTCATTTCTAATCAATTGGAAACATATTAATTCATTTTACACTCAATTAAACAATATAATTTAATAATTTTGTTAATTGTACTCGTAACCAATAATTTAACTGATATGTTAATTATTATTATACTAAACAAATAATATTTTACTAATATATTTTTATTTAGATAAAACTTGGTCATGCGTATAATAAAATCTACTAAATATGGTCATTATTTCATGTGATGCATGATAAGTCAATATCTATAACATTGAATGATATAAATTATAATGAAAATATAAAAAATATATATAAATACAAAAGACATTATATTTTGTGACCTGTTTGGTATCATGTGTTATACATTCTTTCGAATGGAAGATTCTTTAGAATTTTATGGTGTTACATTCTACCCACCATAATTATATTGCATCCTCACCATTTAAGCATGATATTGATAATAATTTGTCTGATACTTACTACATTAAAATCCCTCATTGGTAGAAGATTTCATTTAATTTCCTATAGAAAATGGGGAATGGAATGGACAAAGGTCACATGGACTACCATGTAACATAGACTCTATATAGGAAAACATAGGTTGGAAATGAAAAAATGGACAAAGAAGAAAAAAATATATCCATTATGTTTTGATGGAGAGTGCTACAGAACATGGTTAGGAAAAAGTTAACAATCACAAGGACATATATTCATGATGATATAAGAGGCCATTTGATTATTTGAAAAATAAAGTACCATGAAAACATTTTTTCTTCCCAAATCACTTTTTGTGGATTTGAGTGATAATATTATTCTATAAGAATATATATATGTATATATTTCTATAAACATAATATCTTCCTTTGAATATTCCTCGAACTATTTTGACTTCATTTCAAAGCACATGATGCATCATATGGTGAAGTAACACATTAACCTATAAAATATAATCCAATGTTCAATATAAACCATTTTATAAAATATAAAATATTCTATAATATTATTATCCAACACATTTAAAATAATTTCACTAAATTTAATTGATGAAATTATCATTATCCTTTAATCAACATGAAGCACCTCTAAATTTTATCATTCCAAATATGTGAATAACTTCACCCAGAGTCTTCTTTAAATAGGTTAGTAAATCGAATTAACATAATACAATTATAGAACCATGCATTAATAGTTATAGTTAAAGTAAGACACATGTTATTGGATACCTTTTTTATATCAAAAATTGTTCTAAACTCCATCAATGATAGCACAGAGAACTTTTAGACAAGTCATTAATCAATTCCAAGGTAGTCCATACTTATTCAAATAAATCATTTCGTCACGATTATCTCAACATCAAGAATATATTAAGGGTTCTATTTACCTTAATCATGTGATTTGTAATGTTTTTAACTTTCTACTGAATATCTTTTCTCAGTACCATTCAACATGTTTTCTCAAATCCTTAATGAATGTGTACTAAAACATAATGATCATATATTTCATGATTCATATAACATGTAAAATGATGTTAAAATATTCCAATGATATAATTATTGAATATATATATTAATCATTAATCTTCATCTATGATAGTAGAATAACATGATCATCACCTATTAGTATTATTTGGGGTATATTACTTTTATGTCTGGGACATTGATTCGCATAGTGTCCTATCTCATTACAATTGAAGCAATGTATATTGTAAAATGTTTTCATACCTTTTCAATCATAAACATGGTATTATTTTTCTACACACATATAACAAACTCCCATTCCCTAAAATATTTTTCATAGGGGATTCTTTCCATAGTTATCACATGTTGTAGAACCCGTATTTCACTTATTCCCTTTATCCATCTTTTTCCCTGTCATACTCTACTTCTCTTGCTCACCTTCAAAGACAGAAGACTTAGAAATTTCATTACATATATTGTCAGAATGTGATATTATTTCCTCATATGATGAGAATACATTGGGGAATATCTCCATTTTAAAGGAAATCATAAGACCATAAATGATATGACCCTTCATACTCATTGTATCTCATGCATAGGAGGAGTCATCATTCTTTCTTCTAGGAACCATTTCCAAAAAACTCCAGATACAATATTAGCTCCTAAAATTATGACATTTCTATGACTCTAATCATAGGGGTTGAATATAACATAAATTTATGCATCATAAATCCTAGAACAATATATTTAGTTACTTTTTTGGTCATAAATCCTTCATAATTGTGGGAAAAATAAATGTGAATTATCCTAAGGATATACCATGAGACTGTCAAAATAGGTGCGCAGTAAGGCCAGTTTTCATGTACCAGGTGACTCTGAGTCAGGCTCCAAGTACCTTGTTTGAGTTATTACTAGTAGGTACATATGTTATAGAACCAAATCCACATGTCGTATCAAGATAGGTATGTAATTATATTAATACACACATATTATATACCATTAAAAAAGTATATAATGATTATGTATTATTATCCTCAATTTCTATATTTTTCTTGTTCTCCTAAAATATGTTTTCTAAATCTAGTTTCAAATATTTCTGGGAAAACTATCATAGATACCAACTGTAACGCACCGATCCCAAAAGCCCGAATCTGGAGAATTAGTACATTACATTTCCATTATTATAAGGAAAAAACGCCTGATGGACCATTTAGATTTAGAGTCCTGGAAAACTATATTACATTCATGATACCCATAATTAATTGTGTGAAAACCAGCTACAAAATGAGCTGAAATAAACTATATCATTTAAAGCTTAATCATTGTTCTATAATTCAAAACATGGGGAAAGAAACATAATTATATTGAGATCAAATGCTTAGTAAGGGTAAATAAAATGGAATAAAAAATGAATAAATCTATATTAAAAGGAAAATAAATGAGAACACATTCCATTTAAATTACTTGAAAAGGAATATAAAATATTTCAAGTCAAAAACTGAAATGCGTGCCATAATCAATAAACCGAGAATAAACTACATCCATTGATATTTTGATGAAAAATCACATGGATGAAAAATAACTAAAACAATATGAGGGAACTACTTTTTTTGGATGACATGTTTCCCAGGTACATGGAACTAATACAATCAATTAAATTTAAAATATTGGTTATCTATCAGGTAAAAACACATATATGGAGGCTGGATAACTATATCGTCTCCCAAGACTACAGAAGCATCAGGTTGATATCTAATGTCTGAGACCCATAAATCACTAGTAGTATAAAAGAAATCCTCACATATCAATTAAATGATGTTCCTAATAAAATATCCCCACTGAGTAAAGAATTTTTATTAATCTATAATATCTCAAAGGTGGATATGTAACAATAAGGGTTGTTTTCATTAGTAAAATAAAATAATTTTTTTTTTTAAAATATTATTTCCGAAAATAAAAAATTATATTGAAAAACCATTTGGAAATAATTTTCATTGATAATCGATTTTGATAAAGCCCCCTTAAAATATAAAACCATTAAACATGAAAATAATTCTTCAAATAAATGACTATATTTAAATATTTAGATGTCATACAAGGTAAATATAATATTGCTACTTTATGGTAAAAAGGGTTGCTGAATTCATTCTCTGGAAAGTGACAAGAAGATTCCATTGAATACATGGGTAAATAAAATTATTATAAAATCGTGTTTACTAAATAATTTAGTAAATTTGAAATAAATTTTTAATTTTGTTTTCAAAAATACTAGTTTTTAATGAAAAAAGGTTCTCTGACTTAATATTGAAACACGATCTGTTTTTCTAGAAGACATTTTCTAAAAGACATTGAGTACCAAAGTGTGTGAAAATGGTCAAAGTAGTTGAAAATGGAAATAAATGACCAAATAAGAATAAAAATATTTATTGATCAATGGTTAATTAATTTTAGCGAAGGTAAACACCATTGAAATATTCTTAGCATTATTTTTGTGGAAAATAATTTTTAAACATTCCAAAGTGTCCCATATGACTTAGAAACATTTTAAATCATAACATCATTGTGGAATAAAAATAAATTATGTTTATAATATCATGTGGGAAAATATATTCTTCATGTATCATTTAAAAGGGATTTACGTGCACCATATATATGAAACTAGGTGTACAAAAATAACATATTCCTCAATTAAATGAATTTGAGATGTAATCACTTACCTTAAACAACCTTTTGTTGTGTTGAATTTACCCTCCTATATATAGGTTTAAAATATGTTAATAGAAAATAAAGTGACCATAATAATGTTTATAATACCATATACTAACTTATTATAATGTATCACTACCCATTTGTTAACAAACATTGATTAATATAACTATATCAGGTGCTAATTGCCAAGTTTGTTGAGAATGATCTAACTTGTTGTTTGTAGGTCTTACTAAATATATCATGGTTTAATCATTGTCAACAAT
The DNA here is from genome assembly GCA_963277665.1 of Viscum album. Classification (NCBI taxonomy): domain Eukaryota; kingdom Viridiplantae; phylum Streptophyta; class Magnoliopsida; order Santalales; family Viscaceae; genus Viscum; species Viscum album. The sequence continues at coordinate 1,701,995,784 of OY728121.1, read as the reverse complement.
TTAAACCATTATGTTAATATCATATATTTATAGTATATATGTATTTATAAACATATTTAATTTTTGAGATAAGAAATGAAATGCACTATTTATGGAGAGGGTAGTCTGTACATACACATGCACACAACTTTCATTTATTTTTCATATTAAAATAATGAAGGATAGATTATACAAATGAATATCATAATTATAGTAACATAAATATTTCATTTATAATTATAGTTTTTTTTCTAAAACTATCCTTTATACATTCCATGTATAGCATGAATCGATCGCAATACTTTGAGGGTGCGGTAGTCCTCACTTTAACAGATGATATAGTCATTTTTAAAGAAAATGGAATGTATAGAGGTATGTGTTTCAATGTAATTACATAAGTATAAAGATATTATAAATATAATATATTTTGTATATATGAGATTTTAAATTATAATGTCCACTATGACATGTGTTAAGCCAAAATTTAACAACATTCGTTTAGAGAGGTGGTGGTCCAACTACACATAAACATTATGTTAGTTACCCATTAGGTGGAGGTTTGTGTATGTGTAGGTAGAAATATAAGAATAAAAACATCTGTATGTATTTATGAAAATGGGTTTGCTATATGAATATGGAATACGAAGAGTTGAGTGAGTGGAGTATGGAAATAAAAGAGAGGAGTTTAAGGGGAGGTGTTACCTGTTAATCATGCAACTACTTTTGAAATGCACTAGAAGGAATTTGTTGGAGGGTTTTATGAAAAAATGAGGATTCAAGGATGAATGAGGGATGTCGTGGGGAAAGTTTTGTAGAGTTTGGTAGAGCCAATGTGGTTTGAGAGTTTTGGGGATGTAGAAGTGAAAGAGGCCATTTATAATAGAGGTGTGGTGGAATCTCTTGTAATATTTTAATAGAAAGGATCCACACCCGTGGGTTGTTTATTGAAACTCATTCAATAATGGTCCATGGTAGATCCAATATAGTATAGGTTAGAAATATGGAAATAAAATAGCCTTAGGAAAAGTTTGTAGGATGATTGGGCATTATTGTTACAGTTTAATCCCTTATTAAGCTTAAGTAACCCTTAATCCATGTAATTTATTTTCATTAAATTCAATACTTTTTGGGGTCAAAAACTGATATGAACTTATTATAAGTCATACAATATGTTGGTTCAAAATATTTAACCCATTTTTTCAAATTCAAATAAATGAAGTGAAATAAATTGAACTAAAATTCATCATGCAAGCAGGACAACAATGCAAGTGTTTAGAGTAAAAATAGCCTATTGTTTTTCTATACTTTTATAGTCCATTTCAAAGTAAAATTGATTAAAATTACATAAATTGTATTAATTGATAAAACTATTAGCTAATGAAACTTTAAAACCAACATAAAGCATACTTTATCATAACAATTAAATTATATGAAAAAATAGTTTTGAACTAAAATTCAATATTTTTAATTATTCTTTAAAAAATTAAACAACATACGAAAATACCAAAAGACCACCCTAACTTAATTATGATATTTTAATTTCAAATATTATGTTTATTTTGACATATAAAATCAGTTAATGTGTTAATATTTTGATTTAAAATGGGTTCACCACAAAAATTTGGCAATAATGCCTTAATATAAATATAGGTTTTCATCTGTAATATTGAGTTTATCCTTATGATATGTATATTGAATATATTGGATTATTATAAAATATATTTTAATGAATATATTTCATACATATTTCATAAATATCATTCTCCATGAAACAACCTAAGCTTCAACGGTATGTTTCTCTTTGAATAATATGATAACATGTGAAGTGCACTACACCGAGTTCAAGCGAACCCCATCATATCAAACTAGCCATTTAAAAAGTGGTTTTGAATATTAATAACAAAATTTTGAATTTTATATACTCCATATAATTTTGACATCCATATTATGTGTTTCTTAGACATAATATAAGAACAAATTCAATTTTTCAGATAAAAGAATTATTTTTTAAAAAATGTAATTTTATCGCCTCTTAAGGGAGAACCCTTTATCAATCCTATATTTGACACTTTAATATATTAAATTATAAAAAATAAACTTCTTCTTTTGAATCTGGACATATAAAATTTAGTTTGGATAATGTTTCTGTGCTTTTTGGATAACATTTATATTTTGATGAATGGTGATAAATACTAAATTTTAAATGAAAACAACATTTTAAATGAACAAATTTATAGTGTTAAATTATACATTTTAATGGTTTTGAAGTATAATGAGATTACATTTTTTTCATTTTATCCAATGTTGTTCATCAGAAATAATTTTACATTTAAATTATACATAGACACACATCAATCATTTAATAGTTTTTCTTTTTAAAAACCCGTTATCTTATTTTGTCAACGAGTATATTTTTTATATTAATTAACACAGCTTCTATGTTTTTAATTTTGTAAAATTGAAATCATTTTTGAATTTGGAAAATCATAATTATATTTGGGTGAATTTTTGTTATTGAAAAAAAAACATTCAATTTTTGATGAATAGTGAAAAACATTACGTTATGTTTTAAAGAAGACTTTTTATTTAAATAATTATTTTCCATTTAAATTTATTCAAAGTCATAATAGGTATATAATTTAGATATTAGTCCAATTTAATTAATTTAAGTCATTATATAATAAAATTAGATATATAAAATTTTATTGATCTTTTTACCATCTTTTACTCTCATACTAGGAACATTTTAAAATTTTCATAAAACATATTTTTACCGCATCTGTATATTGAATTTCAAAAATCCAAGAGATATGGTTGACATAATTAAGTATAATGTTGTTCAATGAAAATAAAATTTCATCAATAGTAACTTTTGAATTTTATTTACAACGGTTAAAAGTAAATAGTGTAATTAAAGGTAAAAATGATATTATAAGAACCCTAACCCATGTCCTAATTCTATTGAATATGTTAATTTCAACCAAAATCAACATTAATAATAAAATATGATCCTTTTGGTCCACATGGATTAGATTTTGACATTTATTATTATTTTATTTAAAGAGTTAAATGTACTAAATTCAATGTTTAATAACTAAACAATTTTTAATATAGGGTTATACGTTAGATAAAGTTGACTATAAATATTTATTAGAAAGGTAAAAAATATTACCTACATAATGGTATTTTATTTATATTTTTTAAAAATTAAATAATTAAATTCATTTACGACACAATGAGGATGCCGTAATTACATTAATTTTCAAAGAATAAAATAATTGATATTATAAATATTAATATAATAGTAAATTGATACTTTTGAGGTATTACACGAATTTTATAGGTTAATATGACATGGTAGGGTTTATTAAGAAATTATTTTTGAAGTGAAAAATTAGTTATGACTTTCACAATAACAAAATACTAAATAGTGTCAAAATTGAAAAAATGAGTTTTAAAAAATTATAATATTATTAATTGATATAATATTCATAATAATATAAGGTTCATACATATGACTTATAAAATAATATATATTTCATTAATGAAGCACTTGGAGTTCGATTGGAATTTCATAGAATGTTTATTAACCATTTAATATAAAAATACACGATGACATTGTAAAAGATAAACTATTTAACTTAGAGTTAAATCTAAAAAATATGGTTAATATGCTGACCTAAACAAATGTATAACCAATTTAATGAGATTTTTTTAACCCATACCCACATTATCATCGAAAAAAATCCTTTTTGAGCCATTATAATCATAATATTATTGTATAATAAAATATTATTTGAAACTTTTCATAAAGTGACCCTCACCTCTCTTATAAACGGGTGCATCCCCTTCTCTCAAAATCCTTCCACCAATGCCATTTGGCTCGGCCAAACCCTAATAAAATATCCTCCCAACTACCATAAATTCATCCTATATACCTTAATTAGATCATAATCCAACCTAAGGATCCATTTTGATCAAATTAAAAGGAATCACCTGAAGAAGAGGTAATAATTTCATCACTTCTTTCAAAGTTATTTTTTTCTTCCACATCCTTTTTCTGTGATGTTCCCATACCAAAAATAATAACATGAGAACCTCATACATACTATAATGTTTTTATAAATATTATAAATCCATATTCATTATTATATTCATACTATGAATGACAAAGTCACCATACGTGGGTACGTAAGGCATACCGTATCCACATCGTGGTGTAGTTTGTTAATCCACACTTCATCATTACGATGGGTATAATAATAATTATAATTGATTTAAATAAAAAATATAAATTTTAATGATTATTTATATATGGTATACCATCCAATTATATATGATTTCACAATCAATAGAATGGTATTGTCGCTCCTATGTACGTATAGATTACCGTCTCCACGAATGCTTTGAGATTCATTCTCCATCGTAACCATTATAGAATAATTTTAATTTTATTATTATAAATATTGTTTAAGAAGTTAATATCATTATTTATATGAATAAAATAAATCCTATCCATATCAATCATGATTTACATAACAAAACATATAATGGAAAACGAATCAGTTAACACCTGAAACAATGATACTACTAAAATATTTTTAACAATAAAATATTGGAAGATCATATATGATATCATATTTATGCATGTGGTTATTGTATAATTTAATAACAATGATTAAACCATTATAAAATTGGATAAACTACCTTGTACTACAGTAATGTACAAGGTACAAGGTTTTCATCTCACTTTTATTCTCGTGAGATTCACGCTATATTTTTCATTATTTACTCTAGTGTGGTGTATGTAATGACCATTATTGTATTCTTTATTTAATATACATTAATTTATGGGTATTTACATCATCATATTATAATACTTCATTCATGTGGTGTATATTTCGTATGTTACCATAATGGTAAGGAAATTTCTTATTTCTATTTCCACTCATTTGGTTGTACGCAATGTTCGTTGATTATTTTACTCCATGATAATGTGTGAAATCACTATTTTTTATTAATTTAGTAATTTACACTCCCCTTTGTGTGTATATTCTTATGATACAAATAATAAATCCATTTATAAGTTCTCAAGTCCTCGATACAAACTTGATAAGTGTAATTTTAACCCAATTTCCATTCATTGAGTTAAACGTCCAAGTCATTGGTGTCGTTTTTACAAGAATATGTGTGAATTTCCTCACATTTACTTACACTGAATATCTAATAATATTGAGAGTATTTATTTTTTTCACACATAATTATTTCATTTATTTATCCATAACCTAAAGATACAGTCATTATAAGGTATTTTATCTAAATTTACATTCCATTGAGACTTCTCTGTTGTTATGTACCAAGTCACTTTTATATGTTGTATATATTGTACATTGACATAATATATCATCAATCTTATTTTTATAATTATATTATAATTTTTTTATTATCCCAATTATTTTTATTCAAACATCTATAATTTTTTATGAACTCAGACTAAAATATCATTTTAAATGTAATAAAGATTCATTTTTATAATTAATTCCCATTAATGTCCGTGTTTCAAAATTAGTATTAAGGAATTATTTATATGGACATGAATTTTTTAAAATTAAAATTTATTTTAAATGTTTCAATGTTTTATGGGACACTTTGACTCAAAAATATCTTTTAAACGACTTCTTGATAAATAGTGAGGCATTTCAATTTTTTCAAGAAAAGGGGATATTTCTCTCTAATAGTTTTACTGATTATTTTCTTCTATATTAATATAATTCATTATACTTGATTGAGGTTTATTTATTATAATACAATCTTATATATTGTATTTAATGAGTTATGTTTGGCTGTGGATGTACAATATTTATACCATTCATGGTTTGGGGTTAAAAAATATTGACCTTTCATATACTAGTTTTAATACGAATGGTTAGATTATGTTTCACATTTTTCATATTAGTAATGCATTAGACTTAGTAAGTGACGAGTGGAGCCCGAAATAGCTTTTTTATGAATCAGTAGGTCTCATGAGACATATTAGTTTTTTTGCCACAAGGCATTTACAAAATATTATTTTTTTTCTTGGCAGGAGCCCTTAACTATGTGGTTATGATGTTCAGAATTATTCATTCCATCATTATGAAATTGGATATTGATATTACATGTGATTATTCGACTAGTATAATATCAATGTGAATTAGTATATGGAATTATTTGATTTATCTTCACCATATTTTTCTGATGTTTAATTTTAAATGGATTGTTTTTTAGTCTTATACATTTCCTTAATTGTTAATTCTTATTTATGATAATTTACACTATATTTTCATCATTACTGAGCATCTGAGCTCACCCAATTCATATGTTTGACTTTTACTAGGATTCGAAGAAGTATACTACGATTAACCTGTAGAAATAAGCTAAGGGATATAATAGTGTTCAATGGGGACACAATTTAGTTTTTTATATTTAATGATGCAATGTAAAAGATATGTTTGTATCTAGTAATTATAAGGCCACTAAACTGACCAGTCTTTCGGGACATGATTCCTTGTACCAATCCAATGTAATATAATAATGCACCAACTCTTGGAAACTGGGGTCGGGGCGTTACATACAAATTTTAATTAATTTAATTTATTAATAGAAAACAATTTTGTGAGCATAAAATTTATAATATTTCCGTTATATTAAATTGGGTTATATTTTAATTTCTAATTCATTTTTTTACTAATTAGTTAATTTTTTATTTTTTAAAATAATATATTTTTTATAAGATAGTTAATATTTTTCACAACCACTAATTTAACATGAAGGATATGTATTATTATATTAAAGAATAATATTTTAATAATATATTATAATTCTGTAAACACTTAGTCTTGCGTATAATGCAAGATATCGAAGGAGGTCATTGTTGTGTGTGATGCATGATAACTCAGTATCGCATGCAATTAAAGCAATTAATTATATTGAATATATTAAATATAATAGAAATAAAAAGACATTATATTCTTATAAACATTTCGTGTCACATTTTATAGAAGATATAAAATACAAGGTTCTTACTTTAGAATTCTGGTGTGTTACATAAAATGAGAGAATGAGACCAACATACATAATGAAACTCAACTCAGAATACCACTATTAATCCTTTAGAAGTCACTAGTAGAGGCCTAAAAAAGGAGACAAATGTACACTATAATATGCCTATGGGTTACCGGTGTTACAATTCATAAGAAAGGAAATAAGAATATTTCATGTGAACTAATGAATTTATTCGATATAGAAATTAACAACACCATGACATAACACCCATGACCACAATATATAATTTAGGTATCACACCAAAAATATGATGCAAGATCAAATGCTACGTTGCAGAGGACCTTCCCTTAAAATTCCATGACAAATTCAACATCATATTTCTATATTTGAAAATTAAATCAAACCATGGTCCAAAATCCTAAAGAGAAGGATACAACACAACCCATGTCTCATCATAACAGCTACTCCCAATTCAATTGATTCCAATTCTCACCCCATGGGACACATAATGGAAAATATTTCATAGCCAAAAATAATACTAATGATTGAAAAAAATCTAAATATAGGCCATAATGATACATGATTTTAACTATGTAACCATATTGAATGGGTCAACAATATGAAGAACTACAAACCCTTTATCCTGATAATACATTCCACATTAGTCTATGATACTTATTAATGCCCATTTTCAAAACCCCTCCATGAACCAGAAAACTCTAACACTTGGTAAGAATCATCTTCCAAAAAATTATTAGACCAAACCACACCTCTACCACTCCATTTGATCTAACAAACCTCTTATAACCTGAAAACCCAATGAGGGTATTCGGAAAAACCTATCCAAAATATTAAAATTTTCATAAAAAATATCATCCTCTAAAATTTAATCCAAATAATTTGAATGAGATAATGGGGGATAAAAACCCACCCATTTAGACACCACTCGTGGATCTCCCTATATATTAAACTATAATACACATTAGTGAAAAAATAACTACAAATAATTCAACACCATCCATCATCAAATAAATATTGAAATATTCATATAAATCATCTCAACAAGAAAATAAAAAATCATAAACCCTGGGGTATTGAGAATTCTTCTTTGACTCACAATGTCTTGTGATCTCTATAAAAAGACAATGCTTCACTAGAAAATGGGTCATGGGAATAGTAGTTATCTGAAACACATTCTTCTAAGGGTCTTGAATCCCAAAAGATAATTAATTGAAGATTTCAGCCTCTTTAAAATCTAACTCTCCATTGTTAAATACATTATAATCTTCATGATGATATTGATAATGAAGAAAAAAAGTTAAGAAATGAAAATATATCATTTTTGAGAGAATTAATAAAATATATTCATAATATTTAACATACACAAGCCCCTAAAAATATCAATCAAATATAGAAGAGTTTAAATCCCACAATAGAACAAGAAATTCCATTGATGCGAGGTTATCATTTTCAATAAATGTTCTATACACAATAACTCTATATTTTTATGCTAATTCATAAAATATGAATAATGAAAATCCTCTCTTTCCATCTTTCTCTCACAGATATCCAGTATTACATATTTCAATTTCATTAAAAAAGAATTATATTAATTAGTGACTCCTAGAACTCAGTACAATATAATTGAATCCATAATGGTTTTCAATAAAGTTAATTAAAAAAATCAATAGGTGTACTATAGAGATAAATTTAATGTAAATAATCTCCATTAATTACAGGTTCCTCACCCAAAAACCTATTAAGTATAGAATCAAATTACACAACAAGTTATTTTTATATCAGGATAGTATAATATGTATAAAAATCCTTCTATAGATGAAATGTATTTTTAAGGGATTTTTATTAAAAAAATTCAAGGAAAAGTCATCTTGCAATTGAGGAAGATATATATGGATCAAAATAATAGAAGATCTTCATTGAAACCCCATGAAACCTAATTAAAATATTTTTATACATCTCTAAAAAAACACAAAATTTTCAGCTCCTTTATACAAAAAAATTGACATGAAAATGCTAAGAAATATAAAATAAATAATGGAACCTCACAGCCACCCAAATATTGTAAAAACAAGGGTTTATTTCCAATAACATGTCCTCCAAGAAACATTTGGGATCATCTAGTATATGAAGAAGATGCCATAAAATATGGTGACCAACCACCCACCTATGGATAGTCAAAAATAGATACCCAGACCCTTAAACATTTTTCGTTATTAAAGATGATGAAAAAACATTCCACATATGATACCTAATTATTAATTATGTTAGTCATTATAAAGGAAAAAATTGGATATCATGGAGAATGAAACAGTACATCAATTAAAGAATATAGAGTATCCCAAGAAAAAATACGCCATAATGACCAACCTTAAATCATTCATCCTTGGAATCACATAAAATAACGTGATCTCATAAATCCTCATCCTTAAAATCCCCCAGCAAGGTATCACTAACCTACAACACAATGGAATATGTAATTTTCAATGAAAAAAGACACACTCTACCATAAACCACACACATATAAAAATCCATCATATATATCTCCCCCATTATCGCACAAGGATCTCTAAATTCATGTATAGAATTTCTATGGGACTTATTTCATGATCCATCAGAAAAATAATTCTCAATAACTGATTTATAGAAAATTTCCATGTAAAATTTAAAGAATAAATATATCAAGAATAATTTTTTAAAATAAAATTTGAGTTCATAAAGGATATACCTCAGACTGTTATGATCGCTAAATACCTCAATGTGACCATCAATGACGTTATATCATAAAAAACTCAGAGAAATCCTCCTGAAAGAATGATAAATATCACTTCACATGATAAAAAATTGTGTTTAAGAAAAAAATACTTGTTCCATCACTAAGTATATGGGGAAACAGAATTCCTGGTGTAATTCTAGATCCATGAATAGCCTTTCATAAAACTATAAAAATTAATATGCATGAAACATCATAGTCAAGGTGATTTCACATTTCAGATAATTTTTCAATATCTAATGCAGAATCCATTAGATAAATGGAGTCATGTCCCAAAAATCATATTTCATACTGCATACTCCAATCATGAGTTCAATAATTGAGTGACGATATTTGTGTTGCAAGAACAACCAAGGATTTTGTGACGAAATGCCATTCCTTGACGAAAATGAATTCAAATAGAGAATCAATCTGTGGCAGCCATTTATGATTGTACAGAATATAATTTGTATATGCACAATCTCATTCCACAAATCTCATGATTTAGAAAAATAGAAAATCTCGAAACTTCCAAAAATACACAAAAGTAAGAAATATTGGTACACGCATCACATAGGAACTATATAACAATGGATTCATTGGTTTTTGATTGAAAAAATAGTAATAAATGAACACATAAGTTATTATATTATGAAATCAATTCAAGAAACACTAAATTTAACACTACACCTAGCATTGTGTTCATAATTACTTTTCCAATCCAATGACCATTATTTTTATAGATCCCATGGGTTAGTTAAATCTAATAATTTACACCACTCTATAGTTTTCTGACACATGCTTCATATTCTTGATTTGAAACCTCCTTCAAACAAACATATCTATTTAAAAGGTTTGTTCTTGTGGGATCTATATCCACCCAACCTAGAATAGCTTGATATTTTTTTTATTGTTGACCAACATCATGAACCCATAGACCCAGCACCTTTCCACCATGAATGGGATGAGCAGTCTATCTTTGACAACTCTTTATAAAATTTCTTCTAATTTATGTAACCCTACATGCTTCATAAAATGGGTAGTTTCCCCAAATTTTACTATCAAAAATATATTCACACATGATTTATAAGAACTATCTAAGGGATTATTATGGGAAGTTGGCTATTATTCCATTCATTTTGTTGATTATTATTACTAAAATCCTTCTATCCTTCACCAATTACAGGTAGTGAGAAATATAACATGATAGAATTTACATCTTTTGATATGTAAGATAATAAACACATAGATTAATATCATAGTTGAATGACATTAGATGTCATGACATTGTCCTCATCACATGACATTAAATAGTCACCATACCCTTCATAACGAGCTTATGATTCTTTAAAAAAAGAACTAAATATTCCTTATGAAATGTAAATGGGGTACATTATTTTATGAGAATGGGATAACCTTGATTTTAATGCATAGAAAACATCACATCCCCTGATATAAATCCTCCACTACCCACATGTAGAATACTATAACTCAAAACAGAAGACTAATGTCCTACAATTTCATCACCTAATCTTTGATGAAAGTATCCATAATTCCATATATTAATCTACACATATATATATGTTTTAGTCTCATGAAAAAACTCTATGAAAATTTAACCAGAATAAAATTAATCTATAGTTGTACCCAATATGAAAAACATTTGATGTCTTGCATAAAAATCATGGTATACCATATGTTTTGAGCACAATATACTTCATTTGACTGGTATACCATATGTTTCTTATCTTATAGGTATCTATAATGTGTATTCCCCACTCGATCTCTTTATGTCACCCATCAAGGAAAAATTCAAACTTATAACTGGAAATTAAACATCAGTTTAGGGATCTTTCAAATTAATTTAATATAAACACCAATAAAATGTGAGTTTTAATCCATTCCTCCTTTCAAATTATGTATGATGCCTCATTTTGGTTAAATATTGTTTCCCAAAACTAATATATATCCACACTCAAAGGTATGACTTATGTTATGTACTTAAAATAACCATACCTTTCCCAAAAAAAGACTTTGATTATCATTTCTACTTCTATCATTATGTAGTATCTCTAAATCCAGATCATATTTATAGTCTACACTATGTTGTAAGTTATAAAAATCCAATTCTATCGTGATATTTTAGAATTTAAACAAGATTATTATATGTTCCTATTGTAGTATACGAAAATAATTATTGGAAACATCCACCATTCCACTTTTAACCAGTGAGTGTCCCCACTGGACATTAATCTATGAGTTCAATAACTTGGATTTAAACCTATGTTTATACTAGAATATGATTAACCAAAATCAAGGAATTATTAAACTAGAAAAAACATATGTGGTTTCCCTCACTCTTCAATAAATATTTAATCTTTCCGGATACTGAAAAAACCTAGAATTAGGTGGTGAGCTAATAGTTTCTTAAGTGACTAGGATATGAAGAATTACGTGACATGTAAAAGTTTTCTAGTTTTAAAATCATTTGATATATTTTATAATGAATATGATACACTAACATTTTTAAGGAATGTATTCCTAAGATAATGATCCTTTATTTCATTATGCGGGGAATATATGCTTCCTCTTAAATATCATAGGCTTAAAAGGGTTTTGAACATAGAAGTCATTTTTCTATAGAATAATATCACATCAGAAACCCAAATTATGTTGAATTTTACATAATCCCATCATGACTAATATTACCATCCACTCCAAATATATGTATAAATAGTTTTTATAGGATCATGAAACATAATTAATGGGAATCAACTATAATATGGATTCTGGAAGATAATTCAAGAACTTATCACAAAATTTTAAGGGAAAACTAGAATAAAAAATTATGTCCCCAAATATATCCATGAAAGGAATATCCAACATCCTTTTATCCCATCCTGATCATGTAGTCAAGGATATAAACAATTATGGTATAGGCTACCATCCATTATAAAATTAGAATGATTGTCCACATGTTACCAATTATTCCTATGAAACATATTCTAGTGTAAAAGTGTGCCCCTATGAAATCTTATGAAAACATATTGGTAAACACAACACGAATCAAATTTCATAAAACAGTGTTCATATAAGGGGAATTTGGAACCACCAACTCTATAAGTGATATACATGAATAACATCTTCTTCACTAAGGAGATGGTGAATAATAATTATCTATTTGGCCCTTGCATCACAATTTATTTAATAATTATTTTTTTATTATTAAACACATGACTATTGCTACAAATAATAATCGACTACCTACCACCAACTGACATGGATATAGGAGGTCTAATAACCAACCCATGCAATTATTATCATACTATGATGTACACTACCCCCAATTTCTCTCATGTATCCATTCCATATCACTCTATTAGATATCATTCAAAAGAGGGTTATCAATCCCCTTATATACCATTACATGGTGGAAGGATTCACCCATACTTGAGAGGTACATCATGATAAATTTGAGTCTGAAATCTAATGTGTTTATGCCATCTTCAAAGAAAATGTATTGGGAAATTACCCTCTCCATTTCCATGGAAAATAATTTTTTTAGTCTCTACCCAGTATTGTTTTCTTCTTTATACCCTATTCTATGTATATAGAAGATAGTTAGGTTTCACAAGTTGTAGATATAATCCATGAGTTGTCCCTAATGGTTCCCACCACCTAAGGTCCCTTATAATGAAAGGATGTTTGATCAACAACCAAATATTCCAATAATATCCGTAATTTTTATTCCATTGTATAAAACAATTTCACTCATTCATAGGGTTTTATTCCATCCCCAAATAATGAAATGACACTAAGATTTCACTTCTGTACCATTCCACTAGTAGATAATTTGGTATCATCATCAGTAGTTCAAATGTGTATTTATTTTCTACAATGAGATTGAGATAAAAAAACAATCAATTTGAATTTTTTCAAACACAAAAATGATAATAATATAGATATAAATTATAGAGGTCCTCTAAATTATGATGATACGTATCATGATATTACACTATAAGGATGTAGGTATTCCACTTTTATTGGATACCCTTATAGTGGACGAATAATATTTCACAAGGAAGCCCCATCCCCCTGACGCTATAATGATTAAAATTTGTGCACTATCATGTAATTTATAGTGGAAGAACTAGAAAAATTGAATTTAGGTAACCCATGACATATAAAAACTAGTTCAATGGAAGACTCTATGGAAATGCCTCTTCCACAACCACAAAAATGTTGGGCAGGGGCCCATTAGATAAGGATGACCATCCCAAGGTTGATGATCATAAGGATTGAAAATACCTCATTATGTATACGTATATATATATATAAGATTTATTGAATTCCTTTAAGGAACACTATAACAAACCATAAATTCTACAATCTGTATCCCTCCTTTCCGCCTTTATTATAGAAATATGGGAGACATCCGAGTCTTTTGTGACACCCTCCAATGAGAAATAATTCCATATCATGTTTCAAGTGATTAATGTAATTAAATTTCAATATGAGGCTATAAATTCACCATACTACTTGATAATACTCTTGAATCGTTCTCCTCCACGAGATAAAAATATTTTATTTTAGGGATGGTTTCCCAATGTGATTCCTCCTCAGTAAGATAGTAAATAATATAATATACATGTATCACGTTCTCCCCTAGTTTTACAACTAATATATATTTGATTACTGGGTATCCAAGGTAATATATACCCTCTTTATAATTAATATAATGAAAAGGGTTTTTTGGATACATTTTCCACTGACCAGCTACTAGTCATGTCTTGGAATCTACAATCATAAACTTCACCATCATATATATATATTCTTAGGTTTGAATAGTGTTACACCACCAAAATTCAAGGGTCATGTTTAAATTACTTGTTTATTACTGGAATAAATATCCTGAAATCTATGAAAATATTTTGTCCCTTAATCATTATTTTCAAATGTTAAACATAATAATACCCTCACTAACTAAGTACATTAATTCAAATAATTATTTCTAATGTTTTCATCAGACCTACCATTAGTATTATATTGATTGATTGAACAAGAATATAATCATATAAAAATATGGTGATTTAGGTAGTATGTTTCATCAAATACTTATTACACGTATTATGAAAACAATTGATCAATACTAATCATTAAAATATTATTACAATTTTTTCACTTATAACCATTTCCATTATAAATTTCTTCAGTTTAAATCCACTAGAAGACTTGAAATATGGGGTCATTGATGATGAATAATGGGAAGAGGAAACACACCAATGGTATATGAATAATTATGAAATAAATACAACCAATTATCACACATGCTAATATAGATAGTCCATAGGAATTAGGTGTTTCATTTATGTGACATATAGAGTTTATCGTCACCTTGATGTGGGTCATGAAAATTAAAACTCTACTAGTTTATCAGATACTAATCAGAAATCTGAAATATAATCTATAATTAAACCTGTATTTTATTTGATCACAAATGTTTAGAGTCCCACTACTAAAAATTTAACGTATATAATCCATGTGGGGAAATGATCCTGAGAATCGTATCATCCTTAATTGGAAATTTTAAAATCGATCCTCCTTAGTTGATCACCCAGGATTGAAGATGATAGTTTATTGAATCCAATCAATAGAGAGTATTTTGGCATTTCTCACCCTAGACAAATCGCAATTTTACATAGAACTCCTTCTTTAGTCCATTAAACAAATATCCCACCAGTGGAATAATTTCTGTTCATTTCATGAGGTTTCACACCAGTCAAGGGGAACAAGCCTACTAAATTATTACCTAACGATGTGATAATTTCAATCACTACACATCTTGATGCCATAGTTACTAAAAATTATTTAATCAAGAATAAAATGAGGTTATATCCACCGTGGGTGGAATTTACACCTCTACTCATTGATTTTGGAAACACTATTTTTTGTCATTCAGTGGTACATGTGTCAAAGAGAAACACCCGGCCTATTTTTTGATTTAGTTTTCCAAATAATGGGAACTCTATAAAAGTAAGAATAATCTAAGATGCTATGAATTTTTTAGACCATTTATTGTCCCATATTTTATGGTACAATATTTACACTGAGAATCCATCACTATATGAAATTATCTCAACAAATATTCTCAATACAAATTTGACTCAACTATGGGAATAAAGAGCATTACTGAACAATAAAAATTCATGTAGTGGGATAATGAATGTGTTTAAGACTTCATCTCTCATTGGATGAAAAATACATATTTCACCAACATAATGTTTCCTCTAGAGATGACTTTGGTGTCATTCTTGAAAAATGATCAAAACTAGGGGCTCTTGACCCAAATTTCTCTAAAATATCTATTTGAATTTTAGGATGACATAGAATGATCTATGACATGATGAAGCTATAGATACCAAATTTTATAATAAATGGATATTGAAAAACATTCGTTTAATAATATATACGTTATAAAAATAAACTCTTGTGGACCATGATATATTGGTTTATTTAAGCACTAGGTACTTATTCTTCTAATATAGTGATGGATTTTCAATGAATCACAAAAATATCTTCCCATTTTGTACTCTTCATAGTCATAACCTACATAAACTCAAGCCTCATAACCTATGAAAATAAAACTTTTGAATGGGTGGGCTCATATGATGAGTAAGTGTAAAAATGATGAATATATAAGAATAACATGGATATAAGGATATGTGAATATGAAAAAGAAAATTGAAAAAATCTACATTTCATATGAAAGATCTTAATATAGAGTCATTGAATAAAAATTGGTAGTCTGTAAATTATAAACAAAATAGAATTAGAGAACATGATCAATGAGAGAATAACATGGACATGAAACATGGATTTGTGGCATATACACAAGCGTATAAAATCATATGTTAACGATACTAACCAATACATTCGTAACATTATAGGATTGAGATTTCCAATAATATACCCATTTTAGGCTTTGAATGACCTCCAATGTAACATATTTCAGGATTGGGAAATCCACCAATTTACCCTACTTTTCAGGCATGGTCTACCTACTCATGTTCGATGCATTTTGGGATTGGGCTAACCACCAGAGTAACATATTTTAGGAAATAGGATAACCACCCATGTTCCCTCTAATATAATATAACATTTAACATATTTCAATTCCCTTGAAATTAATATATCTCCCATAGGTCACATAATGAAAAGAATACACATATGTGGCTCAAAATCATAACACATTGATAATCTAATATACCCATGAAATAAAATTGGTTTTATAAAATTATTTTCATATCATAAAATATGGAAAATCCATAGGTTTGATAATAATTTCATCATTTTGCATAGAATAACCAATTAAAAGAAGTAGGTTTCGTAACATCACTATCAAGGTTTAAACAATATAAGATAAATGAGTGCATATACATCACATCCTCAAAGACCAAAAATAACCACATAATAAAAATAAATTTAATCAATAAATCAGATCACTTGTAAATAATAAGTATTCACAAAGAATTTCATCATATGTGGAGAATTATTTTGAAAAAGAAACATTGAATTTTTCTTTTCCAAAATATCCTTTATACATTGAAATACAATTTTCTAAACATAGAGATTTTGAAAATCCATTCCCTTCAAAATAACCCTAAAAATATATAAATTTAATTTTAATGGAAATTATGTTCATGAATATGGAATGATTAATTCATTATATACAGGGTAAAAAGTGTTTTTTCACATTTTTGATTAAATATAAATTATAATTCTTTAGAAAATTAAATTAATATTCCTATCAAAAAAAAATTTTATCAAAAGGAAAAATATTGGTAAAAAAGAATTAATTAGAAAATTTGAAATATGTTAATTTTTTTTGAAGATATAAATTATCATTTAATATCTATAAGAGATTAAAATTCATATGATTTTTGAGAGGTATACTATAATATTTCATCATTAGAATCATAATCATAAACAATCCTGAAAAAGGATTAAATTGTAACATAATATCATACCAATTTGGTAACTTTTAATTTAATGTGCCATGAACGAATAACATTAAATTAAACATAAATATTATGATAATAAATAAATTCATGATATTAAATGTTAATGGGTCTGTATATGAATCTCATAAAATAAAGGAGATGCATAACATGAAAAATGACTCAAAGAAGAAAAATAGAAAAAATTCTTTACCACCCATGTACTCTTTTGAATAACAGTCAAAAATACATATTAAAATAAAATGAAAAATTAAATAACCCAAAAATAATGGTATTCATGATATAACGTTTCATATGGGAAGTATATACAATACAAAAATTAAACCATTATTGAATTCTTATATTTCTCCTAAAAATAAAAGACAATAGAAATCCATTATCAATTTGGAAACATCTTTACAATAATACCCCTGAAAGGGAGATCCAAAAATGGGCATTTAAAAAAATTATTTAAATTATAATAATCATAAAATAAATTCATTGGAATTATATACAACACATAAGTTAATGTTGTGGTGAATAATATATTCATCTCAATGAAAATAAAAGTTAGGTGGAAATACCATTATTTAAGTATCGACATCTATCATACACATTCAAACATCTTGTATAATAAATATAAATTAATTAAACATATATTAAATAACAATAATTATATATATAAAAATGTATATTATTTTCTTGTGGTCTTTTATTATCAGTTCATTAAAAATTCCATGTCTAATTTTTGTTTGTTTTAATAACCTCTTTTTATATATATATATTTTCTTAATTTTTATTCATATCCAATTGATTATTATTTAAAAATATAAATAATTTGAAAATTGATTATAATATCATTTATATCCATTATATATTTATTTATACAAATCCATGAAATTTATTTACAAAATATAAAATAGATATTTCATTGATGGGACACGCTATAAGTACAAATGAATGCATTTTCAAATATTTTTATTGGATAGAAATAAATAAAGGTAAATGATATATTAAAATTAAAGAATAATATTTTGAAATAGATATAACATATTTTCATTAAAACCATCTTTTATACCTTCTATGTAATGATTAATTGAATCATGTCGCTTCACGAGGAGGTAGTCCATCGGACACACGGGCGACATTGTCGTATTCCTCTTAAATTTAAATTATGAAGGAATGTGTCAAAAAATAATTATATTAAAATCATAAAAATAATATATAAATAACAATTCCATCATTATGACACACCTTGAGAGGTGGTATTGGAAAAATGAATGACATCGTTTTATGAGGCGGTAGTCTGCCGCACACAGAAATGATGACTTAATAACACATTTGATGGATGTGGGGATGATTTTAGGTCAATAAAATAATGTAGTGAAATCTTTGTGTATAGAATATATTGAGTTTATTATATAATCATTGTATAATATGTATTTAATGATTTGTATTAATAAATAAACCAAAAATCCACATTGATAAACATTACCACTTCTTGAGTAATCCTCTTTAGGTTTACACCGAATCCTTTCATAGTTGATTTTTTAAACAAAATAATTTTTATAGTATGTATTATGTAATTTTAGAAGACATTAAATCAGGTATTGGTTGAGAAATATGTATTCATAGGAGTTAGTATGTTAGGGGAGTAAGTTCCCATTTAATTTTAGAGAGGGGTGGAATTTTTTTAATAGCCAAAATTATTCAATATTGGTAGGTCACTATGACTTCATGTCCCTAAAAATAGATATATAACTGAGTGGAGGAATTTTTCAGTGACTACACACTTTAATGAAACAAAATAATATCATTTTATTATCTTGTTATTCCAAATTTATTAAATTTACTCAATTTTACCCATTTAGTTATTACCAAGGTAAATTGGATATTTTTATATACGTATTTTATTAATCAATTAAAAATATTAAAAAAATATATATAGTAGATAATTAAGGATAAATTAATATATATATATATATAATCTAATATAACATTGTTATATAATTTAGCTAGCATAACATTAAAATCTATTAGAAAAAGAAAACAAGATAATAAATTATTTAAATGAAAATGCGGGGTTCAACTAAAAATCTATATTTTTTAGTACTTATCAAAAAATGAAACCCCTTAGAAAAATCCAAAAACATCACCCAGATATAAATTTTTTATTATTATATCAATAAAAATTTTAATATTTTATGAAAATTTTAAAAAATATGTAAAAATTTATTTTATATTATGTGTGAAAAATGCATGTTCATATTTTAGAAAAATACATTTATTTTGAAAATATTTATTTTCCTTTTAATTGATTCATATTTGGTTTATAATTAATAGATAACTAATAAATACTTATAAACTATATATATTCATAATTTATTTAATAATATTCGTACCATACATTTATTTGGCTAGGTGATATATTATATAACAATTTTGCTAATATATTGTAATTTTTTAAAACATGGTTTTGTGTGTAACATAAGGAATAGAAAAAACACAATGTTTCATGTTGTGAATGTTAAACCCAATTTTGTTTTTATTGAATTAATTTGATCGAATATAATTATTTGAAAAAAATATTTCACAGAATATTGCAGAGTAACATTCTACATCCCTTAAATTGAACTTCACCCTCAAAATTTAGATCGACCATCAAAAGTTTATGATTTAAAAATTACGTCATAGAAACAAAAATCAATCAAATTAAAAACAAAAAAACAAAAAAAAGGTATGGTGAGAAACATTAAGGTATCCTAAAGTAACTCATAACTAGGTTTCCACATAGGAAAACATTGTTTTGATGTAAGGATTTTTACATGGATGATAAGAGTAAATTATTAAAAAAGTGTTAGTGATCTTTGATAGCAAGAAAGTGGGTGATCTATATAAGATTAAATACCAAAAAACTAAAATGTAGATATTCATTTAATGGTTATTTGATATCATCAATAAATTATTATAATATAATAACATTTTATTTCAAGATATATTTTCTAATTTTTGGCAATTTTCATGAGAAGATACATTTACTTGATTTCATTTCATTTCAGAGTTATAATCTCATGCATTGGTCATAAATTGAAAAATATACACTTCATCTCTTACTACAGGAAATTATGTTGACTTTCATATGAAATTTTTACAAAATAATCAAAAATTATATAAATAAAATGATAATTTATTCCATATTATTATAGTTGTCAATAAAAAAAGTTATTAAAAATTGTTATCAAATATGTATAAATCTTATTTTAGTGATGTAATATATTAATTCATAAAGCCTCATCAAATGTTATAAAAAATCCATTTCATAAATGGTTATCTTAATAACCCATTAAAAATTTAAAAGTATTGTTGAAGGTTACAAAATTCTTCAAAATCAACTAATCATTAATCCCTTTTATATAATAAATTGACTCTAGATTTTCCCAAATCAAAACATTTAGTACCTTAGTAAAATATTTTGAAGAATCATAGAAATAAAAAATAATTACAAAAAAAAATTAATCATACAATCATACTCATTCATTGTATAAAAACCCAAATTATTGAATATATTCCATAAATCCAATAGCATTGTAAAATCAATTAGTGATAACATAAACCACTTTGTACAAAAATTCTTAATCAAGTTAAAGGTTGTTATTAATATTCATTTTAATTTATTCATATTAAGTATATATTTGTCCCTAAATCACTATATGATCATCCGAAACAAATCAAGGTTCATCTTCCCTTAATAAAGAATATCATATTTCAAATAAATAAATTTTCATAATCATCACAACCAATTAAAATATTCATTAAAATCCTTAATAAATTTTTTTATATGAACAATCCTTATATATTTTATGATTCGTATATCATAATTCATGAATATAATAAAATGAAAATATAATCATCCAATTTCAATGTTAATCCATGACTAGGTTTTATCAATATATTTATTATTACCACGTTCCCAAAATATGAAATAAAAATAATGTTTAATAATTAATAATATTAAAATTAATAATGCTATAAAAATAGTATTTGAATAGCACATTACTTTTATATATCATTCTAAATATTATACTCATCATCAATATTACCATTAATCATAACAAATTTCTGATTTACTTCACAATATTTCATATTTGGAAATCATTTATCCTAATGATCATAATTTCAACATATAAAAATTTTGATAATTTGAATATAATTTATGGAGTCTAATATTCCCATCCATTTCATTGACTAAAAATATAGTTTTTTCTTTCAAATTAATTTCTTTATGGCCTTATTTCACACCCTAAAAACATCATTCCATTATTTTGATATATTCACATGGGTTCTTCTTTCCGAATTCTTAAATGAAAAGATGCTGAAAAGTTGTTATTCATTGTTCATTACTACATGACATACATAAAAGTTCATATTAATATTATCTGATGATTTAAAATATCATCAACATTCACATTATTTGTCATATATATTGATACAATATTAGGGAAAATCCCAATATCTGTATCTCCCATCGTAATATAATTTGGTTGATCATAATCATTGAATTTTTGATCATATTTTGTCTTACCATGATCCATTCAGGATCAATGAATTTACTAAAAATAAATAGCATAGTGTGAGAAACAGTAATCATAATGGGAAACTAAATTTTTAAGAAAATAAATTATAGGAGCATCTAAATTTTGAAACTGTTATTTTTATCTATGAAATGATAGATTTATCACAGGTAATTCATAGTCATCAGATATATTAATACTTTAGAATGGTTCATGAAGTGATTTTGAATTCCCAATACATATCACCTAGGAGTGTCAAACCATGTGCAAAACATGGGATGTTATCATTCACCATGTGAGGATTGACTCCAGCCCAATAGACCTTATTCAGAGTTATTACCCCTAGTTACCTATGATCAAGAGCCAAATCCACTTGTATTATCTTGATATGAATTTAATTTAATGGAAATTTTTTGATATATCATTTTACAAAATTTCATAAAATTTTTATAAACATTGACTCATTCTTAAAAATAAGCTAAGATACATCCCACGAAAATAGTTATAAATATCAAAAGTGATTTATATAATATTTTCTCATCATTTATTTCTTCTGGTTAACAATAATTTCCTTCAATAAAAAATATATAAACATTTACTTTCCAAATATGGATATTGAAACTTCTTTGACGAATAATTAATAAATTATAGAAATACTTTCCAAAGGACATTAACAGTTTCATACATTTGGAGAATTGCTATAAAATATTTTTATCTATTGTATAATATTTATAATTTACAAAAAAAATATAACAACTTTTTTATCTCTTCAAATACATACCCTATATAAAATTTTATTATAACCCGGTGAGATTAAATTTTAGAAAGGGTAAGATAATATGCCTAGAAAACATAAATAAGTTAAATACATATGAATAACATTAAAAAATGGTATGAGAACATGATCATTTCATTTTAAACCCATTACCATCATATTTAATACCATAATCTTGAGTCATGAAAACATTATTAGTAGTTTATCAGTCATGAATCATATGGAAATAAAATATAAAGATCCACGATATCATAAAATTGGTATAATACATGGAATCATGGAATACCCAAAATAATTGAAAATATTATTTAATGGATATATTTCATGATATTAATAACATGTTAGGCTTGGGATAACCATCAGTATACCCACTTCTTCCCTGAGATGAACACCCATGTACCCTATTTCATGGTTGGACTAACCAATCATATTCCCATCATTTTGGGATTTCAATAACCACCTCAATTACCACCTTTCAAACCTGGTATTTCCAAAAGTGTACCTATTTATTAGGATTTAGATAACCAACAATGTCCCCACTATTCTAATAGATCATTTGAAAATACCCCATGCAATGGAAGGATATATAATTCCCACACTTTATATAATCAAAATCAAACACATGTGTCAAATAGGGTAACAAAACATTCATTACATCATAATCCATTAATTGTAATAGGTTTCACAAATATTTCAAAATATCAAAACATATTTAAAAAAGAGAGGTTCCACAACCATTTCACCCTTTCATCATAGAATAACCGATGAAAGTATGTTTCTTTCATAAGAGTTCTATCGCGGTTTAACTTGTGGATGAAAAAAGGGTTTCATAAACATAACATGAGCACAAAAAAATTAAGAATGTAATACATTTATCAAATACCTTGTAAATTTTATGTTGGCTTTAAATATGTAATCTTAGATGGACAGTTATTTTCAAATAAAAATCACAAGGAATTTTTGTTATGTAAAATATCTTTTCCATATTGGAAAATACTTATATAAAATTAAAATATTAAAAATATATTCCACTAAAAATAGTAGAGAACATTTATAAATGAACAATCATTGAAAATAATATTCTTTAGGAATAAAAATTTCATTCAATACATACATGTTAAAAAAATCCCCCTTCCTCATTTTCAATAATAGTTAAATAGGGATTGTTTAAGAAACTACATGAAGATTCATTTAAAAAAAAATTGTAAAAAGAAGTCAAATAGAGGTAAAAATATAATAAATAATCCTTTAAAAAATTGGTAATTTTTTTTAAAATTTATTCTCCTGAAATATCCAAATGTGAAGAAAATTAATTTTATGCTTGATAGATAAAATATAAGATTTGATTGTTGTATATATAATCATAAACAATCCCAATATATAATGATATTGTAACATAAAATTATTTCCACATTGAAAACCATGAATTGTATGAACCATGAAAGAAAAAATTTATTTTAAAATTTTAATATAGTGATAATAAAATAATTAATGACATTACAAGTCAATGTGGCTATATGTACACCACATAAATGAATAATGGTGAATACAGTGGTGTATGTCTTATAAAGTCTTATAGAGATAAAAATCCATTACCGAATTTTAAATGATCTGAATTGTAATCCATAAAAAATACTAAAATAAATGAAAAAAATTAAATATACTCAATATAAGTTTCTTAATGATAGAATATTTAAATTTGGTTGTATATGCCATACAAAAAATGAGTTGTGAATTTTCATATGTCCCAAATAAATAAAAAGGTACTAGAAATACCATATCAATTTGGTTTCATTGGATAAATAAAACGCATGAAAGAGATAATATAAAATAGATATTTATATACAAATTATTTTATATATAATCATGATAAAATATTTTCATGGCCAGTATATAAACCATATAAATGAAACAGCTTGTGAAAATGGATTGTGACTTTGAGAAAAATAAAAGTCATATGAAAATACCTTTGGATCAATCATTAATTCAATTTTACATGTTCAAAAACATTATAAAAAATATATTTTTTATGAATATTTCATATAATATAGTATATATATAATACAATATAGTCTTTTTTGGATGACATTTTATTAGTTTTTATTTATTTTTCCTTATTAAATTTACTTTTCAGGTAAGAACGACTATGTTATTCATATATGTTTTCATTATTTAATTTTATTACTATTAATTTTATCCATATATTGTCATAAAAATAGTTCTAACCATGATAATAATAAAATATATATTAATTATAAATGTATTCAGTACAATCCAAATAATTTAGTGATAGAAAATAAATGACATCGTTCCTAGAGACGCCTGGTCAAACGTATGCATGAGCGTTGTATCACTTTTCTTTTTAGATCATATTAAATAAAGGAAAAAGTTATATTCACATTCCAAAATAATTTATATAAAATATATTTCAAATATTTCCATTAAATCCATCCTTAATAAGTTATATAAATAATGAATGAATCAAATTGCTTCATGAGTCAGCTGTTTTCTTGTACAAAAGGGTGGTACTATTATTTTAGAAAAATGGAATGTATGAATTTATATATGATATAATAACTCTAAATTAATAATATATATATATAATGAAATAAGATAAATAAACCAATAATTATGTTCAACCTAGATAGGCGGTCATGGAAAAATGAATGTCATCACATCGTGAGGTGGTAGTCTGTCCTACAATGAATAATGATTTTGTATCTAATTTAATAGAATCCTACAAGGTTTTAGGTAATTCACCTAACATACATACATTTCAGTATGTGAATTATAAGGAGGGTATTATATAATCATTTTATATTAGAATTTGAAGGAGGTGGTGGAAGAAATAAAACAAGGACACTA
This sequence comes from Viscum album, assembly GCA_963277665.1. Classification (NCBI taxonomy): domain Eukaryota; kingdom Viridiplantae; phylum Streptophyta; class Magnoliopsida; order Santalales; family Viscaceae; genus Viscum; species Viscum album. The sequence continues at coordinate 1,701,969,783 of OY728121.1, read as the reverse complement.
AGTGATGAATGTTACCTCTTCTTGAGGAAACATCCTTAGGTCTTTACCAAAGACTTCCATTATTAGCAGAATTCAAAACAAAGTTAGTAGTATTAGATTAGGGAATTTTTGAATGTATTGGGTTTGGATTTGGTTGATAAAAGGTGAAGGGAGGTGTAAATAAGTGAGGGGAGTGAGTTCCCTTTTATAATTGTGGAGGGATGTTATTTTTATAAATACCAAATAATATTCACTATTATGAGGTCACTCTTAGAAAATGTTACTATGAGATAGATTATTGATGTAGTAGATGAAGTATTTAATCTATAACCCCCCTCACCCCCATAAAAAATTAGATTTTACTATCCTGTTATTCCATATTTTTTAAGTTTACTTGATTTTATCTATTTTTTTTACCATTGTAACTTGTATCATTTTATTTATGAAGGTCATTTACCTTCATATAATTAAATTAAAATTCATTATTATATTATTTTTATATAATTATTCAAAATATAAAATAAAATTTAAAAAAAAACCTACATATTAGAAAAATCAATTTTAACATAATAGTTTGAATTGTAAAAAACCATATTTTAACTATAATCACAGTAATTAGTTTTTAAATGTCATAAAAATCATTATGGTATATAATTAAGATAAAATTATTATAAAAAGTTAATTATTACTATGAAAAAAATTGAATCTATTTTATCAATTGAATTTCCCCAAATTTATATATTTTTTTTAAATCATCCCCGTAGATGTGACAAGAATGTTTACAGAGAGAAAATGTTCCAAGGTTTAATATTTTATATCAATCCTCAATATGAAATAGATTAAAATATCCTAAATAAGATAAGTTGGAATATAATTGATCTATTTTTACTTCAAATACAATAAATAATATACTTTAATGATATAAATTATATAAATTAAATGGTAGATTTCAAATAAAATATAGTATTTTTCACTCTTCAATATAAATGAAAATTCTCAATAAAATACCCAAAAATCAACATATTATAATTTTTTTTCATATTACAAAAATTAATATTATTTTTTCATATAAATTTTATAAAAATGGTAAAAATTAATTTTAAATTATGTTAACCAAATGTGAGTAATCCATCATTTAGAAAAACTATCAAAAATAAATAATATTACTTTTTAATTTAAATGTTGAATATTTTGTTTATAATCAATATATAACTAATGATTTTTTGTAAAATATATAATTTAACAATTTTTTTAATTCAATTTACACCCACCATCCAATTATTAGGTGACATATTATGTTGTAATATTAGTAATATTTTATTTTTTAGTGAAAATCAATCTTGTTAATAATACGATCCAATGAAGAATGATTTTATTGTGTGTGATACAAAATAAATTTTCTAACTCATGTAATATAAAATATTGAAATTTTATTTTTAATTTGAAAAACAAATATTTCACAAAAACACAGGGTGTTACAAAATCTCTACAATGGTAAATACAATGTTGCAACACATTGACTCATTCATTAAAAACATAAAATCATGTGAGTGATGGGATGGATTTTGTTCTGTATAATATAGACCATCAAATAATTAAACCTGAAGTGCCTCCTAAAAAAACCATAATAGACAGAAACTCATTATGAGAATTTCACCAATGACCCCCCATTATGGGAAGCTTCTTACTTCCCCATTATACAGTGAATGAATAGTTTCTCTTACATCATGTATGATCAAGTACTGTGTTTCATTTTTTATACATAGAAGAACCCAATATTGTATTAATGAGAAATAGGTATGATAAGGCAGGGTAAAAAAACCTTTACCACTATATTCTCATTCACAGGATCCCTGATCACACAATCAATGGACATTTCTTCATTTAAGACTATCTATGGTAATAATATAATAATCAATGAGTTGAATTGGGTACCCCTTCAGTAAAAGTTTTATATATCTATGATACCCATAATTAATATGAAATATATGAAAGGGAACACGAATTTGTATTGGGAAAATGATCTCTAAATTATAACAACAAATTTTATGTAAAATCAATCACTAAAGACCATGAGATCATATGTCCTCTTCATAACCAATCATCATGATCTATGGAATCCATGACCCCTCCCTTTATCTCATCATATTTACAACGTTCCATCTCTTAGAAAAAATGAACAAGAACTTTCATAGAAATTGAAGAGTATTTGTTTTTGGAGAAACTGGTACACACCCTCACAGACATCATTCCCCATTCATTGGAAGGATATTTTATGGATTTTATAATTCACGTGGACACAAAAAATGAAGCTTAAGAACACGTTTTTTCAAATTTCATTGGATTTATTGATCGTTATGTTCAATATATTGATGTTTAATTCTAAACAACTTTTTTTAGAACCTCTTATCTTAAATCTTCATGAACATGAAATCTATATTATAGAATCCAATATGGTCAAAGATCCATCTTGTTGAAATAAATTTAATTATTTATTTATTTTTTGACGGAAATTTGCATTTTTATTTTATAAATTTTCAAATAGGCAGCAAGGCCCCTCCCCGAAGAGATCAGGGTTGTCTGAATATCCACTTGAGTCCATGTAATATCGTTCTAAATTGTTACATTCCTGGTTATTTGATTATTTAGATTCCCCAAAACCATAGATGGCTCAAAAACATCCAAACAACATAATGTTAAAACACATCATTCAGTGAAAATCCCATGTAATATAACAAACAATGAAATGATGCAAGTTCTTTTCGGGCCCCAGATCATCATCCAATGGGACACACTTCACTCCAAATTAGAGAGAATATAATTTTCATGAAAAATATGCATCATTATCATAAATAATATATGACCAATCATCTTGCTGGTATATCATCATAAATATTTATCATATATGCATTCAACCTATTAATGGAGTTTTGTGACACCCTCATAGATGGCATTAAGAGCCCTTTACCCTTGAATAATACGATAGACAATATCTATAATTAGCAAGTCGAGGAATCTGAGTAACAAGAGTTTTAGTCCATCACCACCTACTCCAAGGAGGAAAAGGATTCCATCATTCAAGGATAAAACCATCATCATTATGACTCAACCCATTTTAACAGTGTTGAAATCATCCCCTGTAACGAAGGGACTAGTTCCATCTGAAATCTCATTTTATTTCAAAATATCTATAATATTTAATATAATGTAATTGATTTTAAACCTTATAATCATTAAATTTAGGGGTATTATATAAGGTAATATTAACCTCCCACAAATGTCATACTAATTTTCTACTTTGAGAGTTTCTATTAAATCCAAAAAAATAATTATCTCATAGGAAATTCCATAAAACACCATACATTGAAGACCCTAGCTTCACCAGAATACAGTGGTCCAGTCCTCATATAAACAGTGAATAAAATACTTCCAAAATGATACTATAAGGGTACTCTAGAGATATGTTTCCTCTTTAAAATACATTGGAACCCTCAATCTTGATGATGGGTATTATAAAATTTAACTGAAGTAGTCCTATGTTGATGAGGTGAATCATTTCAATCCTCCTAATGAACAAGATTACACCATAGTAGATCCATGGGAGGATCTTATATATGTTAATATCATACTCATCGAATGATTGGATAAAATTACTCTAGATATTGGGATCAAATTCATTATCCCCATGATAATGGAATTTCTTATATTACCTTATATTTATTGTTGTCTATACACCACTCATGGTGAAATTCCCTGCAAAAATTATATATCAATGGCTTCATCCGATGGTCATAAGCCCATATAGTAATTGTTCTTTTGGATCCCAAGATTGACCAAATTGATGTCAAAGAATCACTGTTGTTTCAAAATCTATGGTCTAGACCATAATCAAAGTAACCCATGGGATTATATCATTAGGTTTTGAAGCCATATTTTTTTATAGATATTGAGAGATATGAATCCACTAATGAAGATATTTTCACTACAGAATTGGGTTACAACCCGACATCATAGATTATTTTTCTAAAAGGTCCATCTTCTTCCTATGATCCTCATGTTTTTAGTTCTGAATACTATTTTGATCAATCCCATACATCAGTTGATTAAGGAGTCACCAAATCTATTGATGACCTACTATTGGTGCACTTTATTACCATGGATGACCCGACACGAACACTAATTGGTTCCATCATATCTACCAAAGTATTGTAGAAATAACACTTGTTCCCGAATAATAAAAATGATGTTTCCACCACGAACTATAAATGGATGCATGGTCATAGTCACTAGATTAAAATTTTGCACCATTGACTTCATAATGACCATAATTAATTCAAACATGAATCAAGGAAAATTCATTCCTCCTGGGGTCCATGGTTAAAGATGATGTCGATTATATCAATGATTGCAACTCTTCCTGGGAAGTTATGTAATGGAAAATTTGAGACAAAATTTACCTCGTCATGATTGTAAAAAGAAAAAGTTGAGTTTTCAATGACTTCTAGGACTTGAACCTCAATTCCCCAAATGAAAAATTCCTTATCCAAATGATAAAATTTCATATTTATAAAATTCCTTATAATCAAATCCAACCATTCATGGATTTTTTCCTGGTATAATCAAATCCTGTTAGACCCCATAGATAATGAATAAAACACATTACTGGGAACATATATAAGTCTGTACAACTTTCTAACACACATTTTTATGTAATTTTAATGAATAATATAATTTTTATTTGAATAGAATCCTGTATCATATCCTTGGAACAAAAGTGGGGTTCTCTGTGGATGATTTCGTGGTCAAATACCACATATGCCTTGTCCATCTCAAAACCCTGGGATGTTGTTTATAATCATATTTCCCCTCTACTAATGGAGAACCAATAAAATTTTGTATCTAGGTTTTCTTATGGGATATTCCCTGGGTCTTTTCGGTTATATATTCATAAATATTAAACCATAAAATAATAATTTTATTATCCAAATGCCTCAACTATGAATTAATTGAGATTATTGGGGCCTCCAGGTATAAATAGCCTATTTTCATAATTTATTCCCAAACATTATTGGATAATTTAACACCTTTTTAAATATAATTATGATAGTATTCTCTTATAAATTAAATAAGGAGTTTTAGACATCATTTTATGATTTTACAAGATATATTCTACATCTTCTTATTCTGATACTAAAATTACAAGGGAATCAATTGGTCCATTATGTGACCACCATGGAATAGTCCCTTATAACGTTATTTTGATATAATAATAGTGAATACAAGGGGAATAGTTTATTATCCCAATAACATATAGCATGAAACTATGTCATATAATTATTCCCCCAAGTTAAACTCCCACACATTGATCATCAAGTCGCAAAAGCTATGTCACCGACTAGAAAATATTAATATAACTCTAGTATCCTATATCGAACCATTAAATGAAACAAAAATACATCCCATAATGAATATATGGATAGAACATTGTGTAATTTTCTACGATATTTTAACATTAATTATATCCCACAAAAAGGCTTCAACAGAAAATCCGTATAAGTGTTTTTGGCTTCTCACCCAATCGATTAATAGAATCCATTATACATATACTACCTATATGACTCTATAATATCTATTAATAGAACATATAATATTTTTAGATGACAATTCGTGATTTATTTTCCATCCTCATCGAGAGAATACTTACTAACCATAATCATAATTGGATTGGACATTGGATTGTTTTCTTAACTCCCTCATGAACATTTAAAAAAAAATATTCCTTTTATCAAATTTATGTGTACAAAATGAATATGAGTACCTATATGTTATCACTAATATTGATCATACAATCAATACTATGGATCTATATTCTTATGATAATGCTAGATTAGAGTAGGTTTTCAAGAAGATCAATGGTCACTACATATAAAAAAATAGTTCATCCCTTTTCATTAAATTATCCACAAGATAAGGATTCCATTTCTTTCTAATAAAAAAATTACACCTAGACCATGGTCCTAAAATGATTATGTGGATTAATTGGAAATAAATACCACATTATTCATATTGTAAGAACAAGAAAACTTTTTTATTCATTTACAACATCAATAGATAATTTCTCCTGATTCTTATATATAAAAATACAACATGGAGAACTAATTTATTAATTAAAGACACCCTACTAGACCTTTTGGTACCCCTATTATTTAAAATTTACCAAAATGGATGACATATTTAATTAATTACCCCCTTCAAAGGAATATCTCAATAGACTGAGTCATGATTCTTAATGATATCATGTTCATCGTTTATTTTACCATAGTAATGGCTCCATCATATATAAGGCCCTCTATAAGAATGGATAGAATATAATTCTCCATTATTTTTTCCAAGGGATATAAATTTCATATAATCATCCTGGGATTATTTTTACTACATTTTTTCACATCAATCAAGATTAATTCTCTCTAACAATGCTGGAATATTGGGTTGTTTCTATCCCACAACAAATTGAGGCTTCATGGAATTATCCTAAATAATTCATGAAATATGGATTCATTGAAAATTAAATCCATGAAAAAAATGCATCCATGAAATTATGTACACATGTCCCTTCATTACAAGTGGATTTCACTTCATGTGTCATTTTACTCTAGGAACATCCTACTACTGTTGATTCACACATACCACCCTTGTATTCTTCTCAAATTCAGTGGAAGACATCCCCCAAAAATAGGTAAAGGCATGGATAATGATCAGGTTTTGGAACTCCCAAAAAATACATTATGGAAAGATTACTCAAACAATTATCACATATAATTTTTTAAAAATATGGTTGTTGAGATGATGAAGCTATATACCAAGTACAATATATCATCCTATAACACTTCCTGCTACAGTGATTGAGAGAATGGAAAAATTGATATTTCTAAGAAATCCCCCACATATATTTTTTAGAATATATGTGATCAAAACAATTTCATCATATGATTGATTTCTATGAATATTAATATGATTGTTTTTGTGACATGACCTATAGTGTTCTTTCTTTTATACCAGATTTTACTAACTGTTAGTAGTGATAGAGGGTGGTAATTAGAGGAAATAGTACACCTTGTGATCACACATGTATGAATATATAATGTATGGAATCCTTAACCATGCACATATTTTAGAGTACATGGATGAAATTATAAAAACAATCATCAAAAAGAAATTTATTTTTATAAAAGACTTGAACTATTGTCCAAGTCTATAGTATGGGTCTCCAACATGGATGATCACATATAAAAATACAAATTAATGGAAAAAATAAATACTAAAAATAAAATATTGGAGTCTCTACTACAATAAGTAATCCTTAATTTATCCCAACCTCCAAATACCCTATATTCTACCTCACCTTTTAAATAAATTATCGGGCATCATCCCACCCTATTCTTACAATAATTGTGGAATTCTTTGGAAACCATGAATAATGGAATCTGAAGATGATTTGGGTAAATAATGGATTTGAGAACTAATAATATGGTTATATACAAAGATTTAAATTTTTTTATACATGAATTGGATAAAATAGACTAATTAATTAACAAATAAATACAATAATACCATAATAAATACTATTTTTAATAATTAAAATCAACCAAACCATTATTGTTTAGTTCCAATGTGTCTCTCATCACTTCAAGATGATTGTGAAAACCATTTAATGGCATATATCTCTTTCACCATGGTGTACTATGAGATGGAAACATGGGATAAAACTGTAACTCCCATGTTATTAGTGTGTTTGTTAATTTTTGTTTTACATTTTTATTAATTTATTTTTTGCATATTTTTTTTGATAATACATGAGGACTGAATGTTTAAGATGTTTATTGAAGCATAAAGTGGGGTTTAGATAAGCTTATCACAGTAAGGGAATAAACACAACCATGGGTTTAAAGTATTCATTAGTGTAAAACGGGAAAAATAGATAAATTCACCAGAATGGGATGGTTCTTAGTGATGGACCAGGTGAACCATGGATTGGGTAGGCACAAAAAAGATAAAATAGACTCCTCTATGTGGGAAAAAACCTTTTATTTCGCATTATTCAATATAGTAGACCCTATAGATATCTATGTTTAAAAATAATTTAGTGATGGTTAGGCCATGGTGGAAGGAATGGAAATTGTTTATATGGATTTAAAAATACAAAATGGCATCCCATGTTCTTTATATTTACTATTAATCAATGTGGATACATATAGTTATTAAATTTGGGTTCTTAAATTTTTCTTAATATCATTCATACTCATACTAATTCATCGAATCTCCTCGTTGATTCCATTAATTTCTAGAGGTATTTCTAGATTCTCTAGATGATAAATATTATAAAAATTTTAAACCCTCTTCCAAAATATAATTTAATCCTCGTATGGATAAATAATTCCTTCCATTTTATTTATCAAATATGTCAATTCATCTATATATTTTTATGGTTCAATATTTAGGCGATTCAGTGGAGAATTCACTTGACCCTTTCATGTATGGGATGATATCATCTATCTTTACCGTACGATCATGGAATTTTTATATTATGTCTTAAACTATGGAATTTTGTGTTCTATATAATTTTATTCAATGATTTAATGTTACAAAAACCTTAATTATAGATTTTTGGTTTTCTATCCTATCATTAGTGATTCTCTCTATGAAGGATCTTCAGAATGTATCATTTTTTATATATTTTATGTTTCTCTCCAAGATAAACAATTCTTAAACTCCCATGTGACATTGGATATGGTTCTAGTGTCTTTTTATGAATACTTTTTGGTTAACCCACATTCATTGGGAGCACTGGTTTAAAATTATATGATATATTTGATGCTTCATTATTAACATGTAACGTCTTATATTTATTTTTTTTTATTATTGGGTAATTTATTTTTGAAACCAATTAATTTTTTTTGTTGGATGAATTTGTAGGAGTTGCGCTTTAAATCTATCTGTGATATTTATTATTATGATATTATTGTAAACACCATAGAACTATTATCCATATTCCTTCATATTTCATTCTATGATATATAATGTTTTTGGTATGTCATAGCTAGTGGAACATTTCATTAGATATCAAGATGAACATGTTACATAGTCATTGGTAGATAACCCCTTAAAGGGGTAGTGTAATTATAAGATAATGGATACAAACAATGACTTATTTGACATTATGTGTTCGATTATGGACACGCAGAATAATTGGCCTTATATCATATAGGGGTGTTGAGAATCATTTTTCGATACGAAAATATGGGGTTTTTTCCTTACATGGGTGACATAAAATTCCAAATCCATCGACAACTCATGGGGAATATATTATAATATAAGGAATTTGACTGCTATTAGGGTGAGGTGTACTATGATCTTGATAAAACTGCTAGCAGTGTGGTGTCTGTTTTTCTCTATAAATTTGGAAATTAGAACATGACTAACAGAAAAAAAAGGTTCCAATCAAAACTGTTACTTAATGGATGTATTTTAACATGGGATAATAGTCATTGACCACCATACCAACATCATGAAAAATAGATGAAATCTAGGCTTATAGTGAATTGGTTAGCATATAATTACTCAAAAAGGTTGATTATATGTGTACGTATTTATTTACATAAAAAATAAAATAAATTATTATATATTTATTATGCACGTTGTAATAGAATAATTATTTGTGTCTTACTAGGTTTATACTCACATCCACTACATGTATCTTAATGTTGAAGTGGACTTCATGACCAAGGAATCTGGAAAGGGAAAATGCCTATTGACATGGAACTATGAGATATTTAATGTACTAATTATGTGTTACCTGGATGAAATATGGTTGTATTCAATTTGGTATTAATTACACAATAGTATTATCAATCACATTTTTTCAAAAAATATATTGGTTAATTGGTTAATTACTCTATATATCATGAGATATGTTTCCTTTTATTTATTTTATCAGGGTTCAAAACATATTTTTATTATTATTTAGATTGTATTCATTTTTATTGATTGTATAATATATCTACTGAAAGAATTCATATCCTCACTATAAGTCAGCTACCACTTGAATATAAGGAGGAATGCTTGATGATCTATCATATTTCGAATCAACCCTAGAATCACAGACTATGGCATTAGAAAACGGTATCAAAAGACATTTTTCATCATTTTCATTCTGAATATGATTTTTGGTATGATATTTTGGGGCATCATTGTGTGGGACTTGGGTATGGGAGTTATATGAGTATGTGGTTATCACATGTTTTGTGGACTTGTGAGTTACAATTGATGGGAATAAAATTATAGTATTCGATTTATGGTTTCTTTTTTATTATGAGTGTATTATTATTTAGTATTTAATGGGATTTGGGTTTGTGACTTCAATAGTAACAGGTTCAGGTAATCACATTTTATAAATATACTAATTTTGTGCTTCTTTATAATTCATTATTTAAATAAATTGATCTATCATAACTTTGGAGAGAAATATTTTTATTCCAAATTGTTATGATATATATTTTGGAAGATGTTAGTTGAAGCAATGGAATTAGTTATATATGTATATATATGTTTTTGACTAATATGATACTATAGAGGAACATGGATGAGTTCTTGGTATCCTCTTTGTTAAACATTTGTGTGATACCAAAGGCTAATTATAATGTATCATGAACTAATGACTTTAGAAACTATAAATGTTACTTTTAAGTATTAAAAATTCCATGGTAGATATTTGTGATAGATTTCATGATGATGGAATCCTAGTAAGTTCCCATTTTTTGGTTGTTCTTGTACCACCACCTATGGTTCAAGAGGATATTCCATAGTATTCTCTTATATCAGCACTAGTGATTTAGACAACATATCTAAATTTATAATGTAATTTCCAATTTTTTCGTTCTAATGAACAAATAATCCAATTCCCAACAATGATATTGCTCATAACCTCTTGGACTTACTGCAAATAGTATTTCTGATGTCGAGAAAAAAGTATAATGCATATTACTCAATAAAAACTATTGATAACATTAGAATAATAGTTCAAAATCACGTTGAAGGGAAATATATACGTTCAACCATTAAATTTTAGGGATATTGTAGGAGATGATGGACTACTGTGAGTAATGCTATAAGATGATAGAGTATTAATTATTTGACCTTCCCTGAGTAATTATTCAACTTATTTTTTCCTAATGAGATGATCCTTGACCGTAACCTAGAATTAAAATAATTACAACATGAATCTATGTCTAAAAATATATATTTCACATAATTCATAGATATTATATGCTTCACCACTCTTTTGTACGGAAATTATGTCTAAAAGGACCAAAATTTCAAGGTAGGCCTCCATCCTAAGATCAATTGGGAAACTAGGTTCATTGACCTAGGATCACACCTAAAATATATTGTATAATAACTCGACCATAATTATGTACTTTGAGGAGGAAATGACAGTTATCTTACCGCATATCTATAGAGTTCTATCGAAATAACTTGTCCTCACAGTTACATGGTCCTATTTCTGTTACAAGAAGAGTATATATAATTTGAAATAGTAGAGTTGTTGGATGATGGGATAAATCCTAAATTCTTAAATTTCATATATGTATGGTGATTCTACCATATTTTTTAAGTATGGTATATGAATTAATCTTTTCATTTCTTGTAGGAAGCCTCTATTGGAGTTCAACTAATATGACATGGCTGGTCACAATCAAAATAATTTCTTTATGGATGCACAAAATGTTTAGTGGAGAACACTGATGACACTATATTATTATGTGTGTTTAATTATATCCTTTTAGTATGATCATGATATGTGGATTTCATGTCATAGAATATGTTTTTTAGATTATAAAGGGAATTTTAAACATTTTTGTACCAAAATCCTTTCATGCAGATCACTTGAATTATACGATGTTTGGTTTGTGTTTCTCTCAGTGAATCTTATACGGTGAGTCTATTTCATTATATCGTTAATGTAACAATATTGGTATTAATACTCTAGAACTCTATTTTATTATTTGAGATGGTTTTTTTGTGTAATTATGTGGTGATGTGTATATTGACTACCATCTTGTAGAATATTTATGTTGGAATTTATGATCTTGAGGTAGGATATTTCTTACCCTTAAGGACTTTTATATGATGTTGTAATTATTAGATTTTTACACATGAAAAGCATTCTTGATATATTTTATCAATAGGTGTTCAAATGTTTCTTTTTTGTACCATCCATTATATTTATTCTTATGATTTCTATGTATCATCTTGTGAAATATTTATGATATTCTATATTGTTCCTTTCAATTCTACCTGTTTATTGTGGTAGTACATGTCATGTGGAACCTTGATTTATGTATCAGGATTACCTAGTTTCATATTTTATGGTATATAACACTTTTAAGAGGGAGTGTTATTATTGGAAAAATGATACATGCCATAGCGCTTTTGAATTTATGATTCCAAAAGAAAAAATTCCATATGGTATGGGATTAAACCACATTAGGGTGTTGAGAATCATTTCGAAACAGATCGATTTTAATGAATTTTATTTGGTGAATATGTTTACATAAAAAAATTTCAAGAATTCAAGGTGCGAGTTAGTATCACTCAAGGACTATGACAACCATTTAGGTGGGTTTTGTGTTGTCCTTATTAATAAAAAAACTCAAGGAGGTGCATGTGTTGTTCCTTTTTGGAAGAACACTATGAAAAAATATCAAGAATATGGTGAAAATTGATGTTGTTACTTGAGGAATGACTTATAATGTGTGGTGAAATTCATTGATATCTTTAATGGAATCATGTTGATGTAGGTGAGGTCGGGGTTCATGAAGTCTTGATTATCATATGATGACTAAGGGTTGGTGTGGTTTTATGTAAATTAATAAATTAATTTCTTTCATGGGAAAAACTATAAAATATTTATTGTGAACATATATTAAGGATTCATTGGTTGTGTCATATTAGTATTATACTCACACAATACATGACTAGATTGATGTATGTACATAAATTGTGAATGTCTTCATAGGGAAGGGAGAAGGAAAAATGACTAGAAGATATATAAAATATAAATTAAATTGTATAAAATAATGGGATGGACTCCAAAGGTATGTCACAATGTTTTATTTTGTTATCAATATTCTTTTAGTGTTGTTGAACTCCCACTACATGGTCTTTGGTTTATAAATATTTATTTTTGGGGATACCATTCATGCTATTTTATCATGGTTCATTATTTGTTATGTTTTATTATTATTTTTTGTATATTCTCCCATTTGATGGAATTCAGAACCTCCCAAATATTTAGAAACATGATTTTTAAGGGGAGTCTCCCATGAGGTCATTTGGAACCCTATATCGAACCCAGTGATTTGGACCCTGTAATTAAAAAAACACCACAGTTACAGGATAATAAACTGCATAATGATCAATTATATAATAATTCAATGTGAATAATCTATCATAATATATAATTTTAAAAACATATGATTATATATGTAATTCCATTTCTACAAACATTATGTGTTTGGAATCGTAATTGGCATACTACAACAAGTCTAAATGAACATCGATATTGTATTCCATTATAACATAACAATTAAACTAAAATGTATAAATAGTAACTTCAATAATTTGATAAAATGTTACAAATAGTTTATATAATTTAAATATTTTTATCAATTCGTAATAAATTGGTTATTAATTTTATGAAAAGACATTTTATGATTAAAAATTATGTATTATTCAGAAATATTTTTATGGAATTTTTCGAATGGGAATTATAATTATGTTTTAAAATTTTAAAAAATATTTTTTTGTGGAAATGAACATCATTTTGGAAATCATATTGTAAATTTTATCATAGCGTTAAATTTGGGAATTTTTCTATAAAAAATTATGTTCTAGTGACTAGTGAAAATACTATTTTTTGTTAAACATATATTTGTTTTCATTGTATCATATAATTGAAATGTACCAATATATATTAAATTTTATCATAAAATAACAAAAATATACATAAATTTTAAATAATATATTTAATTATATTATAATAAATATTATACATGATTTTAGTTTATGTTCAACATTGGATGAAAAATACAATATTCTTGAAACTATTTTTTTGAAAACAATGCGTTTTTAAATTCATAAATTAAATTAAAATCTATATTTTTAATGTTTTTAATTATATTTATATATTAAATTTATTTAATAACTATTTATATATTCAAATATCCATTTTTACAAGGAATGTAATGGATGTAAATCATGTTTTATGCTCAAAACTATAGTTGTCATTTAATGGGGTTTAATTTCACTTTAAGTGCTCTTTAAAATTAAATTCTACCATTTTTTGAATTTTAAAATGGTATAATAGATTCGATACTTTTAATCATAATAATTATTGTAATATATTAGGTTGAAATTAATTTTGTTCAAAATAAATAGTTAAAACTGTTAAATTTTTTTACCACATTAAATATTCAAACATGTTTTGACTAGAGGGGTTAAATAAAGAGAGAAGCGGTTGGATTCCACCGAAATATCAATTATTTTGTTTGTGTGAATATTTAATTACCTAATATTTTTCTTATATCATTTACATTGACATTAGGATCCACATTCACATGGATGTGACCTTAGATTTTTGTAATCAATTCTGCAATTTCAAGTGTTCTCCCCCCTAATATATAAAATGAGCCTTATGATCCTCATATATTCACATTAATATTTCCTTATATATTAGCCATTATTTACAAAAAAACATTACATGATTATTTCCCATAATCATGGAGCTTTTGGTCTTATCCTAAGTCAAATCCTTCATGGTTTAAGGTCTAAGAGGAAAGAAGCCCCACAATTAACAGTTATAAACCATAAGTGATTACTTACAGATTAATTCCTCCTTAAAAATATCTATAAATAATTTATCCATAAAAAAATACAAATGAAATATAAAAAATTTAATGCATTGATATTTTATGAATAAAATTCCATTTCTTTTAATGACTTATGGATATAGAAAACACATGCCTTCTTTTTTTAGGATTAAATGACTATTAAGAAATATAACAATTGATAATATAGTGATTGAACAGGGATCACATGACTAGTATAAATATAGGGTTTTAACACATCCTTTTGACTTAGAAAAAGGAAGTCATCGACTTGGCCAATATGATCATTCTTTTTGAATCTCATTTATCAGATCATTCAAGGGAGATAACAATTCTACGATTTTCCCTAGACCAAGCCCAAGATGAGATTTAACAAATTATGCATGAGTGAAACAATTATGAGAGAAGTTCAAGGTCATCGAGATCATGACACATTCTGTGTTCACCAAACGGTTTCAAGAAGGCCTCACCATCACACACCATACTATTAGAGAATATTTAGGTGTAATAATGGGATATATAAAAAGACCATAGAATTAAGATTCTGTGATTTAATTTTGTATTGAATAATGAATATACATTCATTTTATTACTGTTACATTGGAAATGATTTTTAAATAAAAAATAATATTTTTATTTTCTATTAAAATTAAATTATGAAATCCATTTTTATGAATTTATGGATTTTTGAACTAAATAATATTTCGATATAATGTTATCAGTAAATTAATTTTATGAACTATAATTGATCGTATAATTTTTTTAATGTCAATTATAATTATCATTATTATGGAAAATTATTTCTGCCAAAACCCATCATTTTTAAATAAATAACCGGTATTTATTTGAATGTAAAAAATTCACATATTAAAATATAATTTTGATAAAATGAATATTAGTTTTGGAATCATGTCATCAAAATTATCCAATGGTGAATTTTTCTTAATTTTTGGAGGCAAACAAATTTTGGGTAAAAATTAAATATTTTATAAAGTATATAATGTGTTTTATGACATAATAATAAACCAATAGTGATATAATAAAATACTATAACATTTATTCTCAGAAAATATATGTTTTAACTTTAATATAATATGATTTTAGATTTATTTGATTAATATGATAATTCCTTAGTGAACCCTCTAAGACGTAGAAAATATATTTAAATTCTAAAATGACTTCTCTGAGAGTGTGACTCAACTACAAATAATATAGACTAATGGTTGATTATATTGAGCCCCTGGACTCATAAAATACTATTTACCAAACCCATTTTAATGAAACCGTGGAAAAACCACAGTATTGTTTGTGGTTTTTAATATTTTATTGTGTAGTGTACAAAACCAAAACAAAAAAGAATTCTATTTCATTTTCTATATAAACCCAACCAAATCCCACTTTTCTTCACTAAAAATACTTTTATAATTTACCTACAATTCCTTCCCTCTCTAGAATCTTTATAAGGTTCCCCAAGAACTCTATAATCCCCACATCTAGCTTTGGTAGTCAGACACTCAAGTAAAGGATCTTCCACCCTCCTATTTTATAAGGAATTCTATTTTTGTTATGTATTTTAATATTTTTTGTTACTATGTTGGGATAAGTTATTAAAAATAAAATTTATTCCAAATTTATTTATAAAATACTATATCCCCGTTCACTTTCATATGTTCCTCTTATTAACCCTTTTGTGCTCCTGTTACCATGCCGAATTATCAAAAGGGATTATTTCATTTTTCATTTTTATCCATGTTTCTTTTTGTTGTTATACCATTTTGTATTTAATTAAAAATGTTGTGGTATGATTTTTAACCTCCACCATACTTCCCTACATATGTTTTAATGATTATATACTCCTTTATATCTCATTAATGAATTCTGTGTACACCCGTTAACATGTCAAAATTCCCTGAGGGATTTCTCACTTCCTTCAACCATTCAAGAATTTATTATATATTATACATCTAAATTACATTAAATATGTTGTGATGTTTTTTCCCAGGATCCCATAACTATCTATTTATTTTATAAATTATTAGTTACCACATTATCCCTCATCAACCCAATTTATGAATTTTCATATGACGTCTTTATGCTGTCGAAATTGCCCAACGATTTTCCTAGCCAAAATATTCATGTGGTGAATATCATAACCAATTATCTATCAATTTTATTCACCATGATTCTCATGAAATTACTTATTATATACATTCATTTATTATTTCAACTTTCCTATATAATTAAATAAATGATCATGAGGAATGAATCCATGTTATATGATATATACGGCACACTTAAGCATGAGAAAAAAATGTTTGTGAAGGGTGCACCCTGATAGCACTCCAATGAATTAGGTAATGATTAGTATCATGATACTCCATGAGAAACGAGGGTATACTACTTATAATTCATGCTAAATGAGGTTTTAATCTTTCTAATTCAGGTCCAATGTTCCATGGTTGATTCTGACATCATGTTTTATGTTGTTTCCAAATTTCTGTGTGATGATAATCATGCTAAATCATGCTTTATGTTCATGTTTCTCTTATGCTCCCTTGATATTCTAATTTCCCAACAGGTATTTATTATTTATTTTATGAATGTTTTACTCCATTACTAGGCTTTATATCTCACCCTTTTCTTATGTATGTCCTCAGGTTATCCAATGAAATTCTAAGTACGAAGGAATGGGATAGTATTTAAAAGATGTTTTCAATAAGGATTTTGTATTTTATATCATATTTTGTCATGTAATTTTACTAATCCAAAAATACACTAGAACAATAGATCATTTGGGTAGTATTATGTGTAATTTCATGTAAAATATCAGGAATAAATTTGTAATAATGACTAGAGTTCAAATAGTTGGTATAAAAGGATATGTTTAGTGATTTTTGGAACTAGGATTAGAAGACCCTAGTGAAAGAACTCAAGATAAGACTAAGTACATGAAAATAATACCTATATTATGGTGAATATCATGTAAGTGGTTTATCAATAAAACACAAACCTTTATGGATACAAACAATTAGAGGTGTCTTTGGCACATATGTATATATGGGTA
Organism: Viscum album; assembly: GCA_963277665.1. Taxonomy (NCBI): domain Eukaryota; kingdom Viridiplantae; phylum Streptophyta; class Magnoliopsida; order Santalales; family Viscaceae; genus Viscum; species Viscum album. Next base: position 1,701,951,795 of record OY728121.1, on the reverse strand, counting down.
AAACAAAAAAACACTATCTTGAGCTTGACTTGACTGAGAACTGGTGCATAACAATGGACCTTTCTGTAGTATTGGTTTGGAACTCTCGAGGGATATTATTTGGTAAATTCATTAGTCAAGTATGAACCATTATTAAGGGAATAAAAAAATTCCACTAAGAATATATGTCAGGACGCTGATCATGGGTAACATATACCGAAACATAGAAATTCATAAATTTATGAGATAAATGTAATTTAGATGTTATCCCTTTAATGTCATTGGATTCCCATTTACATTTTATACTATTTAAGATACTCATCCCTAATATTTCTTTTAATCTAACCAATGACCGGTAATATAAGGAATCATGATAACAACCTATGTGAAGGGAAATGTGATGAATGTCCAATTGACATTCCTATTCAAATAGGAGTTCATGTTGGAAATATCGTTATCTTGAAAAACCAGCGATAAAAAATATTTATTAATAATTGGTACATTTTTTAATTATCAAGGACAACAAGGAAGTGGAAGATGACATCTCAAGAAAATCAAAATGATAATGGTGATAAGGGAATGAACATCCAATTTTGTTCGTGCAACAAGTATAGAAAGAGGAACCCAGGGGAATGTCACAAATGGACTAGGAGTGGTTATATGTTTGGATAGGAAGGGCACAAAGTCTCCAATTTTATTTATATATTGGATAATGGGATGGATGAAAAATAATTAACATATAATGCTTCTTATGCATTTCTATGTCATAAATGTGCAGATGTCTGGAATTATCCAAGTCAATGCTCTATTGTAAGGGATGAGAATCATGATGAGAATAAAAAATATCCATGATAAAGGGAGCAATAAAATTCATATTCTATAACTAATAACGTTGAATGAATTACATGTAACCACTAATTAAAAGTATTTTATTTGATAATGTATTTCAATTCTTGTTCTATTAGTATATCTTCTATGTTTTCTATGAATATTGAGTCCCCATCAAAAAATATATTAAATCGTTATGGATAACATATATCTGTGTTATATCAACTGTTGAAGTTTCTGGGAATGTTCATATTGAAAATATTATAAGTATAACATTGATATAATTTGAGGAAAAATTAAAAAATCATTTGTTACGTCTCATGGAAGTTGAAATTTCTTGAGAAAAACTATCCCACACATGGACTGGAGTTAGAAGATGTGATATTTCCATTGAAAATATGGTGGCATTAACTCTTTGGGGGGAAGTGTAAAATATATACAGATCCCAGAAGTCTCAAATATATATTCACCCAGAATGGGATGAATATGTGGCAATGAATATGGTTAAAGATAATCATGGATTAGGAATGATCAATCAATTACCACCCAGGTAAAGAGAACAAGTCGGAGGATGCTCTATGTAGAAAGAAACCAATGATTCTATCCTTGATGAGAATTGAAAAGAATTGTGTAACACCCCAATCTTCAATGGTATGCTTCCCTTTGAATAATTTAATACCATGAATTGTAAGCAACATCAAGATTCTAACACACCGTGACCAATCAAATTAGCTGTTATAAATAGTAATACCCAATTTTTGAAATTTTATAAATTTTATTTTTCAAAATGGAAATCATTTTGGAATTCATAATATCGACATTAGCTTAGGGTGAGTTTTTGGTATTTTTTTGAAAACATTCAATTTTTTATGAATAGTGAAAAACACTAAGTTATTGTTTAAAACCAACTTTTTATTTTAATAATTATTTATTTTATTTAAATTTATATTAGGTCCAAATATATACATAATTCTTATATAAGTTCAATGTAATTCATTGGAGTCATTTTATAATAACTTTAGTTATATAATTTTTTTTTGAACTTGTTGTCGTCTTTTACCCACCTTCTACGAGCATTTGTAAATTTTCATAAAACATAATTTTATCGCTTTTGTGAGTGGAATTTCAAAAATCCTGGTGACATGGTCGACATCAGTAAGTAAAATGTGGGTCAATAAGGTGAAAATATTTTCAGTGAATAGTAATGTTTTACTTTTATTTAATATAAATAGGTTAATTGAGGTTAGAAATGATATCATAATTAACTTAACACATGTACTAATTCTATTGGAAAAGTATACATCGACCAAAAACAACCTTATTAATAAAATATGATCCTCTTTGGTCAACTTGGATTAGATTAGGATATTTTTTTCTTTTATTTAAAGAAGAGTTAAAAGAGTTAAAGTCAATGTTTAATAACTAAACCATTTTTAATATAGGGTTACACACAATATAAATTTGCCTAAAAAATCATTAGAAAGATAAAAATATTTCCTACATAATGGTATTTTATATATAATTTTTAGATATTAAATAATTTAATTTATTTATGACACAATGATGTTGCAGTAATTAACTTATTAATGAAATATTAAAATATTTGATATTATAAATAACCAAATAAATGTAATTTTTGACATTAGATGAATTCCAATAATTTTCATGGTTAATATGACCTGTTAGGGTTGATTAAATAATTTTTTTTAAGTAATCATTCTCTTATGATTATCATAAAATCCAAATACTAAATAGTATCAAACATGACATAATTAAGTTTTTAAAACAAATTCAATATTAATAATTAATATAATATCCGTAAGCATATGAGGTTCAGCCAAAAGACTTAGATAATGTTATATATATTAATAATTAACCACTTGGGATTCTCTTGGTTTGTTATAGTATGCTTACTAACTATATAATATAAAAAAACAAAGAGACATGGTAATTGGAAAACAATTTAAGTAATAGTTAAATCTAAAAGATAAGGAAAATATGGTGTCCTAAACATGTCTAAAACCAACCAGTTGAGAGTTTTTCGACCCATCCCTACTATATACTCTAAATAACTCATTTTGGATCCATTATAAACTGAAAATGCTTTTATTATAGAACAATGTTTCTAGCTTTTCCAAAAGTAACCCACACCTCTCATATAAAAGGGTAGATAACCTTATCTCAATTTCACACCACCGCCATTTGGATCAGAAAACCCCTGCCCAAATATCCTCCCAAATTCCCTACCATCATCCTAGAGGCATTAATTTGTATATAAATCCATCCTACGGATCACTTTTGATCAAATCCAAACGAAGAACCCTAAGAAGTGGTAAATATTTCATCACATCTTTCAAGTTCTTTTTTTCTTCCACTTCATATTTGTATGTTTTTTCAATTATAAAATAATAACACCAATATCTTGTATTTAATGTGATGTTATTATAAATATGGTGCAACCATAATAGTTATTCTATCCATACTATAAATGAAAAAGTCAACATATGTGCGTATATAGGGCTTACTGTTTCAAAGTCATGGTGCAGTTTGTTATTCAAACATTTCATTATTTTTATTGGATATAATAATGAGTATAACTGATTTAAATAACCAATATTACATGTTAATGATTCAGTTTATATGATATACCATCCATTTACATAAAATTTCACCATTAATATAAAGATATTGTTTCTTTTCCATATGCATGGATTACAGTCTCCATGAACGCGATGAGATTCATTCACAATTGTAATAATTCAAAAATAATTTTCATTTTATGATTAAAAATAATGTTAATGAACCCAATATCCTTTTTTATATGAATCAAATACATCCAATCCATAACAAACATGATTTACGTAAATGATCATATAATGGAGAACAAATCAGATAACACCTGAAACCATGATACTACGATAATATTATTAAAAAATCAATATTATAAGATCATATATTATATCATATTTAGGTATATGATTCTTGTATAATTTTATAAAAATGTTATAACTATTATACGTGTTTTTAACAACCCATCATCTAAGGAAAAGTAAAAGGTAAGGGGTAATTATACAATATCTTAACTTATCTGAGGTTGTTAATATGTAAGTATCTACCAGGACCTCTTTATCATCCAGATTCGTGTTTTCATAAAAATTTAATTTAATACATTTTTAATATTTACTAGACTATGGTTTAAATTCATTTATACCCTAATTTGACCATATATGTTTTGAAATGAATGTTTCTGTCGTTTTCCAAACAAAGTACTTTCTAACCTTTTCGACAAAATTATTGTATGAATGTCTCTTTTAAAATTATATGACAGGTGGGCGATTTCCCATATTTATAACATCGTCGAAGCTTCCCATAAAATCTTATAAGAATATTTTTTTAAAATAAATATTTTATTTTATAATTATAAAACATTTAAATGAATTCAAAATAAAAATATATATTTTTCTAAAAAAATTTATTTATTCTATGTCAAAATCCTTTGAAGGATTATAAGATTTTTTGAAGTTGATTTAATATGATACAAAACATCCATATTGTATTGAAGTTTTTTTGATATGTTTGACTATGGGTGGGTTATTTTTACACCATTCCTGGTTTATGGATAATGTATTGACATTTGGTATGCTATTTTTAATATGAATTCTTATGTTATGTTTAAACCTTTTCTTATGAGGAATGCATTGGACTTACTATGTGACGGGTGGAGCCCTCTATACCTCCTCAATGCATTTTTAGGTCTCATCAGACAAACTAGTTTCCTGTCACAAGGCTTTGAAAAAAAATCGTACTTGTAGTCTTGGCACAAGGCCTTAACTATGTGTTTATGAAGTATGGAATTATGCATTCCATTATTATGAATGTGGATATTGATATAGCATGTGATTATTCTACTAGTAGAATATTCATGTGAATATGTAAATGGAATTATTTAATTTTATCATTTCCCTATTATGTTCATGTTTAATTTTATAAGGCTTTTGTTTTAGTCTTATACATTTCCTTAAATGTATATAATTATTTATGATAGTTTTCTATATATTTTTATCATTACTAAGCATATGAGCTCACCCATTTATATGTTTTAATTTTCATAGTATGCGAAGAAGTATTTTATTGTTGAACTGCAGGGATTAGCTAGGGATATAAGTGAGGTCAAAATGGGACAAAATGTAGTTTATGTTTTTATTTCATGATTTAATGTAAAAATTATGAATGTATTTAGTACTTTTATGGCTACTAAATAGATAAGTCTTTTAGGATTTGATCCCTTGGGATCATGGGAATGTTATTTAATAATGCACCGACTCTGGGTAACTGGGGTCAGGGCATTACAGTTAGTTTCAAATAACGTTTTGAACAAACCTTGAAAGCTAGATGTAGAAAAACTCTTATTAGAGAACATTAGCCTAAGATATACATTGAGGATTATTATAGAATAACTTCCTAGAATTTTGATACTTTAAGGATTTTTTGAGTTTTTCTAAAAATAAAACCTTGTCTAGATATGAGAAGGTAAAGGCGGCTCTGGCACAGATGTACCTTGGGGTAAAACCCGAAAACACCAATTTGAGTCAGACTCGAATGGGAACTGGTACTCCACAATGGGCCTTGTTGAACTTTTTCTTACAACACTCCCAGGGTATATACATAGGATAATTCTCATTTTCATTAAAAATTATTATGAAGGGTTTATGTGTATATACTTCCTTAAAGAAAACATTTTTATGAATACAGATTATATCCATAAACTGTTCAATTTTTGTTAAGTGTTTTACAAGTTTGGAATTATGTATTTTGATTCATAAGCTAATCTAGTGTATGAAATTTTTCAGAAATGGAACCTAGTGTAAGGAATGGAAACCATATAAACACACCTAATACATGTTGTTACTTCCATTATACTATAGACAATTATAATAGAGTTGGTGAGGTAGCTAATGCTGATTAGCTTATCAACACACTGGGACAACTCACTTGGGTTATGAATAATAACCTTACCCATATAGAGCACCTAGATCCAAAATGTGGAGGATCAATGATATACCACTTTATGAGGCAACAACCCCCAACATTCAATGGGAGTACAAATCCATTTTTAGCTGAGCAAATGGATAAATTCTTTATCGAAATGTTTCATGCTATGGGGAGTAGAAAAAGGAAAAATATGGTCATGGAAGATTATCATCTCACATGAGATACATATCAATAGTAATCATTAATCCAAAACACAATGGAAGATGAAGAAAAATCAAACATGGAACGGAGGGAGTTTAAAGAGATTTTGTTAGAAAAATACATTCCTCATGACCATCGAGGAAATATAGAAAGTCAATTTCTGAGTCTGAGGTAAAAGGAGGATTAGAGTGTGGAAAAGTATGAGGCTAACTTTACAAGTTTATCAAGGCATGCCGCATATTATATAAATATGCCGAGGAGTAAGATTGATCGAATTTTTTATGGGTTAAAACCATTTCTCCATCGAGAATTCATGTCACTGTATTTCTTATCATACAAAGATATTGTCTCATGAACTATAAAGATTGAAAAGTAATTATTTATGTCATTTTTCTTTAAAGAAAAGAAATATAAGAAGAGATCTATTGAAAATTATGGAAATGGAAATAACAGGAAGAAGGGAAATGTTGAATATCCATCCTATGGTAAATGTGGGAAGAAACACCCCGGTACTTGCCTGAAGGGAATGTGAGTCTGTTACAATTGTGGTGAAAAAGGCCACCAAGCATGAGACTACAAGGGGAGACTGAGGCTATCAATGTTCAATTCCTCAATTGTAGAGAAATGGGGAATTATGCAAATGAATGTCTTATGAAACAAGGGAACTTCCTCAGAAATGGCCATGAGAGCAAATACAAGAATATTAGATCACTACTGCTGAGGATGAAGCTCCGAAAGACATGGTCGCATGTAATTTAATGGATTCCTCTAGTTTAGATAATGCATTTTTTTGATTTTGTATCATCTCATTGTTTTATATCATCCCATATTGCTAAGAAAATTAGATATTTTCAGTTAGACCTAACAAGGGACTTGTCAGTAAAAACACATAAAGGAAGTATCCCTGCAAAAATTATTTATGAATCAGTTCCCATTAGGGAATATAAATGATTTTAATCTTATGATCTCATCATCATACCCATGATTTAATTTTATGTAATCCCTGTAATGTATTGGATTTTGGTCCATGATGTTAAGATTTATTTTAAGAAGAAGGAGGTAACAATTTTTGATGATGATAAGGAGTACCTTATATAAAGGGCTGAAACATCAGCACTTGATTCTTATCTAGATCCACCCCTAGTAGCTCTAATATATTCAATTATTGGGAATAAGATAAAGAAATAACTATGGGTGAGGAAAAGAATGTTTGAATAGCGGACTTACCTATTGTGCAAGAATATGGTGGCATGTTTCCATAGGATTTACCCAGACATACTCTGGAACAAGAAATTGAGTTTTCCATTGATTTAATTCTTAGATCAATGCCCATATTGAAGACCCCTTATAGAATTTCCATTATGTAATTAGTGGAACTAAAGAAACAAAAAAATTAATTGATTAAAAAGGGATTTATTTTCCCTAGTGTTTCTTGATGGGGCTCCCTTATCCTTTTTGTTACGAAGAAAGACGGATCTATGAGGTTGTGCATTGACTACAGGGAGATCAATGATATAACAGTAACAAACATGTATCCCCTACCTCGTATTGATGATTTACTTGACCAAAATCATGGAGCTCAACATTTTTCAATGTTTGACATTCAATCTGGATATCATCAGTTGTGTGTGAAGAAGGAATATATTCTGAAAACAACATTTCGAACTAGGTACTGGGATTATGAGTTTACAGAAATGCCTTTTCGATGGACTAATGTGCCCTCCGTATTCATGTATCTAATGCACAGAGTTTTCAAGGAATATCTTGATGACATTGTAGTGGAATTTATTGATGATATCATGGTATACATCCAAAGATAATAAGATCATGAAAATCACTTATGCATTATTCTAAAGACTCTTAGAAGTAATGAATTATATGGGATGTTTATCAAGTTTGAGTTCTGGAATTAATAGATATCTTTCATTGGAAATATTTTATCCAAGGATGGAATCTCTATTGATCCTTCAAAGACCATGGAAACCCAATAATGTCCAACACCAATGAGTATAACTGAGGAATGTAGTTTTATTGGTTTAGCATGTTATTATTGTCCTTCTGTCTAGAATGTTTCCCTATTGGAAAACCCATTAACCAAGATCACACATAAGAGGGTTAATTTTTTTTGAACAAAAGAGTGCGAAGAATGTTTTGATGAACTGAAGAGAGGATTAGTCAGTGATTTTATGTTGACTCTACCATCAAGGAATGATGTGTTTGTTATATATAGTGATGCTTCAAAGAAAGGACTTGGTTGTGTCCTTATTCAGAATAATAGAGTTATTCCCTATGAATCACGATAACTAAAAATTCATGGGAAACACTATCCCACTCAAGATCTTGTGTTAGTAGCTATAATTGTTCCTATGAAAATATGGAGACACTATCTTTATGGTGAAAAATTTTATATTCAAACTCATCACTAGAGTGTGAAGTATATTTTATCACAAAAAGAACTCCACATGAGGCAATGGCGATGTCTTGAACTACTCAAGGATTAGGAATGAACTATACAATACCACCCGGGAAAGGAAAATAAGGTGTAAGATGATTTGAGAAGAAAGGATCTTGGAGTTTGGAACAAGATATGTGTTGAAAGGAATCATATTTTCATTGATCTAGTAAATATTGATATGGGAATAACCATGGAAGGCGAGACATCAATACTTTTTCAAATGTTTTCCAAAATATATTTACTGAAAATGAAAAAGAGTTCACTGATGAATAATAAGGAGTTTAAAAAGATGATTAAAGCTATGAATGATTGTATGTTGAGTGACTTCATATATGAAAGTGGAATATTGAAATTTGGGAAGATACTTTGTGTTCCAGATATACCTAATTTAAAATGGGAAATGTCGGATGATGCTCATAGCATTAATTTATATATACAACCATGGTGCACTAAGATGTATAGATATTTCAAGGAAAGTTTTTGGTGGAACAACATAAAGAGGGAGATTGCTGATTTTGTATCTAGATTTATGGTTTGATAACAAGTAAAAGTAGAAAGGAAACAACCTAGAGGAGTCATGCAACCTCTTCCCATACCTGAGTGGAAATGGGATAATATTACGATGGAATTTTTCATGGGGATTCTAAATATTCCTAGAATGAATGATGCATTATGGTTAATTGTTGATCATCTTACTATGTCAGCACATTTTCTTGCAATAAGAGAATATTTTTCCACTTGAACGTCTGACCAGACTGTATATTAATGAAGTTGCAAGACATCATGGAGTAACTATATCGATTGTTTCTTATCATGATACATGTTTTACACCAATATTCAGGAAAAGACATCAGAAGTCCCTGGATACTGAATTTCATTTAAGCACTTCGTTCCACCCTCATACTGATGGACAATTAGAACGGACTATTAAATCCATAGAAAACAAGTTGAGATCATGGTCACTTGACATTCAAGGTATGTGGGATCAATATTTACCTTTGGTAGAATTTTCCTATAAAAATAGGTTCCATTCATGTATTATGATGGCACCATATAAAGCATTATACATAAAGAGATGTTTCTCACCAACTTGTTGGGATGATGTTGGTGAAATAAAAATCACATGCCCAGTTCTTGTTGAGGAAACAATGGAAAATTTGAAGATTATCCAAATCCACATCAACGCAGCCCAAAGTAAGAGACAATGATATGCCGATAACTGAAGTAAGGATTTGGAATTTCAGGTTTTAGAACAAGTTTTCATGAAGTATATACATGGAAAGGTGTTATAAGTTTTTATAAGAAAGGTAAATTGAGTTCTAAGTACATCAGACCTTCTGAAATTCTAGAACAAATTGGAGTTGTGGTTTATCGTTTGGAAATACCTCCAAGTCCCCCCAATGTTCACGATGCCATCCACATATCACTATTGAGAAAATACTTTCCTGACACAACGCATGTACATACGTATGAAGAATTAGAACTGGAACATGATATGACTTATTTTGAAGAGAATTCCATTATTCATGATACTAGAATGCAGGTGTTGAGAAACCGAACGACTCATCTAGTGAAATTTCTATAGAGAAACAATAACATGGAAGATGCAACTAGGGAACATGAGGAAATTATGATAGAGAACCACCGGAATATTTTTACGCATTAATATTCTAGAAATTTCGAGAATGATATTATTTTAAGGATTGTATAATGTAATACCCCATGCTTTCACGGTACGTTTCCTTTTAAATAATGCAATAGCTTGAAATTCACGCAACTTCGATATTCTAACTGGCAACGACCAATAAAATTAGCTATTATGAATAGTAACACACACTGTTTGAAAATTTATGAATTTAAATTTTCAAAATGGACTTATTTTTTGAGTTTATTATATCGAAATTAGCTTAGGGTGAATATTTGGTATTTTTCTGAAAACATTCAATTTTTGATGAATAGTGAAAACCATTGAGTTATTATTTAGAACAATCTTTTTATTTAAATGATTAATTATATTATTTAAATTTATTTTGGGTCAAAATAGACACATAATATCTATATAAGTTCAATGTAATTCATTTAAGTCATTTTATAATAAGTTTAGATACATAAAAATTTTATTGAATTTTTTTACTGCCTTTTACCCACCTCCTAGGAGCACTAGAAAATTTTACTAAAACATAATTTTACCGTTTCTGTGATTCGAATTTGAAAACTCCGAGAGACATGGTTGAAATTAGTAAGTAAAATGGGGTTCAATAATATGGAAATAATTTTTGGTGAACAGTAACCATTACATTTATTTACCACGGTTAAAAGTAAATAGGGTAATTACGGGTAAAAATGATATAATAATTATCCTAAAACATGTCATAATTCTATTGGACAATTCTAATTCGAAAAAAATAGCCTTTTGAATAAAATTTGATCCTCTTTGATACACTTGGATTAGATTTGGACATTTATTATCATTTTATTTATAGAAGAGTTAAAAGAGTAAAATTCAATGTTTAAAAACTAAACCATTTTTAATATAGGGGTACACACAATATAAATTCGACTATAAAAATTCTTTAGAAATATAAAAATATTTCCTACATAATTGTATTTTATTTATAATTTTAAGACATTAAATAATTTAGTTTATTTATGAAACAATGATGATGCAGTAATTACCATATTAATAAATGATTAAAATATTTGATATTATAAGTATCCAAATTAATGTAATTTGAGACTTTTGATGAATTCAACTAATTTTATAGGTTATTATTTCAAGGTAGGGTTGATTAAATATTTTTTTGGAGTAGTCATGTTGTTTTGATTTTCACAAAATCCAAATAATAAATAGTGTCTAACATGGAATAATTAAGTTTTTTAAAAAAATACAACATTATTAATTGATATAATATTCATAAAATCTATGGTTGGGATCAAGGAATAAGATAAAATTATATATATTATTAATGAACCACTTGGGGTTCTATTGTCTTATTATAGTAATTCTATTAATAGTATAACATAAAAATACCAAGAGACATGGTAAATGACAAACTATTTAACTAAGAGTTAAATCTAAAAGATAAGGTTAATATAGGGACCTAAAACTGTCTAAAACCTAATAGTTTTGAGGTTTTCAACCCTTCCTCACCATATCCTCTAAATAAATTATTTGGGATCCATTATAAATCAAAAATGATTTTATTATAAAATAACATTTCAATCATTTCCTAAAGTGACCATCATAGTTCATATAGAAGGGTATTTCCCCTTCTCTTAACATCCACCTCCAAATACATTTGGCTTGGCCAACCACTGCCCAAATATCCATCCAGCATTCCTCGCCTCATCCTAGAGGCCTCCCATTGGTCAGAAATTCAACCTATAGAGCCCTTTTGATCAAGTAAAATGAAGAAACCCGAAAAGAGGTAAATATTTCAACACCTATTTCAAGTTATTTGATTCTTCCACATCCTCTATATTTGTGGTTTACATTCTAAAATAATAACTCAGTGGGAGTTTTTGTGTATTTTTCTAAAATTATTAATTTTTGGGTGAATAGTGAAATATGATAATTTATATTATTTAAAATTTTAAGTCAAATACACGAATTTTTGATTAATATATAATGCATGAACCCATTATTATTATCTCACAACCATTCTATACCTTACATAGTTAATATAATCAACAAAATTTATAGTCTTGAGCCAAAATAATAAACAAGTGAATAAAATGTTCAAAACATCTCTCTCGCCCCACTATAAACACCAACCCCCAACACCTCTTCTTCTCATACATTCTAAGATATCGATAATTATTATAATATTCAAAATTAATCTCCCATACTTATTCCCCATGTACTAGTATTTCCGGTCACACAAAAATACCAATCAGATGTTTCATAAGGTGGTTCTCAGGGAGATGACATTCATTTGGTAAAATCCTCATTCATTCTAATTTATTTTATTTTCATTTCTAATCCTCACCTAACCTTCCATATCCAAAAAGAATAATAAATCCAATATAATACGTAATTTAAATATATTATTTTAATTTAATATCTAGTATTAAGTATCATCTATTCTACTTTTATATTAAAAATGAAAACATCATCCATGCTGTGTTGATTCACTGCCCTCATGGATGATAAGATTTAATTTTCCATTAATGCCTTCGTTGGTGGTCCAAAAAATTATAATAGTTAGAAAAAATTGTTTAACTTATATTATCTCTTATTTCAAATTATTTATCTAATATATATTCATGATATTAAATTAATAAAACAAAACTAGTCGTGATGATGGAGAAATCACCAAAACAAACTTAATTTTTATCATTAATGTTCTATCTAATAAATAATAATGAAAAATAATAGAAAAAAATTATATAAGGGACCACATGAAATTATTGAACACAATATATATCATATAATTACACTTATGGTGTATTTCTACAATTTAAAAATAAATTACAAAATTTAACTCAAGGGATGTAGTCAATAAATCTTGAAAATAACGCACCCAGAACAACGAATTTAATCATTATAACCCTTCAAAATAATCATAAATGAACATAAAATTTTTTCTAAAATTAAAATATATGTTTAAATGGTTATGAGTTAAATTATTAAGGAACATAAATTGATTATCTAAGACATTTTGTGCATGTGTAGAACTCCTTTAGACATATGGTCTGGGATCTCTTCGAATATCCATATTACCTCTAGTTTACGATTTCCCTTTATTTTCACCAATTTATTTCTTCATTGTTATTATGTAATCATTATTAAATCCATCTATATGTTCCATATTTAGGAATCCATATTAATTAATCCTTATTTTATGATAAAAAAAACTTTTAGTAGGTTCCTTTTTCAATTCATCTTGATAAGTAAGACGAATTAAAGGGAACTTCTTCAATTTGATACCCATTTTCATTTATAATCCATAATATATTATAAGTCAAAATAATTTTTCTTAAATAAATGATCAATTCATGAAGAACAATTTTTTTTCATTTCCAGTTTTATTGAAACTAGCATCCATCTATTCCCTTTATAGAATCTGAAAAAGTTTCCCTTAAACTGCACAAAAGTGCTCATTTCAAAAGATTCCTAAAAACCATTTTAAAATGTTTTCAATTAATATTGACAAAATTTTTAATGATATATGCCTATTGGTCCTTCTAAACATAAATTTATGATTTCAATCTATTATTTTATGGAAACCATTATGATATTCGCATTGGTTATGCCTTATTACATGATTAAGATACCCATTTAGTTACATGGGTAACCCTTATGTTTATTCCTTATGTTTGATTCTTCATGTGTAACACATATGCATGAGCATGTTATGATTGGTTCACCCATATTTTTCTCTTATTAATTGTTTAATTTTTTGTATCATTAGATATAATTTTTGGGATTTGGGAGTATGCTTAATCTGTTATGGAACTTAGTCAACCAGGTGATATGTCTTGGTAGTCAACCATGAGTCATATTTATGTCGTGTAGTATTTTGTGGAAAAATATCTATGATTCCATTATTAAGTGATTCTATGTTCAACATTTTAAAATACAATATGTTTATTCATGTGTGATGCCTTTTTTATTTCAACGTGTTATGCCTTATAACCAATGTTTTTTGCCTTATTCCTATGTTTCTTCCCTTACTATACTTTTTAGCTCATTCTATTTGTCTAGTAACTCCTATGGCTATCTCATCCAGTCATAGAAGATAAAATGTAGCTAAGATCATTTTATGAAAATTATGTTACAATTTTTTCATGTTTTAGGATTATGTAAAAAGTACACATAATACAATATAATTTCTGATCCTTGGTTAGTATTTGATGGTAAATCACGTTTAAATACATGTCATAATTTGTGTAAATTGATAGGGATTGTTTTGTTTGTAGTAGATCATAGAAAACTTATTTTGGTATTCTATGACCTTGAAACAATAGTAATAACCCTATTGATAATTATATCACCATTTATAACATATATTTAAACATAGAGAGTCACTTGTTAGTATATACATTTTATTTATATGTTTATTATTATATGTTTAATGACTCCACATTATATGATTATTACCTATATATTGAGGCCCGATAACTGTAATTTATTTTTATTAAATAATTGTTGTAAATAAAATAACCTGTGAATATAATAAATGTGATAGTATATGTGATTATTTCCCTAAATAAATTCCCAATTTAATGGGATCATGAGCACCAAATTTAACAACAACACAATCACAACTAGCCCAAGTTATGAAAAATAACTAGAATTTTATGAATCCAAATCCATCTCCTATTAAATATAATGGTGTATTATAATCATTTATGAGACAAAGGCATTTATAGTAAGTTGATCTTTTGATCCCCTCATCAAAAATTAATTGATTAACTCCATTTAAATGATTTTCTTCGACATCAAATTCCTAGAAGAGGATAATTTCATGATAGAAAACAATCATCTTGAATGGGAAGATAATCAGTGGTGGAATCTAATCCCAAAAAAAGTCTAAGGAGGAAATTAATTACATGGATTGAGAATAATTCTTGAAAATATTTCTCAATAAATATTTATCCAGAACTCTAAATCCTATGAAGGAAGGGAGATCCTCATACTGAAGAAAATGGAAAATGAGTCAATTGAGGAATATAATAATTATTTTACATGGATTGTAATGAAATGTAGTTTCCATGTATATTTCATATTATTTAAATGGGAATTTTATAGGTTCGTGAAATCTGACGGTGTGCGATTCTGTGGCCCTGAGTGCCTGGAATGATCCGTCGAAGTTTTTCCTAAGCTTAAGTTAACCTACTTAAGAAGTTTTCCTAAAAAAGTGGAATAACTCATAAATTTTCACTCAGATCAGAAATCTGAGGGCACCTTTGCACTCAAAATGGCGGGTTTACCCTCGGTGTGACTTAAGATTAGTCGGCACAGACCTCCTATGAGAAAACCAAAAAATGACATAATCGTAAATACAATAATTAAATAAATTATTTTATTTTTCACATGATTATATCTCAAAATTGTAACTCGGAATAAAAATCTGAGACCACCGCTGAACTTGTGAGTGTATTCTTTCGTTAAGAAGATACTAACTTTGATGGTGCGGTCCACTACAGAAAGTTAGTTTTTGGCCGCAAATAAAATAATAATATGAAAATTATTTTATTTTAAAATTCATAACTTCTAAATGGTGACTTGGATTGAATATCTGAGAGTACCGTTAGTTTATATGGGGCATTTTTCACATATGCAGAGCCTAACCTAGACTGACACAAGTCGAGGGTGACTGGTAATAATTTTCCGATCTTTTTCTCAGGTACGTTCAATAAACGCCCGAGCGGTGTTTTGTAACATTTGAACTGAAGATCTGAAATGAAATTTTAGGGCATCATTGAACTCACAGAGCCGGTATTCGCTTAAGGAGAGTTTCACCATGACAAAATTTTGTCGAGATTAAAAGTTAGATTTTGGGTTTTTATAAAAAAAATTAACAAAATAATGTGAGCTAACACTTTATTTTCTTTTTATCCATAATGTGGAGGTTGGGTGGTTAAAACCTCCTCATGGGAGTTGGAGGTGAGGCCACTGCACCATAACCACCAATGAGAGGTTATGGGGGTGGGGCCCACCCGAACTCAACTTCCCCTGTGAGAATAAATGATGTGGGGTCCACATGAGGCTTAACTCCCCTATTAAAGGAAGGAGAGGAAAACCTCTCAACTCACCTCATTAATGAGGGGGGTGGGAGCCTCTTGGAATCCTCCCATGAATTGAAGCCAACATACCTATTAAATTGTGCTAGTCTAACTCAATTGGCTTGCTCCTTTTAATTTTAAGTAACCATATCATTGGAATTTTGGATGGTTCCTAATAAATGAACGGTCATAAATTCCAATGATCGTTACCTACCTCCCACCCTCTCATATTTAAACGAGGCTTGGGGAGAGGTTTTGGGATGGTTTATGAAGCGACGAAATGATGGAAATGTGAGGCGACACCCAACACATGGTGGATTACACCTTCTCCAATGAAGAACGAAGAACACTAACCTTCTTCGAATTCTTCCTCGGACACCTACTGATGTAGAGTGTCCTCAACGAGCCAACACAACTCAAGTTTGGAAGTGCTTGGTGGACGCGACGAACAACGATCATCTACATCGTATTCTACGACTCTGTCAATGAACGACGAATGGAAAATCAAAGGTAGGGTTTTAATTTTATCTAAGTATATCCTTTTCTGATGTTATTCATTTCTATCAAAATGAAGAACTAGGGTTGTTGTGCTTAATACTTGTCATCCTCTTGATACCACCATAAATGCGGAGGGTGGGGGCCAAACCAACATGGCCGGACCCCCTCCGTCGATCTTGTTTCTGATAACATACGACTTGGAAACAAAGAAGTGAGGCAATGGAATGATGAAGTCAATGACCACGCTACCTGCAACAACCACAAATAGTGCCGGTCACGCGTTGCTTCGACCGGATCAGCTCCTCCAACCCTGGGCGAACCGCGCCACCCACCGGCTTAAGCCACGCTGGCTCCCAGCGACCGCCGGCCTTCCGTGCGCCCCTTCTGAAACCCTGTTGTCCTACCCGTGGCCTCCAGCACGCCTCATCGGCCTGCCCATAGCTTCCCGTCGGCCTTGCCCGGCCTACCTGTGGCTTCCAGTGCACCCCGCCGGCCTGCCCACGGCCTCCCACGCACCCTGTCCAGCCACTCCGCAGCCTACCCGGGTCACACCCCCAGCTCCCGGCTGAACTGGATGAGCTGTAGTGGCCTTCCGTGTCGGCCTGCGGCATCCTTCACGGCGTTGCTGGCCGAACCGGCTCATCCTTACGGTCTGAGTCGCCCGAGCCGCACCCCTCACGGCGCTGGACGAACCGGCCCTCAGCCTCGGAGCCGAGCCGCCTACTCGGTGACGACAGGGCCGAATCGCCCCCGCAGTCCACCGGGCTATGCCCAGTGGACTGGGATGAACTTAGAGGGATAACTAGGTCGACCCAGACCGGGTCGGACCGGACCCGGGCCCACTACCGACCCCTATACTTTCATTGGCCTTATCTTTTGCACCGAATGTCCATTTGATGAACGGTCAGCGACGCTATTTTTCATGGAGCACGAAGGTATCTTTGAGTATACCCTACTGGAATTTGGGATAATGGTGAGATACATTCTTTTTGGATTGTACACAAATCCAACTGGGCCCCCGGGACTAAAATGCTAATAACTCACAGGCCGGGTGTCTGATTAACACACTATCTATTGCGTTGAGACCCTATGATGAGACAGACATTTGAGATACTTCTTACTATGAATTGGTGGTAGTTGACGTGTCGACACTTGTCTTGAGGAGAGGACCCTCACGGAATCAATCATTCTTTATGGAAACCCTCTGGATGGATGTGCACTGACGACTGTTCCTAGATCATGTGTTGGTCCGATAGTTCTGAAATCTGTCCCAAGTTAAAGTGTTTATCTAACATAATAGTTGGTCCTGGATCATGTGTTAGTCCGAGTTCTATGATGAATATTCATGGATCACATGTTGTTTCGACAGTTCTGACTTCTTTTCCTGGATCATGTGTTGGGCCGATATAATAGCTGGTCCTGGATCATGTGTTGGTCCGACAGCTCTGATTACTGATCCTGGATCATGTGTTGGTCCGACAGTTCTGACTTCTGTTCCTGGATCTTGTGTTGGTCCAACAGAATAGTTGGTCCTGGATCATGTGTTGTTCCGACAATTCTAACTTCTGTTCCTGGATCATGTGTTGGTTCGACAGAATAGTTGGTCCCGGATCATGTGTTGGTCTGACAACTCTGATTATTCAGTGGATATATCTGTTCCTCTATATATCTTTACATAAGTTGTATACCTATGTGAGATGAGTTAGAGACTCTTGTGTTTCCTCGTGTACGCGATGGAATACTTGGTAATATAGGTATATGTATGGGAATATACCTATGTGGGGTTATCTATCGATTTCCTAGTCTGTGGTTTATCCTTGTTCGATTTTGTGAGACATTGAGGGTCTCAGGGTCCCTACTAAGTATCGTTATTATCACCCCTACACGGGATATGCTCACACATCATTGTGTTTGATGCAGATGATGGACATCAGTGACTAAGGATCAGAGTAGTAGGATTGGATGTTACCCGAAGGTTGACCTTATGATGAGTCGGTACACGGAGGATACTGATGGATGTGGAGTGCTGAGGAGGCCATCTGTATCTATCCTCTTGGTAGGAACATCGGAGGATGAACCAGTAGCTACTTCACTTTTCCTCAATTGTACATGTTTTGCAGTTGTACTTATACTTTCCTGTTGGGATTGTATTTCCAGCCCCTTCAACTTCCAGAACCTCTTTTGTATACAATTTTTACATAGTGTTTTCTTCCATTTTTACTCTGATTGTGTTTGTTTATAGTTTATAATGTCAATTCCTTCCCCATTTAGGGATTTTACACCTTTGGTGATAGGCGCCATCCCCTGACCTATGGACGGCGGGCTTGGGGTAGTCATGGCAATGGCCCTAGTTGATGGGTCATGAAAAATTGGTATCAGAGGAGTCGGTTCTACCACATAACTTAGGACTCTAATATTTATTTCTGTGAATCAATAGTGTTAAGAGTAATGAGTGTGGTTTTCAGTTCAGGGTGTCTAGGGTTGGTGTGGTGGCTGACGTATCCATACATCAGGACCCTGACTTCTGATTTCCGACTCAGTGCAAGAAAAAACTAATTGCGTGTGTGTTTTCAAAAGTTTTCATTGTGATCTATTTGAGTCATCTCACTAGGTATAACTTAGTGACTATGGTGTACATGTTCCTTATCAGGATGCTTCTGCATTGATAGCCATCTAGGGATCCCGATAGAGTAGACGACGATAGCCCACCGAGTGGTGAAGCTCAAGTGTATGGCCCTCTTACTATGTTGGCACAATCGAGTGGTGTACCGGCAGCACCACCACCCATAGGGAAGAAGATAACACCAGCCGCACTATCGTACGATTCATGCCAACAGAGCGTGATCGTACGAATTCCAGTAACAGAGGCCTCAAAGGTTTTTAGGCAAGACATATTACCATGCGATAGAGGGATGGCTAGAGGTTGTTTCTAGAGTTTTCTTCTTAGTTGAGACACCAATAGAGAAGATGGTGATCTTAGATACTAGACTTTTTCCGTGAGTGACCATGAGGATGGTCCTTATAGTGACGAGGCCTCGGTACGTGGACCATTACCTGAGATAGTACCTCCGGGTGGTGTGTCAGCTATACCAATTCATGTTGAATTGCAGTTTCAACCGGTGGTACCAGTAGAGGACACATTTAGACTTAGTGCCTTACACATGTTTTAGCATCAAATGCCCCTCATGTTTCGAGGAAAGCCCGACTCATAGGTGGCTGAGGACTGGCTTGAGGAGGTGGCTGAGAGTTCCCTAGATCTTCTATAGCTTCAGCAGGACGACATGTCCGTAGTTGAGTATTCATAAAGGCAAACCGATATTTCCCGATACTTGATAAATATGGAATGATCAGTGCTTAAGGGATCGAACTACTGAGCGAGGTGTGTTTAAAGGACATTTTAGCTAGCACAATTACTCTTCGTATTCCTACTTATGTTACGATTCTAGAGAGACACTTTGTGGTTTAAGGTTCTTTGGCTGAGCGGATACAGCCAGTGAATGTTAGCACTGGGAATGAAGGAAAACAGCACCAGTCTTAGAGACTTGATCGTGTAAAAATGTTTTTGGAAGAGTAAGTGTTAAGTACAGACGAATATGAATGGAAAAAAGATGTGGAAGGAGATCTAGGAGAGAAGTAGGAAGTTTTGTATATTTTGACATGTTACAACCACCCCCTTATGTGGATCCCACAAATCTCAGGGAGCTAGAGGACAGGGAAAGAGAGTAGCTGCATGCAGTCAAGGAGTTCCACCCAAAGACTCTGGGAATGATTCGATGTATGGTATGTGTCTAATACTAGCTGTCATACCAATAAACATAGGTACCAATCATTCATTCCTTCCACCAATTTTTTCCAAGACCAAGAGTTTCCAGTTAAATTGTTTGTTGACCCCCACGTATGGAGATTCCTTTTAGTGGAGACTCGATAATCACACATTCACTGACGATGTGATCTTACCCTTGACGTGAGAGTTTCGGTTGAACTTGATTGGTGGAAGTGACGAGTCCTTACGACGTTAGTTTGGGTTTGGATTTGACATCCAGAGTTCGCACTCAGATTGACTATATTAGGAAAAAAGGTTCTGGTTTATCTACAATGTTGGGATGGAGTTTTCCTTGGTCGGAGTAAAGGAAAAACCCAAGAAGCGTTGGACGGACTCATGCATAAGAGGGTACAGTCGATCACTCATGAGTCAGCCAGACATACCTTTGTGCCAGACTTCTCTAGATTTTCAGCACCTCTATCAACCTTGGCCAAGAAGGGGAAACCCTTCGTGTGGTCGTAGAGATACCAGCAGAGCTTTCAAGAGCTGAGGTAGAGGCTGACTAGTGCCCCAATATTGAGGCTTACAGAAGAATGAAAAGGGTACGTAGTTTATTGCGACGCATCAGGGACTGGACTCGGTTGTGTCCTGATGCAGGAGCGAGCGGTGATCACATATGGTTCTCGGCAGCTGAGATAGCATGAGCAGAACTACGCTACCCATGACCTAGAGTTAGTATTAGTGGTCTTCACCTTGATATGTGGTGGAACAATCTTATGGGTGAATGTATTACCATATACTCTGATCACAAGAGTCTTAGGTATATCTTCTCTCAGAAGGACCTGAACCTGAGACAACGATGTTGGAATGAGTTCCTACAGAACAATGACTTAGAGATAGTCTATACTCCTGGGAAGAGGAGCGTGGTTGTATATGAAATCAGTTGGAGAACTGGTATACAACAGTTAGGTGAGGTGACAGAGCAGCTGGCTGCGTTACAGATATCGATTGTGGATAGAGATGGAGAAACTTTCCTTCATTATCTTACAGCTACTCACCCACTTCTTCAGTGAGTTAGGGAGGCTCATCATTGGGACACTGACTGTAAGACATTATGTGCTCAAATATCTATAGGATATGAACCTTAGGGATTTTCTGAAGGTGGAAACCACATCATCCACATTAGAGGACGTACAATGGTTCTAGTGTCACTTCAGGAGTAAGTGTTGATGGAGTTTCACACATCCCCTACAGAGATAAAACAAGGAGTGGAGAAGATGTACCAGGACCATCGACGACAACACTGGTGGCCATGTATGAAGAAGGCAGTAGCGGAGTTTGTCTCTCGATGCCTCACTTTTCAGCAAGTGAAGGCGGAGCATCAGGTACTTGCATGCTTGGTTCAACCATTAGTGGTCCCAAATTGGAAGAGGGATGAGATATCCATGGACTTCGTGTTTGGTATTCCACATACGTCCATGGAAAATGACTCTATTTGGGTTATCGTCGACTGAATCACCATGTCGGCCCACTTTCGACAGACTAGAGATGGTACGATTTACCACGAAGAAGGTTCAGATCATCCAGAAGCGGATGATGACTGCAAAGAGCAGACAAAAGTCGTATACTGATAGGAGACAGAGACCTCTGGAGTTTGAGGATGTCGACCCTGTCTTTCTACGGGTCTCACCTTGATGAGGTCTATGAAGATTTGCTCGAGGAGGCAAGTTATTACTGAGATTCATCGAACCTTTTCAGGTTCTCATCAGAGTTTTTGAGGTGTCATACCTCATCCACCTCAGTTTCAATGGGTGCAAAAAATCATCCACGTATCCCATCTGAGAAGATACGTGCATGCCCATCCCACATCATCGACCATGGCAAGCTGGACGTTGATGATGGGGAAATTTTACAGAGGTTCTAGTAGAGATTTAGGGTTGATAGGAGAGGGCCCTTCATGGATGCTTGATACCTATTGTGAGCATTCGATGGCATCATGGGAACCACCAGGAGAGCACATGTGAGCGGGAGGCTCAGATGAGTGCTCATTATCCCCACATGTTCCCTTAGTTGTGAGTTGTGGAATACGGGGATGTAGAGCCCTGTGGTGGGGAGAATGAAAAGACTTTGAATTTGCATTTAATTTTTTTTATTTAAATCGGAATTTTAAGGATCCGTGAAACATGTCGGCGTGCGATTCCGAGGCCCGGAGTGCCAAGAATGATCCATCGATGTTTTTGATAAGCTTAAGTTAACACACGTAATATGTTTTCCTATGAAATTAGAATAACTCTTAAACGGTAACTCGGATCAGAAATACAAGGGCACCGTTGCGCTCAGGATGGCAGGATTACCTTTGGCGTGACTTAAGATTAGTCGGTGCAGGACTCATCTGAGAAAAACCAAAAATGGAATAATCATAAATAAATTAACTAAATAAATTATTTTATTTTTCAAATTCATATAACTCACAAATGATAGCTAGTATTAAAAATACAAGACCACCAATGAACTCGTGAGTGTATGCTCTTTTTATGAAGATACTAACTTTGGCCGCTTCGGGCCACCACAAAAAGTTTGTTTTTTGCTGCAGATAAAATAATTAAGTGATAATTATTTTGTTGTAAAATTAATAACATCTAAACTGTAACTCGAATTGAAAATCCAAGAGTACCATTGGGTTCATTGGGGTGTTTTTCACCTAGCTAGAGCCTAACCTCGACCGATGTGAGTCGAGGTTGACTGATAATAATTTTACCAACTTTTTTTTCGGGTACGTTCAATAAATGCTCGATCGGCATTTTGTAACTTTTGAATCAGGGCTCAGAATTGAAATCTGAGGGTACCGTTGAACTCGCAATGCCGATATTCACTTATGTATACTTTCACCTCGAAGACAGTTATTCGAGAGTAAATGTTAGATTTTGGGTTTTTAGAAAAAAAATTAATAAAATAAAGTGAGCTAACACTTCATTTTATTTTTAGCTTCCATGTGGTGGATGGGCGGTTAAAAACTCTTCAAGGGATTTGGAGGTGGGGCCACCTCACCTTAACCTCCGATGAGAGGATGTGGTGGTGGGCGTCACACGAACTCAACCTCCCATGTGAGGATAAATGAGGTGGGGGCCACAAGGGGCTTAACTCCCCTATTAATGGGCGGAGAGGAAAACCTCTCAACTCCCCTCATTAATGAGGAGGGGGGCGCCACTTGGAATCCTCCCATTAATTAAAGCCAACACACCTATTAAATTGTGTCAGCCTAACATAATTATCTTGATCCTTTTAATTTTATGTAACCGAGTCATTTGAATTTTTGAAAGTTCCTAATAAATGATCCGTCATAAATTTCAACGATCATTAACTACCACCCTCCTTCTCCTATTTAATAGTGTCTTGGGGGAAGGTTTTGGGATGGCTTTACCAAGCGACGAAACACTGTCAATGTGACGCGATGCCCAAAACTTGGAGGATTACGCCTTCCCCAATGAAGAACGAAGAACACTTCCCTTATTCAACTTCTTCCTCAGACACCTACCGACGTGGAGCGTCTTCAACGAGCCGAGGAAACATGGGATTGGAAGTTCTTGGAGGATGCGATGAACGACGATCCTTTACGTATTCTTCCACGACTCCATCAACAAATGATAAACGACGAATCAAAGGTATGTGTTTGATTTTATCTAATTATGATATTTTCCCATGATCTTAATTTTTCTCAAAATGAGGAACGCGGGTTTTTGTGCTTCATAATTGAGAGCCTCCTAATACCACCCTAAATGCAGAGCATACATGCCAATCCAACCTGGCCTGACCCCATCTTTCGATCTTGTTTATGATAATCTACATCATGGCGACGAAAGAATGAGGCCAAAGAACAATGAAAGCAAGGGTCGCGCTACCCGCGATCTCTGGGTACCGTTCCACCCATGTGCCGCTCCGACCTGATCGGCTCCACCACACCGGGCCGAACAGGTGCCGCCAGCAGGCTCGTGCTGCGCCGGCTCCCGGCCGCCGCCAGCCTTCCATGTGCCCCGACCAAAACCCCACTGGCATGCCCGCGACCTCCAGAATTTCGAGACGTCATGCTCGCAGCCTCCAGCATGCCCCCCGACGTACCCGCGCCCTCCCACGCGCCATTCCTTGCCTATCTGCGGCCTCCAGCATGCCCCGCTAGCCTTCCCGTGGCCTCCAGCATGCCCCTCCGGTTTTCCCGCAGCCTTCCACACGCCCTTCTCTGCCACCCCTCCAGCCTACCCGGGCTGCACCCTGGCTCCCGGACCAACTGACTGAGCCGCAGCGGCCTCCCGAGCTAGCCCGCAGCGTCCTTCGCGGCGTTGCTGGCCAAACTGACTCAGCCTTCCAGGACGAGTTGCCAGAGCCACAAACCTCGCAGTGCTGGACAAACCGGTCACTGGCCTCCGGGCTAATCTTCCTACGCAGCGGCCACCGGGCCGAATCGCCCCTACAGTCCACTCAGCTGGGCCCAGCGGACAGGGCCGAACCTAGCAGGCTCACCCTTCCCAATGGGTCGGGTCATACCCATAAGGTCTGACTGGGTCATCCCAGACCAGGTCGGCCCAGAATTTTTTTGGGCCGAGTTTGTCCGACCGGGTCAGACCACACCCGTGCTCACTACCGACCCCTATACTTTCTAGGGCCATATCTTTTTCACCAGAAATCCATTTGATGAACTGTAAATGGCGCAGGTTCTCTCAGAGCATGACGGTCCCATTGAGTATACCCTACTAGAGGCCAGGGTAATGTTGAAATACATCCAGGTTGGACCGTACCCAAATCCTACTAGGCCCCCGGGTCTAAAAAGCTACTAACTCACAGACTAGGCATCTGATTGACGCGTCGTTTATTGTGTTGAGACCCCTATGACAAGACGAACCATTGAGATACTTCTTAATGGGACTTGGTGGTAGTTAATGTGTTGAAGCATGGAATGAGGAGAAGACCCTCCCGGAATCAATCATGCTTTGTGAAAACCGTGTGGCTGGATTTGCACTAGAGACTGTTCCAAGATCATCTGTTTGTATGACAATTCAGAATTCAATTTCTAGATCTTGTGTTGGTATGATGGAGTATCTTGTCCTAAATCATGTATTAGTCTGACTACTCTGATGATTGTTCCTATATCATGTGTTGGTTCGATAGTTCTAACTTCTGTTCATGTATCATGTGTTGGTCTAACAAAATAGCTAGTCCTGGATCAAGTGTTGGTATGAAAGCTCTGATGATTGTTCATGGATCATGTTTTGGTCCAAAAAAATAGTTGTTCCTGTATCATGTGTTGGACCGACAGTTCTGATGGCTGTTCCTAGATCATGTGTTGGCCCGATAGTTCTGACTTCTATTCCTCGATCATGTGTTGGTCTGACAAGATAGTTGGCCCTAGATCATGTGTTGGTCCGATAGCTATGATGATTCAGTGGCTATATATGATCATCTCTATCTCTCTACATAAGTTTTATAACTGTGGGAGCTGATTCATCAACTCTTGTGTTTCCTCTTGAACAAGTTGGATTACATGGTAACTTAGGTATATGTATCGGCATATACCTAAATGGGGGTATCTTTCAATTTCATACTTTTTGGTTTATCCTTGTTGTATTTTGTGAGACCTTGAGTGTCTTGGGGTCCCTAATGTGTAACGTTATACTCACCCCTACACAGGCTATGCCCGTACCTCGTTGTGTTGGATGTAGATGATGGACAATGTTGACTGAGGATCAGAGTAGCAGGACTGGACGGTACCCAGAGGTGGACCTTATGACGAGTCAGTACACGGAGGAGACTGACGGATGTGGAGTGCTATGAAGGTCATCTATACCTACCCTTTAGGTAGGAACCTCAGAGGACGACCGAGTACCGACTTTACTTTTCTTCAGTTGTACTTGTTTTTCAGTGGTACTTGTACTTTCCTATTGGGCTTGTATTTCCGAACACTTTTACTTCCAGAACATACTTTTTATACAATTTATACATACTATTTGATTATATTTGTTCTATGATTGTGTGTGTTTACAGTTTATAAAGTCAATGCCTTCCTAGTTTAGGGATTTTACACTTTTGGTGCTAGTCGCCAGCCCCTGTCCTATGGAAGGCAGGCTTGGGGTAGTAATGGCATGGGCCCCGGGGGACGGGTCGTGACAAGGATTTAATGATACACCTATGGCTTTGTCATGAACATGTAAAAGATTACGGATTACATATTTAGATGAATAAATATGAGCCCACCATAAGAATTGGTGATGATATACTTTGAGTGTAATGAGGATATTTTCCATTGTTCCAAAAATGTTGAGATAGAGATTGGAGACTCTCAATGTTCTCATGGGATTAGAGATAATATTTGGAAAATGGAGATTAAGATGGGTGGATCAATAGATAAAACCTCGGATGGAATAAATACCCCACAACGCACATTTTAAAAGTGTGGGAAGAAGCATCATGGGAAAAGTCTAAAGGGAACCCCGAGATGATACAACTGTTCATGAGTAGGGAATTATGGTAATTATTATCGAAGTGATATGAATAATCTAAAAAATGTGGCATAATAAATGAAGTTTCATATCAATAATCACCATATAGTATAGTGTTTAACAACTAGGTACATGGGAATTATGAAATCCAATTCCCTAATCCATGTCTTATTACAGGAAATCAATAACAATAACTTCAAAGACAACTTGGAAGGGAATATTCTATCACTACTACTATGGTGGTTCTCAAAAATTTAATTTTGTCCAATATCCTAGTTATTAATTAAATAATAGATATTGTACTATTTGATTCTCGTTCTATGCATATTTTCATGTCATTCAAGTTTAGTTGAAATATTTAAGCACAATTTCAAAATTCAGAGGTTGAATATTCATCGTGAATATGAAATGGGGAAATTATTTCATCCAAATTATATAACTCCTCCCATATTATTTTTTGTATGAAACTTCCATTAAATTGTGTCTTACATTATTTTATTCATTTTGATCCTATATTATCCATGGATTGGCTATCTATATACAAAACCAACATCCACTCTTGAGAAAGGGAGATCACTCTTCACATCCTAAGGAATCCTACAACTCTTTACAAGTGTAAAGATGATGATTAATCTCTTTCGTAATAATCATATAACATATGAATATTATTTCATTATTTGAAATAATATCTAGCTCCCATTATAGAGATATAGGAGAGAATAATTCTATAATACATGCCCATTATGAGGGACTATACTGATGTGTTCATAGAATAAACCATATATAATAGTCTCCATTATGTTGGAAGAACTAAAGAAGTTGTTACAATAGAATCTGGACAATTGTTTCACATGCCTGAGTGATTCTCTATAAGGTGCACGAGTCCTCTTCTTTATGAAGAAATATGGATCTAAGGACCATTGTATGGATTATTGTGAGCTCAAAAGAATCATAATAATGGAAAAGTATCCCATACCATGGATAAATGAATTTTTCAATCAGTTATATGGGGCCAATTATTTTCATATGTTGGACCATGAGTTATGTTATCACCAATGAAAGGAGATGAAGGAAAATATTCCCAAGATTATCTTCTGGACTATTTACAGACACTATGAGATCATAGTTATTCCATATGAAATATATAATTCTCTATAAAAAATTATGTAATTAGTTAATAGAGTAATTATAGATTATTATGTGAGACACACCATTAATTTTAACATGCATTAAACAAAACACTAAGTTTATCTAACATTATGTACAACAAAGTGATTAGAATTCTTTATATGAAACATAGAGTTTTTATTGTGTTACAGACAATACTATGTTTTCCTTTCATTACACACAACACTGAGTTCAAACCAAATGTGGCATTCTATCAAAATATTATTTTTTAATAAGATTGTTATTACATGGCCATTAAAATGGGAAGTCTAAATATTACTAACTATATAATGAAAATATATGTTGGAGAGATGAATATATAATGACTTATATAATTAAAAATTAATTCTAAATAAAAAAACCATTTGAAATAAATGATTTTTTTCATGAAAAACTTTTTTTTACAACCAAATGACTTTTACTTCAATAAATTAAAAAAATTACATATAGTGAATTATTTTAATGAAATTTTTATATTATATAAAATACCAAATTTTTAAAATTCATCTTATGTGTATTCTAGAAAATAAATGTGAATAAAACAAATTTTATTCTTAAAAACAATACTCCTCTAAAAGTTCATTTTTTCGATTTTTGAGTGCTCATTTTAAAGTTAATTTTTACCAATTAGATATATTTTATTTTAAATAATGAATATTATTTAATAAATATTAATTTAAATATAATCATACAATTATTTTCTATGAGTTTTCATAAAAGGTATATTTTTTGATTATTAATGGAAATAACGATTCTTATTATGAATTATAATTTTCTATAAAGAATTTCAAAACAATAAGATAATTATAATATTATTTTAAATCTATAAATAATTCAATAATATTTCAATTAATATAATTTATTCAATTTTAACAAATTTCATTTTAAATTATGATGTAACAACATTTGAATCTTTTGAACACTTTATATTTGGAAAACCACTTTCTAATCCCATCTACTGGATTAATTTTAAAGTAAAATTTTTGAAATATGTGAATTTAATTTGGAAAAATGTTTTAATTTTTTAAAATATTTAAAAATTATATTTTTTAATATTATGAACTTATTTTTTTACAAAAAATTGTTGTCACAATAGTTAAAATTAATTATAATGGTTTTGGTCATATTGGGTTTTCCTGTGGGGTTAAATTATAAAAACAAGAGGTAATGTGTCCTATAAATTAATAAAAAATCCACTAGGTGAAAATATTTATACCATATAAACACTATGCTTTTATAATATCCAATATTTAATCCTTTTTCATGTAAACAAGAAGGGTGTACCTTTTATTTATAAAAAATTATAGGTGTGCCAATCAGCTCACTTATAAAAGGCTACCCTCTCTCATATCCTCTTCAAAACACTAAAACCAATTTGATCAATAAATTTCATCCAAAATAATTTTTCAAATAATTGAACTCTTTAAATATTTTTTATTTTGGTTAGGATGATCTCCTTTATAGGATTTAGGTGAAAATCTAAAGAGGTTCTCTAAAGAAGGGGTAACATTTTTAAATATTTGTTCTTGTTTTATTTCATATTCAACCGAATTTAATATTTAAAAAATAATTTAATATAAGGAAACTTTTCATTGATATATTAATAGGTTATTATGTTAATAGAGTAACCTAAATTAATATCAACCTACACTAAACATGATTTCAATTTATCATTCATGTGTCAGGAGGAGTATCACCTCACAAACTAATTTTATTCGTTTCCTATCATCAAATATAATTGATGGATATAATGATAGATTTAATTATTATATATGATATTAATGATATTTTTATTACCATGATATTTAAATATCACATCTACTTTATTACAAACAGACCCTTTGGAAAATAATAATTTCGCTCAAGTGTATGACATAATACAAACCACACATACCGACATAATGTGTTTTCATTTTTAATTTAATTGATTGGTAATAAAAATATATTTAATAAATACATATGATATTGGTATCTATTTTATAGTTCTAGAATTATTATATCACATATAACTCTATACATTCAATTATGTTAGAATTTGATATGGTCACTCATGTGTATGTCGAACAACCACGTGATAATAAGATATCATTCATTATTAACAATTTAGATGAAAAGTAATAATGATCGGTATATATAAACATATTTGATATATATATAACTAGATATATGAATTAATTACTTCATGAATGTAAATACCTTATTTCCATTTCATTCATTCATTTTTTTGAGATGATAGAAGGATCATTAATTCGTATGTGGGGACTACCATCTACATGAATGGTGTATTTAATTTTCTATATATAAATTTATTATATTTATATTTGTAAATAAATAATGATAATATATTATTATTTTTTATGGCTATATTTTTAGAGTTGAATGACCCATAACAAACGTATGATGAATAAATGGTAACAATCTAAATCATTAATAGAAAATAAAGTGGTTCTTATCTGAAATGTGATATTAGAATGAAATTTTTAATAAATGGGAAATAAAAGGAATTTAGTAAATCATATATGTTATTATATATATAATTATATGTTTTCAATATATGTATCAAAATATTATTTTTATTATGCATGTGTTTTGATCATCTATGAAAAAAGTTTATACTTACAATTAGGTATTTGTTATATCTATATTATTTCTAGAAGACATTTAAAAATTCACCAACAGTTTTTTTAGGTGGTGAATACAAATAATTATTTAAATGATTTATAATTTATAAATTATTTTAAATAAAATAAAATATTTAATTTAAATTTATAATTTATTTCTTCTAATGATTCAAAAAATACCTACATTAGTATGTGATTTTTGTCTCAATTTGACTTTTTTAGGGCATTTCTTATGTTATGATCCTAAATTATTTTATAGGGAGTATATAATTATCCTTTTACATTTAATATCATGAATATAATTATTTTCATGATATTTATGTGTTTAATTTGATTTTATTCATTATTTAGGAATAGGAAACAAATTTTACAAAAGGGTTTAATATTTTATGTTTTAATATAATCATTTATCATTGTTATTTATGGTTTCACTTAAAATGATAAAATATTATGAAATTTATTTGAATAAAATCATGTATATTCATATTATTTGGTTATTTGATGATAATATTTGTGTTTTCTTTAGTTTCCTCCATTTAGGTACTCAAGAGTTTAAAATAATTTTTTTTAAATAAAAATAAAATTATATATTTCCTTGATAAAAACCACTTTTTTATTCCAAAATCATGTTTTATAAAAAAATATCTTTTTTTCTTACACTTTTTATATGATTTATTAATTAAAATTTTATGCAGATAATAATTTTTTTAATAATTGAATGGAATTATCTTGTCATTTTTAAAAAATTTCATATTATTATTTTTGTAGAAAATATGAAAAGAAACAATGTTTCAGCATATAAAATATGAAGTTTTTTTCCACTATCTTTAATTACTTATTTTTCATGATTTCGTTACATGTTTTTAATACTTTTTTTTCACTAAAATATTGTCCTTAATATTTTAGTAATTTTTTTATTTTAAAAATATTATTAAATAGTGAAAACATCATTTTCCTCAAGTAAAATTATTAATTTTTTTAATACATATAAAATATGATTCAAATTGTTATGTAAATTAATAGGATATTGATAATTGTTTTCAATTTTTTCAATTTGGAAATGAAATGTTAATTATGTAATGTTCAAAGTAATTTTTTTTAAAAGTATCTTTCCATATAAGTTGATATCCTTTTATGTTACTCATGATTAATAGAGGTTATGATCCTAATATTCTATTATATTTCATTTTGAAAATGGTTTATGTTTATGATGAATTTATTTTAATTATACCTCTTTCACTTCCATGTGTTATACCATGTTAAAATTTGAATGAATCCCTCCCTATTTTCTATGGGATATACTTTGGGTAAATGAATTAATTATTATGAATCCGATTTTTTTTATACATATTAGGTTATGATGAAATATTTATGAAACCTATTAATTTTAATGGGTTATGAAAGGAAAAATTTTTACAATCATATGGAATATAGATTTATGTATTATGTGATTCGCGGGACCTATATCTACCTCCAATCCATTTTATAATGAATAATGTTATATGAGCTCTAAGGGTACATGGAAGGTTACCCCAAGTCGAAGAGATCATACACAAGAGTTTATCCTAAGATTAAAATAGTGTACACATTGGGTTATCTCAAGCCTAAAATAGTGTACACATGAGGTTATATGATGTCTGAAGTTTAAACCATGGTGGTTAGGTCATGTCTATCATGAAAATAATGTATTGTTTGGTATCCTAGAGATAATATATTTCATAATTATTACATTAATAAAATATATGTACTATTCTAATATTGTTCTCTTAGGTATCCTATTATTGACTGCATTATGATTCATGTCTTGAGATATTTATGGATTTATGTCATGACTCCTATTTTTTATCCATGATATGTATGTATATTTTTAAATAATTATTCATATGTTCTCATACCCATATGATCATGTTATATAGTTATCTACATTTCTGAATAATTTTTATAATTGTGCTCACCATTTCTTATTTTTCTATTCCCCATTTTACGAAGAATCGTTTTCTATAGGATATGTATGTAATGAGTACCACACAAGAGGATCATTAATTGGGAAATTTAAGTTTATATGTGAAATATTATTGTAGTGAATCTTGTATCCAATAAAACATAATCTATATGGCGAAAAAAAATATTTTTCAAATATAATGAATAATAATCTATTTATATTTGTAATCTTTATTTAAGTATTTTGGATTCTCTTCACTATTTATTTGAAGTTCCCCACCTTTAAAAATTAGATGTTACTTAAAATGATGTATCTTTTGAATTCTATATCATATTATTACACATATGTCAGTAATAAACCATATAATATTATAAGTGTAATGAGTCTCTCTTCTTCTTCTATATTCCATCACCAAGAGATGAACTTTTCTTAATGTTCTTTTGTCCTCTTAATATTTTATACCATAGTTTTTGTAAAACTATCAATATATCGCACATGATTCAATAAATTTAGTCTATCATACACATCCTCACAAAAGAGTTGATCAAAATTCTAGATTTCAAATTTTAATTTTAAATTATCAATTCATATATATCTCCCTCTATTCATTTAATATAAATCATTGAGTCATTAATAAATATTATTTTCTTCTTGGTTTTATCCTTCCA
This sequence comes from Viscum album, assembly GCA_963277665.1. Taxonomy (NCBI): domain Eukaryota; kingdom Viridiplantae; phylum Streptophyta; class Magnoliopsida; order Santalales; family Viscaceae; genus Viscum; species Viscum album. Next base: position 1,701,918,462 of record OY728121.1, on the reverse strand, counting down.
TTTATCACACCATTTAAGGACAACACTCACCATAATTTTCTAACAAACTCTCCCAAAAAGTTCATTACATTTATCATCACTATCACAAATTTATTTTCATTTAATAATATCCACTAAATAATATTAATTTATTTTTCCTATAATCTTGATCATATTCTACTTTAGAGTAATTGAACATTCAAATTCCTTAGATAAAATATTTTTCTCTTTAAATGGATGTGAATTTGTGTTTTTGTACCTTTACTATCATTAAATAACTTATTCATTGATTCCCTATCATCACCATATTTAATATAATTAATGAGATTATAGTTTGGATAAACTACCTTCTATCATCGTAATCATTCAAATGGATTCATTACATTGTCTTTGAATTTTCCATTATAAGACTTTTTTAATGAAATACATCTCACCATCAAACTCATACTAAAATGGTTTCCATTTTATAGAGTGGGTCTACTTTTACCTAAATGAAACATATAGTGAGATACCCATTGATCTAGAATAATTATCTTGATTTCTTATTCTATATTCCACTATTGGGTAATGATGGTTGTTAAGGGAAACATTATTTGAATGTTTTATTACTGTATGATCACATTGGAATTAAAATAGGGTCCAATCCCATCATAATTATTTTTATAAATATCTGAATCAGAAGTATATTCAACAACAAATATAATTTATTCAATATAAGCTTCCATATGATCAAAAAACCCATTTACATTATTAGTTAGACTCATCCATAGGTCTTCATTTTTATTCTATAATATTTACAACATTTTAACTCAAAAATTGGAGTCACCTTCATAAATATTATTTTTCCCAACATTGAATGAGAATATTTCATAGAAATTACTTTTTTGTTGATATTTTTGGCCCAGGTTCCCCTTGATGAATTGATCTTATTCACATCCTCAATGAGTTTATTGGGGTCACATTATAATAAGTGGAAAACCTATATTATCATCAATATCCCATGATTCATTATTCTATATAATTAAATTCATAATGAAAAAAATAGTGATTCGTCATATTTTTCTATATGTATAAATTGATAATAAGAAAATATTACAATTCCCTCACGATTGAAACCAATAACTACTATCATCTTCCTGTGAGAGAAAATTTCACAATAGACACCTTCATATTGATCCCAATTATTTCTTTTAGTCAAGGGACCTTCCCATGGGAAAAATAGGGTAACAAAAATATAAACCCCTAAGTCCCTTGATTGTATTTGTTTGGTTAATGGTAGAAAAACTCATTTTCTCTCACGTACATTCTATAATAATTTTATAAAAGAAATAAACAGAAAAAAATTAATTACACATTCCCACATGATACATTCTAGTATAAGGATCATGGAATTGATGATGATTCAATGCACTCAAAACATCAGATCATATGGAATTTTTTAGATTATATATTACAATGGTCTTTCTGTCTATCTTAACTAACTATCATAATAATATGAGAATGATCACAATCTATTGATAAGGTGAAAAAAATATTTATTTAATTTTTCACCTCATTTATATTTCCTATAATATTTGATATGGATAATACACCTAGCATGGTGTTTCTCTTTCGTACCATATTTTATGTTGTTCTAGATAGACAATATATACTAAAATTCATTCCTCTTCCTTTTTTCTATCTTACTATAAAATAGTTTCACAATTTTCTAAGATGATCTACCAAATTTCTTATCTTTTCATACATTTTTATTTCAATCCAATTTATATGATTGAATCTCCATTATCTATAATTCTGAAATCAATCCCCAATAGTAAATGTGATTATAAAGTATAATTTAATATGCATTAAAATCCACTTAAATCCAAGAAATAGATCACCATTTTAGTATCTAGTAGAAACTACCAAATCTACCATGATGATTTGTGATTTTATATTCTACAATGTGGTGTCTCTATTTTTCATATATTATGATTATACTATATCTGGTATGGTTGGCCCTAAACATCCACATCTCATACTGTGGAGTTTTCTAGATTAATACATTGTGGAAACCTATTTACCATATCTAAAATTTTCAAATATTAACTCCACCGTAACACCATGATCTAATATCCTATATAACTCTTCTTAGGTTAGTGAACATGTTATAGAATATTCACTCATACTTGCGATGAAAAAAATCCTCCATGGGAATGTACTATTTATAGGTTGTATATTCCTAATTGAAATAGTGATCTTGAAATATTTACTTATGTAAAATCTGTACCCTCGTTGATATAAGGTATAATTACATCGTGGAAATATTCTCTTAGGATGAAAATGTGGTTTATCCATATATATCTATCATAAAAAAATATTCCATTTTAATTAAGAAACATGTTCTACATCACTATATTATTGTTCACATGATAATAGTGTTTCCTAATATTATTGAACCCAATATAGGAAATTCCAATGGAAAAGATAAATAATAAATGTAACTACATTGTTTTAGTCTCTCAATTAAATTAGGTAGTCACTAACCCTCACCTATATCCTATGGTGATGCCCTGAACATGAGATATTAATAACAATATTCAGACCTTCACCTATGTGGGGGAAAACCTTCACACACCTCTATAACTACAAAAATGGGTGCACACATGGAGACCCATTTCAGCCCCCTTGACAATGTTGTTCCTAGGACTAAGAACCATCTTTAATAAAGAATACTCAGGAGTTGCCTTGAATTATTATTGAAAATTTTACATAACCATTCCCAATATCCTTATAAGATATCTTAGGTGGAGTTGGGATATATAATATAGTCTATTATAATTATTCACCTATTAATGGAATATCATGTTGTATTTTGGAAAAGTGATCTTAATGAAAACATATTCTATAATGTATGTAAAGTTCATTGATGTGGTTTTTTTATTCAACATATAAATTTTTCCCAATATACTCAAACCTCTAAAAGAATAAGTAGAGAATTATTCTACACCATTTTATGAAACAAAATGAAAAAAATTCTCCAAATTTATTATTTACAAAACATATAAATGGATTGTATATATGTGATGGGAGGTTCCGCTCTATCCCTCCATGGGTACACAGATAGTCAGTGCATGCCAAACAAGAAAACATATGAGGTTATCATGGGCCCTAATGTAGGTACATTATTTTTTTCCAAATCATAACAAGTGATAAATATATTAATGTCTAAACAAAAAAAGATTTCTATGATTATAATATTGCACAATTTATTCTACTATTTTGTTATGTGATATTATAACAATTTTATTGTATAATTGAACATATACCTTGAATCCTTTATGTTACATGTATTCTATAGTCCCATGATGTATATCACGACTCAGTATAATATATATTTGTGTGTAACATTTTAAATTGTTAATATCATATTCTCATAAGTATATGCTCATGATATGATTTCATATGAACATTGACTGATATTTTCCGTATTTATCCTAACTAGGAATCTTAAAGGCAATTTATTATGTTCACCATTCCTCATCAAATGAATTTTTTGGAAGTCTGATAAACCATGAAAGCGAGATAAATGTGAATAATTAGGTATGAGTTTATGAAGGACTCTTATATATATATTATTTATGTATCTATGTTTTCAAAGACTCTAAGCCTTTATAGTTATGAAAAGTATCATAATTATTTCTAATGAATATTAAACATATTAAATGTAATATATGAACACTTAATGTTTCTTTCTTCATAGATTTCATCAGATATATGTTTTATTATATTTGGAATATTGGGTAGGAAAACAATAATGATTACCCTTATAGTGAGACTATGTATAGTATAACAACCAATGGTTTGTTTAATAATATGTGTTAATATGCATGAAAATAAATACTGGATACAGAATAAAAAGTAAATGTGATTATGTTAAAGATGCATATGTGTGTAACTAATATAAATATGGGGTATTGTGAATAGTCTATATTATCAAGCATGCATTGTGAGTGGGCCTAATATTTCACACATGGTGATACAATCTATGTGAATATTCTTGGGTTAATTAAAAAATCCATTTTGAACCATTATAAAGGATTTATATAGATAATAGCCAAAGATGACCTTCAATAAACCTATTGTGTTATAGATTGAGAACAAGCAATCATGGCTTAGAAATCCTAGGAATTATTTTTTCAGGATTGATCAATCTTATTAATGATTTATGACTGAATTTCTAACAATTTGGGTTTTAGTAATATAATAAATATAGAATAATAAATTTTATGTGCATATAGTTAGTAACAAATGTTGATGAACCCCATTTTATAAAAGTTACGTTAATTAATTTATCATCCAGAAATTTCTCTAGAAATTATTAATTCAAATACATAATTATTAGACTTTCAATTTACAGTGACGATTATAAATGGCATGATGATCGCAACTGAACTTATTTTTATCTAATTAATGTTTTAGGGAATGTTCATACTAATTTTTTTATTCTTCATTGAGTGGAATCTTATTTTATTTTGGGAAACAAATATCTTTGTAATATTAATAATATATGGATAATTAGTTATATGAATTTATATTTTATATTTCAAAGCAACATGTGATTTTATATCAATGTGAGTATAAATATGAATATCTAATATAAAATATTTTCATTACCTGGGCCTTGATTTATATTAAAAATGGGTATTTATCTTCTTTTTTGGGGATAAAGTCATCGTTGAATATATTTATTTTATATGAGATATTGTCAATTTATTTTAGGAATATTTTCCATCTCATCATTAAAATAATTATGTATAATTTTCTATAATATTTATACAAAATGTTACTATAATTTAACATACTTTAAATAGAATGACATTCATTCAGTTTTAGTAATTTAAGAGAAAACTCTAGGATAAACTTGATATGTGATAAATTAAGCCAAGTGTATCCCCCTTTGGTGATCAAATTTTATTATGAATAATGATGGATCAATTTCACTTTACATTTGTTAGAGGGTACATAAAATGATCAAAATAAAAAATAAGTATAATATTCTATGAATTCATCTTTTTTTTAAATCAATGATGAGTAGATAAATATTTTCAAAATATTTATCTTCTAACAAGATAGTCTTAATTGAGGGTCAATAGTGAATAAATAAAAACTATTTTCATTATTAAAATATATGGAACCAGTTAAATTCTTTGGATTCCATTTGGACTTACTAAATACAATTAAATTATCATGTTTTTAACAAAATAAATCATTTTGATATTACCTTAATCAATTTACAATATGTATTCCTAGATGATATTAATATATAATATAAGATTAAAGGATAGAACAAATATTAATTGAGGATTAATCAAATGAAACTAACAATTGAGAAGTTATATTAAAAATAAACCTAGTACAAATTTCATCTATAATGTTTCAATGTTGGGTTGTATATTATACTGTTATGATATACTAGTATATCCATCAAAGGAATATGTTATTGAAAACTTTCACATAAAAATCAATGAGAATGAAATCATTAGAATTATTTTAAGGTATGGATATTATCTATTCATTGTAAATACTTTTCCAGGTCTATCTAATCTATTAACCATGTAACAAATAATAGGTTCATCCTCATTTTTATTAATTCACATGAGAAAAAATTGAAGCAGATGAATACATGGTTTTTCATTGTTCCTTTTTTCACATTACTATATATTATGGTTTTGATTTATATTAATGAGTTAAAGAAGGTGATGATATTTTTTTGTATGATCATTAATATAGTGATAAAATTTTCCTAAAAATAGATGGAATTTGAGGGAGAAAATTACACAGCGGTTGATTTTTATTAAACATTGTTAACAATTTCATTCATGATATGGTTGTATTTTCAATATAGTGAATGGTGTGACATATTTACTAATAATAAATTTTTATACTATATATTCACTTGTTATGTGATGAGTATTAACCATATAAGTTGAATGCAGTGAATTAATTAGTATGACTACCGAATACATTACCACCCAAGGAAAGAGAATATGGTGGACGCCTTAATTTTTTGAAAAGATAATTCTAAATTACCTATGATTCAGATAACTAAAGATCCAATAATTATAGATTTAAAAATTATATATATTGAAATATTAATGTAAGGGTAGAAATCTTATCTTTCCTAAATTAGTGTTCAAGCATCTATACACGTGATTATTAAAGATGCGAAAAATAAGGGTATAGAGCTCTAAAAATATGATATATGTTCATGAATTCAAACATTATTATGATTGTAAAATAAGGTTCCATAAATTAGTGTGTGTCACATCAATACAAGACATCAAAATGTACCTATTGGAAGAACATGTTAGTCATCATTAGTTATTCATCATAAATGAATTATGATTCATAGAGATCTAAAATAGTATTTATTTTGGGAAAACCGAACAGATATATTGTAAATTATATGTCTTAGTGACCAGTATGTTTACAAGTTATGACTAGGAGAAAAATGTCTAATAGGATGTTAGGTCCATTACCTAAATAACAATATAAATAGGAAAACATGTCCATGGATTTCATCATAGGACTCTCCAATTTATATAATGGAAACATTGATCATTGGGTTATATTGGATCAAATTAAAAGTTCATCCAACTTAATTTCTATCATAAAATATTTCTCTCTGGAGCATATTTCTTGTATATATATCTTTAAATTGTAAGGTTCCATAGGGTACCACATTCTTATCTATAATAGAAACATCAGAGGTGTTACTAAATGTTTTGGAAAAGTCATCAACATTGTTTGTATAAAAAGTTTTTTTTTGTTACCTATTACCATTTTCAAATTGATGGTACAACGTAAAAGACGTTTCAAATACTATTAGAATTAATAATATAATTTTCAATGTTTGGGTTCAATAACTTTCTCAGGATATGTTTTTAATAAAAAAAATCATTCACTTGAACATTCAGATAGATTTTTATGACTAAATCTTTGGTAAAAACATCATAATCATTATATTATTGGATAAAATTAGCGGGTTAAATCCATCTGGACCTATAGAAGATAAGGAAATGGTAGTCAAAGATAGATCCTTTTAGAATCCCATCAAGTAATCAATGAATTGATATAATTCTTATGCTGAAAATCATTATATAAATCTGAAATTCACTTTCTATGAGAAATACTTCATATAAATTTATCTGTGGATGAAATTTATAATTTATTGAATTAAGGGATAGTTCATCCATTGGTATATTTTTCCATTATGATTCTTGATTGAGTAGATATTGTATCTTATCTCTTCCACCAAATCACTCTCAGGGTCTCAATGTGCTCTATGTATCCATTTTGTGGATATTTATACTTGATTGTTCATATGTACTAAATAGAGAGGATATACCACTATAAAATATTTTTTCTCACGAAAAAAATTATATTTTAACAATAATATAGATAAATTTATATGGTAAAAGACTAAAAAGATAGTTAACATCTATTAGAGGTATCAGATATTTTGTAAATTCACAAGGGAATCTAAGGATGTGAAGTAAGTATATAAACCTTTTTTATTAGATTGATGTAATTTAATAGTATTAGTAGAAATTAAGTGGGTTATAATATATCTACCAAATATATAATACATAATTCCTTTGAAATAAACATGAAATATTTGATATAATACTTTAAACTCAACCACAAAACTAAATAAACTATAACATAGTAATATTTTTTGACAAAGATATTAATTTTTTTTGTGAATAGTAATAACTATATTATAAATTATTTATATAATTTATTTTAATATGTTATATGTATTGATTAATTCCTAAAAAATTAGTATTCTATTTTCATTAATTTCACTTTATGCTTCAGAAATATAATTATTAAAAAATGGTTTTTACCTCATTTTATGCATAGAAATTTTAAATAGTTTACTAAATTAAAATAAATTTTATTTTATGAATTTTTTATAATTTTCACAATTGGAATCTAAATATCTAAATAGGGTTAATTTCTGGGATTTTCCAAATAATTTTTATTTATCCTTATAATGTGAAAATACTAATTTGTCTAAAAAATAATTTATTTTCATTAAATAATCTAATTTTAAAGGTCCCGATATGATTTTAATTTAATCTTTGAAAAAATTATTCTACATTAAATTTTATTATTATAATGAACTTCCAATAAAATAGAATTAATTTATATTTTGGTATAAGTTCCTTTTTTATATAGTATCAAAATTTTTGGAAAATGTTTCCATATGCACAATGTTAATATCATAACATCTTGATTTAATATATATTGAAATATACTATTTAGTAAATTTAATGATTTTATATAGTTTATCATATGTTTTTACATTATTTTAATTGTTTTTAAAGGTATTGAAATGGATGGAAATCCATTTTTATAATCATGAATATATTTTAAGAAAAAACCTTCTCATTTCTATTTATAGAATTATTTAAAATAATATTATGAAAAATATTGTATTTATATATTTTAAAATTGATTCAGTATTTATAATAAGATTAATTAACATAATTTAATTTGGTTAACCTATTTTTTTAATCATAATGACTATTATAAATAATAAAACATTCTTACGATTGTTTTGGTTTATAATAGTTTAATGTGGGTTAAGCCAATAAATATTGGTTTAATGCAACATTACATTTCTAATTATTATTATTTAAGGATATTTAAAAATTATATAATCCCAAAATATGTGTATTTTCTATATTTATCAACTTATGGAAGAAAATGAACATATATTAATGAATAATTTTATATAATTCAATTTGTGTCCCTCCCCATGGCTATAAAAAGGAACCACTCTTCTACTCTTGTTGAAAAAAATTAATCCTTTTATATTGGCTAAAAAATATTACATTAAAAATCATATATCCTATCCCTTTGTCCAATATCGTACTTTATTCTTTTAATAACCACCATTCAGTGGATTAGAAGTCAAAAAAATATTGTTAATCAATGAAGAGGTTTAAATAAAAACTAATTTCATTTAATGTTATATATTCTTCCACTTTCAATATAAGAAATTTATCTATGAAAAATAATTAATCTAGTTTCATCAATATAGTAAATTACTTTTATAATAATGTAAAATCCATTTCCCACCACTTCCCCATCAAATGGGATGGGAAAGTGTCACTTGTTCTTACACGTGTATTACAGCCTCCCGGTTGTGATATAATTTTTTTTCAATTGTCATAATTAATGGATGGTTTTTTTGATGGATTAAATAATTATATGTGATATTTAGAATACAATAATGATCCATTTATGGTGAATTGTTCTTTTAATTTCATTTGTTTCATCCATATAATATTTGAAAAGATCACTCTTCTTTACCTATGGACTGTCGTATCTAGTAAATGATACAACACTTTTTCCCCAAAACATTATATGAATGGTTATATATGTCTATTTAATAATTAATTATTATAATTTTAACATGACTGTTATTTTATTAACAATGTGTCCATTATTAATATTCCTAAGAAATAACTACCCATGTAAATCCTTCATGAACAAATAACTAGTTATACTCTGGAATCAAGGATTTTAAAAATGAATTAAAAATAAAGGAGTTTTGGAATGTAATAAGTGTAAAATATAGGGTATGATAGAAATGAGTATTTTTCTACAGTAGAATTATAAAAAACATTGTTTTATTATATAGGAGGATATGAACTTATGAATACAATCAGAATATAGGTAATGGTTCATAAAGTAAATATCTTTTAGGTAATACTTATTTTGAATTATCCAACTATTTATGTTTATAAGGTGTATCAAAATCCTATTAATTATTTTGTTTTTGGAATATCCTTATTATATTTTTATTTAATTTTTTTAATAGATTATATTTATTTAATAGGACTTATTACTCAATAGTTACCCCAGTAGTTAGGGTTTTACACAACATTCCCATTTTTTAGGATTGGTTTTTCATAGAATTTCGTATATAGAAATTATATGATATATTTGAAATGTATATATAATTTACTATCATATTTTACTATATATATATTAATTTTATTAATTCTATTTTACTCTCTTTTTGTAAATAGTATACTGAAATAATTATTTTATGGGGAACAAATATTATTTTTCTCTTCCATATTAAATCATTTTATTCAATTACTATATTTTATTTATTTGATTTTTCATGAATAATTTTACCATTTTCGAATGAATTTAAAAACATATTTTATTCTACGTTTAAATTTCAATATAAATTTATAAAAGGAACTCCTTATTATTTTCCAAACAGTGTATTTTATTCTTTTTATCAAAAATGATTAATGGATTTTCATTTTTTTGGACACTACATGAATGAATTTTTCCTCTCAATAACTACCTTAGTCATTGAATTTTTTCCAAAATTCCTTGGTTATTAAAAATTATTTTTCTTTAATTTTTTGCGAATTTTTTTAGATAATTTATTTCAAAATGATATGGGTGTTTTTCTAAAAAAATTATGGAATTTTTATTGGGATTATCATCAATCAAAAGTACATTTGATGTTTCACATGTTTCAATAGAGATATGATCCAATGATAACATGATAAGGATTTTTTGGACGGTTTATGATTACGTTGAAAATATAAGGATGAATCCCATTTTATTTTACATTTATTATGAAAATATATAATTGTAAATGATTTAATGATCTTCTTACATACGTGTTATTGGTTTATGATAATGTGAGGGGTGGTTTAGTTATATCATTCTAATTTATTTGGTAATATTTAATTTTTTATGTGTTATAAGTGGTGCATGGGATATTATCCCTGGCACAACAGAAGTTATTCGAGTGGTTAGACCAATAAGTAAATTATTGTCCCAAGTCCAAAGTTGGTAAATCGACCGATATCAGAATTCTAACACGTATTGAATGTCTTTTGGTGGTATGCTTGAAGTAATATTTATAAAATTATGACAATTCCACAAGATGTTCAAAATATTTATGGAATTATCTTTTTCTAACTATATACAGCCCTGAGTCATGATTTTCGGAATCGATAATGATTAATTCCTTATGAACTAGGAATTATTATTACATGATCTAGGAGTATATGAATTGTTGGGTATGAATTTAAAATGATTCTCTCATGATGTCATATGCTTATGTAGATTATATTCCTATATATTATTATTGTGTTTCATTCCCATTTTTTCCCCTTATTTTGAATCTTATCTCACAAATTGTTTTGTTTCCTTTTCCGGAGGATATGATGAATGGATTTATGTGTGATATGTCTAGGAATAGTTCTTGTTGGGATTTACTAAGTGTGAGATATCATATATATTTCAAATAACAATTTTTTATGTATGCATGTTCTTAAAGATAGTGAAACATTATGGTTATAGTATGAACTGTATTGATAGAAAATAAATATTCATATAAAAATAAATAATATTTCTGAATGTTAATAATTGGATTCTATAATAATTGTTCTATTTTGTAGAGACCTAGTTGAATAGAAGACATGACTTGGCCTCCCATGTAACCCCCAATCCTTAACATCTATTACTCTGTAGGACATATCCTTATCATATAACCAATATAATCATGGATCTAAATTCCTTATATCTCCACCATTAATATATCATACCTCCAAACTAGGGGTGGTTTTTATAGTTTCCTAGACTACCCAACAAGTGTTTTTCTCCATTTCAAAAAGATATTATCCCCATGGAGTTATCCATATATATCTCAACCACAATGATGGTATATACCATATCATATTATAATATCCCCAATGTTATATTTTCATAGTTTCATAATATCCTCATGGGTAATCTGCTATATGCATTATAACAATATTATTTTAATGATCCAAAACCCAACAAGCACAAATAGGGTCACTCACCACTTATATAATGACCTATATCATCAGAAAAAATTCATTCCCATAACATAAATAATATTTTAAGGTAAAAAATTTATCCATCTACTGATTCTTAAGTTCACCCACTCATGTTTTTTCTATCATGGGGAACTATTTGCGGTTCCCTTTGTCACCACATGGGAAAGGTACCACAAACGTGGTCCTATAGTTCAATACATGACAATGACACCCTAATTGGGGTCCTTTCTATTAATATAAGGTACAAACACCCATCTTGGGGTCCCTATATGAGCCACACATGCTAGTGTTAAGAAAATAACATAGGTTAACACATAAAACACCCATGTCTCTAACACCTTGTGCCCTCTTCAGTAATAAAGGGAATGAACTATATGAATCTGATGAAATATAACTCAAGACCCATCATAGTTACTAGGTTTATAATGAAAAATACACTCTACCAATATAGATCAATGAGATTATAGCTGTATTTGGTCAATATGTTCATCACAAGGACTACTAGGTACCCATGAGAATGTGAAATAACAATCAAATGTTCTGTTATACAAATACACAATTAATTTCCATGAATTTTATATAATCTTCATCACATCTCCCATGAATCAATCTCAACACAACAACATACCCCTGATTTTTTACTATAAGGATCTAGTAGGGCCATGTTAAATCATTTAATGGGTTATCCTAATGAATTAATTACCATCAATTGAATTCTAAACTGAGTCAAATCGTACAGTCACAATGATACCTCAATATACCCATAAGAGATGTATAATTGAATATAAAAACCAATTGACCATTATCAACTATCCCATCTCAAAAAATATGAAATAGACCCCATAACCAACTACACAATAATTGGCCTCATACTAACATATCTAAAATGAGATGACCAAATCCTTTACCCATTTGGAACAGATTATCCCCGTAAATCCACCTACCGATTTTCTCCCTCATGAATAACAAAATCATAAGTCATTTCTACCATAATTAATAGTTCCATTCACATCAATCCTTGTAATGGAATCATAATCAAGTATTTTGACTAGTTAAATTTTAATTCCATGACATAAGTGAATGAATCATATAGTTTTCTATTAATACATTAGATAACAAAAAATTATATAATAAAAACCCATATGGTGTCCAATGTGAGTGAATACTACAACTATAGAAACCTACGAGAGTTTCCCAATGTCCCATACATTAAGATATTATGTTGTAGTCCTCAATTAATATCTCACCATTGAAATGTATAGCCTAAAATAAAAAATAATTATACAAATATTTTACAGTTGAGTATAATTTCTAAAAGAACATATTTTAGAAAAAAATATTTCATCCATTTTGGACACATTTATCTATTTAACCAAAGTAATTATTGATAAAATCTCACAGTAAAAGGCTTATATGTCATGAAAATCCTACATGAATAATATTGATGCAAGATAACCCTATTTCATCCCTGAACCATCTACCCCATTCATATTGAAATTTCATATAAAATACCTTGTGTTACACAAAATGTTGTAATCAATAAACTATGGCTCCAAACTACAAGAAAAAATATCCAAAAAACCTAATAAACTAGACTTATTTAACAAATAAGTGTTTATGATTCCTAATAATGATCTCAAGAATTAGAAAATCCAAGGGAAAACAAACATTTGATATAAATTTATTACATACCATCATAGATACGTAGGAAAATAACCATATTGGTGGAACAATGTTTCCTTAGGCAAGCCCCCACATATATTATAGGAATCTAACTTGCTACTAGGAAAATTAGTGGTATAGTGAGGAAACTATAACACCTATATAAGAATCACTAATAACCTAAAATGTTATCAAACATCACGCACACACATCCATCCATATAAAAAGATGGAATAAAAAATAATAGATAAAAAAGAAATGAAACAATACGAATAGAAATGAAGAATTACAACATTATAATGAATGATTTACCATTAGGCTCATCACATATGAAAATATGAATAGTGGGAAAATTAATGACAAAAATAAAAATATAGGAGAATACATTACAATATTTTTTCCTCACCTCATCCCAATATCCATATTGCATGTGTGCTACTCCAAATCAGTCATGAAATAATGGGAATCAACCTAACACAGAGATTCAATATGTTAGTGTTTCTCGAGTAAAAAAGTATTTCAATTACCCAGATTGTGTATGAGTATGAAACCAAGTAGGTCACTAATAACATAGTCTAACACATGGCTAGTAATCTTGTGATATTCTTATGTGAAATGATATAAATAAATAAAATTATTATTAGAATAAATAAATAAACATTAACCATAAAATATCCTCAAGTAAAAGACCATAATCATCTATAAGTACCTTGTATATTGTTTGAGCATCTTCGAGTTTTTTGGAAGACCATGGAAATCATATAAGGATTCTGTGGTATATCAAATCGATATATAGTGACAATGAACAAGGGTATGTACTCACCACATTATACATTATAATGACTAGGGGAAAGAATCACCCAAAATAATGACAAGGTTGTTACTATATATTAGTATAAAATGGACCATGGTAGTAGAGTTATAGCAGTTTGAGAGGCTCAACCATACCTACATGGTGTTCAAAATTCCCATATAGCTTTCACAAGGTGGGACATACACTCTACCATAAATTAGTGTAACCTCAACTCAAAATAAATAGTATCTTCCTTAGTATTATCATTGATAATCCTACTCAGGTAATTTTATATGGTATCATAAACCACACAATAAGGGGTGCTTTCCATTTCATGAAATGATCTCCCAAATTGTGTTTTTCATCTGTATCCAAACTTCCAGGAAAACACAAGCCAAATAACATTATAATTACTTGTATGGAATATGTTAATAGTCCCATCACCAAATCATTTTGTGTTTTCTATATCATTTTTAAAAATTAATTGGAATAGGGGATGGTCACATGACTAAACTCGATATAAATGAATTTTTTTACCATGATGCAGAATAAATGTGAATATCCCCACAAAAAAACCAAAAACCATGATATGGGATATATGGTGACATATTAGATCATTTAATCATGAACAAACACACCTTATCAAGATAATTATATCACTAGTGAACCAACTATGGTCCCTTAGGTCACTACATATGAGATGTTCCCCACATGGGGATCATTAGTAAGATAGACCACATGGATACCCAACTTTGGCTTAATTATCTCATCCAAGTGATAAGGAACAATACATGGTTTCCCCTTTATAAAAAACCATGCTATCCTCAAACTCATAATGTAAGTGGAGATCATCCATACTCATGAATCTACAATCTTATGAACTCATAGGAAAATAGAGATTTAATTCTATGAAATATAATGAATATTCCTCATAACCAATGTTAGTTAGTATGTTGACAAAAGGGTGGTCCACTCACCCACCCCAATTCAGCAAGGAAGTGAATCTACAATTCCTAGAGGATACTCACATGGACTATATTTTCCATACTAATAAATTAATTCCACATATTTCTAAAGAAGTTTCTGAAGGATCTCACATAATGATCACTATAATAATCTACGATCTTGAATACCTCTCATGGGGTTAAAAGATTAAAATAATTCACAAAAATGGTCAAACCCTCATCTATTGATGGTTGGAGTATCTCTCTAGGGTACAAGTATACAATATGGAGCAAGATTATATTTTAAATACATATATATGATTCTTAATTACATTAATTCAATTTATTAATTAACAATATAATTAATCAATTTTACTTATCTCCTTAAACCATTATTTAACATGAAATTATATCACTTAAAGTTGAGATAAATCATAACATAAGTACCATAACAACTACAAGAGTACCATTTGAAAGCCTTGAAAGACCACATACCTCATTTGAATGAATTTAAATTATTAAAAACTCATGTGGGAATAACCCCTAGGTACATCATCATTTCCCATTTATATGTAACAATCGCCTATCCATGTGAATAAAACACATTCACCAAGAATCTAAAAAAATGAAAATATATTTTAATTATGAAATTAAATATTAAATTTCATAATTAATTCAACAAATAAGAATATCCAAATTTATCACAAGTCTATATTGAAACATCATAACTACAATAAGACACTCATGGGAAGTCCGCAATAGACTCAAATCATCGAACTAGAAATGTGACCTACCATGAATAATCCAACCACTGTGAGAAATAATCTAATGTATACCAAAAACCATAGAAACCACATTTAGACAAAATATTTAATCAATATGATGTAGTATATTGTGTAGACATAATCTCATATCCTCTAAAACATATTTTAAAGGAAACCCCCATTATAATCGATTACTTTCACATGTCCTCTTTGAAATCATCATCAAATTCCACTCTACAGAAGTTGTAAATCAATATGGGAAGGAAATGAGAGTACCAGAGATCATTGAATGGGGAGACAAACCCAAAATTCCTAATAAAAATCATATTTAACCCCTTATATTAGTTGCATATTATATTGGTTGAGAGTGGGGAAACTAGTGTAACTCCCTACCATTCTAATATATGGCTTCATTTAAATAATTAAGTGTGTTCAAATATCTCTGCGATTTAATATAATGAATTTAAAAAAAAATCATGTCATACATATATAAAATATTAATATTTATTTATAATTAATACAAACATATATGTTTAATTTCCGGGAATGAATATGTTTAACTACTCTATGAATTATAAGTATATATAAAATAATTTCTATGTCATGAACTAGGTTAATATTCCTTCCAACCTGACACCCGACCTAGTACGTCACAAGTCCTGAAAGTTATTCTTGATCTGCATGGGCTGGAAATTAGCTCTGGGGATCAAAATGATCGCATTGGGAATGATTTATCCCATGATACTACAAGAAGAAAATACAAAAATATGAACACACAACAAAAAACATAAACTATATTTAAATAAATATGCAAACATAACAAGACACAACTGAAAATACACAATGAGGATAACTAATAAATGATACTAAAACTAGACTGACGATAAATTGATCACCATGTTACCTCTTGGTCACCAACAACCATACGATCAACATACTCCAAGGCACACACTCGAACCAGATAAAATGAACTTGTAAACTTTCTATGGTCTAACAATGTTGAGTGGAACCAATAGGGTGTGAGTATACAACAACTCAGTATGTTACCACCATAGTGTCCATAAATATCTATTCCAAGAATAGTCCATAATAATTTGATTTTGATACATAAAAAATAGTTTTTTCCATTTTAATCACCAATTTAAAACTTTCCACAAGATCCCTTCTAAAAATAGAAAACCCATAATTTTTTAAAAAAAAACTATTTCGCATTCCAGATCCTATTTTCGAACAAAATCCTTACTAAAAATACATACCATACGACAAAAATGGGGCTATGTTTAAATTTTATTGAAAAATCATACATATACAAATATGGATAATACCTACATGATGCAGAAGTCAACATAACATGAAGATATTAAATGATGAGAATTTATTAAACATATATTTAAGAAATCATTCAATATTATCAATTCTGGAAAACCTTCTAGAGTATGCCATAGACTCATATTCAATAACATACTAGCCACTCTAAACTAGCCAATCTAGTGGCATGTCCCACTGGGCCTCATCAAATCTAGGGGGAGTACCTACCCATTTAATATGGGTTGATAAGAAACCATCACTCAAACCTCTAGATTTCATCCCAAATCACATGATAAAAGTACATGGTGAATAGGGATCTCCTAACATGCTTGGTTCACCTAAATCCCACTACAACTATGCCTACCTAGCCAAAACATCAAAACAACCTATGTGATGATCCTATCCTTAGGGTATCCATTGTTTATGTGCTTGTCTCACATGTCAAGCAATATAAAAGTGGGAAATGGGATGTCACAACATTTGAGTTTCAAAATAATTTTACCAAACATTATAAAACCATGACTGAGCTTCAATATCATGTCTTTTTCATAAAAAATTACCAAAACATATCAATTTTCAAACCGAGCCTTAAATTTCTTGATATCAAATTCCATTTCCCAAAAAAAATTATTGATTTTTTTAAAACACACAATTTACATATTGGTTACAGACATGACTTCATAACATTTTGAATCCAATGGACATTAAATCAACATGAAGTGTTTAAAAAATCATATTAGAATAATATTGTTAATTATAGAATAATGCAGGAGGGTACATTTTTTGAAATTAGGGCTTTCTGTTTTGAATGTTCAACTAAGACCATTTTCATTATTGGGCCCAACCAAATGTACACATTGTGCACATTGGTATTTGTCCATATTCAATAGGACACTCATTTAAAAACAAGAAAAAACCTAAAATCTATTTTTGAATAACATCACATGCTTCTCCACCAAGCACTAAAAGCCTCAGAAAATCACTAAACCATAAAACCACCAAAAGACCCAAAAAATAACTAATTCATAAACCTACCAATGTACAAAAATAAAACCATCGGAAAACACCAATATCAACACCAAATGTTATTTTAAAATATCCAATTGACATTTCATCAAACACCTTACATGAATATATTCATAAAAATACTAACAAAAACACATTCAAATCCAATTTTCACCAATTTTCTATCATGAAAATGAAAAAAAAAACACATCAAAAGAATGGTCATCAATCATAGAAATAATTTCGAAAATTTAAATCATCAAATAGAATATATCAGAAAGGATTTTGATCAAAGAACCTACCTCAATGACATGTGAAGGAAATAAAACTCTGAGAGAAGGGAGAACTATGATTGATAGAGAATAAACACAACCTAAAATAAAAAAAATGCAACCCTAACATCAAACATAACCATTATGTATTAGAAAAGAGAAAACCCACCAAATAATTACAAAGGAACCATGGGGGGAAAAGGTGAGAGAAGGAAAATGACTATAAATCAAATGGAAACTCACAAAATAACCTTTGAGGAGAATCCATGGAGTTAGGAGAGTAAGGGAAGTTGGTTTCATAGAGCCACCTAGTTCAACTTGCTCATGAAAGAGGAGGAAAACTAGGTTTAAAATGAGAGGGGAAATATTGTAATTTCATAATTTTAATGACCTGGGTAACTTATATAGTTTGAAAAATCGTGTTCCAACTATGCACAACATACTTTGGAAGAGGGAATCCTCAGATGGTTTGGGGAATGTTGTGAAAACTATTCCCCAATGTTCTTTAAAATTATATAGAACCCAATGTACATTCATCCTATACAATAGAAAGGATGTGAAACACACCATATATAAGAATCCACAAGGCACATGGTATCTCCCATTGCACATGGTTTTTTCTAGGTATTTCTCAAACACTAACATTCATACTATAAAGGATGAAAATGAACTAAAAACATACTCTTCCTCAACAAACTACATAGTTCACCCTAAAAAAGTGTACTCAAACCTTGTTTAGGAAAAAAATCATCTATAAAAACCAAAAATGAATAATTAAAACTAGTAAATCAACCGGAAAATCATCCAAAAGGTCCAAAATAATGAGTATAATAAGAAAAAATAAATCCAAGGTTGTGGTACAAAAATTATACCAACTACAAACTCTTTCTTCCCCCATAATCACCTATCCAAACATGAACGAAAAAAACCAAAAATTGAACTAAACCAAATTGTACCATGAACCACAGGGTGACTATTTACTGCACAAGGCACACCAAACAAAAAATTTGGAAAATAACAATGAGGTGAATTGTGGTGTATGTTATCCGCACTATAAGAAACCAGTATTCATGATAAATACTTAGAATCCTAATATGATGAAACTGCCACGATAACTCCCAAGTGAAACAATTAATTGCATAGACTAAGGGAAACCCACAAAAGGAACTCCAAGAAAATATTGAACAAAACCACAATTCATAAATTCCAAAGAACACGATAATAATAAAAATGATAATTAATTAGAATCAGAACCAATTCAATAAAGGATAATAATTCAAGGATTCACTTTAATGAAATAGAACTATAGAGTTATGTAGTAAAAAATAACCCCAATATTTACTTACAATTATATAAAACTTAAAAAATAAACACTACAACCTAGAAACTCAAAATATATCCAATAATGCATTAGATGGAAATTGGGCCAAAAATAGCGTTGTATCCCAAAAATCCGGACAACATGAAGAGCTTCACTTCAAGACCTTTTTCTGGTGCCCTGGTTCCTTGAAGCGTCTTCGTTCCTACATTGAAGAGTTGAAACCCTTAGACACATACATCTCCTTATGGAAATTCCTCCCACAAAACAATTCATGGTGAACAAAATGACCAAACAACCATCACATTTTCAATGGCTTAAGGCATGATGAATTCAAATGGATGAAACGACAACATAGGATACATACAAGTGAATAGAATGAAAAATAAGAGGTTGGAACTGATAATATAGGTGTCTTAGAAATAGGCTTCTCTATAACACACATCTTTCTAGATAGGGAACCTTCGCGGGCACCACCATTCATCGACTTCACATTGGGAACCAACTCAGTTAATAATGCCTTATCGATAATCCTTTTGATCCAAAATACACTAGATGAGATGAATTACTTAATATTCTCTAGATGAAGTCCTCAAATAATGAGAGGACCTTTTAGATGATCATCCAATGGTATATATGGAGTGAAAGTAACAATGTACTTAAAATTTTCAGCAATGTCATTCACCATCCGCTCATGTTTCTAAACACTAAACATCTCCATGAACATCCTCATGAACACCTCCAACGGTATGAAACATTAGAAAAAACTATCCTTAAACATATCCCAATACACCCAATCGTGTAATGATTTTAGGGAAATAACCTCCCACTGGTACAAAATTGGACACAAAATTGAATAAAAAATGGCACACACTCTCACCTCTTCAAGAGTTCACAATGAAATGAATAATATCCCAACATCCTCAAGAAATTACACTTCATCTCATAAACCATGGTTACCATGAAATATCAAGAACAACCATGAAAAACTAAACTCCACCACCCCACTCGTAGTTTGGGTCGGACTAAAAAACTGGACAAGACTCACTACAAACCATGGAGACATTTCTAGGTGACATATTCTGAATATAATTAAAGCACAAAACCAAAATCAAACTCAACCACAACTCAACCAAAAGGTAATCCTGACCTAAACAATAGGCTCACAAGACAAACATCACAAATAAATGAAAAATACTTTTTTAAACCATTTTTATTCAAATTCCAAAACATCCTTCTTCCAAGGAAACATTCTGAAACACAAAAATCACTTTCGAATCCAAAACCTATCACCCAATATAAATTAAAAAAAATATCAAAATTCGATTCCATTTTGAAGACCACATTTATTAGAAAAAAATAGTCCATTAAATAAATGTCTCACATCCAATAAAACCAAACCAACAAACAACCCACACTGAACTCATAGAATGAGAAACTAGTTCCCATTCATTACATGGAGACATGGATAGTGGGTTACACCCCTTAAAATAACAAACCATTATGAAGAAATTTGAACCATGCACTTAGATACCACATGGGTCACTACTCTATGTAAGATCAAAACATGACATTAGGTCCCCACCATTGAAATTCCCCATCCCTTTAAACAAAAACAAAATAAAATGACTCAAATCCTAAAATTAACATGGAAGTTTGAGGGTCATAGTGAGCCAGGGTTCATGAAATCTTTATTGTACCAACCTTTGGAATCATGATGGTCCAAGACTCTAGTCTTCCTAATGTCCCATATAAGAAAGGGATCTTCTATTCTATTCTATCATGAACTAGGAAGGGATGTCATCCAACCCGACACTCGAACTAGTCCAAGACGAGGCCAAAAGAACCTTATCAATCCACCGTGGTTGGAATATATTTTTGGGAATAAAAATAGTCCTAATTGGATTGAATTAGCCCATGGAAATCCATAATAAAAATTAAAAAATAATGAACATCCATGGAAATCAAGAAACTGTATATAAATAAATGTACAAACTGATTTGGATACAACTGCAAATGAACCTGTATGAAAACTAAAAAATGAAATTAAACCAAACTGAGGACAAATAGATATCCACATGACCTATTAGTTATAGCCAAACTCAAGACCAACCTCTTATAAGTAAATAACTAGTGAGAGAAACACTAACTACATAATATATCATTTCTACTAGCACTGAGTGGCATCCATAGGGGTGAATATACTACAACCTTGTAGGAAAGAACCAATGAGTACATATATTATCCTTCCCAAAATAGTCCCTAAGAATTGGTTTGAAATAAATATTGATAATATGTTTTAACTATTTTAAATGACCAAGAACATCATTCTAGAAGTTACCTTTTTAATAAAACACACCAAGAATATTCCTTTTTTTAAAGAATATCACATTTCAAAACCCAATTCAGAACAATATCCCAAATACAAATCTATAACATATGGATCAAAATTTTTACTATAAAATTAATCGAAATAGGAAAAGCTAACATACCCCATGAAGGGATAGTGTCCACATGCAGTAAAAATAAATAGACCAAGTAGATATTCCATCCTAGGAATTTCCTAAACATCAATAGAATAAATCCCTACAATATCTCAATACGGACTCACCCACTAGCATATGGTCCATCTCCATAGACGATAACTAACTTGCCACTCTAAACTAGCCTATCTAGTGGCATGTCCCACCTGAACCCATCATATATAGGGGTACCTATCCATCTACAGAGGGTGGATAACAAAAAATCACTAATCCCTATAGATGATTCCCATGAGTCACTTGTTAATTTTACATGGGGGTTAGGGATGTCCTCAGACATGTGGTTCAACTAAAACCCATTACAACCATGATTTCCAAGCCAAAAAACCATCACCACCTTTGCGATGACCCTCTCCTCAAGGGACCCATCATAGATGTGGTCGTCTCACAAGTTAATATATAGAGCAATTCCACATAGGATGTCACATAATAAGAGTTTCAAAACCTCATTCCCTATCATTATAAACTACCAACCATTATTCCATGTAACGTGAAATTAAAAAAATAATCTCCAAAACTTCTCAGTGATCTAATCAAGCCTTACATTTCCAAAACCAATTCTATTTCCCTAAAACATTTCAAAAACCATGATTAAAACACACAACATACATAAAGGTGAAAAATATACCATCATAACATTTAAAATAAAATAAAATAAAAAAAATGGTTCTAATGAATTATTTAGGAAAAATATAGCTAAACATGGAATAATGTAACATGGATAAATTTTTTGAAATACATTTTTTTAATTTGAGGATGTTTTATAATGGAAATTACAATTTTTGGCCCAAACCATATGTTCATCCCATGTATATATGGATGTGTCAAAATCTATTGGAATACTCATTTAAAACTATGAAAATACCCAAGAAGAATTTTTAAAGAACACCACATGCTTCAACACAAAGAACAAAAATCCACACATAAACACCATGGCTAAAACCACAAAAAATCTCTACACAAAAACCAAATCCTAAACCAACCAAATTACACAACCATAATCTAGGGAAAAAAATAAAACTAATTACATTATAAATAATCAATTTATTTTTCATCAAACACATGATGAGAATATATACATAGAAATATTAATAAATCCCCTTTGAAAAACATTTTCACCATTTTTCTATAATTAGAACACCCATTTTTTGGGAAAAAACATCAAAATAATTGGAATCACATTTAAAAATCATTTAAGAAAGCTAGAACATCAAATGAAATGTTCTGTAATGGAAATGGATGAAAAAACCTATCTCAGTGACATATAAACCTATTGAATCTTTTCAATAATGATGAATTGAGCCCAAGAGAAAATACATACACCCTAACATCAATAGAAATCCAAAAAAAATCAAACTTAGATCTCAGTTTTTGGATAAAAGAGAACCCAAAAACATTATACCACGTAACCAACAGTGGATTGACAAGAGAGAATGGAAATGAAAAAAAATCTTCCTAAACTCACCTAGGATCATTCAACGAGATACAATAGAGAAAGGGGAGGAAGGGTGGGGGTTTTATGGAGCCCCTTAGTGTGAATAGTTCAAGAAATGGGAGGAAAACAAAAAATAATTTTAGAAAATGATAATGGATGTATTGGAATATCACAATTTTAATGAGCATGACATTTCACATGGATTGTCTACACTGATTGAAAAACTCTACACTAACCATGTGCACCATACAAGAATAGTGGGGAACCTAGAACTATTTGGATGCATATTTTGGGAAACCACAAACCGCAATATGAGCCACAATTCAATCCAATATTGATTAACCCATCCCTAGTTTGGTTCATGGTTTCCTCATACCATGTGTAGGTTGTGAACCACTACTTATACACCAACACACATGCCACCCAATTTGTCCTAGGTCGTGTGTGGTTTGGTAAAATTCATGCTCAAATCAAGAATGTGAAACCGTGAATGAGTACATTTCACTAGAAACATTATTTACCTTAATAATAGGTAAGATTTACCCTCAAACTGTGCACTGAAACCTCGATCATTCCAATAAATCTCTTGAAACATCCAAAACATAAAAATTCAAACAAGGAACTTTACCAGAACCTAGACAAAAAGATAAAAAACCAAGAGTGGATTAATGATAATAAAATTCTATTTCTAGGGTCTATGGGGATTCATTTAATATCAATTAAATAAAATTAGATTAAGAAAACATACTAATAATGTCAACAATTTTATAGATAAGTATTTTTATTTAAAAAATTATATGATAAGGATTTATATTCCAAAAAAATGTGACTAATGATAAATTATATATGACATTAATAATTGGTTAACACCAATTTATTTATTAGATAATACAAAATAATAATTGTAAATGTTACTATTGAGAAATTTCCTTATTTAAAAATATAATTTTTTTTCAAAACATAATGTACGATTTAATTAAATTTATTTGAATTTTTAAATTAATAAAAATTAACTAAAATTCAAATTCATGATATAATATTTTCATAGTATTATGTTTTAATCACTTTCTTCAAAGGATGGTTTTAGTAGAATAATAATGTTTACATGATAAATTTTATTTTAGTAACATTATTATTATGTAATATTGATCAAAACCATATTAAATCTTTTTAAGAATCATATATTAAATTTTGGAAAAACAATTTTCATTTTCAAATATTATTTTTCCTTAGTGAGCTCGTAGATCCATTTATTAAAAAAATGTTTCATTAATATAAATACAATTTTCAATCACTTCATTCAATTAATTTATTTTCAATGGTGATTCATTTCTATATTTTCTTGACAAGAATCCAATATTTTATTTATCTTATAATAATTCACATTAAATAAATAGAATAAGTATCAAAGATACCTTTAACTTATAAATAGATATATTTCATCAAATTTTATTTCCATAGAAATTGGGTTATGTATATATGTGTTAATATATTGAAATTATCATTTAATTATAGAAAAAAATTTGTAAATGACTTTTCAATTTGAAATTACAAGGTGAAAATAACTCAATTTGGGAAAGTGTAGTTATTATTGTTCGAATTATTTAAAAATGATAAGAATATAGTTACAATAAGAAACACTAAAATTCTTGAAATGTCCTTTCTACGAGGGAAAACTAAAAATATGTTATAAATATATTTCAAAATATATATTTGAGTTTATCCTAGAAAAACCCTCACATCGTTTCTCATTTTATTTTTTTATCCCCTTAATCCTTTAATAGTGAAATTCAATTTCTAAAATACAACGTATATTTATGAAATTATCCAACACATCACTAATAAAAGGGTAAAAGATTACCCATATAAGGAATAAATTTTATGTTCAGTTTATCCAGGAAAAATTCTAGTTTTATTCTCCATGAACAACTCTATTATTCTAAATATTATGTTTACTAGTAGTTAGTATACGACCATCATATCCCAGGGAACATCCATATAATATTTAAGTCTCGGATGTTATTATTATCAATCTATATAGTATTACTCCTAATTTTAATATCTATACTATATTTTGGACACAATAATACTATGATATTAGTATCATATATATACATTAATGTTTCAATATTATAGTTATTATCATTATTCATTCATATAGCCAACCCATTAATAAAAACATCATTTTTATTAATGTGTTGTGTCAACCACCACATAAACTACATAAAAAGTTTTCCATTCCAACATCACAAAAAAAGAAAGGATATATTTATTTTATTAAAGGAAAAATATTTTTTATCAAATATAATATTCATTATTTTACTAAAAATATGGTATTCTATTAATGATATGATAATAAAATAATCATCATTTATATATTCATTTAAAATATATACACTATGAGGATATGGTTTTATAAAAATTGTTTAATATTTCAATATCCATTTCTTATTCTGAATAATTATACCATTTACGATATATTAGAATAATAAAAACTATATACGATCATTTCAATTGTGTTATAATTATACTATAGCAATACCACAAGGTAATCATTCACTAAATAAGGAAATATTCACGTTTGGGTTGGTTTGACCAACAATATATAAAATACTATGAATTTACAACTTTAATGAATGTGGAAACATAATGAATAGTGAAACATGATAATAATGATTTCATTAATTTTTAGGTTTTATTTTATTATAAAAATATATCATTAATTAATTAGTAAAAAAATATTTTTGTTGATAAGTATGAATAAATCCAACTTCTAATAAATTTTTTATTAAATTATAAGGAATAAAAAAAGGCGGAAAAGATTTTGGAAAATAAAAAATAATTGAAAAATGAAGTTAAGTAACCATAATGAACTAATAATAGTCATACTTTGAGACATAATGAATATCAATTCCACTATCATGAAAGTAGAACAAATTATCAAGTCCATAAACATGAGATGTAGAAAATAGGATGAGTTGTTGTATAGAATGATAATATATGAATATTAGAAACAAAAATTGATATCTTTATGTTTATAAATTATTTTATTATAATAGATATATTTTTATAAATTGGCATAACGAATATTAATGAAATTAGAGAAATGTGGTAAGGGTTTTCATCTAAAATTCCCCTTTGTGAGACAAGTTTTGTATTATTCCCTAATAAAATATAAATGTGGTTTATTATAAATTTTTGTGATATAATATTATAAAATATATTCTAATAGTTTTATATTATGTTCCATTAACAGTCCTAAAATATATTATTGATTTATTAATGTGTTATTATTTTTTCAATATTTTTCAATTTTTCAAAATTTATTTTTTGAGTCATGTTACATTATATGAACCACTACACCATTATATAGTGAGATCATTTAATATAGATTTATTTTTATAATAATAATTATATTTCATTGGATTTACATTATAAATCATTTTCTTTTATCCAGGTGGCTATTGATAATGGTGTCTCCCCATGTCTAAGGATTTTTTATAAGGCAAATACCATTATTATAGTTATAATGATATATCCTAAGAACTTCATTCCATTAATGATTTTTTAGACTAATATTTTACCATAAGGTAATTTATGGTCATAATTTAGGAAATGATATTTTTATTCCGTAATTTTTTTCATGGTTTTTAAAAAATGGGTTTAAAAAAATGTTATTTCATGTGTTAAAAATATCCCTTTCATAGTAAAATATCAAGATCCAAACGTCATATAATTTTTAATTTTCAATAATCAAGTTACTATGATTCAATACTATTTTATAAGCAATTTTGTGATTTTTTCATTACTGCACATTTTTAAAGTGATTTTGAAGTTAAGAATAACATCCTCATTTAAATCATTGTTTAAAATGTTTCATAATGGCTCTTCATGTTTTGACATAAATTTTATTTTTAAATAAAAAAAATTATTTACACAATATGGTCTATTATTAAATTTTTATACTATAATATATATATATATATATATATGACTTTTTATTTAACTAATGATACTAACCAATATAATTCATGATCCATTCCTTGGTGGTATCTTTCATGACATAGTTTTAAGGTTGTTTTTGACTATTTCATCATCATTATATTTTATAACTATATGTACAGGTAGATATTATCTTGAAACCATCCAAATACATCCATTGGATGTATTATGATATTTTTTATATGCATTACCAAAATTATATAATCATTACTTTATAGGGTGTGGAAAATGTGTCATACATAATTTAGATTTTATGATTTTTACAAGGAAATAATGTATTTCTATTAAAAACAGGTATTTCCTTATTATTATTTATGTTATTATTTCCTTATAGATGATCATTAGTAGGATTACTATATATTGGTTAACTATCCAAGAACCTCATAAAAATGGTATTTGATCATGTCACCCCATTTATTTTTATGGGGAAATGTACTTCCATTCTAGATGATTTTTTATTATAACATAGGTTAATTGTGTTCTTGATTTTTCAATTCTTATTATATGGATATCCATATTTTATTGGGTATGTGGTTTCATGTGGAATATTATGAATAATTTTATGAATCTTATGGTGAAATAGTTAGAAATAATCTGGTAAAGTGTTTGGAAAAGAATTTTATAGCACCTATAGTCATCAACAGGTCTCACGAGACATAACAAATTCTATTTATTTATTTTATTCCATCACTATTCATCATGTTGGGTATAATAAATTCCCAAAAAAACATAATTATTCAATCCAGAATACATTGATAGTGGGTTATTGATGTCCACCATTTTTTATTCAATCAGTTTGAGATTAGTATTATTGGTATCTATATTTTCATTTTTTGTAATAGATATAACATTCTCAGATTTTAAATTTGATTATTTCCACATGGTGTTTTCCTATTCTTTATCTAATATTTATTGAATATCCATTCAATTATTTATTTATAGATATTTTTTTTCTTTAATTATAGATTGATCTCAACCCTTATAATGATTCCAGTACTCTAAGTTATGTTGAAAAGTTTTATATGTTTCAAGTTATGTAGTATTGAATAAGTGGAAGAATTTTCATGAGATAATGAAACACTTTTGGGATTTAATTATGCTTTTATATATAATATAAAAAATGAACATTGGATTATAAATTAATGGGCTTTATTGGTATATGATGTTTTAAAATTCTTTGGTGTTCAAAATCTAAAAGGATCATCCTGAGGCAAGATATGCATCCATTGTTATGGAATTTATATTTATTGATTGTTTTATATCAGATTTTATATAAAATATCAATGTCTATATTTAAATTAGGATTCTTTGAGCAGTTGAGATAAGAAATTCAGTCCTGGGAATAATAGTTTGTATCAATGGAAATCTTATATAACAGTAAATATTTTGAAGATTGTTTTGGATATTTAAATTGATTATAATTTATAATTTATCATATTTTTAAAGGTATAGGAAAACATTTGTTACAACTATATGTTTAATGATAAGTAAATAAATCACATTATACTTACATCATATGATATAAATACTTCATTGAAGAACTTTATAATAAGATTATGTATTGGATAACAACATTTTGTTTTTCTAGAGTATAGAATTTGCTTAGAAATACATCCATTTCTAGTTATTTTAATGTTGACAAATTTGTGGTGTAGATGCACCTTGGGGTAATAATAGAAAAAAGTTCAGGTGTCGTTTCGAATCAATATTCTATATGGTGCATGTAGAGTGACCCTGAGACTATAGAACATTCAATACACTCTTTTGGGGTATGATTTTGTTAATCATAATAAAATTTAGAACCAGTAAAAAGGATATAATATTGATTTTAACTAAATTGGATGGAGAACCATATAGAAAAATTAAAACAAATAAATATGGATTGAACAAGTAGATTAAGATGATTCCCGAAAAATATAAGATGATAAAAATAACGATTTCATAAGGGATGAACTATTCATATATATGTTTTTATGTATATATTTTGGATATTAGATAAGCATTTTGGTTTTAGTATTTTGTTGGAATATGATAACAATATTGAAGATGAGAATGTCATTTCTATCACAAATAATATTTCATGAAACTGAATAAGGGATTATACATAAATGTTTTTGATCCATAGAATATTTCTAATATGATGAATAAGTGAGTTTCTTATTCCTAGTAATGGTATTATGATTTATATTTTAATACATTTGGAACTCATATCTATTCTCATTAGGGATTGATATTTATAGATATTAACATGCTATACAATATATGGTATGATGATTATGTTAAATATTTATGGAATTTTCATCGTTACATTTACAATAATGGTATGGATACAAAATTTAAATTTTATTATTTGGATTAAAAATAATTTAATGACCTTGTGATATTTTTTTGTTTAATTTTTATCAGAAACAAATTGAGATATTTCTAACTATAATTTTTAATATACACTTAATTTTTTGATAATAATTATTGGTATGATTTTGATTATATATGGAATATTTTAATTGGGATCCACTGGATTTTTAATTTATTAATGATATATTTGGTAAATCCCATCTTATTGATGGGATTTCTATATATATTGAAAAGTATGTGATATAATGAACTTGTGTATAATTACATTTGGAATATAAAGATAATGTTAATTTCATTTGAATATTTATACTCATTGTAGATTAATATATTGGATATTAAAATGTTTTTGGGAAAGATATTCTTTTGTGAAATTTTTTGATGTTTGGAATATATGATTATGGTATATACATAATTTGGGATATTATAATATAAATGATTAATGTTTTTTATGGATTTATATGTTCGAATTTTAGGGAACATATTTCAATTATTATTGTATTTGGAATAATTTTGATAATTTATTGGTATTTTGGGATATACTTTTTTGGAATATTTTCAAAAGAAATTAAAAAACAACTTCAATAGGGAGTAGTGTAAAAAAGGAATGATATAGGTTAAACATACATTTCTGTTTGTTAGACTGATTCATATACATTTTTACTTGTAATAAATATTGGAAAAAATTATAATGTTATTTTTTTCAAATATAGTTATAATGAAAATCTGGAGATCTAGAATTATGATTAATAATGTGAACAAAGATGAATTCCAAAACACACCAAGAAGATAATGGTAGAATCACAATGAAATTCCATGGAAAATGATGATGAAATAAATATGATTCAAAATAATATATGCCAAATATGATGGATGAACCATTAGAACAAATGATATAAATGTGGATTTTAAATTAAACAGACATATATGTTTATGAAAAAGAGATAAAAATAAAATAAAATCTTACATTTTATCCATAATGTTGGGAATTATACGACCCAATGTCCAAATCTATGGTATAATAATGGAGATAGTCACCAAAAATCAGGGGAACAATGAACATACAAAAAAATAAAAATAATGAATATGATGTTTAATTTTAACTAAATATGTTCCATAGTTCTATGTAATGTATGTTCTTCCCCAAAAATGGATATTTACATAAAACAAAACCCACTGTTTGATGACAAATATATAAATATTTTTTTTGTATTTTTTAAAAATTATTTCATAGAGATATGGATCTTAGTATAATTTTGTGGGAATATAATATTGGGTCAATTCTAATTATGAATTTCTTTTAATTATTTCTCATTTTCATAAATCACATTACTTATCCTAAATAAAATTACAATTGTCTAATTGCGTGTGGTTAATTGTGAGTTCCCTATAGATGTTACTATGATTAGTTGAGTCTAACTATAAGAAACAACATTATTTAAGAGGGGGATTATTTGTCATATAGAAATTATAAAATATGATTTACATTAAATAATTTATTTTTGTTGATACCTTTCTCCACATGAATTTTTTTTATATAAAATGTTGAAATATTATGATTACATATAAATATTAAATTATAAATATTGAAAAACTAATTTTTTATTTTGTGGGAATGAATATTACTATAAAATTTATAATATATATATAATAAATGTTACTATTAATATGAATGAAATCCATTTTTTCTTCTTAAATGAATAATATGATCATTTATTATTTAAATATTATATTTCTAAAAAAATTGTATTTATGTCATATGCATTCATTTGTCACGGAAAATATGATTAATGGTAAAATCTGTATTATATTAATCATTATCCAGCACTATTTATTTTATAGATGATATGAAATATGAATAATAATGGTTATTATTTGTAAATATCATTTTCCAATCGAGACCATTTTTAATTTATATTTTATGAATATAAAAATATAGAATTAATAACTATTGGAATGTTAATTTTCAAAAATAACTACATTTTTTGAATACCTCATTTAATTATTTATTGATTATAAATTTTTTATCATATATTGAAAAATGTTAGATTTAGTCAAAACAATAAAAATTTAATGAGACTTATAATTTGAATGATATTTTAATCATATAAGATTAATCAAGAAATTTATAAAAACCATTATGTAATAATATATTAATTTTGATGTCATTTTATTCATTTTAATAAACTCATTGATCATATAACACCTATGGAAAACATTTTTATTTGAATTTAAAATTATATATTAATATTTTCATTGAATAAATTAGATTTCAAGCGTTATTCGATTTCTGATTCATATCAAATCCTCACATATATTATTTTTTATTAATTATATTTATCTATATATAATTAATAATAAATATTATCTTTGATTATATATAAATTGATGTGTGAATATGTTACTTCTCTGAAATATTTTTATGCATTGAACTAATAAAATATTATTATTTACTTATCCGACATTTAGAAATCATAAAAGAAAAATTGGTTTTATAATTAGAAATTTGATGTTTCAAATTATATAATGAGATATATTTTTTCATTAAATTTATTCACATTGGATAAAAATATTGTCACTACAATCTGATTAAAAAATGTTAAAAATTACTTTATAAAGAGGGATTATCCATAAATTTTTCAAAATGATTGAAAATAGTGTGAAGAGGTGTATATAAAAAATTTATAGAAATTTCCCACATTTTCCAAATTGTAATCATGTGAATCATTAATGGTGATATTAAAATATATAAAATAGTCACGCTTTTACAAAACTACATTTTCTTCACAAATAAATTGGTGACGTCTCCACCACTTCAAGATTCACATATCATATTAATTAATCCGTGAATCTCTAGATTTTTTGTTTTTATATATCTATATACAATGTTCAACTAAATTTTCCCACAATTGATTATCCTAAGGACTTCATTTTTAATGAGACATATAATGAAAATTCAAGTCCCTCATGTTAGAATTATCCTGGAAATTTTTTTAATAATTTTCTCATTACAAATTTATTCTAGAAAAACTAATATATTTGTATGAGTAACATTAATATACCATAATTTAAATATATTTATAGAATTATAATTTTTATTCATAAACAATATTCATTAAGAATACAAGATTTTTTTTCGTGAATTATATGGACAATCATATCCATAAAATAACACTCTTTGTCTTACTTCACAACAATAAAACAATGGATACAATAATGATTATAATAATAAATATTATTTTCCATATGAGTAATTTTATAGTAGGAAAATATATAATCTATTTATTATTTTATTATCAAATGATCATCATTATTAAAATCATTTAAATTAAATGAACAAAGAGGATAGAAATTTATTCCAATTTGGAAATATTTCATTATATCTTACTTCATCTAATAAATTATTCTAATATTTATGTGTCCCCATAATGAAAATTATGTAAATAACTTTTATTTATTTTTAATTATATAAAAATCAAACCAACTCAAAATAATTCATTAAATCGTGGTATGACATTCTTTTGGTCAATTTAACAACCAACAGTAAAAATAAAATGATTTTATATATTTAATTACTAAGGGAACATAACTAAATTTATTATTTGATATAAATGATTAATTAATGTTTTGATATTGTTTTAGAGATTTTATATAATTTTTTGATTCATTAATTGATAAAAAACACATTGATTTTTAAGAATCACTGAATGATGCTTCATATAAATTTCTTCATCAATTATAATGACAAAAATACTGATGAATGTATTTTTAATCAACATAAATTATTAGAAAATATCACTATATGTATCCATAATTACCTATAGGTTGTTAAAATTGGAATAATGATGAATATATAAACTCATATTATGAAACATGTACAAATGATCTGAACAATAAACAAAAGATGTAAAAAATAAAAATAATTACGGTTGGAATGGTTTTTTATGAAATGTTTTAATTGGCATAGTTATGAGTATTTTTATATATTAATTGTTAAAAATATATTTTTTATTTATATTGGATTTTATAGTATGTTTTTGAATATTTGGAAATGAGATAAGGGGTTTTGACTCATATTTTTATCTTAAAGTAGTGTCTAATATTAAACCCCAAATATCATGTTTGTGTCTTATATAATTTCTATTTTTTATATTATATTATGAATTATATTTTAATAATATAATTTGATGTTAAATTACCATACCAAATTTTAAAGGGATTTTATTAATTTGTTACTTATGAGAAAATAATTCTCATGATCACAATTTTAAATCATTAATACATGTTACATTTTAAGCACAATTGTTTACATTTATGGTTTTTTCAAAACCCATGGATTATTTTTTAACAAATCATTTAAATAAATATTATTTATAATAAATTAAAATTTAACTTATGCAAATTATTTTTTTAAACATTCGGTTCCTCTATGTTAATGATTTTTTTTAACTAAAATATATATAATATAGTTATAATGATTTATCATGAACATTGTTCATAAATCCATGGGTTCTAACACACTAATTATTTATCATAAGTTATTTTTTTATCCACATAGGGAAAACGTTTTTAGAATACTATTAATGTTTTTTCACTATTTTTTCAATTTGGGTTTTTAAATAAGGTAACTTCAAATATTTAAAATATACCTTTCATAATAAATTTTTTTAACCCACATGTCCATTAGAAATGTATATTTACTTTTCAATTATCTACTGTATTGGAATCTAATAAAATTAATTCTTTATTTAGATTTTATTTAGTTTTCTAATAACTATTTTTTATATGACTTGTAACTTCCACTTTTACCCCAACAATAGAAATGTTTTCTATATCCCCTATTAGTTTTCAAATACATTTTAATTTTAATTTTAAATTATTTCCCTAATAGGGTATATTGTTAAATATTTTTAATCATAAATATATTAATATGTATATGGGGGTATTGAAATCATGATATGAGACATTTTATTTCATAATCCCTTCTAGGGTGCTATTGTTGAAGAATCACACTACAAGGATTATTTTCGATTTCAAAATCCATATCGATCTAAAATAATAGATTAGGAATATTATATTTTTAAATCATCCCCATCATTCCCATGATTGGAATGATATCATGTTATTAATGTATTTTGATATATTTATACTTACTACTATATTCCATGTGAATGTATCATATTACAAAATTAGGATAGAATGATGTTGACCTAGAATAGATTTCATTCAATTCACTAGGTGAAAAATAATGTAATTATATATGTTCTTATTTCAATAAAAATTATTTTGGATACGATTCATTTAACCATACCACGTATTCATATGTTTGGGTTATCATAATGTTATCAATTTTATTGACATGGTGATAAGTATTTGATTACATATGAACTATTTTCCTCTAAAGAAGAATGATTATGTATATGTTTTTTTGTGTATCTCATTATAATAACAGGCCCTTTTCTGGTAAGAAGTTACTTAGGCTGTTTTATAAATGTTATTAATGAAACATAGAGTGATTTCATTGGACATAATTTTGTGGTGGTTGGTGACCATAATTACCTTATTCCATGATAAATCATCAGGTCTCATGAGACATAACATGTTTCGATATATGGTTCATTCATAACCAATTCTTAATGATTTCAATAATATAGTCCCAATAATATGTAATGAGTCTTGGAACATGGAATTTATTGATACTATTTTATGTCCGTCATTATGAATTTTACCAATATATGATTCATATTATTTATATCCATATTCTCATTCAATATTATTGATATAAAATTATATCACTTTCATATTGATTATGGATACATGTTGATTACCTATTTATTTTATACTATTTATTCCATGCCTATGAAATGATTACATAATTTATATCTTTCATGTAATTATTGCTTGTGGTCACCCATTTTTATGCTTCCATTTCCTTGTTAATAAAGAGAAGTACCCACATGGCATGTTTCAATGGATATCACCAGTGGAATAAATTATGTTATATGCTAATCTATTATCATATATTTTGTATATTCTTTTATGTAATGTAATATATATATATATATATATTGAGAAAGAAATGAGATTTATTAGATTATGTTGTCTCCTAATTATCTAAATATATAAAATTGAAATGATACTATGGATAAATGATTTTAAATAATTGATATTGATTTTGTAAGTACTAGTTGTTATATAAAATATTTTATAATGGGAATAAAAGAGTCATGGTAACCTATGCTTCTAGGATAATTGGATCTAGGAGAATGGGTTTTGAGAATCATACCCAGACTTTTTGTGGCAAAAGTTTTAATAAAATGAGGGATCCCTATATTAAAATCCAATGCGGAAATAATGGTCATGGTTTTCCCAATAGAACCAAATTGGACTAGTGTTTAACTGGTCAGATGTTGTCCACCAGCTTATTATAGGAAAACTCGTATACCATCCAAAACATGGTGACTACAGGCTATTGAAATATTATTTCATGGTTACACCATACCTTCTCAATAATTCCCTCAAACCTATGTGACAATTTTCAAGCATCATTATTCATAAAAATCATATCTTTTTATATGTTCCAAATAATATAATTCCCATCTAAATCCAAAAGAAAAAAATATTTCTTAATAGAATGGAGGAAATTCATGTTCACATTAAAATGTGTTGTCCCTATAATAACGAGAATAGAAATACTTAAAGTATCACTAATTTATTTTAGTAATTGAAAAAAATCAATTAAATTTTATATACTGGTATGCATACAGCTTGGAATATGGTATAGGTGTAGTGTAAGACCACAAAGTTTACCCATCAACATAATAAATAATTGTCTATGATCAACTTATACCATCCATATAAGTTCACTCCCACATTACTAAATTTAATCACCATTATGAGGGAATGATATGTGATTCAAAAAATTTGATATATATTATTACCATGTATCCATATAGATCAATAAAATGTTATAATGTTGTTATTTCTTTCACATTGATTTGGTATTGTTATTGAGGGATCCAATGATAACTGGGAAGAAATATCTAAATATGGATCATAAGATTAAGGGTCCTTTCATAAACCATAATGTTTACTAAAATATATGTTATTAATAAATACCGTTGATAGGAACACATCATTCCTCAAACAAATATAAGGATTATAAAATAATATATTCCATGACCTTTATGTCAGATCACAGGTCTAAGATGTAAGAACCAAATCTATGTAGATTTAATGTCCTAATCACGTGAAAATAATCTATAGGACACATCATCATCACTTTATAACTTTAATATACATTTACAATGGAAAATATGGAAGTAATTAAAATGCATGGACATTTCTTAATCATGTAATAGAAAACTATATAATGATATTCTGCTCTATTTAGAGGACTTCCATCATCAGTGTTGGTTTTCTACTACATCTACATTAAAAACATGGGGATTGATTCCCACTTCATGGTATACATAGGGATGTCAGAATATACTATATCCATACTATCCAAGAATCTCCAATCAACACCATATTTTTGTAAATTGAAATAAAAATGTCTCGATTCCATTCCCATTGACCCAAAAATTCGATTCCTAACTCAAATGAATAAAAATATATGTTGTCTGAATTTAATTTTCAAAAACAGTTGGGTCTAAGAATCGTGACCTAATTATTTTATAGTCAATTTGAAATATATTTTTTTGTTGAGGGGACTCATCTTATATATAATCATGACATGTTAATAAAATTATTCATTATATGAGAACTCGAAAGGATCATCCGTTATTATATCATCATTGACATTAAATTGGATTCAATTCCATGGCCTAATATTCAAAAACAGAAACTGGTCGAAATCCCATAGTCCAAGAATCTTGGTCATAAACTATGTAAATATTTGTCTGGAGATGTTTCTTAGTAATATAATCAATTTTCTATCCTCAAATAAATTATGTTCATGTTACATTTTTCTTATCATGATTTACCTAATTATAGTTCAGGTTATCATCATAATAAATTAAATGACACAACCTCGCAGGTATCTTCGCCACAAATATAAAATTGTACCCTATCCCCCCAATGTACAGACTTCAATAACCAATTACATTCCAATGAAAATAAAAAACCCATCAAATTGAAAACCAACAGAGCATTGTCTGGGAAAAAAATTTGTCCTAATTTAGAAAACACACCCATCTATGGAAATTAAAAAACATAGACCATATAGTGAAAAAGTTTCAAATATTTCAGGGTTGATATATGTGAAAATTTAAATTTCATGATGTTCTCATTGAACTCACTTATTTTGGAAACATATCTATAATAATTTTCAACCATTTTCTACCTCCTGATGTCTTCAATGGGGTAAAAGAATATAAAACACACATCAGCTTGTATTTTTACCACTGTATTATGAATGTTACCTTTTTTAATGGTAAAATATATATCACTATAACATCTATAAGTCATCTATCAAATTATTTCCATATAATATTAAACAACATTCATGGTCTAAGAATGAGTACCTTAAAAATTATGTATAACCTAGTGAGGGATTCTTGTGTGGATATCTATCTCTTGACCATCTAACCACATTTTAATTTTCTTACATATTGGGGTTCCCATAAAATCACAACCCATTATATTAGATAAATCTATGTATCCATAAAAATTATCTACTCCATTCATGGTCACATATTGAAATTAATATGTTCTTCCATTATACCTAGTTTATAATGATAATATACAACAATAATAGGACAAAAAAAGTGTTAAAATACATAGAAAATATTTTGATACATTTCAATAAATAATTAATTTATCTCCCCATTCTTCTTTGATAGGATATACCCCTACTTAAATTTATGAATAATCTATATCACTAATTTCATGAAATTAAAATATCTGGATTCCAACGTCCCTCTATATTTTTTGATTCTTGAACCCATGATTGATGATTGGACCACAATAATTTTTCTAATGGATATGTCTTCATTATTCCACAAAAATAGTGAAAATCCGCTTTCATTAGGTTAATTGATCTCATGGGTAATTGAGTAATCTCTCCTCTGATAAGACTGGTGTATCCATCATATATACATATATTTCCCACTTATACTCCTAAACACATTGTGAATTAAAACATATACTATTTAACTCTACCTAAGAATCCTCTCATAATTTCCATCCCAATTATAGTCTCCAAAAATTTAGATCATAAACATCCTCAATTACTAAATTTGATTCCATGAGGTGATGATTGATATCCTATATGTCCACACCTACAATTTATTGAATATACCCTAATGGAGATCTAGGGACAAGGGATGGTTCCCTTTTTTCAAACATGGATAATAGGTGATCAAATATTTTATCACCTTATCATTGATGGTGTGGTAGTGGGGCCTAATGGGAAAAATGGAATGTAGTAATTCAATACCATATTATTAGTATAATGTGTGGTTTTTATATTTCATATAATTATTAACATTAATAAAAAAACATATTATTTTTTAATAATTAAATACATGTAGTGTTTCCCCACCAGTAAACCAGTGCGTGTCAATGAAGAAAGTCATTCCTATGAAGACATCCACCACCCAATCTATCCATTGAAGGGACATTACCAATGGGTGATATATCATTTCATACCATACCATTCCACCATTGTTTGTTCCCTCTTGATTGGATTGAGTAGTCATATTAATGTCCGTATTTCCACATCATGAATGGCTCATGATGGCTTGTGAGATGTAATGGTTTGTTTTCCCATAGGATTTACTCACCATATATTTTCCTAAAAGGGACAATTTATAGTGATAATAGAATGACTATAAATTATAAAAACCCCATGATCCATGCATCATTACCATCAACTACAAGAACCTCATTTTTATGGGAAGAAAATTCATTTTAAAAAGAATGTTTGGTCTCACTCATCGCATAACTTTTGTAAGGTTTTCTTGATTCCTCATTGATAGATCATATCAATTCAACAGTCTAAACTCAACGAAAATAAAATATGAAAACTATGTTTTTGTTTGAATATATGATAAAAAAATTAACTCAATGACTTTATACTCCCTTAAGAAAGGATATCAAAACTACAATGATTATTCCAAATCATATGACATCAAAATATAGGATACATCAAATAATTTTCTATGTGGATGTCCTCATTATCATAATGATGATTATATTCAACCACATTAACCATCAGAGTTTTTTATTAGATTATTCACATTGAATATTATATATAGGGATTCAGGTATCTCATATATTGGGTTTTTTCATAGAACCCCCATTTACCTGACTGCTTTCAGATAACTGGTGGTCCTTTTCTATGATTCATAGAATCCATATGAATCGGGACGCAATCGTAGTCACTCTTTAATCATCTAATCCATTATCAGAAATTTTTATTTACTCTTTTAGATAAACAGTAATTATATTCATATATGTGATTAAAAATCTATGAGTATTTTTCATGAAATGGACATCTCTGTCCCTTCATTCACCTTAGCATCATATTAAATACTAATTCATTGAAAACATCTCCTTCATATATTATTTATCAACTTCAAATAGTAGACACACTCTAGTACATTACTGAAGAACATAAACCATGTTAACCCCTCTTATAAGGTCATATATGTGGAATATATCCTTATAGACATCACTAATGTCATAAATTCCTACTAACTTATTTAATTTGATTACCATGACCCTAGAAGTTGTAGCACATCTAAGTAAATTTTTCCAAACCATAAACCACATCATCCTACATGATGAATCTATTTTTTTTAGAATTTCTCTCCCAACACACTGGGATCCAATAAACTCATTCATTATTTTCCACTCATATACTTTTTACACTACAATACTTAAGGTCTAATATCTATAACTATAATCTGATATAACATTCTAATAATAGTTATAAGACCAAAACTAAAACCTCTTATTTTCTAACAAACATGACTGTAATCATACAATAGAATGTGGTATAAACTCTAATTATGCTAAAAATTAAAAAAGGGTTGCCTGAAAAACTGAACAGTTATCGTCCTCATGTCCCCATTGTTGACTTGGGAAAAGTAAAAATGTAAAGGAAAAATATACACATCACATGGGAATCATTGTTGATCCTATGAATATCCCTAGTTTTTCTCACTAAACCCATGGCTTGACGAAATACATTGATCCTAACATTCCCCCATTTTACAACAAGTCATCGTTATAAGATATTAAAATGTATTGATTTAGTCCTTAAAAGGAGAGAATAAATGTTAATATCTCAAACATTGTTTAATGACCACAAATGGTCCCCCGTTATTCTAAGAATAATGACTTTAAACTATAGTCAGATCCCTAAAGGACACCTAAATCAGTTTTAGTTTTCCTAAATCATTATCATGTATTTTTTGTCACCTGATAAGATATTGGAAACCTCCACCCATGTCCAAGTTTGATGACCTAGAACTCTATGGCACTGAGGATGTATTTGGATCCCTCAAGTATTTCCCATACATTCCATCTCTCATCAAATTTTTAAAAACCAATAAAACATGTTTTATATCAATGACATAAATAGTATATTCAGGAATGATATTAAGGTGGTTGGATATATCTTTGATATTCTTATATAACCTAAAAACATTGATTCTGTAGAGTTTTCTTGTTACCAAACCTTTTTTATGTCTTAATGTGCCCCCATGATGTGATGGTACATGGCCTAATTTTACTCAGGATACATCCACTGAATAGTCTCTATGAGGATATTCAACAATAGATCTTAGCTTCTATATGTATAATATTATAAATGATCAATACAAAATTTCATTTCCTCTATTATGTTTTAGAATATAGCCTATTCTATATGCAGAAAATGGTTAAAGGTGACCACTATCCTTCCAATCACCAAATTGTAAATTTTTATTTTATATTGAACAAAAAACCATCATCCATTACTCCTTTCTAAAAGAGGTTTATTAAATCATTTATTGATCCTATTTTTCCCCTATATATTGTTGGTAGGTCAAGTCAGTATTAAGAAATCATTTATAGCCTATCAAATCTTGATCATGAGTTATATTAGTGTTTTCAGAAATCATACAACCCTGAGTCAATATCCTTATGAACTCTCATGTGACATGAGAATATTTTTTTAATTCCCCCTATTTTTCAGTAAATTAATTTCTTATGTTTGATTAGCGATTTTTAGATGTTTTTTCACAGCATTATGATTTAGATAACCTCTATTTTATCATCAATGTATGAAATTAAACTCCATGTTTAATTACTCTTCCCTATGAAGTTAAAATATATGGTCTATTACCTAATAT
Organism: Viscum album; assembly: GCA_963277665.1. NCBI lineage: Eukaryota > Viridiplantae > Streptophyta > Magnoliopsida > Santalales > Viscaceae > Viscum > Viscum album. The sequence goes on along the minus strand of OY728121.1, from coordinate 1,701,875,856 downwards.
ATGACATAATACAATAGATTCCTTAATCCCATCCAAGGAGGAATACATTTATACAGTGTTCGGAACCTATAATTATAGCTACTAGAATTATGTATTGAACGATTACAACCTTATAGGATACGTTGAGATATTTTGAAACCTAGTTGTGGACTTTATAATCGATGTACTATATATCCACATTTAGGAATTTGAGACTCTCTGAAAAATATTATGATTTCCACTTTCACAAATCATCTCTAGGGTGAATCATCATACTATATATAAGATTTTGGTTTGTGAAAAAAATGTATGATTAGGCTTCGATAAGGTGGTCGAGGTCTAATTAATCTTTTGTTATTTTTTCACTATAACTTTCTCTATTATTTTATAAATATTTTTAATACTCAGATATATATATATATATATGTGGGTTCTAGGTCAAAGAACCTAGACCTTATACTGTAATTTGTTTCCCCCTCCAGCCATCCATCAGGTAATTGAGTTTCCTAATTGACATTACCTCCTATCTTTGAAAAGTTCAATTTATATTATCTATATTTTATTACATGATATATGATAATAACTATTTCTCCCAATCGTATTGATCTCCTGATCTTAAATTGGAAACATTTATCCTATAACCATGAACATAAAAAGAATAACTCACTAGTTTGAGATTCAAAACCTTTAAAATCACAAGAACATTCTCTTGTATGCACAACCATAAATGTAATAGAATTTAATCCATGATTTTTGGACTTATTTATTTTCCCCTATTGTTCAATGTTATATAAAAATAATCTATGAAGCATCAGTCTCTATCAATTTTCACTAATGATTATGATTGATTTTTTACATCTCATGCCTCTATTTTGGTTTTAATAAACATTTTCCCCAGTAGAACACATTAAATATATCTGAAAAGTAGTCTATATAAATATGCTTGAATTATAGGGAGAGTTCACTCAGAGTGTATAGTTGTTCATTATTCTCCCTATCACACACTAATATAATTTTGGTCTATATAATTTGAAATGTTTACAATTTCATTCATCAAAAAGGTATCCAATGTAGTGATGGTACATTTCTGAAATTGGATCACCTCTTATGTAGTGAAAATAACAAAAATAATTATCCTCACCCAGGAAAGGAATCCCCAATATAAACAAAACCTAGCCTAAATTGGATCATTATCCATCCAAGTATCATTTTTCGAACGGCGATAATTTATTGGAATGTACATGTAACTTGATTTTGGAAATTTTCAATGGTATTCCTCATCCAAAATGCCTATACTATTAATAAATAATGACACATGATGTCACAATTCACTTTTACCTGCATTCCTTTTTATCAAGTAGATCTCTCACTTTGTTAGAGCTGTTCCCTCAAATTCCATTAATATTTTTATTGAATATAAAATCATTAAGTCATACCAATATAATTAAAAAATAATATTAATTATATTTTGGTTATTAATGAAAATTCCAAGAGATAATGATAAAACCAACTGTAAAACTATCATATGATTAAGTGACCATCTATTTTTCCCATGAATCATAGACTATGTATAGATCATGTGGGAATAGATATTTATTTTTTTTCTAATAAAAAACAACACTTAAGAATCAATACATGAAACAGGGGTATTAGATATATTTTATTTATTAAAAAAATATATTGGTTCATAAACACACTAGAGCCATCCAATTGACATAGTAATTCCACTAAGACATGATATATAATATATCATACTCTATAATAGATATACATTCTTTGTTTTTATTAGGAAAATATTCCTCCTAGTCAACACTGTTTTATCATCCTCATCCTTGGAAGAAACCATATTTTCCCCATCCATCACCAAGCATGTTTTAGTCCTAAACTCTTCTTGGAAAGATGCATCCAATAGAAACATATCTTTTTCTATGTCCTAATGCATCCATTGTTGGATGATAAATCCCTATTTCAAAGTGACAATAGCATCACACTAAATTGATACATCTATTAACAATACCTTTTCCATATCCACTGAATATTTTTCCTTGATATCACCATATATATTCACATAATTTTTGACATCAAAATGTTTCTATAATGTGTTCACCCTATTAGATATCAAGTGTTAGTCTAGGACATGGAGGGAGAGGTAGTATACCTAAAAAATATGAATATTCACCACCCAATGGTGAAGAGATCCTATAAATCCATCTAAATCTGTCCATCAGTATTTGTGATGATGTTGTAGATTCTTATTCAAACCCATACTTAGACTAACAATTTCTCCTCATCAATGTTTGACTAAGAGTACTCATGATTGCTAGATGGTGCTGACTATTACTCGAGGAATGAAAAACATATATCGAATGTGGGGTCCTCTGGTTGGATCCTCTCTAATGGAAAATTCTATATTATAATGATATTAATGAACTAATATGACCCCTCATCATATGATAACACTTCACTAATTTTATGTTCCTCTTACAAATCAGTTGTATCCCCCTGGTTTGACGAGCTTCTCTTCCAAGAATGATATCATTCCCACCAAGGAAGATATATTTGTCGAGATCAATTCAATATCTGAGTAAAGGTAATGATCTTTAGAAATTGTATTGGAGCACTAGTGTTTTGGAGTTTCAAATTAGGTGGTTAAGATATGGATGGGATACCAAATACTCTCTATCATAGTCAGCCTCTTTGGGTGATGCATTCTCATATAATACCATAATAGATACTTTATTAATTTATCCCACATAATCTAATAGGATAGAAACAATAATAAAAAGAAAATACTAACATGAGTTGAAGGTTGTGACTAAATCTATCTTAATTATCATTTCAACCTCTATATCCATAGAATCTACTATTTGTTTCCATGAATATCATACATAAATATTTAATCATCTTATATCAATATTCCATACATATAACAATAATACTAACATGAGGATTTTAGGGGTTCAGTTATATTTGATACTAGATACAATATCATACTAATAAATAATTGATCATTAATGTTTCCTACAATTCCATTCACTCAATATACCCTTAATCGAAATTTATTACATAATATCTTCATTTATTCCCTAGTGAAAATAGAATGTGATGAATGGGAGAGCATAGATGATCTGTAAGGTTGAACATAAGAGATATCAATTAATTATTATAATTGAGAGTATGTATAATATTACTAGTATAAGATCATTACATAAATATGTCATACACTATTTTTAATAGACCATTAATTAGTAATCATGGAATAAGTATGGGTAATAATATATATATATATATATTATTATAGTGAGGATCATTAATAATTAATCATGTTCCATGAGAACGTATCATATGAATAATACATATGTTTTTTTCATATACATATAAAATATTTAATTAGCTCTATAGTCAAAGATCACATCATTGACTATGTCAGTGGATTGGGATTACTCTAAATTAAATAATTTACATCATCCATGTTCAATCATTGGACAATCGTTGTGGAAAATGTACCTTACTAAAATTGTTTTACTCCATATTCAATTATCTATTACCTAATGAGATACCAATTAGTATCCAATGCATTGGTGGGATTTATAATGTTGGGACATATCTCCTATCATCAAATTTAAACATATTTGTTCCAAAAGATCATAAAATATTCATCACATTATAATAGAATATCTAATTCAAAATATATATGTTTAATAAACAAATCATCATTGGATAATCATATGTCATCTATTGAATGGAAGTGGATGGTTTTATAAGATCATTAACTATCTAATTATATCGTAATTAACCTATTGGAATGAAATCAATTTCATTTTATCGTATTAAGATCATGAATATTATAATTAATCTAAAAATGTCAATCATATCATTAGAGTATATACCCAGTGAAACATAATAACCCATAAAATAATTTTTACGTATATAAAAAACCCCTTCTTGAAAAATGTTTAAATTTATATTGACAATCAATAAAAAATATATATTTTCATTTTGGTATTTATTTAAAATATATTCCATACTAATTTATAAAAATATTTTATTGTAAAATAATAATTCAATAATGAAATGGAAGATTTCATGAAATCAATAGTCATAGATATTTAATGGTCTTTCAATTGATAAAAAATTAAAAAAAATATGATTCTCATTTTTTTGTAAAAATTCATAAATAAACACATCAAATCCCATTTTGATAATTCATTTTGAAAAATAATGAAATTAAAGAAATATATGATTGAAATTGAAATCTAATAATAATTTTATTACATAAAATATATATCCTAAAAATATTTTTATGATAGTGGACATGTACGAAAATTTTTGTCAATCAGAGAGGTAATCAGGTTAGTTTGACATAAAAAATATCAATATCTTTTAATACCAATTGTTGTATAATGGAAATAATTTATATAAATTAATAAAAAAGCTATATGAGATGAAATTTATGTGGTTTAAAGGGTAAAATCCATAAAATATCTCAAAATGGAACCTTATCATATGAAATCATAAAATGACATTATGTTGTGACATTAAACCTAACCTCAAGCCTTATCATGCTACATATGAATTAAATTCCATTACATAATAAATACTTATTAAATATATATATATATATATATATATATTGAAAAATCATATTCATAAATTACATACTATGTATCATTCAATTATAATTTTTTTTAAATTTACTAACAAATTCAACCTTAAATTGGTCATTCATGTCAAAGCATTTCTATCATTCATGCATGTTTTTGTTCGATGTATATAAGAGTTATGCCACTTTAGTTATTTTATTATATCATGAACATGAAACATGGTATAAATATATTATTAATTAATTATATATATTATTATTAAAATTTTTAAAAAGTTGTGATGTAAAATATTTCAACAATTTATGCTGGTGGTTGTCCAGAGATACACATAGTTGTTGTTTTATAACTTTGATTAACAGAATGAATCAAAGGTACATAATTATTAAAAATTAAATAATAATAATTATATCATAAAAATAAATATATCAAATTAATAAATTATTATTAATATAAATATGAATATCAAATTAAAAATGAATCCCATCATTTTGTGGACATGGTATTCCACATGCACACACTACCAATGATATCATTTCAAAATGGATGATTAGGATATAGAAATCTAGTTTCACTTAATCATAATAGAATTTAATTATGATAAGATATTATATAATTTTTTTAGGATAGATATAATAGAGTTATAATATGTAGGAGATGATATAATATTTGAATGATTTTGTGTGTGATAATGGCTTCTAATTTTAGAGACCTTCTATTGCATTTGACTTTAAGTAATACTTGGATGATCATAGAGTAAAAATGAGACATAGATAATGAAGGGATAAAAAATTTTAAGGTTCTCTTGTTGTTATTGGAAATGAAAGGTGGTTTATATTGAGTGAATAACATAATAGAATAAGATACATTTAATAGTTAATGGGAGTTATATAGAATGAATTTCAAAAAAAAAGTAAATAAAATAAATAAATAATTAATGTTAATGATGAAAAGAATGGATTATAAATAATATACAAGATATTATTAGACTATATTTATTTAAAAAATAATATTTTTATAGGTTAGGTGTAAATTTTACCCGTATATCATAGATTAATCACCGTGGTATACCCATTAATACATTAAAAATTTTCAGAATTTTTTATTATTAAAAACTATTTAGAAAGAAACGAAATGTTTTATATTAAAAATAATAATTAATTATTATTATAAATAATAATTAGATTTTATCAAATTCAATTACAATAATTGGTCCAAAAAATTTAATAAAACATGAAAAAAATATCATCATTTTCTAGAAATATGTATTTTTAATCACATTACTATGTTTAACAAACTTAATTGATATGAAAATATAAATAGATTAATTTTAAAATACTTGTTTCAATTATTATTATATATATTTCATTTATATAATTAATAACTAGTGATTAATGTAATTAAATATGACTAATAATCATTGAACATTGATAAAAAATGTTTTTTAAAATTAACTATTGTTTCAATGAAATGGATTTATTTTCAACTCTAACTAATCGAAAACGAAGGGATTCATTTTCTACATGTGTAAAAAAATAAATCCATATTCTTAGTTATAATTTTTTTTATAAATATTATTAATTAACCATTAAATAAATTATACATGATAAGTGGAAGGCTGATAATGAAAATATTTCAATGTAACACTTTTGGATCATTAATAATAATTAATTGAATTTGAATTTTTTTAGAATTATATATCATTTAAACACAATATAATATAATTGATAAAATCACATTTGTATGTTAAATAACTAATTTTAGTGTTTCATATCATTATATATATCTATATATTTAAATTTATGAAGGAGAAATACATTTAAAAATGTTATGTTGTTATATAGACAACCCCTAATAAAAATTTATGCTTAAATTCCATCACATTAATAAAAAAACTAATTACACATTTAAACAATAAAATGCATATGATACCACATATATTTCAAAAAGTAATGGTTTCACTACAAAATAATGACTATGTGAGTGATAATGTTCCATATGACTATATCTCTTCGATCTTGAAATTATATATGTTTTTCCATCTTTGATATTTAATGGCGTAGATGTGTGACATAAAATTTAAGTACAAGTGATGGATATGTTATATAGTTTATCAATATTTATACATGTAACACATCATGAAATCAAGTGATGTTTGGTGGAAGAAACAAGTCATTAGAAACCATCTCAATAAGCTCAAGAACTTATATAGGAGTGATATGTTGAGGGATATCATATCTTTCATTAAAAATAACATAACCTTGTTTCAAAGAGGTATTCCTCAAAATTAAATTAGTTGATTTTAAAAACTATATCACATTGATTATTTTAGGTATAATGTTTCTATTTATAGTAAACTTAACTGATGTGCTCACCAATTTCTATATCCTTCTCTAAAATTTCTTCATCTAGCACATGTGCAAATAATTTTTATTTCTATATTCATTCGAACACATTAGAGATATATAAATCCTACCATAGTTGTATTTGTTAAGATAAAAATAAGTGATCATATTAATTCCATTTTTTTGTTTTAAAATAGTAATAGATATTGTTTTCAATCCCAATCACTATTGGAATATATTAAAAATTCCCTAAAAATTTGTTTTATAGATTATATTTTCTACTTAAACTATACATCTATATAAGGATGATATTTAGTGAAAAATTGAAAAAAAATTTCAAATAACGAAAAATTATTCTATATAAAATCAATTTAAACCTCATAACCCTATATAAATAGTATAATATTCTATTGCAAGTAACCCAAACACATACATAATATGTATCATTTAATGTAGATTGAGTGGAAAATCATCTCCTAATGGAATAAAATTGGATATACATGGTAAGGTGTTTGAATAAAAAAATCAATGTAATTATTCCATTTTATATATATTAGGGAGTCCAATGTATTAATACATTATTACATTTCCCCATTTTTATACTATTTTGGGTAATATTTTAACCATCATATTAGTCATTTGTCCCTCATCCTTAAACTGTAATAATACCAAGAATTGAGTTACATAATTTAAAATATCACTATTTAGAATACCCCAATAAAAAATACATAAATTATCTATACACATATATATAATGATAAATAAAAAATATTAGTAGTCATCATATTCATGTGGCTCTCTATTATGTTGTCGTATAATAGTAGCATATAATTAGTTCTTATATTTAATCATTCTATAAAAATTATGGTTGTTATCATGAAAATTTCCCACATTTTTTATACATCATAATATTCCTCTTGAACTTTATTAATCATATAATGGATATCTAGCTGAACATCAGTCATATAATGTTAAAACAATTCCACACTAATCTTGATTTCAAGACCCATTTTCTGAAAACCTATAAGTATTAGACCTCATATAATCAACATCATGGATAAACTAGTATGGTATTTATGACTTTGAGAATCAAACACCTTGATCCCCTACTGAGGGTGGTAAAACATTGAGTAGTCATAATAATCAACTAAAATAAATAATCTCATTTTTGTGAATATTATTCATCATATTTTGAGAATATATACATCAGGGCTTTATTATTTGTATATATATCACTTCATTAACAGTAATGATAATTCCTCCATATTTTTAATGCCTAAATTACTACTATATATTCTAAATCAAATGTTAGTTAATTATTCCTTGAGTTTTTAACTAGTATGTAGAAAAAAGTCTCACCATATCATTAACTATTGGGATTCATCCTAGTCCCCTAGTCAATGTGTCCATATAGAATAGAAAATTATCTCGAATATAGTATAGCATGGGAATAGTTGTAATGAACAAAATTATTTTTATTTCCATGATTTTTTCAAACATTTATCTATCTGAAATAAATTTTCTTCATTTCTAGTAAAAATATTTATTGGATTTGACATTGATGAAAATTTCCTTGTAAACTATGTATAGAATCCATGTGACTCTATTGAACTATGAATATCGGTCATCATTTTTGGTCAGGTACATTGATGAATACCTTATATCATTTAAGGATCTACTTATTTACCCTATATTGAGATTATATGACCCATGAATGAATCATTTTGATGCCACAATTTTCACTTTATTGAATTTTTAATACATATTATCAGTCTTAATTGTTCTTCAATAAAATATTAAAATGATCTCTATAATCATCCTAGTTATAGTAATATATAATAATAACATCTAAAAATACTACCACAAACTAGATGATGTAAGTCAAAAAAAATTCATCAATGAATCTATAAAGACAATATATGAATTTGTAAGTCCAAATGGGATCACTATAAATCCATTTTGAACAAACTACAAACAATGGGTTTTGTTTCGTACATCACCAATTTTTAAACACATGTGATGATATCTAAAAAGAAGTTTAATCATGGTAATATAATGTGAAATTCCTATTTAATCATTAAATTCACTTATAAAAATTAAATCTTATTTCATGCAAGTTATCATTTCATGTTCTCGATAATCTATATAATGATGAATATATCCATGTTTTTTTTATGAAAATGAACATGTGAAATGAATGGTGATGCACTTGTCAATCCTAATTGCTTATCAATATCTTCATATCTTCTATTCATTAACTCCTTTATCTCAAAAGGGGGTTTTTAGACAGAATCTTTGATATAGGTATTACACTAGGTATAATATCTTTTGAATACTCAAATTCTCTAATTTGGGGAAGATTATGAATGACAATAATAAATAATTTTTTTAATCCAAAAAATGGTAATATCTTTAACGATGAGTTATTAACGATGAATTTTTGGTATCTATTTCTCCAAAAATGTTGTAAAAACAATATAATGGATGTAATTTCTATATTATGTTAATATTCATCCTTACAATAAATTAATAATAGGATGATTCAAAATATAAAACATTACATCCCTTAATCAATAATTTTTATTGGATCTCTATATAGAGAGAGACCCATTATGAGTCCAAAATCACAAAAATTTTAAAAAGTGGTGGAAGAAAAATATTTATTGGAAGAACAATAAAAATAACTATTAGAGAGGTGATAAAATATTGAGATGATATCACTGTTTCATTATGAGTTTATTACTACTATGTCTACAATGAATATTTCATTTGTCAATGTGATGACCTTATAAAATTTTTCTGATATAAATTTTTCCATACAGGTTTAACCAAATAATTTGTTTTCCATTCTATGTAGGATGGTTTATGTGTGATTTAACATGTAATTCCCATGATCACCTTTATCAGTTTTAATCACATGATATTTGACATTGTCTCTATGGATAATAGGTTATTGAAATATATTATTATCATTAACCATTGAAATTGAACACTGATTTGAATAATGTCCATTATTCATACAATAATAACTTTGGAGTTTGGGTGGAACATTGAGTTGAGATTTCTCAATGTCATTGATTGTCCAAAATAAATCAAATTATTATTCGGTTTCGTAATTCAATAATTTTCAACACAAAAACAATTTACCAAAAACCATATGTAAATTTCATTTTTTTTCCTACTAGAATAATTAAATTATATTCTATCTATTATAATTCATCTATGGGTTTTTATTATTATAATTTTCTCGAAATTTAGTAAATCTATTATTATCCCCAGGTTAATGAGAATAATTAGAACATCTCATATCCATTTGAACAACAAAAAATATATAAATATCCATCCATTGAAATCAAAGTATCTTATTCCAAATTCAATTTAGAGATTTCTTTATCAATCCACTAATAAATTGTTTATACTATCATTTATGAATGATGATAAAACTGGTTGCATATTAGGCATTCTAGGGGAAAATTTCAACAAGTAATTCCTTTTAAATATTTTTTAATTTTTTAGGGAAACAATATTCGAAAAATATAGTAATATACACATCCTCTTTCAAGGATTAAATTTATTCCACATTTCATATAATTTTAATAAGAGTGAAATATTGAAAATATTGTCCTTGAAAATGAAACACATTAAAAATATCTTTTTAGTGGGCTGAGGATTTGAGATTAGAGAAAATGAACTCAATATAAAGGAACGAATTCTCTATAATATGAGAATTTGATGAAAAATATAAGGAATATTGTAATTTCAACATAAAATAATTAATAGTGATTTCTTCCATTCTTAGGTTTTTTTATATTCTACACAATTCAGGTTACCAATCATCATATGAGTGTATTGGAAGTGCATAGAACAAATATTTATCATCCCAACTCACATATAAACTTTAATATAAAGAGTATGTAACTTTCATTCATTTTGACATTTATTGTTCTCAAATTTCCTCCTGGATTTCGCCACCGCCTAAAAAAATCATATAATGAGTACAATATCAATAATAAATGTTAAAAATAATATCATTATGAAAATAATTTTTATGATCACCTAAATTATTCCACCTCCATTAAACACATGATAATTCCGATTCATCCCATAACACTATGTATTGGCATATGTTATTGCAGGTTATATATTCTATTTCATAATAATGGTTCATGAAGGGGATATTAATTTCATAAATCATATTGAATGATGATGTGTAGCGAGGATTATATATTTTTCCTACTCAGTATGAACCAGTAATGATAGAATAAATACCCATTCATCCCCTCCTTGATTTTTTACACATAGTTTCATCTCTTCCACAACTGCATCAACTATGTAGAATCAAGATATGAATGTATTTTCAATGAAAATCATTGGACTTTTAATAATATAACATTATATGTTCTAATATAATTATGGTTATACTAACGGTTCTAACTAACAGTCTCTATTCATAATATCCAAATAAAAATTTACCACCATCTAATACCAAATTATGTGAATTGATAATAACATACACAAATATTTAAATATTTTAGAGTAATATTAAATTTATTTCATACTAATGCATTAGTATGTAAGGTACTAGTTAAGTGTCTTTGGATACTACATTTATGATCATCCAAATTTATAATTTACCGTCATGATCTCCTAAATAAATATTCTCTCATTTTACACCTTATATATATTTAAAAAATAATAACATTCTTTATAACCTAGTAAAAATGAAAACGTATGAAAACGAGAGCTCATATTCTCATAAAGTGTACATATAAGAAATATTATTAATATATAATATGTTAGAATTTGAATTATGTAATGAGAATGTGATCATTACAAAAGAAAATCAGAGACAATAAGACAAATATCCTTAATCCTAAAATTGTGCCTCAGTTTTGGGATAAAAAATATATAAGTTATAGGATTTTTTAATAATAAATAATCAATTATGTCTAATAATAATTCGTTTTAATAATACACCATATATTTTTAGGAATATAATCCATGAAAATTATTTAAATTTCAACTATTCAATGAAAATACAATTATATTGGATTAGGTTAAATCCCTACTAAATCATTTACTTGTTGAGGTTTTACTCCTAAGATTATCATATTGGATATATTTAGTTATATAACTAGGTTGACACATCATTTTGAACCTTTCATATATTGAGACATCATTCATTACCCAATGAATTATTGGGATACATAATTCTTGTTTTATCCATCACATAATTAAAAAAATAAATATATATTTAATCAGATCATTTTGAATTAATCATATAATTATATCATTCATGGGTAAAGTGAATGGGTTACAAAAATATCTCATAATAATGGGATTATATTTCATAAAAATAATATAAGAGGATTATACCATAAGAGCATTTATCATGTCAGACAAGATTATTTAACCTTGGGAATGAATTAAGATTCATGAAATCGTCGTTTGAGTATCATCATCATACATTCTCTACCATACTAAAATGATTCATCAGTGAAAATACTTATTAAAAAATAACACTCCATAAATGATGTTATTATAAATTATAAATCATGTATATAAAATTAATTGAAATATGTTTTAAAAGTAAACAGAAAAAATGCCATTTATTTTGGTAATGATTAAATAAAATTGCATGAAAATTTAACAAAAATATTTTCTGTAAAAAAATAATCCTGAAATCAAAATGATTATTCATATTAAATAATAGTTGTGTTGGTGGGAAAATATGTTCATTCATTATATGCTGAATCAATGAATCAGTAAGATCATTTTTAAGTGGTTTTAAATAAACACATTGAAATATATTGTCAAAATGCAATTAAAAAATTTTAATTGAAATTATAAAATTATTTAAAATTAATTGAAATAATAATCTAAATATATAGAATGAAAATCCATTAATCAATTTGTAATAACATGCACATGGAATAAAATGTTCATCGACCAAAGTGGTAAGAATGTTGGTTTTTCATTAAAAATATATAACGATTTTTATCTACCAATGGGAGGAAAATGACACTAATAAGTAAAAAATAAATAAAATTAATTATTATTTTAACATATATTTTGTTTAAAGTATATGATCTATACAATTTCTCTTAGTGGAAATTATTCATAGGCAATCTCGAAAATAAATGAGATAGTAACATAAACCTCTACTATATGTCACATATTCATTTATAAGAATTCAATGTTCTTATTATATATTTATATATAAATAAAAAATATATTATAGATCCGTGCTCATAAATATAATACCTTCTTTCATTCCTTTATAATAACCTTTTATCCATTTAATAATGATTCTATTGTTAAAACGAATATTTGGGTTAAAATAGATATATTTTCCCCACATGTTTATACTCGATATATTAGATACATTCACCATAGTCCTAGTTTCACCAAAACTAGAATCATAATTTAAAAATAAATAATATATATATATTAATTAAATTAACATTTATAACAATTTGTATAATGTGTTGATGAAAAATTAATTATATCACATCACAATGGTATTTGTCTATACTTACGCACCACTAGCCCTTTTACTTTTCAATTGACAAGATAAAATATTGGTATATTGTAATTATAATTGAAGGAATTATAAATATATATATAATATTAATTAAATATATTTTTATCACCATCCATGTAAACAAATATTTAATAATGAATCACATCACATTGTGGAGGGGGTAGTCTGCATGTACGCATTAGAAAATTATAAATTTTCAATTTATGGAAAGGATATTGAATTTATTTTTACTATAATCACAATAAAATATTATTATATTGATGATACTCAATTTATTATGTTATCATGGGTTGTAAAAAAAATTAGGAATTATAATAAGAAATAATCCAAGAATGAAGAAGCTGGGATAATTACATCGTCATTGAGAGACCTCCCTTGGATGACATATTTAGACTTCACAGGATGGTCTTTGGGTATGAATAGGAGATCAACAATAATGTTATATAATATAGGAAGGTTTTTGGTTATGGATTAGCGATGTGATAGGGATCACGTTGTGTGAATAATAGAGGATAATAGGTTCCCTGTTATAACTATGGGGAGGGATGATATCGAATTACATAAAAGTTTTAAATAATAACATTTCACTTTCATGAAAAAATGTCTTATAGTGGACATCAAATAAATTTAAATACATGATATGGTCAAACTATTTACAACCAATAATAATTACAATATTTTATGTCACATTTTTACACTTATCCCATAGTTTAACTCGTAGTAAGTTAACTTTAAAATTAATTACGAACACATTTTTTTACTATTATACAATTCATTTTGAAAAAAATGGAAGATAAAAAATTAAAAAGATGGAAATAATGATTAACAATATTACATACCATGTAAATAATGAATAATACATTTTCATATTTTTTTAATATTTGTGAATTAAATATTAATTTTATTTTAATGTGGATTCTATGTCTGATGGCGTACCCGATACACAACAAGGGTTTCTCGGATGTATAATTACACAGAATCATGTTTCATACTGAATAATAATAATATAATATTATTTTAAACTGTGGTTAATGCCTAGCCATTGTATTGGTGGGAATGAATATAAATGACTACAATATGATTATACATGTTGTTAAATATTTTTCCATTTATCCAATAAATTTTAGAGGCATAAATGTGAATTAATCCAATTTTAAGAATAAATACTCTAATATTATTTAAAAGGTCGATTTACCACTTTATGATGGAGAACAATAATTAAATCATGTTTTTGTCACTTTTATTTGTTATATTTTAAAAAACAATATTCTTCTTTAGGATCGAGACATCAAAATTTACAATGTAATACATTTTGGTTTTTTATGATAAAGTTATATTTTTAGTGAATACTGATAAATACTGTATTTCATTTCAAAACTGCCTTTTAATAAAATTTATTTAAAGGAAAAATTATCTTATTAATTTGTTTCAAAGTGTAATTAGATTATATTTTTTACCATTTAATCCAATTTTGGTAGTTGGATGTTATTTCACTTTGAAATTGGACATAAACTGGTGTCAATCTTCTAGTAGTAATTATTTTTAAAACACGCTTTCTATTTTGAGAATTGAATTAATATTAATTTAATTAAACCAATTTCTCTGTTTTGAATTTCATAAGATATATATCATTTTTGAATTCAGATTATCAAATATAGCCTAGGCTGAATTTTTGGTAATTTTCTGAAAAACAACAATTTTTTATGAATAGTGAAAACATTTAGTAGTAGGTAAAACACTGCCTTTTTCATTTAAATAAAATTTTACCACTTCTTGGAATGGAATTTCAAAAAATATGACATACGTGGTTGTTAATCGTAAGTAAAATTTGGTTCAATAAGATGAATATAATTTTTGGTGAACATATACGTTTGACTTCTATTTACCGTACTTAAATATAAGAATAATAATCACGGAAAAAAATATTATAATAATATAAAATTATTATAACCCTTGTTATAAAATTATTTGATGAGTAATGGCTGACCATGACAATCCATGGGTGAGATTTATGGCCTTTAAAAGCCATTTGGATAAGATAATGACATGAATAACTTTTTGTTTAATGTAAAAATAAAAATATCAATAACATGTATTATATCGCTAAAACAATTTTTATGTGGAGTTTTTTAATTGATATATTTGAATATAAATATTTATTAGAAAACCAAAAAAAATTACATCATGTTATTTTATTAATAATGTTTATAATTCATATAAATAAAATTATTTATGACACAATAATGATGCAGTGTTTAACTCATTAAGGAATGATTTAAATAAATAAGATGATAAAAAATTAAAAAATATCCAAAACCAATCCGATTATTATTGGATGGTTTTATTTATAACAATCGTCATCTTTTCATTGAATTTATTATGTTTTGGACCTTTATAAGCAGATGATAATTATTTAATAAAATAACATTTTCAAAAATTCCTAAAGAGCCCATCCTCCTTCTTATAAAAAGTCCTAACATCTAATCCATTACTCAAAGCACTCAATCCCCTTGGCTCATCAAACCACTATACAAATAATCTCTCAAGATCCCTCTAATCCAACTATATTCCTTACATTAGGTTGATGGTACTTCATGAAATCCATTAGGTTCAATCCAAAGGGAGTTAATCGATTAAAAGGTATTATCTTCTTTTAAGATCTTTTCTTTTATATTACTTATCTTTCCTAATAACCTCTTTTTATTCATTTATTTTATAAAAACAATAATATCCTCAATATAATAGGTTGTTTTTATGAGAAGGATTATAACTTAACTCACACACACCTCCATATAATGTGTAAATAAGAAAGTATTTCTAGGGACGACAAACTACTGCCACAAAAAACGACGAATTGTCAATCATATCCAACCACCTCTTATAGTGGCCATTAATATAGTATTTTATTTATATGGGATATATTATATATATATATATATTTATTCTCTATTCTTATTCATTTTTCATTTATATAATTCTTTTGTCATTTCCATAATGGGTAAATGAGATGATTTCATTTGATGAAGTGTGGACTACCGCCCACTAAAAATGATATGACACGTTCATACCATACATGGAACATATGAAGGATGGGGTTAATTAAATTATATATGATATTATATTGGAATTACAATATATCTATTTACCATTATTTTTTCGTTTCATTAAAAATATGAGATAGAAATGAAAGTAGTCTTCATGCGTACCTACATCTTGTCGTCTACATGAACGGTGCATTTTATTTCAAACCTCCAAATGTTATGTAATATTATAAATGCAAATATATACTAGATATATATATATATTATATATATGATATATAAATCCTAATTATCATGTTGGTGAAAATGTAACTTTGACCACATGAAGAACTTGTAATTATAAGAAGTTCATTTTGACTCAAGTACCAAATGTTTACAAAACAACCATATTAACATAAATGATTACATAATGTTTATATAATGGTTATAAGTTCTATAAAAGGAATAATAAACTTTAAAAATATTCTTAATCAAGTAGAAATTGTCTTTTGTTTATAATTCAGGAGAGTAATGAAAGAACGAGTTGAGATGGAGATGATGTAAGAGACTTCGTCTCAATATCCATTTACTAAGGAATATTTTGTTTTATATATGGATTTACTTTTTACACTGTATAAATAACTTTTAAATTTAATTTCATTCAATGGCAATATTTCTCTTTGAGTGATTTACTAAATGACAAAAAATAATTGTTCATTTAACGTAAGCGGTGACAATGACCATTCATCCCCAAAAGTATTATTTGATCTTTGGGTTCCTTAATAAGCCGTAGAATTTGTTCGAGGAAAAATAAATACCATATACTGTTTCTAAATATTTTGGAATTGAAAATAGTTTTTATGGGATTGATTATGTCAATATATTGAAATGATATATTGTCATTACAATGTGGAAATGTTATCTTTCCTTTTTTTCATGTGTTATTTGTTGTGACTATGTTATGGTACATAGGCATTGTTTACGTATATGGGTGGTTCTATGACAAACATTTGGCAGGTGATCCCAAGATAGCTCTCTAATGCATTGGGTTATGTGATAGAGGTAAATGTGAATGTTTCTCTTAAAAGATTTAGGGAATATATTGTGATGGGTATTCCAATGTAAACTCCCGTGGTGGTTGTGAAAGCTACAACTTAATATATTATGGATGCCAAAAGATACCTTTATGAGTTGTGATTAATATGTGTTATTCATAAATATTATGATTTCATGAGGTATGGTAAAAAACTTATATTATGTTTGTACCAATGAACTAGTGTTTTAGTTCTTTGTTTTATCAACCCTATTGAGATTTTTAGGCTCATCCCATTTATTCAAATGATTTTCACAGGACATAAAGAATAATAGTGTCAAGGATGGGATCAAGGAGACGTCATGATGTGTGAAACATGGATCTAGACATGACACTTTTTTCAAGATTTATTATTTTATAAAAAAAGGAAACTGAGTAAAATTATCTACTTTATAATTTTTGTGATGTAATGTAATAGTTATGACCTAATTCTCTAAAACTCTAAAACTAAAAAATCCTCAATAGGAATTATTCATTTAATTATAGATATTGTAATGATTTAAGGCCTGGTGCTAATATTTGGTATTAGAGGTTAGTTTAGATAACTTTAGTTGTTAAGATATTGTTAAATTATTATCCCTAAATTAATTTATGTTAATATTTAAATGATATAGCATTTATATACTACCATGTTTCTTTTCCTATGTTATTTCTATGTTCAGAATTGTTTTCCATGGAGAAAACAGGGCAATAGTTATGGGATGACATTAGAAGGAAGACAACAATCCAAATCAGAAACGTGAGATGGTTGGAATTTGAACTGAACAACTTTTTTCTGTGATTTCATTGTTGATTTAGGCTATAAATGGTGCTTATATCCATGCAAGAGATCATCCATATCAACCACAGAAGAACATGTCAATTGTGGATCATTTCATTACTCAACATCCTCCATCATTTAGAGGATCATCTGATCATGTGCTTGTTGAAGGGTGGATTAAAGCAATAGAGAATATTTTTGATTTCATGGGTCATTTAGAACATCAAAAACGTATACTTGTTCTTTACTGATTTGAAGGTGATGCCGATCAATGGTGGTTGATGGTAAAAAATTTCAGGGATATTGAAAATATTGACACTCTTTTTTGGGATAAATACGAAGGTATGTTTCTTGAAAAATAGTTTTATAAGGTATTTCATCTTAGGATGGGAAACAAATTCTTGGAAATGAGGCAGGAGGATGACTCAGTGGCAGCTTGTGAAGAAAAATTCACTCCACTGGAAATTTATTCCCAAAATATCATACGTGATATTGATAGTAAAATAAACCATTTTTTACTCAAGATTAAAGCCAATGTATTGAATGGATTTAACTTCTCATGAGTTCAGCAATTATGAAAATACTTTTTCAATGTTTGTAGAAGGTGGAAATGGAGTTTTTCGACGATTAGGTGTATTTTGACAAACAACAGAATTAGAGATTGAGGTGGCCAGTTAAATTGAATAACTCTTTAAAAAAGTCTGAGTATAATAATCATAAGTTTACAGTTTGTGAAAATTGTGGTAAAAAAAGGTGATGTGGAATGTATTTTGAATTCCAGTAAGTGCTACCGATGTGTTAAAATGGGACTTAAGGCTCAAAATTGTACTGAAACAGATCAGGGTAATGGAAAGACAAAATTGGATTTATAGTTAGTAAAATGTTTTATGGTAAATGAAATGTTTCATTATGAAAATGAGTATCCAATGAAGAAATTAACAGAGGGAAAGCAGTCATAATGTAAGAAGAAAGTGGTGGTAAGATCCTTTGATACTACTTTAGTAGATGTTGGGCCATCAAATGAAGTAGTATGAGGTACACTGTTTGTTTGTTTAGATTATTCCAATGTTTTGGTTGATTCATGGTCGACACATCCATTCATTTCTGAGAAGTTTTCTAGTAATTTGGGAATTCCATCTAAAGATATGAATTCTAAACATATGTTAAAAACAAAGGGTATAATTTTGAGGAAAAAATTAATTATAATTACCTTCCTATCCTTATGTGTGGAAGCTATCTACCTACAAACCATATGGTTTTTACTCTAGTAGAGTTTGATTTTATTTTGGGTATGGATTGGCTATCTGTTCATCATGATAAGATTTACTGTAGCGCTAAATTGTTTTTTTTAGAATAATTTTCTATTTTTGTACAAGAATGAAATAGTAATAATTATATAATATCTGGAATCTGAGAAAATAGTAAAAGATGGAAATGAATTTTCCCTTGCACATATTTTTGAAAAAAATTAACTGGTTAGATTAATGATATGATAGTGGTAAATGAGTATCTTGATGGTTTTCTTTATGAGTTTCCTTGTATGATACGTGATCGCGGAGTTCAATTTACTATAGACTTAATTTCTGATTCTAAGAAAATTTCAAAACCCCATTATAGAATGGCTCAAATTAAACTTTTATATTTAGAGAATAAATTTTAAGAGTTATTATATAACAGTTTAATTAGACCTAGCACATCAACATGGGGTGCTCTTGTCTTTTTTATTGAAAATAATGATGGTTTAATGAGACTTTTCATTGATTATATATCATTGAATAACATCAAAGCTAAGACCAAGTATCATTTACCTCATATTGATGATTTCTTTGATCAGCTCCAGGGAGATCATTATTTTCCAAAGATTGACATGAGGTCGGGTTACCTTCAGTTGAATGTAAAGAAGAAGACATTCTTAAGACAAAATTTTATACTAGATACGGTAATTATATATTTTTGGTTATACATTTCGAATTAGCCAAGGCACCTACTGTATTCATTGATTTTATGAATATATTTTTCCGTGAGATTCTGGATAAGTTTTTGGTTTGGTTCATTGATGATATTTTGGTTTATTAAAAAAGAAAAGGGGGCCATGAATGTCATTTAAGAGTTGTCTTGCAATCCTTAAATTAAAATAAATTGTATGGGAAATTCAGTAAGTGTGAGTTTTGGTTACAACAAATTTCATTACGTGGTCACATTGTATCAATAAATGGCATAACTGTTGATCCTGTATAAAAAATGTTGTAGAAGAATGGCCATAACCCAATATTATATCAGAGATCCATATTTTTCAAGGTTTATTAGGTTATTACTCACGAATTTCGGAAAAATTTTAATGATTATATATCCCACTGACTATGTTAACTAGATAAGGTGTTAAGTTCATTTGGACAAAAGAAGGTGATGATTGTTTTCAGGAATTGAATAGAAGATTGGGGAATTCTCCTGTTTTGTCATTACATTCCAAAAATGCTGAGTTTGTTATCTATAGTGATTCTTCGTTGAAAGGAAATGGTTGTTTCATAATACAGAATGATCAGGTAATCTTTTATGCTCCTTCTCATTTGAAACCTCATGAGTTAAATTACACTACACATTATTTAGAAATAGCTTCTGTTGTTTTTACTTTAAAAATTTGAAAGCATCATTTCCATGGAGTAAAATATTAAATAAATACTGAATACAAATGTTTTATGTATATATTCACTCAGTAATAATTAAACATGATACAAAGTAGATGGCTGGAATTAATCAAGGATTATGATTGCATGATCCATTACCATTGTGGAAAATAAAATAATATGGTTGATGATTTGAGTCGAAAAAGTAATACCTCATTAGCCATTCTATATTTGGAATGAGATCCATTGGTTTATTATTTGATGAACGTTGGAATATATGTTTTTGTTGTGAGAAATTCCTCTATTTTGTTTCAGGTGTCAGTGAAATCATATCTATCAGACAAAATTAAGAAAGCACAGAAGAATGATTGTGAGTTGCAGAAAAAGGTATAGTTGGTTCAGAAGGTTAAGTTGACTGATTTTATCATAGTTCGATATTGTGTTTTGAGGATTGGAATGAGATTACATATGCCTTGTGATTCAATGATGAAGAATTCTTTAATATTTGAAGCTCATTGTTCTCCATTTTCAGTTCATGCTGGTAGTACTAATATGTACAAATATCTTCAGGAGTATTACTAGTTGGATTGAATGAAAATAGATATTTATGAATTTTATGTGAAGTGTTTGACCTTTCAACAGGATAAAGTAGATCAACAATTACCAAATGGGATGCTTTATTCTTTACCGGTGCCAGTGTGGAAATGGGAGAATATATCCATTGACTTCATTGTGAGATTATCAAAGATATCTCGAGGAAATAATGAAATATGATTTTTTGTTGATCGATTGAATATATATGCTCATTTCAATCCTATTCGACATACATTGTTTCTATATAAAAATTATCGTTTTTATGTTAAATAGATATTCAGGTTTCATAGAGTTCCCCTCTCAATTTTATGTGATTTTCATGTCAGGTTACTTGTATGTTTTAGAAAGAACATCAGTAGACATTGCGTACTGAATTAAAGGTTAGTACATCTTTTATTCCTTTATCAGATGAGAAGATAGAATAAAAAATTCAAACCTTGGAGGATATGTAACATGGTCTTTCAAACGATTACAAGGGATGTTGGGACCAAAACATTTCTTTGGATAAGTTTTCTTATAATAACATTTTTCATTCCAGAATACAGATGGATCCCATTGAGGAATTATATGGGAAGCGGTGTTGAACTCCATTTTTTTGTGATAAAGTATGAGAAAAGAGGTTGATGGGACCAGAATTGGTTGAAGAAATGGCAGAAAAGGATTAGTTGATTTAGAAGTACATGACAATAGCTCAAAGTAGGCATAAAAGCTTTACAGATAACCATAGGAATGATCTTTCTTTTGAAGATGGTGATCATGTCATTCTCAATGTCTCTCCATGGAAAAGCGTGATGTTTTTTTGGAAAGAAGGGAAATTTGAGTCTGAGGTTCATTGGACCTTATCAACTACTAGAGAAATTTGGATCAGTTGTATATAAAGTGGCATTACTTCCATTTTATCCTAGGTACATAATGTTTTTCATCTTTCAATGTTGATAATGTATATGCCGGATCCATCTCATGTTTTGAACCTAGGGGTAGTTCAGTTGGAAGAAAATCTCTCTTATGAGGAACAACTAGTCCAGATTTTTGACCGATTGAAGAAAGTGTTGCAGAAAAAGGTAATTAATCAGGTAAAGGTTTTGTGGATGAACCATATGGCTGAAGAGGCAATGGGGGAATCTGAAATTACTATGAGGGATAAAGAACCCAACATATTTTATATGTGTATAAATATTCTGAGGACGAAATTTCCAAAAGGGGGGAAGGATGTAACATCCCAAGTAAATAAGATATAATATACTTTCATATTAATTAATATTTTGGAATTAAATATTAATGTTATTTTATAGGAGATTTTGTGTTTGAGGACCTACCTGATACACAACAATGGGTTTTTCTGAAGTCAAATGTTACACACAATGTTGAGTCATAATGAAAAATAATAATATAATATTATTTTAAATAGTTTTTAATGCTTAGTCATTGTATTGGAGGGAATGAAAAAGAAATTAACTATAATATAATTATTCATGTTTATTAAATGTTTTTAAATTTATCCAATAAAACATATAGGCTTAAAAAGTTAATTAATCTGATTTTATGCATTAATGCTCTTATATTTTTTAATAACTTAGTTTACTGCTTTTTAATGGTGAACCATTTTGTAATATATATTTTCTTACTTTTATATGTTCTATTTGAAAAAAATAATATCTTCCTTTAATATCGGGACATCAAAATTTCTTTTGGATAATATTTTGACATTTTTTTTATAATGTTCAATTTTTAATTAATTGTGATAAATACAGTATTTTAATTCCAAATTTCCTTTTAATGTTATTTATTTATATGGAATTATTATATTTTTCTCTGGGTTTAAAGATTATTTAGATTATATTTTTACCATTTAATACAATTTTGGTCATTTAATGTAATTTAACATTGAAATTGGATATAATCAAGTGTCAATCTTTTAGTAGCTATTATTTTTAAAAACACGCTATCTGTTTTGACATTGGAAATTAATTTTAAATTAATTAATCCAATTTCTATGTTTTTAATATGGAAAAATAGACAACAATTCGGATTTTTGAATATCAAATATATCTTATTCTGAATTTTTTGTATTTTTATAAAAAACATCTATTTTTGATGAATAGTGAAAAAACTGAGTAGTAGTTGAAAAGATGAATTTTTCATTAAATGGAATTTTACCACTTATTTGAATTGATTTTCAAAAAACAAACCTACATGGTTGTTATTATTAAGTAAGATGTTGTTCAATAAAATGAAAATAATTTTTGTTGAATAATAACTTTTGACTTTAATTTACCGCAGTTAAATGTAAATAGGGTAATTCAATGTAAAAAAATATTATAATAATATAAAATTACCTTAAAACTAGTACTAAATAAATTTTATATGTAATGGATGACCAAGAAAATCATTGGGTGAGATTTTTTTCCTTTTAAAACCATTTGGGTAAGACAATGACATTAATAATTTTTTATTTATGATAAAAATAAAAATATCATAAACATGTATTATTTTGATAAAACAATTTTAATGTGGAATTATATAATTGATATATTTGACTATAAATATTAATTATATAGCTAAAAAAATTTAGTACATCATGTTATTTTATTTATAGTTTTTAGACATCAAATAAATAAAATTATTTTGACGCAATAATGATGTATTGTTTACCTCATTAATGAATGATTTAAATAAATAATAAAATTAAAATTAAAACAATATACCATGACTATACAATTATTATTTTATGGTTTTATTTCAAACTAGAGTCATTTAATCATTGAATTTAATATTGTTTGGACCTTTAGAAACTAAAAATCATTATTTAATAAAATAATATTTTGAAAATTTCCTAAAGATCCCCTCGTGCCCCTTATAAAAACCCCTCACCCCTAACCCATTACTCACATCTCTCAAGCCCCTAGTATAATCCATATTATGACCAAATAATATCTCAATATCCCTATATTCCACATAAAATCCTTACCTTAGGAAGATGACACTTCAAGATATTCTTTTGGTTCAAACCAAAGGGAGTTACCCGATATAAAGGTAACATCTTCTTTTAAGATCTTTTCTATTATCTTTCTTCTCCAACCCCTAAACACTTTTTATTACATTATTTTATAACAAGAACAGAAACCTCTATATACTAGGTTTTTTATGAGAAGGAATCAAACTACACTTTCCCACACCTCCATCTAATTGGAAAAGAACATACTGTTTCTGTTGACTGTTAGCCTCACAGAATGATCATTGTTCAATATTCTCCTACAACCTCTAATGGTGGCATTTAAGATGGCACTATATTTATATGTGATATATATTATATTTATATTATCTCTATTTTACTTTTTTTCATTTATATAATATCTTTATGGTGTCCATAATGGTAAAATATATGATTTCATTTGAGGAAGTGCGGACTACAACCCCCTTAAAGATATATGACTCATTCATTAAATATGTGGAATAAATAAATGATGGAGTTAATGAAATAATATATGATATTATACTGTAATTATTATATACATATTTATTATTATGTTTTCATTTCATATAAAATATGAATTAAAAATGAAAGTAGCGTCTGTGCGTTCGTACTACTCACCGTCTCCATGAATGATGCATTTCATTTCATATCTCCAAATGTTATGTACTATTATAAATAAAAATATACACTAGATATATATGATATATACGTTATCTAAATCAGGAATATTAATCTTGAGAAAATGGAAATATGACCACATGAACAATTTGTAATTAAAAGATGTTCATTATTGACTCAAGTACAAAATATCGACCAACCGACCATTATTAACTAATATTATTACATAATGTTTATAACATGGTAATAAGTGATATAAAAGAATAATAAAAATTAAAAAAGGAGCTTAAGAAAGTATAAATTTACTTTATTTTATTATTTAGTATATTAAAGAATGTAATGGTCATGTCGGATACGAGTTATGGGACTTCGTCTCAATCTCTTTTCATTGAGGCATATAGTGTTTTATACACAACTTTCTTTTATACGGTGTATAATCACCTTTTTAATTTCATTTCATTCAAAGGGAAATTTTTTCTATAAGGAATTTTAATAAATAACAAAAATTATTTTTTCTTTAAACATAAGCGGTGACAACGACCGTTACACTGTGATGAGTATTATTTGTTATCTGGCTTCCTTAATATGCCGTAGTATTTTTATAAACAGAAAAATAAATTCCATTTACTATTTCTTCATATTTTGGTATTGAAAATGTTTTTATTAATGGATTTATTATGTTAATATATTGAAATGATATACTGTAGTTTAATGGTGGAAATGTTATCTTTATTTTATTCTTGTCTTATGTGTTATGAAAATGTTATTGTTCTTGGGAATTATTTACGTATACGGGTGGTTCCCTGATAATCCTAGGGCAGGTGAGCCCAGGATAGATCTCCAATGCATTGTGAAACATGAAATAGGTAAATGTGAATGTTTCTCCTATGAGATTTGGGAAATATAATATGATGTTTATTCTAGATGCAACTACCTACGTGGCTGTGAAAGCTACAACATAAGTAGGTTATGGTAACCACAAGATAAATTTATGATTTTTGATTACTATGTATTATTCATGAATCTTATGATTTCCTTAGTAATGTTAAAGAGATTATGTTATTTATTTATTGGTGAACTAATGTTTTCTTTCTTTGTTTTATAACCCTTACTGAGTTTTTTATTCTCATCCCTAGTTTTGAAATGTTTTTCAGAAGACTTAAAGAAGAATAGGGTCGTGGATGGGATCATGGAAAAGTCAAGTTGTATAAAACAAAGAACTATACATGACACTATTTTTCAAGAGTTTTTATTTTATGAATAATGGAAACTGAGTAGAAGCATCTACTTTGTAAATTTTGAGATGTAATGTAATAGTTATAGCCTAATTCTATAAAACACTAAACCTGAAAAAACCCTCAATGTTAATTATTCATTTAATTCTATATTATGTAATGTATTAAGTCCGGATCCTCAAAAAATATATTATATTTTTATCAAATTATATTTATATAGTTATATGTTATTAATTTTAAAAAAAATGTGTAATACACAAAAAAAATCATTTTATCTGAAAAATGTAATTTCTAGACTAAAAAATAGGTTACATTCGGTACTCTCAATGAATTAACTATTTGTTTAATGTTTATTTATTCTATTAAATATATATTCTATAAATTTCATTAAGACCAATAATAAATTGTTTTTTATTTATTTTATCTAGACGAAACACATTGGACATAATAAGAAACCATTTTTTTAAAATGATTATTCTGTTTACATTTAAATTATTTTAGTTTCATATTTTACAAATTAATAACAAAATATTTCATTAATATATTATGAAATAATATTTTCATAAGATTAATACACGTTATTATTAATTTTTATTTGGAAAATTTAGGTACTAACTAATACATAAAAGATAAATTTTCTTATTAGAGATAAAGTATTTCAAAATTGTTAATTTGGATCAATAATATTTAGCCTGTAAATTATATATTATTCATGAAAATTAAAATTCATTTAAATTATTTATAATTGATAAAATTTATAATTTCAAAAAAATTATTCCTATAAATTCTGCATTTTGTGTTAGTAAATCTAGAAGACACGCTATAGTTATTTAAGAGTAATATATCATACAATATCATTGTTTTACAACTACTACCCATGAAAATGTCACTGTGGTAATAGATTTAAATTTGAGGCCTACTCCATTTTTTTGGAACCACTAAAAATAAATACAGTTCATCTAATAGTGTGATATATTTTTCCATGAAGAAGGAAAATTGTACGGTTGGTCCCAAATATGAAGAAAATATATTGGTAATATAAAAACTCAAGAAAAGGACATTATAATTTTCCACATGAATGTAAGGGTATTCCAATAGTTCTCTATGCATGAAAATTCACACCGATTATGTATATAGATTATGATGAAACTCAAATTTGGGTCCACCAATAAATAACTAATATGATGGTGGATATAGTATCCTCAAACCCTATTTTTTCTATGGTTTCCCCAATCCACTTCTCATGTGTTTTCATGAGGGTATAATCCTCTTCATCCTCAAAGGAACCCTACCCATATCAAATATATATTTTCCTATCATATTCCAATGGTTCATAAATGGATTTAAATGGATAGATAGTTATTCCCATCCTATATATATATGGTTAAGGATAAAAATACAGGGATTACCAACCAAATAAAATCTTGATCCAGTAACTCTCATTGGGGTCTACCATTCCCTTAATAGGACATCCCAATTATTCCTTGCATCCCCAGAAGAATCTATCACCAGATTCCTCTTATATTGTATGATGATTCACCACTTACTTGTATGTTTCTCTAACAGATTATCCCAATTTTGGTCTCACTACAAAAACAACTTTAACCTAGATCATTTAGCGATCATTGAAAATGAACTGTTTTCCAAAGAAATCATTTTATTGAGGTACTTGATCCTCTCCCATTAGTTGGGATTATAAGACATCCTAGAAATTTAGATATTTGTATACCCTTTTTTGTATCTCATTTTCCTTCCCCAAAACTTCTTTGTTGTGTGAGAAAATAAAGAATGTACCATGCCTCCCAATGGTCATAGTCGATCATGTTATCTAACACTTAATGAATGTAGCCTGTAAGATGCAATGTAAAATCATAGGATTAACCAACAATGGTTGTGAATATTTTAGCCTAATAAATTAGTAACATATACGGAAGATCAACCATGTACATCAATATTCCTAGAGGCACCTCCTTTAATATGATAGGGAGACCCCTGGGATCCCATAATAGTTATCGAATACCTAAAATGAGAATTTTTCCTACCTGTATTTCTCACCTATTGGAAGAAAAAAACAAATCATTTTTTCTATAATTTTCCTCTAAAAAATATACCAACGTCATCCACAATTGAAAAATCACATATGAATATGCCACTGCCCATGTTTTTCCATATTTTTTTGTAATAGTTAAGAAGGCATAATATTGTTTCCTCAATATGGGTTACTAGGATATTTGGAATGAGTTAATTCCCCAAAGGAATATTATGTCATTGGGAAGGATTCCTTTGTGATCCCTCATGTATACAAGTTTTGATGAATGTTGTAAAATGCAAGATTGGTTAGAAAATATGGATTGTGTTTTCAAATCACAATATATCTGGTTATATATTTTTGTGACCAAAACCCCAGCACAAAAAAATATATAGGTAAAATCTATTCATTATTGATCTATCCATATAATGGATCATCTCATCCAATTTGGATGGTACATGATTTGTTCAAGGGTGATGTCCATTAAACTATGATTTTTAGGAGGATATGCATAAATATAGTGTATGTGGTGGGAATGAAGTTTTTAAATTCATACCGCCTCACAAATTTAACTATTACACATTGATGCTGTAATAGGAAAGGTGGAAGAAATTACTGGGAATTTTACTATAGTGAAACTCTCCAATTTTCTGTATAACCCATCTGTCACTTGAATAATGTTATTAAACTAGTTACATTTTCAAATATAGACTTAACCTGGATGGTTCCTATACAAATTAAAATTCTTACATCCTTGATTGAAAAATATCCAACATCCTTAAAATTTATTTAGGATCACCATTAATCTAACCACTGTATTCAAATAAGTTTTGTGTTTCCCTGAAAATAAAAAATAAATTCTTACAAAATAATCCAATAAGTTCATGGTTTCCATAAAATATATAAGAAAATGAATTTCTTTCTCCTTCATAGAATTTGGCCCCCATACATGTTAAATAATAGGGAAGGAAATGTATTCAATGGGTTGTCTAGAATAAAGGGTTAGGTGATGTCACAAGAGCTATATTAGTGAATCTAGAAAAACAATCCCCTCCATCAACATCTTATTTTAATCACCCTAATAAATATGTTTTTTAGTATTCATCATATTATAATCCAAGGAGAGGGATCTTAAAACTTTGGTGAGGATCATGTATCATGAAACATAATTCTCCTTGGGAAAGATGAAATGTGTTGGTTCCTAGAACCAATCTACATAGTATATATAGAATACAATTTTAATGAATTTTGATGTCAAATTGGTACATCCACACTACCTCATACTATACTATATGATTGATCATGAGCCCATATTTAATGCATGTGTTTTGTACCCAGTATATCCATTCACATTCATATGTGGTATTCTAATATAATTGTAAATAAATTTTTTTTAAAGAAATCTATTTTATATCTTGATATTATTTTTGATATGATATGGGAAAAATGATGTGGAAAAACCTAATCCATTGGAAACACTAAAGTAATGTTTCCTATTAATGTTTTTAGTGTGTGAATGAATTTAATATCTTTCTCAATTAGTGGATGATAAAAAATAAATATATTCCCATTGTTAATGCTCATGAGGGTGTGAGATACATTTCCTTTTAGTTTAAATATCAACATATTGAAGAACAACATCATTAACGAGGAAATAGTCTTCGAAATTCAATCATTTTTTAGAAAATATTCAATCTCTACATCTTTCTATAAACTCAATAAATCATTTTACTATGATATAAATCTCATGGACATTGGAATAATAGGTTTATTAGACATATCCCTCCTCATATCAGTAAAAGAAGTAGCTATAGTGTACTTTTCAGCCTGTTCAAAAGTGTTTTTGACATTAAAAATGTTCCATTTACACAACTATGAACTATATAATAAATGTAATAATGATTTGAAAAAATTAAAACTATTTCACAAAAATGATCATCATGGATGTTATAAAATCAAGATTTTAAAAACAACATCACTAAACTAGTATCATGTTGGAGGGTTGTGTGAATACCATGGCATGAATTTTCATTAGGTTTATATAAAGGGTTGAGTTTCACGAAAGTATATGTTTTTAAGACTAAAAAAATCATTTTATTTATACTATACTCTCTATCCCTATATATAGGTTGTAGAACAAACAGGTTGTTAGATTAATGAATCCATATTTTGTAAAGAATTCTGAAATTGTGCAACAAAGCCATTGTTTTTTGGATGGGTAGAAAATTATCCAAGACTAATTGTTTTTATTAGAATTTGGAAAGATTTTTCCCCATCATCAGAAATTGTATTGGGATTATCATTTTTCACTCTAAATTGATTTATTTATTTTGATATGTCTTCCCTAACTATGAAATGGAAAAAATAGTGTTCTTATCATAATTCTTGGGCTAATAGGGTACATTTGTCATACATGTATGTAGTGCACTAATATATATAAAAATATTATTAAGTAAATAAATGATTAAGATGGAGTAAAATTCTTGAGGATTCATAAAAACATTATCCATCATCCAATTTAAACTAGAATCATGTTCCATATATTATGAGCAATGCACCATACACTTATAACAACATGACCCCCATACATGCATCAGGGAAATAATGTACAATGACAAGATAGGGTTTTCATGACTCAGGGCCTTGCAAAATAATAAATAAAAATAAATATATCATCACCCTTTTTTTATATAGGATACCATAGATGATTTTGAGGAATTATCCTAGCCCAAAAACTCCACCTATCATGAATTCATATAAAAGAGTACTCTCCTGGATCCCCTTAGATGGGGATTATGTTTGAAACACATCACATTGGACCTTAATCAACATGGATTATATTAAAGATGTATTAAAATACCTTTTAATGGTGAATATGTGATTTATTGTAAGATGTGAATCATTAATGAAACTCTAAATTAAACACAACACTAGATTTTTAATGAAACCATATTATTCTAATATTTATACTATCCTTATGCTAATACTTATAGTTGACAAAACACTTATGCTTCAGAAAAAATAAATATTTTTCCAAATAGGTTTCATGTTCCCCAGGTGATTCCTCATTTAAATAAAAATTATTTTATAGAGTATTAATACATGTTGTAGCCATATACATTGGACCCATGTTCACTTTTATAAATTCCATCTGTACGAAAAGCATCATAGACACTCAGACCTGAGTCTATTACATAGGTAATGGATTTGTAGTTTATTTTACTTCTTCTATCCCATATAAGAACTCACATTTCTAGAACACTAGGTGATGAAATACACATATATATTTTCCATAACTTTTCTCATAAAAAATCAAATTCACAACAATAATTTAAGCATTATCCTTGGGAATATCAATGAAAAATAGACATTGTTCCCATAAATTAGCACACATGGGATCCCTAGACCATTCTATACTAACAAAATATCTATTAATCAGAAGAATAATAATTACATAACATCCCATTACTGTATTTAGGTATCCATAATTCCCTATTTCAGTTGAGTTTTGGTTGGGTTTCTCTTGGAGTTGTTTCAAGTGTTTTTTCTTGAAAATTACAGAGGTTTCTAGGATGATTCAAAAAAATTTCACAAACTGTGGATGGTTTGAAAAACCATGCTACAGTGCCATGTTATAGACTATGCAGTTTTCACAATCTGTTCACTATTTTTCCTAACTATGCGATGTTTCCCAAGAAACAGTGTAGATGGGGTTTTCTAGATCCATTTTTTAAAAAACTTTTTGATCCCCCCTTTTATGTATTAGATGGACCTCCTTCGACCCAGACACAATTATACAATCCTTAGAGCTCCCATGAAGGATTCTTGGCCCCTATATCCCCTTCTGGAAGTGATCCCAAACTAGGAAAATGTCACTTTATCTTTTTCCTGTTAGTTTTTCCCTCCTATTCTCATCCTCCTTTGATATAACTATTTCCCATTATGGTTCCATAGATATTGGTACTGATTTTTTGATCTATAACCTTTGGTTTTGGGATGTTAAACCTTTTTTTGATTTCCATTTGTGTGATCTTCATTCTTTATGGACAAATCCTGATTAGGGTTTATCATTGCGAGATCTGTAGTTTTTGGTACGTGGTTCTGTTACGATGTCCAATTTTAACTAAACATAATTACTCTATTTAAATTTCAATTGTTTTAATTTAAAAACTATTGTTTAGATTTGAATAAAATGTCCATCAATCCCTCTGTTAGAAAGTACCAAATACTGAGAAATTGGAAATTTTAAGGAAACAAATTGGTTTTGTATTGGAATTGGTTTTTTGAGCTTTTAAATTGTTTATGTTCAATGATTTTCAATGGAAATTAAATGAATTTAAATGATTGTTTTAATTGATGAAATATTTATTTGAAATAATTTATATGGAAACCCCGAATTACATTGAATTTGTAATTTCTTATGAATATGATGGAATTTTTAGATTTGGTTTTAAATCCCTATTTTGTGAAAAATGATCTATAATGATTTTCGGGTAACCTTAGGGCCACATAATTGTGATAATGAATGTTTCTGATTAAAAAAACTTCATGGGTTTTAAAGATAATATTGGAAAATTTATAATGGGGATTTGGATGAATTTGATTTTTTGTTATAAAATGAATTTCCCATCATTGATTTGTACTTGAGAACATGCAAGCCTTTAGTAGTTAGTGTGTTATATTCGGTTTCACATTATTATTCTAAAATGTTCTAAAACAACATATCACCACATCCAATTACATAAATTATGGTGATGATATCACTTTACTAGAGGCCTAATGAGGCATATGTACAAACTTTATTGTATTCCCTGTGTTGGATCCTTGTAGGTAGGAACTGTTGTACTTATTTGAAACATGACCAGGTTTCTCTATTGTATTAATTTTTTTGGGTGTGTATATTTTATAATATTATAAAATATTTTCAAGACTGGAAAATATATATAAACAGTTTATATAATAGGTTTATTTAAGCCATTTTTGAGTATTTATGTTCATGAAATATATATTTTCAATGAAGTCAAATTCCTTCTTTTGAAATGTTGTCCACCATTTGAAATAAATATCATGATTTTTAAAGGTATTAACATTATTTAAAAAATAAAGAATTATTTTTTAAAATATGATTAGTTAATTAGAAACCAGTTTTTTTTGGAAATTGAAATAGGCATTTTGGTAAAATTGACAATAGTAATAGTTATTGAGTATTTTTGTGAAATATTATCAGGCTTTAGATGCCAACCTACTTGTGCCTTCAAGTGTTTCGAGATTATCTTTTCCCATGATTAAGGAAAGGAAAATGATATCTTGGTTGTGGATCCTACTGCTGAGCTTTGGTCATGGTGAGTTGTGTCCTTAGGGATATTGGGCTGTATTCCCCCATTTTGAACTTGGGTTTTAGTACTTTGGCTGTTGTGTCTATTTAACTTCTTGTAACTTAATCTAAATGGAGTATTCCATTGATATGACTACAATCTTGTTTTGTTATTTTTCTACATTGTTAGTGGAATAAAACCTTTCCACATTAAGATTGTATGATTCTAGGTTGTAGTCACTGACCTATGGAGATCAGTAATGCCCTTCAGCCTATGTCAAGATCGTCCCATTTATCGGGTTACCAGGGTACCTAGGTTGGTTCATTAAAATATTTTACTAAATCACTAGGTTCATATTTTTCATCAGTCACTAAGCATTGTGAAATATTTTTAGGACTTAGAAGGTAGTTTAGATTGATTTCCTATCCACCTATCACCACAATGAACTGTAAATCACTAGGGGTGGTAACAAACATATTTATGGTTGTTTAGTTCTAGTAATTTCTATATTTTTATTATGTTAGCTTGAAATCCAAATTAGTAAAATTCTATCTGTTGGAAACAATTGCACTCATTGATCAATTTGAGAATTTCATAAAGTCATACTTATGCCTTCTGATGTTTTATAGAATCATGCCTCTGAGAAGATGTGAGAATAGAGCCCAAGAGGAAGCTACAACAAAACACTAGTGAGCAAACATTATAGTTGATCCAAATCCGATTTAGGTGATCATGTGCATTGTCCATGCTTTGGGACATGCACCAGCTCTATATTTTGGTCATGCTCCCATTGATAAAACATAGATAAACAATCTAAAAATTATTTCTCAAGAGTTCCATAGCAATAATCCATTACCATTTAATGGACCAAATGACCCTCGTCGGGTTTTGGAGTTTTTGAGGAGTTTGGAATACTTATTTAGATTTTTGGAAACCCCGAATGAGAGCAATGTAATGTGGGCCACGTTCGTATAGGAACGACTGTGTAAAAGATTATGGGAAATTATGGTGACAATGAAAAAACATAAGTTCATAGAGTGGAAATACATAAATTTTATTTTTATCAAACAATTATATCCAAATTAAAAATTGTTCTCAATGTCTATAGACTTTTTCAGACCTATGATGGCTGATAGGTCTTTGACAGAGTATGTAACCTATTTTTCTAAGCTTGTGCACTTAAAACCATAGATATTATCGAATGAGAAGATTAAGGCTCAAAGGTTCAAGTTGGGCCTTTGATAGAATATTCATTATCATGTTTTCTTTCCAAATATGCCCTCTTGTGCTGATGTACTAGATAGATCACTGATGGTCATGATAGACCTGGAAGGTAACTCAGTGTTTTCAAGAGTTTCCTTTTCTCCCATTGGCAGCATGAGTTCTATCAAGGGAATGAGAATGTTTGTGGATTCTCATGGTAGTTATCACGAGTTGGGTTTTTTTAGATGACTTGCAGTATAAGATATACAAAATTTGTTTTGTTACCTGTGTGGAATACCAGGCCATTCTAATAAGTTTTTTACAGAGGAACCTAAGAATTGCGGCTCCTACATGGGCTTAGGTAACTTGAAAGAGTTTATTCCATATTAATTCCACTCCATGTAGTGGGACAAGATCATAATATCCTAATAAAAATAAGGGGAAATAAAACGCATCATCTATTAAAGTGTTCCATCCATAGGCATCTAGATCAAAGCTTCTTCATGTAGTGGAAGAGTGGCTAGAAGAAGATGAAATGGGTCCAATGACGATTAGAGGTACCATCACTATAGCCTCATCATTAGTGAATACATTATTTCATACCAGTTCATCTCATTCAATTGTTTGATCCTATTTTGCTAATCTCATTAATCATCCTATGGATATTTTATCACTTTCAATGGATTTCACCACTCCCCATAGTACGAAGAGTGAGCTGGGTCTCTATATTCTAGCTTGTGTTTTCTCACTATCAGATGTTTACATAGATTGGATCTTTCTGGTTGTCGAAACTAAATATTTTTACATCATCTTCATAATCTATTAGATCATGGCAATTATTGCTCAGATTGATTGTTATCTTCGATGGGTCTCCTTCACTACGCCCATTGGTGTTTCTCTAATGTTTCAAGAATATTGAGACCCAAGGTCGAGTAGGTTCATACCTTCATATATGGAGATATAGACGGTAATAGTTGATTTTTATTTTGATCTAGAGTGGGAACCGTTGAGTAGTGATCTCATTTTAGCCGTCATTGGGTTTCATGACATGTTTCCTCCAAAATTCCGTAGTTTTCCAGTAGTAAGAGAGGAAAAGATTTCCATGGACTTGATTCCTCATACTCAGAAAAATTATATTTCCTCTTACTTTGAAGAACCATACAAATTGATATATTTTATGTCTCATTTTGATGATATTATTAACAAAGGATTTATACATTCGAGTGTGTCACTTTTAGTTTCATCGGTTCTTTTAACCAATAATGTTGATGGTTCACTCCACCATAGAAATGATTACCGTATGCTCAATTGAGTAATGATAAAGATCATGTATCTGTTGAGATAGATTCATGATTTAGTTTATTAGTTTATTGGGATGAAGTGGTTCACTATGATTGACATTCAGTCGGTTTAACATCAGTGGAGGAAAAAATATTATGGCATTCCGAATGTTTATTTTTTTGGCACCTATGGCCTATATGATTACCATGGTATTCCCTTTGGTCTAACCAATTATCCATTAGTATTCATGGATTTAATGACCAATATTTTGCATGAGTCTCTCAATACCTTTGTGGTTGGTTTTATAGAAGATATCCATATCTAATCGAAATCAGTGGAGGATCATGTGCATCATCTATGAAATGTGCTGAGATTGTTGAAAAATCACCAACTTTATGAAAAGATATTAATGATGGATTTATGGATTTAGGAAGTGAAATTCATGGGACATGTGGTGTTAGAACATAGTATTTCCTTTGATCCTACAAAGGTTAAAGCTATTATTGTAGGATCTAGAAGCAGTGGATGGTAGTTGGTGGGTATACCCAACTTTAATTTTTTCCATTAACTATGATCAATCTGAGACCCGTCATGATAATAAAATGACAATTCTTAATAATAGAATGATGTACGATAGAGTAGAAGGGAGTCCCATAACCATAGTGAGGTTCATCATATGTTGGTTATAATTGATTTAACTAAT
Source organism: Viscum album (assembly GCA_963277665.1). Lineage (NCBI taxonomy): Eukaryota > Viridiplantae > Streptophyta > Magnoliopsida > Santalales > Viscaceae > Viscum > Viscum album. The sequence continues at coordinate 1,701,838,938 of OY728121.1, read as the reverse complement.
AAAAAAGAATTACCCTTATGAAATTTTCTCTTTGTTGATGTTACCAGTCATAATTTGATTTAATCAATCGTTGCATTGTATAAGACATGTGTACGCTTCATCTATAGTGATCCACATGTGTTCCATCTATCATTGGACAATTTTGAATTGATCATCATGTGCTAGCACAGAAGATCCTCAGTTTGTGATGTATGCCTTCGATCGTCTTGAGAGACAATTCCAAAGTGATCTCTTTGATCCGATGGAGGAGGATCTCTCTTGTAATGTGAGAGAATTCGTGGTGCAAAAGGATTCCCTTTTTTTCTGGAGAGATTTTTCAAATAGATTTTTCACAATTAAAAAGAATGGCTAGTCTCATTAGAATAATATAATTGGGATTTTAGTTACATTAATAATAAAAAGAATTCATTAAAAGAAATATTTTATTCATTTCATTAAATTAATAGTAAGACCCCATGTATAATAATAATAGTTGAATATTGTTATTACATTAAATAAACCCAACTAATTACACCTAATATAATTTAATTGAATAAATAATATTATTTCTCACAAATCCTCAGAAAAACTACTTGGTCTGTATATTAATATACAAGGTGTTAACTTTTGTTTTTTCATCTTCTTTATTTCCTCCACCAAATTTATTAGACTTTGAATAATGGATATTTATTTCTTAAATAAATATTACTACATAACTCAAGAATAAATATATTATTTTTTCCACAAAGTATTATCTTGAATTACTAGTGTCCAAATAAATGTGATCAGGAATCTGGGAATAATTATTGAACCACAATCTGGAATAATCATTATTCAATTTATTAAATGTATATTTAACTAAGATACATGGACACACAATGTTTGTGACCCTCTAGGTATCTTTATCATTGGAATTAGATGGAAATTTCTTAAATTACATTGGTATCATCTAGAAACACGCCAAGGGATCCATAGAGAAAGGCATTAATGCTAGAATGATGTTTCTCCTCCTATGAAAACGTACAGTGTAATGTAATCCCTTTATCTTGATATCTAGAATCATGTGAGTACCTTGTTAGTGCCATCAACACATGTTCTTGATTATTCTTTCTTTCACTTCCCAGAATTTAAATTGTCCATTGCTTACCATGGCCATGGATATATTTAGGATATATAAATTCCATAAAAGGTCTTGAGTTATCAAATTCCATTATGGAACAGAATGGACAAATACTTTCTCTCATTATCTATTAATGATGTATTACTCATGATGAACCCAACATATCCTACCTCTCAATGAATAGTGTGTGGTCATAGTTTTTATAAATTCATCTATGTGCACGAGTTGAAATACCCATTAATAATAATCCTAAAGTCTTAGGACCAATACCCATATCTCGAGATAAAAACATCCAATGACACTATGAAATGTGGATTTCCTATTGGTGGGTCTTCTTCTCATAACATACTACAAAATATTACAAAGGGATCACACCATGATATGGTTCCTCTATGTGTTATGATTCCACACACATAATGGCCGACATTATTTTTTTACCTCAAATAACATCATTCGGGCATAGAACATATATTCATGAATAGTGTTATGGCCCCTCCGGATGCTCATCATAGCAGGGATCCCCTATGAACCTTTAGTGAAATAGTTATCCCTGTGAAATTGTCTCATTAATTTTCATGGAAAAGGATAATAAATATGTGATAAGGTATTTATTAATATATAATGTACAAAGTAGTTTTTTATAGGCCACCAACTCCAATAGACTCCCACTTTGTCTAGAGCCACCTACTAAAAACCATTAACCAGATATCTCTCACATGATATTCATGATTCTATAAATATAGAACTTTTGTCATGGGATCCACCATGTTCTATTCCATGGACACTCTACTCAAAGAAATGTCACCCATTATATAAAAATCCTTCAAGGGGAGATACTTCCGTAGAATACACATTGTAAGTTGATGTAACCATGGTTCTTTTGGAAAGAGCCACCGCAAAATTATTATCACAATAAAATGTGACATGTTCTCTACTTCTAGACACCATGTGATTCTATTGGACAATGTTACAAATCCAGAAGACTTCCTTGGCTGCATCAGAGTCTTCAATTTTTCCAGACTCCACTGTAGAGTCAGTGATAACTTGTTGTTTTGAACATTTGCTTCTCACAGCTCCTCCATTGAGACATAAAACCTATCCATACAGAAATGTGAGATCATTCTGATCTATCTGAAAACTAGCATCAACATACCCTTTGATGACAAGCTACTTGTCTCCTCCACACACCATGAATGTTTCATTAGTTCTACTTAGATACTTAAGGATACTATTAATAGTATTCCATTGTTGTTCTCCTGCATTTTCTTGATATCTTCCTATCATGGTGTGTGTGTAGAAAACACCGAGCTTGGTACAAAACAAGGATTTAATGATGTATCCTATTGAAAATATTTATGGGATCTTACTCACCCTATATTTATCCTGTTCTTTTTTTCATACACATTCTCCTATAAATATTTAGGCCATGTGACACTGGAACAAATTCCCTCTTGGACTATTCCATACTAAATATCTATAGTATTTGTCATTTTTTTTACCCTAACTTAGTTCAAGAATCCTCCTGGATATATCACGAATGATCTTGATCCCTATAACGTATGTTGCTTCACCTAATTCATTCATGGGGAAACAATTTTCCATCCAGTCCTTATGTTACTGTAAGACCGGTACATCATTTCTAATAAGTAATATGTCATCATCATATAATACTAGGATAGCAACCACATTCCCATTAATCCTCTTATAAATACATGAATCACATTTGTTCTAAATGATGCCAAATTCTTTTTTAGAATCATCAAATAAAAAGTTCCAGTGGCTGGATGCTTTATTTTAACCATAAATGTTTTTCTGAAACTTTCAAACTCATATGGCTTCACCTGGTGTCACAAACCCTTCGGGTTGTGTCATATAGACATCTTCGCAAAGGACCCCATTTAAGAATGATATTTTTACATCTATCTACCAAATCTCCTGATCATGGTAATATACTATGGAAATAATTATTCTTATGGATTTAAACATGGAAACTAGTGAGGAGGTTTCATATTTGTCAATTCCATGATGCTATTTGAATCCATTAGCCACTATACTTTCTTTATAGGTTTTAACATGACCTTACATGTCCATATTTTTGTGAATATCAGTTTGCAAAAAAGATGCTTTACATCAACTAGCTCATCGACCGGAACCCAGACATGTTTTAGATACATGGAATCCATCTCAGATTTTATAGCTCTGAGACATCTTGCATCTTCTGAGCTATCTAATGATTCCATGCAAGAGAGAGGTTCATAATCGTTCAAAATTAATGACTCAACATCCCTAGTGACTTGGAAATCAAATCTCTCTGGTTCCCTTACCACTCTTAAGCTCCTATGCAGTACTTGTGTTTCTAGAACCTCCTCCAAGGAGACCCGTGGAACTTGTTCCAGTACCAAATCTTGTGTATCTTGAGAATCAACATCATAAAAGATAATATTGCTCCAACAATTGTTTTTATGATTTTCTCCCTATTTTTAAAAGATGACTTTCCTGGTGATAGTTACTTTCTTATCTGAAGGGTTAAATAATTAATATATTTTACTTTATGTGGGATATCCTATAAAGATTGAACTTGTGCCCTGGGAGCTAGTTTTTAAGATGAGTAGGCATTAACAAATGCCTTGTATCCGCATACACATGTGGGAAATAATATTGGGTTCTTTCTATTACATAACTCGGAGGGAATTCTAATTTTATCCTTAGTTGGTACTCGATTTCATGAGTATGCTGCAGTTTGAAATGTCTATCCCCATAAGGATAATGGATGATCTGCATGAATCATTATCGACCTCACTATGTCTAACAAGGTGTTGTTCCTCCTTTAACTAACACCATTCCACTATGGTGTGTAAGGGGGTGTGAGTTGAGATAGAATCCCAGACTCCCATTGTAGATCGATGAACACTTGGTTTAGATATTTTCCACCCCAATCTGATTGATGCTTCTTTATCTTCTTAACAAGATGATTATCTATTTCAGTATTGAATTTTTTAAATTTCTATAATAACACTAACTAATTACTTAGACAGTAGATATAAAAATATCTACTAATGTCATCAATAAAACTAATCAATTAATAATATCCACCTCTATCTTCTTTTGGAAATGGTGCACACACATTCATGTGTACCAATCCTAGAAGCTTGGTGGCCTTATCACCCTGTCCACCGAAAGGTGGCATTGAAATTTTATCTTGAAAAAAGAGTGAAATAAATCAACTGGATTTAGCTTAGTAGATTCTAAATAAACTTGATTCTAGATATTTTTCAATCACATATTTTTTACATGACCAATACGGTGATTCCAAAACTGGGTGTTCTAAAAGTCATGTGAGTTTGTTTCCTTATCAATTTCCAACATTGGTTTTTATAATTTGATACATAAAAACCATTATTTAAAAGTTTAATACCTTAAAATAAGTTGTTATCAAAAATGTAACAATCCTTATTTAGAAACATGAAATTAAAACCACTTATATCCAAACACGATACGTAAATTTTGTTCTTAGTAACACTTGGCACATAATAAATGTTATGTAAAACCAAAAGTATCCCAGTTCACAATGAGAGATGGTAATCGCCATTGGCTGACACAACATGTCTCGTGCCATTGGTAGCTCAATGATCCACATAGCCTCTGGTAATCTTTATAAATCTACTTGGTTTATGCATATGAATACATATTTCATCCCCAAACGCTATATCTAGTACCAAATGTGTAGAAATGGAACTATTGCGCTCGATAATGAAGTCAACATTAGGTTTCCCACACTTTTGGGTGTAATTCCTCTTACAATGGTCTGGTTGTCCTCATGAAAAACACATCGCCTCCTGTTCCTTTCCCTGCATCTAGATCTTCCCCTTCATGGAGGGACGATGTTCAAGGCCTTCAGCTGTTTATAAATCCTTTGCCCCTTTTTCCATGTCCTTCCTTTTCTTATTCACCATAAGGACAACATGGTTGTGACACCCCATATCCTTATCTACTTGGAAAATTAAGGTCAGATGTTCCGATAGACTCTTATCAATATTGCTCAAGTTTTCATTGACAATAATTATAGAGAAGGTATTGGGAAGTGATGATAGGATGAGATCTATATGCAACTCATCCATTAACATAATCCATTAGATGTATAGGTGTTCAATGTAGCCAATGATCTTAACTACATGAGTCCCAGCCTGCTCAAAATCTCTAAGCTTATTTATAAACAACGAATTGGATATCTCATATCTCTCTGGTATCTCCTTATCTTGATATATATCCTTAAGGTTGGAAATCATGTTATATGTATACTTGTTTTCATATTGCTTTAAGAGCTCAATAGAAATTATGATAGCATGAAAAATTGGAAAATTTTAGCATCATCAATATCTTTTATATAGAGATATAGTTCCTCATCACTGGACTCTTTTCCAAGTGCAACTAGAATAGGCACTTCCAGCACATAAAATTTCATCTCATGGAGAAGGATGACGCGTAAAAACCTCTTCCACTCATCGAAATTGCTATTAGTGAGAAGGTTTTCCTTCTAAATTATAGTTAAAAATGATATGTTTGATGTAAATTTTCTTTTTGTTTCTACACATAAGGATGAGAAATGATTTAGTACTTCGTCCTGATAAAATGGAGAAAAATAAATTAATTAATTCTTATCAGTCTCCCGATATTTTATCGAAATCCAATTTCCCTCACCAATGACTTTGGAATATTGTACTGCCAGAATTTTCTAGAGGAAATGATATATATTCCCCATCGCCTTACCCTAAATAGGGTTTTTCATGAAACAGGATGTGATTTAGGTAGGCATACCAAATTCCAACTACATTAACTCACAATTCCTTGACCTTATGAGTTGACTCCCGAATCCTCTAAACCATTAATTTTGGATTTCCCCAACCATTGCCTTTTGGTCACACTAGTCACATTGTGGCAGTCATCCCATGATGTGAACCAAGTAATGTAAACCCAAAACCTTCAATTATAATTCCTAGATAACTGAAATCACCACAATTATGGATGGTCAATCACTAAGAACTATGTATTGATTTTAACCAATATTATGGAAGGCTATATCGACATAATATTTCATTGAGGGATTTTATCCTTATTTTTAAAATTTTTTTATCTTTCATACATTCTTGTTAATATTAATCGGGTTATACATAAGTGATTAACCATGTCTAAGATAATATTTATGTATAATCTTCTCTTATTTTATTTCTATCTTGCATGATTGTTTAAATAATTAATTTTGTGATCATGAAAACCCACCAAAAATAAATAAACCATGAAACTGACCTAAATAAAATAAATTTTATAATCATGACCTTATTAAATTGGATAGTTTATCTAGCGATTGATAATCTAACCCAAGACCTCGGGGTGAAACTCCTTCAATTTTTTTGGGTTCATGTATCTAGTTTTCCACTTGTCCACATTTGAATCTCTTTGGATTGGTTTCATCTTGGCTCTTAACTTGAGCCACCTCCACTAGCTTGGGATCTCCATCCACTACATATGCTTCTATTTCACTCACATGTGAGGGGTAAAAACGGTTTTTACATAAAATAATCTTTTGGCATGCATTACCTATAAATTAATGAGTAGAAGGCTCACATGACAACAAATTTAATTTAAATAAATAAATTAAATGAAACCCACCACAGACCAAGGTCATATTCTAGCTCATGGTCATCCATGAATGCAATGATATTAATGCATAAATAAAAAAAGAATTAACTTCTATAATCATTAATGTCTAAGATAAATCAATATATAATCAATTAATTATCTTTAAAAAATGAATCCTTTTATATTAATTCCTTTTAAGAATATCCTTGATATTGTCATCCATTATTATTTTAAACAAATAAATTCATTTAAAATTCATTTTTATGTTACTTGTACACTGGATAAAACCCAATGAATTCCTATTCTTAACTACCCAATGAGTAGAAATGAACATTAAAAATATGTTAAATTAAAGACATATATATATAGAAAAACTATATCATGTTGTTCTATAGCATTACACATGTACCATGGTATATGTATCAAGGGTTTATATAATATAACAATAAATTTTAATAAATCAACCTAATTTGGATTAGTACATGATTTTTAGTTTTGACTGTATGGAATTTACTATTGTTAACTATCCATTAGAAGTACACGCCTTGGGACATGGTGTGTAGATGAATTTTGGAAATATTCTAAGTACACAATGTGTCCAGTGTGCCACATGACATTTAGTTTCAGGTTTCAGGATCTCTTACCAGGCCAGCCATGTACGGGGTACAAGGTCCAACCCTAACTAGAAGGGAATACACAATTTGTACAGTGGGGAAATGGGTTGTAATCTTTAAACACGTGCAACCTATTCTTGGTCAACACACGAAGTCTGTTAGGACATATAAAGACTACATTACAAGAATTGGATAGGCATACCTGTCTTGGTGAATGGAACCTAGACTACACATCATTTACTACTGAATACAAACAGTGTGGTCTACTATTGTATGACCAGGAAGCATAGGATCATCTGGATGAGATCCTATGTTTTATTTTAATCAAAATTAATAGAAAATATTATTTCTATAAAGTGAACAAGAAACAAATGAGGAGGAACAGATCTTGAGATTAATTTTTTCAAATTGATTAACTTGAATTGAAATGACTAAATTTTTAATTGCATAAATAATCAATGAAAATCTAAATAATTATATCAAGTATATGACTGCTTTGATACCACGTGTAGGTTCTAGGAATAATAGATACACATTGGTGCATGTACCCAACATTAATTTATCTATTAAAAATGATCAATCTATGATCCTTCACAATAATAATACATTATATCTTCATAATAGAATAGGGAACAAAATAAAAGAAGTGAGTCCTGCAACCATATATAGGAGTATCATATGTGGGTTATAATTAATTTAATTAAAATAATATATGGACCATGATGGACGTCTCTTCTCATTGATGTTTCTGGTCACGATCTGATGTGATCCATAATTGCATTGTAAAATCCAAGTGTAGTATTCCTCTAGTAGTGATCCACATGTGCTCCATGTATATTTGGATGTTGCCGAAGGTATATTTGGGTTCTAGCATGGAAGAGATTCTGCTTGTGATGTCTACATTCAATCTTCTTGAGATCCGCATCCAAAGAGCTCTCTTTAATCTGGTGGAGCAGGATCTATCTCGTAACTTGAGAGAGATCTTGGAGGAAAAATGATTCTCTCTTGGATTGCGGTATTTTCTAGATCTGTTATGCACAAATATAAATAATGGCTAGGCTCAAAAGACTAATATACTTGATATTTTATTTTCATAGAATAATAAAATGAAATAATTACATCAAAACATTTATTAATTTCATTTGATTCTTAGTAATACCCCTTGTCTAATAATAATAGTTGACTATTATTATTACTTGGAATGCGCCTAGAAAATTACACCATATAATTTATAATTAAATAAATAATAGTATTTCTCACAAATCCCCATAAAAACTACATGGAATGTTTATTAATATACAAGGAATGTACTTTTGTTCTACTATATTCTTGTTCTCCTCCACCACATTTATAAGACTTTGAATAATGTTTATTTAGTTTATAAATAAATATCATTTCATTACTCATTAATAAATTTATTATCTCACCATAAATATATTCTCTAGAATAGCTAGTGTCAAAATAAAATCGATTAGGAATCCTGGAATAATTATTTAACCATAATCATGGATAATATTTATTCAACTTGTTAAATGAATATTTAACTGAGATACTAGGACACACACTTTGTCTTACCCTCTTGGACACTTTCTCAGGGGAATTAGGTGGAGCATGAAAAATGTCCAAAGATATCATCTAGAAACTTTCCAAGGAATCCAGATAGAATGAAGCTAATGCCACAATGACGTGTAACATCCTACGATCTCTTACCGGGTATTGTAATCCAGTTTTCTCAATATCTTGAATCATGTGGGATTCATGCTAGTTCCATCAACCCATGTGAATGATTATTATTTCATTGAAATCCCAAATAGAACATTTCCAATATATACCATTTCCATGGATTTATTTAGGCTATATTAGTTCCATCAAAGCACCCAAGATATTAACTTATTTTATCGAACAGAAGGGACAAATCATTTCTCACATTATCTATTAATGTAATATTACTCGGGAAGCACCCAATATATCCTACATCGCTGCGAAGAGTGTTTCATCAAAATTTTGATTAATATGTCTAAGTGCATAAGTTTTAATACCCATTAATAATAATCATAAAGTATAAGAAACAATACACATTTCTACATATAGGATCATCCAATGACACTGTGAAACATGGATTTCTTACTGGAGGGTCTCATTCTGATAATACCATCCCTGATATTACCAAGGGAACACACCATGAAAAGGTTCCTAAATGTTTTATTAGTACTCACCCCTAGTGAACTGTATTATTTGTGTCCCTAAAATAACATCACCCAACCATAGGAAAAATATTCAGGAATTTATTTATTGTACTTCTTGGTTCTCATTATTTTAGGGATATTCTATGACCCTTCAGTGCAACAATTATCCATATGACATTAGGGCATGCATTTTCATGCAGAAGAATAATCAAGATGTGATAAGGTATTTATTAATTAATAAAGTAAATTGTAGTTGGTTTTACGCCACGAACTTCAATAGTTATGACTAGAGAACAACCATTTAATGTCCTAACGATTTGGAGCTCCTTAGGTGCAGCTAAATATATTCATCGTTTCACAAAAGGAATAAAAACATTGGCCTCTATGATGAATTATCTTACTCAGAAGGGAGTGTAGTTTGTTTCAAATGAGAAATTTTAGAGTTCTATTGTTAACTGAAATAAATATTGACTACAGTTCCAGTTTTGACTCTTCTAGAGGCTGGGTAGGGCTACATGGTCTTTTGTGATGCATCATGTTCCGTCTTGGGTTGAGTTATTATGAAGGGTGATCCGGTTGTTGCTTATAGATCTCATCAACATAGGCCACACAAGAAAAAATATCTGACCCATGAACTTTAACATTTAGCTTTGATGTACTCGCTTAAGAGTTGGTGGCATTAATTTTATAGAAGGGGGTATACTGTGTTATCTTACCAAAAAATCTTCAGTTTTATATTCTCTCAAAATGATTTGAATCTCGTCAAAGAGGTTGGGTGGAATTCCAGAAATCAATTGATTATGAAATTGCCTATAGCATGGAAAAATGGAATGTCATTAAAGATTCATTGAGCTGAAATAATCCAGCCCATTAAGTGAAATAATAATTGGAGGAGTGGAACTTCATGGCTCTCTTTTCCCAATTGAATATTGGAGTTCATGAAAAATGGGTTGAGGCTTCCTTTTCCAGTATTCGATTGTCATCATCTCTTCTTGAAATGATTATTCAGAATCATTATCTTAATGATGAATTCAATGGAATTAGAGACTCTCTTAATTGTGGGGATATAGTTTCCCAATGGTCATTATCCAAAGTGGGAATTATATTATATTAGAATCATTTTGTGGTACTATCTTAAGAATGGAAATATGTGATAGGGGATTCCAATAATTCATAATGTCCTCTTCTCCCAGTGACAGAATTATGTTCTAGGACATGAGGCGGTAGACCTGTGGGCCAGGTATGAGGCGAGACATTACTGAGCTTGTCCCTCACTTTTATACATTCCAACAAGTGAAGGATGGGCACCAAAAACCATTAGGGTTACTTCAGCCATTTTCAATCAGTAAATTGAAGTGGGATGAGATATCTTTTAACTTTTTGGTCTGGTTTCCATGTACTCAGAGGAAGAAGAATATAATTTGGGTGGTGATCAATATTCTAAAGAAAAAAGATCACCTTATACCCATTAATGATACATAAAATTTGAGGACATGGGAAGTCTATATGTGAATGAGATTGTTCGGTTGCATAGAGTTCCATATACTGTTGTCTCTGATAGATACCATTGGTTTACATATCACTTTTGGAGAGTCCTTCAAGAGGCGTAGGGATCTCATATCTGTTTGAGCATGGTATACCACCCACTATCAGATGTAAAGATAGAAAGTGCTCTTTATATTATTAATGATATGATCCACACATGGATTATCGACATTGGTGGAGCATGGGATGAATATATGAGGCTGGGTGAGTTTTCGTATAACAGTTGTTACCTGTCTGCAATCGGGATGGATCCTTTTGAGGTCTTGAAATTCTGACCTTTTCAATCATCATCATATAGGTAATTGATTTTTTAGAGTTCATGGTCGGGCCAAATAGGGTCAAAGATACTTTATCAGAGATTCATTTGATTTTTCATAGAATGTTGATTGCTTATAGGTGATACATGTCATATGATGATCATCGTTTTAGGCCTTTTTAGTTCTTAGTTAGTGTCCAGGTGTTCTTGAAACATTCACCCTATATGGTAATTGTTGTCTTGGGAGGCATTGGAAGATTGATCCTAATTTTGTAGGACCTTTTGAGTTTGTTGAGATGGTAGGGAATGATTCATACTGGTTAGAATATCCACCACACCTGACATCGATACATAATCTGTTTCATGTAACTCCGCTTAAAAAGTATTTATCTGATCTATCTGATGTTTTGAGATGGTTTGATCTTGAAGTGGAACCTCATTTATCCATGATATGGTGTCTAGTCAGGATAGTTGATTCTAAGTACTAGGTAATTCTTGGGAGAATGATAACATTGGATCATGTGCTATAACATCGTGACTTTTAATATCATTAGATGTGGAAGAGGTAGGAACTGATGAGGGAGAAGAAGCCTCATCTTTTTTTTGAGGAGGATTCATTATAATTATTATAGGAATGAAAATTTTCTATGGTGTGGAAGCCGTATCAAACTATTACCATTTTAGGTATTCTTAAACCCCTCTTTCGGTTGAGCTTTGGTTGGGTTTTATATGGAGTTATTTGTGGTGGTTTTTAAGGCAATTGTGGAGGTTCAAGGCTAAATCACAGTTTTCACACATTCATTACATAGTTTGAAAATCAGTTCACTCTTAAAATCTTTAGACATTGGGATATGCATGATATGTGAACTATATTCCCTAATCATGCTTAATTTCTTACGAAACTATGAGGACGTGTGTTTCATGATATGATTTTTTAGTGAAATTGTTGGAGCCACTGTTTTATGTCTTGGATGGACCTCCATCGACCCAAACGTGTTTCTTCCTTCCTTGGAGATCCCAAGATGAACTCATGGTCCCTCTAACCCCTTCCAGAAGTGATCTGATGCTAGGAGAACATCAGTAAATCCCCTTCGAGTTAGTTTATTCCTCCCATTTTCTTCCTCCCATGATATATATTGTTCTCCATAGGGTTCCACAGATCATTGTATTGATTTTTTATCTAATACCCTATTTTTTTGGGATCTTAAACTTAGGATTTATTTCAATTTGAGTGATCTTCATTCTTCATGGACAAATCCTGATTATGGTTTTCCATTGCAAGATCTGTTGTTTTTGATTGGTGGTTCCATTACGATGAAATTTTTTTATAGAACCTAATTACATTGTTTAAATTTAAATTGTTTCAATATTAATTCAATTGATTAGATTTAAATTAAATGTATTTCACTCCCTTTGTAAGAAAAACGAAATTTTGATGATTTATGATTTTTAGTAAAAAAAATTCTCTTCGAATTAGGATTTTATGAGGTTTATATTGTTTAACTTATATTTTTTTATGATGGTAATTAAATCAATTTTGATTTTGATTTTAATTTAAGAAAAATTTACTTGATTGAATGTTTGTGAAAAACCCGAATTCATGTGAATTGGGGGTTTGTGATGAAATTTAAGGAATTGATTGACCTATTTTCAAATCCCAGTTTTCTGAAAAATGTATTAAAAAAATTTTATAGAAGCATTAGGGTCTCATAATTGTGGAAAAAATGATTTGGAATAAAATCCAATTATTTATTTAAAAAGGAAAATATTCATATATGAAATGGAGAATGGGATGAATTTCATTTTCTATAATAAATTGAATTTACCATCATTTATTTGAAATTGAGAACATAAATGGCTTAGGTAGTTAGTGAGTTATTTTGGGTTTCACTTTACAATTCTAAAATGTTATAAAACATCATATCATCAAATCCCATTCCATAGGAAATGGTGAAGAGATCCCTATTCCTTAGGCATAAAGGGGATTATGTACAAACGTTTCTGTATTCATAGTGTATGATACCTATAGACTAGAACTATGATGCCAATTTGGCACATGGCCATGTTGCTCATTTGTTTAAATTTTTTTTGAAATTGCATACATGCCATTGTTATAAACTTCTTTACATGCATTGAGAATTTATATAAACTATTTTAATAAAGTTTTTATTTATTCCATTATTGAGTATTTCTATTCTCGAAATGAATCTTGCACTTAAAGGAAAATTCCATATTTTAAATCGTTTTATATCATTTGAAATGTATACCATAATTTTCAATAGGTATTTCCTTCATTTAAATTAAAGTGAATTATTTGTTTAAATATTCTTTTTAAATTCTAAATTTTCTAGTTTTAAAATTGAAGGATGTTTTTGATAAATTGAAATTAGGAACTGTTACAGAATGTTTGGGTGAAATCCTATTAGGATTTGGATCACACCCTACTTGTCCTTTTGGGGGTTTGATTATTAACTCCTTCCACATTCGATCAATGGAAAATGATCTCTAAGAGGTGGATTCTACTACAAAACATTGGGTTGGGGAGTTGTGTCCTTAGTGACATTGGGATATTTTCCAATTTTGGTACATGGGTTGTAGTACATCGGTGGTTTTTCCTATTTAACTTATGGTACATTAATCCTACTGGATTCTTCCATTGATATGCATACGTACATTTTTGTCTTTTAATTCTGCATTGTTTGTGGAAAAATTAATTCCCAATTCCAGTTTGTATGATTCCATGTGCTTGTAACTGAACCATGGGGAACAAGAACAAACTTTAGGATATATCAGGGATGACTGAGTTTTCAGGTTACGAAGGAACTCGAGTTGGTTTGTGATAGTGTATACCTTTTTTAAGTGTGATCTTCAATAGTTAAAACTGAATCTCAGAACATCCAAGTTTCACAATGTTAAAATTTATAATACTACCCTGAGTTTATGATGTTAAACTACATCCTTACCTTGTGTGGTGAACATTTGATAAACATAGAAATGGAATTAGGATTCCAGGTAAAATATGTATAGGTTAACTCATATTATGATATGGGGATTGAATTTAAAAAAACTAGATAAAAATGTTTAACAATCCCCACTCACATCATATTACACCCTTTAATATTATCTGGAAACTCAAAGCATGATCTAAATGTCATCTTTTTCATATATCTTGTCTCAATGAATGTGAATGAGGTAGATGAATTTAAACAATACTGCACATTATCCTATTCAGTTTATTATTAATATTGGACAATATTATATTCATAAGATGTTAATGTATATTCTTATCCTATATTAATATATTTGAATTCCCTTATTAATGAGATTGAGAATCCCAGTTCTGTATCATAATAAATCAACTTCAAATAAGCTTAAAATCCATCAAAGGATGTTGACATAGATTAAATCAAAACTATTTGAGAGAAATATCTCTTTTCTCGAAATCATTGAAAAGTCACACATTTATAAAGGAATTAATTTAAAAGAGATTTTTGAATCAAAGTGTCCCATACCACTTTGAATCTTTTGAAAAGAAATATCATTTCAAAACATTCATGTCCATATAAATAAATCATTAAAATCATTTTGAAAACATGGACATTAATTAAAAGATTTTGAAAGATAAATCTTTAAAACATTTAAAATTTTGATCTTGATAAAGAGTAACTTTCACAAATTCTTAAAATATTCATTTTGAAATCATTTAAAAGTCACATAATTATAAAATAAAACATTTACTTTGAAAATATTCTTAAAATATTGTAAGGTATGCTTTGACGATTCTATAACGGCGGTAAATAGCCGCACCCGCCGTATAAGTTAAAAAACATTCTTACCTTAAATTTGTCGAAAGGTTAAAAGTTCCTTGTTTGGAAAATGACGGAAATATTCTATTAAAAAAACATAAGGGTATAAATTACATTAACCCATATTATTTTTAAATAGTAAAAATGTTTTTAAATACATTTCGACGGAACATGGATGTGGATGATAAAGAAATCCCAGTAGATTATTACGTATAAACAACCTCGGATAATGAAGAGATTGTGAAACAAAACCTTACCTTGTACTTTTCCTTGGTTGGGGTAGGTTAACCTCCTTAATAATGATGAAATAATTTTTATTAATTTATTCAATAATTATATACATTAATATGATATCATATATGATCTTTTAACTTTGCTTTGTTAATAATATCTTAGAATTATCGTCGTTTCGGGTGTTAACTTACTCGTTTTCTTTTATATGTTTTGTTACGTAAGACATGTTTGTAATGGATAGGTTATATCTCAATCATATCCATAATGATATCAAGTCCTTAGATACTATTATTAATCATCAAATGAGAATTATACTTGAGTGGATACGATGGAGAATGAATCTCATCGCGTTCGTGGAGACGGTAGTCCGTACGTACGCACAAGCGATAATATCATTCTTTTGATATTAAAATAAAATATAATTGGATGGTGTATCATATATAAATAATAATTATCATGTTATATTTATTATTTACATGAGTTACACATCATTATTATACCCATACAAATAATAATTTATCGAATAACAATTACACCACGACGTGGAGACTGTAAGTCGTACATACGCACGTATAGTGACATGTTATTCAAAGGATGGATAGAATAGTGAATATGGTTGTACCATATTTATAATAACATCGCAGTATATATATGATACTGGAGTTATTATTTTAGAATGGTAACAACAAAGGAAGAATAAGTGGAAGAAAAAGAAACTTGAGAAAGGGTGGTGAAATCATTACCTCTTCTTTGGGTTCTTTCTTTTGATTTGATCAAAAGGGATCCATATGATGGATTTCTGATCAAACTAAGGTCTCTAGGTTTTAGTGAGGGAAATTGGGAGAGTATTTGGGTAGATTTTGGTAGAACCAAAAGGCTTTGAACGTGTGAAGAAATGAGAAGGATGAGTGCCCTTTTATAAGAGAGGTGAGGGGCACATTTGGAAAAGCTAGAAATATTAGTTTATAAAAAATTCATATTCGGTTACTAATGGATCCAAAGCTGATTATTTAAAGTTTAAGGTGGTTATGGGTATAAAAACACTCAACCAATAGAATTTAGACCGGTTTGGGAACTTATATTAAGCTTGTCTTTAAGTGTTAAATCTAAGTTAATTAGTTTCACTTTTACAATGTCTCTTTGTATTTTTATATTATATGGTTAATAAACTTACTATATACATCCAATCGACCCAAAAGTGGTCAATTAATAATATAATTATCATTATATAAGTCTCTTTTCCGATCCTTAGATTTTTAGTAATTTAATATCAATTAATATTATAATATTTGTTTTAAAAACTCTTTTATGTCAATTTTGACACTATTCAATAGTTGATTTTTTTGAAACTCATAACAGAATGATTACTTCGAAAAAGTTCAATTAAATCAATCCTAATATGTCATATTATCCTAGAAAATTAGTTTAATGCATTAAAAGTTTCAAATTATATTTATTTGGGAATTTATAATATAGATTATTTTAATTTTTCACTATTATGGTAATTACTGCATCATCATTGTGTCATAAATAAATTAAATTATTTAATCTATAAAAATTATAAATAAAATATAATTATGTAGTAAATATTTTTATCTTTTTATGGAATATTTAGAGTCGAAAATACAACATATATAACCCTATGTAAAAATTGTTTTTCTAAAAGATATATGCTTATGTCATTTTTGTATTCATTTTAACTTAATTAAAATAAAGTGTCCCTATCAACAACAAGTGGCTCCATGGGGTCCTAAAATTGACCCAAAGATTTCCATGGTCGGCCATGTATCAACCAATAAGTTTAGGACACGTTTTAGGGTAATTTTCTATTATTATAATATTATTTTTTAACCCTTATTTACCGAATTTACCCATTGACCATGGTAAATAAAATATTTACCGAAGTAATTATTCAAAATGTCTAAAAATAAAAGTTACCTATTTAGAAAATTTGATCATCCTGATTCCAAATATGGAATCCATTTTTCCAAATTCAAAAAACAGAAGTGGAAGAAATTAATTTGAAATTAATTCCCATTGTTAAAACAAAAAGCATGTTTTTAAGAGATAATAACTATCAAAAGATTTGCACTTGTTTATATCTAGTTTACTTGTGAAATTATGTCCAATGACAAAAATTGAATTAAATGGTAAAGATATATTCTAAATATACTTTAAAACAACTCAAATTCAAAATTTATGAATATTAATTATTTTTATTAAAAAGTTGTTTTTAATTAAAATTTCCTAATTTTCACTATTCATCAGAATATTAAAGTTATCAGAAAAGTTCCAAAATTTCACCCTAGGCTAAATTCGATATTCCGAATTCAAAAATGAAGTCCATTTAGAAATATAAAATATATATAATTTCAAAAAATAAGTACTAATATTCATAACAGCTAGTTTGATTGGTTGTGGTTTGTGTTAGAACTCGATGTTGCGTACAACACACGCAACTGTATTATTCCAAGGAAGGCATACCGTGGAAGCTTGGGATGTTTTATTTTAAATTTTTGATGTCCCCATTTAGTCAAAAAGATTAAAATATTTTATTTAAAAAGGCTTCACTATTAAAAATTGATAAAAGTGCAATACTGAAAATGAATTTGTTCTTACATTATGTCTAAGAAAATCATAATATGGATTCTAAAATTATAAGGGTTATATAAAGTTTAAAATTTAGTTAATAATATTCATAACCTCTTTTTAACGGCTTGTTTGGTAAGTCATGGTGTGATTTAACTCTGTGTTGCATGTAGTGGAAGTTATTGAATTATTTTGAAGAAATAACACACTATGAAATCTTGGGGTGTTACATTCTCCCCTCATTCAATAAATTACATCCTCGCAATTTGAAATTGTTCTTCGAAAAAAAATGTTGAAAATAGAAAATATCTTTATGGGAAAACCCACATTAGAAATTAGGTTACTAAAATTTAGTCTTAATATGAGGAAAAGAGAAATGAAAGGGTCACCACCAAATTATGATCTTTATTAGGAGAACATTGGTGTCAATTAGAGACATATAATTGGAGGAATAAAGTAAATATTTATAGGTAGTGATTGAGGTCATCAATCACAATCAAGTGTAAAATTGAGGTCCTTAAATTCATTAATCTATGATGATTTGAAATACCATCGGTTCAACAAAACATTGGGTATTAGGATAACACATTTTTGGTTTTAGGATTCCTTAAATAAAGTATAAGAATTAATTTATTCATAGAATAAGAGAAGAAGAAAAATATATTCTTGACAAGTAGAGTTCCATCCTTTAACTAATTTCTACCACAAACTCATTTTTCACTCTAAAAGATAATAGAACAAAAAAATATATTCTATTTAACCTATTCGAATAGGGTTCTAAAATCGAATTTATAATTCATCTACCAGATCTTTTAAAAAACTACATTATTTAATCCCGGATAACACGTGGGTCAGTGGTAGATGATACACCCTTGTCTCCCTTCGGTTGTGGGTTCAAGTCTCACGGCCTTGCCGGACATGACGAGTTATCGCCCGACCTCCAGGTTGTCCTTTTATGGCAATCCAAAATAATCCCAACTAGAACTATCCAAAATAATTCAGTCCAAAATTTATATGGAAGGTAAACACAATGAAGATCCTTTTTTCCGCCTAATAACATGGGATCACCTTCATCATGTATTCTTTTAAAACACTGCAACATCCTAAATTATCATAAAACCTTATTGATTACATTCATGATCCCTTATTCCTTATAAAATAAAAGATATACTCCTTCAATCCAAAAATATTGTAAACCCCAACAATGATGGAATATACAAATCATTAATCAGTTTCAAGGTAGTCATGAATATCCAATATAATTTAGCCAAAACAATCATGTATTATTCTAAAATCACTACCTCGGTATAAGAACCATATTATTGTTTATCTTTATCTCAACCATATATTTTCCAAACATTTAACCTCCTATTGAGTCACTTTTCTTTGTTCCACACAATCTCAAGTCCATAATGAAATAATACTGCAGTACAATCCTTATATACTCCATAATTATTATAACAAGTACATTGTTGATAAAACACTCAAATGACATAATCAACATAAGAACACTAATCATTCCTCTTCATCTATGGTAGTATCATAACATTATTATTATCAAATAGCATCATTTTCGTCATAGTCTGATGACTCAGACATAGGTTCGCGTAGTGTCCAAACTCCTTCCAAATGAAGCATTATACATTTGAAGCCACTTTCTTACCCTTGTAGTCACGTACTTTATTCCCTTTTCCTCCACACTTATAACAAACTCTCATTCCTTTCAGGAAATTTCTAGGGTTTTTCTTCCCACAGATATCACATATGGGAAAATTCTGCTTTTTTCCCTCTTCCCTTTATCCATCTTTCCCTCTTCCATCCTTTTCTTCTCTTCCTTCCCTTCAAAGCCATAGAACTCAGTAAACTCTTTACTTATCTTATCAACACATGATATTATTTCTTAATATGATGATAAAAAATGGGAGACTATTTCTCTTATAAATTCTAGCTTAAAACATTAATGATATGATTCTTCCTTCTCTTTGGATCATGTGCATTGTTGGAGTTCTCATTCCTTCTACTGGGCACCATTTCTAAACAATGGCATACACTAGATTAGTTTATGAATAACAATACCTAATCCCAAACTTGTAAAACACATAACATAAATTAAAATGTTTATGGATATAATCCATATTCATAAAAATGTCTCCTTTGAGGAAGTATATACTCATAAACCCTTCATAATGGTTTGTAAAGAAAATGAGAATTATCCTAAGCATATCCCCCGGGAGTGTTGTAACCAAGAGTGCAGCAAGGCCCATTGTCGTGCACCCGTTCCCGTTCGAGTCTAGCTCAAAGCGGTGTTTTCCGGTTTTACCCCTAGGTACATCTGTGCCAGAGTCGCCTCTACCTGCTCGTATCCAGACATGGATGTATTGCTCGGAAAACTCACAAAATCTCTACAATACCAAAATTCTAGGAAGTTCTTTTATACAAATCCTCAAAATCCATCTTAGGTCTATGTTCTCAAATCAGAGTTTATCTAAATCTAGCTTCCAAGGTTTGTACTAAACTTCCTCTGATACCAACTGTAATGCCCCAACCCCAGTTACCCAGAGTCGGTGCATTATTACATAACATTGGCATGATCACAAGAAAGATCAAATCTCGAAATACCGATTGCTTTAGTAGCCTTGGAATCACTAGATATATTCATAAATTCTTACATTACCTCATAAAAATGAAAACTACAACAACATATATTCTTCATAGTCCACACTCATATCCCCACATACTATCCCTGCAGGTCATTCATAAATTACTTCTTCACATCCTGGGAAAAATAAAACATAGGAAAGGGGTGAGCTCAAATGCCCAGTAAGGATAACAATACAGCGAAAAATTTCATAATTAAGAATAAACATTTAAGGCAATGTATAACTAAAACAAAAGCCTTTTAAACATGAACTTCAACATAGGATTGAAAAAATAAAATGAAATAATGCCATTTACTTATTCACATGGATATTATACTAATCGAATAATCATATGCGATATCAATAACCACTTTCATATTGATGGAATGCATAATTCCAAACTATCATAACCACATACCCAAGGCCTCGTGCCAAGACTACAAATAAGATTTTGTCAAGGCCTTGTGCCAAGACACAATTTTGTCTCATGAGACCTACCGATGCATTGAGGAGCTATAGCGGGCTCCAACCATCACTTACTAAGTCCAATGCATTCCCATATGAAAAGTTTTAAACGTAACATAAACATTCGTATTAAAACTAGAATACGAAATGTCAACACTTTCTCCATAAACCATGAATGGTATAAAAATAACACATCCACAGTAAAACATATCAAAAAACCTTTAATAAAATACAAAAGTTCTGTATCATAATAAATCAACTTCAAATAAGCTTAAAATCCATCAAAGGATGTTGACATAGATGAAATCAAAACTATTTTAGAGAAATATCTCTTTTCTCTAAATCATTGAAAAGTCACACATTTATAAAGGAAGTAATTTACAAGAGATTTTTTAATCAAAGTGTCCCATACAAATTTGAAACTTTTGAAAAGAAATAACATTTCAAAACATTCATGTCTATATAAATAAATCCTTAAAACCATTTTGAAAACATGGACATTAATTTAATGATTTAGAAAGATAAATCATTAAAATATTTAAAATTTTGATCTTGATAAAGAGTACCATTAAAAAATTCTTAAAATATTCATTTTGAAATCATTTAAAATTAACATAATTATAAAATAATACATTTACTTTGAAAATATTCTTAAAATATTGTAAGGGATGCTTTGACGATTTTATAACGGCGGTAAATAGCCGCACCCGCTGTATAAGTTAAAAAAAAATTCTTACCTTAAATTTGTCAAAAGGTTAAAAGTGCCTTGTTTGGAAAATGAGGGAAAGATTCCTTTAAAACACATAAGGATATAAATGAATTTAACCCATAATATTTTTAAATAGTAAAAATGTTTTGAAATACATTTCGATGAAACATGGATGTGGATGATAATGAAATCCCGGTAGATTACTACGAATTAACAACCTCGGAAAATGAAGAGATTGCGAAACAAACCCTTACCTTGTACTTTTCCTTGGTTGGGGTAGGTTAAACTCCTGTATAATGGTGAAATAATTGTTATTAAATTATTCAATAATCATATACATTAATATGATATCATATATGATCTTTTAACATTGCATTGTTAATAATATCTTAGAATTATCGTCGTTTCGGGTGTTAACTTACTCGTTTTCTTTTATATGTTTTGTTACGTAAGCCATGTTTGTAATGGATAGGTTATATCATAAACATATCCAGAATTATATCTAGTCCTTAGATACTATTATTAATCATCAAATGAGAATTATATTTGAATGGATACGATGGAGAATGAATCTCATCGCGTTCGTGGAGACGGTAGTCCGTACGTACGCACGAGCGATAATATCATTCTTTTGATATTAAAATAAAATATAATTGGATGGTATATAATATATAAATAATCATTATCATGTTATATTTAATATTTAAATGAGTTACACATCATTATTATACCCATCCAAATAAAAATTTATTGAATAACAATTACACCACGATGTGGAGACGGTAAGTCGTACGTACGCACGTATGGTGACATGTTATTCAAAGGATGGATAGAATAGTGAATATTGTTGTACCATATTTATAATAAAATTTCAGTATATATATGATACTGGAGTTATTATTTTATAATGGTAACAACAAAGGAAGAAGAAGTGGAAGAAGAAAGAAACTTGAAAAAAGGTGGTGAAATCATTACCTCTTCTTTGGGTTCTTCCATTTGATTTGATCAAAAGGGCTCCATAGGTTGGATTTATGATAAAACTAATGCCTCTAGGTTGTATTTAGGGATGTTTTAAGAGTACAAGGGTAGATTTTTGCCGAAACAAAAGGTTTTTAAGGTGTTAAGAAATGAGAAGGAGGATTGCCCTTCTATAAGAGGTGTGAGGGGCACCTTTGGAAAAGCTAGAAATATTAGATTATATTAAATTAATATTTGGTTTCTAATGGCTCCAAAGTTGATTATTTAAAGGTTAAGGTGGATATGGGTCTAAAACCCTTCAACCAATAGAATTTAGACAGGTTTAGGTACTTATATTAACCATATCTTTAAGTATTAACTCTAAGTTAATTAGTTTCACTTTTATAATGTCTCTTAGTAATTTTATATTATATGGTTATAAAACTTATATATACATCCAAGCGACCACCAAGTGGTTAATTAATGATATAACTATCATGATATAAGTCTCTTAGCTGAACCTTATATTTTTAGGAATTTAATATTAATTAATAATATAATATTTGTTTTAAAAACTCTTTTATGTCAATTTTGACACTATTCAATTGTTGTTTTTTTTAATCTCATAACAGAATTATTACTTCGAAAAAAGTCAATTAAATCAATACTAATATGTCATAGTATCCTAGAAAATTATTTTAATGCATTAAAAGTCTCAAATTATATTTATTTGGGTATTTATAATATCAATTATTTTAATTTTTCACTATTATGGCAATTACTGCATCATCATTGTGTCATAAATAAATTAAATTATTTAATCTCTAAAAATTATAAATAAAATATCATTATGTAGTAAATCGTTTTAGATTTTTATGGAATATTTTAAGTCGAAAATCCAACATATTTTATCCTATGTAAAAATTGTTTTTCTAAAAGATATATGCTTGTGTCATTTTTGTATTCATTTTAACTTAATTAAAATAACGTGTCCCTATCACCAACAAGTGGCTCCATGGGGTCCCAAAATTGACCCAAAGATGCCCATGGTCGGCAGTTTATCAACCAATAAGGTTAGGGCACGTTTTAGGGTAATTTTTTTTTATTATAATATTATTTTTTAACCCTTATTTACCGAATTTACCCTTTAACCATGGTAAATAAAATATTTACCGAAGTAATTATTCAAAATGTCTAAAAATAAAAGATGCCTATTTACACAATTTGAACATCCTGATTTCAAATATGGAATCCATTTTTTCAAATTCAAAACACAGAAGTGGTAAAAATTAATTTAAAATTAATTCCCATTGTTAAAACAAAAAGCGTCTTTTTAAGAGATAATAACTATCAAAAAATTGGCACTTGTTTATGTCTGGTTTAATTGTGAAATTATGTCCAATGACAAACATTGAATTATTAGGTAAACATGTATTATAAATATAATTTAAAACCACCCAAATTTATAATTTATCAATATTAATTATTTTGATTAAAAAAGTTGTTTTTAATTAAAATTTCATAATTTTCACTATTCAACAAAATATTAAAGTTATCCGAAAAGATCCAAAATTTATCCCTAAGATAAATTAGATATTCTGAATACAAAAATGAAGTCCATTTTGAAATATAAAATATATATAATTTCAAAAAGTAGGTATTACTATTCAAAACGGCTAGTTTGATTGGTTGTGGTGTGTGTTAAAACTCAAAGTTGCGTACAACACACTCTACTGTATTATTCAAAGGAAAGCGTACTGTGGAAGCTTGGGATGTTTCATTTTAAAATTTTGATGTCCCCATTTAGTCAAAAAGTTTAAAATATTGTATTCAAAAAGGGTTCACTATTAAATTTTTATAAAAGTGCAATACCGAAAATGAATTTGTTCTTACATTATGTATAAGAAACTCATAATATGGATTCTAAAATTATAAGGATTATATAATGTTTAAAATTTAGTTAATACTATTCATAACCTCTTTTGAACGGCTTTTTTGGTAATTCATGGTGCGATTGAACAATGTGTTGCGTGTAGTGCAAGTAATTGAATTATTTTGAAGAAATAACACACTATGAAATCATGGGGTGTTACACCTATTATAATAAGTTTATCACCTGTCTTTTGCTTCTGCCTTTAAATTGTTTACTACAACCATTATTTAATGTCATTCAATCTGATAATATCGATGTCTCTGACATGAGGGTATAGTCTCCCCACTATCACCTCCTGAGACCCTCGCTTCTAGTCAGCAGCCTCTGGCGATCAGAGAGACGCGCTTGATGCCATGTGACCCACCGGTCCGGCCACCGGTTTGATGGTATGTCGGGCTGGGACGTTACATTACACATCATGTAATGTTTTAATGATTTATTTTTAATCATAGGTGATATGTTTTTTGGTGCTTATTGGACGTTGAAGTAACACGTCATGAACTTGTGTTACATATCATGTAACATATCGTGTCGGTGTTTTAAAGGCAATGTGCAAGTTTTTTTTTAAATTACATCACTAGTTCTTTATGGATCATGACCTAATGATTTTTAGGAATTTATTTTAGAGATCCAACCCATTATATATCTATATATTTGATGATTGACCTATATTGTAATCACAATGCATTTCTCTAGGTATGTTTTCCTTCTGTTTCTTAATTGCTTTCTATCACGATAGTGCCTTTGGGTTTCATTATCAGATCCTTTGGTTTAATGTTAGTCCCTCTTCATGGTTTTTTCCGAGATTTGTTATGTGTTTCATTCTAGTTGCCTTTTATTCTGTTAGTTGTGGAACATTGGGTATTTATCTTTGAGGTATGTGGGATTATTAAATCCCACTAACCCTTTTTCTCTAAATTGAATCAATCGTGATGTGGATTTTATTTTAGGTCCTTCTTTGAAGTTGTTTCTTTTCATTGATTTTTGATTCAGTTGATGGAATTTGTGACCTGTATTATGAGGTAGGTGGTTATAGATCTAGCCTATATTGATAATCCACATTGTTCGTTCTTTATAAATTGAAATATAAATGTAATTTTAATGATCATCATGAGTGTGTGGAAAATAGTTTTGGACTTGAAATAGTTATTCCCTAGTGGCAGATAAATGTGATAAAAATGGGTATTTCAAATAATTGGAATGTTTTGTGAAAAGGGAACAAGGGTTACCCTGGGTACATAGACAGAAGGTATAGCTTGGATCCATCATCCACTGTTTTTTTATTATCAAGGAGGTTTTTCTTAGGGATTTCCACTTTTTCCTAAGCCCACTGTTCTAGGGAACTAATATTGACTTTCCGGGTGTTTACTCATGGAGGATTACTGTACTTCCTAGAATGTGTTTTAAGATCATTATTTGTGCACATGATTATTGTGGTATGATTATATTGCAGACTATACCTATAGCATTTCTTGGGGGTTTGATACCTAGTCTTATATTTTATATTTCGTTGATTTCTGAGTTATCCATGATAGGCATGTTTATGCTCTTGGAAAATGTTATTGAAAATTTTCATTGAAATTGATATACATTATTTTGTTTAAAACGTTGGAAAAAGTGAATTATTTTATATGTTTTTAGTAAAACTGTGTTACTTCTTATAATGCTATTTTTTTTAAACATAGGTTACATGGATTTTTATAAAGTTACTAGTTATGGAGAACCAAGGTGGGATCTTGCGGTGCCAGCTAGCTCACACCCTGCGCTAATCTTCGGTAGTTCATATAACATTGTTTATCATTCAATTTTTCTTAAGTGAAGGCATTGCAGTTAGATGGAATGGTTCATGATGGTTGGTTGGGTTGGAGGAGGTGAGTTGGTGGGAGTCCATCCCTACCATCATTGGAGTAGCTATTCTGTTTTTCGTCCATGGAAACTGGACTTAACATGGAGTTTTTTTTTCAATTTTGTAGTTTTTGGTTCCTGAAATTTTCTTAGAGTTATGGCATATATATTCATTAGTCTTTTAGTGTTTCATTATTTCATTATATATGTATTCCATGTGGTTGTTTAGGTTGGGAGAATCATTCCATCTGTTGTTGTTTTTTTATTCCTGGGTGATTGTCACTCGCTCGTGGGTTTTGAGAACACCCTTCGGGTATGTCATGTACCAGGTCAGGTGCCAAATTTAAAGGTAACTGGTTCGGTTCATTAAATAAACCATTATTTATTCCATTAATACGATATTAGTATTATTTATTTCAATTTATTTCATTCATTTTCCTATATATAGTATGATCTTAGCATTAGTTGAATGTGTAATTATTCAGATTACTTATTAATTCTATATTTTTTATACAACATATTTTTTTTAATCTTTAGTAATATACATCGCTTGTTATGCATTTTAGATAACGTCTTATCATTATTTAATTTTTTAAGGATTTGATGAGAAGAAACAAAAATGAAATTATTAGAAGGATAACACATGTGGAATAATTTATTATGGATGTCGATGATTCATAAAGAAGTATGTTTCTTCAGATATAATGTGGAAATAATTTATATTTGACCCAAAAAAGTTATATTTAACAATAATAACTATTTATTAATTATACAAATATCCAAACCTGAAAGGATCCACATAATGTATGCTATAAAATAATTATATATATTTTCTTATGAAGGATTGTTTTATATTTTGTTTTTATGTTGGTATCAAAGTCATTATATAATGTATTTTTTTATAGAACCAGATCTAAGAGGTGGGTCTAGGGAATCATAGTGGGATATGTATATTGAACTAATTCGACACAACAGTTAATTTGTTCATAATTGATGAGATCTAGATTTTCAATTTGGTTGTAATATGATCCTTCAAATATATCCATAGACTTGAGTTATGATATTTGTGATGAAAGGGATGTTGATCCCTAGATATATTTTCCCATTCCAAATCATTGAATTTTTTGGGTCAATATCCAATTTCATAGCAATCCATCTATACCTCCCTCATGTAAACAAGATATTCCATGTATCACATTTGAGGAAATAAATACAAGATGTATCTACTGTAATAATATTAGAGGCTCTAAAGTAGGAATATGATCATTTATAACAAGAAAAACATATTGAAATATTTGACTAAATAGATGAGGTTCTCAAGAACAAAACAAACTAAATTGTGAAATTATATGGGGAGATCATGAACATGAGGAGGATACATGGGAACATGGGTATGTAAGAGAGAAAAAGATCCACACAAATTTACCTCGATTTAAAAAAAATTATTTTTTAATTATTTTTATTGGGGGTAAAATAAAATGAAATCCATTATTACTAATTACATTATTTAATTAATTACATGGCCAATATGTTATATTTCAAGATACACATAACCTCTACAAAAACTATGTTTATATAATGAAATTCTTAAAAATAACAGTTTTATTATTTTAATTAATGAGGTAGGTATCATATAACCACCCATTTATATAAACTACCAAGAAAGTGTTAATAAAACAAAGTTCATTTTATTCTTACAAAAGAAATAATTCTTAAAACTTATTTTTCATGTGATATTATATTAAAATTAAATTGTTCTGGTTTTAGAAATAGAAATCAAAATTATTTTGATATTTTAATCAATAATTTTCAAATTCATCAATTAGTTCATACACTTTTATGGCTTAATTATATGTCTGCATTACGAATATTAGTTACAATGATAATAGATTTACTTTTTGACGAATGATACATTCTTTAGTATTAATCATTTTTCTCAATTTTAATGAATATATATTAGATTTGGACTATATCAAGATGTTTTAAAAATATCCATATTTTTTAACACTCATATAATTTACAATCAACGTTAAATAAGATTAAGACAATTTGATGACAATGAGGACATTTTCCCCAAAAATAGTTTCCTGATAATATGTATTTTTATATTAAATGTCAATTTACTCATATAAACAAACTTAATTTCACTAAATGGATCCCACAATAATATTCAACACTTCAAAATTTAGTAATAAGTGTTGTATTATATTTTTATCAATAATATAGTTACAATTATTAATTTTTATTCACTATTGATAATTGATAATGGGTAACTAAAGTATCATGTATGTCTAATAATTTAAAAGCCACATATGCATTATAAAATATATTTTTAGTTCATAATGTCTTACACTACAAAAAAATTGGTCGTTGCGATGTGTTATTTGAAATGGAAAAGTTCCCCACAATAAATAATTAGTTATTTGCGGCAGGTAGACACTAACCATCACAAAATGTTTGGCGCATGTTGCGCACCAAAATACAGAAAGGGTATTTGGGACGGGCTTTTATGCCCATCGCAAAAACCCGACGATATTTTTTAGTATGTTGGATAGGATTTATCCCTCTTCCAAAATTGTATGCCAGCAGGATGGTATTTGTGAGGCATCTCATCGCAAATACCTATCTAACCACCACCCTTAATTAATAGGGGTGAATATTTGTGACGGGTCCCATTGCATCTAATCTGACATATATATATATATATCCCCATTCGTTTTCCTCTCATTACACACCTTTCTCTACTATTTTCTCCATCTATAAATATAATTTCTCTCTAAAATTTTTTCTATATTAATTTTTTTAAATTGGATCAATATACATGACTAAGATCCCTTGAAAGATTCAGTTTTAAGGTATTTATCTACTTATTATATTGTTATTTAATTCATTTTATTTTATATTAGTTAAATTCTTTTATTTATCTATAATTATATAAAATTAGAATTAGATCACTTAATTTTTCATTATTTTTGACAAATATATGTGACTGTTATTATTTAATAGTTATTCGAATTATTATTAATTAGTAGTCATTAGTATTTGTTAAAAAATATATATATAATTATTAATAATTAGTCATAATTCGTAAGAATTAGCGATAAATAATTAAATTTATCATTAATTAGTAGTAAATTGAAATAAATATCTATAAATAATATAAAAATTAATAATTAAAATTGAATAGTAATAATTAAATGTAAACAGAAATAATTAATAGTAAATAAGAATAATTAGTAATCTATAGAAATAATTATGAATAATATTATATAATTAGTAATAATTAGAAATAATTAAAAATTAATAGTAATAAATAGTAATAAATAACAATTATTAGTAATAATTAGGAATAATTAGAAACAATTAGTAACAAATAAGAATTATTTGTTACAACATGGATAATTAAAAAATAACTTAGATTAATTAAGATTATTTAGAATAATTTGTAATAATAAAGGTTAATTTTTAATAATTCGGAAAAATAAGTAATGATTTGTAATAATTACTAATAATTAATAACAATTTGGAATAATAATGAATAATTATGTTTAAAAAGTAATAATTAGGATTAATTAGTAATAATAAGGATTTATTAGCAATAATTAAGATTATTGAGTAATTTTTAGAAATAATAAGAAAATATTTGAAATACTTCGGTATAATTACTAATAATTAAGAATAATTATTCATATGTAGGAATAATTAGGAGTAATTAGTAATAATTAAGAATAATTAACAACAATTAGGAATAATTTTGTATAATTAGTAATATTTATGAATAATTGGGAATAATTAATAATAATTAAGACTAATTAGGATTAAATAGGGAAAATTAGTAATAATTATAATTAACTTTTCATAATTAGGATTAATTAGTAATAATTATGATTAATTATAAATAATTATTTATGATTAGAAATAATTAGTAATAATCTGTGACAATTAGTAAAAATTAGCAACAATTAGTCACAACAAGTACCAATTTGTAACAAATGCAATTAATTAAGAGTAAATAGGATTAATTAGTAACAATTATGATTAATTACAAGTAAGTGGGAATAAATAAAAGTAAATAGGAATAAATAGGAATAATTACGATTAATTTTTAAAAATTGGTAATAATTAGAAATAATTTAGAATTACAAGTAATAATTAGTTAAAATTATAACAATTATAAGTAACTCGTAACGATTAGTAAAAATTCATACAAATAGTAACAGTTAGTTACATTTATAAATAATTTGTCATTATTATTAATTATTAGTAACAATTAGTAATAATTATTAACAATTATGATCAATTGGGATTAAATATGATTAATTAGTAACAATCAGGATTAAGTAGGTGTAGATATGAATAATTTGGAATAAATAAGAATAATTTGGAATAAATATGAAGAATAATGATTAAATTTAAATAATTAGGAGTAATTTGGAATAATTCGGAATAATAAAGTGTAATTAGAAATAATTAGTAATATTGAGGAATAATAATGAATAAAAATGAATATTTAGGAATAAATAGAAATAAATATTAATAAATAGGATTAATTAATAAAGAATAAAAAAATAATTAGTTATAAATAGAAATAATTTAAAATCATAAACATTAATTTTGAATAATTCAGAAAAAATTAGCACAATTACTAGCTGATTGGTAGTATTCCTTTTTCTAGATTACTTATCTCCATGTAACATTCTACCAATGAAATCACTATAAAACACCCTACTTTGACCAATGGATATCCATTTTATTATTAACGAGTATTAAAATGCGTACGTCGAAGAAGATTTTTTATATTGATTTTAGTGAGGAAAGTTACTAGAAGATAACTAGTTGTTAAAATGTGGCTCTTTTTCATGATGAATATTCTTCTTTCAAGATTATTTGACTAACATCACTATGAAAGATGTTCTATGACATTAAAATATCCATTTTCATATACATGAGAATAGAATACAGCTTGATGAGTCCCCCCTTACCACCATTCTCATGCATAATAAAATGGATATTCATAAATTAGGGTAAATTTTTCATATTGAATTCAGTCGAAGGATGTAACACCCCACTATTTCATAGTACATTTTTTCTTTAAAGTAATTCAATAGCTTTCAACACATGCAACACGACGTTGTAGCACACAACGACTTACCAAACTAGCAATTCAAAAAGCGATTATGAATAGTACTAACTATATTTGTAATTTTATATACTCCATATAATTTTAAGATCCATATTACATGTTTCTTAGACATAATATAAGGACAAATTCATTTTTCAGATAAAAAGAGTATTTAAAAAATGCTATTTTACCTCATTTTAATGGATAACACTTTTTAAATCCAATATTTGACATTTTAATATATTCAATTTGGAAAAATAAACTACTTCTTTAGAATCGGGATATAAAAAATAATTTTAGATCAATTTTTGGTGTTTTTATGAAAACTATCATATTTTGATGAATTGTGAAAAATACTAAATTTATTTTAAAACCAACTATTTAAATAAAAATAATTTATAGAATTAAATTATACATTTGAATTTTTTGTAATTATAATTAGATTATATTTTTATCATTTAATCCAATTCTGTTCATAGGAAGTAATTTAAAATTTAAATTGTACATAAACACATATCAGTATTTTGATAGATTTTACTTCTCAAAAAACCAACTTTGTTGTATTGATAATGGGAATTAATTTTAAAGTAAATAATGAAAATTATATGTTTTGAATTTGATAAAATAGGTATAATTTTTGAATTTGAAAAAGCAAAAGTATCTTAGAGTGAATTTTTTTTTGAGGAAAACATTTTTTTTTATGAATAGTGAAAAACATTGCATAATTGTTCAAAAACGAATTTTTATTTAAATAATTTTTTATTTTAGATAATTTTATTTTGAGTAAAAATAGATACATTATGCCTATATTTAGTTCAATTTAATCCATTAGAGTCATTTTATAATACGATTATATGTATAAAATTTTATTGATCTTTTTAACGTCTTTGACCCACCTCCAGGCATGTCATCAAATTTGCATAAAAGGTAATTTTACCGCTTCTGTGAATTAAAATTTGAAAATCAAAGAGACACTATTGAAAACACTAAGTAAAATTTGGTTCAAAAATATGAAAATAAAATTTGGTGAATATTAACATTTGAATTTAGTTTACCACGGTTAAAAGTAAATCGGGTAATTAAAGGTAAAAATGATATTACAAATACCCTAACACATGTCATAATTCTATTGGATATGTGTATTTTGAACATAATGAACCATAAGAATAAAATATGATTTTTTATCCACTTCATGTAGATTAAAACATTTATTATTATTTTTTTAATGAAGAGTTAAAAGTGTTATATTCAAATTTTAATAATTGAAACATTTTTAGTATATGGTTATACATATAATTAATTTGACTATAAATATTCACTAAGAAACAAAAAATATTTCCTACATAATGGTATTTTTCTTATAATTTTTATTCATAAAATATGTAAATTTATTTATGACACAATGATGATGCATTAATTACCTTATTAATGAAATATTATAATAATTTATATTATAAATATCAAAATAATTGTGAAGTGAGACATTTGATGCATTAAAATAATTTTCTAGTTTAAAATGACATGTTGTGGTTGATTAAATATTTTTTTTCAAATATATAATGTTGTTATGACTTTCACAAAATCAAAATAACATATAGTGTAAAAATTGACATAAATGGGTTTTTAAACAAAACACAATATTATTAAATTGTATAATATTCCAAAAAAAATGTTTTCCAAATGGACTTATATAAAGATACATATGTAAATAATTAACCACTTGGGGGTCTCTTGTCTTTTTATAGTATGTCAGTTAAGATTTTATTATAATAATACAAAAATACATGGTAAAAGTTAAACTATTTAAATAAGAGTTAAATCTAAAATATTAGGTTAATGTAGTGACCACAACCTGTATAAAACCTATTGGTTGGGAGGATTTCTACCCACCCACACTTTATCCTTCAAATAAATCTTTTTTAGGGCCATTATAAAGTTGAAATGATTGTTTAATAAATTAATATTTCATAAATATACTAAAGGGACCTTTACCTCTCTTATAAAAGGGTATATCACCTTCTCTCAATATCACAACTCCAAATCTATTTGGCTCAGCCAACCCCTACTTGAATATCCTCCAAAATTCCCCCAATTCATCATAGAGGCCATACTTTGATCAAAAAGCTTAGATATGGTGGCCTTTTGATCAAATAAAAAGTAAGCACCAAAAGGAGAGAGAATAATTTCATCACCTCATTCAAAGTTATTTTCTTCTTCCACAACATATTTTGTTGTTGTTTCCATAATAAAATAATACCTGAATTACCTTCCACGTACTGATATATTATTATAAATATGGTACAACCATATTCATTGTTATATCCATCCTATGATTGAAAACGTCACCATACGTGCGTACCTACGACTTTCCATCTCCACGACGTGGTGTTGTATGTTATTCAAAAATTCATTTTTTGATGAGTATAATAATTACGTTAATTAAATTAAATAATACTTCTATCATGTTAATGATTCTTTATATATGAAATACAATCCAATTACATAAGATTTCACCTTCAATAGAATGTTATTATAGCTCATTTGTACGTACAGATTACCGTCTCCACGAACGCCATGAGATTCGTTCCCCAACGTAACCATTGATGAATTATTTATATTTTATGATTTAAAATAATTCATAAGATCATAACATAAATATTTATATGAATAAAATACATCATATACATTACAAACATAACTGACATGGAATAACATATAATGTTAAATGAATCAATTAACACCTGAAACAATGATACTACTGAAATATTGTTATCAAAACAATATTAAAATATCATATATGATATCATATTTATGTATGTGTTTCTTTTATAATTTAATAACAATTATTTAACTATTATATATGAGGTTGACGTACCATCGTCTATGGAAAAGTACCTGGAAAGGGGTTTTAATCTCACTTCCTATTCTCATGAGATTCATGCTATATTTATACTATTTCCATTTTTGTGGTGAATTTACTGACCATTACTATATTCATCGTGTAATAAACCCTAATTTATGGGAATTTTCATCTTCATTTCGTGATCTATATTTCATGGGGTGTATGTTTCATAAGTTACAAAATTGGTAAGTGAATTTCTAATTTCTATTTCCTCTCATTTTGTTTTAGACAAACATCATTGATAATTTTACTCCAATATTATGTGTGAAATAACTATTTAATTATTTATGTAGTAAATTCCACTCCCCTTTGTGTATATATACATTTTATACACATAATCACTCCATGGATAAATTCTCAAGTCACTGATATGAACTTGATTAGAGTAATCTGAACTCAATTTCCATTCATTGAGTTAAACATCCAAGACATTGTGTGGTTTTTACAAGAATATGTTTTAATATCCTCTGATGGATTTACAATAAATATCCAATAATATTGAGTGTATTTATATTTTTCCCACTTAAATATGTCATTGATTTACCCTTAACTTAATGATACAATCTCTATAAGGGATTTCTTCTTAATTTACATTCCATTGGGACTTTTTTGTTGTTACGTGCCAATTCACTTTTATATGGTGTACATATTGTACATTGACATTGTATATCATGAATCCATTTATTCTCATGATATTATAATTTTTTTATTAACTCAATTATATTTATTCATGTGTCTCACATTTGGATAGAAACACTAACAAAAATATATTTTATAATATTTTAATGATTTAATATTCTATATCATTCTCATTAATTTAAATGTTTTAAAATTGGTGTTAAGGATTTATTTATATGGACATGAATGTTTTAAAATTAAAATCCCTTTAAGATATTTCAGAGTTGTCTGGGATACATTGATTCAAAAATCTATCTTAACACCTTCTTGATTAATAGTGATACTTCTAAATGTTTTCAAGAAAAAAGTAATATTTCACTCAAATAGTTTTACTGAATATATTCATCAATGTCAATATCCTTTATCATTATTTATTGAGGTTTATTTATTATAATACAATAATTCATATTGTATTGAATAATTTATGTTCGATTGTGGATGTTCTATTTTTATACCATTCATGGGTTGTCATTAAAATATTGACATTTCTTATGTTAGATTTAATAAAAAAAATTAGATTATGTTTCAACCTTTTATTCTGAGGAATGTATTGAATATAGTAAGTGATGGGTGGAGCCCGCTATAGTTTCTCGATGCATCGGTAGGTCTCAGGAGAAAAACTAGTGTCTTGGAACAATCCTTTGACAAAATCTTATTTTCAATCTATGCACAAGTAATTGGATACGTGGTTATGATGTCCGACATTATTCATTCCATCATTATGAAATTAATAATTGAAATTACATGTTTTTTCAACTAGTTGAATATCCATGTGAATAATTAAATGGTATTACTTGATTTATCATTTCCATATTCTGACAATTTGTTTTAAGAGTATTTTCTTTTAGTCTTATACATTGCCTTCAGTGATTATGATTATTTATAACTGCTTCTGCTATATTGTTATCCTTAATATGAACTTGAGATCACCCATTTCTTATGTTTTATTTTTCCCAGGATGAGAAAAGTATATTATGATTGACCAGCAGGGATAATCTTTGAGATATGAGTGTGTTCAGAGGAGTCACAATGTAGTTTTTTAATTTTATAATGTAATGTAAAACTCATGTATGTATCAAGTAATTCCATTGACACTAAACTAATCAGTTATTCAAGACATGATATCTTGTGACCATGATAATGTTATGTAATAACGCACGTACTCTAGGTAACTAGGGTTGGGGCATTAAAGTTTGTATTAGTGGAATTTTAGTACAATCCCTGGAAATTAGATTTAGAAAACTCTGATTAGAGAAAATTAGACTAAGATAGATTTTTAAGATTAGTATAGATGAACATCCAAAAATATTGGTAATGTAACTATTTTGTGAGTTTTCCAAAAATACATCCCTCTCAGGATACGATCAGGTAGAGGCATCACTTTCACAAATGTTCATTAGAGTGAAAACTCCAACAAGGAGTTTTGGGTGTGACCTGTTGTATCTAGGTAAATGACAACAGGCCTTGCTACACTCCTGGTAATGACACTTCCTGGGGATATTCTTAAGATAATCCACATTTTCTTTATAAATTTTTATGAAGGATGTATGTGTAAATACATCCTCAAAGACAATATTTTTATGATTATGGATTACGTGCATAAAAATTTCAATTTATGTAATGTATTTTACAAGTTAGGAATTATTCAATGTTATTAATAAACTAACCCAGTGTCTTACATTATTTATAAATGGTTCCTAATAGGGGGAATTGGAACTCCATCAATACGCTTGATCCAATGAGTAAGAAAGATCATATCTTTCATGGTCTAAATCCATCATTTAGAAGGGAAATAGTCTACCATGTATTTTAATCATATGAAGAAATAATATCATGTGTTAATAAGATAAGTAATGATTTCACCGAGTCCTGTGGATTTCTAGGGATGTGAGAAAAGGAAAGGATGGTAAAGAGAAATATGGATAAAAGGAAGAAGAGAAAGAAGGTTTTTCCCATATGTGATAGCTTTTGAAGGATTTACCTTGGTAAATGCAAGAACGGAATTTCAGTATTGTGTATGTGTGGAGAAAGAGGAAACCATGTACATGATTGCAAGTGTAAGAAAAAGGTTTCAAATATACAATTATTCATCTGTAAGGACTTGGGAAACTACGTGAATCAATGTATCAATCATCAGAACATATCACAAATGATTCCATTGGATAATAATCAGGTTATGATACTACTGATGATGAAGATGAATAATTAGAATTCTTATATTATTAATAACAAATTATGTAATTTGAGTTTTGTATCAATGATGTACTGGTAATATCAATTATGGAAATTAATAAGGATTGTATTGTGGTACAATTTCATTGAGGAATTGAGATTATATATTACTAAGAATAGTGAATAAACAATAAGATAAACTTTTTGAAAAATACATGGTTGAAGGAATGATAAACCATAAAATGGTTTTAATATTGAGGTAATGATTTTGAAATAATATATGGTTTATTTGGATAAATTATATTTGATATTCTTGACTACCTTAGTATTGATTAATGTCTTGTTTATTCAATCATTGTTGGAGTATTAAAAATTTTGGAAATAAGGAATATATCTATTTTTCTATAAGGAATAATGGAGAATGAATGTAATTAATAAGATTTAATGGTAATTCAGGGTGTCACCATGTTTTAAGAGAATACACGATGATATTTATCACATGTTATTATGTGCCAAAAAGTGATCTTAATTATGTTATGTTGACCATCAATATAATTTTTTAGACTATGAGTTTTAGACACAAGTATTTTGGATAAGTATAAAAAGTGGGATCAATTAATTTGGACATTTGATAATATGGTTATAGGTTAAAATATTTGTTATGAATTTTGATGGATTTTTTTATAAAAAGGGAAACCTAGAGGTCGGGTGAAAACCCATCGCGTCTGACAAGGCCATGAGACATGAACTTGCAACCAAAGGGTGACAAAGGTGCATCGCAGAGAACTAGACTATGTGATGTATTGGTTTTTATAATATAGTTTTTTTTAAATTTTATGACAAATGAATTATAAATCTTTTATTAAACCCTATACCATTTGATTTAATATAATATTTTTGAGTTCTATAATCTTTTAGAGAGAAAGATGAGTTTGTGGTAGAAATTAGTTAAAGAATGGAACACTACATGTCATGTATTTTTTTATTCTATAATGAAAATAATTCATAAAAATTAGGGAAAGTATCTCAAAACCCAAAAAATTGTAATGTTAATACCTTATGTTTTGTTGAACTGATGATATTTTATATTTATGGATTTGAGTCCCTCATTTTTCTATTTATTGTTCACCTGGTTGAGATTGATGAACTCAATAACTCCCTATAAAAATTTTCATTTTTCATATAATTATGCGTCTTTAATTTCAACCAATTTTCTTCTATTCGAATGCATAATTTGGTGGCGACTTCTTCATTTCCCTTTCCTTATTATTTAGACTATAATTTATTATCCTTATATATGATGTGGATTTTCCACAAATGTAGTTTCTATTTTAAACATTTTATAACCAATGAACAATTTTAAATTTCAAGGATTCAGTTTATTTGATGGGGGGATAATGTAACACCCTAGTATTTAAATGTATTTTTTCTCATTAATGTAATTCAATATCTTATGCCACACGCAACATCATGTTTTAGCACACCACGACATACCAAACATTCCGTTAAAAAAGAGGTTAATAATTTTATTAAATTAGTTTTAATTTTGATATAATACATATAATTTTAAGATCAATATTATGTGTTTCATAGACATAATATAAGAACTAATTATATTTTTCAGATAAAAGGGGAATTTTTTAAAAAAAATTCCATTTTTCCACCTTTAATTGGAGAACCATGTTTTAAATCCAATAATTAATACATTTATATATTCAATTTGAAAAAATAATCATTTTCTTTTCAATTAGGACATACAAATCTAGTTTGGTCAAATTTTGGGTGTTTTCCTATGAACAATTATATATTTATGAATAGTGAAAAATACTAAATTTCAATTGAAAAAAACTATTTTAATAAAAATAATTTATAGTGTTAAATTAGAAATTTTAATGGTTTTGAAGTATAATTAGATTATATTTTTTTCATTTAATCCAATTTTGGTAATTGTTCATAATTTTACATTTAAATATAACATAAACACATATCAATTTTTTTATAGTTTTGACTTCTCAAAAACATGCTTTCTGGTTTTGAAAATTGGAATTAATTTTAAATTAATTAATGAAACATATTTGTTTTTAATTTTTTATAAAAGACATAAAATTTAACTTTTTAATGTCAAAATTATCTCAGGGGGATTTTTTTTTATTTTTCTAAAAACATTCAATTTTTGATGAATAATGAAAAAAACTTATTTATTATTTAAAACCATAATTTTATCTAAATAATTATTTATTTTATTTAAATTTATTTTAAGTTAAAATAGATAAATAATACCTATATTAGATGAATTTAATTCATTGTATTCACTTTATAATAATATTAGATGTATAAAATTTTATTAAACTTTTTAACATCTTTTACCCACCTTCCAGGCATGTTCTAAAATTTGAATAAAACAAAATTTTACCACTTATGGGAATTAAATTTCATAAATCCTAGAGAGAGAGATGACATCAATAATTAAAATGTGGTATAATAAGAAGAAAATAATTTTTTGTGAATTGTAACTTTTTATTTTTATTTACAACAGTTATAAGTAAATACGGTAATTAAAGGTAAAAATGATATTATAATTATCCTAAATAATTCCATAATTCTATTGGATAAGTGTATATCGACCAAAATCAGACTTTAGAATAAAATATGATATTCATAGATCCACATGGTTAGGATTTGTACATTTATTATTATTTTATTTAAAGAGTAAAAAGGGTAAAATTCATTTTTTAATAAATAAATCATATTTAATATAGGGTTATACAGAAGATAAATACTACTATAAATATTAATTAGAAAGATAAAAAGATTTTATACATAATTGTATTTTATTTATAATTTTTAAAAATTATATAAGAAAATTTATTTATGACACAATGAGGATGCAATAATTTCCTTATTAATGAACGATTTAAATAATTGATATTATAAATATCCAAATAAAAATAAATTGAGACTTTTGATGCATTAAACTAATTTTAAATGTTAATATTACATGTTAGGGTTTATGAAATAAATTTTTATCTAAGTGATAATGTTTTTATGACTTTCACAAAAACCAAATACCCAATAGTGTAAAAACTAACATAAAGTTGTTATTATAAACAAAAACCTTGTTATTAAATGATATAATATTCATAAAAATATATGGTTTGACTAAAAGACCTATACAATAATATATAAGTCAATAATTAACCACTTCAGATTCTATTCAATTTTTATAGTATGTTTATCAACCATTTATTGTAATAATACCAGAATTAGTGGTAAAAGATAAACTATTCAACTAAGAGTTAAATCTAAAAGATATGGTTAATATGTTGAAATAAAATATATAAAACCTATTGGTTGATAGGTTATTGACCCATTAAAACCTTTTCCTCAAACTAAATCATTTTGTCACCATTATAAACTGAAAATGATTTTATAATAAATTAATATTTCAGCCTTTTCCTAAAGTGACCCACACCTCTCTTTTAAAAGGTTACATCCCCTTATCTAAAAATCACACATCCAAAACCATTTGGATCAGCCAAACCCTGATCAAATATCCTCCCAAATACCCCAAATTCAACCTAGTGTTCTTAATTTGATCATTATACTGACCTATGGATCCCTTTTGATCAAATCAGAAGGAAGCACCCGAAGAAGAGATAATAATATCATCACCTCATTCAAAGATCTTTTCATCATCCCCTTAATCTTTGTTATTTCCGTAAGAAAATAATAAATCCAATAACTTGTACATACATATATATTAATATAAATATGGTATAACTATATTTATTATTATATCCATCCTATGAATGACAAAGTCTCCATACGTGCGTACATACGACTTACCTTCTCCACATCGTGGTGTAGTTTATTATTCAACACTTTATTATTTCTATGGGAACAATAATGAGTATAATTGATTTAAATAATAAATATAACATGTTAATAATTCTTTATCTATGATATAACATCTAATTTCATAATATATCACCATCAATAGAATGTTATTGTCGCTCGTGCGTACGTACAGTTTACTGTATCCACGAACACGATGAGATTCATTCCCCATCATAAAAATTCATTAATAATTTTCATTTTATGATATAAAAGA
This sequence comes from Viscum album, assembly GCA_963277665.1. NCBI lineage: Eukaryota > Viridiplantae > Streptophyta > Magnoliopsida > Santalales > Viscaceae > Viscum > Viscum album. The sequence goes on along the minus strand of OY728121.1, from coordinate 1,701,797,439 downwards.
ATTTTAAAGTACATAATATTTTTTTCATATGAATCAAATACATCTTATCCATAACAAATTTGACTTATGTAACAAAACATATAAAGGAAAACAAATCAGATAACACATGAAACAATGATACTAATAAAATATTATTAACAATACAATATTAGAAGATCATATATGATATCATATTAATTTATGTGGTTATATTATAATTTAATAACAATGATTTAACAATTATACAGTATTTTTAATTACCCTCTACTAAATAGAAGTACAAGGTAATGGGTTTTCATCTTTCTTCTTATTCTCGTGATATTCAGCCTATATTGCCACTATTTCGTTTTTTGGTGTATGCACTTCCCATGATATTATACATTATGTAATATACAATAATTTATGGTTCATTACATATTTATTTCCTAATCCTTTTTTCATGTGGTTTTTGTTTTGAATGTTACCAAATAATTAACAGAATTTCTATTTCTATTTTCACTCATTGGGTTTTATAAAAACATTATGGATTATTTTACTCGAAGATTATGTGTGAAACAACAATTTATTTATTTATGTAGAAATTTCCACTATCCTTTGTGTAGATATAATTTTGAAACACAGAGTCACTCCATTGATAAATTCTCAAGTCATCAATATAAAATTCATTAGATTAATCTTAACTCAATTTCCATTCATTGAGTTAAACATACTTGTCATTGTATTTTTTTTACAAGAATATGTGTGAATATCCTATGGATGACTGAAAATGAATATCCAATAATGTTGAATGTATTTATATTTTTCAACAATAATTAGTCCATTTATTTATCATTAACCTAAGGATATAATCATTATAAGGGATTTCATCTCAATTTACATTCAACTGATACTTCTTTGTTGTTATTGGCCAATTCACTTTTATATGTTGTACATACTATACATTGACTGAGTATATCATTAATCACTTTATTCATATGATATTATAATGTTTTATTACCTCAATTATCTATATTCATGTGTTTCTCATTTGGTTAGGGACACTATCTAAAATATAATTTCAAATGATTTAAATATTTATTTTTCTAAAAAGTTATCATTAATGCCCATTTTATAAAAATGGTCTTAAGGATTTATTTATATTGATATGAATGTTTTAAAATTAAAATTCCTTTTCAAATATTCGATGTGGAATGTGGAACTTTTATTTAAAAATCTCTTATTAACATATTCTTGATAAATAGTGAGACTTTTAATAGTTTTCAAGAAAATGGGGATATTAAACTCAAATAGTTTTACTGATTATTATCATATATGTCAATACACTTCATTATTCATGATTTTTGTTTATTTATTATGATAAAATCTTCAATATTTTATTGAATGATTTTTGTTTGATTGTGGATGTAATATTTTATACCATTCATGGGTTTTCTTTAAAATATTGACATTTAATATGCTAGTTTTAATACGAATGTTTAGATTATTTGTCAACCTTTTAAAATGTGGAATGAATTGGGCATAATATGTGACAGGTGGAGACCTCTATAGATCCTCGATGCATTGATTGGTATCATGAGACAAAATTGTGTCTTGGCATAAGGCCTTGACAAAATCTGATTTATAGTCATGGAACAAGGCCTTGACTATGTGGTTATGATGTCTGACATTATACATTCTATCAATATGAAATTATCTATTGGAATTACATTTGATTATTCGACTAGTGTAATATAAATTTGAATAAGTAAATATAATTACATGATTTATCTATTCTATATTATCCAAATGATTAATTTTAAAAGGTTTGCCTTTTAGTCTTATACATTTCCTTCAATGTTTATGCTTATTTATGAAAGTTTTTTCTATATTGTTATCTTTACTAGGCATCTGATCTCACCTTTTTTTATGTTTTATTTTTCCCAAGATGTGAAGAAGAATATTGTGATAGACCAGTAGGGATAGACTATGAGATATGAGTGTGGTCAAAGGAGTCACAATGTTCTTTTTTTATAATGTAATGTAAAAAACTTGTATGAATCTAGTACATCCAAGGATAATAAACTAATCGTTATTTTGAGATATGATCTCTTGTTATCATGCCAATGTTATATAAAAATGCACCCACTCTGCGTATTTTTGTTCTGGACGTTATAAAGAATGATGCAATGAGATGTACTAGTGGGTAAAATGGTATCCACCAATCTGCTAGAAATTATGCCCCTCATAATTAGAATAAATTAGTATAAATTAGTTGTAATTACTAATAATTGGAGGTAATTTGTATAAATTATTATATATTAGTGTAGATTAGTTTATATACGTAAAACTTTTAATACAAGTACTATAAATAAATACGAAATAATAGAAATTATTATAAATTTATTGAAAAGTGAATTTCAATTTCTTCTTTTTTGGATAGTGTTTGTCTAATATAAAATTATTAAAAAATTATTATTTTGTATATTTAGAGAAATATGGAACAATTATGTTGAAAATAGTAATTATTAGATGATCATGATGGGGTTAATCATCCTATGAATCCGAACATTTCTGGTTTAGATCATGTATATGTTGAGGGTGTTGAAGCATCCTTATCATTTGCATCATCAAAAGACGAATTTGATTCATAAGGTAAAATTGAATTTTTTAATAAAAAATGTTCAATTTGGACATTTGAAACATTTGAAAATGGTGGAGGACATCAATTTATTTTTTCTTTAAAACCAAATTATGTTTTTTGGTATCAACATGGTGAACACAGTTCAAGATAAGACATTAATGATTTAGTTCTGGAGACATCACAGTTTCAACAATGGTACATTTGTGATGAGGTCCCATTGCAATTGATGTTTTGCGATTGGACTCTATCGCAGATTTCCCATCACAGATTCTCCATTTTCTATTAGTGGTATAGAACAATCTCACTTACCATTACATGACCTAATATTCTGCACTAACCAATCCCACATAACACCCTTTTGATTCCATTCATTACTAGAATGATTCTTTTGTTTCAAATTACCCTCTTTTCCAAAATTAAAAAGACCTCAATCCCTTCCATTATATTTTTCATTATTTACTAAAAAGGTGGCGATCAAGATGTTTCATTCCATTTATATCTTTAAATACCTGTAAATTTTTCCTATGACTCTATATATTCCTTCCAAGAATTGATAAGCTACATTTCAAGGTAAGGGTTCTCCTCCTCCACCTTTGGACTCATGTACATTTATTTGATATTCTATTTTTAAATTAATATTTATATAATTCTATTCGCTCATAATAAATAATTAATTTTCAAAATGGCTCTATAATGAATAGTTTTTTCAATTCTATCTCAATTAAAATAGTTCATAATCCCTTCTCTATGGCCACAATTCATCCTAAATCACACCATTATTCTATAAACCATATATTATACTCATGAACTTCCTAGGGAGTAGTCCAATTGATTTACTGGTGATTATGCTTCCAAATATTCATAATTAATTATTTTCTTCCAAAAATAATTTTCTCTCAATTTTATTATATCATTGTTAATCATCAATCACATTCGATAATCCATTTCTATACCCATTATATTTCCAAAATCAGTATTTGATTATCTATTTAATTTTCTTGAATACAAAACACTGATGTAATTCAATGAAATCTTTATTTTTTAATTAAATATCAGGTTATGGATATGATTTTTTTTAAACATGGGATTATAGTATTAATTTTTTTACAGAGGAGATTCAATATCTTTAGTGGAAGTATGTTATAATTGTAAGGGTTTTCATTCACTAAATTTTTTATTGGGTCATATTAACTCAACGTCAATTTTAATCATTCATGATAGAATTATCCCACCATATGATGATTTTATGTTTTATTATCATCTTATTTGTGTAAATCAATTTTCAAAAAGAATAATTCTTCCTTGACAAATCATTAGCTTAATTAAAAAGAATTTTTTAAAAAATCTTATCCATCACATTTAATAGATTTTTCAACCATGTTTATATTTTAACTCCCTCTAGAGTTATTCCCTATATCTTATAATGATAATATGTATTAATTTCTATGACTCTCTTAATTATGTTTTCCCATTTCAATATGAAATTTTTTTACTCCTTTTATGATGTATTTTACAGAAATAGAGTATTTTAATAAATTAAAATAAAGGGTTTACCATCCCTTTAAAAAAAATTATTTTATCTTTCACTCCACATTTTTATAAAATTTATGTCATGGAAAATTGTTATCCATCCATGAATTCAGTAGTTGGTCTAGTCTGTGATAAGGCATAAAGTGCATTAGTGGTACCGTTTTATGTAAAAATAGTTTATGGGAATAAAAAAATAAATCATTGGATATGATTTTCCCAATAATCACAAAAATAAAAGAAACCATGAATTCAACATAACCAAATTACCAAAATGAAAAAAAAATAAATAAGATAGTTATATAAAACCAAATAATGATCTAGATATAAGATACCAAGAAAAGTAATACCATGGAGGAATAGTAATATTGATTGTGTGACCACTTAGTTTTCATCCATCCATGACGACCATCCTTCTACATGTGAAAAAAAAGACTAAACCTATAAAAATTGATTGGTATACAAACACCAAGTAGCCCCTGTATGGAGTTCATGTGAAATAAAATGAATACAGTTATGTGCATATCAAAAAAATATATATTTTTGATTGTGAAAGTACTCATATTACAAAAATAATAATGATAATTGATACAATTCGTAGTCTATTACCAACCCATCTTCTCTATACTAGCCTCACCAGTGGCACAACCAGTAATGACCATTAATGAACCTAGGAATTATATCCCATCTAATTGGGAGTAAACTGTTTCTATATATTTACCCTATATATGTAGGCTTGGATACAATGAAAATAATATATGGTAATAATTTAGTAGATTAGTAGATTTTTAATATAAACTATAAATTAATCATACCATATTTCACACTAATCCCACCTCTTGGTTATAACACCATCTTTGATAAGACACTCTCAATGATGGTGTAATTCCATATGGGTGTACATAATTAAAAAAAACAAATGAAAAAACATGTCAAAAAAATTTATATTTTTGAATAACTTTCGTTTAATAAATCATAGGTTTTAATAGGTCCATAATAATTGCAAATAATAATCTATTTTCACAGCAAACTTATCTCATTATGAACTAATTACAATGGGAAAATAGTAAATAGAGTTATGTTTCCAGGATTAAAAATGGAAATTCAAATTAATTTTTTTTAAAAAAATACATTAAAAATTTATTTGTAAGAAATTTTTAAACTAATTAAAAAATATGTGAAAACAAAATAATTTAGGAGGGTATTACATAGATTTTCCTTTATATGAAATCACATATCATTATATGAACCCCATTCACATGTGTACATGAACATTACTCAACAACATATATATGTAAAACCAAAATAATTTGAATGTATCAACAATAGAAAAACATGTAAGAATCATATGATAACAAAGCAGTATCCCATTTTAGAACCAAATCCATAATTAGAGGAAAAAATGAAAAATATATCCCTTTTGACAAAATTTTACCATAACTAAAATGAGAACCACAATTCATAAATAACCTAAAATAAATTTGGGATTCAATAGGGAAATTATTCAATCGTTTTCATCCATATATTTTGAACTCATATAAGTAAAAAATATAAATCCTTTTAAATAAAAGTTTGTAATGAAACCACCATCATGGAAATCCAAAACAATTCAATTTAGGGACAAAAATCCCAACGAACAAATTATTAACATATTTTCAAAATATCATTCATCAAATCACATGTTTCTAAAATAAAATGGATTGAAAAACCTTCTATAGGATTATTAAAATACAATAAATACTTCAAAAAAGGATCAAAAAGGACTTGGGGAAAAACTACCAAGAATTACATCAAATGAAACAACTCACATCATCCAAATATCCCCAAGGATTCTTCCATGAGGGACTCAGTCCAATAATAAATCATGAAATGGGAGAGGAGGGTGGGGAGAAAAGAAAAAATGGTCATGATCAAATAAATGTAACAAAATGTTGATTTATGAGCATTAACCACATAAGGATTATCAAGGGGAGAGGGGTTTATGAGGCCACTCATACCAAAAAATATTACAGTTAATGGATTGATTATGGTGTTTTTTAGTAGTTTAGAATAGGGGATTCATGTTTTTGGGATTATTTGAAAATTTAATGGTCATACTGCACTATTTTCTAAACTCTATTCCAACTAAACACCATCCAGTATAAATAGTGACCACCCTTACATGGTCTGGAAGCCCAGTTTGTAAACAATGATCAAACCTTGAAAACCTTTTATCTCAAAAATATAGACTTCCTCAAAAGCATGGTTCATCCTAATACATATATGGTTTGGACTAAACTATGTGCTTCCCATAAGATATAATATATGTAAGAAGAAAATGAGCTGAAAACCCACATTAGATTATTTATTGACGCAGTTTCATGGAAATAGTTCTCACTAACAATGGATATGTCCAAAAGAAAACAAGAAAATCGAAAATTTGCACCTCTACCATATATTTAAATTAAAAATAAAATAAAATATTAATGTTCAATAAATTTATAATATAATGAAGGAAATAAATTATTGGTTTTGAATGTATTCCCCATGAAAAAATAATTCTTTCCAATTAATTCCTCGAATTAAAAGTGAGAAATAGACCAAATATTATAAAATTGATAGAAATAACCTCCAAATCAAAATAGATATATGAAACTAATCACAATATAAGTGAAAAAAATAATTCTACACCTTTAATTCACCAAGTTAAACTATAAACACTCAAAAATGAGAAAATAATATCCCTGGTTGATCTCCCCACTATCTGAATCCAACAAGCATGATTGTTAAAAGGGTTAGACACACATATGTGGCCTCCACCAATATTAAAAAAAATCAAACAAGGAAACTCAAAGAAGTAATTTAATAATTAAGTAGGAAACATTCATCACCAAAAGGTTATATAATATCAAAACATCTTGGGTTACACATAGATCAAGGGAATAAAAATAATAAATGGTAATATTTGAAACAAGAGTGAGGGAAGAAAACAAGACAATGATAAAAACAAAAATTATGGATTACTGGAAATTCTTAGAGAGGAATCGATATTAATTTGATGGATTTTTCTTGGGATAATTTTTCTTCAACTGAGGCCCCACATGAAAGAAATATAGAACATTTCCCAGTTGACATCACAAATGAAGATTCTTTTAATAACACTTTATAAAAAAATTAAAATGCTAAAGTCAGTTATACAAAATGATCGTGAGAAATTTATTCATGACATGTGATGCTAATACATATAATGGATGTTCCTAAATATTAGGTTTTTATAGTTTAGTGTCCCCAATTTATAGAGAACCCTCATTTAGTATCAAGGTTAATTGGGCATCCAATAACATTGGGCAGCCCTATGGAAATAAACTCTTATTAAAAAATTAATCCCCCTCCATTCTAATTAGGTATTACCTAGAAATTGATACATTATTAATGGGATATTGTTTAACATCCTTTAAAAAGACATGATATTATAAATTATATCTTAAGGAAACTTCTAAAAAAAGGGAACCATCTCCATAATGTGGTCATAAATCCCTTCATTATCTACGATCCTTATAAAATTTTTATGATCATTACAAAATTATTTCCATTCACATCCAAATGGATAAAATATTTTACTGAATTGGTGTCAAAGATCTAACAATTAATCGAATATTTTAACATGAATAGATTAATTATCTCCCATTGATCCAAACCTAGTCAATCAAATAGACTGAAAAAAACACACATCTTCAATGATTCTAGATTATACTAGGAGATGATGAACCTTTTTAATTCTTTCAAGCTACACCCCAAACACTAATAAATCATGGTATCATTGAATTATGGGAATCAAGTGATGATATCTTAGCTTCACTACTAATCATGGAATATATGAAAAATCCACCATTAGAGGAGACCCCTCATAATCCATTGGGTACATTATTTATGGGATACTTTTAATAACATTTATAATTATAAAAAATAAATATTGTTCCAAAATATAATCCATCTAAAAAAATTATAAATTTAGCTCTTATCACAAATCACATGAATGAATAACACAAAATATTACCGATCTAAATATGCACTTTTAAATTCTGAAATTTCCTCTTCGAATATGAATCCACATCACTTAAAAATGACTTCATGTATCCAAACCAATTGGTTGAAAAAATATATATCTTTCCTATTTTTAAATTTTTTCAACCACATTATTGGATTATATAAATATCCAAAACATCATTATAAATGAATTCACATTTTATCAGTATTTAAATTCAAAAATAATTTTCACTAAACCCATTATTAAATATGAGATCACCAATTTTAAACCCCCTTAAAAATATAATATTATTAGGAATGATAACACAATCCACTTCATAGATTATATAATAACATTCATTTAAAATTCACCCATTCAAAATAAAATAAAACAAATAACATTTATCACACCAAAGCCACATAAGTAGTGGACTGGAATTGTTACATGAAATGGGAACATGGTTTATCAATCCAATATCTAAGAATTCATAAGCCTGTGGGAGTATATAGAGAAATTTAGATAGGTAAAACATGTTTTACTACACCAGGAGAGATCATAGTGTGACAAAAGTTTCATATATTTCCTCCCTATATTATATAAAATCCAAGAAAATTAAACATTTAACCAATAACATAAACCCAACATACACATTACATAGTTAAAAAATCACTATACATGGTAACTCAAGGCTTAGGACATGTATCTATTTAGTAAAACCTTCAATCACCTCCCTGTAGACTTCTAATAATCTTATATCAAGTCTATCTAACTCCCCAAATAGTAATAGTATCCTCTAAAACAATTTTTCCATGATCCAACCTAGGACATCCCAAAACCAAACACCCTAGATGGTTAGTGACAATACCTAAAGGGTGTCCATAATCCCTATAGAAAAACTACCAGTATCTAGGAATAAAAAATTAAATCATTTTCTATAATTTACCCAAATAATCACAATAATATAAAATTTTTTTCCCTCTATAATAAGAATACACAAATATATGAAAATAAATAATAAAACTCAAGTGGAACGAAAAAAATATCCAAAAACATGACAGATAAAAAAACAAAAACCAAACTAGGATTCATGATCTCCTTGTGATATCATGGTCACCATCGGTCCATGATGACCAAACATCCCCATTAATGAAATATAATGAATCATGGACTTTAGAAAAATTATATTCTCCCAATGTTGAGTGTAATAAGATGTTTTTGAGTTTAATGTATCATTCTTATGAAATGTATGGATTTGGAATATATATCAAATAAATATTTTAGATTGAAAATCTAAGAAGGAAGTAGATTCTGAGACAAGATGATCCTGGTGTAGAAATTCTAAAAATAATAAAAATATTTTATTCCCACGCACAGTATGTTTTCATGAAATACTATAATACCTACTAAATGAGGATTATGGTAGGATATACAAGACCTATATTTTGATCAGAACATGGGGTTTTCACTTTATAATAAATAATATTTTTCAGCATTGGGTTTTTTATTGAGAGGTACCACTGAAAAAATAGATAATGTTTATATTTATTTAACTAAATTAATTTAATATCCCAACAAAGATAACTATTATAAATATTATTTAATTGAAAATTCATAGGGTTTTCTATATACCAGTGAGAAATTATAGGAGGTTAATGAAGTGTGTTGGTGGATGTTTAGATCTTGCGTCAATGTTTTGTATACCACAAGGATCATCAACAATGATGTGATAATCATATCTCTCTATGGATGAAGATGTAGTCACATAATTTGATAATGATCAGTCTAACAATGAGGTATTTCATTTTTCCAAGGTATAATTCCCAATTGTTTGTCCAACGATAAATGTGAATCAATTATTATATGAGCTTTATTAATTGTTATATTCTGAATGTGGCCTCTAGTATATATCTTCCTAGTGTTTTGAAATGGACTTATTTATTTTTATTATACGTAATTCATCATTCTAGTGGAAGTGAATTGTGTTTAACATAAAAATTAACAAGGATCGTTCCACTTTATAAATTTTTTCATTTCTTCCATATTTCTTATCTTGATCCATCAACATTATTTCTGTTGATGGTGTTTCGACATATACATTATATTTGATCATTGTGTTACCATTATTTAGAGAAAACAATTGATACCATAGTTGTGGTTCATGATTAACTATGTGATCGATGAGAGATAAAGGTGGTGGATATGGATATGATCAAATAATTACATTTTTTCCTATTTCATGTGTAGTGACATCATGATGGGATAATGGTTAATTTTTGAGTGGATGGGATGTCCAGGATTCGGTCATTAATGAAAAATGAATGTGAAACCGAAGATCCATGATAATTAGTGGAATCTTGGTTGGATGGAAATTTGAATTCATGTTGGATATGTGTATAATAACATGTATTTTCATGCATATTCCTAACTATATAGAATGTATTCTGAAGAACATAGTTCATGTAATCTATCTTCTACAATTCTAGGATATACATGATGAGAAAAGTATGACACATTATGTGTACCTGTGCTGGTGGATTGGCATGTATTTTTAGAGGATATATAGTAATGAACACATCTAGGAATGTTGGATTATTTGAATAACATAGGAAAGGCTATGTACTCAGATACAAATACGTTCAAGAGAACTATGATAGTGAAAAGGAAGGTGTATGCCAGAACCAGAAGAGGAACAAAATCGTGGACATAAGAATGAATGGGACTAATTGAACACACCATGTATGTCAATTTTGGATTCTTAATGATCATTATTTCCTCAGTATAGTCTATGTTTTGTTGACTGTGATTACTTGTCCCATCCCTTTGAGGGTATAGTGTGTCATTATGTAGAAAATGTATGATTTTGATCCCTTATATGTGTCATGTTTCTCATAGAGTTCATGTATAACTCTATCATGAAATGAGTGGGATCTCCAATCATATCATTATGAGTTGGGTTATATGTTATTGGAATGAACCCCTTGAAATGGGAATCAGTACCATATTTAAATGATTGATCAAGTGAGATTGGTGGCATCCCCTAGTGATCATTGGTGTTATCAAGTTTATGGATAACATGATATTGGTATATCCAGTGATTATATCTTGTATAGGCTAGACGATTATGACCTCATTGATTAGTGTCTTCAATGAAATCCTTTTTCATGCAGAGATTCCTCTTTGAAGTGAATTACATAGAATCCTATTGAATAATCCTCTAGTTGATAGAATTTTTTTGACTCATCTTTAGATCAATTATTTAGTATGAGTATATATAGATGAATTTATGCTTATAATTAAATCCCCAATAATAATTAACATACCTATATATTTTTCAGATTTATGCTCTTGATCATTTATTTTTTGTAATTTTGGGGTTTCCAGTAGGATATTCCTTTACTCAGCCCAAATTTTTTTTCCATATATGTTGTGACTTATGAAGTCATCATATGTTTTTATGGTGTTCTAGGAGGATTAGGAAATGGAATAATTTATTATTTTTATATAGAGACCAATTTTATTTCTATTGTTTCCTTTTAAATTAATCCCCGCCCTTTGAGTAAGACAGACTATTAGTTTGTGTGGGATTTTATTTGGACCCTTTTATCACTTTTATTATATTTTCTATATTCTAGTTGTGGGACATATTTTTATGAATGAATTTTATGTTCTATATTTTATAAATTTGATGACATCTAAATGTGGGTTAACATACAAGTACATATGATAATTCCTCCAATATATGGGATATGCCTACTTGGGGATGGTATGCAACATTTTTTATATAGAAGGTGATATATGGAAATTTGTTAATTACTTTTATGTAGTTTAAGGACCAAAAACCAATTATAACATATTATATGGTGATGGGGATTACTAATTTTGAAACACCTCACACACCATTTGACTATATTCTAATGGATCAATATTTATTCTGAAGGATACATGGGAATGGACACAACAAGGAACACCTGCATAGGTAGTGTACATGGGAATGACCCAATACATAGAAATGGCCTAGTAAAAGGGAGAATCATTACTATATATACATGGCTAGGTGTACATGTTCACAAGAATTGGAAAATGAGCAAAAACATGTGTAGAAATAGAATTATAGGTATATGTATTTTACCCCTATAAACACTGGGTACTTCCTCTAAGGCTATTTAGAGTCCTTTTTAACTTCATTACAGTCTAAAATTATTTCCAATGATGCATTTGACTATAGTCCCCTCATTCTGAGTTGGATGGTCTCTATTATTGGAAGGGCATGTATTTAGACACTATCATCACTTTTTGTATATTTTTGTACTATGGTTATGGTATATAATGGTGTGCATCCATTTTGATATGTTTTTTTTCTATCATTTCATCATTTTATTTTTGTGAATTAGTGTTTGAGAATATATGTAAATAAAAATATACATCTTATATGAGTGATATTATTACTCAGGGATGGTTACTTGCCCATGGCCTATATGAGGAAGTCTTGGTGTTTCCATAGTCAACATATCACTGGTTGGGCAGCCCTTGGTGGTTCAAGTCATGACATAATGGTATCAAAGGAGTAAGTTACACCTTAGGACTATATATTGTATATTTTTATGCTATGAGATAGATTTGGTATTTAAGGAAACAATGTTTAATTAATTGAGGTTTGTGTTTTAGTCATGGGAATCTAGTGTTATCATGGGGTAGGACGTATCCATTTACTTGGAATATAATGCCCATATTATAAACTTGATACAAGTAGGCACTGGTTTCTTGGAAAATGTGGGATCATGAAAAATATTGGAATGGGATTCTGTGTCTTTATTCCTTGTGTTAGATCTCCAAAATTACTCATTAACCATGGTGTTTGTTTTTTATTTTAGGAAAAATTCATGAAGACATGAATCTAGGATTCCACTACATAATCTAAGGGATGAATAATAGAGTGGAGTGGTTTCAGTATTAGGGAATGTATAGAAGGTGGGTCCCCTGGGAGGTTAGCAAGTTCTCTCACCACAGATTGAAAATTATATTGGACTTCTAACACTGGAAAAATAGTTTTTTATGTTGATCACACTATATGAGTTTCTATGGTAGTGACCTCTAGAGACATGAATAGATCTATAACCCAAGGTAAATAACGACAAGTATGAGGTAGTAATCCAATTTATTTTCCCTTATTGAAAAAACTATGGATAATATAGTGAACCATTTAGTGATCCTTATTTGGGGACCTATTATGATGTTGTAGATTATGGTGACTCGGTAACATGATTAGTAAGATTTGATATATTTCAATAGAGAGGATTTTTATCTAGAAACATTACTATCAATGTGTATTCAAGAGTTTCGGCCTGGGAAGTATGACCATTGATGAGTATACTAAATGGTTCACTAACTATTCTTGATACTCATTCTATATGGATTTAGATCCACTATTTGGATAGTAGACTTTTAATTGGCGATTACAGTGACATATTCATGTGTGGAGTGATTTCTATTTTCATTTCACTATACACTAGAGTTCATGAGTGGGTCTTAGTTCTTGATAGAATTTTGGACGAGAATACTCCAGTAGTAGTTACTAGTATTGGTAATATAGGAGACACAAACATGATATTTGGTATCCTATGGTAATAAATTTAATATAGTAATGTGAAACACAAAAAGAGACAATACTAGTTGATATGATTGATAATTAAAGTTTATTAGGATGTCTATTGTCATCCAATAGAGAGTTTGTTCTTTAGTTGTGATAGTCTATGAAATCATTCCCATGCATTTCTGACCTACCACATAACTGATTGGGAGATGGTCAATGGACCACCCACATAGAGGTATAGAATGAAACATTGGCATATCATAACATAATAGTTTTTGTAGAGTAGATTAGATAACAAAAAGTGGTGGGAAGAGGTTTTTCATAGTTCCACCAACACCCCTAGGTGGCACATTCCTAGATAAGGGAGACGACATTCAAGAACAAATATTGTTATAGGAAATGATGTCCAATGATCCAAAATCTCTAGCGATGTTTAGAGGAATGATCTATGTATTATTTACATTAATAGTAGTAATAAAGAGATAGTTTTGAACCTCTCACTTAATTCTAATTTGTCTGGTTTTATATTAAGAGATTCATGTTGAATCACTTGCACAAACCATAATCAAGTAAAATCCTATAAAATGTGAAATAGAAATTACACACTTCAGCCAAAATTATGACTTGACTCTTGGATTTGAGACCCCAATATGGTAACTTCTTCTTTGAATAATGATTCTATATGAGTTTATCATAGGTATCGACTGGATATCCATATTTCTTTCTTAGTTTAACAACATCATGGATTGGATGTGGTTTATCTGTGCTAATATATTGTGGTTTTTAATTTCATATGGGAAGGAAACTCATATAGAGTTGGATGGTGTCATACACAAGATATTATTGTAAATTACTCAATAGTTAACTAGTATTTCTATTGGATGAGTGTATTATATGGTATTTTACCTCCCTACAACAGTGGTGTAGTATTAGTACATCTACCCAGGTAAATTCTAAGATTACCCATCTACAGAGTGATATACTTCTTCATAGACATGTATGCATGGATAAACCAAATATATGTACCATCATATTGGATGTATCCTATATATAATAGAGACAAGAAAGTTTTGTTAATGGACATGAAAACGAAGACTGTTGATAGGTCCAATTTGTCACCCTAGGTAACCCTAGTGTAGTCGGTCAAGATAGTTTATATGTTATTTTGGTTGGGTTTGAATTACAATCCCCTAATCATGGTAACTATTTTGAATAATTATCCACTAAAAAATTTATATTACCACTTCGATCAGCTGATAGGGTGATATGATTCATTAATATTTACATTAGATCAAGATATCCCTTTATTTTAGTATAGAATCTAGATATAGTAATGATGATATTTTTTTCTCACTACAATCACTATGTACAAATGGTGATTAATTTTACCATGAATGATACCTAGGTAGTGTTCATGGGACTCATGTACTACATCATTTTTCATATACGAGAATATTTTATGTTATCTTCATTAATGAAATTCTATTATAATTGGATTCCAAGGAGGAGAAAATGTGACCCATGATGATGCTCATGTATATACTCTATGTGAACCATATTTTTTTGGATCAATGACATAGTTTTGTATCCATTTTGAAAATGTTATTAGTAATTTCATATCAGATAATGGAGTTCAATTTGACCTGATGAAGGTTTTTGTAGTAAAAACATATAAAACACTTATGATAATGATGGAGGTGTAAATATATGTTGGGTTGGAAGGATAATATTTGATATTTCTGACTAATTACTCTATAATAAACTCATCATTGATAGCTTTTACCCAAAACTTTAATACTTTTTATTAGATAGAGATGTGCCAACAAAAATTCTAGTATTTGTGTCATAGAATGATATGAGATCACATTATGAGATTTCTCGAGGCCAGTGTCATGTACCTTGTATTTTATCAATCTCTACACACTCATATTGTTTTATTGGATATTGAAGAGGTATGTGATTTCCTATAGGCCCTAAAAGTTGGATCCAAAATAGATAAAAAGAATGACCCCTGATCTTGATCAGGATGTGGTAGTCATCACCCTAAGTATGTTGTGTAACTACATTATGGGTGAGTATATATCATCAATTCTTACCCTATAGTCTCATTTATATCATCTTTTAGAAGGTTATTAACATGATATAGAAGAGATTAATATTTTGTCTCTTGTATTATGACTTCATGATAATATATACTCATGGGAAGGGGACGATATTGGGAGATTCTCTTAGTATGATATATTGGTCATTGATGTCCATAGAGTATTCAGAGTAGTTAGCCTCATTGTAGTTTACCTTAGTGGACATGTATGGTGTGTCATATCAATAGTTTATGGTTGTCACCCATCTTCTTGTACAATGTTATACGGAAGATCAACATGGAGATAAAGAATGTGAGACTATGCATGGACAGATATCCACTGGGAAAGCTCCTGTTATATTTTATAATGGTTGGGGCAGCTTTGATAATTTTCCTTGGAGAACTAGTTGAAGGTGGAGCATTGTATTAGGATAAAAAATACAGGTTATTTCTGGAGATTCATGTGATAATAGTTCATTTATTATGAGAAGGATGGACTCTATTATAGAGTGGACTAGAATTTGGCTCCTTTTATTTCTTTTAGTATTTTTATCATACTATAGTTAATGGATATTGTTATATAAATGAATTGTTATAGGTTGGGTGATTTTACATTTCATAAATGTTTGAACTTGGTTATGTGTGTGTTCATATGGGAAATTTGGATAATTCCTCCAATATGAGGGATATTCCCACATGGTGATGGTCTCAAACACCATGCCTAACAGATTTATTATAGGGAAATTCTTCACTATATGGTGTCTTTTTTGAAGAAAACACCAAATGTAGCCCATCATCTATAGAGATAGGTTCTGTGGACATATTAAAGTATCACAAATTGTCTGAAAATGGGGAAAAGGCTCATAATGTATTTTGATGAATAATTGGGAACATACACAATGAGGAACACATGTAAGGGTCAAATACATGGGAACAACTAAATACTTGAACTTGTATCAATACATGGGAATGACCACATTACATGAAAAACACATGTCTACATTGGAATGGGTAGAATAACACTAACATGGACAATGGTAGGTATTGGATTAGAGGTACTTTTCTTTTACACTCTACATACAATGTATATAATGGGAGGATATTTTGGTCCCTTAGTATACTCAATATTTATATTTTACATTTCATAGTTTCATTTAACACTAGAACCTTATTATATGAGGGATGGAATCTATTTCATGGTTGATTTGTCTTTTCCCCTATTAACGCTTTCATTTTTCTCTTCTTACTCTAGTTGTGTGATATAATTTTATTCATTAATGTTTACTAGGTTTTTTATTTTACATTTTATCACTGTATGAGAATATAGTTATTATTTTAATATATATAAAAACAATAATTCCATCCATAAATGGGATATACATACTTGGTGCTAGTCTCTAATGCTTTCTCTATTAGTGGTGGGAATGGCGTGTCAAACTCATCTTATCATTGAGCAGGCGGGCCAAGGTGGGTTGGTAAATGACTATGATCGTGCAATGAATATGTAGTTAATAACCATTGATTCTATAATTATCCCTTCCAAAAATGGTCTATAAAAAATTGTTTTTTATGTACTTATGGAATTTAGGTTTTCATCCATTAAAACAAATACACACCTGACTCCCCTCCAATTTTTTTTAAAAATAAAATAAATTTATGAACACTCCAAGAACAATTCAATTTTTTTAATCCGTCATTGAAAACCAAAAATAGTATGAGACAGAACCAATCTATATTATTATATAATAGAGATCAACTTTAAACAATATAAACATGTTATAACATAATAAGTAAATGGTATTGAATAATTGAATGAATATATTAAATAATAATAGAATCAGAAAACCAGTGCCATAAATCATACATAAAATAAATGGAATACTATCATGGATATATCCATAGAATCTCAAGAGTGTGCCTAAATATACATAGTTCAAAACCATCAGTACGGTTATTTATTTGATAAATAATATACCATCATCCTGAAAACCATAAATTGGCCTCTTTTGGGGATTATCCCACTATGTCTGGTCCTCTAAAAGGGGGATCTAGTTCATCTAATTTTGAATAAATAGTAAACATCATTTGACCCACTATATTATTTTTGGGGGGTTTTTATATAAAAGTACATGGGAAAAGTGAGGTGGATAATTCACATTTAAAATTACTATATACAACTCATGCAATCATGCATGCCAATACTGCCTCATGATACTGACACCAAACATGAGAACTCATTATCTATGTAGGATGACTTGTATTGTGGTGTATATCATTCATAACAAACATTTAGAGTACCTATAGTGCCTAAAAATTTCAATATTTTGAATCAAAATAATAAAATATTCAATACTATCAATCATGCATTAATGCTTGAAAACCAATATAATTTTTTTCAATAAAAATCCTACATTCCTATATACGTATGGAGCCAATGTAATAAAATAAGTAAAATAATAATTTTTCTAAATGGACCATTGGAGTAATATGTTAAAAAAACAAATAAAACCATCATTGGAAGACATATGAAAAGAATAAAAACATTTGTGTAAAAGCATGATTTTAATAGGAGGGAAATTAGGGGAATTTAATTTTACATGAATTCAGACAATAATATATACACCATTTGAACATGTTCACTAAAACATATCAAAAAATTATATTTATTTAAAAACATAAATATATCAAAGGTAACAATAACAAATCACAATGAATAATTATAGTGGAACATCATATTTTTTTCATATAAGAAAAAAAACTATAAAGGGTCCAAAACCCATGAAAAACAAAATATTAGAAAACAAAACAATTCTCCAAAATTAAAAAAATTCCAAAAAAACAAAAAACACCCTCGATCAATTTGAAAGGCCATAGGTAATTTTATAAAAAATTATCATCCATATATGTTGAACACATATTGGAATTACAATAGAAATGTACAATATCTTCTATTCTGGGTGTGTTACTCTATATGATTTGGAAAACATTTTGGGGTCTACTTTTCTTTGGTTTGATCCTAGATCTAGTGGTATTTGTTGATGTATGTTAAATTGATGGAGGGGGGAAATTTATTTCTATATAATTAATTTTTACTGTAAATTCCATATTTATGAGAATGCTCACTACACTAACATTGGAATTTTATTTCGGAAATTAATTCTTCATAAAAGGTTGTAAGGAAAAAAATTGCATAGTAAATGATATTTATGATGTAAAATATGTTTCATAAGTATTAATTATATGAATTGGGATTTTCTATGTTTATAGTATTCTATGAAAGTACACTTAAATTACAAATTTATATAGAATATTGGGATTTCTCCTCTAGTTTGTGACTCTCTGTTGGAATGTATCAGGTGTTTTGATAAAGCACGTATGTTTAATATTATTAATACCATACATGGGAAATTTTTGGGATTCCTATATGATCTAAAAACACATTATTGATTGGATAATTACATTTTAGATCAATAATTGATGTTTTAATTTCCCTAACATAAGGACATAAAGGAGAAACCGATAAATACCATGGGTGTAGTTTTTTTTTAAATCTACTATACATTTTATGTGGGTGGTATAGATGTATTCATTAATTTTCTAATAAAAATTCAAATATGGAGGAATTTGTGTGATCATGCTGGAAAAAAATGAATGTAACCTTTTTAACATGATAATTCTCAACTACATGGATTGAACATGTATAAACATCCAATTTGATCTTGTTAGGTCCATTGGCTTAAAGATTCCGTCTTTGGCCACCCAATAGGTGTTCCAACCATTGAACTTATTTATACATGGTCAATTTTTACATATATACCAATGGATTGTAAGAAATTGGTCTTGTTATAGGAACAAATTATGAATGATCTATATAGGTGAATCATAATAAAGTACTGAGATATAGTCACATGGACTAAAAATAGAAAAATTATGTGAAATTGGCATTAAATGATTACATGGTGACTAGTGTATATACATGAATGGGAAATATATTATTACTAAATGATATAAGTAATTGGAATTCCTATAATTATTATGATAACTACGATCCAATATTTATGAAATTTAAATTAATAGATAAATGGAAAATAGTGGAATTTAGAGTTATGAATAAAATATATTTTGTTTTTATTATTATTTGTAAATATGAAATGATTTAGAGAGTTATTTTTTGAGTAAATTTTTTTAATTATTTATTTTTGATGGATAGATATACATGATCCTTGAGCTCCTTCAATAATATTACATATGTTTGTGTTGGGTGAGTAAAGAAACCAAATGTTGTGCATGAGGGTTTGGTGAATTGGTATTATCTTCCTATGGGGAAATTATGCAGTCCCTAGATTACTAATGGAAATATCACACTAGATTACCTAGGAAATGTCTCACTAGAATCATGTGGTAGATATTTCACTAGAATCCTTAGGGTGGGATTTCATAGATGTCAAAGGGAGGGATTCTAATTTTCCATGTGACTGGGAACTATTATTATGATACTGGATGCTTGATTCATCCACATAAAATGGATTTTCGATGAACATGGTTTATATATCCCAACATATGATGATATACCCATAAATAATGATATCCATCCTGGAACCAATAAAAGATTCACTGACCTGGATTGTCATCTTTGAGCATTGGGGTCAGTGGGTTTTTTTCAAGTGAATTATTAATTTACTTTACAACATCCATGTTTATGAAATTGTTTCATGAAAAATAATTTGAAACTATATTAGTTTGTACATGGTGGTTTTTACAGACTCTCTTATACTCAATGAAAATATGAGACCCCATTTGGAAATTGGACAAATTTCATGGATGTAGGTTTGGTCATTGGAAAGGGATCCTCTTATTGATTTATTTGTTTGATGGGTTGGAGATTAGTGATAGGATAGAAATGGCGATCATGATGAGGGAATTGAAGACTATAATCATTATCCCTCCTTTTATTTTATTTCCATTAACCATGTAATTTAGATACTTTTCATTCTGAAATTACATGGTTCTATTTTTATTATACTGTTTTATTTATACATCAATATAATATGGTTGAATGATTGGTTAATTACTATTTTAGTTATTTTAGACTACACTATTTTTTTATATCTCTTTATAGAAAATAATTACTACATGATATAATATCTCCACTATATTACTTATATATGTGATATTAATGGAATAATTTGGCATATGTTGATGCTTTCCTTAGGTCAGATAGACTACCTGTCTTAGTCACGCGAGGGACTAGAGGGTCAAGGACATTACAAATTTTTATTAAATGTGCGATTATTTTATAGAGTATCAATATTTGGTATGTAATTAAATTTTAATTGTATGTTTTACGGAATGGTAAGGAGATCATACGTGTGATTAGTTATCGCATGTGTATGGGTATATCTGAGAACCCTAATGATGAGATTATTGTTTAGGTTGTTTGCTTTCTATGTTTTATGTAATTTCAACATGGATGAATAACTTATTGTGTGATGTTAACATTTAATTACATATGTACCGGTGTGATGGTATTGAATTAGATTATTATACATGCATATTGGTAGCCATGTAATAATATATATTAAAATACATTGAAAATTTTTTAACATCCTTGATATATGAAATATATTTTCACTTATGAACTATGAAATGAAATAAAATATTATTGATATTAAAAGAAATGATATGAACTATTATTTTATTCCAATTCACACAATAACCCTTGTTTAAAAGAGACATGAACAATTCGATATCTATTTTTTAGCTCTAGTGGTAGAACTTTTTTTTAACCACTATTATATGGTTTGTGTTATATTTTTTAGGATACATTTTCTCTCATCATAATTGAATTGAGAGTTTGGAGAATGGGAATTAATATGATCCAAACATAGTTGAGTCAGATAATCCTATAGATCTGGAACATATGATGGGTGAATAACCCTATGAAACATTCTTAACGGAAATTAGATTTATATAATGGATGTCTATATTCATCATGCCTTCAATTTCTGAGTAGATGATTGATTTCCAACTACACCATCTACATATTTTCACCTGGAAGGGTGTCCAACTTGTATCTGATTATTGGATTGTGTTAGTTAAAAAAATCACGGAGAACCATGATACTCTACTAAATAGTATCTTCCATTTAAATATTATTTAATTCATGGACTAGCTAAACATTTTTTCAAAAAACTGGAGAAAGTTGGGAAGTAAGAGGAGTTTTAATTAAAGGAATTATAGGTAAGGTCATTTGGAAACATTACTATAGAGATGTTGTGGGATGATAAAGAATAATATTTCAAAAATTTTAAAATATAGGAGAATGATAGTAATATTCTAAACCTTATTTTAATAGACATAATTTTTTCCCCACCGTTTTCTGTTACTAAGGTTTCCATTGTGAGACATTAATATGATGAGAATTTTTTATGAGATAAGATCATAGGTGAACATATTTCCATTGATTATCCCAGAAAACATTATTAAGTAGGCCCTAAAATTTATGGGAATTGTAGAGGAAACATGTAATTTATGGTGAGTTTTAAATGGGTGGTCTAGAAACAAATATTCTAGTTGAAGGATGTGAAACGATGATATTTCTTTTAGGGTGGCAGGAGGTAGATTTTTAAAAGGGGTGAACTTTATCCTTAGGATATGAATTGATGTCTTTTTTTTTTGTTTTTATTGGTGGTACACTATATATCATTTCTTCCTTACACCATAGTGGTATATTTAAATTATTTCTTATTGTACTATCTATACATGTTCTCTTGGAACATGCAGATGTAAAGAAATGGAATGGGATCAGAAGAGGAAACTAAATGTTGGATGTACTTAGATATCCATTAGAATATTGGTAGATATAGTGTAACTTGAAAATAAATTATTCATATGGGATTTTTTCCCTAGTATAGGGGAGGTGTACCATATAGATTTAGTAGCATAGGGGAGTTAGGAAAGTTCCTTGGGTAGAGGGGCAGGTTCAATGCTTGGTATGAAACATACTCCAAGTTACATGGACGAATGATCTTCTACAATCATAGGTATTATTCTTATATAATCTACCCAAGAATTTCATTCCTATATAATAATTTTAAATTCCATCATTTCTAATTCATATTTAAATGGGTTTTCATGTTTATGGACAAATCAAATTGTGTTATAGACATTGACATTCGATTAGGAGTGTAGTCATAGGTTATAAATCATTGATAGATGTTTTATCTTGGAATTCATTCTATAATTTCATTTTGGATCCATTTCTACTAGAAATTAGTTACTTCAATTTTATATATGGTATAGATTAGATTGATCAATTTTAGGAACACATTAACTATTTTTAGAAGATTTTTACAATTCTATCTAAGTATGGGTCCAAACATGCGCACTAGGGTTAGTGAAATCATTGATTTTATTATATACGAATAATTGAGTTTATATTGGATTATCGTAAGGATTATATATAAATAGAAGTTTAATATGATGGGGAAATACTGTATAATACATTTCATCACTTATTGAATATTTTGTAAGTGGTATCTGTTTAATATTTCTCATGAACACCCGAAAATGGTGGATTAAGTTCATGGTGAATTTGGTGTTGCGAGATGATGTGGTTTCATTGCAACACAATCGTATATTCTATAAGATCATTGTGAAAATCATGTTTAGTTATAGGATCTGAAATAAAAAGGATTTATATATCCTAGTACATCACTGGGGGGGGTTCTCCAATGATTTATTACAAGAAGGATTATGAGACATTGCACATATGTTTAGAGTTTTACAGACTAAATCAAAAGAGGTAAAGACCCAGTATCCCCTTATATGTTTTTATGATCACTTTTATCAGCTGATAGTTTCCATGATTTTCTCTTTGATTTAGTTTAAATTTTGGATAAATTTTTTACGTTGAGACCATATGATATAACCTGAACCTCTTTTAGTATTAATTCTAACTTGAATTACATCATTATAATGTTATTTTATCTAATGATTGTATTTGTGTCATTCATTTCCTTATTTTATTTAATCTGAAAAAAAATCTATATTGGTTTGTGGTATTGTTTTTTTACAAAATATTAACATAAAAATATTCTACTAATTATACTAAAATAAATATCAATATAGTATCATGTATAAAATAAGAGATTCACATTTACTAAAATATATATAAATAATTCTTATAGAATGAAAATTTTAACTTTATGGGACATGTTATCTGTGTTAATAGAGTCTAATTGGACCGAGGAAAGGTTGAAATCATGACATCTCGAGAATGAATGAATAATTCCTTCATGATTTGTGGATTTATTTCTTTAGAAAGTTTTTATCTATGCATCATATTAGACATCTCTACCCTAGAAACATTGATGTCAATGCGGAATTGGAATTATTTTATTTTTAGATTCTTATGTTATAGATTTTTAGGATTTGAAGTGAATTTTAGCCTCATTAACAATTAAATCATTTCTAGTGTTGGGTAATGATTATACCACATATTATTACCTATGTGATGATAGAATCAAATTAGTTATGATTAAAATGGATTGATTGGATGCTTATAGATCGGTACAAATATAATTGCATGATAGGACATATCCTACTCATGGTCTATATTTAGATATGATGATACAATGAATGAGATATTTTTGGAACTATCTTTTGGTCTATTAGTTTCTCTTTCACACGATGTTGCTCTATAGTTAATATTTCAAAAATATCTAGGTGGTGGTGAATTGTCCTTATAAGAATTAATTTATATTGAAGGCATAGTTTTAAATTAAATTTTTTGGAAATAAAATAAAATGTACACATGATATTTTTATATTTGTTCAGATATAAATGATCCTAATCCACACATCCCCACTCTCATGAATTGGTAGTGATTTATCTCATAATAGAATATAGAATGGAATCTAATAATGATTTATTCCATCTATTCACAAAATCCAATTTCATGTAATTTTTCCCTATAGATGCATATACCCAAATATACCATCCTTTTTTTACAAGGAGGCATAACCTGAATATATTTCCTTTTTCCCACATTGTGGAAAAATAAAATTCCATACTACTTTTGGATGTCAAAACCCAAAAAAAAAATTATTTGGTAGTATATATAGTTATAATTACTCACAATGAAAATTAATATAATTAATTTAAATCATAAAATTGGAGTAATTATTCCAAGAACATTTTTTTAGGTAACAATTCTTTCTCCATCTACAATGGATTAAATTATTTTTGTTCACGAGAGAGTAATGGTTTAATGATAATTTATATCACACTTGTAATGTTATAAAATATCATCAACTTCATATATAATTGTTTTTATCAATATACAACCAATTTTTTATTTTTATTTTTCAATGTAGTTTTTAAATATGTATGCTAATCCATTTTTTCATTTATAGTGATGCAAGATATTTCTTCACTAAATACATAGGAAAAATATACCCACATGGGTATGTTTGATAATTTTTAATACTCAAATAACGTTTTTACCATGGTGACTCATAATAACAATTTATAAATTACCAATAAATGACAATAATAAATATTAATTACTCTTGGGAAATTTTCATAAAGAATGCATGATAACATGTTCACATTCCAAACACATATAATTTTAAACTCACATTTTCCAAAGAAATCATTTTGAATCATAAAAACATATTATGAAAATAAAAATCCAAATAAAATTCTTTGAAACTAAAGTAAATAGTATTAAATTAATTAGAATTAATTCATAGAAGAATTGAATCAATGAAATTTTTGAATCCAATAAGTATTGATATGAAATATAAAATTATTAATAAAATAGAGGATGTTTTTAACTAAAATATAAAAATGAATTAAATGAATGTAGATAGGTCATAAGGTAGGTTAATCATCAATTAAAATTTATACATGCTTTTACACATGTTTTCTTCATGTGATGGGTATATTTGGGTTTATATAGTTGGTAAACCTTTTTCATTTGTTAGGTATACTTTTATATATGGTAGAAACATTTATGATCATACAGTATGTATTTTTATATGTGGTATTGTTTTTATTCATTCAGTTGGTAATTATTTCATGTGGAAGTAAGATTTTTGTTCAGGTGCTTGGTAATTACATAGGAACATTTTTACTCATGGTTATCTCAAATGTTCACATAATTTCTTTAGAAAAATATCACTAATAATTAGCATTCAAATCCACTTCTATACATTTCCATGTTTTCCATAATGGTGTATACCCATGGTCACAACCAAAAAATGAAATATATTCATTGTTTTTCAATAGTCAAAATTACTTCAAAAATATTCTATATTTTCACTCAAAAAATTCCATTCATAAAATTTATGAGAATTTAAATTTATAAAAAGTACCAAAAATTTTATAAATTGGATCAATGATCCAATTTATTTTCCCCTCATTTAGGATTGTTAAAAAAATATGTAATATTATTTAATACTGATATTTAAAATTGACCAGAAATATTTAATGTCAATATATCAATCCTAAAAATGAATTATTTATTAAAATAAAATAAAATAAAGATTTAATGATCTCAATGGATGAATAAATTTATTGGAAATGATCCGCATAATGTTAACATTAAAAAATTCTTCCCCAAAATTATGACAAGTACTAAAATTAAACATAATATATTTTTCATGAATAATTTTAAATGAATTAACCATTATCCAACTCTATATGTACATATTAATGAGACAATAAAATAAAATATATAAATTATAAACACTATTAAAAATTATTATTTTTATTTTTTACCTTGAAATTAGACACAAAACCCCTTATTGTATGTTTTATAATTAAATTTCAATTATTCAATGTTTAAATTTTATTTTATCTAAATTAGCTAAATCCATGTTATTGGTAATTATATAATATATTTTTTTCTATGAAAAATTAATTATAGATTTATATTTCATTCTTAAACATTATCCCTAATTAAATTATATTTAAAATAAATGGGCTTTGTATTATAATGTTGTATCATATTTTTAAATGTATATTGTATAAAATTATTGTCATATAAAATATGCATATTATCAAAATAAAAAAAAACCAGAATGTTTTTTCATAATATTAAAATTTTGAGCAAGTTGAGATGCAACTGATATATATTTGGATTCAATAGATGAAATATCAAAAAAAATTCATTTTACCCCAATTAAATAACGATTTAACCATAAAGTCTAATATATGTAAATTGATATTTCTATATACCTCTCTTCCAACAAAAAGAAAATCTTAATAAAATATCAAATAAATATTATTTCTATCATAATAAAACAAAATAAGATTCAGGGAACCATTGAAATAAATAATAATTCCCATATTGGATTTAAAATTTCATAGCATAATATCACATTGATATCTGTCACACATGAAAACTAAATACATTATATTTTTCATAGAGAAAGTTACTTATAATATCCTTCTAATAATTATTATATAGGTTTTAACATAATTCTATAAAAATTAATATAAACCATACATGAATATAGTACCTATGGGAGTGTTTGCATTCATTGAATTACCTCAACCAAATATCTAATGAAACCCATTAGAATACAAGGATGGATTAAGTTAAATAAAATTAATTATTGGAAAAATTTAACAACTAAGGGTGATTTTCAATTCCATCATCATACACATATCAAATTCATATGTCTTGAAATTTGAAAATTACATACAATGATTTTCAAGTTAATATAAAATATAATATCAATAACATAAATTTTAACGATTAATATTTCATAAAGAAATTTCATAATAAACCTTGTTGGATGTACCATTCCATTCTCTAATAAATGTTTCAAATGTGAACTATTTAACCATAGTTTAATGTTCCGAGAGCTAGTTTTAATGAATATAAAGCCATATTGATTTTTAAAAATGATCAACATATTACTAATTTTCAAAACTAGGGGTTTTTATAACATATATTCTCCATAAATATAACCATTTAGACAAATAACTTTTATATCCATTTAAAATAATTTAAAATCATCCATATCCATATAAGTTAATAATATCAGAATTTATCATATCCTAAAACATGTTCATTGGATTCCATGAAGAAAATAAAATCCTCTTAAAGGTATCCTTGAGATTCAAATATGAATTGATTTTAAACTATATTTCCAAATTACATTTGTTTGTTTGTAATGATCCATTTTTCATATAATTTGATAATCATTTAGTGGAATAACTTTTTCATGTTCATCATTACAAGTAAAATGCGTTAATATATATTGAATTGTCTAGATCTAATAAGAAGCATCAAAACATTCACCAATATTCTTATGAAAAAATTTGAAATATATTAAAAAGGAAGAAAAATATGAAAAATATATTTTATAGTTTGAAAACTTCATTCAATATTACCAATCTATTTCTCAATTGAATGATCACAATGATTCTGAAAAAAATTTAATTAGTAATTATGTAGATACTCTAATCTTGACGTACAAGTACATTACATTACTTTTGCGGAATACTTAGTATATAACAAAAACACACACACAAGGATCGTAATAGTTTAGTGTCTTTGGAAACTCGGAATATAATCATCTAATCGTGGTGAAAGATCATCAACATCTCCCATAAAGATATTCCTTTTTTTACCTAAAAACTTTCTTTATATCCTGGGGAAAATAAAACATAAAAGGTTGAGCTCAAATGCTTAGTAAGGTCAAACAAAAGAAAAATCAATCACATTATATTCATAAGAACATAAAATTTTGGAAATCTTAACCTGCAAAAGAGATCATAATATCATAACATGGGATAAATAATATTAGTGAAATGTAATCCCAATAATCATAACATAAAACATGAAACATTGTGGAATACATACATAATCATAGAGAATCATTTCTTATTAGTCAAGACTCATTTCCAAGACTATCTTAGTGGACAAAGTCCATTTCTGAACCGAGTTCACTCCTCGTTTGAGTCCTGTTTCACTGAACCGGTATAACCTACCGTTCCAGCCATGTCTATCTCATGAGATATAAAATCATTACCCAATGAATGGGAGGGAGATATAGGTACCACCCATCTCATAATGATACCATTCTTATGTGTGCCACAAAATCTTAAATCATACATCATTGCATAACCCATGTTATAAAAATGGGAATCTTAAACATCGTGACATCATCAAACAATTCATATAAGATAAAGGAATTCATAAAAATAATTCCATCACAACATAATCAAATCAATGTAATAATAGGGAGATAAATAGAACCCCATATTATCTTAGATGGAAAATAATTTTTGATAAAACACTTGAACTCCATTCTTGAGGAAAATATCATTTCTACTTCAAATTTTTTTTCCTTTCTTAACCTGTCATACAATTTTAAACTAAAAGAAGTTGATTAAAAATAAACATGAAAACTTGTAAAGGAAGATTCTTGGAAACTTTGCTTCAAAAATTCATTCATTCCGTATAATTTAAAAAAACATTCTTCTCATACTTTTGTCGAAAAAGTCAAAAATTACCTCGTACGAAAAACGACAAGGGATTCCTTTGAAATCTTTTACTAAAAACTCACTGAAGAGTAAAATTGGATTTAAACTATTGTAGGTGAATGGAATTAATATTACATATTGAGGAAACATGTATGTGGATGATAAAATACACCCCAGTAAATTCCAAAGTATAAAAAATCTCGGATAAAAATTAGATTGTGATATTTTCCCTTACCTTAGGTCTGATTTGCTTCGTAAGTGTCTGAACCTCCTCTTCTTTGAAGCGTCTCTTTGAGATCTCCTTTTAGGGCACTCAAATTGGTCTTGGAGGAAGACCAGACCCTCTAGGATGTTTCTAGGGAAGTGGAGAGGATAAATTGGCAGGGGTTGGCTGAGCTTGAAGGCTCAATGTGGTGTGAGGAAGAGGGAGGAGGAGGTTCCCTTTTATAAGGGAGGAGAGGGGTACCTTTGGAATAACTAAAAAAATTATTTTATTATAAAGTCAATTTCGGTTTTAAATAGCTCCAAATTGATTTATTTCGAAGCTATGGTGGGGATGGGTCTAAATCCTCTCATCCAATAGAATTTAGACAAGTTTAGGTTCCTATTTTAACATTATCATTTAGATTTAACATTAAGTTAAATAATTTTACTTTTACCGTGTCTTCTTGTGTTCTTATACTATAAGGTTAATAAACATACTATAAATAGCCAAACGAACCCCAAGGGTTGCTAATGATGTGAATAAAGAAAATACTACAGAGAGAGCACCACCAACACTTCAATGCTTCAAGTGAAAGGATATGGGTCATTATGATAATAAATGCCCTAATCCACAGGTTAATGATGATCAACGTGAGAAACCTCTTAAAGAAAGGGATAAAGGGAAGCCTCATGCGATCACTATTTGTGATGTTTAGTATAAAAATGAAGTTGTGTAATGAATAAGTGTTTATGTAATGGGATTCCAAAATAATGTTTTATATAGTATCGTGGAATATTGGAATATTTATGTATTGGTCTATTGTGGTTTTCAATAATTTTATGGTACCGGTAACCATGGAAAGTGATTAGATATCTTTGGAAAGATGATGATATGCGCATAATCAAGGGATAAGGAGAAAATGAAATGTTTGACAGTATTCATGAGGTCATTAGTGATATAAGGAAATAGTTATATCATGGTTTGAGTATATATAATTTTGGGGTTTTGCTATGTGGAAAGAGTCAAATTTTTATAGCACTCATGTTTTCACTAAGATTCAATGGGTATTCATTTTTCAAGAGAATACATGATTAAGGCCTTCGAACGTTTGGAATGTGACCAACAAGACATATCTTATGATATATGGGGATCAATGATGGTATTAACATGTTTGTTATATGAAATATCTGGTTATCGTTTTCCCTATAATATGACAATGGACTGCAATATTATGGGTAAGCTTAAAGATTGGAATGGATTATGTTGGAAAAAAGTTAGTACTGTTTAAGGATAGAACATTTTTCGATATTATTGATGGGATTTTATAGTAATGTAGTTTTAGAAAAAGGAAAACCTACAGGACGAGTGACAACCTGTCGCGTCAGACAAGGCTTTGCGAATCGAACCCACAACTGAAGTATGACTGGCATTTATCGCCTACCACTAGCCTACAAGAATTCCCTGTTTAGTATAAAATATTTTTATTATATTAATCAGTATGATATATGAAATATAAGTCCATTTTAGGAACCATATATGATTAATATCACTACAGATAGACTTATGTATTTTGGATAACATTTATAACCTTTTGTTTGAGACAGATGGAATGACCCATCATTCTATCGCATGATCTTCTAACACTTCACGAATGACAAATTCAAATTAATTTCATTAAGAGATGAAGTGTAAATTGTCCAAAGAACGACCAACGGTGAGACTATACCAAAATAACGAAATTATTTCTTCTAATTCAAATTTCATCAACTTTAGGGAAATGATCTTGAAAACCAAAAATGTTGTCCTAGTGCCCTTATATCCAATAAATCACATGGTACCTTATATCATCACAAATCTATGGCTTTGTGATTGATGGCTTTTTCATAGCCATGTTACATACCACTCTCCATCAGAACATGATGGTCAGATTTCTCCACCATATCCATATTTTCAACTATGTTCTCCTATGTGGAAACCCAGTGATGAGTTATTTGGGTATCCGTTATGTTTCTAACATTAATTTTTTTAAATGAAGTTTTAGTATTCCTTTTTACGATGTGGGTTTCTATGAAATAAACTCTCGTGTAATAAACCATTTATAACCCCGACGAATTTCGAGGGCGAAATTCATTTTAAGGGGGGTAGAATGTAACACCCTGAGATTTTATAAAAAATATTCCATTTAATGTCTTGTGTTGTATGATACACAAAAATTAGCTTGTGATATACGGAACACCATATTTTCTTGCAGTATACACAACACTCTTTTTGGCTTGCGTTACACACAATTGCAAGTTCGTTTTGTAGAAACTATTCTACGTAACATTATGTATAGATTTTGTTTAATGTATAAATGAAATTAGTTTTGATTATACGCAACACAAAACAGAGAATTCACTACACGTAGTCCTGACTTGGCTTGCATTACACACAATAAAGACCTTCCTCGATAGCGTGTGTAGTACGCAATACCGAGTTTCACTAAACAAGATATTATTATAATATTATTATGAACTAGCCGTTATGAATAGTAATACCCACTTTTTGAAATTTAATAAATTTTAACATTAAAAATGGACTTCATATTTGGATTTGGATTATCGAAATTAGCTTAGGGTAAAATTTTGGTACTTTTCGGATAACTTTCATATTCTGATGAATAGTGAAAATTACTAAATTTTAATTAAAAATAACTTTTTTAATCGAAATAATTAATAGTGATAAATAATTAATTTGAGTAGTTTTAAAGAATATTTAGAATATATTTTTACCATTTAATACAATGTTGGTCATTGGATGTAATTTCACATTTAAACCATATATAAACAAGTGTCAATCATTTGATAGTTATTATCTCTAAAAAACACTCTATTTGTTTTGACGATGGGAATTAATTTTTAAATTAATTAATGCAACTGATATGTTTTGAATTTGGTAAAATTGACATCATTTTTGAATTCATAATATCAAATATAGATTAGGCCAAATTTTTGGAATTTTTCCGGAAACAATCATTTTTTTGATAAATAGTGAAACACTAAGTGGTAGTTAAAAAAACTAAATTTTTCATAAAACTTAATTTTACCGCTTCTGTGAGTGGAATTTTGAAAATCCGAGAGACACAGTTAATATCAAGGACTAAAATGTGGTTCAATGAGATGAAAATATTTTTTTGTGAATACTAACTTTTTACTTTTATTTACCACGGTTAAAAGTAAATAAGATAATTAAGGGTAAAAATGATATTATTATTACTCTAAAACATTTCTTAATTCTATTGGATAAGATTAATTAGACCAAGAACAACCTTAGGGATAAAAATTACCATTTACGCCCACTTGGATTAGATTAGGACATTTAATATTAATTTATTTAAAGAAGCGTTAAAATAGTTAAAATCAAAGTTTAATAAGTAAATCATTTTTAATATAGGGTTATATATACGATAAATTAGACTATAAATATTCATTATAAATCTAAAAATAATTCCTACATAATGGTATTTTATTTATAATTTTTAGACACTAAATAATTTAATTTATTTATGACACAAAGATGATGCGGTAATCATCTTATTAATGAAATATTGACATAATTGATGTTATAAATACCCAAATAAATGTAATTTTAGACTTTTTATAAATTCCACTAATTTTATAGGTTAACATGACATGTTATTATTGATTTAGTTATCTTTTTTTGAACTAAGAATTCTGTTACGATTTTCAAAAAAATCAATTACCAAATAGTGTCAAAATTGACATAAAATTGTTTGTAAGACAAATATTATATTATTAATTGTAATTTTATTCATAAAAATCTAATGTTCAGACAAATGACATAGATAAGGTTATATATATTAATAATAAACATCTTGGGGTTCTTTTGGATTATTATAGTATGTTTACTAACCTTATAGTGTAAGAAAACAAGAAGACAAGGTAAAAGTTAAATTATCTAACTTAAAGTTAAATCTAAATGATAAGGTTAAAATAGAAACCTAAACATGTCTAAATTCTATTGTATTAGATTATTTCGACCCATACCCACCTTATCTTAGAAATAATTCAATTTGGAGCTATTAAAAACTGAATATGACTTTATAATAAAATAATATTTTTTTATTCCAAAGGTGCCCCTCTCCTCCCTTATAAAAGGGCACCTCCTCCCTCTCTTCCTCACACCAATTTTAGCCTTTAAGCTCGGCCAATCCCTGCCCATTCACCTTCTCAACTTCCCTATAAACATCCTCGAGGTCCTGGTATTCTTCAAAGACCAAATTTAGTACCGTAAGATGAGGATTCAAAGAGGCGTGTCAAAGAAGAGGTAATATCTGTTACCGATTCTTTCAATTTCTATTCTTCTTCAACTTCTTCGTCTTTAGTTGTTTCATTATTAAGTAATAACATAAGTATCCCAAATATACTAATATGTTATTATAAATATGAAACTACCCTATTTCACCTTCTATCCATCCTACTGAAAACAAAATCACCACGCGTGCGTACGTATGGAATACCGTCTCCACACCGTGGTGTAATCTGTTTTTCACCAACACCTTACATGGATGGTTATAATGGTGTAAAGAATAACTATATATGGTTATTATAACATCATACGGATTCTAAAATATTATACCAGCCACTCCAATTCTATAATTATGGGAAAGATATAATCGCTCGTGCGTACGTACGGACTACCGTCTCCACGATACGACGAGATTCATTCTCCATGTTAACCATACTTGAATGATCATAAAGTTTATATAATGAATAATAATGAAATATATGAAATAATAATGCTAATTTATTTATTTATTTATATATTTATGTCATCTATTTAGTTTCATTCAATTCAATAAGGAAACGAAAACAGCGTTCATGCGTACGTACGGCCTACCGTCTCTATGAACAATGTGTTTCATTCCTCTTGTTGATAAATAATATATATGTATATAATGAATATATATTATATATAAATCATGTTTTACATTCTAGAATTATGTAAATCAGTATATAAGTAATAATATCATGAACGACAAGTCGAAACACATACGATAAATGAAATGATT
The DNA here is from genome assembly GCA_963277665.1 of Viscum album. Classification (NCBI taxonomy): domain Eukaryota; kingdom Viridiplantae; phylum Streptophyta; class Magnoliopsida; order Santalales; family Viscaceae; genus Viscum; species Viscum album. The sequence goes on along the minus strand of OY728121.1, from coordinate 1,701,762,858 downwards.
TTACCCAAAACGCTACTTTAACATGGAATTTACAAAAGAACGGGTACTATATATTCGTAAGTGAAGCATATATGATATCATAACAATTAATATGATTATGTAATAAGTCAATGATATTATTTAAGTCATTATACAGGAGGTTCAGATCCATATGAAGCATATCCGACCTAAGGTAAGGGATAACTTTTCCAATCTTGTTCTTATCTGAGATTGTTTATTCGTAAGTATTTACTAGGGTTATTGTTCTCATCCATGTCCATGTTTCCTAAAAATGGTTTCATGTATTTTTCATTTCCTTTTTACCCATTTTTGACTTTTAATACATGGTATTTATGGAATCTTTCTATTATGATGTACTTTTTGACTTTCCGAAAAAAGAACGAGAAGAATGTTTTTTTAACTTATATGGAATAGACGGATTTTTACGGTTTTATAAAGCCTTATTTTCATGAAGCTTCTTAAAAAAGATTTCATGAATATTTCCAACAAAATATATTTCTTTTAAAATTGCATGAGGTTTTGTGAAAAGAAATTTATTTTGAAGAAGAAAGGATAATTTCCTCAAGAATTCATTTCAAGTGTTTTATCAAAACCATTTTTTATCTAAGGTGACATTATTTCATATGTGTATGTTTCAAGTATCATGTCTCTATGATTTACATGATTTCACTTTTCTTATTATGAAATGATATCTATTTCTTTTATAAGGATTATGTGATGATGGGATGATGTTTATGAAACCCATTTTATTTATTGGGTTATTATGAATGATGTATGTTTATTTTGTGGCACAAGTAAAAATGATTTCGCTATGAGATGGGTGGGACCCATATCTCCCTCCAATATATTGGGTAAAGATTTATATCTCATGAGATAGAAATGGCTGGAACAGTAAGTTAATCTGGTTCAGTGTTACAGGACTGAAACGAGGAGTGAACTCGATTCAGAAAGGGACTTTGTCCACTAAGATGGTCTTGGCAGCAATGCCTTGGCTACTATGGAAATCATGACATGTGTAGAATGGTTGCCACAATTACATGTTTTACTCCCATGATATTTTATCATGTTTAATGTTTCTTTATGATCTATGCCTTACGTACTTCCATGTTTTATGTCATTTCTCAAGCTATTGTTGTTTAAACATTATGTTCATCTTTTTAAGCTCAAATGTATATGATTTGTTTTATTTTATCCACGCTTACCCTTACTGAGAATTTGAGCTCACCCTTTATATGTTTTCTTTTCCCCGGGATATAAAGAAATGTTTTAGGTAAGAAAAAAAGGGGAAGATCGATATGGGAGATGTTGAAGATCTTTCAAAATGATTAGATGTCTATATTCCGAGATTCCAAAGGAACTAAACTATTACGATCCTTGTGTGTCTGTTTTTGGTTATGTATTATGTATTTCGCAAAAGTAATGTAATGTCCATGTATTTCAAGCATCGGATCTCTACACGGACTGTGGTGCCATCTTCAAAATTCATTTAGACTAGATGCTTGGTTGCTTCTATGGCTTATGTGACTCCTCCACTTCCCTAGAATCTAAGATGATGAAAATCATTCATTCCATTTATTTATCCAAGCATCATAACGAGAACTACTTATGGATGGAGAGTGACTCGACTACCATCATTCAGGCTATTTGGAACGGTACCATCCACCTTTCTTGGACTCTCACTTCACATTGGATGGATTGATTGACCTATCTGGCTGGACTCAGCTTCATCGCCACCCACACCTACTGTGAAGCTAACAGGATTCATGATGGTCTTTCCAATTTAGGAGTTACCCATGAACTGCATTGGAGGAATGGTATTCCTCCGGAGTTACTCCCGATTTATGTTAGGGATGTTGAAAAAATTCAAAATTTTAGACTTGTGTAACCTATTTTTTTAAAAATATTATGTGTTTGGGTCTTTGACCAGAACACAACCTTGTAAAAAAGTAATCCTCATTATACCAAATATGAAAAAGTAACATCATGACCAAACTGTTCTTCCCCACATGATTTCCACACACAGTCTGCAGCCTGCACGTCCCACCAGGAAGGGAATTCAAACGAGTATCCTGACATCCCATGGTGACTCAGTGTATGTCACGATGTTTGCTGGCTATCCACCCTACTCACAACTAAAATAATCTATGGGCATGATTTTACCCGAACAAACAGATATAATTCATCTAACAAAATAATCCCAACCAAAAGTAAGAGTCACAACCAAATAAGTCTTTAACCAAAACTAGATTTATTGTGTCACATGTAAAAACCAATACCCATACAATAATAAAATTATTGTGACCAAAAAATCCCCCAAAATCTGTCACCCGGTGAGAGGACACCACCCTCAAGCCACCACCACAACGCCACACCAAGAGGTCTTCTAACAACTTGAACCACAACTCCCAACTGTTGAACTTTTACCTGTATCAGACAAAAACAATCTACTTACACCAAAGGGTGTAAGTAGGGTGTGAGGAATCGCCTAGCAGGATATCACCAGGAAAAGATTCCATGCACAAGCCTTAAAATAAAATTACATTTGCAATGATAAATAAAATAAAGTAACAGAAACTTATCATTGATAGTGAAAACATTTTTCCATAAACTACCATAATGAAAATGAGTTTAAAACTGTTTAAATGAAATACTATGTATCATCGATGTGCTCAAAGTAATTGGTAACACCAAATGATGGGAGAGTCCCTTTGGGTACTAGAATTAGGTGGGAACCTAGAATGTCGTGTCTCGAAGAAACGGGGCTTAGATGGCTACAACCCTCAGAAATAATGGCTTATAAGTCCACGGCCCTCAGAAAACGTGACATAGAAAACCACGAACCTTGGTCAACATATTTTTAGTTGGTGTTGCAATCGTCATAAATGCCAGAAATACAGGGACAAGCCATCTACGGAACACTATCTCACTAGTCCTAGCCCCCCCCCCCCACCTAATACCCCAGGCTTCCCTCCATATGCTCACCTAAATTCAAAGTTCACATAACATGTCACATTAACAAATATAGCTAAACGAGGTGTTTATACACAAGAACACGTCACCCACCCATAGATATCCTCTTTTAAAACCACACACACACCAAAACTTTTTAAAAATTAAACTACACTGCTTAAACATTAAATTAAAATAGATACATAACATAACGAAATCACTTTGATAATTAAGAGAACCACTAAGAAAATTTATAAAATAGTGTTCAAATATTTTGCTAAAATTTCTAATGGGAAAAAAGTCATTAAAACCCCTTTTTTAAAATAAAACATATTCTGACACATGCCAAAACATAAACCACATCATCCGCACTTCCAAACTCACACACTACATAGTTTACTATAAAATAATAAATTGTCCAAAGTGAGTTTTCACATTCAAAATGGAATAGCATCACATAAATATACTTCTATCAAATTATATGCACATTAAAAATGTAATCAAACCTAATTTTTCAGCATGAAAACTAAATAGCATGTTGCGGAAAAATAAAACCAACGTGCAAATGATCGCAAGATAATAATTGATGGTGGAATCATCTACCAGTGTGTCGCAAGCATTGAAAAAATAGTGTGCAACCCCAATTTCACCACAAACGCACAACGCGGAGAAAAAATTGGAGCCTAAAACGGTAGACTAAACCAAAAACATCAAAATTGGACCCCAACAAATGTGAAACCCTAACCCAAATATTTTATCAAATGTGAGAAACAAAAAAACGAGGTAAAATGCACCTACAGTGTGGGAGCAGAAGGCCGGTCGGGGGTCACCAGAGGGTGATGTGCGTTGCGCAATTCCAAAACAATGAGAAGGGAAGCTACTAGAAACTCGGTCGAGCAAGGGAGGGGTGCAGGTGTCTTAAGAAAACCTATAAGGGGTTGTGTGGAGGTGTTTCAGCTAGACTAGGGAAGGATGCTGGTGTGGGATCCCAGCCCAAGAGGATTCGGTTGGTCTGGTATGTGAACGGGTGGAATCAGAGAGGCTCACACGTTCATCCAAACCTGGGGTGCTTCAGCTCGAGGAGGATGGGGCGCACGGACTTCGGCTCGACAATGAGGGTGCGCACGTGGACTACGACTCGACGAGGAGGGAGACCGCTATGCGGACTTCGGTAGAGGAAGAAGGTTGCAGCCAGTCATCAAGTGGAGAAATGAGGAGGCGGGGTTCGATGCGAGGAACAAGGGGGAGATGAGTGAATAGTTCTGCGACGGGGAGAGAGAGAAAAAGTGGGAGAGAAAAAAAGAATAAAAATTAATAGAAAATTATAGGATAAAATAAAAAAAAGATAAATGAATGAATGAAAATGAATAAGAATAAATAGGAACCAAAAATAATAATAATTAAACCAATAAATATAGAATATGTAAATTTGATAATTTATATTAATAAAGGGATTATCAATAATAAAAATATTATTGATGTAAATGAATACACGCTTAAATGTTAATAATAAATGGGTTCACCCACACACCGGGAAGGCCGCATGGCTTCTCCCATTCCATGCCCGTGCGTCGGGCATCTCCAAGCCAAGGATCATTTAACGGCACAAAAGGTGCACCAAACGTGTCAGGCATGACTTCATTTGTCACAGAAAAAAGCGCACCACTCAAACCAGGATCGACCCACATTCCAAAAAGAAATTATTAAATTGTCAACGAAAATTATGACAGAAATAGAAAAATTAAAAACATACCTCGATACAAATCTCAGGTGTGACATACATAGTTGTTGTGTCCTAACGGATGAAAAATTATTACAATACTCATTCATTATAACCAAAAAACAAATTTAAAACTTGTTAAGTAAGGACAATGATAAAATTTAATTTATTTTGTTAATTTTCATTACACATTTTGAAATAATTGTTGAATTGATATAACCATATATCATGATTTAGATTTAAGAGCAAGAATGTAAACCTGTGTATATAAAGTGAAATTATTAACAAGACCAAAATAATATCTTTTACCACAAAAAATAGTATTATTAAAAGAAACAAATTAATGGTAATGAATCAGATCAAAATGACATATAATTATATGTTTTTTTAATATTATTTTAACTACATAGGGGATTTTTAACTATTAAAAAGGAACAACATAAAAATTATCAATCAACATTATATTAAGAAAATTATAGAATGGTACATGGATATCTTTTTAATCATCATATTATTAGAATTACCCAATATCTAATGACAATAATTTTATTAGGATATATAGTAATGAATCATTTTATGTTTTTATTAGTTAACTAATTAAAATTTGTTGAATAAATATTTAATATTAAGTTATCAGGAAACAAAATTTATTAATAAATGAAATCAATGCATTAAATATTTTGAAATTTTAGAACCATTCCCTCATGAAATATTTGTGAATTGATTATTAAATATTGTTTATCTCCTTCTACATATAAGAATTAAGAAATAATAAAATAATTTAAAAAAATAACATACCTAAAACTTTTTAAAATTGAATTAAATTTATCACCAAATATATCATTACCTATTTTATATTAATTCATTGAATGATGAATTGATATATCATCATTAATGTGTTTTTTCTGTCCACAATACATGTAATAAATATCACTTTTAATTTTTAGAAGAAACATTTCCTATAAAATCATATTTACTATTTCATTGGTTCCCATGGAAATTTTCATCTGATGGGATTAGAATATGAAAATTTGGGGTAACCAAACTATTTTTAGGGACAAATAAAAAATAAGTATTTATGATAATACTTTATAATTAAAATAATTATTATATTCAAAATATTCATTGAAATGACATTGAAAACGCTTTAGTATAATGAACATTATTGTTTCATTTAAAACATATAGTATTATATATTCACCCCTTAGATATTTTTAAATATATTATCTTATAAATTTTGGGATTGTTATTTTCATATCAAAGATGACATCTATTTATATTCATTTTATTAAAAAAATATTTTTATCAACTTTTTATCCACATTGAAAAGGGAAATATTTTACATTAAATAATAAATTTCATTTTTTAGATATTAATTCTTCTTAATATCAATATCAAAAATAATTATTTCATATTCCCAAAACATTAACATGAAATGTACTTATCTCTTTAATTTATCTTTTTTCAATGGAGATTTTTCTATATTTCCTTCAGCATAATCCATATTTGTATGTGTAGAACTCACATATGTATTATTATAATTTAATCCTTCCTAAATTGATTTCTATGGACAGTCATTTTCCATGTGATAAATATTATAATTACTCCATATGTTCTTGTATAAGATAATGATCTTCTAATTATTTTATCCAATACTTTATACTTATTTTGGTAATTCCTCAATAATGGGGTTTACATATTAAGATTTTTAATTTGATTAATATATCGAATTGCATACCTGATTTGATGCTGAAATTGAGAATATATTTTCTAGATCTATCTCAAAACCATATTTATTAAATGTACATGAATCATCATTTAAACTCTATATATATTTCTCTTTTTTTCGTTCATTATTTTATTGATTTTTTTTTCATTATTTATCCTTGGGAATTCAAGATATATGTTCCCTCTCTCACAACTGTAAAAGTAATTAATTATTGAGAATAATTAGGAAAAATAACTTTCATCTTCACCTATTTATCAAACCGTGGATATTTTTAACAACCTCTCATCACCTAGATTCTCATACTAATATACAACCTTTTATAAAATATGATATGTCATTATTATCACTAATCTATAACTCATACTAACTTGTGTATGTAGATACATATTATTTAAATGAATTTACATTCTACATTGAATTATCTTCTTCTGGTTGATTTCTGAGCTCTAACTATTATTTTAATAATGAAAAAATAAGATCATCTTGATTATATTCCATGAAATTAATAATTTAATATATCACTAACATATTATCATTTCAATTCACAAAAACTTCCCTTATTAATATTTTAAGAATAATAGGATTTTCATGATTCCATCCTAAATTACAGATACCATTTACAATTCTATAAAATCTATAAAAAATTTCATTAATTGTTTCTCCATAACCCATTTTAACCCTTTATATTTATCACTTAAAAAATACAGCTTTTGTCTAATATGATAATATGATCCATGATGGCTAACATATATATATTAATAGGTGTCATGAGTAGTTTTACATAATGTAACATGACTATACCAATTCATATTTATCACACCATATACAATATTCATCATCCTCTAATTCAATTCTTACATTTCCTCATCATTAGAATCCATTCATTACTATTATTTTCTAAGAAGCCAGAATGGATTTTTCATTACATTATAATGATCAATTCTTATATGCTTTTAAATAATATTCCATTTTATATTTCTAGTGTTTATAATAATTACAAAAAATGTTGTAATTTGAGGTATCCATATATCATTTGATATTTTTGACTCGATAATAAAGATATCTTTCAACATTGATGGTCATGTTAGAAATTTTTTTAGCATGAAAAATTCATATAGAGGAACTATGGAGTATCTCTAATACCACATAATACACAAGACCCTGTGTCATATCATTTCTCATTAAGAACTGGTCCTCTAGAAGGGATGGTGGGTGATGTATGTTTATTCATTCACATTTAAGATATCAAAGGTAGTAAGATATAGTGATATCAATTTTTAGTCATTGATCTAGAAGACGTAGGAGAAGGAAATGATGAAAAATTTAATTGTGCCAAAGAAGACAGATATTCTTATAGATTTTCATGTACATTCAAATGAGTCATTGGGATGAGTATCTCTAACAATGATATCTATTATACATGTTCTTCATGAACTCATCATGATGTAAAATATATCTTATCTAGACGGATTCTATCTAAGAGATATATTATACGGAGGGGATCAACCATCATGGTAGTCTCATTGTATCAGTGATGTTATTACCTCTATTACGGGATATTATTTCAATGGGATTGTTTTAGTATCTAGTGAGTGAAATCCATTCCACTATATTTTTGGTAAATCTATGTTTGAAAAATATTTATCATTTTCTCCATATACAAAATTATTTGATTTGGATGGAAAAGGAGATAACATGATTTATATGTATTTGTTTCATGTTTCATTATGTGATGGTCAGGAATTAAAGACTTAAAAGTTTCATTTAAGCCAATACACATTCTGGAATTTAAGTGGGATGACGTCATAATAAATTACAAGATTAGATTGCCTAAGAAAACCAACAATAATAATGTATCATGTATGACCATTGTAACATCTCATTACATTGATCTGGTATATTTTCCATTTTTCTATGTTCCATTTTAGTTTGAAGTCCATAGAAGTGGTTTTTTGGTTTTTTTAGTCTGTAGAGTAGGTACATGTTATATACCTACATTACAAATTGGGTACTTGAGGTAGCCATTGTGACAAGGGCATACAAGATTTTACTAGAATAAATACTAGTGTTATCCCAATGAAATGGTTTTTTTCATTCTATCTTATGAAGTGTGGACTAAAAGTCGTGTACCTGAGGTAGACACTGTGACCCGCCATATTCCCATATTTAAGTCATATGTTTGGTAGTTTCACATAGTGTTTTATCTCCAAACCTCTCAGCACTCAGACCAGAAACTCTTCCTCCCCTCATTCCATATCTTCTCCTTTGTCATTTGATCATCCTTTTACTTGATGTGTGATTCCCGGGTAACTTTTTTCTCTGGTTCATCAAGATTATCTCCTTCTCCTCTCTAGGGGTTTCTATAGATCATCATGGAATTGTTGGGGCTCTTCCTTGTGGTGTTATATGATGATTCTATGTTTTTTTTCAAGGACTTATGCAACTTCATTCTCATAGAAGGGTTTCATTTCATGTTTTTTTTGTTTTGTAAGTGGTAGGTTGTTCCATTCCGATTAGTCCATTTTGATTTCCATTAAATTTTATGTTTTATTTCAATTTCTCATTTAATGTAAATTTCAGAATCATTCTTTCAATTCTTTTTACCCAATTATAGTAAATTAGGATGTTTGAAATGGATTTCGAATAAGAATTTTTGTAAACACCTGATTCCATTGAATATGGGTTGATTTTGGGGAAATATTTTAAGTAAATTGTAGAATATAAATTGAGGAGTTTATAGAATTGATTTCAATAAAATATATTAAATTTAATTTTAATAATTATTTTTGGAATGGATGGAATATTTTTTTAATTATTTTTAAACTCATGATAATAGATTAAAATGATATGATAGAAACCCAATTGTTTTATCTTATGGAATACACATTATTTTGAATAAAAAATGTTATGGTTTTAAATGGAATGAAATTGGAATGTTTGAAATTGATGAATGGTACATATTGTTTTTATGCTATCCTAAAAAAAATCTCATCATTTAAGATCACATGTAAACCTTTGTAGTATGTGAGTTATTTGGATACACTCTATGTTATTACAACATTCTAAAAAATACCTATAGTGGGACACATCACCGATGGGTGGGTGATGAGTCTACTCTATCTAGTGTCAAGTTGATTTTAGTATACTCATTTTTCTGAGATCACGTAGAGATTGTGGAATCCTATATCTAGTTAATACTATCATATCGTTTGGCAGGTGACCATGTTGTTTGCTAGATTATTTACATTTAATATATCAATGTATGCCAGTGTTGTTTGAACTACATTACATTCCTAATTAATTTATCTCAACCATTTTATATAAATGTTTAACATAATCAATTATTTTGGAAATATTACACCTCTTGTAATGTAAATCCTAAACCTCCAATGTATTTTTTCAATATTTTGAAAATTTATAGCATGTTTTCTTAAATATGCATTTTCTTTTCTAGAAATGTTTACATTGAAAATTTTAAGGATATTCATTGGATAATATAATTGTTGAATCTATTATGGTATATATGGTGTTATCCTGCTTTTCTTATGCTCACACCATACTTTTTTCATCAGGTGTTTGTAGAAATTGTTATTTCGGGTTTGAGAAAATGGAAGGGATCTCTTGAATGTGGATTCAACTGATAAACCGAAGTCTATGTGAGTTTCATCCATAGGTACCTTGGGGGTTGTTTTATCATTTTAGTGATTTTTATTGTGGTAATTTCAGATTTTATAACTTGTTTTGTTCTGGTACATTACGCCCAGTGGATTTTTTTTATATTCATATTGTGTTGTTTCTTTTTCATCCACTATGATTTTTTAAAAATTAATTCCCACTTGAATGTTTCATAACACCAGCTGCTAGTCACAATCACATGGAGTCGAGAACAACATTTGGTTCATGTTAAGTGCGGTTCAATTATCATGTTTCCAGGGTACCTAGGCTTTTTCAGACAAATTGTTATCACATATAGGTTAATAATCTAGCCTTGATGACAATATTCATTTCAGTATCTTGTAGGGACATAGGAGGTAGTTTTGATTTATTTCCTCTAAATACCTCACTGCAATGAACATTATGTCACTAGGGGTGTTTAGGAGAAGGGGTCTTAAAGAGTAGTTATAGTCCTTTTCAAATAAATATTTGGATAAATAAACATACAACCCCTTTTTGTTCCATATGTGGAGAGCTTTTATTCTCCCTTTTTACATCATTTGAGTGTTAAACTAATGTTTTACTTTTATTTTATTATTTTTTGTAGTATCATGCATCTGAGAAGTAATTTGAGTCAGATATAGGGAGAGGATGCTACTGAACCTCAGCAATATAATCATGATGTTTGTCTGAATCTAGTTGAGGTGATTGTTTTTATTGTTCAAGCTCTAGGACGATACCACCAATATTTCTATCATAGGCTCCAATAGTGTATCCTCTTCGAGATCTTATTCAGAATAGCCCTAAATAGTTCTTTCACCAGAATCCACCAGTCTTTAAGGGCTCTACCGACCCTCAGTATGCTGAAGAATTGTTGAGCAAGATAGATTATTTGGTTGAGTTTTTGGATACACCTAACATGATAAAGGTGATGTGTGCCACATTCAAGCTGTAAAGACCAATCAGAAGATGTTGGGACATGATGACGATGATAGGTAAACGTAAGTGACTAGAGTGGAAATAAATAATGATTCTTTTGACCAACTAGTTATGTCTAGATTCAATGGTTTTGGGAATGGTTGGAGTGTCCTTCAATCTTGATAAGGTTGGAAGGACTATGACTGAGTATTCAAATTGCTTTTCCAAGCTGTAGTAGTTTCCTCTTGATAATGAATCAAATTATATGATGAATTCTCTATGGTTTGATTTGGAAATCCAACAGGATATCCATTATCTGGTCTTCAGGCTGTTGTAGCCTAATTATGATGATTTGTAAGAATGGGTGACGATGGTTGAGATGACTACTAAAAATTAATTTTGAATTACGATAGACCCCCCTTTTAAGGGAAAAGATGGATCCCAACAAAAAATAAACGACTTAAAAAACTGGGATCCAATTATCCCAAATCAAAATAACAAAAAAACCATACTATAAGAGAAAATCCCCTCCGAGTATCAAAATACATTATTTAAATCTTCCACAATCCATCACCACTTGACTAGATATCGTGTGAAATGTGCATGGGACTAGAACCAATGGAAAACACCATATGATCTCCAACATCGAATTGTATATTGAAATGGAATATTGAAATCTCTTTTCTTAAACCTCATCTAGAGTAGCCTATTATAGAAATGTGGTTACAACAATTGTTAAACTGCAGACCACAGAGGGAAAATCATAAACACAACAACATGGAATTACAAATAAAGAAAATACAACACTATAACACAACCACAAAATCTATCTCAAGTATGAAAATTCCATAGAGAATTCACAAACACATAAACTACATCCATGATTCAAACCGAAATAAACATTATGATTCATTGGCATCCAAAATCAAATCACAAAGTTAGAAAATCAACATTGGAAAACTATCACCATATTGATGGAAACCGAGTTCAAGTACATGATGTAAAATTACCCACCAAAATCCTGATCCACATCCCATCGCTGCCATGGCATCCTCCATGGATACCATAATGAGACACTACATGGACTCCCAGCCAATGCAGAAATGAGGTGACAACCCTCAGACCACAATAACCGGTTCTTGACTACTGGACCTTCAATGTGACACCAAAAGAAACCCAAGATAGTGTAAGAGAAAAGTGTGTGAATTTCAAAGTCAAATTATGAAAAACAAAAGTATGGCTGATCCCATGAAGTTTATGAAACCACCACAGAAAGAGGATATACATTCCATGAGACCGCTGAGAAGAAGCTCTGAGGAGAAGAGTGGAAGCAGACATGGGATGGAAAATTTAGGCATCAATAGTGGAAAAACTAATAAGAAGATCCCATTATGGGTGCATCATTGAACAAGTCATGATCAATACTCATGGATGAGATGGAACATTCAAAGAATTTACGGTCGATGAATGTTCATTTTTCTTCAAATGGAATCATCGGTTCCTTCAAAGGAAAAAATCAAAGTTATTCTCATGGTGGTTCTCGATGGTCGAGTCATTTCAGACCACCTATAGCTCTAGGAAGATGTTATCTTGTTTTATATTAGTTTGGAAAGACACAAAATTATAAGAGGGTTTTCATTGAGGCACCCAAGAACTGTAGTTATTGTGGTTGTTCATGAATGTTAATGAAGTTCTACAATTATTTCTCTACAATATATAGTGGGACATGATCATCAGGTCCCCCTAAAACTCTGGGGAATTCAACTTCTTCACATCTAAAAGTTTTCCAGCCCCAGGAATCCAGAATAAACCTTCTTCACGTAGTGATAGAGCCTCTATAGGAATCAGAACCAAGTCCAACAACTCTAAAAGGTACCTTTACTATAACATCATCATTAGTGAATGATCTTTTTTATATTTGTGGATCTAAACCTTTTATTTCATTATGTATCGTCAACCTTATTAATATTTATGAAGAGAAATTTTCTTTTTCCATGGATATTACTACACCCCATGGTACAATGAGAGAGATGGGGATCCATAGTCCTGCTTCTGTCTTCTCTATACCATATGTCTAGCTAGATTGTACTATTCTAGTTCTTGATATGATGTATCATGATGTCATATTTATGATGGATTAGAATATTGACAGTAAATACCTAATTAAATGTTATCTTCGACTTGTCTAAATTACTATACATAGTTGTGTGCCTCTATTTTCTGAAGGATATTGGGACCCATGGTTGATTAGATCCAGAATATCTTATCTAGAATTGGGGAAAGTGATATCAGTGATTTCATTTGATCTGGAGTTGGATTCAATGAGTAGAGATCATCCACAATTCATCATCAATTTTTCTACTTTATATCCATCAGATTTCTCTAGTCTACCACCAGTGATAGTTGTTGAGATTTATATTTATTTAATTCCTACAACTCTTCTAGTCTATATTTCCACTTTCCAAATTACTCCATATTAATCAAAAGAGTTGAAGTCCTCATTGGGTAGTCTTCTGGAGAAATGATTATTTAACCTATGTGTTTCACCTTGTGAAGAACATTTTCTCTTCTCCAAGAAACATCATGGTTCATTTCTTCTATGTGTCAATTATCAATACCTCAATCATGTTAGGATAATGAAAAAATATATTTTCCCGCAGATTGATGATATTGTTGATCAGCTAAAACGTGCATTGTGGTTTTTGAAGACCATCTTTCAATCTGGTTACCATCAGTTGAGGATAAAATAACCTGACATTCAATAAACCACCATTCATAGTAGGTACGACCACTATGAGTACCTAATTATGACATTTTGTTTAAAAAATTCTCCTGGAATTTTGTTGGATTTAATGAACATTATTTTCCATGAACATGTAAATAACATTGTGGATTACATTATTGTTTACTCTAAGTCCATGGATGATCATGTGAAACACCTGGAGAATGTTCTATGTCTACTGAGAAATCACTAACTTTGATCATGGACTTCATGGTGTGATTTATAGTTTTGTAAAGTTAAATTATTGGGACCCGTGGTGTCTGTTCATGGAATATTGGTTAATATTGAAAATTTTATGTCAATCATGACTTGGGAAAAACCATGAAATTTATTTTAGTTCCACTATTTCTTGGGCTTAGCGGGATATTCTTTCAGGTTCATGAATGAAAACTCGAAGATGGCTTCCCCATTGGATGCTCTTACTCTAGAGGGGGTAATGTTTGATTGGATTTAAAAATGTCACTGCTCTTTTATTGAGTTGAAATTTCTGTTGACTACTGTACCATTATCGACTCTTCCAAAATCTGTGATGGGGTATGTGTTGTTTTTATGCATCTGGTTTAGTCTTGGGGTACATTCTCATGAAGGGTTATCATGTAGTGTAATATGGATCTCATTAACTTATCAACATTATAGAACTATCCTACCAATGACCTAAATCTTGGAGAATTGATTAACACACTTAAGATTTGGAATCACTACCTTTTTGGAAAATATTGAAGGTGTATTCAGACTACAATATCCAACGTTATATATTTTCCCAAAACTATTTCAATATCCCAAATATGTGTTGGGTGGAGTACCTACCATATTTCGATTATGACATCGCATATAACATTGGGAAAGGGAATGTAATTGCAGATGATTTGAGAATGAAACATCCAACTAAGGTAATGAATTAATCCTCATAAGATTTGAATTTGATGTCTCTCTTTTTAAATTTTCATATTGGACTTCAAGAGGAAAGGGTTATGGTTTCTTTAGCCAATGCTCAGTTCAAATCATCCCTCAACGAGTTGATTCTTGAAGATAATCAACTAGATGAAGAGTATTGTAGCATTATAGAATCCCGTTATGGTGGGGGGATAGATCCCATGCGGTTGTTCCCCAAATAGGGAGTTATTTGTTATCATAACTTTTTTAATGTTCAATTATCAGAAAAGAAGTATTTAATGGTAGATTTCAATAATTCCCAATGAGATGTTCACCGAGGAACCAAAAAAATGTATGGTAGTTGTTTTGGTTTCCAAAAATGAGGTGGGACATTGTTGAGTTTGTCTCTTATTGCAATTCATGCTATAATTTTAAGGCCAAGAATCAGAAAAAATCTGGATTACATAAGCAACATCCAGATCCTACTTGTAAATGGGAAGATATATCTATACACATTCTTGTAGGTTTTCTAAATAACATCACAATGAAGAGTTATATTTCGGTTTTGATCGACCTTCTAAACCATTTTAGATCAAAATATACCCATTTTAGATACATCCATGGATTAGGAGTTGGGAAGTCTCTATGTGAAATATATTGTTATTTTAAATGGAGTTCCATCTACTATAGTATTTGATATGTATACATAGATTACTTCTTGATTTTTTATTGGCATTAAGGAGGCACTGAGATCTCAAGTCTATTTGGGAACAACCTACCATCTCCAAATGGATGGCCATACAGAATGAGCTATATAAGTTCTTTAATACATGATTCATGCTAGAGTTCTCAAAAAAAGCAGGGCTTGTGATGATCACATCGGTATAGTTTAGTTATTTTATAACCACATTTAACTATCTACATTAAAAATTGAACCTTTAGAGGAATTTTATGGCCGACATTTTAAAAATCCATTCTGTTGGTCTGAGGTGGGGGAATGTTCTTTGGAGAGAACACGTTTAGTGTAAGAGATGAAAAATAAGATTCTGCTAATTCATTAGAGGATGATGACAAAACAAATCCAATATATATATTATTCTGATCAATTCCAAAAAACATTTTAGTTTTAATTTAGAGATCAGGTGTTCTTAAATGATTCACCTCGGTTGGCTCATCGATATTTTGGGAGATAAGGGAAGCTTTATCCTCACACTGTGGGACCTTCGGAGGTTTTTGATCAGTTGTGGAAGGTTACATAAAATTTTTCACTCCCACCATTTCTATCATCTAAACATAATTTGGTCCATGTATCACAACTGTGACTATATTCCTATGTTCCATATAGCATTTTGAGTTGAAGTGATATTCAGATCGAGACTAATTTATCATTGACTAAGAAACCATTTAGTATAGTTGATTCTGAGGCCATGGTACTTCGTGGGAAGATGATACATTTGCATTGTGTACTATGGATGAACAACTCTGAGAGACACAATATGTGGGAAAATTAGTCTATGATGAGAGATTTGTGTCCTCATATCGTTGGAATAGATGTTTCTTCATTGGAATTTTGGGGGAAGAACGTTTCATATAGTGGGGAGGTTGTAAAATCCCATTACCATTATCAGGTATGTTTTTCATTTGTCTAAGTTCCCTTTTAATTCAATGTCCTTAGAAGTGGTTTTCTGATTATTTTTAAAGGCAGCAGAGTATGTACATATCCTGTACTAGAGGTATAGGTCATTTACCTAAGGTACACATCATGTTCTTGAGGTAAATGTCATGAATGAGGACTACATGATGTTACTTGAGAAAAACAATTTTTAACACAACGTGATAGGTTTATCTACATAACATATCCATCATGGACTAAATTTCATCTGCCTGAGGTACTTGTCATCACTTGGCCTACACCCAACATGAAGTCACATGTTTTGGAGTTTTTCTGGTTCTTTTATTTCTAAACCTCTTGAATCTTGAATCGGAAAAATTCCTAGTAATTATTCAGAGGGTCCCCTCTGTTCAGATCCACTCCATTAGCTTTCTATCATTCTTTCTCTTGCGTTATGATTCTAGGGAAAGTGTTCTCCATAATTATTTGAGTTTCTATTTTCCTCCATTTTTTGTATTTCAATGGATCATCTAGGAATTATTGGATCTCTACCCTATGTTTTTAGATCATGCTTCTAGGCTGAGTTTATTGGTCTTCTACACCTTCTTTCTTATCAACGTGTGTCATTGCGAGTGTTGTGTTTCATGAAGAGGTAGGTGGTTCTGTCTGGATATGGTTAATTTTACTACCATTGAATTGATTTACTTATTTGAGTTTCAAATTTAAATTCAATTTCTTAAACATTGTTTTAATTGATTTGTTAAAACTCAATTCCAGTGAATTGAGAGATTTGAAATAGTTTTGGGATTGAAATT
The DNA here is from genome assembly GCA_963277665.1 of Viscum album. Taxonomy (NCBI): domain Eukaryota; kingdom Viridiplantae; phylum Streptophyta; class Magnoliopsida; order Santalales; family Viscaceae; genus Viscum; species Viscum album. Next base: position 1,701,745,806 of record OY728121.1, on the reverse strand, counting down.
TGGGAAACCCCAAATTCCATTTAATTAGGGTCGGTTTTGGGAAATAGTATGATTTAAATTGGTGAAAAGAAATAGTGGATTTTATGGGAACTTTTTCAATTAAATTATTAAATTTCATTGTAAAAATTAATTTTTTAATAGATGGAAATGGTTTTGAATGAATTTAAGACCCATGAATATGGCTTAATGGATTTTAAATAAACGTAGGGGTCTATCTGGTGAAATTGGTATTGTTTTTAATAAAACCTATTTTGGTTTAAAATGGAATGAAATTAGAAATTTTAAAATGGTGAAATGGGATTTATTTTATTTTAATAAGTATTAAAATATATCTCTCATCATGTAAAATCACGAGAAATCATTATGTAGTTGGTGATTTATTTCGATACACTCTACACTAATACAATGTTCTAAAACCTACATGCATCAGGTCACATCCCCGATGGGAGCGTGATGAGTCACCACTATCCATTTTCCAAGGGATGTGAACATAATAATTTTTATAGGATCACATAGAGAGTGGATTATACTATTGCAGGTTAATACTATCGTACCATTTGGCAGATGACCATGTGGCTCATTTTTTTTTATATTTGAAATATAAATTAATTCCAATGTTGTTTGAACTACATTTCTTGCATTCTGAATTTATATAAACTATCTTATATAATTTTTTTACTGAACACATTGTTTTATAAATATTCCATCTCTTGTAATGTAAACATTGGGCATTAAAAGTATTTTCCCATCATTTTTAATATTTATAGCAGGTTTTCTTTAGATATGTTTTTTATTTACCTAACATGTTTTCCTTGAAAATTTTAAATCATTGACATGGATAATATGTTTTAGAATCTATTATGGAATCGTTGGTTGTATCCTACAAGTCTTAGACTCACCCCATAATTTTTCCTTCGGGTGACTTTAGACATTCTTCTTCCAGGTTCGAGAAAAGGGAAGGGATATCAAAGAGGTGGATATTTCTATTGAACCATGGTCTTGACGAGATTCTTCATAAGGTACATTGGTTGATTCTTACCCATATTGGTGCTTCAAGTTATAGAACATTGGTATTTTATTACTTTTTTATTCGAGTTCTTTACTCCCAGCTAAGTTTTCTTTTAATATTCATCCTGTCAGGTTTCTTTTTTATATGTTCCGGTTTTTGGAAAATTTGTTACCACATGCATGTTGTATGATACCAGGTGCTATTCGCCAACCCGTGGGGATCAATAACACCCTTAGGGCCATGTTAGGGAAGGATCAATTATTTGTTTACCAAGGTACCCAGGCCAGTTCATGAAAATAATGGATTGATTGATGAAGGTACCCTAATTTATTCCAATTAGAGAGACCTCCACTGTTTATGATCATGGTGAATTCATTGTGTGAGGGATAGCTCTATTACATGGTAATCTTAGAGTAAAAAGTTTTTATTGATATCCTCATTTGACATATCATTTTTGGATGGTTCTTTAGAACGTGCTTGGATCATAATATTTTCATTATATATTCTATTTTATATAGAAGGAGGTCCAATTTGAGTGTAATATTCAATATCCGAAGGATATGTTGTGATCTGAAATTTTTGGATTTTCTCCATTCTGGGATTAGAATCATGTCCCTCGTTTGGCGAATATAACATTATATTATAGGAATTTCTCCAAATGTATCCTTTTAAGGATTTATATATATGGTCTTTTCATTCACTTATGTTTTTGGGTAAATGTAGGTGGGTTAAAAAAATTAAGATTGGTATCTAATAAGATATATATGAATAGGTCCAAATGATCCCAATGTTGTTGGTGAATATATTGAGCTAAAATAAAAAATATAATAAAAATATGAGAAAACCTTAATATATTAAGGTCATTCATCTTGTTTTCTTATGGGTGTTCCATAGGCTGGGGAATTGTTGTATCATGAAATAAGGTAATCTAGTGCCCATTATTTTCTAGAAATTTGATATTATAGATGTGGTTCATCTTGTGGCATACCATCCAACCATTCAAATTTTTTTACATCTCCATGCATGGTGTCTTTTACAATTCAAAATTTTTTATATATCATCCTATCACTTGTCATATTACTAAAAATGATGATTTCCAAATATATGTTTATTTATCACAGTTTAGAATAAAAATAATACCAAGGATTATAGTGAGAAAAATTTTTGGATGATGAAAATATTACCATTGACAGTGAAGTGGAAACAAGGGTGTGTTGAATAGGATACGTGGGAGATAGAATCTAATATGTATTCCTAATATCCAAACCAATTTTCAAATAACAACCTAAAAATTTTTAATCATATCATATCCTTAGGATGTTATATGGTTGGGAGGTTGGGAGATCCCACATTTTCTAGAGACGTCAGTCTTTATATTTTTGTAAAATATTTGGTCTCCATTTTTATTTTTCTCAGGCCATGATTCGGTATGATTAGGATTAATAGAGCTGTATTAAGAAGAGGTTGAAATTTTTTGTTGTTGAATTAATTTAAAGTGTATATTACCTATTTAAAATGATAAATTTTTATTCTAACCATATAGAACTGGTTAATCACATATATTCATCAGGGTAATCCATAAACTTGATGTTTACATCATAAATGTTGTTGATGATGTCATGTAATCTTCTATTAAATTTAAATCATATATATTGGTCTTCTCAGAATGTAACAGATTATAATAATTCAAAATTTAAATTCCCTTTTGAATATTTAATTATACATTTTCAGGTAGTTGTTAACTCCCATTTGGTATATGTCACGCGTTTTAATAATGTGATTCATCCCTCTATTCACAAACCTTCAACAGACAACTTCCTGGAATCATGTTCAATCTAGAAATATGTTATTAATTAGATCATTAGAATCTTGATCAATATATGATTTATGTCCTTTCTTTCATGGAACAAAAAAGGGAAGAACCCAACATTACATTTGGTATGGAAAATAGTTAGTGTATACTATTATTTTTATTCTGGTTGTTTGGAACCAAACACAAATTTCCTATTAAAATATCATAGTATTGCAATATGTGTGATCACATTGGAAATCCATGAACATAACCTATATTTCTGGACAATTCAATTTTTGGATGTGTTACACTTGTATATATTTTTTATTGAATCTCTTCCGGTCCACTATTTTTGATGCTGAGACATGCGGCCACCTGATAGGTGTTCCAACCATTGACCATACTTAGACTTGGTCAGTTGTAACATAGATCCCATAGATGATTTGAAAATTATTTTTATTTTAAAAAAAATAATTGAATATCATAAATGGTGGATCACAATGATTAGATGAGATGAAATCACATTGACTAAAATTTTCTAAATGTTGCGAAATAAATTTATCAGGTTTATCTTAATATTTTTTTTCAACAACAGCATGATATAGACCATCTGGTTAAAGGATATATGGAACAAAAGATGGTTTTATTATTAATATAACTGGGATACTAACCAAATAAATTATAATTTTATAAAGAAATTTCAATTATATTAATTGAACCTTTTTTATTGATTATTCATTGTATTGTTGTTTTGTCATTTGTTATATTTTCTAGAATTCTACTTTGAGATAAATCGCTTTATAGTGGATGTGTATGGGGTAGTTGTCCATGAAATATGAGTTTTTTTCATTGAAAATATATGTTCTTCTCTTGGTTGAGGAATGGTAAAAAAATTACACAAGAGGGTACATTGCAAGGGTATGGACCACCAGAGGGTAAATTTATAAGGTAATGGATGGTTGTGGCTGATATATCCCTAGATACATGTGGGTGGGTCTTCATTATATTTCTAAGGGAAATATTTTATCAGAATACTACTGGTGATATTTACTAGATGATTGAGGATGATATTCATGTTTATTATAGGACTAAGAATTTCTTTCATAACATTATATGTGTGATTCATTCACAACTAAAGAGTTTTCCACCAACATAGGTTATCAATCCAAACATATGAGGATCCAACATTTGATAGTGATATAAGGCATGGGGATGAAGCTATTTTGGCTCACCCTGAGTGTCAACCTAGAACATGATGGAATCGATGTTCCTAACAAGATAAATATTAATTTATTAATTGAAACCCCATTTTTCCTTTAGTGAGGATACTAGAGTCTCATAGTGAATAATTTTAAAAATTTTGATGTTGACCATGTGAGTTTTACTATAATATTAAATGGGACACCATTTAGTATCTAGATAGATTTCATGGATAATGGATTTGGAATGGAAAAGGTACCCCTATGATTGTTAGTTTGTTATCAAGTGGGTTGGATTTTTTAGACGGGATAGACATATGTCTTAGGGCTGTAGTTTTGAGTCTTTAATTTATAGATTACCATTTATTTTTCCCACATTAAAAAAATTATTTTGTTACATTTCATCATGGCTTGACATTGTTATATTATTATTATATGAGTAATTTTTCCTTCACTATGGAATAGTTGCCTGATTAATTATTTATTCATTTTTTTATTTTAAAATAAAGTATTATTATTTCAACTATTATTGAAACTCTAAAATATATATTATTCTCCCCCACAATATTCCATACACCATTGCTGATAGTTTACTGCCTCTATATTATGGGAAGGTGTTCTCAAGTTCATGTAGCCAACCCAGATCAATCACAACAGGGAGAACCAAGTCAAAGATACAATAAGTAATTTTTTGAAGACCACCATTTTAATTTATGAACCGATATGAAAATATTAAGGATTTAATTTTTGGAAATCATAATAATTAAGGAAACATTTAAATTTAATTTAGAAAAAAAAATCATCACAAAGAATGTTTTTGTTAAAGGAAATGGATAGAGACAACTAAATCAATTGTTTGGGAATGAAATTAATCCTATAGAAACATGAATAACTCTTTCAGTGATACAAATTGATCCATAAAAGTGAAAATAATAACCATCATTAGCCAAAAAATACCATAGAGTTTATTCAGGAGTGTACCAAGACAAGAAATAATAGGGAAACAAGAAAAATGGCATAGGATGGATGATTTCTAGGTTAATAAAAGTGAAATCTTAAAAATGAATGATGGACAATCAAACAATGAATAATGATAAAGGGGAAAATGAATATATCCACATCATATTCAAAAAATAAATAGTTTTTGTAATGGGTTGAATGGGGTTTTATTTTTTTGAGGGAAACTGTGAAATTATGTTTTTTGGGGGATTATGGGAAATTCACTCATTTGGACTGCATGTTTTACTATTCAGTGTGCCAACTGTACAGAATTTTCTATAAGTAAAAATCACCCTTACAAAGCGTTAGTACATGGTTAAAAATCCATGAACCATCCATGAAAATAGTTTATATAAAAAAATATATAAAATATGACAAAAATTATTCATGATTACCTCTATCCAAAAATATCATATGCTAGCTCATAGACACCACATGAATTCCACACATTTCGCCCTATGACTATCAATGTTCTGCTAAATGATACACCACCCATGAGAGAGAAATGTATATGATGAAAATAAAATAAAAATTCCAATTGTATCTAGAAGTAGCATGGTTTCCCTAGAACAATGTATATTAACACTACATAGGGATATAAAAAATACAAAACACTATAAATTAAATGTATAAATGGAATTCAACTCGTAAATTAATGAAATTATTAGAAATCATGAAATGGATAAAATAACTTGGAAAATAAATTTTGGGGTTTGATAATTAATGAATCTAAAAGTATTGTTATCATTATACTCATCATAATGTGGTCTTCCATGTTATTATATTTCACATTATAGAAGTAACTTTTAATTTAATTTGTTCAGAATAATTTATTAAAATCATAAAATGATGTTGTGAAAAAAATTTCCATCCTATTTTCCTACAAAATCTATTTAGTGGTGTTTTTCTCATCCTATATATTTTATTTTTATATTAAACATTTTCAAAATGATTTTAATAATATCTTATGATCATTTAGAATCCAATAGATTATATATTTTGGAGTGCTGAATAAACCTATTAAATATACAAGTGTTTATTAATATAGATTTATGATTCAATTTATGTCATACGCATTTTCATGTTTGATGACTAGGGAGGTCCAATATCACCTTCCAATGTATTAAAATTAAGATTATATATCATGATATTTTCATGTACAAAATTTATGAATAATTTCACATATGTTTGGGCATTATGGGTTTTCACACATTTTTAGGAATGGATATATTGATTTTGATCCCATTAACCAAATGTGTTTGTTCCCATTTATAAGAAGATAATTTTCTAAAAATGGTTGATATAATTGGTTTGATAATAATGCATTCATATATATATATGGTTTGTTATTCACTTACTTTTATTTTATCCTATTATAAAAATATTTTTAAAATTTTAAAATTTCAATGTTATTCCAAATATTCATAATTATTCATTCTTATCAATGTATTTCACAATATTTTTTTATTTTCTAATTTTATATGTTTTGATTGATGTTAAAAATTTGTGGTTTCTTAATAATATTTCATTGATCTTAAGTTAATATAATAATATTTATAGATATAATATGTGGAATTATGATACTTATTAACATATTTATATCTTCCTCATATTCTCCTTCAAATTTATAATCCAATAGAATGTGATATTTCTTCATTTTCGAAGAATTAGTGCACAAAAAATTAATATATTTCAATTTTCCTAGTTAGGAAGATAATTATTTCATGGGAGATATCTAGAAAATTTCATGAAGGGTAAAATTTTGGGAGAACATTTAATGTAATTTAAATTATCATGATTATATAGATAATCCTTAAGACATTAAACCATTATATCCATGGGTTGTTTGACTATTTTTGAAATATATTGTTTTAATAATGATATTAATGTATTATTTATGAAATGTTTGACATGGGTCACTATATTTCACCACATGATTCCATACCTACTTAGTTTCTACAGAAAAGGAAAAATTAACCATCAGAATGTAAGAGGTATGGAATAATTCAAAATTCATGGCTCATTGGACATGGATAATAACCCTTCAATGGTATGGTATTATAAATAATAATTTTTGATAAGCCATATAGAGAATAAAATACACGCTAAAAAATCGATGGATAGCTTCTTCACAGAAAAATATCCTTAATGAATGGACATTAACCCCGTGAAATTTTATATTATCAAATATTCAAGATAGTTCCTTTTAAAAAACACCAAAAAAAATACATTCGGTAATGAAGATTTAAATGAACAACTATAACCAAATAGTGTTTGTGTTATCTAGTGTGTAATGTGATAATAGTTATAACCCTTGATTCATTATGAGTTTATTAATTATTGAGGATTCCCATAACACTCTCTAGACACCTTATTGAAATTAGAATTCATCGATCACAATGGAAGGAAGGATAGTGGTGATTCATGATGTCATGGATGGGGTCCATGAAATGGGGGTATTTTGGAACTACCACTCAATCCCAATTCTGGGTGGAGTCAACTAGTTTGGATAAAAATCCTAAATGATGAGATGGTGAACCAAAGATATTATACTAATGAATAAACTTCCCATTATTCATCAATGATCCTATAGGGGTATAGTTTAATTGACATGATATAATATTTTATGAACTCACACTATCACAACTAAATAAAATGATTCAATAAAATTTAATATCTAATGTAAATAATAAGTAAACAAAAATATTTTGATAAAAATTTGTACCAATTTCATTATATCATGTTCAATTTATTATATTTTATATCCTTTACAAAAAACCACCCCAATTTTTATAGAATTATTAGATCTCAACATTCAATCCATCACATATATAAATATATGTTTCCCAAATACAAACAAAATTTTTATTTTAAAACAATCTACTAAATTATATTTCTCAACAATTATTATGAAAAATATATTACATGAATAATTTAAAATATCCCTACAAAAATGACATATAACCAATTGAAAACAACCCCCATATCATTCCAAAATTAATTTTACAGACATAAAATCATCCTTAAATGTTTTTTGAAAAAGAAATAATATATATTGATCATAAAATTATCCAAAAATTTTAGTTCTATTATAATGAATTAAATTAATTCAATCATAGAATGTTAAACACCATTTGAGTAAATGAAGAGAAAAAAGGGACAAAAAAATAATTTGGGTGGAAATATAGTAATTCATTTTCAATCCACATATATTGGGAACCATGCTCCACCCATACAATAGGCATGATGATGATTAATGACCCTTAGCACATGGTCCCTTCAAGTTTTTTCATACCTTGGGTTATAAGTCAATTTCCCTTTTTTTCTCTCGATATATAACATCTAAATAATGTTAAACCACTAAAATAATTAATATTATTATGGGGGTATATTGATCATCATATGAAATAATGATACACCAAAAATATTAAAATGTGAACTAAAAATTAATGTTCAAACTCTAAAATCACGTGGAGTCTCATGTTTCATGATATAAGAATGTTACCGTGTTTCCATATGTGATATTGAATTTTACTAATGATGATAGTCATAAAATCCTATCAACTAAGACATACCAAAAAGTAGTTATTTTTTAAAAAAATTCAATTCCCAAGACATATCCTTTAGTATCATTTTTACGGGAACAGACCGAGGACACGTCTCATTCAGGAACCAAAACCAATTTCTAGCAACACATAAATGATGTTCCTTATCCCACAAGGCTATAAAATACATTCTTAGAATTATAGAAATTATCTTGGGGATGGTAATTTTAAAAAATTATTCTACAAACATCCAATCCTATAAAAATAAATAGGAAGTCACTTATCAAATTTTTTAAAAAATATGTCACAAAATTGCTTGCTTAAAAGAATAAAAATACACACATGAATAAATAGTACATACTAGGTAGATTTGAACAAATAAAACGTTTACACATGTAGTATAAAATGAAACAACAACAAATATAATACTAAATGAAAAATATGAGACCATCTATGATAAATAATATGTTACACTATGCAATGAAATTATAAGAGATTCATATAATAATTCATATATACATTTAGTGAGTTTCAGGATAGGATCTCAAAATGAATATTTTTTAGTTACCTTAAAAAAATTATAATCAAATATATATATATTTAGTAGGTCTTTTTGTGCGATCATTATAAAATAATAATAATAATTTTTTTTTCTTTTTAAATAATCCACTATTATTCAAATAAAAAATATGGAATATTTAAGAAAATGATATTTAACACTTAATATTATATTTCCTCTATATATTTTAAAAACCCTTAAATTTTTTCAAATAAATCACCCTTTAAAAAAATTTATGAGAAAATCATTCTAATAGATTTAAAATACATGAATAGAAATAAAACTCATACATTATCATAATAAAACCTATAAATAAAAAAACAAATGAAAAACACACTAAAGTATGTATTGAGTTATTCATGCTCTATGAAGAAAAATAAAAAAAATACAGAATTCTGTATTCTATATTCAATTAATATCATTAGTGACACCATGGGACACAAGATGATATAGTATTAGACCGTACTAAAACCACAAGATAAACTTCCAAAAATTGTTGCAACCATAAGCACTCAATTTATGAATTTTACTCACTTCAGGATTTTCATGATTCCCATCCAAATATAAAATGTATATTGAATAACTAGGGGTAATATATATCTATTTATGATAGAGGTTAAAAGAAATCTAAAATATCATGTAAGCCTATGGTTCCCCTTAAAAATAAATTAGAGGATGAAATTCAATTAATCTCGAACATAAGCCTCAGTTCAACCCAATACCAAACATAACAAACATCTCTGATTTCATTATCTATAATTAAAATAATTCATGACATCAACCTTTTATTGACAAAAAAATAGTATAAGAGAGGGCTATAATGAGTTTTAAAAACATACATTGGGGGAAAAGTATGTTTTGGTGAAAAATGGGCCTTACATAAAAACATTATAGATATGATATTTATTATATATTTATTTAAAAACATTCTAAAAAATTTAAAAAATATTTATTTCAATAAATTTTGGTGATAATATTTGATAATAACCCCCTTTTATTAATCCTAAAAATAGTTCCAAAAAATATTCCATATAACTCTTCCTCGATTGAAAATAGTAAAATATATTTATAAATAAAAATTATTTTTAAGAAACCATTTTCAAATTCATAAGGAACATTACATTCATTCATTGTTTAAGAAACAATAAAAACTCTAGGAAACACCTTTATACCATGTATTAAATAACATTGAACATTAAAACATTTCATTAGAAAAAAATATATACATAAATACATATACATATATATACATATCCACGATCAATAATTTTGAAATAAAAAATCCCACAATATCATTTCAACTAATAAAAGTGAAGAGCTAACATAAACTAAGAGATAACCAATCAATATAATCCTCAATGCATCACCTTCGATGATGAATCATCAAAATATAATGGATCCAGCCTGTAGACCAAAAAAACCCAACCATAATACAAACCCAAAAATTAAAATTCTCCCAAAAAACTCTAATAGTTCGTGGGAGGTAGTTAAATTTAATTACAATATAAATATGGTGAACATTGAATTGAAAATAATGGGAATTAATGGTTTTACCTAATGAAATCTATGTTAATCAAATATGAATGCACTCAAAAAACATTGAGTGGATTGGTGGTACTCTATCTCAGGAACTATTGATCGACTAAACAATAATAGAGGAGGAAAAGGTTTGGAACCCTTAGTGAAAAAATCCTATAATGGGGGATAAAAATATTTATTGTCATGGTAGTTTGAATGGTGAGGAAACGTTGTTTATTAATCCACAAGCCAACTACCAAATCAATAAAAGAAAAGAACTGGTCACCCAAATGTTTTGGTTGAACGATTAGGAAACTTTTTTACCTGTCATGGAAAATATATCAAATAATAATTGTAGACACTTCATGAAAATTTAGAATTATTATTACTAACTATTTTCCAACCACAATCCCTTCCCTAAAAATTTTAAATTCAATTATTTTATTAAAATTAACATGATACTCGAGGAATGATTAAAAATCAGAAGAAAAATGAAATATTTTCCAAAAAATGTTATTAGGGAGAAAAAAAACATGTAAACAGACCTCTATTATAATTAAACAACAAATATATATATCCATATATCCAAACCATAATCTAGACAAATGATAATGATAAATATGGTACGTAGTAATGATTTATGGTAAAAAAACCATAAATAGAATACATGGTTATTATAAGGCCCCAACCTTACAAAATTACATAATATTGAGATAATTCAATAATTTTACTCTAATTCCAATAGACGATATTTTCATGTTTTGAGTTTTAATGAATTAGACCATTATTAATACATTAAATAACAAATATTACATAGCAGACACTTATACTATATCCAATATTTTCACAATAATAAAACTCCTTAAATAAAAAATTAATTATATTCATTATTAAAATATTATTGAATTATTCCTTTCATTTACCCTTCCTCATACCATCTGAAAAACATTTCAAATAAATGGGATGATCATAAAAAGCTCGATGCGTGATATTTAAAATAAATAAATAAAACATTATTCTATGAATACATACAAATCAATGTAATCATAATTTATACTCATAAAACATAATACCTTTATCATAACTCATTAAATCATAATATTTATGAATATCTAATAGAAATCAAAAATAATATAGGTAACTTATGGAATCCATAACATACATACATTCTAGATTTCGTAGCTACTTTAGGAGTATCCTTCATGGTTAGGTTTGGAATACACATCAATGTATATTCCCTAAAGTTATTAAGAGAATCAGTAATGTTTACCTCCTTCACGTTTCCCAATGCATGGAAGATATATCATGGTCTCACCCACCATATGTTTATCATGGAACCACCCATGTACATAATAAATTCTCTTGAAACATAACAAAATCACAACAAATGAACAAGATTAATGGAAAAATAACATTCCAACATTACAATAAAAAGTCATTATTTCATGATATTTATATAAGAAATCCATTATAAAAAACCAATTTCAATACCAAAATATCTAAAAATAGGTATATGGTATTTACATTTATTTTTAGAAAACATTATTGCTTATATAGGATTCCAAATATCAAATAACGCTTACGGAAATCGAAATGTCATTGTTGCTGTGTATGTTAAAATCAAAAAAAATTTATTATTTAGTAAAATTATTTTTTAAAAAATATTCCATATTGAAATTATTTGAATAAAATTAAAAGTAAATGGGGTTAATTATACACCTTATAAAAGAAGTTTGTGTATAAACCAAAATAGGCCTCAATGAACGGATAATGAGAGGATGTTCATTACCTTGTGTTCGACTAGTATTTATTTTTCTTTATCTTTTTGAATAATAATCATAGGTTAATTTATATACTATTCAAGACATTTTTCCAGTTTATTATCCCCAATATACCACTTATGACATTGTTATAAAAAATAGTTAATTTTTTGAGTTAATTCAAGACATTTTGTCGATAATCTGTTTCACATCCAAAAATGAAATCGGTATGATGTCACTAGTCCATTAGATCATATGACCATCATCTATAGAATAGTATTCTTGACATATTCATCACTTTTACACATAACTCATTTTGTTTAATTTAATCTACTAACTATGGTTATGAAAAATCAAAAACATTATAATCAAGGAGACAGTAGGTTGTACGTACGCATGACTAACGCTTCCATTTTTCATTATTTATTTTAGAAATAATGTAATTTTAAATTTCTCATTCCAGAATAATCATGATATTATTAAAATAATTATAATTATTTAAATAAAAATATATATATCACAAAAGTGATAAAATGAAAAAATTGAGTCACACCGCTTCGTGGAGGTGAAAGTTCACACGTATGCATGAACGATGTTCACATTTCTTTCACATGGAAGAAGGGATTTAATAGATATATGATTATATTATAATGATTAATATGTAATTAATATCACAAATGAATATTAATTCTACCATTATAACCAATCATAATAGACGTTAATGGAAAACTAACTAAATCTGTTTGTGGAGGCGATAAATCACACATACGCACGAATGATTAATTCCTTTCACATTTGATGGATGTATTGAAAGATTTACGGGATGATATTAACATAATAACATCTCCGTATATTGATTATTCTACCATTATTATCTCATAATGGTTGAATGATATTTGATAATGTGGATGAAGAAACAAAATAGAAACAATTAAAGAAAATGATACCTCTCCCTCGGTTACTCACCTTTGAGGATCCCCTAAAAACCTATATGATGGCAGTTATGGCTAAAATATGGATTAAAGAATATGGGGAGGGCTACTAGGAATATTCATGGACAGATTTTGGATTATCTAATAGGCATTATACGTGTGATTAATAGAGAGGGATGTGTACCATTTTATGGGAGTGGAGAGGGGAACCATTGGAAAGTATTAAAATTTTAATTTAATATATATTTTCTAATCCATGTGGATCCAACATGAGATATGGAGAATTTAAGATTATTATAGAACGAAATACTATCATCCTATAGTTTTTAGACATTTATAGAGTTTATTTTAAACCTTATCATTTTAGTTTACCCTTAATTATTCTATTTTAATTTTAAAAGTGGTAACAACATCATAATTTTTAAGAAGCTGTTAATATTTATTATATGGGATCCATATCCCATAAATTGAAACTTAATATGCTTTTAAAAACTAACAATATCACTTTGTGACTTAAATATATTTTAAGGATTTCTAAATAATAAATAAATTATTATTTTTACAAAACATCAATTATGTCAATTTTTAATCTATTAAAATTATTGAATTTAAATAAAATCCAAAGAGATATATAACATCGAAAAAACTATATAATAGTCTAATAACATGTCTTGTTCATCTATAAAATTTTTGGATGACATAATTTATTCAATATAATTTTTATTTAAATATATATAAAACCATTTATATGAATCCTTTATTAATGATGAAATCAATGACACATCATTGTGTGATAATAATACAAATTTATATATTTTCGAAAAATTATAAATAAAATTAAATAATGTAGGTAAACGTTTTTTATTTCTAATGAATATTTATAGTCGAAGATATCCCTTATAGAAACCAACCATACAATTATTTATGTAAAAAGATACTTCTTTATATTAAATTTTCCTTTGCATTAAATTAATTATTATAACATGCCAATTTCACATCGATGTGGCTCCCAAATGCCAAATGTTTTCCCTAAAGATTTATTTGTCACCCATGACTCAGTTAATAATATTAAGACACAGTTTGGGGTAATTTTTATTATTATAATATTATTATTACACTTATTTACCTAATTTTCCCTTTAACCATGGAAAATTAAATTATTTACTTATGTTACAATTATTAATATCAAAATGTAAAAGGATAATGTTTGCATAATTTAGATCATATAATTTCTAATATGGAATCCATTATGTCAAAATCAAAACATAGAACACTCCATAATAATTTTAAATTCTCAACATTAAAACGAGAAATTTGGTGTTTATGAAATAAAAACTATCAAAATATTGAGATATGATTTTGTCCAATTTAAATGTGTATTTACTAATTAGTACCAAAATTGGAATAACTGATAAAAACATAATAAAATTACTCTATAAAACCAGTAAAAAATATAATCTAACTATATAAATAAATTATAGTAAAAGAGTATTTTGACATAAAATGTGGTATTTATCGCTATTCATTTAAAATTAAATTTATTATTAAAATAAAAAAAAATTCCAAATTAAATTTTGATGTCCCACATCTATTTAAGAAGATTATTTTGATAATAGAAAATAGAAAAGTGAAATAATAGATTTAAAAAGTTATCTCTGTCAAAAGGTGGAAAACAACCTTTTAAATATATGAGAGTACATTATGCATAAAATTGGATTCATTCTTATTTTATGCCTCTAAAATGTATTGGATAAAAGTAAAAACATTTTAAAAAATATATAAAATCATAATATAAATAATTATGTCCATTCCATCCCATACGATGACTAGATGTTATTTATTATTTAAAACAATAATATTACCGATGTATTTTTTTTGTTGTAACTCTTTGTTCTGTGCAACATATGATTTTGGATAAACCAATTATTGCGTGTTAGGTATGTTATCATACATAGTGTCCTGTTTAATCTAAAATTGTTATTAAATTAAAAAACATTAACATATATGAAAATTTATTATTCTATAAATAGCCATGATGTTGCATCATTCCCCATTTTTGGAAATTGTGTCCATTAAATTTTATTTACAAACCAAATAAATGGGGTTATTTATCCCTCCATGAATTTTCATACTACCGTATTGCCTCTTCAACCATACAGTTTATCTACAAAACCTTGACATGATAAATCCCATATATATTCTATAATCTGGACCGAGTAATCCTCATAATAAATATTCTCTCCCACATGAAATACCTCTGGACTCAAAACATGATATGGAAAAAACAAATACTTCCTAAACAATTAACCATGGAAACAAATTGTGTGCCTTAGATAAACATTGATGTAAATCCACTCTTTAAGAAACTGATCCAAATTTTTCCATGATTTCATGGGGTCCAATGAAGGCCAGACATAGATTTCCCTTATTACCAAAACAATCCACACATCTCCATGGAGAAACATTTAGAAAAAGGTGACCACCTATCTCGAAATAATGATCCTTCCACTAGTTATCCACAAAACATTTCAATCATCTTTGAGATGTCCTTATGTGCTTCTAAATGAAATGAACATTTTTTAACATCTCTTATACTGACTCTGGTCCTATAAACATCCTGTCACCTATATAATCCCAAAAATTTTTAGTTGAACACCTATTTTAAAATAATCCTTCAAATGGTTCCATATATATACATGAATGAATGTTTTTATTATAAGAAAAATCAATCAGAGGATGATGTTGATCCAATATTCCCTTGTAACCCATTGAATAAGCATGTAGAATATATATTATGTTTTGAATAGTTCATTCTAACTATCCATATAATTGAGGATGAAAAGAAGAACTGAAATTTAATTCATTTCACATTGTATTCTGAAAGAGTTTTAAAAATATATAAGTGAACCTAGGATCACGATCAGATAAAATGGACAGGGTAACTCCATGTAACCAGAAAATATCTTTAATATACAATAGAGATATTTATCTAGATATTTATTATATTTAATAGGATTAAAATTTGATGATTTAGTCAATCGATCAACAATAACCTAAATTAAATTATTACAATGATATTTCTTCAGTAATCCCCAAAAAAAACCATGGATATATTTTCTATTTTCCACTATGGTAATTTAAATGGAGGAATGAAACCCTTTTAAAATTTTAATTCTTAATTAATCAGGTGACCTATCAAACAGATCACAGTAAATTTAGAAATATCTCATTTCATTCCATCCCACCAATAATACTTATATAGACTTTGTACATCTTAGTGATACGAGGATTAACTGAAAATGGAGAACTATGAGCTTCACACAATAACTCATTCCTTAACTTGGAATCATAAGTCAAACATAACCTAATTCCTAATATCAATACAAAATCTTTATCAATTTTATATTCAATTAACTTAACCTTCTGATTCAGTTATACCTTTTCCTACAACTCATTGTCATTCTTCTGTTCTTGCTTAATTCTATCCTCTAGAGACTGTTGCACTGAAACCTAAAAAAATGTGGAATTTCATACACTAACAACTTCCATTCAAAATTTCATCAAATAATTCATCAAATTGTCGTTTCCCAAACATAACATGGATAATGTAACATTACCTTTCTGACTCAAATCATCATCTACTTTGTTTTATTTTCCTGGTTGGAAATGAATCGTGAAATCATAATCCTTGATTAATTCCAACCATATTCTCTATCACATGTTCAACTATTTTTAAGTAAATATGTACTTCAAACACTTATAGATAGTATATATATCCCATTTTACTCCATACAAATTAAGCCTCAAAATTATTAAAGAATAGAAAACATTAGTTAATTCTAAATCATGTGTCAGGTAATTTAACTCATGAGTTTTGAACTGATGTGAAGCATAAACAATTATCTGATCATTCTGCCTTAGAAAACTACAAATTCCATTCAGTTAAGAATCCCTATAAATATCCAATTCACCATTTCAGGATAGCAGTTCCTATAAATAATCGTTCACCAATCATATATTCAATTATTGAAAACATTCATCACATTATTTTGTCCAGATGATTATAAATCATTTTTGAGTTAACATAGTCAATGAGCTAGATAAACATGAATCATTTTCAACAAACCTCCAGTAATAACTTGCTTACCTACGAAAACTATGAATATTAGTTTTATTTGTGTACACTGGCCTTTATTCAACATTTTTTATATTAGTAGGATCAATTTTTATTCAATATTTAGAAATAATGTGTCCAAAGAATAAAATTTATTATAACCAAAACTCACACATTAATAATTTTATATAAAATTAATAATCATTTATGGTTTTCAATAAAAATATTAAATTACATTCATGCAAATATTTACTTTTAGAATATACCAATATATCATCAATTAACACAATCACAAACATATCCCATAACTAAAAAAATTATTCATATGATCCATGAATACTGCATGTACATTAGTTAACCCAAAATGAATAACTAACAATTCATAATAGAAATATCTAGCATGAAATGCAGTCTTAGAAATGTATGTATACATTATTTAAAACTGTTGGTACAATGAACAGAAGTCAATCATCAAAAAATAATGATCGCTATGGAGCTGATCCAAAAAAACATCAATATGAGGCAAATGATACTTGTTCTTAACAATGACTTTATTAAAGGATCTATAATCAATGAAAATTATACTTGATCCCACATTCTTTTTATAAAATATGATTGGAGAACCACATGGTGATGTTAAAAGTCGAAAAAATCCTTTATCTAATAAATCCTTCAATTACCTCTATATCATTAAAATTTAAATATCATCCATTTGATAAAGGGGTTTTGAAATTGGGTTAGCGTCATGAACCCAATCTATAGTATATTGAACTTCTCAATCATATATTATAATAGGTATCTCATTAGAAAAAAAACTTCTTGATACTCATTTACCACTTTCATATCTTCAATCAAAATTGTTTTTTTTTCAACATTATGTGAAATGTAACATTCATTTACATCTTTTACTAGTTTCTAAACATCTTGATATGTTACCAACAGTAAGTGTTAATTCTTGTACTCAAACTGAACATAATTTTGAAATGAAACCTCATTAGTTATACAGTCAAATATAGCATGATAAATTGAAATCCAATCCATACTGAAAATAACATCAAACTCTACTAGAGGAAAAACAATAGTATTTTCCAGTAGATTCATTCTATAGATAAGGACAAAAAGGTTCTTATAATTTCTATATGTATCAAAATTTCCACCAGGTGATTTTACTAGATTTCTACATTCATTTCATGTGATGGAATACTAATTTTAGAAGGAAATTTCTCAAAATTTTAGGAATGTGTAGACTTGAAATCTAAAAAAAATTGGAATAGTGGTAATAAATAAATAAGGTATCTGATACTACTTCATTTGAGGTCCCAATATTTGATGAAGTTATTACAAAGGATTTCATGACCCCTTTCTACTTATAGTCCAGCTTCTTTCCATCATCTAAGTTCCTTGTCGGACACTCATATTCAAAATGACCGATAACGTTGTAGTTAAATAATTTTCGTGATTGGAAATCATATTTTTTCTTACCAATAACCTAATCTTTTTTTGTAGAAATTACAATCCTTATGCCCCATTTTACCATATGAGATGTAGATAATAGAATTCAAAAGTCATTCTCTAGTGTGATTTTTACCAATATTTTCATAAAATGTAAAATTAATTTTCTTATCATCATTCTATTTTTATATTTCATCCCTTTCATCTACCACCTCAACCTCTTATTCTGTTGTTTTTTCAAGAACACCTGATCATCATCAAACTCAATTTACACCTTTTCCATAGTTGAATTTTTTTTCATAACATTTGAATTCATGAGAATCTAATGCTATATATACTTTTCATATAATCCTGATTCAAAACAATTGATTTTTCTATGAATATCCCATATGAAATTTGGAGAATACCTTTCTAGAAGAGTAAATTGTTTTTTCATAAGAATCCACTAATTCATAATCCTAAATCAATTCTATGAATGGTTTTTCCATTATAAGTTGAACCCCTTGAGGAACATATTTCTCATGAAAAGTCCCTTTGTATTCATCCTAATCCTGAGAATAAATCTACTCTTTATCCATGATATTGTTTACCATAGACCACAACTGATCGACTTATCCTTAAAAATGGTAAATAAAAAGTATATCCTTTTAATTTTTTAAACACCCCATGACATCAAAAATATTTTACAGTGCATTAATCAACCCTTTATCAATAATATGGTCATATGTTTCTCAGAATTATTAAAGACATTGCCTCATGAAATGCTCCACTATTGACATGTTCCTCTATGGTTGATCTGGTTGATCTCATACATGGATACCGCCTCTATTTATAGAGTGAGTCAACTTTTCCATCACTGCAACAAACTATTCAGTTGTAACTCTAACCATCTCAGGTTTCTGATTTGGATGTTTTTTTCCACATGATGTCATCCCATCATATCTACTAGGTTTCCTCTGTAAAAACCCTTTCTGAACATATGCATATCATATATAAAGTAATATGGTAATCTTGAAATGGTAAATAATTTCAATTTAAAATTATGTAAAAATAATTTATGGATATTTGAGATAATACTTTAATTTTACACTGATTCACATTGAGGATATTTTCAAGTTTATAGTTAAAAATAATTATTCCATTATTAATACATTAAATCACAAATATTACTTAGTATACACTTCAACTCATTCCAATTTTTTCACAGTAATATATCTACTTAAATAAAAAAATTATTATTTTCTTGATGAAAATGATCTATAATTCTTCCTTTATTTTCCATTCCCTATACCCTATAAAAAATATTTCAAATACATGGGATGAGGATAAAATTCTTAGTATGGGATACAAAATAATAAAGAAAACATTAGTCCATGAATACATAAAAATCAATGAAATCATACTTTTCATTAAAAAAACATAGTCTCTTTATAATACATCCCTAAATATTAAGATTTAGGAATAACTCAGAGAAATCATAAATCATAATGGTAACTTTTGACATCCATAAAAAACATACATTTTATCGTTTATATATACATATAGAATATCGTTCATGGATTCATTTGGAATACCCTAGAATGTATATTGCCCAAATAACTTTGGAGAAACCATAATGTTTACCTCTATCAAGTTACCCAATGCATTGGAGAGCTATCATGGGCCCACCTTCACTAAGTTTATCATGGAACCACACATATATATAAGAAATTACTAAGAACGATAAAAAAATCAAAATAGAAAAACAATCATAAAAGAGAAAATAACATTTCCATATTGAAATTATAAGACATCATTTTGACATATTGATATAATCAATCCATTATCAAACACCATTTTCAATAAAATAAACCTGAAATGGAAAATGAAATTTATATTTCATTTTTCAAAACATTAAATCTTGTAGTGGAATCCAAATATCATATAATTCTTTTGGCAGTTTAAAGGTTTTTTTCGTCGCATTAGATAAAAAAATCCTTTTATCATTAAGTAAAAAACATTGAAAAAAATATTCACTTTTGAAAATTGTTGAATAAAATTATATTTTAAAGGGTATGATTGTACAACGTATAAAATAATTTTTTGTATAAACCAAAATATGTCTCAACGAATTGAGATTGAGATAATGTCCCTTACCATGAGTTTGATTTATCTTGTTCATTATTTATATATCCAAACAATTAACATAGGTTAATTTCTACATTCTTCATAACATTTTTAAGGATTACATTTCCCATTACATCACTTATGATCATGTTATATTAATTATTTAATTATATGAGTTCATCACTGGTGGAAATCTCGTCTATAACAACAAACGTTTCTTAATGGGTTAAAAAAATAATTGCGAAAAACTGACAATACCAATGGTTATTTAGATATTTTGGAATATTCTTATGGTTTTTTGGTTTCCCAATGATTTAAGGAAAACGTTGGGTATAGTTTTGATGAGTTTTTTCCCAATGGTTGTAAAATTTTGGGATAACATTACTTTCCCAACGGTTGTAAAAAATAGTTGGGAATTAAAATACCCAAATATCGATGCCTCTAGGGATCACAAACTCCAGAGGTCTTGAATGTTTTTACCTAAACATGATCTCGATGGACCAACTCAAATATTTTTCTCTAAACCTCTACCATCATGAGAATTTTTCCCTAAATCTTGATGTGAATCCTACTTCTCATCACTACCTATCTGGTTTCCCAATGATTTATTCTTACACTATAAATCGGTACGTGTGACTTCATTTATTTTAGATTTTTTTCATTCCATTTTGCTGAAATGGAGTGTTTATTATGATCCCCTTACAAATAGAAGGCACATATCATTTTAGGTTGCGGTTTGAACCCTACATTCTGACCTACTCTCGAGGGTGATAAAACTAATTTTCAACCGGGAATATATCTTTGATTCAAGTAATTTTTTTCCTCTATTTTCAATCGGTATGTGTGATTTCATTTATTTTTTATTTTTTCATTCCATTTCGCTGAAATGTAAAATGTATTATGATCCTCTAATGAACATAAGAAATATATAATTTTAGGGTGCTGATTTGTAATGATTTATCTATATAGAATAATTTTTATTGATATTGAAGAGGTCAATATAATACTCAGTTATTTTATACATGGTTTATTTTAAATTTAAGTTATATTGGCATGATTTCCTTGGTTAGACATAAATACAGGTATAGAATATTTTATCCTAAGACGAACGATAACATACTCATACATTATGAATGTACTGTTAAATGTTGTCGTTAAATTATCACACTCTAACTTTAAGTTGATGATACCCACACTATAAGTCATTCAATGAATTGGCACTTCCACCTAAACAACTAGAGTGGGTTTCAGGCCATTTTCATCTGTGAATGGTGATAAAACCAAGGTTTACTCTATTAAATGGTCATTTATTCCTAATCCATCAAGCGGTTCGGTCAACCACATGAAATATTTTTTGAAATTCAAAATGAGTGTTAGGAATTCATTTCAAAATATTCATAGGTGGTTATAAAGAATTATTAATGTATTAATATCATTTTCTATCCTAGGAAGGAATCTATAATAATGGAATATATACATTATAGAACTCACCAATGTTGTCCATGCCTACATATTATTTACTATCTAATATATATCTCACGAATCAAAATAGCATGGTTATGTGAACATAATTATTCAACACTAGTTGATAGTTTTGAAATTTAGTGGAGGTGCACTAGAGGTGTTGTGGTGTAATTTTTTGTATTATATGGTTTGTATTGTATTCTGGGCATTAGGAATCAATATTAGAGTGTTTTATTTTTCTTAATATTTTTGATAATTATATGGTGATAGGATTATGTTGGACATGTGAGTCATGAACACATCACTATTAGTAATTATAGGTTAATAGGGTTATGAAATTTCTCTTCTTGATTATCAATGTTACATGGACCCCCCTTAGACGCCCCTACCCCCCCTTGGATGACACCCACAACCCTATTGATAGCTCTCCTACCCCCTGGAAATCCCCCCAAACCCCCTGGACTGGCCCCCACTGGACAACCCCCCACCCACAGGACACCCCTACCCCATTGGGCAGCCATCCCATCCCCCTGGACAACCCCCCAAGCCCCCAGACACCCCACCCCCTAGACACCACCCCACCCTCATGGATAACCCCCAACCCCCTAGACAGCCCCCACCCATGGACACCACCCCACCCCTAGACAGCCCTACCACTGCCGTGGATAGCACCACCACCCCCGTTGACAACCACCCCTCCCGTGGACAGTCCACCCACCCCCATGGATATCCCCGCCACCACCGTGGATATCCCACACCCCACCTGGACAACCCCTACCCTGTTGGATAGCCCCCCCCCCCCCTGTGGACAGCATGCCCACCTAACTGGACACCCCCTACCCCCTGGATAGCCCCACCAACCCCGTAGACACCTCAAACCCATGTGGACACCGCCCCCCCATGGATAGCTCGCACACCCCTTACCCCCTGGACTTCCCTACCACCCTTATGAACACTCATAACCCCATGAAAAACCCCAAAAACCTCGTGGAGATCCCACCCCCTTGGACACCCCTACACCATAGAAAACCCCCACCCCCATGGACAGTGCGCCCACCCCCTACACACCCCCTACCCCCATGAAAAACCCTGCCACCCTCGGGGACAGCCTCCCCACCCCCTGGACACCCCGTACCCCCTGGACAACCTCGCCACCCCTTTGGACAACCTCCCTCCACCTGGACACCTAGTACCCCCTAGATAACCTCGCCACCCCCTTGGACATCCCACCCACCGCCTTGAAACCTCAAACCCCCCGAACTACCCCACCCCCAGAAATCACCCCCATCCACTGGACACCCCGACTCCATGGATAGCCCCACCACCCCCATCGACAGCCCGCCCACCCCCAAGACACCCTGCACCACCTGAACACCCCCCCCCCCCCCCCCCGTGGAAAGCTCGCCCACCCCCCTAGACACCCCCCCCCCCCCCCCGACACCCCCATCCCCCAACACCCCCACCCCCTGGACACCCCAACCCCGTGGATATCCCCCAGCCCCTGGACAACCCCCACCCCTGGACACCACCCACCCCCTGGACACACCGACCCCCTTGGGAAGTGTATGTCGTCACTCAAAAATTCTAATAAAATATAAAATTTCATCGATCTAAAATATACTCAACTCATGAATAATTGTCCTCCATAAGTGTACATGATCTTGTACACTCAAATATATTTGTTGAAAGATATTTTTTTTATAAATATAGTATTTTATTTTCATTTATAATATGATTCTCATATAGAGTAGTGTGTTAGTTATTCTATAATATAATGTGAACAATTATAATTTACATAAATATATTTTACATGAAACTTCAATATTATTGAATTCCATATGATGAAATGACTTATAATAATTTTTTCACAGAACATATAGATGTTGTATTTATGAAACCAATAGGATATAAATCAATTTTCACATCAATTTGTAGAGAATTTTAGATTTTTTATTTCACAATGCTTCAGATAGTGGTCACATACACTCCCCTCATTACAATTGTGTGGGAAGACCTTGGTTGAGTTGTAAAAAAATAAACTACCACATAACCAAATATGGTTGTTAATAAAAATACTCTGTGTGGTATCAAAATGGGTAGAAAATGAAGTCTCAAATTGTTGATGATCAAAATGAGCGAACTTGATTGCAGAATTTTCTATATGATTAGTTTCCATTTATTCATCATCATGATAAAGAAAGTATTCTGACATAATATGATTTAGATATGAGAACAGATTATGCCTATATTTAAAATGATGAAGTTTTCAGGGTGGAATAAGTGAATGATGTTTTCGCGGCTCGAGTAAATCGAAAATGTGGAGAAATGAAAATGCTTGATTTTTTTATCTGATTATTTCCTGGAAAAAATATGTATGGGATTACTAATATTTTCATCAATTACATTCCTACCTTCTTAAAGGACATTCTTCCAGATGATGAAGATATTACCTAAAAACTACTAAACGGAATGGATTTTAGTTGAAAAACCTGGATTTTCACGAAACAAGATTCATGCTTTTTAAAAGGTTTGCAGTTTATTCTGGGAGGAAATTGTAGAACTAAATGATTCAATAAAATGTGGAAAATCCCCTTGGAATATAAAAGCTGATGGAACACCATCCCTTGTGCCACAGAAACTAATGTGGCACTTTTGATTGATCCCCATACTCTTGAATATTCACATTACTAATGAAATATCAATTCAAATGTGATGGAATTAAAACAAGATACAAAAGGAAAATGATGAGTTGGTTCACCCAACCGATGGATTTTCATAACAGAGATTTGATGCTCGATATCCTGATATTTCAGCTGGTGTTTGTAATGTGAGGATTGGTCTTTCATGTGAAAACTTTAATCAGTTTGGACATATTCTTACATCACACAACACATGGACGGTTTTTATAGTTATTTATAATCACCCCCCATGGTTGTGTATGATAAAATGTTTCCCTTTCATTAGTATACTCATATATGGCCATTCTGATCCGGACAATTACATTGATTTATACATGCAACCTTTAATAATAGAGTCGAAAATTATTATGGATGTGGGGATGATGCACAAAGAGAAAACTACCATGTCTATAGCGACCCGGCCTTTTCTTACATTACTATTACATCATTTCAAAGATAAACAACATAATAATATTACACATGGAGGATCTAGAGGTTTAGTGTCTCGGGAAAACTAGGACAATACATAACAAATACACCATCAAGTATAAACATTTATTTAATTTCCTCTTCATTAGCTTCATAGTGGCACTTGTCCTCTCCTTAGTACATGTAGACACCTGAAGATATACATCAAAAGGGGTGAGCTAAATGCCCCGTAAGAGGATATATAAGAACAATATATCATGGGGTGAGCATAATCATGACATAGGAAAAAGATCATGAACATGAGAGGAGCGTAAATAATAAACTTGAAATGTGGCAATGCATAAAAATGAACCATCATGTCTTTGTGGTTAACTACCACACATGCTTTTGAACAAATCTAGCATCATGTTCACACATCATTTCACATTTACTCATGAGATTAATCACTTTACCCAATGCATTGGAGCGTTGTATAATTCTGGGTGCACCCGTCACATTAAAACATTCATATTGCGCTATATAATTCCGGGCGCACCATTCACATCATAAAATTATCATTATCATGCTTTCCACATAGAACACATATCAAACATGTACATAAATAACCCATGGAATGGAATGGGTTTCATCTCACAATAACATATTCATAAGCTTTGGGTTCCCAAAATAAAGAGGGAACAACATACTTGATACAAGAACCAACAACCTTGAATGAGAGGTAAAAGTTGAGATCTTGAAATAAGAGTTATTTTGGAAAACATTTTGATGGACATAATATAAGGCCCCAGCCTTAAACCTTACTTAATCTTGAGTTATTACAAGATTACACATTGAGGATATTTTGATGTTTAGAGTTTTAGAGAATTAGATCATGAAACTTGCATTACATTCCAGATTTAAACAAAGTGGTTACATAAAAGACAGTATTCATTCTTCCCATCAATGGAAACATATTTAAAATAAAACATGGATTCTTTCTTGAAACATCCTTTACACTATCATCACATCATGTACCATTCCCTTGACGTGTGAAAAAAATTTCAAAAACATGGGATGAGCATAAAAAGATCAGTAAGGGATATAAAAATATGGAAAGGAAACATGAGTACATGTATACATAAGAATGAAAACTTTTAGTTTTTCAAACATCAAGTAAACCATGTATACTCTATCAAAGTAATACCTTCACCTTAATGAATTAGTAAAAACTCTTCACGGAATAAAGCATCATTACATACCTTTTTGTAACCAAAGGATTACCATAAAACCCACATAAAGAACACATAATATATATAAAGGTAACTTGGGACATGAACATACTTAAGAGGAATAACCATACGGTCGACTTCCACACATATCACTTAATGGAATAGCCATACGGGAAATTTCCATACATACTTAATGGAATATCCATACGGCCGACTTCCATACCCAATGCATTGGAGGTTATAACGTAACCACCCGTCCTGGTATTCACGGCACCACCCGTCATATGGTTTATAACGTAACCACCCGTTAAATTGTCCAAGTACCAATATAAAATCATAAAACATAAAACAAATATAAATGAATGATAACATTTCCACATTTCAATCAAAATATATCATAAATATATTGACATAATAGAATCCTTTATCAAAACCATTTTCAATACCAAAATACATAAAAGAGTATATGGTATTTATTTTATTTTAAAAATATTACGGCTTGTTGAGGAAGCCAAAGACCAAATGATACTCGCGGCGGCGGAAAAGGTCGTTGTCACCGCGTACATTAAAAAAAATCCTTTTTGTCGTTTAGTAAAACGCTCCATAGAAAAAGATTCATTTTCTATAAAAGTAAAAGTCAAAGGGGTTTATACACCGTATAAAAGAAAGTTGTGTATAAAACGAAATATGCCTCAATGAAAGGAGATTGAGACGAAGTCCCTTACAAAGACGGTATCCTTGGTTTAAGGATAAATCAATTACATAATTATGTGTGACAAACGAATACACCAAATATAAGTGTATATTAAGTGTAAAATAATAAACGGTCATTCACACATATTCAAAGGATGACATATTCAAAAACTACATGTTGAACCCAATGAAATTGAAATTGGGTTAAGAAGTTCCCTTGACAGCCTAATGGCGTCACATCAAATTGAGTTTATGAGAGATAAAAAGTGTATCTCATCACTTGGACACAAAATTTACATCAATAAGGATATATGAGAACATATCCCAACATATCAATATGTAAATTAAAAGACCCAACAAAAGAAGTCTTTTAAAAAAGAGGAGGGTGAAATGTTCCCTTACCGACTTGGGTATCATTCAAAACATACACCCCATGAAAGAAGGAAAATAGATCATTGATGTAAATACTCATAAACGAAAGCATATTACACAAAGAGTAGAATAATGGGTAGTACATACACCACTCAAAGGAAATTGTGGCAAATGTAGCATAAATCTCATGGTAATAAAAGTGAGATGAAAAATCCCTTACGAAAACTTGGCAGCCTAACAGCGCCAGATAAAACATCCAAAATGGAATGATGAGAGAGAATAGGGTATCTAATAATATGAACAATAAAAATTACAGTAAGAGTAATATAAAAGAACATCCCAATAACAAGAAATATGATCTTTAAAAGGAATGACAAAAAAGAGCATGCTTAAAAAGAAAGAGAGGAGTAGGATCCATTACCTCGGGTCCGACTTGACTCGATCATTCTTTAACATCCTGAATAATAAACATGAGTTAATTTCCACTTTATTAAGAACATTTTCCTAGTTCATTATTCCTTTTATATCACTTATTTCAATGTTTTAATCATTTAAGTTAATAATGTTTGTTTTGTCAATATTAGGTTCTTAAGTCGAAAGTGGACTTCTCACAATTACACGTTGTTCGTGTGGTCAATGGTTCTTTATATCCAAAATGAAATTCCTGATTTGGATATCATATATATAATATATATACAGCATATACATTTATTTATAATATCACATAATCATTTAGAGGAATGAAATGAAATGCACCGTTCATGGAGACGGTAATCCGTACGTACGCATGAACGCTACTTTCATTTCTATGTAGTATTAATGGAATTAAAACTATATGAGAGGTATGTATATTTTAATTACAGAATTATATTAATCATTTAGATTTATCATACATCATATATATCTATTATATATATGTACTTATAATAGTACATAATATTTTGAGATAAGAAATGAAATGTACCGTTCATGGAGACGGTAAGCCGTACGTACCAATGAACGCTACTTCCATTTCTATTTCTTATTTAATGGAATTAAAACATAATTATACATAATAGTATTTTAATTACAGTATGGTATCATATATAATATCATCAAATATACCCTTTATACGTACCACATATGGTAATAACGAATCAAATCACTTTGAGGGGGCGGTAGTCCGCACTTCCTTAAATGAAGATATCGTGTATACCCATAATGGAAGCCATAAAGGTAAGCCACAAATGAAAAATACAGAAGCTAAAGTAAAAAATAAACATATTATATATCATATAAAAATGGTGACATCATAATGGCTGCCTTTGAAGGTGTTGAATGAGTATTGAACAATCATCGTTTCGGGAGGCCGAATTTCGCCATCCACGGAAACCGTATGTTCTTTAACCATTTGATGTAGTTGTGTGAGAGTGTAGCTCGAATAAATATTATAACAACATCCTAGTATATTTAAGATACTCTTGTTTTTACAAAATAAGTAAATAAAAAAAGTTTAGGGGGTTGGAGAAGCAAAAATAAAACAAATGAACATGAGAGAATGAATTACCTTTAAAAGTGTAACTCCTTTTGATTTGAGCCTAAAGGCTCCCTTTGAAAGGATTCTGCCAAAAGGGAATCCTCTAGGATGAGGAGAGGGATGTGGAGAGATTAAATGGGCAGGTTATGGCTGAGACAAAGGCTTGATGAGTGTGTGTAATGAGGTAGAGGTGGGGGCCTTTTATAAGAGGAGAGGAGGGGCACTTTTGGAAAGTAAATAAATATTACTTTATTTGAAAATGTGTTTCGGTTTTAAAAGGTCCCACATTAATATAATTCGTGGATAAGGTGTTAAGGGTTAGAAATCCACCAATCCAATAAGTTTTGGACATGTGTAGTTCATATATTTTACATTATCTTTCCATTTTATTTAATTCGTTAAATAATGAGGTCATCGCTGCATCATCATGATGTCATAAATAATTTAATTTATTTAAAGTCAAAAAATTATAAAAAAAATACTATGATGTAGAAAATCTTTTTATATTTCCAAATAGTATTTATAGACAAAAATATGTTTAGTATAACCCCTTCTAAAAATTGTTTTAGTAAAACACTTTATGTTAGTGTCATTTTAACCTTTATTTAAAAAAAAGACATTAAAGTCATTATCTCACCCAAGAGGCTCCATAGGGTCCCCTAAATCGACCCATGGGTTGTCTTGGTCGGTCATGACTCATACAATAGGGGTATGACAAGTGTCATGGTGTTTTCATATTTTTATAATATCATTTTTACCTTAAATTGCACTAATTACCTCTAATCGCGATTAATGAAAAAAAGTTACTATTCACCAAAAAATTATTTTCATCCCATTGAACCACATTTTACATAATAATGACAACCATGTATGTCGGATTTTAAAAATTCAATACACAT
Source organism: Viscum album (assembly GCA_963277665.1). Classification (NCBI taxonomy): domain Eukaryota; kingdom Viridiplantae; phylum Streptophyta; class Magnoliopsida; order Santalales; family Viscaceae; genus Viscum; species Viscum album. Next base: position 1,701,715,562 of record OY728121.1, on the reverse strand, counting down.
TAGTGGTAAACTTTCATTTAACTGAAAAATCAGTTTGCTTGATTACCACTTAGTGGTTTCACTATTCATCAAAAATTGGAGTTTTTCAGAAAATTACCAAAAAATCACCCAAAGCTATATTTGATATTATGAATTCAAAAATGAAGTCTATATTACAAAATTCAGAACATATAAGTCACATTAATTAATTAAATAATTAATTACCGCTGTCAGAGCAAATAGCGTGTTTTTATAAAACAATAAGTATCAAAAGATTGGCACCAGTTTAAGTCTAATTTCAAAGTGAAATTGATTCCAATGACCACCATTGGATTAAATGGTAAAAATATATTCATATTACAAATTAAGATAAATTCAAAATATAATCTAATCATATAAATAAATTAGATTAAAAAGAGGTTTTGAATTTAAAATACAACATTTTACACTATTCATTAAAAAATGAACTTTATCAGAAAGATACCAAAAATTTACACAAAGTAAATTTTGATGTCCCGATTCTCAAGAAGAGTTTTATTTGGTCCAATAGAATGTATAAGAGTGAACAAAACTATATTTAATGACGGTTCGCCATCAAAAGGAGATAAGTGAACCATTAGTGAAAACTAGGTCATATACGCCAAAAATTGAATTCTTTGTGTATTTTAAGCCTTTATCTTTTATTGGATAAATGTAAAAACATTTAAAAACATATATAATAATATTTTAGTTATTTCTATCCATTCCCGCCAATACAACGGCTACATGTTAACTACCATTTAAAATAATATTATTTTATTATTAGAGTGCAACGTAAGATTCCCAAGAAACTCGGTGTTGGGTGTCGGGTACGCCATCGAGCATAGCATCCCATTTAAAGTCATATTAATATTTTATTCTAAAATATGTATAAATATGAAAATGTCATATTCTTTATTTACCTGGGGTGTTACATCCTTCCCCCCTTTTGGGAATTGCATCCTCACAATTTTTAAAATTGAGCTTGGAAACATCCTTGAAAGTCCTGCATCGGAACAAGATTCGGTAAAACAATCACTTTAAAATAAATAATGATAAGTACAAAGGTCACCCAAGTTAACCCATAATAGGATTCCGTGTAGGAAAACATGGACATGGAAGAAAAAGCAAAGGGTCATGTTCTGATGGAGAGTGAGAGAAAACATGTTTAGGAGAATGTTAACCATGAGAAAATCACAAACTTGTGATGGGTTAAACGGTATTCGATTCCCCAGTAGGAAAAGTTATTAGTCAACATTTTTGTTTTAAGTTACTTTTTATTGAGGAATTTATTCATAAGGAAACATAATCACTTATCATGTTGACTTTCTACTTTTACTAGATTACTTAATCAAACTCATATTTTTTCCAAAAGACGAGTATTTGGGGAGACTTGTTCGCATTAAGAGTACTATAATCAACTTCGAGAGAATTACCTAATCCACAATAGAGAACTATATACTTCACATGTCTTTAGACTCTAACCAAAACCAAAACCAAAAAGGTTAGTACATGATCAGATAATCCAGAAAAGGATAACCCTTTAAAAAGAAAATCTATGCTTAATCTCCAATATTTTTCCAACAAAACCCAAAGTTCAACGAGGACCATCCGATAAAAAATTTGTCCATAAAATTATTCAAAGTAAACCTATCTAATATTGAACCCCAAATATTTTAAGGATTTAGTCACATAGTCTTCCAAGTTAAATTGTAACATTTATCTCCAAACAACATTAGTTTCTCCTAAAGTCTCGTATTGAAAAGTAATTAACCTAATCACATATCCTCCATGATAGGTTAATAATTTTCTTAAATAACCCAAAATCAACTTACTCTTAATTCATAAAATCATATAACTAAAAATAATCAGTCAAACTAACCAGGGACTTCATGTAGTTTAGTGGGAGGCGATAAATACCAGTCGCACTCTGGTTGTGGGTTCGATTCCCGCAGCTTTGTCCGACGCGATGGGTTATGACACGGTCTGCGTGTTGTCCTTTTTCCAAAACAATATAATTCTTAAAAAATTCCCCAAAATGAGATAAAATCATCAAAAATAACCATAACATAATTTAACCTCAATTTTATCTCATGCCTTTCATTCCCATCATAACATATAGTAACCGATAATTACCTCAAAATTAAGGATCATATAAACTCTAATGGTTAAATTTATAATTATTACCTGAACTTCCACATCGATTGGTCATCTTGTACATGATGCAGTATAGAACATACCAAGGTTCAAGTGGTTGATCATGACTCCATGATATTTGGTTTAGAACAACCACGAGTTTCCTTCAAACTCGTCGTCACTTTGGTGCCTGCTAGATCCAACCATTAACTAAAACCAAAAAGGTCAGTGTGAGTATATCAACATAACCATCATGTACTAATGATGAAGATAAACACTAAGATATACTTACTCATTCACTTTATCTAAAACTATGACTCTTTCTAAAATCCTAACCATTATGGTAATGTCACTTATGCTTAAAGAATACCCTAACCTCTAAAGTTATCTAAACCGACCTTTGATACCAACTATAAGGCCCCAGCCTTAAACCTTACTTAATCTTTAGTTATTACAAGATTACACATTGAGGATCATTTCAGGTTTAGATTTTTAGAGAATTAGATCATGAAACTTGCATTACATTCCACATTTAAACAAAGTGGTTACATAAAAGACAGTATTCATTCTTCCCATCAATAGAGACATATTTAAAATAAAACATGGATTCTTTCTTGAAACATCCTTGACACTATCATCACATCATGTACCCTTCCCTTGACCTGTGAAAAACATTTCAAAAACTTGGGATGAGCATAAAAAGCTCAGTAAGGGATATAAAAATATGGAAAGGAAACATGAGTACATGTATACATAAGAATGAAAACTTTTAGTTTCTCAAACATCAAGTAAACCGTGTATACTCTATCAAAGAAATACCTTCACCTTCATGAAGTAGTAAAAACTCTTCACGGAATAAAGTATCATTACTTACCTTTTTGTAACCAAAGGATTACCATAAAACCCACATAAAGAACACATAACATATATAAAGGTAACTTGGTACATAAACATACTTAAGTGGAATAACCATACGGTCGACTTCCACACATATCACTTAATGGAATATCCATACGGCCAATTTCCATACATACTTAATGGAATAGCCATACGGCCGACTTCCATACCCAATGCATTGGAGGTTATAACGTAACCACCCGTCCTGGTATTCACGGCACAACCCATCATATGGTTTATAACGTAACCACCCGTTAAAATGTCCAAGTACTAATATAAAATCATAAAACATAAAACCAATATAAAGGAATGGTAAAATTTCCACATTTCAATCACAATATATCATAAATATATTTACATAATAGAATCCTTTATCAAAAAAATTTTCAATACCAAAATACATAAAAGAGTATATGGTATTCATTTTATTTTAAAAACATTACGGCTTGTTGAGGAAGCCAAAGACCAAATGATACTCGTGGCGGCGGAAAAGGTCGTTTTCACCGTGTACGTTAAAAAAAATTCATTTTTGTCGTTTAGTAAAACGCTTCGTAGAAAAAGATTCCTTTTGTATAAAAGTAAAAGTCAAAGGGGTTTATACACCGTATAAAAGAAAGTTGTGTATAAAACGAAATATGTCTCAATGAAAGGAGATTGAGACGAAGTCCCTTACAAAGACGGTATACTTGGTTTAAGGATAAATCAATTACATAATTATGTGTGACAAACGAATACACCAAATATAAGTGTATATTAAGTGTAAAATAATCAAAGGTCATTCATACATATTCAAAGGATGACATATTCAATAACTACATGTTGAACCCAAAGAAATCGAAATTGGTTTAAGAAGTTCCCTTGACAGCCTAACGACGTCACATCAAAATGAGTTGATGAGAGATAAAAAGTGTATCTCATCACTTGGACATAAAATTTACATCAATAAGGATATATGATAACATATCCCAACATAACAATATGTAAATTAAAAGACCCAACAAAAGAATTCTTTTAAAAAAAGAGGAGGGTGAATGGTTCCCTTACCGACTTGGGTATCTTTCAAAACATACACCCCATGAAAGAAGGACAATAGATCATTGATGTAAATACTCATAAACGAAATTATATTACACAAATAGTAGAATAATGGGCAGTACATACACCACTCAGAGGAAATTGTGGCAAATGTAGCATAAATCTCACGGGAATAAAAGTGAGATGAAAAATCCCTTACGAAAACTCGGCAGCCTAACGACGCCACAGAAAACATCCAAAATGGATTAATGAGAGAGAATAGGGTATCTAATAATATGAACAATAAAAATTACAGTAAGAGTAATATAAAATAACATCCCAATAACAAGAAAGATGATATTTAAAAGGAATGACATAAAAGAGCATACTTAAAAAGAAAGAGAAGAGTAGGATCCATTACCTCGGGTCCGACTTGACTCGATCGTTCTTTAACGTCCTGAATAATAAACTTGAGTTAATTTCCACTTTATTAAGAACATTTTCCTAGTTAATTATTCCTTTTATATCACTTATTTCAATGTTTTAATCATTTAAGTTAATAATGTTTGTTTTGTCGATATTTGGTTCTTAAGTCGAAAGTGGACTTCTCACAATTACACGTTGTTCGTGTGGTCAATGGTTCTTTATATCCAAAATGGTATTCCTGATTTTTATATCATATATATAATATATATCCAGCATATACATGTATTTATAATATCACATAATCATTTAGAAGAAAGAAGTGAAATGCACCGTTCATGGAGACGGTAAGTCGTACGTACGCATGAATGCTACATTCATTTCGATGTCGTATTAATGGAATTAAAACTATATGAGAGGTATGTATATTTTAATTCCAGAATTATATTAATCATTTAGATGTATCATACATCATATATATCCATTATATATATGTACATATAATAGTACATAATATTTTGAGATAAGAAATGAAATGTACCGTTCATGGAGACGGTTAGTCGTACGTACGCATGAACGCTACTTCCATTTCTATTACATATTTAATGAAATTAAAACATAATGATAAATAATAGTATTTTAATTCCAGTATGGTATCATATATAATATCATTAAATATACCCTTTATACGTACCACATATGGTAATAACGAATCAAATCACTTTGAGGGGGCGGTAGTCCGCACTTCCTTAAATGAAGATATCGCGTATACCCATAATGGAAGCCATAAAGGTAATCCACAAATGCAAAATACAGAATCTAAAGTAAAACATAAACACATTATATATCATATAAAAATAGTGACATCATAATGACCACCTTTGAAGGTGTTAAAAGAGTATTGAACAATCATCGTTTCGGGAGGCTGAATTTCGCTATCCACGGAAACTGTATGTTCTTTAACCATTTGATGTAGTTGTGTGAGAGTGTAGCTCGAATAAATCATATAAAAACATCCTATTATATTGAAGATACTTGTGTTGTTACAAAACAAGTAAATAAAAAAAGTTTAGGGGGTTGGAGAAGCAAAAATAAAACAAATGAACATGAGAGAATGATTTACCTTTAAAAGTGTAACTCCTTTTGATTTGAGCCTAAAGGCTTCCTTTGAAAAGATTCTGACCAAAGGGAATCCTCTAGGATGAGGATAGGGATGTGGAGAGAGTAAATGGGCATGGTATGGCCGAGCCAAAGGCTTGAGGAGTGTGTGTAATGAGGTAGAGGTGGGGGCCTTTTATAAGAGGAGAGGAGGGGCACTTTTGTAAAGTAAAGTAATATTACTTTATTTGAAAATGTGTTTCGGTTTTAAAAGGTCCCACATTGATATAATTCGTGGATAAGGTGTTAAGGGTTCTAAATCCACCCATACAACAATTTTTGGACATGTGTAGTTCATAGATTTTACATTATCTTTCCATTTTATTTAAATCGTTAAATAATGAGGTCATCGCTGCATCATCATGATGTCATAAATAATTTAATTTATTTAATGTAAATAAATTATAAAAAAATACTATGATGTAGTAAATCTTTTTAAATTTCCAAATAGTATTTATAGAAAAAAATATGATTAGTATAACCCCTTCTAAAAATTGTTTTAGTAAAACAACTTATGTTAGTGTCATTTTCACCTTTATTTAAAAAAAAGGCATTAAAGTCCTTATCTCACCCAAGAGGCTCCATAGGGTCCCCTAAATAGACCCATGGGTTGTCTTGGTCGGCCATGACTCATCAAATAGGGGTAGTACAAGTGTCATGGTGTTTTCATATTTTTATAATATCATTTTTATCTTAAATTACACTAATTACCTCTAATCGCGATTAATGAAAAAAAGGTACTATTCACCAAAAAATTATTTTCATCCCATTAAACCACATTTTATATATTAATGACAACCATGTATGTCGGATTTTCAAAATTCAATACACATTAGTGGTAAACGTTCATTTAACTGAAAAATCCGTTTGCTTGATTACCACTTAGTGGTTTCACTATTCATCAAAAATTGGAGATTTTCAGAAAATTACCAAAAATTCACCCTAAGCTATATTTGATATTCTGAATTCAAAAATGAAGTCTATTTTAAAAAATTCAAAACATATAAGTCACATTAATTAATTTAATAATTAATTCCCACTGTCAGAGCAAATAGCGTGTTTTTATAAAACAATAAGTATCAAAAGATTGGCACTAGTTTATGTCTAATTTCAAAATGAAATTGAATCCAATGACCACCATTGGATTAAATGGTAAAAATATTTTCAGATTACACATTAAGATCAATTAAAAATATAATCTAATCATATAAATAAATTAGATTAAAAAGAGGTTTTGAATTTAAAATACAACATTTTAAACTATTCAATAAAAAAATGAACTTTATCAGAAAGATACCAAAAATTTACACAAAGTAAATTTTGATGTCCCGATTCTCAAGAAGAGTTTTATTTGGTCCAATAGAATGTATAAGAGTGAACAAAACTATATTTAATGATGGTTCTCCATCAAAAGGAGATAAGTGAACCATTAGTGAAAACTAGGTCATATACGCCAAAAATTGAATTCTTTCTGTATTTTAAGCCTTTATCTTTTATTAGATAAATGTAAAAACATTTAAAAAAAATATAATAATATTTTATTTATTTCTATCCATTCCCGCCAATACAACGGCTACATGTTAACTACCATTTAAAATAATATTATTTTATTATTAGAGTGCAATGTAAGATTCCCAAGAAACTCGTTGTTGCGTGTTGGGTACGCCATCGAGCATAGAATCCCCTTTAAAGTCATATTAATATTTTATTCACAAATATGGATAAATATGAAAATGTCATATTCTTTATTTACCTGGGGTGTTACACATAAAAACCAGTGAAAAACATGTATATCCCAGAAAAGTAATGTTAATGATGAACAAATGATATTTGATGAGTAACCACATTAAAAATGGAGTGAAAGAGGGAGAACCCGAAGGAAGAAAATTGGGTTCGATATTTCCCATTACCTTGTACTCGAATGCCTCCATCACTTTAATGTCCTGTATAATGACATTATATTCATTAATTAGAAATTAAAGAACCTTTTATACATTAATAGGGTTCATTTTGGTTTCATTATTTCATATTATGTTCCTTTGGATGACTTATAGAGTTTAAAAACATTGATTGGGGATGTACGTATTCATGGTTTTCTTGAACGGTCCACTTGTATTCTTAAATTGATGTTTCGGTAGATCATGGGTAAACATACAGAACTGATATTACATGTAATTAATGATATTATAGAAGCTTGAATTATTTTATAATGAGTTATATTAGATCCAGGTCGACGAATCATTAGATAAGAATTAAATGAAGATTATTTGGGTTAATTTGAGCGGTTTTTGGATCACAACGAACTAATTTTAACTTTTCACTTAGTAATATGGCCATAGGTTATTTCTAGAACTTAAAATAGAACATAATACATATAACATATTCTGGTTCAACCATAAAAATGGTTTCATGACCAGATTGAAGGTAGAAATGGAAGAAGAGAACATGTCGTTTTTTAAGGTCATAAATTATCACCACATGAACAACGTTCTCTTTAATAAAATAAAAGGAAGAGGTAAAGGGTTTTGGGTGATATAATATACCCTTAGAATCATAATATTACAGTATATGTATAATACTGGTGTTAAAAAACATTTTTAATGAAGATAGGTAGGGAGAGATCGAGAAAGTAACATGAACTTGAAAGGAAATTAAAGGAGAAGAGAGAGAAATTACCTCTAGAATATTCCTCTTGAGATCCTCCTTAAGGAAGATACGATTGGTCTTTTGATGAGACCAGAAGCTTTTGGACGTGGGGGAGGTTCTAGGGAAGTTGTTTGGGAAGAGTTTAGAGAAAGCTTGGAGCTTGAGAGGTGTGAGGAAAGAGGGAGTGAAGGGTGGCTTTTATAGTCGAGGGGAGAGGGGTTTCCTTAATATAAAATTGATTAGTTTATTAATTTCACCAAAGACAAGGAATTGTGAGTCTTGAACGACCAGGAATAGTAATTTTATAATGTAATCCCGAACCAAGTGGGCTTAAATCAGCAGAACATCATCGATGAATCAATTAATACATTATTTAGATGTTATTGTGAATTATCGGATTCCACTATTCATCCAAAACTCAAGTATCTCAGAAAATTCCCAAAAATTTACCCCAACCATTTTTCAACATGTAGAATACAAAAATGATGTAATTTTTTCAAAAATAATTTTCTAAATATTATTAATTTAATATTTAATTAAAATCATAATTTACTTAAAAAACATTTTTTAAAATCAAAACTGATTTTGCTGTTCTTTCAAAAATTACGTAGGGTCTTATCTAAAAACTATTAGACGTTGATTCAATAATTTATGAATATATTTCAGGAAAATAAATATTCATTTAAATTAATTAATTAATTATAATTAATTATTTATGACTTATAAAATACAAAAAACGTTTACTAAGGTCAAATTATCACTTTCTATGATGTCTAAATTTTATTTTATTATTCATAGGTAATGTTAATCTTATTTACTATTCATAAGGGTCATATTACTATTCATAATGGTAGGTTACTATTCATAAGGGTAGGTTACTATTAACCAAAAATTATTTTTGTTTCATTAGACACCAAAAACTATCTTGAGCACAACCGTGTATGTCGGATTTTTAAAATTCCAAACATAGGGGTGAAAAAATTATGTTTAAAGGTCACTTATCACTTAGTAGTTCATTATTTGGTGTTTTTATGACATAGATATAAGAAGGGAATTTTTTATTGAAATACTTTGGGTCGTTACATTCTTCCCCCCTTAAAAAATTTCGCCCCTGAAATTTTACTTTACAAAAACAGGTGTGGGTACTTCTCCTTCATTTCCTCTTCTGGTTCCCAAGTTGATTCCTCAAACTTATGGTTCATCCACAACACTTTGACAAGGCGGGTTGTCTTGTTGCGTAGAACCTTATCACTTCGGTCCAAAATTTTTACCGGCTGCTCCTCATAGGAGAGATAATCTTCCAGTTGTACCACCTCTGAGTTTAGTACATGTGAGGGGTCTGGTATGTTCTTCCTCAGTAGTGATACACAAAACACATCATGAACATGAGCCATATTGGGTGGAAGTGCTAGACGATAGGACACGGCTCCTATACGATTAAGGATCTCAAAGGGGCCAATGTACCTTGGGCTTAGCTTCCCTTTCGTCCCGAATCTCATGACTCTCTTCCATGGAGATATTCGAAGGATGACTTTATCTCCAACGTCGAACTCCAAGTCCCTTCGACGGTTGTCAGCATAGCTCTTTTTTCGACTTTGAGCAGCTTTTATGTGTTTCTGGATGACTTCAACCTTCTCTATCATCTCTTGAACAAGATCGGGACCAAGTATCTTTCGTTCTCCAACTTCATCCCAACAGGTTGGAGTTCTACATCACATCCCATAAAGAGCTTCATACAGAGCCATCTGAATACTCGAGTGGAAGCTATTGTTTTATGAGAACTCAACCAATGGGAGATGCTGATCCCAACTACCTTTTAATTCAAGAGAGAAGGCTCTTAGCATATCTTCAAGCATCTGAATAGTCCTTTCAGACTGGCCATCAGTTTGGGGGTGATAGGCTGTGCTGAAATTTAATTCAGTACTCAAAGCATGTTGAAGGCTCCTCCAGAATTTAGATGTGATCCTTGGATCATGGTCAGAGACAATCGAGAGTGGAACACCGTGCAGTCTCACCACTTCCTTCACATATATCTTTGCAAGTTGTTCAAGCGATAGGTCTTCCTGAATTGTGATAAAATGGGCAGTCTTGGTGAGTCGATCAACTACAACCCCTATCGCATTATTTCCCTTTGATGTCTTTGGGAGACCCATGACAATGTCCATAGTAACATTTTCCCATTTCCACATGGGTATAGGCAATGGATGCATCATACCTTTGGACTTTTGTCGCTTAGCTTTAACTTGCTGACATACCAAGCACCTTGATATGTATTCCGAAATATCCTTCTTCATCTTATCCCACCAGAAGTGTTCTCAGAGATCACGATACATCTTGGTACTTCCAGCATGGATAGAGAATGTTGAGCTATGTGCATTATCCAATAGATCCTTCTTTATCCCAGGTGATTAAGGCACACAAAGCCGCGTTCCAAACCGAATCACACCCTCATCGTCGATATGGAACTCTTGCACCTTCCCTTCCTTTACTGCATTCAACCTCTTTTGTATCTCCACATCATCCCTTTGTACTTCCTTAATCTTCTGTTGGATGGATGGTTTCACAATAATTTGGGTAAGGTAGTATGTATCCCCTTCCCTTATGATTCCCAAATCCATCCTTTTCATATCCAAGAGGATAGGGTCTTTCTCAATCCTCAATATGGATAGAGTAGCAGGTTCTTTTCTACTTAGAGCATCAGCTACCTTGGTCGCCTTCCCAGGATGATAGTGAATAGAGCAATCGTAATGCTTGATTAGCTCTAACCATCTCCTTTGATGCATGTTGAGCTCCTTTATTGTGAATATATACTTTAGGCTCTTGTGGTCGGTGTATATGTCACACTTCTCTCCATAAAGGTAGTGCCTCCAGATTTTCAAGGAAAAAATCATGGATTCCATATCTAGATCATGTGTTGGGTAGTTCTGCTCATGGATGTTCAACTGTCGTGAGGCGTAGGCTATCACATTACCATTTTCCATGAGTACACAACCCAATCCATTCTTTGAATCATCGTTGTATATCAAAAAACTTTCACCACTTTTCGGTAGTGTGAGTACAGGTGCAGTGATCAGCCTTCTATTTAGCTCCTTGAAGCATCCCTCACATTCTTTCGTCCATACATACTTTACCCCTTTCCTTGTTAACATAGTTAGTGGGCTTGACAATCGTGAGAAGTTTCTCACAAAACGTCGATAGTACCCAGCTAATCCAAGAAAACTACGAATTTCTATGACACTAGAGGGCCTGGGCCATTCCTAAATCGCCTTTGTCTTTGAAGGGTCCACAGAAATTCCCTCACTTGTGATCACATGTCCCAAGAACGTGACTTTCTTCATCCAAAAGTAACACTTGCTGAACTTGGCGTACAACTTATCCTTCCTCAATGTCGCCAACACAAGCCTTAGATGTTCTTCATGTTCCTCCTTGATCTTGGAGTAGATGAGAATATCATCGATAAACACTACCACAAATTTTCCGAGGTAATGTCTAAAGACTCTATTCATCAAATCCATGAAGATTGCAGGGGAATTAGTAAGTCTGAAGGGCATCACCAAAAACTCATAGTGCCCATACCTTGTACGGAAGGCAGTCTTCTGAATATCTTCCTTCTTCACCTTTACTTGATGATATCCAGAACGAAGATCCACCTTTGAGAAGTATTGAGATCCTCTTAACTGGTCTAAAAAGTCATAAATCCTTGGGAGAGGATACTTGTTCTTTATGGTGATCTTGTTGAGTTCCCGATAATCGATACACAGCCGCATGGTTCCATCCTTCTTCTTTACAAAGAGCACTGGCGCACCCCAAGGTGATGCACTAGGGAATATGTACGCTTTGTCCAGATGCTCTTGCAGCTACTTCTTTAACTCCTCCAATTCGATAGGAGCCATCCTATAGGGGCACTTCGAGATAGGAGAAGCTCCGGGTATGAGTTCAATTGAGAACTCTACCTCAAGATCTGGGGGAATTCCAGGTAACTCTTTGGGAAATACATCACTGTATTCCCTCATGATGGGCATTTCCTCAAGGTTGGCACTTTCCTTCGACTCAACCATTTGGGTGAGGTATGCTTCTTCATAGAAAATCAACACTTATATCATTGAAGGATTTATCAAATGATATTCATGATCTTCCTTGCATTTGTAGAGGATCATGGGATGGTTTAGAATATGAAAATATATTTCCTTTTCCCGAAAGTTGATATGTGCTCTATATAACGAGAGCTAATCCATTCCCATTATAGCGTCGAATTCCACCAAGGGAAGTATTACGAGATTTTCTGGAAGAATCTTCCCACATACGTCAACATGAGAAGAGACAAACACTTGGGTTGCAATGATTACACCACTTGGTGTTTTTACAAATATCTCTACTTCAAGTTTTCGAGGATTCGATTCTATAGTTCTAGCAAACTTGAAAGATATAAAGGAATGCATAGAACCAGAATCAAATAAGACTTTTTCCATTCTTGAGTGAATAGGAAGTGTACCTTGTATGACTTCATTATCATGATCCACCTCCGTAGTAGTGATGGCATAAGCCTTCCCTTTTTCCTTTGGATTTGGTGGTTGCTGGCGCTGATTACCCTCGAGAGCTCGAGGTTTAGTGCACTGGTTTGAATAGTGCCCTAGCTCCCTACAGTTGTAGCATTGAACCACGAGTGGTTCTCTCCTTTCATCGGCTACATTATCCTTCCTTTTCATGTCTTATCGACACTCGTGAGCTTGGTGTCCTTCCTTCCCACACATAAAGAAATTCGCCATACCTTTGAGACAGTTCCCATGGTGCAACTTCCCACATTTTTGGCATGTGGGTCGTTGTGTTTTCTTCCCACCTTTTTCATTAGATCCACCGGCTTGAAACTCCATCTTTCTGTTCTTATCACCATATCCATGGGACCATTCTCCAAACTCTATCTCCACTTTGATAACACACCAAAAAACTTCTTCATAACTCCCAAAGTCTCGAGTTGCAAGAGCCTTTCGAAGATGTGGTTTTAATCCTCTAAATAATCTATCAATTTTTCTATCACTGTTGATAACAAAACCCGAAGCATACCATGAGAGCCTTGTGAAATTTTCTTCATAGGTTGTGACAGATTATCCTTCTTTTTGCTTGAGCTCTATTAATTATCTCTTCATATTCGTGCGAAGAGTTCGTGGGAAGTACTTATTATGAAACATTATCTTAATGTCTTCCCATTCCATCTCTTAAATTTCATCCCTTAGCTTGGTGTTCTTAATCAAAGCCCACCATTGATCAGCTTCTCCATCTAGATGATAAATGGCTAGAGTCACCTTCTCCGTCTTGGAACATTGAAGAACAGAAAAGATCTTATCCATGGAGTTGACCCACTGTTCCGCAACTAGTGGATCGGAAGATCCACAAAACATCGGTGGTCGTTGTCGCATAAAACATTCGATAGCTAGTTGCTCCCTCTTTGGTGAAGGAGTACATTCCCCATTATTATGGTTATTATTCATAACCCAAGATAATTGGGTAAGCATCGCCATGAAGTTTTGAACTCCACCTCCAAAATCATTGGGGATGTCGTTTGGGAAATCGTTGCATTGGCCTTCGCAAGAGGTGTTGGCCTGATTTCTCCTGGTTCCCACCATTTTCTACGATAGAAATGGTTAGAACAAAACATAAGTAAACAAGTCAAGAATAACTTTTTCATTTAAACAATTATACCAAAAACATAACATATGGGATCCCTTGGTAAATATTCTTGTGTATGTGTTTGTACTTATTCTTATGCTAGAGGTTTTCTCTAGGGTTTACTAATCCTAAATCCTAAATTAACTAAACCTTTGCCTCTGATACCAACTGTAGTGACCCATCTTTTTAATACTTTACTATTACATCATTTCAAAGATAAAAAACATATTATTATTACACATGGAGGATCTAGAGGTTTAGTGTCTTGGGAAAAATAGGAAAATACATAACAAATACAACATCAAGCATAAACATTTATTTAATTTCTTCTTCACTAGCTTCTTAGTGGCACTTGTCCTCTCCTTAGTACATGTAGCCACCTGAGGATATACATCAAAAGGGGTGAGCTAAAAGCCTAGTAAGAGGATATATAAGAACAATATATCATGGGGTGAGCATAATCATGACAAAGGAAAAAGATCATGAACATGAGAGGAGCATAAATAATAAACTTGAAATGTGGCAATGCATAAAAATGAAACATCATTTCTTAGTTGTTATCTTCCACACATGCTTTTGAACAAATATAGCATCATGTTAACACATCATTTCACATTTAATCATGAGATCCATCACTTTACCCAATGCATTGGAGTGCTATATAATTCTGTGTGCACCCGTCACATTTAAACATTCATATTGCGCTATATAATTCCGGGCGCACCCGTCACATCATAACATTATCATTATCATGCATGCCACATAGAACACATATCAAACATATACATAAATAACCCATGGAATGGAATGGGTTTCATCTCATAATAACATATTCATATGCTTTGGGTTACCAAAATAAAGATGGAACAACATACTTGATACAAGAACCAACAACCTTGAATGAGAGGTAAAAGGTGAGATCCTGAAAGAAGAGTTCTTTTGGAAAACATTTTGATGGACATAAAAACCATTGAAAAACATTTATATCCCAGAAAGGTAAAGTAAATGATGAAAAAATTATTTTTGAGGAGTAACCACATAAAAAATGGAGTGAAATAGGGAGAACCCAAAGGAAGAAAATTGGGTTCGAGATTTCCCCTTACCTTGTACTCGAATGCCTCCTTCTTTTTAATGTACTGTATAATGAAACTATATTTATTAATTAGAAATTATAGAACCTTTTAGACATTAATAGGGTTCATTCTGGTTTCATTATTTCATATTAATTTCCTTTGGATGACTTATAGAGTTTAAAAAAATTGATCGGGGATGTACGTATTCATGGTTTTCTTGAACGGTCCACTTGTATTCTTAAATTGATGTTTGGATAGATCATGGGTAAACATCCAGAACTGATATTACATGTAATTAATGATATTACATAAGACTGAATTATTTTATAATGAGTTATATTATATCCATGTGGACGAATCATTAGATAAGAATTAAATGAAGATTATTTGGGTTAATTTGAGCGGTTTTTGGATCACAACGAACTCATTTTAACATTTCACTTAGTAATATGGCCATAGGTTATTTCCAGAACTTAAAATAGAACATAATACATATAAAATATTCTGGTTCAACCATAAAAATGGTTTCATGACCAGATTGAAGGTAGAAATGGAAGAAGAGAACATGTCGTTTTTGAAGGTGATAAATTATCACCACAAGAACAACGTTCTCTTTAATAAAATAAAAGGAAGTGGGAAAGGGTGTGGGGTGATGTAATATACCATTAGAATAATAATATTACAGTATATTTATAATAATGGAGTTAAAAAATATTTTGAATGAATATTGGTATGGAGAGATCACGAAAGGAACTTGAACTTGAAAGGAAATTAAAGGAGAAGAGAGAGAAATTACCTCTAGAATCTTCCTCTTGAGATCCTCCTTAAGGAAGATAGGATTGGACTTTTGATGAGACCATAAGCATTTGGACGTGGGGGATGTTCTAGGGAAGATGTTTGGGAAGAGTTTAGAGAAGGCTTGGAGCTTGAGTGGTGTGAGGAAAAGAGGGAGTGAAGGGTGGCTTTTATAGTATAGGGGAGAGGGGTTTCTTTAATATAAAATTGATTACTTTATTAATTTCACCAAATACAAGGACTATTGAGTCTTGAAAGACCAAGAATAGTAATTTTATAATTTAATCCCGAACCAAGTGGGCTTAAATCAGCAGAACATCATCGATGACTCAATTAATACATTATTTAGCTTTTATTGTGAATTATCAGATTCCACTATTCATCAAAAACTCAAGTATCTCAGAAAATTCCCAAAAACATACCCCAACCATTTATGGACGTTTAGAATCCAAAAATTAAGTCCATATTTCAAAAATAAGTTTCTAATTATTTTTAAATTAATATTTAATTAAAATCAGAATTTATTTAAAAAAACAGTTTTTAAAATTTAAACTGATTTTGCAGTTCTTTCAAAAATTACATAGGGTATTATCTAAAAACTATTATACATTGATTCAATAATTTATTAATATATTTCAGGAAAATAAATATTCATTTAAATTAATTAATTAATTATAATTAATTATTTATGACTTATAAAATACCAAAAACGTTTACTAAGGTCAAATTTTCACTTTCTATGATGTCTAAATTTTATTTTAGTATTCATAGGTAATGTTACTCTTATTTACTATTCATAAGGGTCATATTACTATCCATAAGGATATGTTACTATTAATAATGGTAGGTTACTTTTCACCAAAAAATTATTTTTGTTTCATTAGACACCAAAAACTATCTTGAGCACAACCGTGTATGTTGGATTTTTGAAATTCCAAACATAGGGGTGACAAAATAATGTTTAAAGGTCACTTATCACTTAGTAGTTCATTATTTTGTGTTTTTATGACATAGATATAAGAAGGGAATTTTTTATTGAAATACTTTTGGTCATTTCAATGTCCTTTTTGTATGAATAATACATGATTCATGCAACTGAAACATCATTTTAGTTTCAGTTTTATGGGACCTAAGAAATTATTTACAATGGACCATCCATATAGAAATAATCACCGATGATTGACTGTACCAAGGAAATTGATGATCCACCTCAGCATTTTTCTAGAACTGATGTTCTTAATGAATTGAAAGATGTTATTTTTTCATTCAGGAAGTGCCAAATAAAATTTGGAAAGGGAAATAATGTTTCCCCTGAAATAAGATACAATTATAAGAAGAGACGTATCTTCTTTGATTTTCCTTATTTGTCAACCAATTTTTCACATCATTACTTAGACATAATACACATTGAAATAAATAACTGAAATGTATCTTTAGATTCTTATAAATGTTACGGGAAAGAAAAATAATGATTTATGGTCTTGATGTGACTAGTGGATTGGGGCATCAGACCATAATTCCATCCTTTGAGAATCAGTGATAATAAATGTAAAGTTCTATGTGATTATTGTGTGATGAAACCTACAAAAAAATCTATTTCATGAAGTACTAGAGACTATTACTGATCCTTATGGATATGAAAGAATTACATTTAAATGGTTCACCACAAGATATTAGAATCTAAAATCATTGAAGTCTCATGATTATCACATATATCTTCATGAGTTGATTCTAGTGGAAATTCTTCATCTGTTGACCAATAATGTAACACTAGATGTTATTCAGTTGTGAAAATTAGTTTAAACATATTTTTTCTAAGATGTTGTCCAAGTCTTTCTTGAAAAAATGTTTGCTGATTCTCCATTAATTTTGTGTGAGTTGGAGAAAATATTTTGTCCGTCATTTTTAAAAATCATGTTGCATCTGACTATCCATAATCCAACAAAAATACTTCTTGGATGACCAATTCCTTTTTTTGGATGTATTCAAAAAACTAAATAAGTAAATATTAAATTATTATGTCTGTAAAAGGATTCATCCTGAAGGTTCAATCATGTACAATTACTTTGATCAAGAATGTATGGATTTCAACTCAATTTATTTTTCTGATCTCACTACAAGACAGAACAGACCAATGAGAAATAAATAAGAACAGTATGAAAA
The DNA here is from genome assembly GCA_963277665.1 of Viscum album. Lineage (NCBI taxonomy): Eukaryota > Viridiplantae > Streptophyta > Magnoliopsida > Santalales > Viscaceae > Viscum > Viscum album. The sequence continues at coordinate 1,701,697,596 of OY728121.1, read as the reverse complement.
AATTGATCATATTTTTCCATTAATTCCTCTAACAGAAGGAATTCCTAGATCATATAAATTGATGACATTATTCCTTGAAGAGTGGGAGATGGAACATCACATAGTTTTGTTCACCTGTGATTAGTTTGATGACTACATATTCTATGTTAATTGAATATATATATCATATATATATATATATAATTGTTAAAATATTCCTATTTTTATATACATGGAACATAAATTGATGATACATAAAAATCATCGTTCATTATCTTTGAGGAAAATGTTGAGTTTTCATAGCAAAGTGTTTTATGCATAGTAAAAATTGAAGATAATATTATGACTATTTAAAATAATTATAACAATATTTAATTACGTTTAATATTTATCTATATTTCTAGTATTGAGTTTTCCTATAGACTCTGTCTATGATGAAATAAGAGCATTTTATTTTTTTCCTAATAACATGGTTCAGGACTGCAAATCTATTGTTATCAATGACTAAAGATTTATTATCACTAAAAGAGAAAGTAACATGAGAACACAACACAGTGGTGTTATGGTTACTACCCCAAAATCTGTTATGCTAGTGCATCTGATAGTAGATCATGATTAGAAAATGTATGTTATTATAGAGTTGTGGAAAAATAATAATATTGGATTATTATAATCATGGACGAGTTAGAATGATGAAATTCTAGTGGTTTGATTCGAGGATGTGGTAGAGCATGTTTATTGATGACTGTGGATTTCGAAAACTTGATATGACTACCACTCTTGATACTGATCAACTATATGCATTGGCATCATTGGAGAAACATGTTTTTTATGTCAAATACCATCTTTGACCAGAATTTTGTTTCATTATTTAATTAATTCTATGAAATATTTTTGATAATGGTGAGGATGGAATTGGCACTATCCCTACTACCATTGGAAATGATCCATTTATTACTTTTGATGAATCCAATATATCAATTTTTGGAGTTGACTGTGAACATAATGTAGCGGTGGGAAATATATAAAATCTTCCATTCATTTTCTCATTTCATCTGGTTTAGCTCCACTTGAATTGTTATGGTTGGTACAATTAAAATTGATTTAATATTGATGGAAAATATGTTTTATCCAACCTGGACATTATCATAATTTTCAATGCTTATTGGTTGATATTTTATTTGAATTTAATTTTCTAATTTTTGATTTAAACTGTATTCAAACCAATGATAAAAACATTTATAACATGGTGAACATTTCAATGCTTCAATTGTGATATGTATAAAATTAGTATAACTCAAATACCCATCTTTAACATTTTACTAGGTAAGGAACACAATATAGTGTATTCTTGTGGAAAACATGTATAAATCCTGTATCATCTACCTGGTCTAATGAAATTGAATTTTTCCTTAATTTCTACAACTACTTTACCCCTTTTGAATCTGGTAGAATCAATCTTCCATCATTTTAATAAAATAATGACACTTAGTTAATAACCATCCTACTAAAAATTAAGTTTCATAATTACATCTTGTACGATTTATTGGGTTTATTATATATCTGTTCAATCACACATAAAACAATGTATTGTTAAATTATCCATGAATCCCCCTATTCCACCTCATTTTTTGGGTTACATATTAGGTATCCTTTTTTATGTAATTCCATATTTGTATTCAAATGATGGAAATGAAACCAATTGAAGAGAGTTGATAGAAACAGATGATAGAAAACAATTGTCACACAACTTAGATGGGAATTCCACCATTTTTTCCTATAGTTAGTATTTTATTTTAAATATATATATTTAAATAATATATAATGTCATGTGATTAATTTTGTTTTAACCATTTTTGTAAGATCTAGCTATATGGAGACAATTATTTGGTCAGTAGCCTAGTAGTGGTCCCAGTATTCATCGTGTTTGTATGAGGGGGTGGTACAGGAGATAGATGTTCTGGTCAGTGTACATGATTAGACCGTGACCCTCCCCCTAACATACCATACAACCCACATACTAATCCTGTTGTGTCATTAGGTGAAGGTGAACATCAAGCACGTCCAAAGGATTTATGTTATCTTTGGAGAGCTTATAAGAACGAGTTTTATATTGGATGACATGCTAGAGTTGGAACAGAGTTAGAGGACGTCCCTGTCATGGATGATTACCTGTTAGAATAGTATCTATAGATGGTTACTCATTGGATGACTTTCGAGATTAAGTTATTAACAACCTTAGAGGTATTTTAATGAAAAGTTTAATGTTTTTCATTAATAAAAAGTATTGAAATTTATTTAGGAATCATCTAGCATGATAAAAAGAAAAAATTTATGTTATAAAACACCTCCACACATTGGTACATACTATGATGCCCTATCATGAGAGGAATTAGGAATGATAGTTTATAAATTTTTTTTACGTCTTGCACTTTCAATTGCTTCTAACATAATTTATTAGATTGATAAAGATATTATATAATATTCGTTATGCAATTAATTATAGGAATCCTATTATTAATTATGGTTTCCTACATTCAATGTCATTATAGATTCATAAATTGAATATAGAAGGACGTGTGCCTTGAGAAAAACTCTTTTCCACAAGTAGAAGGAAGAAAGATCGATGTGTGGTTAATGAACTGACTCACCAAATAATTTTATGAATTGCATTGTAGATTTAAAATTTTAATATCAATTTTGTAAATTAATAATGTATTTATATTTGTAACAGGATGTATTAGAGGCCCTTGTTTCCTAGGATCCTAATAATTTAGGGCCCAACAATAACATACATTAGGTTTTGGGAGATGAGAACCCTGGTAAAGTACACTACCGACCTGGGAAGAGTATAGTTTTAATGAGGTATTAGACCTCATTATGTACTAGTTGTAGTGCCACTGAGTCCATGTAGTTTCAGGAATTGAAAAAAGTGGCTGAAAAAGGGCCATATAGACAGCATAACAGTCAGCTAGGGGATACACTTCATTTTTAAAACTGATGTAATTTTTACATCGAATACTTACACCAAATTCCAGCACAGCTTTTGATGAATATATGTCATCGTTGTGTTTTATATATGGTGAAACAGGTGATAGTATTAGTGTTGGTTGAGACGATGGTGAGGAGGAGGCTGAGTTGGGGGAGGAGTAGGCCAAGGTGGAGTAGGAGGGAGAGGAGGACGCCGACATGGCGGAGGGGGGAAATGAGGAGGCTGAGGCTCAGTACGAGGGTAAGGAGGATGGCATTGAGGAGGGCAGGGAAGATAATGGGGATCACGATGAGGGTGAGATTGAGATTGATGATGACGATTATGATAGTGATGGTGATGTGGGACATATTGATCTATTACATTTTTGACAGATATTATAGACCTTCGATGTTTATTGATTTGTTGTGCCTGAATTTATGTGTGATTAGGTAAGTCACATTATGTTTATTTTTTATCTATAAATAAAAAAACATGAATTGATGATTTGTTGTGACTGATTCCGCCCTCCCCTGGACAGCCCCACCACCCCCTTGGATAGCTCACCCACCCCTAGAGACCCCTACCCCATAGACAGCCCCACCACCCCCATGTACCACCCTCTCACCCCATTGACACCATATACCCCCCTAGACAGCCCCACCCACCCCATGGATGCCTCGTACCCCATGGACTACCCCCCACACCTGTGGACAGCCCGCCTGCCCCCTAGACACCCCTACCCCATGGATAGCCCCACCACCACCTTTGACATCCCTACCACCCCATGGACACCTCATACCCCCATAGACAGCCCCTCCACCCCCGTGGATAGCCCACCCACCCCCATGGACACCATTTACCCCTTGGACAGCCATGTCACCCCGATGGATAGCCCTCCCACCATGTGGACACCCCGGACCCCCTGGACAGCCCCCCCCCCCACCCCACCCCCGTGGACAACCCACCCACCCCGTGGACAGCCCACCCATCCCCCCTGGATACCCACTACACCCCTCGAATACCCCACCTCCCCCGTGGATAGCGTCCCCACCTCATGGACCCCCACCCCCCATGGACAACCCCCACCCCTGTGGACAGCCCCCAAACCCATGACACCCTGTAGCCCCTGGGATAGCCCCACCCAACCCTTGGACACCCCATACCCATAGGAAGCCCCCTCCCACTCCCGTGGATGGCCCTCCCTCCCCCCTTGACTCCCCATACCCCCCAGAATACCCTCACCACCACCATGGACCTCCCCCACCCCTGGACATCCCCCACCCTCATGGGAAATCCACCCACCCCCAACCCCCTATGGACACCCCAACCCCCCGTGGACACCCCCAACACCCCCTGGACACCCCAACCGAAATCAACACCCAATGGATAGCACGCCCACCCCTGTGGACCTCCCTCCCACCCCCCGGGACACCCCTACCCCTGGACAGCCCCCCCCCCCCACCCATTTGGATATCTCGCCCACCCCCGTGGACAAGCCCCAAACCCCCCTAGACACCACTTACACCACTTTACCTTCCGCCAACCCCATGGGAGGCCCACCCAAACCACTAGACACCCCATCCCCCTGGGGAAAACTCCCAACCCCGTGGACAGCCATCCCACCCCCTTGACACCACCTACCCCCTAGACAGCACCGCCACCCCGGTGGAGGGCCGACCCACCCCCTAGACAGCCCCGCCCAACGCCCTGGACACCTTGTACTACCTGGTAAGACCCCCACCACCATGGACAGCTTTCCCACCCACCTGGACACCCTATTCCCCCTAGACAGTCATGCCACCCCCGTGGACAGTGTTCCCATCCCCCTGGACAGCCCCTCCCCCTTTGGATAGCCACCCACCCCCATGGATAGCCTGGTCACCCCCCTGTGACACCCCCTACCCCTAGACAGCCCAACCAACCCCGAGGGCAGCCATCCCACCCCTGGAAACCTCATACCCCCTAGACCGCCCCTCCATCCCCATGGACACCCCGCACCGCCTAGAAAGCCCCCACCTACTTGGACAACCCACCCACCCCTGTGGAAAGCCCACCCACTCCTTTGACACCCTGACCCCCTCGACATCCTCCCCACCGCCTTGGAAATTCCACCCACCCATCCTGGACTCCCCATAACACCTAGATTGCCCCGGAACCCTTATGGAATGCCTGACCAACCCCCTGGACACCTGGTACCCCCTAGACAGCCCGACCACCCCATCGACACCCCCTACCCCCCTTGACGGCCCCCACCCCTGTGGGCTACTCACTCACCCCCATGGACACTGCCTACCCCCTGGACAACCCCACTACTACTATGGACAGCCCCCACTCCCATGGACACCCCCCCCCCCCACCACCCCTACCCCCATGGTCAGTCGGCCCACCCCCTGGACACCCCAACCACCCTAGACACCCCCCAATGGTCAGCCCCCACCCCCGTGGACAACCTTCCCACCCCATTTGCACCCCAACACCCCTATACTTCCCCGAAACCCCCATGGACATCTTTCCCATCTCCTGGACACCCTGTACCCCCTAGACACCCCCACCCATGCCCTGGACAGCCCCACAACCCCTGTGGATAGCCCGCCTACCCCCCGGACACCCCGTACCCCCATGGGAATACCCGACAAACCCCTCCCCCCTATGAAACCCCCCACTCTTGTGGATTACCTTCCCACCCCCAAGACACAACCAACACACCATGGATTTCCCGTTCGACCACCATGGATAGCCCGTCGACCACCTGGACACCCCTAGCCACTGGACAACCCCCGCCCACCCCCTTGGATAGCCCACCCACCCCATGGAGATGCCCTGCCCCTGGGCAGCCCCACCACACACGTGGACAGTCCTCCCACCACCTTTTACACCTCATACCCCCTTGAACAGCCACCCACCTCCATGGACAGCCTACCCACCCCCTAGACACACGCACCACCCCAAAGAATCCCCATCCCCCCAGACACAACCACCCCTGGGCACCCCAACCCCCTTGGACAGTCCCCCCATCCCCCTGGACACCCCCACCCCGGTGGACACTCCCACACCCGCGGACAGCATGCCCACCCCCTAGACACCCCCTACCCCCTGGACCACCCCCCACCCACCCCCGATGACAACCTGTCCACCCCCAGAACACCCATACACCGTTGACATCCCCCCACCCCTTGGATAGACCTCTCACCCCCACCTGGACATACCCTACCCTTTGGATAGCCCCCCACCCCCGTGGACACCCTGACCCCATGGATAGCTCTCTAACCCTATGGAAAACCCACCCACCCCCGTGGACACCCCCTTGCCTCTTAGAGAGCCCTTCCACCCTCATGGAAATCGCCCCCGCCCCCCACCCCCCCACCCCAGACACCTGGTACCCCCTAGACAGCCCCCACCCTTGTGGACAGCCTGCCCACCCACCTGGACACCACCACCACCCCCCGGACACCCACCCCTTGTAACGACCCAAAGTTTTATTAATGGAAATCCATATTGATCAAATTAAATTCCATATTAAGTAAAATGTTTATATTAAATGTCAACATATTTAGTTTTATTTTAAAAATTGTGACCGTTTCTTTTATAGATGTTGAACAGTGATCACATGATTAGTATAAATATTGGGATTTAACAAACCCAATTTACTCAGATAAATGAAGCGATGACCTCATCCAGTAGAATTGCTCCATATGAAGCCAATCTTTCGGGGCTTGGAAAATAGGTGGAATCTTTGGGTTTTTCTCTTGACCAACCCCAAGCTGAGATTCATCATGTCAAGCTCAAACAGGTCTGTCTACGGGAAAAGTGGATGTTGATTGAGATTACCACTCGAGCGATGTTATCTGAGCCACCCCAAGAGTCTTCCACCATCTCACACCTTAACCTTAGGTCTTATGCGGCTATTTTAAGGGGTAATGTAACAAATCTCTAGTACTATGTTCATGTACATTATTGTTTTTATATAATAATGAATATTCTTTCTTGTCATTATTGAAACATTGTAAATGGGTTTTAATGTACAAATAGTGTTTTTAGTAATTATTTAATTAAGAAATATATTTTATTAAATTAAGGGATATTTGAATTAAATAATATTTTAATAAAATATTATTATTATTATTAAATTAATTTTATTATATACAAATGATCATATAATTTTATGAATGCAATTGTAATTTTTATTTAGGTTTGAAAGCCATTTTTTTGTCAAAACCTGTGAATTTTCGATAAATGTTGGTTTTTATATTAAAAGTGAAAATTAACATATTTATAAAATTATTTAGCTAAAATAAATGTTATTTCTAGAATCAGGATGTCGTAATTATCCAACGGTGAATTTTTAATAATATTTTGAGACAGTCAAATTTTTGGATATAAATTAAATACCGTTTAAAAATATAATGTGTTTTATGACATCATAATGATCCAATAGTGATGTAATAAAATACTATAAGCTTTATGTTCGGCCAATATATGTTTTACCATTAAAATAATTTGATTTTGGGTTTGTTTGACTTAATATTCGAATCATTAATGGACCCTTCAAGGCTTATTAAACACCTTGCCTTTTTAAATTGTTTTCCATGGGAGTGCGACTCACCTCCACATAAGAAACCCCATTATTTTAAGAAGTTAGGACTATGGACTTATAAAATATTGTTTTATTCTTCCTTTTTCCAAAAACCATGGTCAAAAACCATGATCACATTTTTGGTTTGGATTCGTTTAATGTAAGGTGTCTCAAACGTAAATAATAAAGAATTCACTCACCTTTTCTATATAAACCCACTCGAGCTCCCACTTCCTCTTCACTCAAAGCCTTAGGAGATCATCCAAACTCCTCCCTACTCTCACTATAATCCTTCCAAGGTTCCTCAAGATCCGAATAATCCTCTCTCATGCCTCTCTCAAGCCTTTGGAAGCACACTTCCAAGAAAGGGATTTTCTTCCTTTCACATTTTTTTCCAATTTTATTAATATTGTCATTCCCTGTTAATTTCAATTATAAATGCTGGGATATGTTTTCAATACTCCTCCATAATTCCCTATTATTTTTTGAATGATGGGATACCCCTTTCACTCTCATTAAATTCGTCCCATGTACACCCATTACTATGCCGAAATTCCGAAAGGAACTTCTCTCTCCTCTTTTACATTCAAGCAATACTTTTGTATCATGAATCTAAACTGCATTAAAATTGTTTGGAATTGTATCTATATGACCCCCTTACTGTAAATTTCATATAGATATGATGAGACACCCCTTTCTCTCTCATCAACCATTTTTTATGAATTCTTATGTCACACAGTTACACTGCCGAAATTGCACCGATTTTCTAAGCCAATGCCATTGTGTAGTGAATACCATGCCCATTTCTCCATCAAGGGTATTCACCATTATGAACATTTAAATATTGATTATAAAGCTTCATTTATTAATTCCATATTCCTTTATCATGGAATAAATTAATATGTTTTATTAATCCGTGTTTTATGATCCATGTGGCACACTTATGCATGAAATGAAATGTTTTAAGAAGGGTGCACCCTTATAGCGCTCCAATGCATTGGGTAAAGTATAGTATCATGATACATAATCTGAAATTATTTTTTACTCATGGTAATTCATGTTCAATGAGGTTTTAATCGCGCTTCATGTGTAATGAGGATTTACTCATGCTCTATGTGCAATGAGCCTTGGCTCATGCTAATTCCATGTTAAGTGTTGTTGCCACATTTCCATGTTATGATTATCATGCTTTATCATGCCATTATTTTCATGTTTCTCTTGTGCTATATTGATATTCCTATTGTCTAACATGGAATTTACTCCTCAAGTATTCCTTGTTTATTCCATTACTGGTATTTATAGCTCACCCTTTTTCTTATGCATGTCCTCAGGTTATCCCATGCAATGCTATGTACAAGGAAATGAAATGGTCATGTAAAGGATGTTTTCAATAAATATGTTGTACTTCATGTTTTACGTTGTTATGTAATGATCCTAAGCCCAAAATACACTAGACCTCTTCATCATCCTCGTTGTATCAAGTGAATGGTTTATGTAATAAATCATGTTTATGTTTTTAATAAAATCACGATTATCATAGTTGGTATCAGAGGGAGGTTTAGTTTTTTTGGAATTAGGATTTGAAAACCCTATTAAATCCTTAGATACAAGTATATTTATAATAATAAAATCCCTAAGTTTTAGTAATTAATGAGTAAGTGGTTTATAAAACAAATACATCCCTGTCTGGATACGAGCACGTAGAGGCGGCTCTGTCACTGATGTATCCTAGGGGTAAAACCTGAAAAACCCACATTGAGCTAGACTCGAATGGTAACTGGTGCACGACAATGGGCCTTGCTTCACTCTTGGTTAGGACACCCATGGGGGATATGTTTTGATAAATTCACAAGATTAATACGAACCCATATTAAGGGAATTAAAAAAATTCCCCTAAGAATATATGTTAGAAATTAGATCATGAAATGCCTAGATTGAAACCTATAGACTTATGAGTTAAGGAAATAAAATTTTATTTATAATTCATCAACTTTTGTCTTTAGATTACCCTTTATGTGTTACCCCCTAAATTTTCTTTTATTCTATCCAATGGCCGGTAACAGGAGGAATCAGGCTATCAACTGGTGTGAAGATTGGTGTGTTGATTGTTCTAATGAGATGCCCAATCCAATGAGAGCGGGAATCGTGAACTTTGTCACGATTGTCTCTCAGATAAATCAAGATTTGAATAGAAACACAGGTAAAGAGGAATTTCCAAACCCCCCTAATAAGGAACAAGTCACTATCGAGAGCTTCATGAGATACTGGCCTCCTAATTTTAGTGGATCATTTGATCCCACGATCGCTGAACAATGGATCAGCTCCATTGAAAATATCTTCTCCATCCTTCAATGTTCTGAACAAGAGAAGGTTCTCCTGGTAGCTTATCGTATGGAGGGTGAAGATGATCTACGGTGTATATTGATAAAAAATACGAAGCTTGTGGAGGAGATCGAGGCGTTGTAATGGAAGGATTTCTAGAAGATTTTTTTCAATAAAAATTTTCCACGCACCCTCCGGCTTATGATGGAAAGGGTCTTCATTTACCTCAAGAAAAAAGCTGAATAATCTATTGGATCGTACAAGGAAAACTTCACAAGGCTTGAACATTATGCTTCTGTCTTTGTCGTTACCCCCGAATGCAAGGTTCACCGCTTATTTTGTGTGATGGAGCCTAGCCTATGGAAATCATTAGTGATCCGTGACTTCGACAGCTATGAGGAAATTTTCTTATGTGACCTCAATGTCGAAATGGAGATTGGAAAATCATAGGGGTATCATGGGGACAAGAAACATAAGGTTGACTTCAATACTGGTGGTCCGATGGATAAATCCAATAGTGCTAGGAAGATCCAGAACCCTGGAAATTTCCTCAAGGGGACGAGGAAATGCCTTATGTATGGAAGAGAAGGGAACCTAGTTGTTAACTATCGGCAAGAAAGACTCGCGGCTGCGGAAGATGATATGAATGCTATGTTATAACCTCAACACATTGTTCATTGCTACAACTACAATGAACTGGGGTATCTTGAAAATCTTTGCCCTAATCCAATGGGTTTCAGAGGAAACCAACAACCTCCAAGGCAGCAATTAAGATATTTTTCCATCACTTCTACAGAAGTGAACCCCGACAACGAAGTGGTGATAGGTACACTAGTTATTCATTGAAGAATAGAGAACATGCTTTTTGATTCAGGTTCTATAAATTCTTTTATATATCGAAAGTTTAGTAGAACAATCCCAACACCACCACAAATCATGAAAGTGAAGATGTCGGTGAGTACGGAAAATGAGGAAATCATTGCATCACATTAATATAAGTCCTCCCCTATTATAGTCTGTTGATTAAATTTCACGAAGAACCTCGTCATACTCCATCTGGTGGAATTTGATGCAATTCATGGCGTGGATTGGCTTTCCTTATATAGAGCCAACATATATTTTCGGGGGATGGAAATCACACTACATATGGAAAATAGACCCCCGATTATTTAAAATTTTTAGGAGGAAGATGAATCTACTTTAGATACATCATCTCAAGCATGGATATTAATGCCCTATAAGCATGCGTATTTGGCTCAGATGATTGAGTACAAGGAAAAAACCATCCTTGAAGAAATGCATATTGTGAGGGAATTTGCTGAAGTGTTTCTCGAGGAACTTCTTGGTCTTCCTCCTAAAAGTGATGTTGAATTCTTAATTGAACTTATACCAGGGGTGCTACAAATATTCAGGACTCCATATAGAATGGTTTTCGAGGAACATGAAGAGCTGAAGAAACTACTACAGGAGAATCTGGATAAAAGTTTTATACGCCCAAGTGCTTCACCATGGGGTGCACCAGTCCTTTTCGTCAAGAAGAACGATGGGTCAATGTAGCTTTGCATCGATTATCGTGAACTTAACAAAATCAAGAGAAAGAACAAGTTTTCTCTCCCACGAATTGATGACTTGTTCGATCAGCTACATGGAGCACAATTCTTTTCCAAGGAGGACTTGTGGTCAGGATATTATCAAGTAAGGGTGAAGAAGGAAGATATCCCCAAAACTGATTTTCGCACAAGATACAGACAGTATGAATTCATAGTAATGCCTTTCGGACTCACTAATGCTCCAGCGATCTTCATGGACATAATGAATAGAGTATTTAGAGATTATCTAGACAAATTTTTGGTAGTCTTTATAGATGATATTTTAATATACTCCAAAATGAAGGAGGATCATGAGGAGCACTTAAGAACTGTACTAGAGACTTTGTTCAAGGAGAAGCTCTTTGAAAAGTAGAGAAAGTGTGAGTTTTGGTTGAATGAGGTATCATTCTTTGGCCATATCTAACAAGAAATAGGATATCTGTGGACCCCTCCAAAATAGATGCAATTAAGGGATGGCTGAGGCCAACATCGGTAACGGATATCCGTAGCTTCTTGGGGATAGCTGGATATTATCGACGATTTGTGATAAATTTATCACGATTGTCCAACCCTCTTACCAAGATAACTCTAAAGGGGGTATTGTTTTATTGGAGTGATGAATGCATTGAAAGCTTCAAGGAATTGAAATTGAGGCTTATCATTGAGTCCATGCTCACTTTACCCACATGTGGGGAACTTTTTGTGGTATTCTGTGATGCTTCGAAGAAGGGATTAGGATGTGTGCTGATGCAAAATGATAAAGTGATATCCTATTCCTCAGGAAAGTTGAAAATCCATGAGGGAAACTATCCAACGCGTTATCTAGAGTTGGTGACGGTGATCTTTTCCTTGAAAATCTAGTGGAATTATCTCTATGGGGAGACATGTGAGATATATACTGACCACAAGAGTCTTAAATATATATTCACATAGAGAGAGATTAATATGCGCTTGAGAAGATGGATAGAGCTCATCAAGGATTATGATTGTTCAATACATTACCACCCTATGAAAGTGAACAAGGTGGCAGATGCCCTAAGTAGAATGGACCCAACGATTCTTTCAATGATGAGAATTTATAAGGATCCAATATTCTTAAACATGATGAAGATGGACATGGAAATCATATAGAAGGGAACATCATCAATCCATTCACAAATTATTGCTCAACCGTTTCTTTTGGAAAGGATAATGGATTCTCAAATTGATGATGTGGGAATTCATGAAAAATTGGAAGCTATCGAAAAAGGTAAATCCTCGGAGTTTAATGATAATGAAGAAGGAATTGTGTGATTTGGGAATAGACTATGTGTTACATCATGTCTGGAGATGAAGAAGGATCTTTTGGATGATGCACACAGTTCAAATTTCTCTATTCACCCTGGGAGCAAAAAGATGTATCGAGATCTCTGAGAAAACTTTTGGTGGGATAATATGAAGAATTAGATCGTTGAATATACACAAAGGTGCCTAGTGTGCTATCATGTGAAGGGAGAGAGGAAAAAGACTAAGGGGATAATGCAATGTCACGACTCGTCATCGGGACCCGTGTCGTGACTACCCCAAGCCCGCCTTCCATAGGCCAAGGGCTGGCGACTAGCACCAAGGCGTAAATCTCGGCCAAAAGGGAAGGCATTGACTTTGTAAAGTAAACAAAAACCACAGAGCAAGAAAGCAGTAGAAGTAAACAGTAAGTAAAAACTGAGTACAACAGTAAGTGCAGAAAAGTAAGTTGGCCAGTATACAAACCCAAATTGAAAGTAAAGTACAACTGGAAAGGGAAAACAGAGATAGAAAAGTAAAGCCGCATCGTCGAGTTGTCCACTGAAAATCCCACCTGAAGGGTGGGTGCAGATAGCCTCTACTGCTTCTCGGGTCCAGCCGACTGCTCCGAGTACGTCCCGCTCAGTGGTCCACCTCCAGGTACTGTCCTGCTCTGCACACCTCAACCACGATCAGCACTTTCCATCGTCTACAACCAACACAACGTAGTGTGGGCATAGCCCGTGCAGGGGTGAGTATAAGCTACTCAGTAGGGACCCCGAGACCCCCGAGGGTCTCCCAGAATCCACAAAGGATAATCCACAAAGGAAAGATACAATCACAAAGTAACATTCCACACTACTTAGGTATACTCCCATACATATACCTAAGTCATCAATTCTTGTTAGGCTAAACATCTGAGCCCAAGTACAACCCAGTCCACATAGGGAAGCAAAACGTAAATCCACATAGGATAACACAACACAATCCACAAAGGAAAGCAAAACAGGGTTCAGCTCACACAGGTATACTTCTTCATATGACGAAAAAGACGACAAGATATTGCCACTGATTCATCTAAGAGATCGGACCCACAAATGATCGATAGGTACTAACCCCCGCAATGACCCACAAAGGATCTGGCCTACAAAGGATCGATAGGTAACTAACCCCGCAATGACCCACAAAGGATCGGACCCACACATGATTGATAGGTAACTAACCCCCGCAATGACCCACAAAGGATCTGACCCACATAGGATCGACATGTAACTAACCCCCGCAATTACCCACACAGGATCGGATCCACAAAGGATTTGTAGCAGTGATCCACATAGGATCGTTGAGTGCTGTATTCGTCGTCGTCGAATCTACTGAGGATCTCTGCACAGTCGTCGTCATCGTAGTCGCAACCAGCACTAGGGTTCCCGCACACAGCAAGCTCGTTCGGGAGGGTCCTCTCCATGATCCGAGAGGCTGATACATCAACTGACACATAGTCCAGAGTTGATGTATCCAAAAGTTCCGTATCATCAACAGGAACTCAACCTCGCAGACGGCGCGTCAATCGGACGCCCGGTCTGAGAGTTATTGGCTTTTTCATCCCAGGGGCCCGGTTGGTTTTTAAGTCAAAGCCAACCCGACCATACTCCACCTGCGTCTAAACCTCGGGCGGAGTAATCCAAAAGATCCTTCTCACTTAGAGGAAACCATCAATGTCAACGGTACGTCAATCGGACGTCCGGAGCTCAAGATATAAGTGTTTCCGCTCTGAGGGATAGGTTGGTTTCGTGTGCGAACCGACCCGGCCAAACCCCTAGTACTCCGAAACCTTGAGTGCGATATACCAAAACGACTGCCTCGATCCAAGGATCACATCGCTGCTGACGGTACGTCGATCGGAAGCCCGTATCTCAAGATACAGGAAAAACACCGAAAAGGTCCGAAAATGGGGGGGGCTGGGCCCGGACCAACCCGGTCCAACCCCCCTGGGTCTGCCCGAACCGGGTCGACCCGACCCGGATCCGGATTCGACCTGACCGGCGCAGCCCGGCCCGGCCGGGCGGCTCGGCCGACACGCTGGCGCTGGCCAGGCGCCGTGCAAGGCAGCCGCGGCCCCCCTCGCGCGGGGGCCGCTCCGTGACACCCGGACGCGGCTTAAGTCGCGTCCCTCCTCCGCGGTCCCGCACAGCCGCGGGACCGGCTAGCACCGCCGCAGGTTCAGCCGCGGCGGGTCTTCTCGACGGCGCGTCGGGCACTGCCGCATCCTGTTGGCCGACCGCTGCCGACCGGCACCGCAGTGCCGGCGTGGTGCACCGGCAGGGGCTTCCGCGGACCACCGAACGTGCTATGGTTGTCCGATTTGCGCACAGTCTTCGCCAGTCCTTGTCATGGGACTCGTTCTTCACTAAAAATCCTTCAAAATTAACTTGCGGCCCCGTTTGTTGTCGCCCACAAATCCGCGCATAACAAACAAAAAGGGCGATGGGTTCAGAATTGTTCGTTGGTCCGCACCCACTGCGTTAGCAGTTTTTAAAGTCTCTAAACAATCATATTTAACAACCAGGGATATAAATCACAATGATTTAATTGAAAGAACCCATACCTCGTTGTTGTCGTCTGACGAGTCCTTCGCGGAATTGGTCGTCGCGGAAGAAGAGGATCATCGGGTCGCGGAAGGGAGTCGCATCGTTGCGGTATACGGCGTCGCGTCGACGATCTCCGAGGGTTAAAAAACACAAAGATTTAATTTCATGAATTAAATCATTGTTAAGGATAAAATACACAAAGGAAATTTAAAAGATCTGAAATCTCCTACCTCAAGCAGTTGATGATCAGAGATTGATGCGGGGAAGAAACGTCGCAGAAGAAGCGTCGCGGAAGGAGAATTGTCGGCGTCGCGGAACACGGCATCGCGTCGTCGATCTTCGAGGGTTCAGCATTCTACGTCGCCCCTCGACGAAGGCCGGAGTTCTTCGCGTTCTTCGAGTTCTTCACATTGTGTGCGTTCTTCGCGTTCTTCACTAAGGAGGATGAAGATACAGTATCTCCAAATCCTCTCAACAAGAAACCCATAATCAAAAAGGGTGTTGGTCTTATTTTATTATTATGACAATAGTCTGAAAAACAGGTTAAGAAACGAACCATTAATTTGGTGAATTAATGGTAACGACTTAATTGTCCATTTAATAGGGGATTTAAGAGTATTAGAAAACGCACCAGTTGACTTTCATTAAAGAGGAGTTCTCACGGGTGCGTTTATTAGAGGAAACGAAACGGTGGGGCTCGTGTGGGCCCCACCTCACAAATATCCTACTAAGTGGGTAGGATATTTTGGGTTCCACCCTATCCGCTTCAACTCAGCTTAAGCAGCTTTAAGTGGCTTTAAGTGGCTTTAAGTGAAATAAAATAAATTTTTCGCACCACTTTATTTTATTTTCTTCACTTAACCCCAAAAATTAAAAACCACACCTGTGGAAACCCAACTCCGGAAGAGGCGTTTCTAATCAAATACTGGAACTGCTATTCCATCGGTGCCATCCGAATTCGATTCCGAGCACCGGTTCAATAGTTAGAAAAAACCCGCTCGTTCGTTCACTAAACGTACCCGAGCCAAACTTCGGAAAATGATTCCGAGCACACCGAGCCTTGGAATCATGTGCTGTCAGAAACTGCGTTCCTGTAAAATTCCAAAGAAAATTAAGAAAAAATTGCCTTGAATTTTACGGGTCCTTACATCACTCCCACCTCAGGGCTTTACGTCTCCGTAAAGATACATCATAAACTAGGGAAAAAATGTGGGTACTGAGCACGCATCTGAGCCTCCCGCTCCCAAGTGCTCTCCTAGAGGTTCCCGTGTTGCCATCTGATTTGCACTAGAGGAATCGATCATCCACGTAGGACCTGCTCCTGTCGATCCTTGATCACCATCGGGACCTCTGCAAAATTCGCACCATCATCAATGTCTAGCTCCCAATGGTCAATGATATGCGTCGGGTCGTGCACGTATCTCCTCAGCTGAGATACATGGAATACATCATGCACCCAGTGCAAATGAGGTGGTAAAGCCAGGCGATATGCCACCTCTCCAATCCCGCGGAGGACCAGGAATGGTCCGATGAAGAGTGGAGACAACTTGCCGCCTCGGCCAAATCTCTATAATCCACGTCAAGGTGAGACACACAAGAAGATTTTCTCACCGTCCTCGAACTCTAGTGGCCTCCGCCTCCTATCAGCGTAAGACTTCTGCCGGCTCTGAGCTGTCCTCATCCGCTCCAGGATGACCTGGACCTTCTCTGTCGTGGTTGGACCATCTCTGGTCCCACAGGTGCGGACTCCCCAGGGTCTTTCCAGCACAAAGGAGATCTGCAAGGTCCACCGTACAATGTCTCGTATGGTTCCATCCCGATGGTGGAGTGGTAGCTGTTGTTGTACGCGAACTCCACCACGGGTAGGTGGTCCTCCCAGCTACGACCAAAGTCGAGGACACATGCGCGGAGAATGTCCTCGAGAGTCTGAATGGTCCACTCCATCTGACCATCCGTCTGAGGGTGAAAGGCAGTGCTCAGATGTAGCTGCATCCTGAATGCCTCCTGCAACCCCTTCCAAAGCCGGGAAGTAAAGCGAGCATCTCGATCGGAGACGATAGATGATGGCACACCGTGAAGCCGTACAATCTCTTAAACATAGAGATGTCCCAAGCTCTCCACTGAGCCCTTCGCTATGATGGGTAATAAGTGAGCCGACTTGGTGAGTCGGTCGACAATCACCCAAATGAAGTCATGACCTCTGGAAGTGCGTGGAAGTCTATTCATGATGTCCATAGATATGCCGTCCCACTTCCACTCCGGGACCTCCAAAGGCTGTACCAAGCCTACTGGTACCTGGTGCTCTGCCTTCACCTGCTGGCAGGTGAGGCATCAAGACACGAACACTCCCATAGCCTTCTTCATGCCCGGACACCAGTGTTGTCGTCTGAGATCATGGTACATCTTCACCAGTCCAGGATGTACCTCCAAAGGGGAAGTGTGAAACTCTCTCATCACCTCCTCTCGTAATGCTACTAGTACCAAGGTACGTCCTCTGAAAAGGATTATGTGCTCTGCTATAAAGGATAAACCAATAGGGGACTATCCTAAGGATATCTGTGCACGCCGCATCTCACAGTCAGTGTCCCCACGCTGTGGCTATCTGACCTGCTGTAGTATTGGAGGAGAGATTGTGAGAGACTGATGGAAGGCTGCGCCATCTCTATCCACGAAGGATATCTGCAAGGCAGCTAGCTGCTCTATCGCCTCCTCAAGTAGTTGAATGCCCATCCTCCTACTGAGGGAATCAGATACCACGTTCCCCTTCCCAGGAGTATATACTATCTCAAAGTCATAGTCCTAGAGGAACTCGAGCCATCGCCGTTGTCTCAGGTTTAGGTCCTTTTGAGAGAAGATGTAGCTGAGACTCTGATGGTCAGAATAGACTGTAAAGTGCTCGCCCATCAGATAGTGTCGCCATGTCTTCAGAGCGAAGACCACTACTGCTAAATCCAGGTCATGGGTAGCATAGTTCTTCTCATGCGGCCTCAACTGATGTGAACCATAGGCGATCACTGCCCTCTCTTGCATCAGGACACATCTGAGTCTGGTCCCTGATGCATCGCAGTAGAATACGTACCCTACTCACTCCTCAGGAAACCTCAAGATAGGGGTGCTGGTCAATCTCTGTCTCAGCTCCTGGAAGCTCTGCTGACATATGTCTGACCACACAAAGGGTTTCCCCTTCTTCGTCAAAGCTGAGAGTGGTGCCGGAACACTAGAGAAGTTTGGTCCAAATCTCAGATTGTATCCACCCAGTCCCATTAAACTCGGCACCTCCGTCACGCTCCTGGGTGGATCCCAAGCTAGCACTGCCTTGATCGTCGTGGCATCCACCGCAAATCCCGCCTTAGAAATGACGTGCCCCAAGAAGTGGACCTCACGTATCCAGAACTGACACTTATAGAGTTTTCCATAAATCTGGTGCTCTCGGAGTGTGTCTAGTACAACCCGTAAGTGGTAGGCATACTCCTTCTCAGTGGTTGAGTATGTCAAAATGTCGTCGATGAAGACTACGAAAAATTGATCGAGGTATTGCTGAAGGATCCTATTCATGAGGCCCATGAACACTTCTGGAGAATTGGTCACACCGAATGGCATAACCAAGAACTCATAGTGGCCATACCGACATCTGAAGGCAGTCTTCTGCACGTCCTCGTCCCGAACTCTGAGCTGATAATAGCCTAACCTGAGGTCTATCTTCGAGAACAACCGTGCTCCCTTGATCTGATCGAAGAGGTCATCAATCCTCGTTAGCGGACACTTGTTCCTCATCGTCACCTGGTTCAGGCGACAATAGTCGACACAAAGTCGCAATCTCTCATCCGCCTTCTCGGCGAACAATATCGGGGAAGCCCAGGGTGATACACTGGGTCGGATGAATCCCCTGCCCTGCAAGTCCTCCAAAAGTACCCGTAGCTCTCGAAGCTCAGCAGGGGGCCATCCGATATGCTGGAGTGGATATCAGGGCTGTACCAGGGTAAAGATCAATATAAAATTCTACCTCTCTGCGAGGTGGTAGCCCTGGGACGTCGTTGGGGAAATCGTCTGCATACTGATCCACCACTCTAGGAAAACTAGGACTGTGCACGTCAACTGCTCCTAGGATGAGGATAGCCAACTGATGAGTGATGGGATGTCCTATCCTCTGCGAGAGTCCATCTTGTTCTATGAAGGCTCCCTTCTCGCTGGTGAAGGTGAACCTACTCCCGTCGGTGCGTACAAATCGCACCTTGTGCCTAATACAGTCAATCTGAGCATGGACTTTAGATAACCAATCCATGCCCAAGATGACGTCGTAAGTCCTCGACGCCGCTACAAGAAGATCCCAGCTGAAGCTCTCGCCTCCTATAGTAAGCTCAAACTGCCAGAACCAGTGCGTAATCTTCGAGTCTTCTCCCGTAGGAGTCTCTAGCCATATGGATCGAGCCAACGGCTCTGTCGAAATCTCCGAGCTCCGAACAAGGGCAGCGGCTATGAAAGAGTGACTCGCTCCTGTGTTTATAATAACTGCAACAAGGGTGGAATAGACACAGATAGTGCCTCAAATAATCTCGGGCGTGTCGTGGTCATAGGCCTCCACTGCCTGGAGTTGTGCCTGTCTCTGCCCGCCAGCTCCCTGTGGCCGGGGTGGACCTCCCGGTGGTGGTGGTGGTAGAGCCTCAAAGCGTCGCCCACCACCTGCTGCTCGACCAGCTACTCTGCGTCGTCCGCCTACTCCCTGCGAATCGCCACGGTCGACCCTCTACCTCTGCCTGGGTGGCCCCTCAACCGTCTGCTGCTCCTCGGCACTGTGGGTCAGGCAGTCACGAGCCATGTGGCCCTGCCCGACGCATGTGTATCACTACCTGCCTTTCGAAAGACTGGCTCCACGCTGTGTGCCCCGCACTGCTGAGCCAGTGTCCTGAGGTCGTCTACGAGAGGGTCTGGTCTTCCTGGACCCATGAGTTATCCATCGGCTTCCTACTGCAGAAGACTCTACTACGTGCCGCCCTGTGGTAGGTCTCACTGCTGAAGAAGGCTTAGCAAGAAAGCTCTCGATCAAAAGGGCTCGCTCCAGTACTCCTGCCTGAGTCGGAATGCTGAGGAAGATCAGCGATGCCCTGATCTCATGCCTCAATCCCCGCTCAATGGTCCGGGCCCGGAAGAATGGGTCACGTACCATGTCTGTCGAGTAGTGCGAGAGATTGGTAAATCTTGTCGAGTACTGGGTGACCGTTAAGCTGCCCTGCCGCAGTTGAAGAAGCTCCTGGATGTGCACCACACGGATGGTGGCTGGGATGAACTCCGAGTAGAAGAGGCTCTCAAATTCTTTCCAGAGAAGAGATGCCTCATCGTGCACCTGGAGCATCAAGCTCCACCATCGGCCCGCTGCCGCGTGCAGTAGGCTCGCCGCGAGGATCACCATGAGGTCTGCTGGTGTCCTCACTAACTAGAAAACTCATACCACTGCCTCCAGCTAGTCCTAGGCTGCCTGGGGGTCCGTCACCCCGCGGAACCTGGGTGGTCACTTGTGATGGAACTCTTGCAGTGCACTATGGCGATGTGCATCGTCAGCGGCTGGGGCTGGAAGAATCGGAGGCTCAGTGGGTTGCGGTACCGCCGGTGCCTCAGCTGTCAAAGGGCCCTGCACCGAGGCCTCATCACTCGGCGGGCTGTCGTCACGTACAACTCTCAGAACCCTAGCTGGTTGTTATCGTGGGACCATCCAGAAAAGGAAACAGGTGTTCCACGGTCAGAACAGTATACCTGGTGAGCTGATACAATGTAATCACAAAGAACACAGAAACACACAAGCAATCAATGTTTTCTTGCATTAAGTCTGAAATCAGAAGTCAGTGTCCTGGTGTACGAATACGTCATCCACCGCACCAACACTGGACTCCATGGATTGATAACCACACCCAATAAGCTAAAAAGTAATGCATCACATAGAAGAAAGATCAGAGTCTACGGTAGAACCGAACTCCTCTGATACCAATTGGTCACGACCCGTCCTCGGGACCCGTGCCGTGACTACCCCAAGCCCACCTTCCATAGGCCAGGGGCTGGCGACTAGCACCAAGATGTAAATCCCATTAAAAAGGGAAGGCATTGCCTTTTTAATGTAAACAAACACCACAGAGCAAGCAAGCAGTAGAAGTACACACTATGTAAAAACTGAGTACAACAGTAAGTGCCGAAAATTAAGTGGGCCAGTATACAAACCCAAACTGAAAGTAAAGTACAACTATGAAGGGAAATAATCAACTAAAAAGTAAAGCCGCATCGTCGAGCTGTACACTGGAAATCCCACCCGAAGGGTGGGTGCATATAGCCTCCACTGCTCCTCAGGTCCATCCGACCACTTCGAGTACGTCCCGCCCAGTGGTCCACCTCCAGGTACCATCCTGCTCCGCAAGCCTCAACCACGATCAGCGTTGTCCGTCGTCTTAATCCAACATAATGTAGTGCGGGCATAGCCCGTGTAGGGGTGATTATAAGCTACTTAGTAGGGAATCCGAGACCCCTGATGGTCTCCCAGAATCCACAAAGGATAATCCAAAAAGAAAAGATACAATCACGAAGTAACATTCGACACTACATAGGTATATGCCCATACATATACCTAAGTCATCAATTCTCGTTTGGCTCCAACATCCGAGCCCAAGTACAACCCATTCAACACAGGGAAAAATATGTAAATCCACACAGGATAGCACAACACAATCCAGAAAGGAACGAAAAACAGGATTCAGCTCACACAGGTATACTTCTTCATATGAAGAAAAAGATGACCAGATATTTCCACTGATTCATCTAAGCCATCGGACCCAAAAAGGATCGATAGGTACTAACCCCCGCAATGACCCAAAAATGATATGTCCCACAAAGGATCGATAGGTAACTAACCCCCGCAATGACCCACAAAGCATCTGATCCACACAGGATCGATAGGTAACTAACCCCGGCAATGACCCACAAAGGATCTGACCCACACATGATCGATAGGTAACTAATTCCTACAATGACCCACACAGGATCAGACCCACATAGGATCTGTAGGCACTGGCCCACACAGGATCGCTGAGTGCTGACCCACATAGGATCATACCCACACATGATCTGTAGCACTGATCCACGTAGGATCACTGAGTGTTGTAGTCGTCGCCGTCGAATCCCCTGAGGATCTCTACACAGTCATCATTGTCGTCGGACGAGTCCTTCGCGGAATTGACCGTCGCGGAAGAAGAGGATCATCGGGTCACGGAAGGGAGTCGTGTCGTCGCGGTATACGGCGTCACATCGATGATCTCTGAGGGTTAAAGAAAACACATAGATTTAATTTCACGAATTAAATCCATGATAAGGATAAAATCCTCAAAGGAAATTTAAAAGATCAAAAATCTCCTACCTCATGTAGTTGATGATCAGAGATTGATGCTGGGAAGAAATGTCGCAGAAGAAGCGTCGCGGAAGGAGAATCGTCAGCATCGTGGAACACGGCATCGTGTCGTTGATCTCCGAGGGTTCGGCGTTCTTCGTCACCTTTCGTCGAAGGCCAGCGTTCTTCGCGTTCTTAACGTTCTTCGCATTCTTCGCGATGGAGGATGAATGTAACAACCCGATATTTTATGATAAGTATTCTCTTTAATTTATTTGATGTCATGTGTTTTATGCTACCACAAGATTATCTTGTGCTATACGCCACACTCTATTAGCTTGAAGTATACACAACACTATTCTTAGATTGTGTTACACATAATTTCAAGTTCGTTTTATAAAATTCATTCTACGCAACATTGAGTGTATATATATATATATTCAATGTATAAATGAAATATGGTTGGATTCTGTTATACGAAATAATAACGGAGTCTTTCACAACACGCAACCCTGACTTGTCTTGCATTACACGCAACTGCGACCTTCCTCTATAGCGTGTGTTGTACGCAATACCGGGTTTTACTAAACAATGATATATTATTATAATATTATTATGAACTACCCATTATGAATATTATTAACTAAATTTTGAATTTTATAACATTATTATTCATCTTAAACATTTTCTAGAACATGGTATAACAACAAAATAAATTTTTCGTGTAAAATATGTATTTTTCAAAAAATGCAGTTTTGCCGACTTTTGATGGCGCGCCCACTTTAAATATACTTGTTGAAATTTTTATAAGTTCAATTTGAAAAAATAAAATTCTTCTTTTGAATCAGGATATAAAAATTTACATTGGATAAAGTTTTGATATTTTATGATAACTTTCATATTTAAATGAATAGTAAAAACACACTATATTTTTATTAAAAACAACTTTTTTCAACCTAATAATTTATATGGTTAAATTATAATATTGAGAGGTTTTAAAGTATAAATAGAATATATTTTTACCATTTAATATAATTTATGTCATTATCATAGATTTTACATTGAATTCATAGGTTAAATCAATTCAGTCTTTTGCAATGTTTTAAACAAAAACCTGTTTTCATTCTACAACGGGATTAATTTTAATTTAATTTCTGCAACTTCTCTGTATTGAATTTAAAAAAATGGATTCCATATTTTGAATCAATGGGTTTAAATTATGTTAATAGGATACTTTTTATTTTTGGGAATTATGAATAGTAACTACGGTAAATTTTATTTACCATAGTTAAAGGTAAATCGGGTAATTAAGGGTAAATATAATATTATAAAATTACCTAACACGTGCCAAAATTTTATTGGATGGATAAAAGTATACTAATATCACCTAAGGGTCGGATTAGATTCATTTTATGGACTTTTCACCATGAAAATAATTTAATTATTATTAAAACCAAAAAAAGTGACAACATGTCACTCTCTTAAATATTATAAGTATAAAAATTTTACATTAGTGATAAACATCATAAAACTTCGAACATGAATAGTATAAAGAAAGCTAATAAAATTATCTACATAATGATAATTTATTTATAATATTTTGGGTTTAAATAATTTTCATTAATAGTGATACATTAATGATGCAGAAATTATTTATTTAGTGAAAAATCAATAATATAGTTTTTATTGAAATACAAATACATATCAAAAGGACCAAAAATCAGCACAAAACTTATTATTAGTGTATATATAAACCATAATCATCCACTGGCCGATTTGTCGACCATTTGGATCCTTAGTAAGGCAATTATCACACTTATATTATTTTATCTAAAATGATGCCAAAGTTGTCACCTTCATAATTTAATAAATATAAAAATTTAAATATTGTTATTTTAAGATGATAAATTCGAGTAAAAGTATTATTGTGAAAGGTAATAGATTTATCTTAATCATAGGATTTTAATTTTAATTTTTATGCAACAAATACGTATATTACATAATTATTCAAAAATGTTGTAGTAATTATTTTATAAAGAGATAAACCAAATAAATGGTTTTTAAAAATAATAAAATAACTATTATATGAACTATTTAATGTGATCTACTAATTTTCTAGATACATATATCCTTTTAAGAATCTATTAAAGCTTTTAGTTTGAACATATCTTCTGTATATATTTATTTTAATTCAAATAAATGAATTGTGTCAAAATTAAAAGTATTGTTATTTTATAAAAATAACATATTATAAAATTGTTTAAAAATTAAAAAAATATTTAAAAATTAAAAATTTAAATTTATATGGTAGAAAATGTTATAAAGTATACAATTATGGACAATTCACAAAAAATAAGTTATTTTTTGTTATAATTTAAAATTTAGGATGTTATTACCATAAATAAAATTAAATTGATTAAATAAGGATAAATCAAGTTGACAATGTTTAAAATAAATTCCTAACATGCCTAAATTTGATTGGTTGATGAGATTACAACCCTATCCCATCTAATATTCGGATATGTGTCATTTTTGGAGGTTTTTAAGTGGGGTTAGATTTATTATAAATTAATATTTTTACGAATTCCAAAGGTTCACCTCTCCTCCCTTATAATGGGGCACCTCCTCCCTCTCCTCCTCACACCAATTTGAGCCTTCAAGCTCGCCCAACCCCTGCACATTTCACTTCCCCACTTCCCTAGAAACATCCAAGAGGTCCTGGTCTTCTTCAAAGACAAATTTTAGTTCCCTAAGAGGAGGTCTCAATGAGGCGCTTCAAAGAAGAGGAGGTTCGGACACTTACGAAGCAAATCGGACCTAAGTTAAGGGATAATGTTGCAATCTCAATTATTTTCTATCCGAGATTGCTTATACGTAAGTATTTACTGGGGTTATTTCTATCATCCATGTCCATGTTTTATAAAAGTGTTTTCATGTATGTTTAATGTCCTTTTTACCCATTTTTGACTTTTACTACATGGTATGTAAGGAATCTTTATTTTGTTTACGTTACGAGGTACTTTTTTGACTTTTCCGGAAAAAGTACGAGAAGAATGTTTTTTTAACATATACGGCACGAACAGATTTTTACGGTTTTATAATGACTTATTTTCATGAAGCTTCCTCAAAAAATATTTCATGACTATTCTCAACAAAATCTCCTTCTTTTAAAATTTCATGATGTTTTGTGAAAAGAAATTAATTTGGAAGAAGAAAGGATATTTCCCTCAAGAATTCATTTCAAGTATTTTATAAAAACCATTTTTCCATCTAATATGTCTTTATTTCATATGTGTATGTTTCAAGTATAATGTCTCTATGATTTACATGGTTTCACTTTTCTTATTATATAATTATATACATTTCTTTTATATGGATTATGTGATGATGGAATGATATTTATGAAACCCATTTTATTCTTTGGGTTGTGATTATTGATTTATGGTTATGTTGTGGAACAAGTAAGAATGATTTCATTATGAGATGGGTGGGACCGATATCTCCCACCAATGCATTGGGTAAAGATTTATATCTCATTAGATAGACATGGCTGGAACGGCAGGTTAAACCGGTTCAGTAAAACAGGACTGAAACGAGGAGTGAACCTGATTCAGAAAGGGACTTTGTCCACTAAGATGGTCTTGGAAGAAATGCCTTGGCTACTATGGAAATCATATAATGTGCTTAATGGTTGCCACAATTATATGTTTTATTCCCATGATATTATCATGATTTATGTTCCATTATGATCTATGCCTTATGTACTTCCATGTTTTATGTCGTTGCTCAAGATTTTTAATGTTCATGTTTTTTTAAGTTCAAATATATATGGTATGTTTTATTTTATCCATGCATACCCTTACTGAGCATTTGAGCTCACCCTTTATATGTTTTCTTTTCCCCCAAAATTAAAAGAATGATTTTAGGTAAGGAAAGAAAAATGGGAAGATCTCTATGGGAGATGTTGAAGATATGTCACCATGATTAGAAGATTACATTCCATGTTTCCAAAGACACTAAACTATTACGGTCCTTGTGTGTCTGTTTTTGTTATGTAATAATTATTCCGAAAAAGTAATGTAATGTCTATGTACGTCAAGCTTTGGGCCTCTACAGTTGGTATCAGAGGAAAGGTTTAGTAAACCTTTGGAATCTAGGATGCAAAAACGTTAGTGAGATCCCTAGTGATATTTCTATGGTATTTTTAGGGATGTCCCTAAGGATAATTATACGTATAGGATATAGTCCTAGAACTACGGTAGCGATCTTATAATTTAACCTAAGATGTTAGATATTGAAGTTAATCCCCCTTTATTATGATTTTTTCCTCTAACACTATTCTTTCTGGGTTTTAGAAAATGGCTGGAAATAAGATGATTCACGATAATAGAGGATATTATGGACAATGGAATGATATTCTTCATGAGAAACCAAATGAAATGGGATTTGGATGTCCAACCATCATTGTTATGTCGAATCAGCAATCTCATAATATGATCAATAAACTCAAATTTGGTATGTTTCCTGACTCAGCTAATAAGAGAAAGATGGAGTTTAATGATGATCATAGAGGAAAGAATGTTCAATTTCCCCTATGTAAATCATGTGGGAAGAGGCATCGAAGAGAATGTTTCAAGGGAACTCGAAGATTCTTTGGGTGTGGAAAATAAGGAAACAAAGACAGTAAGTGAAAAGGAAAAGGTTCAGTTAACACCATGGATGAGAATAATGGTATTGCTATGACATCAACAATGGTTAAATGTTTTAAATGTGGAATGTACAGGAATTATGCAAACTAATTCCCTAAAGCAAAGTCTCATAGAGAGAATCAGTATGGTCATATGGGTAGTATTTATGTTGATGATGATGAAGAGACTACAAATGATATGTGACATGAAATAATTGTTGAAGCTCGGTCAATGGTTTAATAAGGCAGTGGAATGATTACATGTTTATCAAGTGTAATATTGTATAAGTAATCTCACGGTACTATGGAATAAGGAGACATTTAAGGATTGTTACACTTTTATCTTTCCTTATGTTTTGAAAGTATATGATGAATGGTACCAGTGACCGTGAAAGGTTATTCAGATATTTTTGGAAAGTAGATGATATGCACATAATGAAGGGATAAAGAGAAAATTAAATGTTCAATAGTATTCATGAGCTCATGCCTGATATAAGGAGAAGGTCATATCATGGTTTGAGTATATATAATTTTTGTGATTTTGGAATGTGGAAAGAGTTAACTTTTGACAGCATTCATGTTTTCACTAAGGTTCAATGGGTATTCATTTTTTGTCAAGAGAATACATGATTAATGCCTTCAAATGATTGGAATGTGACAAACAAGATAATGGGGGATAAATGATGGTTGGTTGATGACATTTCAAGTAATTGTTTTCTTTATACTATGATCTTGGACTGAAGTATTTTAGATAAAGATTGGAATGGATTATGTTGGACATAAGATAGTATTGTTTAAGGATAGAAGTTTTTTTCGATATTATTGATGGGATGTTATAGTAATGTAGTTTGAGAAAAAGGACAACCTGCAGGACGGGCGACAGCCCATCGCGTCGGACAAGGCTGTGGGAATCGAACCCAAAACCGAAGTGCGACTAGAATTTATTGCCTACCACTGGCCTATAGGAAGTCACTGTTTAGTAGAAACTAGTTTTATTATTTAAGCAGTATGATATATGAAGTATAAGTCTATTTTAGGAACCATATATGATTAATCTCACTATAGATGGAATTATGTATATTTGATAACTTTTTCTACCCTTTTGTTTGAAACAGATGGAATGACCCATCATTCTATCACATGATCTTTTAACACTTCACAAATAACAAATTCAACTTCATTTCTTTAAGAGATGAAGTGGAAATTGTTCAAAGCATGAACAACAGTGAGATTGTACCAAAATCAAGAAAGTATTTCTTCTAATTCAAAATTATCAACTTTAGGGAAATGATATTGAAAACCAAAAATATTGTCCTAGTGATCTTATATCTGATGAATCATATGGTACCTTAGATCATTACAAATTTTTGGCTTTGTTATTGATGTCTTTTTCATAGCCATGTTCTCTACCACTCTCCATCAGAACTTGATGGTCAGATTTTTCTTCCATATCCATATTTTCACCTATGTTCTCCTATATGGAAACCAAGTGATGAGTTACTTTGGGAAATCATTACATTTCATAATTTAGTTTTCAAAATTAAGTTTCAGTATTCCTTTTTACGATGTGGGATTCTATGAAAAGTAAACGATTTATAACCCCGATAAATTTCGAGGGTGAAATTCATTTTAAGGGGGGTAGAATGTAACAACCCGATATTTTATGATAAGTATTCTCTTTAATTTATTTGATGTCATGTTTTTTATGCTACAACAAGATTATCTGGTGTTATACGCCACACTGTATTAGCTTGAAGTATACAAAACACTATTCTTAGATTGTGTTACACATAATTTCAAGTTCGTTTTATAATTGTCATTCTACACAAAATTAAGGGTATATATATATATTCAATGTATAAATGAAATATGGTTGGATTCTGTTATAAAAAATAATAATGGAGTCTTTCACAACACGAAACCCTGACTTGTCTTGCATTACACGCAATCGCGACCTTCCTTGATAGCGTGTGTTGTACGCAATACCGGGTTTTACTAAACAATGATATATTATTATAATATTATTTTGAACTATCCATTATGAATAGTATTAACTAAATTTTAAATTTTATAACATTATTATTCATCTTAAACATTTTATAGAACATGGTATAAGAACAAAATAAAATTTTCAGGTAAAATTTGTATTTTTCAAAAAATGCAGTTTTGCCGACTTTTGAGGGCGCAACCACTTTACATCTAGTTGTTTACATGTTTATAAGTTCAATTTGACAAAATAATATTCTTCTTTTGAATCAGGATATAAAAATTTACATTGGATAAAGTTTTGATATTTTCTGATAACTTTCGTATTTTAATGAATAGTAAAAACACGCTATATTTTAATTGAAAACAAATTTTTTCATCGTAATAATTTATATGGTTAAATTATGATATTGAGTTGTTTTAAAGTAAAAATAGAATATATTTTTACCATTTAATATAATTTATGTCATTAGCATTGATTTTACATTGAATTCGTAGGTTAAATCAATTCAATCTTTTGCAGTGATTTAAACAAAAACCCGTTTTCCTTCGACAAAGAGATTAATTTTAATTTAATTTCTTCAACTTCTATGTATTAAATTTAAAAAAATGGATTCCGTATTTGGAATTAGTGGGTCCAAATTATGTTAATAGGATACTTTTTATTTTTGGGAATTATGAATAGTAACTACAGTAAATTTTATTTACCATAGTTAAAGGTAAATCCGGTAATTAAGGGTAAATATAATATTATAAAATTACCCTAACACATGCCAAAATTCTATTGGATGGCTAAACGTATACTCATATCACCTATGGGTCAGATTATATTCATTTTATGGACTTTTGACCATGAAAATAATTTAATTATTATTAAAACCAAAGAAAGTGACAATATGTCACTCTCTTAAATCTTATAAGTATAATAATTTTAATTTAGTGATAAACATCATAAAACATCGAAAATGAATAGTCTACAGAAATCTAATAAAATTATCTACATCATGAGAATTTATTTAGAATTTTTTGGGATAAAATAATTGCAATTAATAGTGATACATTAATGATGCAGAAATTATTTATTAGTGAAAAATCAATAATATAGTTTTTATTGAAAATGTAATACATATCAAAAGGACCAAAAATCTGCACAAAACTTATTATTAGTGTATATATAAACCCTAATCATCCACTGGACGAATTGTTGACCATTTGGATCCTTATTAAGGAAATTATGACACTTATATTATTTTATTTTAATTGAAGCCAAAGTTGTCACCTTCATAATTTAATACATATAACAATTTAAATATTGTAATTTTAAGATGATAAATTCGAGTAAAAGTTTTATTGTGAAAGGTAATATATTTATCTTCATCATAGGATTTTATTTTTAATTTTTATGCAATAAATTAGTTTATTAAATAATTATACAAAAATGTTGTAGTAATTATATTATAAAGAAATAAACCAAATAAATGGTTTTTAAAAATAATAAAATAACTATTATATGAACTATTTAATGTGCTCCACTAATTTTCTAGATACATTAACCTTTTATGAATCTATTAAAGCTTTTAGTTCGAACGTATCTTCTGTATATATTTTATTTAGATTCAAATAAATAAATAGTGTCCAAATTGACACTATTGTTATTTTATAAAAATAACATATTATAAAATTGTTTAAAAATCACAAAATTATTTAAAAATTATAAATTTATATTTATATGGTATAAAAATGTTATTAAATATCCAATTATGGACAATTCACAACAAATAAGTATTTTTTGTTATAATTTAAAATTTAGAATGTTATTACCATAAATAAAATTAAATTGATTAAATAAGGATAAATCAAGTTGATAATGTTTAAAATAAATTCCTAACATGTCTAAATTTGATTAGTTGATGATATTACAACCCTATCCCATATAATCTTCGGATATGAGTCATTTATGGAGGTTTTTAAGTGGGGTTAGATTTATTATAAATTAATATTTTTAAGAATTCCAAAGGTGCCCCTCTCCTCCCTTATAAAAGGGCACCTCCTCCCTCTCCTCCTCACACCAATTTGAGCCCTCATGCTCGGCCAACCCCTGCACATTTCACATCCCCACTTCCCTAGAAACATCCCAGAGGTCCTGGTCTTCATCAAATACCGATTTTAGTTCCCTAAGAGGAGGTCTCAAAGAGGCGCTTCATAGAAGAGGAGGTTCAGACACTTACAAAGCAAATCAGACCTAAGGTAAGGGATAATGTAGCAATCTCAATTATTTTATATCCGAGATTACTTATACATACTAATTTAATGGTTTTATTTCTATCATCCATGTCAATGTTTTATAAAAGTGTTTTCATGAATGTTTAATTTCCTTTTTACCCATTTTTGACTTTTACTACATTGTATGTAATGAATCATTCTTTTGTTTATGTTACGATGTACTTTTTTGACTTTTCCAGCAAAAGTACGAGAAGAACGTTTTTTTAACTTATACTGCACAAACAGATTTTTACGGTTTTATAAAGACATATTTTCATGAAGCTTCCTCAAAAATATTTCATAACTATTTTCAACAAAATCTCCTTATTTTAAAATTGCATGATATTTTGTGAAAAGAAATTAATTTTGAAGAAGAAATGATATTTCCCTAAAGAATTCATTTCAAGTGTTTTATCAAAACCATTCTTCCATCTAAGATGACTTTATTTCATATGTGTATGTTTCAAGTATAATGTCTCTATGATTTACATGGTTTCACTTTTCTTATTATGATATTATATCCATTTCTTTTATATGGATTATGTGATGATGGAATGATATTTATGAAACCCATTTTATTCTTTGGGTTATGATGAATGATTTATATTTATGTTGTGGAACAAGTAAGAATGATTTCATTATGAGATGGGTGGGACCTATATCTCCCTCCAATGGATTGGGTAAAGATTTATATCTCATGAGATATACATGGATGGAACGGCAGGTTAAACCGGTTCAGTAAAACAGGACTGAAACGAGGAGTGAACTTGATTCAGAAAGGGACATTGTCCACTAAGATGGTCATGGGAGCAATGCCTTGGCTACTATGGAAATCATATCATGTGTTTAATGGTTTCCACAATTACATGTTTTATTCCCATGATATTTTATCATGATTTATGTTCCATTATGATCTATGCCTTATGTACTTCCATGTTTTAGGTCGTTGCTCAAGATTTTTAATTTTCATGTTTTTTTAAGTTAAAATATATATGGTATGTTTTATTTTATCCATGCTTACCCTTGTTGAGAATTTGAGCTCACCCTTTTTATGTTTTCTTTTCCCCTAAAATTAAATGAAATATTTTAGGTAAGGAAACAAAAATGGGAAGATCTTTATGGGAGATGTTGAAGATCTTTCACCACGATTAGATGATTATGTTCAAATTTTCAAAATACACTAAACTATCACGGTCCTTGTGTGTCTGTTTTTGTTATGTACTAAATATTCCGCAAAAGTAGTTTGATGTCTGTGTACGTCAAGCTTTGGGTCTCTACAATGAAGATACAGTTTCTCCAAATCCTCTCAACAAGCAACCCGTAAACAAAAAGGGTTTTGGTCTTATTTTATTATTATGCCAACAGTTTGAAAAACAGGTTAAGAAACGAAGCATTAATTTGGTGAATTAATGGTAACGACTTAACTGTCCATTTAAAAGGGGCGTTAAGAGTTTTAGAAAACACTCCAGTTGACTTTCATTAAAGAGGAGTTTTTGTGGGTGAGTTACTTTGTGGAAAAGAAATTGTGGGGCTCGTGTGGGACCCACATCACAAATATCCTACCAATTGGGTAGGATATTTTGGGTTCCACCCTATCTGCTTCAACTCAGCTTATGCAGCTTTAAGTGGCTTTAAGTGGCTTTAAATGAAACAAAATAAAGTTGTCGCACCACTTTATTTTATTTTCTTCACTTAACCCCAAAAATTAAAAACCACACCCGAGCAAACGCAACTCCGGAAGAGGCATTTCTAAGAAAATACCGGCGCTGCGATTCCATCGGTTCCCTTGGAATTCGATTTCGAGCACCGATTCAATAGTTAGAAAAAACACGCTCGTTCGTTCCCGAAACGTACCCGAGCCAAACTTCAGAAAATGATTCCGGGCACACCGGGCCTCGAAATCACATTCCGTCAGAAACTGCGTTCTTGAAAAGTTCCAAAGAAAATTAAGAAAAACATTTCCTTGAATTTTATGGGTGTTTACATGCAAACATTTCCCATACCAGAATGGAAAATGGGAGAAAATCACCATGAACTTTGTCATCAGACTTCTGAGGACATCCAAAGGCAACAATGCAATCTAGGTTATTGTGGATCATCTTAAAAAGACTCCACACTTAATTTATATTTTTGAGGATTTCTCATTGGATCAACTGGAACGAATATATATCAGGGAAGTGGTAAGGTTTCATGGAGTACCACTATCAATTGTGTCTGACTGAGATCCAAGATCCACCTATATGTTTTGGAAGAGTCTTCAACATGCTTTGAATACTGAACTGAACTTCAGTATGACCTATCATCCTCAAACTGATGGCTAATATGAGTGGACTATCCAAACACTTGATGACATGTTGAGAGCATGCTCAATGGACGTTAAAGGAGGATGGGATCAACATCTTCCACTGGTTGAATTCTCCTTCAACAACACTGTCCACTCAAGCATCCAAATGGATCCATATGAAGCCCTGTATTGGAAAAGGTACAGAACACCGGCATGTTTATGATGGGGTCAGTGAAAGTAAGCTGCATAGACCGTAAATGGTCGATAAGATTGTAGAGAAGTTGAAAACCATTCAGCAGTATATCAACGTAGCCCAGAGTCAACAGAAGAGTTTTTCAGATAACCGTCGATGAGACCTTGAGTTTACAGTTGGAGACATGGTGTTTCTACGCTTATCTCCATTGAAGAAGGTCATGAGGTTTAGAAAGAATGGGAAGTTAAGTCCAAGGTACATCAGCCCCTTCAAGATTCTTGATCATGTTGGGGATGTGGCCTATTGACTAGAACTTCCACCTACCATGGCCAAAGTACATGATATATTTCATGTATCCCTATTATGGAAGTACATATCGGACCCTTCACATGTACTCTCTTCTGAGTTGGTACAGTTGGAGGATGATCTTTCTGATGAGGAGCAACGAGTGAAGATCCTAGATCGTAGAGAAAAATTTCTATGAAATAAGAAAATTCCCCTCGTCAAGGTGTTGTGGTGAAACCAAAAGTTTGAAGAAGAGACTTGGGAATCGAATGAAATGATGAAGCTGAGTTACCCACATCTATTTTAGTGTGGGAAAAGTAATTTTCGAGGGAGAAATTTCTTAAGGGTGTACTATTGTAATGACCCAATGATTCATTAATAAAAATCTCTCTTAATCTAATTAAATGAATCCTTATGTAAAATTTTCATATAAAATGTCAATTTCTTTGGTTTTATGTTAAGAATTGGGACCATTGATTTTATATGTGTTGAACATTGATCACATGATTAGTATAAATATAGGCATTTAGCAAACCCAATTTACTCAGAAAAAGGAAGTGATGGCCTCATCCAGTATAATTGCTCCAAACGAAGCCCATTTGTCGGAGCTTGGAAAAGAGGTGGCATATTTGGGATTATCTCTTGACCAAGCCCAAGATGAGCTTCATTATTTCAAGCTCGAATGGGACTGTCTACGGGAAAAGTTGAAGTTGATAAAGATTACCACTCGAGCTATGTTATCTAAGCCACCCCAAGAGTCTGTCACAATCGCACACCTTACCCTTAGGTCTTATGCGGCTGTTTAAGTGGTCATGTTACAAATCTGTAGTACTCTATTCATGTACATTATTTTTTTATATAATAATTAATATACTTTCTTGTTATTATTGATACATTGTAAATGGGTTTTAAAGTACAAATAGTGATTTTAGTTATTATTTAATTAAGAAATCTATTTTATTAAGTTATGGTATATTTGAATTAAATAATATTTTAATAAAATATTATTATTATTATTAAATTAATTTTATTATATACTAATTATCATTTAATTTTTAGAATGCAATCGTAATTTTTATTAAGGTTTGAAAGCCATTTTTTTATCAAAAATCGTGAATTTTCGATAAATGTTGGTTTGTATTTTAAAAGTGAAAATTAACATATTTAGAAAATTAATTAGAGAAAATAAATGTTATTTCTGGAATCAGGACATCGAAATTATCCAACGGTGATTTTTTCATAATTTTCTGAGACAGTCAAATTTTCGGGTAAAAATTAAACACTGTTTAAATATATAATGTGTTTTATGACATCATAATGACCCAATAGTGATGTAATAAAATACATAAGATTTATTTTCGTCCAATATATGTTTTAAAATTAAAATAATGTGATTTTGGGTTTTTTTTAATTACTATTCAAATCATTAATGAACCCTTCAAGACTTATTAAACACCTTGCATTTTAAAATTGTTTTCCGTGGGAGTGTTACTCACCTCCACATAATCAACCCCATTATTTTAAGATTTTCGGACTGTGGACATATAAAATATTGTTTTACTCTTCCCTTTTCCAAAAACCATGGGCAAAAACCATGATCTGATTTGTGTATTGGATTGGTTTAATGTAAGGAGTCCCAAACCTATATAATAAAAAATTCACTCACCTTTCCTATATAAACCCACCCTAGATCCCACTTCCTCCTCACTCAAAGCCTTTTGCGTTCATCAAACCGCTGACCTACTCTCTCTAGAATCCTCCCAAGGTTCCCCAAGCTCCCAAGAAGCCTCTCTCAAGCCTCTCTCAAGCCTTTGGAAGCATACATCCAAGTAAGGGTTTTTCTTCCTTTCACATTTTTGTCCAATTTTCATAATATTGTTATGCCCTTTTAATTTCAATAATAAATGCTGGGATATGGTTTTCACCTCCCCCATACTACCCTCTTATTGTTTTAATGATTGTATAACCCTTTCTCTCTCATTAAATGCATCCCATGTACACCTGTTACTATGCCGAAATTTCGAAAGGAACTTCTCTCTCCTCGTTTACATTCAAGAAATACTTTTGTATCATGTATCTAAATTCCATCACAATTGTTAGGAAATGTATTTATATTACCCCCTTAATTTCCATATTATATAGATATGATGAGACATCCCTTTCTCTCTCATCAACCATTTATTTTGAATTCTTATATCACGCTGTTACGCTGCCGAAATTGCACCGATTTTCTAAGCCAACGCCATTGTGTAGTGAATATCATTCCCATTTCTCTGTCATGGTTATTCACCATTATGCACATTTTCTTATTTATTATAGAGCTTAATTTATCAATTCCACATTCCTTTATCATGGAATTAATGATTATTTTTATGAATCCATGTTTTATGATCCATGTGGAACACTAATGCATGATATGAAATGTTTTAAGAAGGATGTGCCATTATAGCACTCAATGCATTGGGTAAAGTATAGTATCATGATATATCATGTGCAATCTGTGTTGGATCATGATAATTCAAGTGCAACGAGGGTTTACTAATGCTTCATATTCTATGAGGATTTACTCATTCTCTATGTGAAATGAGCCTTGGCTCATGCTAATTTCATGTTAAGTGTTGTTGCCACATTCCCATGTTATGATTTTAAAGCTTTATCATGCCTTTATGTTCATGTTTCTCTTATTCAATATTTATATTCCTATTTTCTAACATGTATTGTACTCTTCATGTATTACATGTTTATTCCTTTACTGGGATTTATAGCTCACCCCTTTTCTTATGCATGTCCTCATGTTATCCCATGCAATGCTATGTACGAGGGAATGCAGTGGTCATGTAAAGGATGTTTCCAATAAAGATGTGGTACTTCATGTCTTAAGTGGTTATGTAATGATCCTAATCCCCAATGACACTAGAACTCTCGATCATCCATGTTGTATCAAGTGAATGTTTTATGTAATAAATCTTTTCTAAGTTTGTAATAAAAGTAGTGTTATCATACCCCTTCCCGACGGACACCACCCTAGACACCCCCAACCCCCTTGGACTGACCCCAACCCCATAGACTATCCCTACCCCCTGGACACCCCTCCCCACCCCTGTGGACAGCCCCCACCCCCGTGGACTACCCGCCCACCCCCTTGGACACACTTACCCCATGGACAGCCCCCATCCCCCAGGTAGCCTACCCCTGGACACCACCCGACCATCTAGACAACCCCAACCCCTGGTCACACCCACCCCCAGGGATACTCCCCCCCCCCTCGGATAACCCCACCACCGGAAACCCCCTACCCCATTAGATAGCCCCCCAACCTCCTGGACGACACCCACCCCCTTGACACCACCCTACTATCTGGACACCCCCACCCCCTGGACACCACCTACCCCCTTAGACTTCCCCCAACCCCTGGATGTCCCCCACCCCCCTGCCCACCCCCACACCACATGAAACCACCACTCACCCCCCTGAACACCCCCACCTATGGACACACCTACCCCCTTGTAAAGTTACCCCAACCCCCTGGACACCACCCAAAACCCCTGGAAACCACCCCACCCCCCTGGACCCCACCCCTGGACTCCCCCAGCCCCATGAATAGCCCCCACCCCCAAGACACAACTTACCCCCTTGGACAACCACCCCAACCCTTTGAACAGCTCCAACCCCCTGAATTCTAAATTGAATTATTTTTTTAATTATATTATGAATTATCTGTTAATTGTGTATGGGTATACTTGTTGTTTGGGTATACTTATTTTATGTGTATAATTTATTTAATTACCTTATGAATTATGTGTTAATTCATTATGTGAGTAGAGGTAATTAAATACATATTTGGATGTATTCAAAATCAAATATGAATTATGTATTTTATGAATTGAATATGAATTCATACAGAATAATGTTTGTATTCTGCAGGTATTGTGAAATTTTTAGGAATTCTGCATAGGGAAGGAAGGCCTGCTAGTGGAAGCTGGTGGAAGCACTGCAGCTGCACAGGGAGAGGCCTGCATTCTGATGTAGGTATATAAAGGCCATGCCAATGATCTACAACTATTGGAATATCTGTAAAAATAGATTTTATACAAAATATTTTATGTAAACAGTTGGTAATAGTATATACCAATGGATTACAAAACGTTGGAATAATTATTTTTACTTGATATTTAGCAATATTTACTAATGTTTTGTGGGAAACTATTGGTAAAATCCTATAACAACTATTTTTAAACCATTGGTATCGATAAGATTTTTGATATTACCAATAGTTTTAAACCATTGGTAAACATTTATACCAACATATTCAATGAACAGTTGGTATATACTCAATTGTTCAGACATATTCCAACCAATCTCATTGAAACACTATGATATATCTATCCTCAAGGCTCAAGACCCAATTTTTGTTCAGCCTTTACCAATTGTTTTAAACCGTTGAAAAAGATGAGGTTTCTAGTAGTGCTTGTCAGACTTTATTTCGATAATAGTTTCTAGAGTTGAAAATGGAAATGGTAAGAATTCACTAGTCCATGGGTTCATAAGTCCATCACATGAAAAATAATTTTCATGATATATTCATCAATTTTATAAATAACTCATACTTTTTAATTGGAAACGTAAAATTTGGTTTTGAAAAATGAACAACATTATAATCCATGACATAGTATGTCATTCATACGCATGAGTAACATTTCTAGTTTTTGTTGATCATTATAGAAATAAGGTAATTATCATTAAATATTTCCAGAATGATCATGATATTTTCAAAATCATCATAATTATTTACATTTACATATATATATATATACCATAAAAGTGATATAATGGATAAATACGAGTCACCCCACATTGTGGTGGTGATTGTTCACATGGACACATAAATGACATTATCATTTTATGAACATGGATGTAAGTATTTAATTGACATATAATTATATCATAATTATTAATTTGTCATTAATATCACATATAAATATTAATTCTTCCAATATAACGATTCTTAATAGACAATATTTGGAAATGAACTAAATCTGCTGGTGGAGGTCATAATTCACACGTACACACGAATGATTAACTCCATTCCCATTTGATTAAAGCAGGGATGGATTTAGGGGTTGACATTAGCATAATAACAACTCAGTATACTGAGGATACTTGATTTATTCTATCATTATGGTTGAACGATATTCGTGGACATGGCAGAAGAAACAAAATAGAGTCACATAAAGAAAACATTACCTCTTATCCAGCTGATAACCATTGATGAACACCTAAAAACCTCTATGAAGATTGGAATGCCAAAAATTAGGTTTAAAAAAATTGGGAGGAATTATTGGATGATACATTGATACATATTAGATGAACTAAAAATCTTTTGTTGTGTGAGTAATAGAGAGGGATTGTTGCCTTTTTATAAGAAAGGGGAAGGGCACAGTTGGAAATTATTAAAATATTTAATTAATATAAATTATTTTTTACTCTAAGTAGGTAAAACATGAGATATGGTGAGGTTAATATGGTCATATATGAATATACTCTCATATAATTCCTTTTAGACATTTATTGAGTTTATTCTAATCCTTATCCTTTTGATTTACCCTTAATTATTATTTTTAAATATTAAAAGTGGCAACATAATTTTAACTGTAATGAATATATTAATATTAATTACATGGGTTAGATTTACCATAATTGAAAACTAAATGAACTTTTAGAACATATAATAATAAATATATGATTTTATAATATTTTTAGTATTTTTAAATAATTAAATAAATTAATATTTTTATAAAATATCAATTTTTTCAATTTTTACACTATTTAAATTATTGAATTTAAATAAAATCCAATCAGAGAGATAACATCAAAAAAACAATTAAATAGTCATAATAACATGTCATATTTATCTATAAAATATGTGTATGAATAAAATTATGAAAATTATTATTTATTTTATTATTTATCATAACTTTTATTTGAATCGATTATTAATGAAGCAGTCACTACATCAACACCATGTCATAATAAAATTTATTCATTTAATCTCCAAAAACTAAAAATAAAATACCATGATGTTGGAAATATATTTATATATCTAATTTATATTCATATTCTATTTTATTATATATACAACCCCCCCTAAAAATTCATAAGTAAATGGATATATGTATATGTTATATTTCCCGTTACATTAACGTAATTATTATAAATGTTATTTTATCACCCTGGTGGCTCCCAAACGCCAAACGTTCATCATAAGTATTGTTTTGGCCTCCCAAGACTTATAAAATAATATTTATACAATTTTATGGTGGTTTAATATTAGTATAATATTATTTTTACCCATATTTTCTGAATTTAAATTTTGACCATGGTATCTAAAAATAAATACTCATTTACTACTCATAATATATCAAAATAAAAGGTACCTAATTACATAATATAAACCGTATGATTACAAATATAGAATCTATTTTTCCAAATTTGAAACACTAAAGATGAATTGATTAACTTAAAATAAATTCTCATTGGAAATACTATAGAAAGAGTTTTTATGAAATTAAAACTATCAAAATATTGACATGTGTTTATGTATAATAAGAATGTGAAATTACATCCTATGAAAAAAATGGATTAAATGATAATGAAATAATAAAATTAAAATATAAAATAGTTGAAAAGGTAATGTTTTTATATAAATAAATTAGATAAAAAGACATTTTTAACTAAAAATGTGTCACTTTTCACTATTCATTAAAAAATGAACTTTTTTTGAAAATTAATAAAAGTTAATCCATAGTAAACATTGATGCTCTTCTTATATTGATGAAATTTATTTTTTCAGATAAAATATAAAAAATTCAATACAATATATTTAAAAAGGTTTTTCCATCATAAGATAACAAAATTTCCATTTAAATATATTATAGTATTTAATGTTTAAAAGTGGATTCATTCTCATTTTAAGAATATAAAATTTATTGGATAAATATAAAAAAATTTATAAATTTTTTTTAAAATAATAAAATATTTAATTCTATTCATTCCCACCAATATAAATTGTATACATTAATTAACATTTCATATAATAATATTATTTTTGTATTATTTTTCAGTATAACTTTGTGTTGTGTACATCAAAATATTTAAGAGATACTTGTTGTTGCGTGTTATGTATGTTATCATACATTGTGTCCCCTTTAAACTAAAATTAATCTTAAATTCCAAAATATTAATATATATGAAAATATATTTTTTTATAAATACCTGAGATGTTAAAATTATACATGAGAAAACATCTAACATGTTTTGTTTTTATATTTAATGGTTCTCCCTTCATTGAAAAAAAAATAGAAATATAACTTGGAGTAACTCGTATAATCTTATACCCATAATTGTGCCATTAATATAATTTATCATCATAACACCTAAATAAAAATAAAAAAAAATCTTGTTATCTACACCGTCAACTACCCAATCATACTAAATTTATAACAATTATCGTCATATATGGAAACATTTCATTGTATTGTTACTCATTAAAGTTATGACAACACAACAATCCATCTATTCTATCAACTTTAAGGAGAACTAAATACACATTATCATCAAATATAATTTCAAATCATCCTTACAATGGAAATCTCATATGTTATCACACAATGCGTCAATACTCTATTATAAAAAAAATGGTGAATTATCAATGATTTGAGATTATAATATAATAAATTGTATTTTCATTTAAAAAACCAAACAATATAGACCATTTTATTTTTATGATATAGCTGTAAAACATATCAATGACAGTTTAATGAATTAAAATTCATATAAATAGTACAATATATCAATTAATATTTTATTAAAGCACCATATCCATTAACTATGAAGGATCATATTCCAAAAGAATTGTTTAAAAATTGTTACATTTTAATTTTATTAAAATAATTGGAATTGAAATAAATTTCATATAAAAATTAAGATAATAATTTGAATGAATGTAAAATCTAGAATGACACTTATTTTTAGGGGTATTATAATAATTTAATGTTTAATGTTCAAATTATAATAATAAAAATATACTATGATTGTTTTTTTCATTGCTGGTCTTGTAAGTGTAACATAAAAATTCCAAATACAATACATTGTATCTTATATTAGGAATATAAATATACAAATAAACAACATGTTTTATATAATGAAAGGTAATTTAATTACATATATTGATTAGAATAATTTTTTTTATTAAAATATTTTTTAAATAGATATATAGATAGCTCAATTATTTTAATATATAATATAATTTTTCATTAATTATTGAAATGTAAAATCATATAAATTTCATGGAAAAATGTTTTTAATTTAAGAATAGTCAATTAAAAATTAGTTAATGCTTTTTTTTTGAAATAACTATTGATATTGAATCGTTAGATAAACATGAAAAATATACTCTGTGTATACATATTGTATTTTGACATTATTATTATTTTTAAATTATTTAATAAATAATATAAATTATATAATAACTAAAATGGTTATATTAATTAGTCAGTGGTATATTGATATACTAAAATCAATTTTCAAAACAAAAAACATTGTTTTTAAAACAGTAAATTTTATTTTAAATTTTTTATAATAATTTTTTATTTATTATATTATTGAATTTTTATAATGTAATAAAAAATAAATTATATATCATTTCTTTAAAATATAAATATTAAAAATAATATTTCAAATATCAAATACAACTATTTAAATCCATGGGAAATAAAAGTCTATTGAATTTTTTGAACTATTAGATACTATTTATTGTTATAATATATATTTTAAACCATTTTAATAAACAATCATATGTTATAGGTTAAGATACTTGAGTCTTAATAATTACTTCTAGATATTGTTTAGATATAATTGTCGAAACATGGTTTAGACGAATACTTACAGATAATAAATCCTTATGAAAATGCATATAAAATTATTGAGAATATAATAGAATGGTTACTGTAATTTAAATTGTTTTTGAATAAAATTGAGTGAATTATATACCTTATTATATTTCAGAGTATTAATTATGGACTAATTGTTATATGTAACTGTTTTGGAATGTATTCTAATAGATTGAATTTATAATATGTCAAAATCTATACTCAATGTCTATAATTTCGTTCATAAAAAACATATTAATTTTTCAGGAATGATGTAACAACCCAAGCTTCCATGGTACATTTCCCATTGAATAATGCAATAGATTACATTGTAGGAAACTTGGAGTTTTTGCAAACCACAATCGATCAAACTAGCCGTCATGAATTGTAATTCTGAATTTTTTAAATTTTATAAATTATAATTTTCATAATTGAATAAAATTTTATATTCAGAATATCAAAATTATCTTAGGGTGATATTTTTGTATTTTTTGAAAACTGTCAATTTTGGATGAATAGTGAAAAACACTAAGTTATTGTTTAAAAATGAAATTTTTATTTGAATAATTTGTTATTTTATTTAAATTTATTTTTGGTGAAAGAAGGTACATAATACTTATATATGTTCAATGTAATTCCTAGGAGTAATTTTATAATAATATTATATATATATAATATTATTGAACTTTTTACCATCTTTAACCTACCTTCTATGTGCATTTGCAAATTTTCATAAAACAAAATTTTACCACTTCTGTAAAATTAAATTCAAAAATCCAAGAGACGCAGTTGAAATTAGCATGTAAAATGTGGTTCAATAGGATGAATTTTTTTGGTGAATAGTAACATCTTACTATTATTTACCTCGTTTAAAAGTAAATAGGGTAATTAAAGGTAATAAATGATATTATAATTACCCTAAAACAAATCCAAATTAAATTTGATAAGTGTATTTCAACCAAAGTAATCCTTTGGAATAAAAATGATCCTTTTGATCCACATGTATTATACGAGGAAATTTGTTATTATTTTATTTTAAAACGAGTTAAAAGTGTTAAATTAAAATTTTAATAACTAAAAAAAATTATATAGGGTCATACAAAAGATAAATTTGAATAAAAATATTCATTAAAAAGATAAAAATATTTCCTACTTACGGATTTTTATTTATAATTATTAGAAATTAAATAATTAAATTTATTTATGACATAATAATGATGCAGTAATTACC
Source organism: Viscum album (assembly GCA_963277665.1). NCBI lineage: Eukaryota > Viridiplantae > Streptophyta > Magnoliopsida > Santalales > Viscaceae > Viscum > Viscum album. Next base: position 1,701,653,093 of record OY728121.1, on the reverse strand, counting down.
ATATTAATGAATGATTAAAATAATTAATAGTATGAATATCGAAATAAATGTAAATTCAGACTTATTGTAAGGACCCGGCCTTCGAGTGCCCATAGCTTGTTCTATTGAGACATGATGTATCAAAATTATATTTCAAACATTTATAAGTATTACATCATGTCCCATTATTATAGAGGTTTGTGAGGTTCTAGTTCTGAGAAACCAGCAGTTTCTGAAAACTTCTGTAGTAAAAACACATACATGAAAATTTTGAAAACAAAAACGTAGGGTGAGAAGTGTATGCCCAGTAAGGGGTTTTTTTTAAAAAAATTGTAATTAAACATTCCTTACTGAAAATAGAATAGTATTTTTAAAAATAAACATAAACATTGGAAAAATAATTATCTTGGAATAAAGAATCCTAACAACATAACATCTAATCATGATCAGAGTACGCAGTTCCAATTAGGGAAATAAAATGCATGTATAATACATGACCATTAACAACATGCAGGGTTATGGATACTACTAGAAAGGCAGTTCTGAGTGCACAAGACATAATAAAAAATGTTGTAATAATGAATATAACTGGTGCACATATCATGATGGCCATATCAATAATGTTTCTCATGTAATAACAGAAAGCTGTTGTTAAATGGATCAAGTCCAAAACTACTGAGACATATCATGTCATTTCATTATTTCTTTTCCGCATACAGAAGGCTCGGAACCAAGGGCATCATACTAGTCAGAAAATTCCATGGTTGGTTATTTACTAAAACATTAATAGGAGGGTATAATTCCAGACTGTGTGAAGGTCTCATGACAATACCATAATCATCTATGTCTAGGAATTTCTCATCAATCATCTATGTCCATGAATTTCACCTGAATCGTAATTGTTGTCCAGCCTTGTGTCGTGACACTGTTTTGTCTCATGAGACCTACCGATGCATCGAGGGAATATAGTGGGGCCCACCCATGACATAATCATTCCAATACAATCCACTTATGTCTTAGGGGGTTATGTATCCAAGGAGTCTCATACCTCTTTGGATACCTGTTTTAATGTGATGTTATTTGGGGTGTCCCATACCACTCCAAAAAAGGTTTCTTAGATTCTTTATTATTATTTGGAGTTCATCAATCAAATAAAAATATGAAATGACATTTACTAAAGAAATAAATGTTATAAATATGACATTATAACATGCATTGAACCTTCTACAGAATGATAGTAAGCATATATGGCATGCATGTTTTTAGTAATTATCCTACTTGACAAGATAATCACTAGAGTATAAAAAAAATAATAGAATTTTCCAAATGAGATGATAAATGACATCTAAATGTAAATGGAACACTTAAAGAAAATACATGAAATTAATTATTGTGATAAACATGACTTTTGAACATTCAATTTAATCATAACCATATTAACCACTAATAATCACTCCAGTAACATTAAAATTAAATAATTAATGGTTACTACATGATGACATAAACCCATAAATTCTTATTCCTTTACATTAAAATAGGGCGAAGAACATTATTTCAAAATATAAATTACATTGGGGGTATATTCCCGGATGACTTCTTTAATTGAATTGGCTTAATAGTGAAACATACATATTGGCTTAGAAACTACCAAAATTATTAAAATCTTACATGTATCAAAGTATAAACTAAGTCCTGATAATTATTAATTGAAAATAGGGTTTTTGAAATTAAACCTATAAATACTTTTTTTACATAAGCATATATACAAAAAGTGAACATATGGGTTTTTACACAATTTAATACAAGTCCATTAAATTCTTTAAGATCTGAATATTTATGAGCATTAATTAATTACTTAACTGAAAACAAAACCCATATAAGGTCTATTATATAAGTAACCATATGTACATAAATATATAATAACTAAGGTTTTTGTACTATAAAAATAATTACATTTAATCCCAAAACATAGTTCGCATCTAAAATATTATTTTAAGATTAGTATTTATCTCTTAAAAATTATAATTGAATTGTATTGGAAAATATATGTAAATTATTATATAATTATACATATATATACAATGTTTCCAAAAAATGATTTTTCATATTAAATGTAGACTAAAAAAGAACCTTTATAATTCGTAGTATAACATACTGAATTATTTGGAAACCATAAAAATAGATATGGATTGAGATTATCTATATATGTGTATAAAACCAAAAATATATTTGTGTTTTTATAAGATATATGATAGAATCTTTTCACAACTAAACATACATAAACTACCTGAGTTTACAAACCATGAACAATATCCCTGGAAAAATTGAAGGTGATATTGTCCCAACATGTTCATGAATGTAACATACTATAACCTATCTATATATATGTATATATATATAAAAACATAAACATAAAAATTGATTTCCATGAGAAATAAAAACTGAAAATATCCTAAACCAAATCTAAGATCATCAAAATAGTAAATAAGAACTTAATTTCAGGGTTTTTAATAGGGATCAAAACGTTTATATACATATATATACAAACTGTATAATCATTTATATACTTATGTAAAGAAACTCATTTCCACTCCAATTAATAAGAAATATCATATGAAAAGCATGAAACCTTAAATGTAGAGGGTGTGTAGAGGGTATTAGGGTTTTAAAAACAGAAATCAATATTGTATGCCTATATATATATATAATATTTTTAATATTATAAAGGTATATAAGTCTAGTTCAATGTAAACTAGAATAAAAAAACACTCTTACTTCTGGTATTAGGAGATCCTGGAGGAGATGGGGAGGTCCGTTATGCTCTCGCAGCGCTTCGGGATGGCGTACCAAGGTTCAATTGTCCGGTTTATCGAGGGAAAAGGATGGGAGACTTAAGGAGAGGTGAGACCTGATACTTGCATGTGCAAGGTCCTACCAAGATACATTAGGGTGCGCAAAATAGTTGAGGTCTTGCGGGAGGAAGGTAGGCCGGCTGTGGAAGACGGCGAAGTGATAGTGATGGAGGACAACCCATTGGTGCAGTGCACAATGCGGAGAAGAAAGCAGAGCCGCGGAGAAGAATGTAGCACATGAGGAAGAGGAAAAGGAAGGACAGCCAGGATCTCCCTTAACTGGATAAAATGGCCTTGGGGAGTGAAAGAGTCGATCGATCGGTTTAAAAAAAGATGAGTTTTAAGGATTTGATCGCCCGGGGAGATCGACGGCTATGGGGAAGCATGGGGCGATCACGCAGACGACTGAGATGAAGTGCGAGATTGGACAGACGTCTCAGATCATGTGTCACTGAAACTTTTCCATCCCACATCGAAACGGGATGAGCATTGGGCACTTATTATAATCCTTAGAGCTCCTGCCTCATGGAAATAACACAGGCACACACTCCACGGGGCCTTATACACGGGCCCCTTACGAGATTCGGCCCACCATTACACCCTGAGCACCGTGGGCCTCAGACACAAGCATGTGCTTGCGCGTTGGTACCTAGCGCGAGCTATGCTCAGGATCAGGTTCTCCTCTAAGCATGTACTCGAGACACCCCTGGTTTCCACCTTGGGTTTCTAGTGGATTGGAATTGACCTTGTGGGATTGGCCTCAAGGCTTCCCTCGATGGTTCCCTTATATTTTTTTAGAAAAAAAAATTAGATAAACATTTACATATGAATGAAATAAGTGCATCTATTTAAACATATATGTTATTTAAAACTGTGAGTATCTATAAACATAAGTAAAAATATCTAATGAAAAAATTATCAATTTAATTCATTCATATTAAACTATTCAAAAGTGTAATGGTTTTATAAAACATGGATTCATAGTATAAAATACTTCTAGGTTGAAAACATAGTTTCATTTAGTTAAAAAAATATAACATTATGGTATCAAAAATACATCTGAATAATACTTATTAAAGGTATGTTGGTTCCATACTTATAAACTACCCTCTTTAGGAGTCATAAAATTTATATTATTTAATGGGTATTTTAAATTACAAGGTTTTGAACTATATAAATAAAAATTATTTTTTTGAAAAAAAAACAATTTTCAAAAAAGTATTCTTTTATTTTAAAACTATGAAATTTAAAGACATTATTTAATAACATAAAATAAAATTATAAAAGATTATAAAAACCATGTTTTTCATAAAGATGATAAACATGAATACTTTAAAACTCAACCGTTATGAAATTTAATGACTCCACTGGCTATAATTATAGCTGTTGAGCTTCCAACAACTATATAAGGTAATGGTCGAATAGGTTCCCTATAAAACCAAGACTTGGGTGTCATAGTTTCATAGGGAGGAGACTGGTTCTCATCATCTCATTGGTACTCAGCACAGCCACGGTGTCACTAGCTATTTTGATGCTCAAGATGGGTCCTGATAATCTATATTATGATGTTTGGATTGTTTTTATCTTCACTAGACTTCTAGTGATCTTACTAGGGTTTTTATTTGGAATTTATGATTAGTGAGATTTCCTTGTAAACTCAGTATGTTGTAAGACACTTTGGTGTTATGTTCTTAAGTAAATTTTTTTGTATTTTATCTTTTATATTCTGTTTGGTTAAAAGGAGAAAACTTTAATGGAATCAAACACACGTTTGATATTTATAAGGTTTTGAAATATTCAGGGTGTTACATTATTCCCCCTTTCAAAGAATTGTGTCCTCACAATTCTATTCATAAATTAAAAAAGAAAACCCCCAGAAGATCCTCATCACAAAAATGAAAGATTTAGCTCGGTCAATGGAATACCCAGGTTGTTACTCAATTCCTCTACTTTACTTTCCTAGATACACCTTGACCAGTTTGTCTTGAAATCCTGCCCATGTGTTCTACACACAGGCTTCCATAGGGAGTCTTGTGCGGTAATAATGTCATGGATGTCCAAATAGACATATTTTCCATTGCTCTGTTGGAATACACCGTGCTCAAGATATTCCATTGGAACCATGCGATTAGATAGACTGAGGTTTAGAATCTAGTACATGAATGCTGCTCTGCGGTTCCCATATTGAGCAGCTACCAGGAAACATGCTCTGGCAGAAAAATTCTGTGCCAGAGTGAAACATTGAAAATGACATTCGATGTATCATTCCCACTACCTATAATGAGGAAGTTGGGTATTGGCGATAAGGTAGAATACATGGACTTCCCATTGATAGGAACAAATAATTTCATGGCTGTTGGAAAAATCAATCATTCGTTGACATGATCCTCGCAGATGGAGGAAAGAGAGATAGTCCACAGTGCATGCCCTGATTAATATTTTCTCCAAAATTTCGTTGGGCATGGATGAGATATTTGTTTTTCCATCCATCTGAAAATAAAATCGTAATAATTAACTTAAAATTTCAAATAAGGTATTTACCGGAAAGGAAAACAAATAATATTTAAATTCACACAAGATTATACATCAGTGCTTGAGTTTCCTTTAATGACCTACTATACAAACTCCACATAGATAATAAAAACTTCCAAACTCCTCAAACCAAATAAAAGATGAGCATTAAGGGTTAAATTAATGGAGAAACATGTGACGTCTCTTGAGTGTAGCATGAGGGGTATGACGTTGGGAAACATAAACACACACTTGTTTCCTGTAAGACAGTCGGGTGGACTCATATTCTAACATCCTGAAGTCCAACAATTAGCCCCAGAAGCCATAGTTCAAAATATGAAAAAGGTAGGCCGCTTGGAGGTGTCTGGATGCAGCAGCTTCATGAAAAGGGTTAAGGATCATAGTGCCAAATTCATCACCTGCCGTGAATACTTGGAAAAGTCCCTCAAATTACCTTCCCCGATGTGAATATTAGGGGAATTGGGTCATCACCATAAGGAGGTAATACATTCCCAAACCCCGGTGTAGATTAAGCACCAGAGGTGAGTATGAAACAGCCTACAGGTGCTTGAATGACATGCAGATTTGGGCATAATTAAGAAAGTTCTCTTGGCTATCTAGAGACACAATGGTATCTAAGGCCTCAGTGGGAAGTGACAGAAGATTGGTAGGTATGTTTCCATCCACCATCTGAAAGTTACAATATAATTACTTAGTGACAATTAGTTAAATATTTATACTACCTAGTTTTCTACAGTTATCAGAACCTATCCTCTGATATCAAGTATAAGGACCCGGCCTCCGAGTGCCCAGAGCCAGATCCATTGAGACATGATGTATCAAAATTATATTTCAAACATTTACAAGAATTACATCATGTCCCATTATTAGAGTGGTTCATGAGGTTCAAGTAATGGGAAACCAGCTACTTCTTAAAACTTATTTAGTAAAAACTCATACCTGAAAATTCTTAAAATAAAAAATTAGGGTGAGAAAAGCATGCCTATGTAGGGGGTTTTAGAAAAAATTCAAAAATAAACATTCTTTACTGAAAATAAAATAGTAGTCTTGAAAATAAAATTAAACAATGGAAAACTAATTATCTTGGAATAAAGAAGACTAAGAACATAACATCTAATCATGATCAAAGTACGTAGTTCCAGTTAGAGAAATAAAATGCATCTATAATACATGACCATTAACAACATGTAGGGTTATGCATACTACTAGAAATGCAGTTCTGAGTGCACAAGACATAATCAAAAATGCTATAATAATGAATATAACCAGTGCACATATCATGATGTCCATATCCATATCCTTTCACATGTAATAACATAAAGCTGTTATTAAATTGATCAAGTCCAAAACTACTGAGTCATATCATGTCATTCCATTAATTCTTCTGCGCATACAAAAGGCTCTGAACCAGGTATATCATACTAGTTGAAAAATACCATGGTTGGTCATTTACTAAATCATTAAAATGAGGGTATAATGCTAGAGTGTGTCAAGGTCTCGTGCCAAGACCATAATCATCTATGTCCTGGAATTTCACCTGAACCGTCTTTGTCTAGGAATTTCACATGAACCGTAACTGTTGTTAGGCCGTGTGATGTGACACTGATTTGTCTCATGAGACCTACTAATGCATCGAGGGGCTATAGTGGGTCCCACCTGTCACATAATTAGTCAAATAAAATCCTATTATGTCGTAGGGGGATATGTATCCAAGGCGTATCATTCCTCTTTGGATAACCGTTTTAAAGTGATGTTATTTGGGTTGTCCCATACCACTCCAAATAACGGTTTCATAGATTCTTTATTATTATATGGTGTTCATCATCAAATAAAAATAAGAAATGACATTTACTAAAGAAATACATGCATTAAATATAACAATATAACATGCATTTAACATTCTACAGAATGATAGTAAGCATATATGGCATGCATGATTTTAGAAATTATCCTACTTTACAAGATAATCATTATAGTATTAAAAATAATAGAATTTTCCACAAGAGATGATAAATGACAACTACATGTACAAAGAACACTTAAAGAAAATACATGAAATTAATTATTGTGATAAACATGACTTTTGAACTTGAAATTTAATCATAACCAGATTGACCAATAATAATAACTGTGGCAGGATTAACATAAAATAATGAATGGTTACTACATGATGACATAAACCGATAAATTATTAGTCCTTAACTTTAAAACAGGATGATTCACGTTATTTTAAAATATAAATTACATCTATAGTATATGCCAAAGTGACTTCTCTAATTGAACAGGCTTACTAGTGCAACATACATATTGGCTTAGAAACCACCAAAATTATTAAAATCTTACATGTATCAAATTATAAACTAAGTCCCGATAATTATTAATTGAAAATATGGTTTTGGAAATTAAACCTATAAATACTTTGTTTTACATAACCATATATATGCAAAGTGCACATATGGGTTTTAGACAATTTAATCAAAGTCCATTAAATTCCTTAAGATCTGAATATTTCTAATATAAATTAATTACTTGACTGAAAACGAAACCCATTAAAGGTATAATATATAAGTAACCATAGGTACATAAATATATAAAAACTAAGGTTTTTGTACTATAAACATAATTACATTTAAACCCAAAACCTAGTTCACATGTAAAATATTATTTTAAGATTAGTATGTATCTCTTAAAATTAATAATTGAATTGTATTGGAAAACATATATATATGATTATATAATTATATATATATATATATACAGTGTTTGCAAAAAGGGATTTTTCAAATTAAAAGTAGACTAAAAAACAACCTTTATAATTCTTAGTATAACATACTGAATTATTTGGAAACCTTAAAAATAGATATGGATTGAGATTATGTATATATGTGTATACAAATGAAAATATATATGTATTTTTATAATAAATATGATATAATATTTTCACAACTAATCATACATAAACTACAAGAGATTAAAAACCACGAACAATATCCCTGATAAAATGGAAGGTGATACTATCCCAAAAAGTTCATGCATGGAACATATTTTAACCTATATATATATATGTATATATATATTTATAAACATAAATGTAAACATTTATTTTCATGAGAAATAAAAACTACAAACATCCTAAACCAAATCTAAGATCCTCAAAAAAGTAAATAATAATGGAATTTCAGAGTTTTCAACATGGATCAAAACGTTTAAATAAATATATATACAAACTGTATAAACATATATATAGTTATGTAAAAAAATCATTTTCACTAAAAATAACAAGAACTGTCGTTTGAAAAGCTTGAAACCTTAAATGTAGAAGATGTGTATAGGGTTCTAGGGTTTTAAAAACCGAAAACAAGATTGTACGCCCGTATATATATATAATCTATATAATTTTATAAACTAATATAAGACTATTTCAACGTAAACTAGAATGAAAAATGACCCTAAATTATAGTATTTGGAGAGCCTGGAAATGATGGGGAGGTCCATGGTGCTCTTGCAGCGCTTCGGGATGGAGTACCAAGGTGCAACCGTCCGGTTTACTGAGGGAAAAGGATGAGATACTTAACGAGTGGGGAGACCCGACACTTGTATGTGAAAGGTCTTACGAAGAGACTTTGGGGTGTGAAAAATATATGAGGGCCTGCGGGAGGAAGGTAGGCCGACTTTGGAAAAGGGGGAAGTGAAACTGATGGTGGAAGACCCACTGGTGCAGTGCACGCCGTGGGGAGGACAACAGCGCCGTAGAGAAGAATGTGACGCGGGAGGAAGAGGAAAAGGACGGACGATCAGGATCTCCCTTCATTGGATCAGATGGCCATGGGGAGTGAGGGATTCGATCAATTGGTTTAAAAAATGATGAGCGGTCAAGATTAGATCACCTGGGGAGATAGACAGCTAAGGGGAAGTGCGGGGAGATCGCACGAATGGCTTAGAAGATGCGTGAGATGCGACAGAGGACTCAGATCGCGTTTCACCAAAAAATTTCCATCCCACATCGAAACGGGATGAGCTTTGGGTGCGTCTTATAAGCCTCATCGCTCCTGCCTCATGCCAATAACACACACACACACACACACACCATACACGGGGCCTTATACATGGGCCCCTCGCGGGTTTTGGCCCACCTTTACACATTGTGCATCGCGCGCCTTAGACACGGGCATGTGCATGCGCGCTGGTAGCTAGCGCGAGCTATGCTCAGGCTTGGGCTCTCCTCTACAAACATACTTGAGACACCCCTGGTCACCACCTTGGGTGTCTAGGGGACTGGCCTTGACCAATAGGGTTGGCCTCAAGGCTGCCCTCGGTGGTTCCCTTATATTTAAAAAAAATATTGATAAACATTTACATTTGAAAACAATATGTACATCTATTTTGACATATATGTTATTTAAAACAGTGAGTATCTATAAACAAAAGTTAAAATAATTAATGAAAACATTAACAATTGAATTTATTCCTGTTAAACTATTAAAAATTGTAATGGTTTTATAAAACTTGGATTCATAGTATAATATACTTTTTATTTTGAAAGCATTGTTTCATTTAGTTAAAAAAAACATAACATTAGGGTATCAAAAATACATCAATATAAAACTTATTAAAGGTATGTTGGTTACATACTTATAAAATACCCTCTTTAGGAGTCATAACTTTTATATTATTTAAAGGATATTTTAAATTACTAGGTTTTGAACTATGTAAATAAATATTATGGTTTGTAAAAACAACTAGGTTCATAAAAGAATTCTTTTCTATAAAAAATATGACATTTAAAGACATAATTTCAAAAAATTTAATATAATTATAAATGAATTATAAAAACCATGTTTTTCATAATGAAGATAAACATCATTACTTTAAAACTCAACCGTTATGAAATTTAAAGACTCCACCAGCTATAATTATAGCCTATGAGCTTCCGAAGACTATATGACGTAATGGTCGAATAGGTTCCCTATGAAACCAACACATGGGGGTGTCTTAGTATCATAGGGAGGAGAATGGTTCTCATCATCCCATTAATACTCAGCATGGCTGCGGTAGCACTAACTATTTGGATGCTCTTTATGGGTCATGATGATCCATATTTTGATGTTGGGATTGTTTTTATCTTGGGAAAACTTCCAGTGATCTTTTTAGGGATTTTATTAGGAATTTATGGTTAGTGATATTTCCTTGTAAACTCAGTATGTGGTAAGACACTTCAGTGTTAAGTTCATAAATAAAAATTTCAGTGTTTTATCTTTTATATTATTTTTGGTTAAAAGAATAAAACTTTAATGGCATCAAACACACATTCTCTATTTATAAGGTTTTGAAATATTTGTGGTGTTACACTTATGATGAATTAAACTAATTTTATAGGTTTTCATGACATTTTTGGGATTAATAAATAATTTTTTTGATGTCATAATGTTTTTCTGAATTTCACAAAAACAAAATACAAAATAGTGTCCAAATATACATAAATTAGTTTTTAAAACAAACACTATATTATTAATTGATATAATATTTCTAAAAGTCAATGTTTCAGAAAATGGACATAGATAGGGTTATATATATAAATTTTGGACCACTTGGGGTTCTCTTGGATTTTTAATGTCTGTTTATTAACAAGTTTTTTATAATAATACAAGAGTACATGGTAAAAGTAAAAATATTTAACTGACAGTTAAATCTAAATGATAAGGTCAATATGGTGACTTAAACATGTATAAAATCAATTGGTTGAGAGTTTTCCAACCCATCCCTACCTTATCCTCGAAATAAAATAGTTTAGAGGAATTATAAACTGAATAAGATTGTATAATTAAATAATATTTCTAGATTTTCCAAAACTGACCCTCACATATCTTATAAAAGGTTACTTCCCCTTCTCTCAAAACAACACCTCCAAAGCCTTTTGACTCGGCCAAAACCTACTCAAATATTCTCCCAACTACCATCACTTATACCTAGATTCCTTACAATGATTAGATAGCCATCCTAGAAATCCCTGTTGATCAAATCAAAAAGGAATCACGAGAAGAAGATGTAATAATTTCCCCACCTCTATCAAAGATATTTTCTTCTTCCACGTTCTCCATGTTTGTTGTTTCTATACCATAATAATATCTCTAGTACCTTATACGTACAATGATTTTTTTATAAATTGGGTACAACCTTATTCATTATTCTATCCATCCAATGAATGAAAAGTCACCATACATGTGTGCGTACGTCTTACCGTCTCCACATCATTGTGTAGTATGTTATTCATTCACAACATTATTTGGATGGGTATAATAATGTGTATAACTGATGTAAATAATAAATATATCATGTTTTTTATTCATTATATATGATATACCATACTATTACATATGATTTGACCATTAATATAATGATATTCTTGCTCGTGCGTACGTATGGATTACCGTCTACACTAACGTGATGAGATTCATTCCACATCCAAATAATTCAAGAATAATTTTTCATTTAATGATTATTTATAATGTTTAAGAGCATAATATAATTTTTTATGTGAATCAAATACATCCTATCAATAACAAACAACACTTACGTAACAAAACATATAAATGAAAATGAATCATTTAACACCTGAAACAATGATACTAATGAAATATTTTTAACAATAAAATATTAGAAGATCGTATATGATATCATATTTATTTATTCGGATCTTTTATAAATTTAAAAAAATTCTTTAACAGTTATATTGGAGTTTATAATACCCTTGATCAATGAACGGTTAAAGGTAAGGATTAATTTTACAATCTCTTCATTATTTGATGTTGTTTATAAATGAGTATCTACTGGGACCACATTATAATACACTTCTTTGTTTCATAAAAATATATATCAAGACACTTTTACTATTTCCTAGAATATGGTTTAAAATCATTTCTACCCTTGTTTGAATTTTATAAAATTTATATAAAGGAATCTTTCTGTCATTTCCCAAACAAGGACCTTTACAAACTTTTGAACAAAATTAAGGAAAGAATTTTTTTTAACTTATACATTGAGTGAAACAATTTTCTGCCATTATAAAAACTTTTAAGGTTCCATTACATGGTCATAAGAATATTTTCAAAAAAAAAATTTATAATTATGTGACTTTTAAATGATTACAAAATAGAAAAACATATATGTCTCAAATATTTTTTATTTCATCCATGTCAACATCCTTTAATGGATTCTACACATGTTTGATGTTGATTTATTATTATACAATCTTAAATATTGTATTTAAGGTTTAGTAATATGTTTGACTAAGGATGTGTTATTTTTATACCATTAATTTTTTATGGTTAAAGTATTAACATTTCAAATTATAGTTTTAATACGAATGTTTATGTTATATTTCAACTATTTAATATGTGTAATGCATTAGACTTAGTAAGTGATGGGTGGAGCCCGCTATAAGTCCCCAATTCATTGGTAGGACTCATGAGACAAACTAGGGTCTTGGACCTAGACCATGACCAAATATTATTTGTAGTATTGGCATGAGGCCTTGACTATGTGGTTATGATGTCTGGAATTATGCATTCCATCATTATGAAATTTACTATTGATATTACATGTGATTATTCGACTAGTATAATGTCCATGTAAATAAGTAAATGGAATTATATGATTAACATTTACATATTATACTGATGTTTAGGTTTAAAATGCTTATGTTTTAGTCATATACATTGCCTTAAATATTTATTCTTATTTATGAATGTTTCTGCTATATTGTTATCCTTACAGAGCATCTGAGGTCACCCCTTTCTGAGGTTTTATTTTTTCCAGGACTTGAAGAATTATATTAATATTAACCAGAATGAATATGATAAGGGATATCAGAGTGTTCAATATGGGACACAATGTTTTTTATTTCATTATGTAATGTAAAGATTTTGTATATAACTAGTTCTACCAAGGATACTAAACTTATCAATCATTTGGGTATGATTCCTTATATCATGCCAATGTTATGTAATAATGTACAAACTATGGGAAACAACGGTAAGGGAATTATAGTTGGTATCATAAGATGTTTAGTACAATCCTTTGATGTTAGATTTAGAAAAACTCTGATTAGAGAACATTACCCTAAGATAGACATTGATGAATAATATAGAAGAACATCCTAGAATTTTGGTAATGAAGTGATTTTGTGATTTTTCCATGAAATACATTGCTATCTAGATCTAATCAAGTAGAGGTGGAATTGGAACAGATATAGCTAGTAGTGAAAACTCCAAAAAGGAGTTTCGGGCTTGACTCGGGGTATCCTAGTACATGATAACGGGCCTTGTTGCACTGTTGGTTATGAAACTACTGGGGGACATCATTACGATAATTCAAATTTTCATTACAAACCATTATGAAGGATTTATGAGTAATTAACTCATAAAAGAGAAAAATTTAACGATTATTGATTATATCCATAAATGGTTCAATTTATGTTAAGTTATTTACATGATTGGTATTATTTTTTTTGATATATAAACATATCCATTGTATGCCATTATTTAGAAATTTTACCTAGTAGAAAGAATAGAAAATGTATCAATTCACGTAATCAATGAATGGATTTCCCTCCAATTCAAGATAACTACAATGTATCTGGTGATGCCACATGTTCTGATCAGTTTATCACTATAATGGGACAACTCACTCCAGTTATGAACAATAACTTTACCCGTATAGAGCACACTTCCCCACAATTTAGAGGATCAATGTTATACTACTTAATGAGGAAACAAACTCCAACATTTAATGGGACTACAAATCCATTTTTTTTGATCAATGGATAGGTTCGTTAGGGAATATATTTCATGCTTTCAGGAGTATTGATAGGGAAAAGTTAGTCATGGAAGTTTATCGCCTCATGAGAGATTCAGATCAATGGTGGCCATTAATTACAAACACTAAGGAGGATGAAGAAGTATCAAATATGGAATGGACAGAGTTTAAAGACATTTTCATAGAAATATAAATTCCCCTGTGACCATCTAACAGATATGGAAAGATAATTTATGAGTCTGAGGTAGAAGGAGGATGAGAATTTCGCAAATTTTGAGGCTAACATTATTAGGTTAGAAAGGCATACAGTAGATTATATATGTACCCAATGGTGTTGGAATGATCAATTTTTGATGGGTTGAAACCACTTATATGTCGAGAAATAGTCCTAAAATCCTTCTCATCTTTTTAAGATATTGTCTCATGTTCCATCATGACAGAAAAAAAAATCGCTAATTCATTCGACAGAAAAATAAATCAAGAGATGAAGATATCATCTGAAAAATATAGAAATTGTAATATGGGGAAGAAGGTAAAACATGAATTTCCATCATGCAGTAAATGTGGCAAGAAACAACTCAGTTCTTTCTTGAAGGGAATGAGAGTCTATAACATGTGTGGTGAAAATGGTCAGCAAGCTCATGATTACATGGGAATGAATGAGGATTTCAATGATGAATGCTACTATTTTAGTGAAATGTGGCATTATGCAAAAGAATATTGTAAGCGTCAGGGAAACATACCAAAGAAAAGTTCAGTATAAAAAAAGAACATGTTTCCCTTACCTCACATTGATAATTTATTTGATCAAATTCGTAGAGCTCAATACATTTCAATGATTGACATTTTATCTGGATATCATCTGTTGTGCAAGAAGAAGGAAGACATTCTATATACAACTTTTCGTACTAGGTATGTGCATTATGATTTTGCAGTGATGACTTTTTGTCTAACTAATGATCCCTCCGTCTTCATGGATCTAATGAATAGTGTTTTCATGGAATATATTATTGAATTTGCTATTGTATTTATTGATAATTTCATGGTATACTCCAAAAGCTATTAAGATAGTGAAAATCACTTGCTCAGTATTCTAAAAACTCTTAGATGATATGAAGAATATGGGATGTTTAGCATGTGTGAATTCTAGATTCATGAGAATTATTTTCTTGAGAATATTATATCTGTGGATATAATATCTGTTGATTGTTCTATGAAAATCAAAATACATTAATGGCCATCACCGATGAGTAAAACTGAGGTATGTAATATTATTTGTTTATCAGGTTATTGTCAGTGTTTCATACAGGATATTTCCCAATTGGATTAACCATTAACCAAAATCCCATGTAAAGGGGTTAAATTTGTTAGGACAAAAGAGTCTGAATAATGTTTGGAAGAAATGAATTGAATATTAGTAAATTCTTCTTTCTTAACTATACCATTGGGGAATGATGGGTTTGATATATATAGGGATGTTTCACAGGAAAGACTTGGTTCTGTCCTTATATAGAATTATAGAGTTAATTCCAATGAATCACAACATCTACAAATTTATGAACAAAAATATCCCACTCATGATCTTGAGTTATAAGCAGTAATATATTCCTTGATGATATGGAGACACTATATCTATGGTGAAAAAATTCAGATATTTACTGATCAAATGATTTTGAAGTATATTTTTTCACAGAAAAAACTCAACATGAGGCAATGCCGATGTCTTGAAATACTCAAAGACTATGATTAAAATATTCACTACCACCCAGTGAAGAAAAATAAGGTGGAATATGCTTTGAGCAGAAAGGATCATGGAGTTTTGAATAAGATGAGCGTTAAAAGGGATGCTATGTTCATGGATCTAGTAAAGATAGATATGGGAATAATCATGTATGGTTAAACATAAATAATTTTTCAAATGGTTTCCAATCCATATTTACATGAAGGGATAAAATTTTCTCAAACTGATGAAGAGGTGTTTCAAAAGAAAATTATAGCTCTGAATGATAGGTGATTGATTGACTTCGTATCTGAAGGGGGAATTTTGATATTTGGGAAATGACATTTTTTCCCTGATATTCCTGATCTAAAAATGGAATTCTTGGATGATGCTCATAGCTCCAATTTCCCAATACACCCTCATATCTCTAATATGTATAGATATTTGAAGGATCATTTTTTTAGGACCACATGAAGTGGGAGATTGCTGATTACATATCCAGATGTATGGTTTGTAAATAAGTTAAGGCTAGAAGGAAACATCCTGGAAGAGTCATGCAACTGCATCCCATACTTGAGTAGAAGTGGGATGATATTATGATGGACTTTGTGATGGGGCTACCGAAGACTCATAGAAGGAATGATGCAATATGAGCTCTTGTTGATGGTCTTACAATGTCATCCCATTTTCATTTTATAAGAGAATATTTAGCACATGAACGTTTAACAAGCCTATAAATTAATGTTGTTGTAATACTTCATGGATTACCCCTATAGATAGTTTCCGATCGTGATCCCCATTTGACATCAAGTTTCTAGAAAAGTATTCTCATGTCTCTTGATACTAAACTTTATTTTATCATTTCCTACAACACTAAAACAAATGTGTAATTAGAACAGACTATTCCAACCATTGAAGACATGTTGAGATATTTCTCACATTACATTAAATGTATGTGGGATCAATATTTAACTCTTGTATAATTTTCATATAATAATAGAATCATTTATGTATTCATATGTAACCATATAAAGCGTTATATGGAAAGAGATTCTTCATGCCAACTTGTTGGGATGATGTTGGTGAATGAAAACTCATAGGACCAGAACTGGTGGAGGAATCAATGGAAATGATGAAGATTATCCAAACCCACATCAAAGAATCTAAAATTAGGGAAAATAGATATGCCGATGAAAAATGGAAGGATTTGGATGTTCAAGTAGGATATAGTGTTTTATTGAAGTTATCACCAAGGAAGGGTGTTATACGATTCTGTAAGAAGGGTAAATTTAGTACAAGGTACATTAGACCTTTCGAAATTCTAGAACGAATTGGAGTTGTATCTTATTAGTTGGAAATGCCTCCACGTCTCTCTAACATTATTGATGTGTTCCACATATATCTATTGAAATAATACATGACATACCCAACACATTTACTCACCTATGATGAAATTGAACTGGAACCCAATCTATATTATTGTGAGGAGCCTATCAGGATTCTTGATACCAGAGAACAAGTGCTGAGAAACCAAACGACTCGTCTAGATAAAGTTCTATGTTGAAACCAAAGGATTGAAGAGGCAATGTGGGATCTCGAGGAACATATGATGAAGAACCACCCAAATATTTTTATGCAGCAATATTCTAGAAATCTCAAGGACGAAATTATTTAAATGATGGTATAATGTAACAACCCAAGAATCCATGGTACATTTCACGACCCGTCCTCGGGGCCCGTGCCGTGACTACCCCATTCCCACCTTCCATACGCCAGGGGCAGGAGACTAGCAAAAAGGCGTAATTACTTGTAGAAAGGGATGGCATTGCCTTTGTAAAGTAAACAAACACCACAGAGAAAGAAAGAAGAAGTAAACACTAAGTAAAACAGTTACAAAAGTAAGTGAAGAAAAGTAAGTGGTCCAGTATACAAACCCAAACTGAAAGTAAAGTACAACTGGAAAGGGAAAACAACAACTGAAAGTAAAGCCGCAGCCTTGAGCTATCCACTAGAAGTCTCACCTGAAGGGTGAGTACAGATATCCTCCACAGCTCCTCGGGTCCTGTCATCCGCTCCGAGTACGTCCTACCCAGTGATCCACCTCTGGGTACCGACCTGCTCCGCAAGCCCCAACTGCGATCAGCGCTGTCCGTCGTCTGCAACCAACACAACGTTGTGTAGGCATAACCCATGCAGGGGTGAGTATAAGCTACTCAGTAGGGACTCTGATACCCCCTGAAGGTCTCCCAGAATCCACAAAGGATAATCCAAAAAGGAAAGATACAATCACGAAATAACATCCGACACTACTTAGGTATATTCCCATACATATACCTAAGTCATCAATTCCAGTTCGGCTCCAACTTCTGAGCTCAAGTACAACCCAGTCCACATAGAAAATCAAAACCCAGTCTACACAGGAAAGAAAAACGTAATCCACACATGATCGCACAACAAAATCCACATAGGAAAGAAAAAAAGGATTCATCTCACACAGGTATACTTCTTCGTAAGACGATAGAGATGATCAGATATTGTCACTGATTCATCTAAGCCGTCGGACCCACACATGATCGATAGGTACTAACCCCCGTAATGACCCACAAAGGATCGATAGGTAACTAACCCGCATAATGAACCACATAGGATCGATAGGTAACTAACCCCCGCGATGACCCACACAGGATTGATAGGTAACTAAACCCCGCAATGACCCACACATGATTGGACCCACACAGGATCTGTAGGCGCTGGCCCACACAGGACCGTTGAGCACTGACCCACACAAGATCTGACCCACACAGGATCAGTAGCACTGATCCATGTAGGATCGTTGAGTGCTGTAGTCGTCGCGGTCAAATCCACGAAGGATTTCTGCACAGTCGTCATCGTCGTCGCAGTCGCAGCCAGCTCTAGGGTTCTCGCACACAGCAAACTCATTCGGGAGGGTCCGCTCCACGAGCTGAAGGTCTGATACATCATCTGACACATAGTCCGGAGTTGATGTATCCAAAAGTTCTGTATCGTCAATAGGAACTCAACGCGACAGACGACGCGTCGATCGGACGCTCGGTCTGAGAGTTATTGGCTTTTTCGTTCCAGGGGCCCGGTTGGTTTTTAAGTCAAAACCAACCCGACCCTACTCCAACAGCATCCAAACCTCGAGCGGAGTAAGCCAAAAGGTTCGTCTCACTTATAAGAATCCAACAAAGTCGATGGCACATCAATCAGTCGTCCGAAACTCAAGTTATAAGCGTTTCCGCTCCGAGGGCCCGGTTTGATTCGTATACGAACCAACCCGGCCGAACACAAAGTACTCCGAAACATTGAGTGTAATATACCGAAACGACCGTCTCGATCCAAGGATCACATCGCAGCTGATGGTGTGTTGATCGGAGGTCCACAACCCACGATATGGGTAGAACACCGATGGAGGTTCGGTATTAGGGGGTTCGGGCCCGGTCCGACCCGACCCGATACCCTCTGGGTCAGCCCGAACCAGGATGACCCGTCCCGGGTCTGGGTCCGGAACGTATGGGCGCGGCCCAGCCTAGAGGGCGTGGCCAGGTGTGGCCTGGCATGGCCCAGCATGGCGTCCTGGTCTGGCGGACCGGCCAGAGCAGCCGACCCGGTGCGCTTGCGCCAACCAGGGGCTCAGCCGTTTGGCCGAGCGGATGAGGGGGGGGTGCCTGCCCCCCGTTTTGTAACTTCGGCCCCCTTGATGGGGCTGCTCAATATGGCCAGCCGGGGTTGTAACCCCCGGCCCATCCCCTGTCCGGTCGTCCCGCTCCGGCCGACTGGCTGTTGCCGCCACGGGACCGACAAGGCGGGTCCCCCTGCTCCAACGCTGGCACCCCGGAACCGGCCATCGGTTCCCCTGCTCCACCGTGGCCTGGAACCAGCCACAGCCTTGGTTCGTCCAGCGAGATGCGACGGCACCGTGCCCCTCCACCGCAGCCCCTCTTCGGTCGTGGTGCTTTTGTGGTTCTCCGACACGGTGCGACGACGCCACGTCTTTGGTTCGTCTTCAACGGCGCTGCGCTTCTCCACCTTCCCTTAATAATTACCGTGCAGTGCTTTGGAACCGCGTTCCCTTGCTCGTGCCGCATCAATATCAAACAACCAAAAAGGGGAGGAGAGTCGGCCATGTTCGTGTGGTCCGACCTCCTCCTGTTATTGAGATAACAGGCGGTTCAATTTGGTAGGAAGAAAATGATGGAAGTATCACAAAATAGAAATTCATAAAACCCCTACCTAGTCGAACACGTTGAGCGAGGGTTCGTCATGGAGATAATCATCGCAGAAGAAGACGTCGCGGAAGGAGGAAGCCGCGTAGCGGCGATGGCATCGCGTCATCGATCTCTGAGGAATCCGGCGCTCTTCGCGTTCTTCGTATTCTTCATCGAAGAGGAAGAAGTTCTTCAAGATCCTAAACTTTTCTCCCAAGACTCACACAACAAGCAATGAACCAAAATAAAATAAGTTCATCACTTATTTTATTAACATAACTTAAGCATTTGAATTTCAAACATTCAAAATTAAACTCACTTAATTAAATAACTGAAGTTATCAAATTAATAGTGAGTTGAAGGAGTTAGAGAATATGAAGGGGTGGGGTTCGTGTGGGCCCCACGACTCTCATAACCTCCAATGGGAAGTTGGGTGGTTACCCCAACATCCACTCAATGGATTTAACCACTTAGAAAAACAAATTTTTAGGTAAATTTTTATTTTAACTTCCACAACTTTTATTAACTTCTCACGTGTAAACGAAACTCCAAAAAAGGCGTTCCTAAGAAATTACCGGCGCTGCGAATCCATCGGTGACCTCAGAATCTGATTTCAAGCACCGGATCAAAATTAATGAATACCCGCTCGTTAGTTCACTAAACGTACCCACACTAAACTTCGGATAGAAATTCTGGGCACACCGGGCCTCAGAATCATGTGCTGTCAGAATCCGCGTTCTTGTAAAATCCCAAAGAAAATTAAGAAAAAAATTAACTTTAATTTTATGGGTCTTTACATTACTCCCACCTCAGGGCTTTACATCCATGTAAATATCCATCAAAAACTAGGGAAAAAAAAGTGGGTACTGTGCACGCATCTGAGCCTCCCGCCCCCCAAGTGATATCTTGGAGGTTCTCGTGCTGCCATCTGATGCACACTAGAGGAATCGACCATCCACGTAGGACCCGCTCCTTTCGATCCTTGATCTCCAATGGGACCACCGCATAAGTCACCCCATCATCAATGTTCAGCTCCCCATGTTCAATGATATGCTTTGGGTCGTACACGTATCTCCTCAGCTGAGATACATGGAAGACGTCGTGAACTCGTTGCAACTGATGTGGTAGAGCCAGGTGATAAGCCACCTCGCCAGTCCTGGTGAGGACCTGGAATGGTCTGATGAAGCATGAAGACAACTTTCCGCCTCTTCCAAATCTCTGTAATCCACGTCTAGGTGAGACACGCAAAAAGACGTGGTCAGAATCCGTGAACTCCAATGGCCTCCGCCTCCTGTCAGCATAAGACTTCTGCCGGCTCTGAGCTGTCCTCATCCGCTTCTGGATGACTTGGACCTTCTCCATCATGGCTTGGACCATCTCTGATCCCCCAAGTGCTGACTCCCTAGGGTCTGTCTAGCACATCGATGATCTGCAAGGTCGGTTGTACAACACCTCGTATGGTGCCATCCCGATGGTGGAGTGGTAGTTGTTGTTGTAACCAAACTCCACCAATGGTAGGTGGTCCTCCCAACTGTAATCAAAGTTGAGTACACATGCACGTAGCATGTCCTCGAGAGTCTGAATGGTCCTCTCCATCTGACCATATGTCTGAGGGTGAAAGGCGGTGCTCAGACGTAGCTGCGTCCCGAACGCCTCCTGCAACCCCTTATAAAGCCGGGAAGTAAAACGAGCATCTCGATCAGAGAGGATAGATGATGGAACACCATGAAGCTATACAATCTCCTGAACGTAGAGATGTCCCAAGCTCTCCACCGTTCCCTCCTCTCTGATGGGTATGAAGTGAGCCGACTTGGTGAGTCGGTCGACAATCACCCAAATGGAGTCGTGACCTCTGGAAGTGCATGGATGTCCAGTCACGAGGTACATAGATATGCCGTCACACTTCCACTCTGGGATCTCCAAGGGCTGTACCAAGCCTGATGGAATCTGTTGCTCTGCCTTCACCTATTGGCATGTGAGGCATCAAGAAACAAACTCTTCCACAAGAATAGTCTAAAAAGCGCTTGCCCATTAGATTGTGTCGCCACATATTCAGAGCGAAGACCACTGATGCTAACTCCAGGTCATTGGTAGTGTAGTTCTTCTCATTCTTCCTCAAATGACGTGATCCATAAGCGATCATGACCCACTCCTGCATCAGGACACATCCGAGTCTAGTCCCCGATGCATCGCAGTAAACTACGTACCCTATTCCCTTCTCTGGTAGCCTCAAGAAAGCTGCACTGGTTAAACTCTGTCTCAGCTCCTGGAATCTCTACTGACATCTATCTGACCACACAAAGGGTTGTACCTTCCTCCTTAACGTTCTGCAAAGTAGCAAAGATTTCTCATTTGCCGAAAAGGGAAATCTGGTCTCATCCCCTCAATGAACCACGTTCCATTCCTAATACAGTCAGTCCCGTCATGATTAGTTAATTCATGTCATGGATGACGTTGTAAGTCCTCAATGCTGCAACCAAGAGATCCAACTGTTACTCTCGCCTCCAAGGGCTGAGTCACACTATCGGCATCAGTGTGTGGTCACTGGGTCTCTTCCAGTGAGAATCTCAAAAGTGCGGGTCAAGTCAACAGTATTTACCGGTATCTCTTAGTATTATCATACAAAAGACGAGAAAGAAAACGTCACCAATGAACGTTTCTTTGATTACTTCAACTCAAAGTACAAGGACACAATGCAACACAAACAAAGAAGCTAGAGGAATTATGGTCAAGGGCCTTTGTGCCTGGAGCTAGTCCCACACTTGTCCACCCGCTTCTGGAGCTCCATGATCATAATCTGCATCTGCCTGAAGCGGTGCTCTCCCATGTGGACGGGGTGGAGCTCCTGGTGGTGGTGGTGGTAGAGCCTCAAAACGTCGTCGACCACCTACCGCTCGACCAGCTCCTCCACCTCATCTGCCTGCTCCTTGCGGACCGCCACGGTCGAACCTCTACATCTGCCTGGGTGGTTCCTCAACTGTCTGATGCTCCTCTACATGGCGGTTCGGGCAGTCACGAGCCAAGTGGCCCTGACCGCCGCATGCATAGAACTTCCACTTGTAAGACTGGCTCTGCTGCGTGTTCCCCACACCTCCGAGCCAGTATCCTGAGGTCGTCTGCCTAAGGGTCTGGTCTGTCTGGACCCATGAGTCATCCGTCGACTGCTTGTTGCAGAAGACTCTGCTACGTGTCGCCCTGCGGTAGGTCTCGCTACTGATGAAGGCTCTGCAAGGAAGCACTCGATCAGAAGGGCTCGCTCCAATACCCCTGACAGTGTCGGAATGCTGAGGGAGATTAGCGATGCCTGATCTCCTGCCTCAATCCCTGCTCAAAGGTCCAGGCCTGGAAAAATGGGTCCCGTACCATGTCTGTTGTGTAGCGCGAGAGATCGGTAAATCTTTCCGAGTACTAGGCGACCGTCGAGCTTCCCTACCGCAGCTGAAGAAGATCTTGGATGCTCACTGCACAGAGGGTGGCTAGAACATTCTCCAAGTGGAAGAGGCTCTCAAAGTCCATCCATAGGATAGATGCCTCGTCGTGCACCTGGAGCATCAACCTCCACCATATTCCTGCTGCCGCGTGCAGTAGGATCGCTGTGAGGATCACCATGAGGTCCGCTGGTGTCCTCACTAACCTGAAAACCCATAACACTACCTCCAGCCAATCCTCGGCTGCCTGAGGGTCTGTCTCCCCATGGAACCTAGGCGGTCACTAACGCTAAAACTCGTGAAGTGCACTAAGGTGACGTGCATTGTTAGTGGCTGGGGCTGGTAGCATCAGTGACTGTGCGGGTAGCGGTACCGCCGGTGCCTCTGATGTCAAAGGGCCTTGTACCGAGGCCTCCTCGCTCGGTGGTCTGTCATCACGCACAACTCTTGGAACCCTAGCTGGCTGCCATCGTGGGGCCATCCTGAAAAGAAACAGGTGTTCCGCGATTAAACAGTATACCTAGTGAGCTGACATAAAGTAATCACCAGGAAAATTTGAATCACACATGCATTCAATGTTTTCGGGTATTAAGTCGGAAATTAGAAGTTAGGGTCATGGTGTACGAATATGTCGGCCACCACACCAACACTGGACTCCCTAGATTGATAACCACAATCAATACTCTTAACACTATTACTTCACATAGAAAAATATCAGATTCCTGAGTTCTGCGGTAGAACCAATCTCCCCTGATACCAATTTATCACGACCCATCCCCGGGGCCCGTGATGTGACTACCCCAAGCCCACCTTCCATTGGCCAGGGGATGGTGACTAGCACCAAGGCATAATTCCTAGTAAGAAGGGAATACATTTCCTTGGTAAAGTAAAAAAACACCACAGAGCAAGCAAGCATAAGTAAACACAAAGTAAAAACTGTTACAAAATAAGTGCGGAAAAGTAAGTGGACTAGTATACAAACACAAACTGAAAGTAAAGTACAGCTGAAAAGGGAAAACAGCAACTGAAAGTAATGTCGCATCCTCGAGACGTCCACTGGAAGTTCCACCTGAAAGGTGAGTACAGATAGCCTCCAAAAATCCCCGTGTCCTATAGTCCGCTCCGAGTACGTCTTTCCCAGTGGTCCACCTCCGGGTACTGACCTGCTCTGCAAGCCTCAACCGTGATCAGCGTTGTCCGTCGTCTGCAACCAACACAACGTAGTGCGGGCATAGCCCTTGTAGGGGAGAGTATAAGCTACTCAGTAGGGACCCTGAGACCCCCGAAGGTCTCCCAGAATCCACAAAGGATAATCCAAAAAGTAAAGATACAATCACGAACTAACATTTGACACTACTTAGGTATATGCCCATACATATACCTAAGTCATCAATTCAAGTTCGGCTCCATCATCGGAGCTCAAGTACAACTCAGTCCACACAGGAAATCACAACCCATTCCACACAGGAAAGCAAAACATAATCCACACAGTATAGCACAACAAAATCCACATAGAAAAGAAAAAGAGGGTTCATCTCACAAACGTATACTTCTTCGTAATATGATAGAGATGATCAGATATTACCATTGATTCATCTAAGCCATCGGACACACACAGGATCGATAGGTACTAACCCCTGAAATGACCCACAAAGGATCGATAGGTAAATAACCCCTGCAATGAACCACACAAGATCGATATGTAACTAACACGCGCAATGAACCACATTGGATCGATAGGTAACTACCCCCGCAATGACCCACACAGGATCAGACCCACACAGGATCAGACCCACCCAGGATCTGTAGGCACTGGCCCACACAAGACAGTTGAGCGCTGACCCACATAGGATCTGACCCACACAGGATTGGTAGCACTGATCCGTGTAAGATCGCTGAGTGATGTAGTCGTCGCCGTCGAATCCAAGGAGTATTTCTGTACAGTCGTCATCGTCGTCGTAGTCGCAACCAGCTCTAGGGTTCCCGCACACAGCAAGCTCATTCGGGAGGGTCCGCTCCACGAGTCAAAGGGCTGATACATCAACTGACAGATAGTCCTGAGTTGATGTATCCAAAAGTTTTGTATCGTCCACAGGAACTCAACGTGACAGACGACGCGTCGATCGGACGCCCGGTCTGAGAGTTATTGGCTTTTTCGTTATAGGGGCTTGGTTGTGTTTTAAGTAAAAACCAACCCAAACGTACTCCAAATGCGTCCAAACCTCGAGTGGAGTAAGTAAAAAGGTCCGTCTCACTTAGAGGAATCCAACAAAGTCGACGGAACATCAATCAGACGTTCGGAACTCAAGTTATAAGCATTTCCGCTCCGGGGGCCCGGTTGCTTTCCTGTACGAACCACCCCGGACGAACCCCAAGTACTCCAAAATCTTGAGTATAATATACCAAAACGGCCGTCTCGAACCAACGATCACATCGCAGCTGACGGTGCGTCGATCGGAGGTCCGCAGCCCATGATATGGGCATAAGACCGATGGAGGTTCGGTATTAGGTGGTTCGGTCCTGGTCCGACCCAGCCTGATACCCTCTGGGTCAGCCCAAACCGGGTCAACCTGTCCCGGGTCTGGGTCCGGCCCACTTGGGCATGGCCCGGCCCGACCGGCGCGACCCGGCATGGCGGCCCGGTCTAGCGGACCTGCCAGGGCATCCAGCTCGGCGCGCTGGCGCCAGCTAGGGGCTTGGCCGTTTGGCCAAGCAGATGAGGGGGGGGGGGGCTGCCCCCCGTTTTATAACCGTAGCCCCCTTAATGGGGCCACTCAAGATGGCCAGGCGGGGGTTGTAAGCCCCAGCTCATCCCCTGTCCGGCCGGCCCACTCCGGCTGGCCGGCTGTTGCCGCCACAGAACCGGCAAGGCCGGTCACCCTACTCCGACGTCGGCGGCACGGAATCGGCCTTCTATTCCCCTGCTCCGCCGCGTCCCAGAACCGGCCGCGGCCTTGGTTCGTCCGGTGCGGCGCGACAGTGTCGTGCCCCTCCGCCGCGACCCCACTACGGCCTCAGTGCTTTTGTGGTTCTCTGGCGCGGCGCGACAGCGCCGCGTCTTTGGTTCGTCTTCAACGGCGCAGTGCGACGGCGCTGCGCTTCTCCACCTTCCCTTAATAATTCCCACGCGGTGCTTTGGCATCGCATTTCCTTGGTCGTGCTGCATCAATATCAAACAACTAAAAAGGGGAGGAGAGTCGTCCATGTTCGTGCGGTCCGACCTCCTCCCGTTATTGCGATAACAGGCGGTTCAATTTGGAAGGAAGAAAACAAAGGAAGTATCACGAAATAGAATCGCATAAAACCCCTACCTCATCGAAGATATTGAGCGAGGGTTCATCGCAGAGATTATCGTCATAAAAGAAGACGTCGCGGAAGGAGTAAGTCGCGTCGCGGGGATGGCGTCGCGTCGTCGATCTCTGAGGAATTCGATGCTCTTCGTGTTCTTCATGTTCTTCATCGAAGAGGTAGATGTTCTTCAAGCTCCTCAACTTTTCTCCCATGACTCTCACAATAAGAAAACAACCAAAATAGAATACGTTCATCAGTTATTTTATTAACATAACTTAAGCATTTTAATTTCAAACATTGAAAATTAAACTCACTTAATTAAATAACTTATGTTATCAAATTAATGGTGAGTTGAAGGAGTTAGAGAATATGAAGGGGTGGGGTTTGTGTGGGACCCACCACTCTCATAACCTCCCATGGGAAGTTGGGTGGTTACCCCAACTTCCACTCAATGGATTTATCCACTTAGAAAAAAAATTGTAGTTAAATTTTTATTTTAACTTCCACAATTTTTATCAACTTCTCACATGTAAACGAAACTCCGGAAAAGGTGTTCCTAAGAAATTACCGGCACTGTGAATCCATCAGTGCCCTCAGAATCCAATTCCAAGCACCGGTTCAAAAGTTAGGAAAACCCGCTCGTTCGTTCACTGAACGTACCCGAGCTAAACTTAGGATAGAAATTACGGGCACACCAGGCCTCGGAATCAAGTGCCGTCAGAAACCGCGTTCTTTAAAAATCCCAAAGAAAATTAAGTAAAATATTCCATTGAATTTTATGGGTCTTTATAGTACATTTCCCTTTTTATAATTCAATAGCTTGTCATGTGCACAACTTCGAGTTTTAACACACCACAACCAATCAAGCTAGCCATTATGAATATTAATAACCAGTTTTTAAAATTTTATAAACATTATTATTCACAATGGACTGAATTTTTGGATTCATAATATCAAAATTAGCATAGGGTGAATTTTTTGGTATTTATCTGAAAACTGTAAATGTTTTATGAATAATAAAAAACACTACATTATTGTTTAAAACCAAATTTTTATTTAAATAAATAGTTATTTTATTTAAATATATATTCTGTAAAAATATATACATAATACCTATATTTGTACAATTTAATTCATTGGAAACATTTTATAATAATATTATATATATAAAACTATATTCAACCCTTTACCGTCTCTTACCCACCATATAGGCCCATTTTCAAATTTGTATAAAATGAAATTTTACTACTTCTTTGAATTGAATTTCAAAAATCCAAGAGACACAATTGACATCATTAAGAAAAATTAAATTCAATAATATAAAAATAATCATTGATGAATAGTAACTTTTGAATTTTATTTTCCACGGTTAAAAGTAAATAGGGTAATTAAAGGTAAAAAATGATATTATATTTACACTAACACATGTCCTAATTATATTGTATATGTAAATTTTGACCAAAATCAACATTAGGAATAAAATATTATCCTTTTGATCCACATGTATTTGATTAGGACCTTTATTATTATTTTATTCAAAGAATAGTTAAAAGTGTTATATTCAATGTATAATAAGTCAAACATTTTTAATATAGTGTAATATAAAAGATAAATTAGACTATAAATATATTTTAGAAAGATAAAATTATTTCCTACAAAATGTTATTTTATTTTTTATTTTTATACAATAAATAATTAAATTTATTTATGAGACAATAATGATGCAGTAATTACCTTATTAATGAATGGTTAAAATAATTTATATTCAGAATATATAAATAAATATAAATTGATAATTCTGATGAATTCCAGTAATTTTATATCTGGATATAACATCTCAGGGTTTATTAAGTAATAGTTTTTCATAGTGATGAAGTTTTTATGACTCAGACAAAAACAAAATAGCAAATAGTGTCAAAATTGACATAAATGAGTTTTTTAAAAAATACTATATTATTTATTGATATAATATTTTTAAAAATATACGGTTCTAAAAAAGGACATAGATAAGGTTAGATATATCAATTATTAACCACTTTAGGATATATTTACTTTTTAGTTTATATTTATCAATCATTTATTATAATAATAAAACAATACATAGTAAAAGTTAAAATATTTAACTTAGAGTTAAATCTAAATGATAAGGTTATTATGGTGAACTAAACCTGTCTAAAACCTGTTTGTTGAATTATTTTAAACCCATACCCACCTTATCATAGAAATAAATCATTTTTAGCCATCATAAACCGAATATGATTGTATAATAAAATAATATTTAAGGCTTTTCCTAAAGTGACCCTCTCCTATCTTATAAAAGGGTACTTCTCCTTATCTAAAAATCACACCTCTAAAGCCATTTTTATCAGACAAAACCTACTCCAATAACCTACCACCAACACTATTTTAAACCTAGATTCCTTACATTAATCATAAATCCAACCTATGGAGCCCTATTGATCAACTCATAAAGGAAACACCTGAGGAAGAGGTAATAATTTCACCACCTCTTTGAATGTTATTTTCTTTTTCCACTACCTCTTTCATTGTTGTTTCCATATAGAAATAATAAATCCAGTACCTTATAAATATTTCGATGTTATTATAAATATGGTACAACCATATTCATTATTTTATCCATTCTATGAATGATAAGTCATCATACGTGCGTACATATGGCTTACTGTCTCCACGTCGTGGTGTAGTTTGTTATTCAAACACATAATTATTTAAATGGGTATAATAATGAGAATAACTGATATAAATAATAAATATAATTTATCAATTAATCTTTATTTCTGAAATACCATCCAACTACATATGATTTCTCCATCAATATAATGATATTTTAGCTCGTGCATACGTACAGATTACTATCTCCACGAACTTGATAAAATTCATTCCCCATCATAATAATTCAAGAATAATTTTCATTTTATTATTAGAAATAATGTCTATGAATTTAATATCATCTTATATGTTATTCAAATAAATCTTATTCTTAAAAAATGACTTACGTAAAAAAACACATAACGGAAAATGAATCAGTTAACACCCGAAATATTAATACTACCTAAATATTATTAACCAAGAAATTTTAGAAGATAATATACGATATCTTATTTATGTATGTAGATCTTGTATAATTTCATAATGATTATTCTACAATTATACATGAGGTTAACAGACCCTCGATGATGGAAAATTGAAATGTTAGGTTTAATTCTACAATCTCTTCATTATCTGAGGTTGTTTATACGTGAGTATCTCCTAGGACCTCTTTATCATTCACATTCATGTTTGTTAAAAATATATATCTAAAAAATTTTACTATTTCATATACTATGGTTTAATTTTATTTATACCCTTGTCTGAATTTTAGAAATATTTTATAAAGGAATATTTCTGTTGTTTTTCAAACAAGGTCCTTTTTGGCCTTTTTGACAAAATTAACGAAGGAATGTTTTTTAAACATATAAGGAATGTTTGGATATTTTCCGACATTTTAACACCTCCGAAGCTTCCTATACAAGATTATAATAATATTATTAAAATAAATGATTTCATTTTTAATTATGTGACTTTTAAATTATTTCAAAATAGAATGAAATATTTGTTTTAGATATTTTTGATTTCATATATGTCAACATTCATTGATGGATTTTACACATTTTTTATGTTGATTTGTTATGATATAATTTTCCATATTGTAATAATGGTTTTTTGATATGTTTGACTAGGGATGTGTTATTTTTATACCATTTATGGTTTATGGTTAAAGTATTAAGATTTCTTATTAAATTTTTAATACAAATTTTTTTATTATGTTTCATCCTTTTCATATGAGGAATGCATTGTAATTATTATGTTTTTGGTGGAGCCTGCTATAGCTCCTAGATACATCAGTAGTACTCATTAAAAAAACTAGTGTCTGGGAAAAAAGTTTTGAAAAAAATATTATTTTTAGTATTGGCATGAGTCCCTGACTATATGATTATGATGTCTGAAATTTTTCATTCCATAATTTTTAAATTGGATGGTGATATTATATGTGATTTTTCAACTAGTATAATATCCATGTGAATAAGTAAAGGAAATTTTTTATTTATCTTTTCCTTATTATTTTTATGTTTATGTTTAAAAGGATTCTTTTTTAGTCTTTTACATTGCCTTAAATATTTATGCTTATTTATGAACGTTTCCACTATATTGTTATCCTTACTAAGCTTCAGACATCACCCCTTTCATATGATTTATTTATTCCTTTAAGAGATGAATTATATTATGATTAACCTGTAAGAATAGGGTAAGGGGTATAAGAGTGTTCAAAATCGGACACAATTTTTCTTTTTTTAATTCATGATGTAATATAAACTTATGTATTTATGCAGTATATCCAAGGATACTAAACATATTAGTCTATCAGGACATGATGACATGTATCATGCTACAGTTGGGTTTAATGCATTGACTCTGGGTAACTAGGGTTGGGGCATAACAAATGATTCAATGATTATCACCCATTCATGTAAATTTAATTTGGTTCTGAAAAATATCCATTATAGTGTGTAATATATTATTTCACCTTAATAATTTGAAGCAACATTTGATTCATTCATGGGGAAGAAACCTCTATCATTCAATTGGTCCTTTAATCCATTATTTTAGTATAAATTTTATATCTCTGTATTAAAAATGATAATTGAATTGTGATATTTAGAAGTTATTATGGTTTTTAGTGTGATATATTTTCTTAAGGAAGACACAAATAAATTATGTTCATTGATTAATGAAACTTATGAGGTGAAAGCAATATATATTATAGAATGAATTTTTTCGGGAGATAATCCTTGAAATAGTTTTTACTATGAGTGAAATTATTTTATCTTGAAATAGAATTCAAAATTTCTAGGTAAAAATAATAGAAAAGATTATCTTTTTATATATATAACTACACATGGTTAGATAGACTTGTCATTTGTCAAAAATAAAATAAAAATAATCTTAATAATTTCATGGTTATTATAATCTCAAAAAATTTACACATGTGAGAAGATTGTTAACCAATCCAACAATAATGAGAAGGTGTTATCAATTTCCATTCATTTCAATAGTAACTAAATAATTAATGGGATAGATAAGAAAAATGTTAAAAAATTAGAATATGAGAGTAACAGAGTTATAAATTATATATCATGCAACAATTATTGGAGGACACACCTTTGGGGTTTACATAAATTGACAATATTATAACTAATATGTAAAGATATAGACTATCATTAGGATGAGTAAGGAGAATATATTAGAACAATCGATGTCCAATACTAAAACTACAATGAGGTATCAACTATTCTTTTAAATTCTTGACGTGTTAATGGAATCAAATTAAGGTATTTCCAAGGGGGAATAATCAAGATTTAAAAATTAATATTAATTAATTTAAATGTTCATGTGATATTATTGTAGGTACATTGATTTTGAAAACAATTATATGTAATATAATTTTTATCTCACCATTTATGAAAAAATTTATATTATTAAATTCTATTAATAATATTGACTCTTCCCATGATACATAATGTTTTTACCATTAAAAAAATGACTTATATAAAATTTATTTTATTCTAAATTTATAAATTTTTATATTATAATTATTTATTTAGGAAACAAATAGCAGGTACTTATATGAGGAAATAAATGACAAGAGTTTTTTAGGAGGAAGCTACTACAGATCATAAAAATGATATTATTTTAGTATTATAAGATAAAATAACTATTTGAAAGTGAAATTTAATAGATTTATAGAATATGTATCAATTATGCATGAATTTATTAAATTACATCAGAAAAAACTAACATGACATCCATCTAATTTTGACGTATAATTTTCTAGCCATGTATACCCCCAAAAATATATCTATTTGACAATATATAATGAAACTAAAAAATTTTATAGAAAACAACCAACAATAAGTGTTTTCCATATATTCCCCAGTATGTCACCTTGGGGAGAACATTACTTATTTGTAATGGATGATTGATGGTTTTTGGGTTTAAAAATAAATTAATGAGAAAAAAAATGATATGAATGATAGAACCAAGAATCATTTTTCACATATTTATAAACTATTGGATAAAAATAATTTGGAACCATAATTTTTAAATATTAATATTTTTTCTTTTATTTATATGAAAATAATTAATTTGGTTGATATTTAATATTATCCTTTTCTAATAAGGTATTTTATTTTTGAGTTCTATTTAATTTTTTTTGTATTTAAAAAGAGACCCTTATTGATTTCAAAAGTTATATACTAGGGATTGAAATATTTTTTTTGATAATTTGTTTGATTTATTATTTATAAAATTTTATACTAATCTATTATATACACAGATCATGAGAAAAAATTTTAATGGCTCTAGAAAACCTCTTATTAATGTTTTATACTGTAAATTCAATATGTGTTAATTTTGACTTTTGTGTGTTTTAAATAGCAATAATATCTATAAGGATGAATTATTTACAGGAAAATCAAATATTGTTATTGAATAATAATATCGATGGGAAATGGATATAATAATTTTTATTGTCCTACCATGTCAATCATAGTGATTTATAAAAAATATTTTACAATTAACTAACATATTATCCTTGACTACAATTGAGGAGAAAACATTAACATGTTTAATGGAATTTAAAATAAACCTAAATTTATTTAACAATAGAGTAATGAATTTGATAATAATGTATTTACATCAAGGGAATGAATAATTGTTGTAGATAATAATACATAAAATAAAGTATTTAGGTTCAATGTTGTGAATAATTAGAGATTTGTTCTTCCTATATAATTTAAATTAAATGTGCTTGATCCAAATCTCCAAACATATGATATTGATTTAGAAGAAGTAATTTTTCCTCGGTGATAATGAGAAACTATTTATATGTTGAATTTTGAGAAATTTCTATGGTTCGTAAGAGTTCAAAGTATATATTCATATGATATGAAATCAATATGAGAGAATGGATGTGGAAAACAATACGAAATGAGTTTAACAATGTGTTAAACTATAATGACCAATTCCATTTATACCTATTATTATATTTTTTATATAAATAAAGTAATTAAAACTCAATGATCACAAATCCATGTGTATATAAAAGATGAGATACATGAATCATCGAAATAAAACTAAATCGTGTAATGTTTATTTTTATTCCCTTTAGTGGGATCCGAAATCAATTAATGATCCTAAATGTGAATAAGATATCCTAGGAAAATATATAAAATAATATAATGATCTACAAATTCCCTTTGGGGAATAAAAATTCAAATAAAACATAATATTTGAGTTAAATGTATAATATGGTATCATAAAAGATAATGGTAATGTGAAATAACATGGGAGAATAGCTTAAATAACATGTTATGTTACTACTATTTAAATAAATGTAATATTCCTACAATATTGAACATGATATAAAAAAAGTCAAGGAAACATTGTATTCAATATAAAATGTTAGATAATGTCCCCAAATGGAATAGGTCTGCTACTTAATCCATAAATATGGACTAAAGTGATTAATGATATACATAATTCATTGATGTGATTTATGGTGAACCCATCATAAAATATCCACTATTTACATGTTCCACATAAATTAACTCAACCATATGATACAAAATTATAATTTCTACGGGGAAAAAGGGTGTGTATAATTGTTTATTATATCATAATCAATAGAAACTTCATAATGAAATAATTTGAGAATTGTACATAACATGTAAATTACCACCTAAATATAATGAAGAATATTATATTTTTATACATTAGAGACATATATATATAATTTTGAATAATTATAAAATAGTATAGAGTGATATAATGTGATTTTGAGAGATTTTTCATAACCCGATGAAAATGTAGGTTTTAAGTTATCACATACCTCATGTCCATTATTTTTAGTCAAATTATTTTATATCCTATATAAATAAATATATAATGTTTTATTCATATAAATTTCTAGGTTTAATACCATATACATAAACTATAACAACCCAACTTTTATTTCCATGTAAACATCATTAATTACATAAAACCTTCACTCGATGCAACATAGAAGATCAAGAGTTCTAGTGACTTTGGATCTTAGGAACATTACATAACAACATAAAACATATAATGCTACGTATTATAGAAAACATCCTTTACATGACCACTACATTCCCTCATACATAGCATTTCATGGGATAACCTGTGGACATCAATAAGATAAGGGGGATCTAAAAGCCTGGTAAGGGAGTAAACAAAGCATAACATGAAGATTAAAATAATTTTTAGTAATTAATAATATCAATAGAGAACAAGAGAATCCAAAAAAATAACGGCATGATAAATCATGATAATCATATCATGGAGATGTGACAATAACATTTAACATGATATTAGCACGAGCCAAAGCTCATTTCACATGGAGAATGAGTAAACTGTCAATGTAAATGAAGGACGTGTAATAACTTTTTTCACGTGAATTATCATGATTCAAAAATCACTGCACAAGGAGTGTCATGGTAATATATTTTACCCATTGCAATGGGGAACTATTAGGGCACACCATTCTTAAACATTTCATTTCATGCATAAGTGTTACACATGGATCACATAACGTGGAATAAATCAACATCATAAGTCATATAATGATAAAAGAATATGGAATAAATAAATTAACGCAATATTCAATATTTATATGTTCATAAATCTGAATACCATTGATAGAGTCATGTGTATGTTATTCACTACACAATGATCTTGGCATGGAGAAACGTGATGCAATTCCGGCAGCATAACGTCCTGACATATGAAATCCTAAAAATTGTTTATGAGGGATAAATGGATGTCTCATAATATGTACATGAAATGGACAGTAAGGGGGTTATATAGATACATGTCCCAAAAAATTTAATGGAATTTAGATATGTAATACAAAATAATATCTTGAATGTAAATGAGGAGAGAGAAATTTATTTTAGCATTTGGGCTAGGTAAGAGGGGTACATGGGAGGAATTAATCAGAGAGAAATGTAATATCTCATTATTAAAACATAAATACAGAAGTATGGGGGATAAGAGAAATAAAACCAAAACATTTATAATTTAAAATAAAATTTCATAACAATATTTAAAAAATTGGTTAAAATGGTAAAGGAAAGAATCCCATACATAATTTCGGCATGGTAACAGATATACAAGGAAGGAATTTATGAGAGGGTAATGGGTCTCAAATAATTTAAAAATAAATAGGAACGTATATTGGAGGTTCAAAATCATAACTGAGCATTTATAATTGAAAATAATATGGATTAACATTATTAAGAAACTTGGTCATAAATAAGGAAGAAAGAAATCCCTTACATGGGAGTGTGATCCTCGAGGCTTGGGATGGGATTTAGAGAGACTTAATAAGAGTTTGGGGAGACTTGGGAGGATTCTATAAACAAGAATTAAGAGGACTGATGGACTCTAAAGTCTTTGAGTGAATAAGAGTGGGATATTTTGTGAGTTTATATAGGAAAAGAGAGGGAATTCTTTTTTTGTTATGTTTGGTACACCACACGTTAAACTAATCAATACCAGAAACCTACCCATGGTTTTGGTCTATTTTCATCCAAAGGGGAGTGTAAAATAATATTTTATAAGCCAATGTCCGAACTTATTCAAATAATAGGGTCTCATATGTGGGGGTGAGCCACACTCTCAAGGGAATCAATTTAAAAAAATAAAATGATTTAATATTCTTGAAGGGTCCACTAATGATTTTTAAAATTAATTAAATTAATCTAAAATGAAATTATTTTAAGCATAAATCATATATTGGCTGAAAATATCATTTACTGTATTTTATTACCTCACTAGTAGGTCATTATGATGTCATAAAACACATTATATATTTAAACTATATTAAAATTTATCCCAAAAATTCAACTATCTCCGAAAATAATGAAAAACTCATTGTTGATTAATTTCGACGTCTTGATTACAAAAATAATATTATTTTTCTCTAAATAAATTTTTAAATATTTAAATTTTCACTTTTAAAATAAAAGGAAAAATTTATCAAAAAATCAAGGTTGTTGACAAAAAAATCTTTCAAAACATAATAAGAATTGTTATAGTATTAATTAAAATTAAACAATAATTTATAATTAATAAAAAGTAATTTACTAATAACAATATCTTATTAATCTATTATTTAATTAAAAATCAATTATTTTATCAAAATATATTCCTATTTTGATCATTAACTAAAAAATAGTATTTGTTTTTTAAAAACTTTATTGAAAGTAACAATAATGACATCAATGTATATTAATTATTATATGAAAATATAATTATCAAAATTATAATGATAGGGTATTGTTACATAACCCCTTATAACACATACAAAAGACTGATGGGTACGGTGTGAAATGGTGTCATACCTTGGGGTGGCTCAGATATCATCACTCGAGTAGTAATCTCTATCATTATCCACTTCTCCCACAACAGGTTCCAGTCATGCTTATCAGATTCAAGATCATATTTGGATTAGTCATGAGCGAAGGACAATAATGCCACCTCCTTTCTAGGATCCAAAAAATGGGCTTCGTACTTGGCATGCTTACTAAATGAGGCCATCACTTCCTTTATCTGGGTAAATTGGATATGTTAATGACATATATTTATTCTTATCATGTGATAACTCTTCAACGGCTATATTTGCAACAATCATAAATCTTAATGTTATTTTAAAATCCAAGACATAAACCCCAATAAGTGAATACGTTTTACATTACCATAAGATAGAATTTATATAGAATAAGTGGAATTTTCATTATATAATTTTTGGGTCTTTATATAAACCTCTAAATTCATTTAATTTAGTTACATATTAAATTACTAAATCTATTTTGTCAATGATGGGAGTTTTGATAATGGAATGTTCATAATTTTAAATTGACATCAGTTTGTTAATTATGTTCAACGGGTTAAATATTTAATCACATATATAATTTTAATATATTGATAAATAATATTTTAGACAAAAATAATTCTTTTAAAAATTACAATGAATTATGTTTTTGAAAAATGAACTACATTAACATTAGGGAGACGATATGTCCTATGTGTAGATGTGAATGATTTACATTTTTTAACAACCACGATGAAAAGAAATGAAGTTTATTTTTTATTTATTTAATGTTAAATTTATCATAGATATCATATTATTTTTTAATACAAATACATATACTATTCATTTTATGAGGTGGTAAAACAAAAATCTGATTGCTTCGCGAGACATTAGCCTTCCTTACACTTAACCAAAATTATCATTCATTAAATGATCAAATGGTAACGATATACATGATAAGTTCAATTTAATGAATGATTAAAATTACATTAATATAATATATATACTTTAAAACAATCTTCATGAATATGAGTGAATAGTGATGACATTAAATATGTTATATAGGTTCATGAGGTAGTTTTCATCTGTATACAGAAATGATAATTTTGTATCCCATTTGATGGTTGTGGAGATGTGTTTATGAAATCATGTTAACATAATAAATCATAGTATTTATAAAATAAGATATTTATCCAATTAATTTTATTCAATATGATATTAATGAGTTTTATGAATAAATGAAACAAACATGCTCAGTTAGGACAATATCTCTTTTTTGATAACTTCTTTAGGATTTTACCTAAAGAAAAACTGGATTTGATTTCAGATCAAACGAAGTGAACTAGGGCATACATAGGTATCTAAGTAATCTATTTGGTAATGTCTTGGATAATCCAAAAAGTATTATATGTGTTATTTGATAAGGATAACATGATCCCTTTTATATGTGTGGGAGATGACACAAATGTATTTTTTTAAATGAAAAATTGATAACAATGTTTTACACATGAAACATATCTTTAAAATTACTCAGTTTAGAACAAGAAAAAATTATAGTATTAATATTTCCACAATATATCAATAAGACATGTTTTTATGTAATTTTATCCATCTTTTTGTTTAACACATCATAAACATGTTTTAGCCTTAATGTTAATAATTAATTTTTATTGCCGCTAAAATTTATTATGACAAAAAATTATGGTGAAAATATTATATAATATTAATTATATTTATTAAAATTATGGAATCCATTTTACCAAATTTAATTAATATATTTTATAGAATTTAGTATAAAAATAAACCAGTAGATGTGATGAAATATATTTTCCAATGAAAATAAAATTCATACTATAAAGCGAAATTATAATACAATTCAATGAGAAATTGATTCAAATTACAAAATTATTACTAATATTTATACAATTTAAATAATTTTACGTTCATTTTTAATTTCAAAAAAATAGATAAATTTTAAATTATTAATATAAAAATGGTGTATTCAAGTAAAACATGTATTTTTCACATTTTAAAAAAATCAATCACTTTGAGAGAAATACAAAATTCTTATCCAATGAAAGATTGGAAATTTTTATTCCATTCAATATAGTTCATTTTTTGATAATATTTTTTATATGTGGTAGAATTTAATTTTTTGGAAAAAAAATCAATTAAAAAAATTATTAAAATGGCATGTTTTCGATTCCTATATAGAAATTTTGAAGAATGAATTAAGTATTTATAATATATTTTAATATAATTAATAATTAAAATTAAAAATTCGTTTTTTCCTATTAATATTAAAGAAATTACTATCTATTTTATAACGGTAATTTATATATACTAATATTTTAGTAGTATGTTTCAGTTAATTAAAACTATGTATTGTCTTATGTATACGATATCTAACATAGTGTTATTTTTAATTATTTAGTTGTTACATTATAACACATAAATAAAAATTATAATTATAATATGATCTTTTGATCATTAATAAATGTTTTGACATTAAAAATATTTCTTTTTGTAAAGCCCTTATTTTAAAAAGGTTCAATAAAACATTATCATAAAAAGATAAAAATGGCTCTATAATGGTTATTTAAGGACTTGGTTTCCTAAAAAGAGAAAATTGGTGAGAAGTGAAAAAATGGATTTGGATGAATGAGCCATTTATGAGATAATGAAATACATCTTTTAAGAGAGAAAAACCATTGGTTTATCAATAAATCAATGAATTATTTATTTCAATTCGCATTTCCTTATTCTTAGGGATATTTTTACCAACTTAATTAAGA
The DNA here is from genome assembly GCA_963277665.1 of Viscum album. Classification (NCBI taxonomy): domain Eukaryota; kingdom Viridiplantae; phylum Streptophyta; class Magnoliopsida; order Santalales; family Viscaceae; genus Viscum; species Viscum album. The sequence continues at coordinate 1,701,613,003 of OY728121.1, read as the reverse complement.
AAACATGGAATTATACCAACTTGAAATGTATAATTTCATCATATTTTCATTACTCACCATAACCATATATTTTCTTCAAAAAATGTAATTAAGATGAATTATTAACTGTGATACAATAAAATTAAATTCTAATAGATCCAATGTTTTTACAACATTGGTATTGGGATATTCATTATCAGATTTTATGAGTTTTTACATAGCATTAATGTTATCCTTTATATAAACCCGTATTTATAAAAATAAAATAATGTTTCCAAAAATATGATGAACATACAAAAAATAACATTAATCCCCATATTAGTTGGCAACCTCTAAATACCTCTATAAATATTAGTCCCATTCAAAAATAATCTAATATTCATAATTGAATATAATTTCTTAAACATCAAGAAATTTTTTATTCTTTCCTTTAACTCAATAAATTATAACCATAAAATTTAACCTTACCATTAAATCACATTATATGGTTATTATTACAATTCAGAATATTCTTGAAACCCCAAAAAATAAAACTAATTTAGAACAATATATTGAATTTGATGGATATGTTGACGAGAATACCGATAAAAATAATAATTAGGAAACATATATCAATAAATCCAATACGTAATCACTTAAATCATTCTAAATCAAATTTTTTCATTTCATATACAATTAGGAATTTATCCTTTTATAAGGATATTGTTTCACATAATATCCAAGCTCCCTATATCTATGACATTGATCTATTTGTGGTTCCTTATGATGATATCTATTTTCCTACTCCATGTTGACATGTCTCTTCATTATTCATTAGAAAATATTTGTTTTTACCTCAATTTTGACATATAATGCATCATTTAATTCCGTTTTTTGAGTATAATATGGGATATATACCAAAATTTGAATCATGTACAAAACTGAATCCTCTTTTCATTATCACTATTAAAATATGAACATCCATGAAACACCATAATTATTTTCATTGATGTGTTTTTAAATTTTACTATGTTTATGTTAATAATTATACTTTAAAATATATTCTTTGATATAATAAATATATATTTAACATACCTTCTAATTAGGTTTGGAATCTTGTTAGGGAAATCATTACATTTCCAACCACATTTTTTCGACATGATTTATCATATTTTGAATAAGTAACTAAAAAGAATAAAAAATAGGATGCGAATTTATTATAATGAAAAATGTAATACATATAAAACTAAAATTAATAACTTCTAAATTATATGTATATGCCGAATTATGTGTTTCTAGGATTAAATAAAGGAAAACAATTTTAAAATTTCTCATTACTTTTCCGAACAAAAAAATTAATTCAAGTAATTAAAAATGGTTCATAAAGAGTTTGTTAATTTCCATAGAATAACATCACGAAATTTCATTGAATAGTTAAAAATATATTTAATATTGTTTCACCTTTTTGCGCTTTTACACATAGGTGCAACTATTTTATATCTAGATACCTTTCTATATCTAGAGAAGGATGTAATTCCATTGGACCTACTCATTCTATTCATCATCAAATTTGATGTATATTTAAATTGAAATAGTATTAACCTTATAATTATCTATAGGATTCTTAATAAATTATTATATTAAGGATAAATTATATTAAATTAAATTATCATTTTTTAATTATAGCTATAGATTTCCTTTCATTTGACACATATTTTTTAAATTTTTTTAAGAAACAATTATTAATTACAACTCAATAAACAAGAATATTTGTGTATTTGGAATAATATGAATATAAATCATCATATGAAAACTAAAAAATGATATATTTATTTTTATTCTAATTATTGGGTTTTAAATTCAATTTAACTCCTAAGGCTTCAGAGGTTAACAATGGGAAATACATAAAGGATTATGTTAAGATAATAATAATAGCATGGTAATTAACCATTGAAAGATAAAAAACATGTGATTCAATGGTATATAATGATAAAATAATAGAAAAGGACCAAGGTTAATCAAATGGGATTATAATAAAAATAACATGGTCAAATAATATCATGGAATCACAGGAAATGTGAAATAAACATATAATAATTAATTACCATTGTTCAATTATTACAACCTAGAAAATATCACATGGTGAAAAAGGCTCATTAGGGAATAGGTTTAGTTATTAATCACATACATTACACATAAGAAAACTAAAAATATCCCAAATTTATTAGTTAACTATATTGGTGAACCCATCATAACATGTACATACTTTATGTGTGACACAATATAGATGTGAATCATAAGGCATAAACATAGACAATACATATTCAAAATTGATCATTCTCAAATAATAGATTATATAAGGTCAATATGTGAACATGGAATATTATTTGGAATAGTTTTAATGTCATTTATACATTAATTATTTTTGATTAACCCTCATTAAACATGTGTTAACCTAATCGATGATATTTAATTGTAAACATTTCTACAATTAATTAGGAAAACAATACTATGATAAAATTATTATATCATATTAATTTTATTGATTATAAATATAGAATACATTTTCCAAATAAAATTAATAAAATTTGTATAATATTACTCTAAATTAAAACCGTAGACAAGAGGAAAAACAGTTTTCCAAAAAAATTCTTATCTGTAATAAAAATTTGTTTCAAAATCCAACCATAAATTTATTCAATTGAGTTGATTTAGATTAAAAATAACATAATTAAACTAATATTATTTTATAAATATTTTATAAGGTAATATATCTTTGAAAATTGTTTACATGAAAAAATAGATTTCAATAAAAACAAATAATTTCTTATATTTAAAACGATTTTTTAAAAAAAAATTATTCCAATAAAAATTGTTAAACATTGATTATAAAAATGTAGATTTGTAGTAAATAAATTTTTTAGATGTGTAAATAATTATCATAATTATACTTTCATGATAAACAATAATTTTTTTGAGAAAAAATTATTTTTTCAGGCCTATAAGTATTTTCTGTGAATTAAGTACTTATTTATCAATAATTATTCTTTATCATCCACAATTAATAGATAAATTTTATTTATTTATAATAATATTACCAAATTTAATTAATATGTTATAAAAGTCACAGATTTATAATAATATTTTTATAGTACATCATGGTGTGTTTAAACATATTTTTTTCTGTTGTATAAACATTCAAATATAGTGTTATTTTAAAATTACATGGTGTTAAATACATTAAAACCATGGAAAAATGAATTTAATTAATTTTTTATGAATTATAGTTTAGTTAACACTATTTTATAATGAGGAAGGATAATCTATTCATAGATTCTTGTTAAGGATAGAGATGGTTATTTTTAGGGAAATGGAAAGTATATTGTTTTTAAAAGTATTTAAAATAGTATTTTTCTATATAAGATAACAAGATGAAGGGGGGTATATAAAATAATTTTAGAGACATCAAATATAATATCTTCATATTTCAATTATTCGTTTCATTATAAAAATATTATTTCTAATACATCAAATTGGTCATGGGAATGATTATAGTGATAAAAATTGAACAACCTCAATCAAATATGTATATGATTACTCTAATGTTTAGAATAAGTAAATTTTTAATCAATTTATGATGATATAGATATTTCTACTGAATAAAAAATTATATTCTAATGTGTTTTAAATAAGGGGCCATATTAATATAATAATTAGAGGGATTTTTTATATCATTTATCTTGTTTTCTACTAGTATATATTTTTTATTCATTAATTAATTCTCCCAAAATAATTATATATTGAGATTTTTATCCACATTAATCCCTTATTAATAATTTAGATAATTTAATATTCCATTCCATTGTTAATAACCTATATATTAAAATTTGGATTGATGGATTTTAATTGAGAAATATATATTTTTCCATTGATAGGGGAACCATTGGTAGATTTTAAATACATTAATTTTATATGAAAAATTATTAATTGAATAAAAAGTTTTATTGAAGTCATTTATTATGGAGAATTATGTAATTTATTGTTAGAAATTCATTTAATGTGATTGATTAATTGGACTTATTATGTGAGTAGTGGGGTCTTGAAATATATAGCACCTTGAATCATAAATAAAACTCATGAGGCGAACTTAGATTATATTTCATGTATACACAGCCCTTTATCTAAGATGTCTTATAATGAGGCCTTGAAATTGGGGTTATAATATATTTAATTATGAATTCCATCAATATGATATTTTTTTATTGTAATCTGTGTGATTATTTATTTCATTTTTTTTGTTATATGGTTATTATCGTTTACCCTTTTTATTTATATGTGTTTTTTGATTTATCATATACTATTTTATTTCACGGTTATAAATTTTTATATTTCATTGTATGCTAGCACTTAAATTCTATCTAAAAACTCCCTTCATCTGGATTCCAAATTATCCTATAAAATATTGAAGAATATTATGCATGAAAGAAATAAAATCAATGTGGAAAGGTAATGTTTCATGTATTTTAATACTGTAATTCATGCTTCAATATTAGATGAAATAATCATTTATATTTGTATTCATTTAAGTATATTATACTAATGTATTATGTGTATTATGAAATTCTATATTAGGTACCATTATAATAATTAAATATTAGATGTGGGTTACTAAAAATAGGGTTTTTAAATATGAAAAAATTATATTTTTTCAAATATCAAAGTATTATTTGAAAAAATACTAACACAACTCAATCACCCAAGATCCCTACAAGGATAGATATTATAAAATTATCCAACCACAAATTTTCCTCTAATTGGTAATAGGAAAGAGACGATAACCTGAAAGGAAGAACATACATGGGATTATAAGTCCTATAATATGAATAAATATAAATTTAACAATAATATTAATAATTAACTTCAAAAATCAATAATAAATATATTTAAATAAATGAACCATATAGAAGTAATGATGGTAAAATCCTTTGATAATGAAACTCCACATAGTAATCAATGAAATAGAATTTATATTCATGTAATAAAATATCACTCAGAGTAAAAAAATCAAGTTAATGAGAGATACCTCATTAAAAAATATATTTTTCTACCATCATCTGAAATAATATCTCATTTCAACATTACAGTCTACATCATCATGAATCAAAATACCTCACTCTTCTAATTTAATTTCAACAATGTTTACATATAAATTATTCAAATTTTGTATATACACAAAACCTTTGTTAAAAAATCATATGTAGTGGTGGGTATAAAAACACATAATAGGATTAATTGGAAAAAATAAAACATAATTGAATTATTTTGATCAAATCCTAAAAAAATATTTTAACCACTAAGATCACATAACCCAAATATGCATGAATTATTGAATTATTTGAGTCATAATGAAGTTTTATTACTCAAAAATCAGCTCCATTAATGGTGATATCTTATGAAATTATAGGTACTTATAAAATAATAAAACATAAATTACTTTTTTTGTCTTTTTGAATGTTATATGTCACATATAATAGGTAAAAATAATTTCATGAGGTGTCATATATCCAAAAATATAAGGCCCCGACCTTAAACCTTACTTAATCTTGAGTTATTACAAGATTACACATTGAGGATCTTTTCGGGTTTAGAGTTTTAGAGAATTAGATCGTAAAACTTGTATTACATTCCACATATAAACAAAGTGGTTACATAAAGATAGTATTCTTCATTCCCATCAATGGATACATATTTAAAATAAACATGGATTCTTTCTTGACACTTCCTTGACACTATCATCATATCATGTACCTTTCCCTTGACCTGTGAAAAATATTTCCAAAAAACCTGGGATGAGCATAAAAAGCTCAGGAAGGGATATAAAAATATGGAAAGGAAACATGGGTACATATATACATAAGGATGAGATCATACTTTACCCATAAAACATAATCACTTTAACATACCTCATCAAATCAGGAATAAATCATAGAAATCATAAGACATAAAGGTAACATGAGGCATTCATAACATTCTTACGTAGGGAGTAACCCTCTTGGTTACGTTTGAAATACCCATCACAGTATATTCCCTAAATCTCTTCGGAGAAACCTTAACGTTCCACTCCTTCACGTTACCCAATGCATTGGAGAGCTATATCGGGCTCACCCGCCCTTAGTTTATCACGGAACCACCCGTCTTCATAATAATGCCCAAGAACCTCAACATAATCGTATCACATAAAACATGCATAAAGGAAACATAACATTTCAACCTTTCAATCACAAGATATAAATACAACACATTGATATAAAAACATTATGAAAACAATTTTCAATACCAAAATAAAAGAAAATTAAAACATGGTATTTATTTTTCTTTTAAAAAGAATGTATGGCTTGTAGAGGAAGCTGAAACTCAAATAACGGTCACGACGGCGGAGAAGTCGTTCTCGCCGCATACGTACGACAAAAACATTCCCTTTTGTCATTTAGTAAAACGCTTCGTATAAAAAATATTCCTTTTGGATAAACGTAAAAGTCAAAGGGGTTTATACACCGTATAAAAGAAGGTTGTGTATAAAACAAAATATGCCTTAATGAAAGGAGATTGAGACGAAGTCCCATATCTCGTATCCGACTTGACCCGACCATTCTTTAATCTCCTGAATAATAAACATGAGTTAATCTCTACTTGTTTAAGAACCTTTTCAAGTTTATTAGTCCTATTATTTCACTTATTGCCATGTCATGAACACTATGTAATTATTTATGTTAATAACGGTCGTTTTAACGATCATTGGTACTTGAGTAAAAAATAAGCCCTTTATAATTACAAGTTGTTCATGTATCCATTATATCCAGAATTATAATCATGATTTATATATCATATATATCATATATATCCAGTATATACGTGCATTTATAATATTACCTAATCATTTAGTGGTAAGAAATGAAATGCACCGTTCATGGAGATGGTAAGCCGTACGTACGCATGAACGCTACTTTCATTTCTATTTCATATTTTATAGAATTGAATCATAATTATATAAAGGTATATTATAATTCCAGTATAATATCATATATAATATCATAGTTCCGTCCTTTATACGTCCCATATATGGTATTTAACGAATCAAATCACTTTGAGGGGGCGGTAGTCCGCACTTCCTTAAATGAAGATATCGCGTTTACCCATAATGGAAACCATAATGGTATTCTATAAATGAAAAATAAATAATCTTATGTAAATAATAAACATATTATATATCATATATAAATATATTGACATCTTAATGTCCACCTTTGAAGGTGTTAAAAGAAAGTTGAACAATCGTCGTTTCGGGAGGCATAAATTCACCATCCACGGAAACAATATGTTCGTTAACCATTAGATGTAGGTGTGTGTAAGTGTAGCTTGAATCTATATTATAACAAAATACTATTATATTGAGGATACTGTATTTGTTACAAAAGAAAATAATAAAAATAGTTTAGGGGGTTGGAGAAGTAAAATAAAACAAAAGGACTCAAAAGAAGACATTACCTTAAAATCGGGTAACTCCCTTTGGTTTGAGCTCAAAGGCTTCATTGGGAATCCATCTGCCCAAAGTGAGGCTTCAAGGAGTAATATAGGGAATTGGAGAGAAAAAATGGGCTGGGTTTGTCCAAGCCAAAGTCTTTGGGAGTGTGGGTAAGGAGGTAGAGGTGGGTGCCTTTTATAAGAGGAGAGGAGGGGCACTCTTGGAATGTAAAGAAATATTACTTTATTTGAAAATGGGTTTCGGATTTAAATGGTCCCAAATTGATATAATTCGAGGATAAGGTGATAAGGGTTCGAAATCCACCCATCCAATAGGTTTTGGACATGTGTAGGTCTTATATTGTACGTTATCTTTCCATTTTATTTAAATTATTAAATAATGAGGTCATCACTGCGTCATCATGATGTCATAAATAATTTAATTTATTTAATGTCTAAAAATTATAAAAAAACTACTATGATTTAGGAAATCTCTATAGCTTTCCAATGAATATTTATAATCAAAAAGCTTACTTTTATAACCCCATTTAAAAATTGTTTTCGTAAAACATATTATGTTTGTGTCATTTTTACATTTACATTAAATAAAAAGTTATTTATGTCATTTCCAAACCAAAGTGGCTCCATGGGGTCCCCAAGTTGACCCATGGCTTGTATTGATCGGCCATGACACATCCAATAATGGTAGTACATGTTTCATGCTCACCCCATTTTATTAAAGCATTATTTTTACCTTAAACTACACTAATTACCACTAATCGCGATTAAAAACTTAATATGTTACTATTCACCAAAATATTATTTTAATCTCATTGAACCACATTTTAATTCATAATTACAACCATTTATGTCAGATTTTTGAAATTTAAAACACAAATATGGAAAAATTTCATTTAAACGGAAAATCAGTTTTTATAAGTACCACTTAGTGGTTTCACTATTCATCAAAAATTGAAGTTTTTTAGAAAATTACCAAAAAATCACCCTAAGAAATATTTGATATTCCAAATTCAAAAATGAATTATATTTTAAAAAATTCAAAACATATAAGTCACATTAATTAATATAATAATTAATTTCCGCTGTCAGAGCAAATAGCGTGTTTTTATAAAACAATAAGTATCAAAAGATTGACACCAGTTTAATTCTAATTTCAAAGTGAAATTGATTCCAAAGAACACCATAGGATTAAATGGTAAAAATATATTCTAATTTCACTTTAAAACCAATTCAAAAGATAATCTAATCATATAAATAAATTAGATTAAAAAGTAGTTTTGATGTAAAATGCAGTATTTTTCACTATTCATTAAAAAATGAACATTGTCAAAAAAATACCAATAATTCACAAAAAGTAAATTTTTATGTCCCAAACATAAAGAATAAGTTCGTTTTGACAAACATAGCTTATAAAATTGTCAAAAGATATATTTAAAAAGGGGTTTCCATCAAAAGGCAGTAAAACAGTCTTTTAAGAATATTAGTGTATTCCATGCATACGATTGTATTTATTTTCATTTTAAGCCGCTAAAACACTATCTTAATCATTAATAGACATAGATAAAAATATCTATTATTCATTACTTACTTGGGATGTTACATCCTTCCCCCCTTTAGAAAATTTTTTCCCCGCTATTTATTTACTTATCAAATAAATGGGGGTACTTATCCCTCATTGCATTTTCAGATTCCCATGTTGCCTCTTCAATCATGTGGTTTTTCCACAAAACCTTTACCTGGTGAATCACCTTATTTCGTAACACTTGCTCCCTGTGGTCAAGAATCTAGACCGGTTGTTCCTCATAAGATAGGTTCTTTTCCAGCAGAACTACCTCTGGACTCAAAACATGAGATGGATCTGGCATGTACTTTCTCAACATCAAAACGTGAAAAACATTGTGTACCTGAGATAAACTCGGAGGTAAAGCCACTCGGTAAGAAACTGATCCAACTCTCTCCAGAATTTCATATGGTCCAATAAAACATGGACTCAACTTTCCTTTCTTACCAAATCACATCACACTTTTCCATGGTGATACTTTGAGAAAAACATGATCACCTACCTCAAAAGATAGATCATTCCTCCTGTTGTCTGCATAACTCTTCTGCCTACTCTGAGCTGTTCTCATGTGTTTCTGTATCAGCTGAACGTTTTCTGCCAACTCTTCTACCAATTCTGGTCCCATCAACTTCCTTTCACCCACTTCATCCCAGAAAGCTGGAGTTCGACACCGCTTCCCATATAATGTCTGAAATGGTGCAATCTGTATACTGGAATGAAAACTGTTATTATATGAAAATTCAACCAAAGAAAGATGTTGGTCCCAACTTCCCTGATAATCCATAGAGCAAGAACGTAGAATATCCTCCAAGGTCTGAATTGTTCGTTCTGACTGCCCATCTGATTGAGGATGGAAACTTGGTCTATAATTTAATTCAGTACCCAACAACATCTGAAGGCCTTTCCAAAAGTTAGAAGTGAACATGGGATCACGATCAGATACAATGGAGAGGGGAACTCCATGTAACCTGACTATCTCTTTAAGATACAAACGGGAAAGTTGATCTAGGAAAAAGTATCTCGTATAGCAAGGAAATGAGAAGATTTAGTCAAGCGATCAATAATAACCCAGATTGTATTATTACCTCAAGATGTCTTCGGTAATCCCACAAAAAATTCCATGGATATATTCTGTCATTTCCACTCTGGCACTGGTAAAGGCTGAATCATCCCTTTCGGTAACTGCCACTCTGCTTTAACCTGCTGACAAGTCAAACACTTCACAGTAAAATCAGCAATATCTTTTTTCATTCCATCCCACCAGTAATACTCCCGCAGATCTCTGTACATCTTAGTAATACCAGGATAAACTGAAAACGGAGAACTATGAGCTTCACATAAAAACTCTCTCTTCAACTGTGAATCACAAGGCACACACAATATCTTCCCAAATCTCAAAACATAATCATTATCAATGTTGAATTCAGGAAACTTGCCTTTCTGAACCAGCTCTACCTTTTTCTGCAACTCACTGTCTTGCTTCTGTGCTTCCTTGATTCTATCTGATAGAGATGATCTCACTGATACCTGAAAAAAAACAGAAGAACTTCCTGCACCAACAACTTCCATGCCAAATCACATCAAATCCTTAACCAAATCATCACGTTCCAAATGCAATATTGCTAATGAAGCATTACTTTTTAGATTCAAAGCATCATCCACTTTATTTGCTTTTCCTGGATGGTAATGAATTGTACAATCATAATCCTTGATTAATTCTAGCCATCTCCTTTGTCTCTTGTTCAATTCTTTCTGAGTGAATATATACTTTAAAATTTTGTTATCGGTATATATTTCACACTTTACTCCATACAAATGATGCCTCCAAATTTTTAAAGCAAAAACAATAGTAGCTAATTCAAAATCATGTGTAGGGTATTTTACCTCATTAGTTTTCAACTGTCGTGAAGCATAAGAAATTACCTGATCATTCTGCATTAGGATGCAACCAAGTCCTTTCAATGAAGCATCACTGTAGATAACAAACTCACCATTCCTGGAAGGTAGTGCCAAAACTGGAGCATTCACCAATCATCTTTTCAATTCCTGAAAACAATCATCACATTCTTTTGTCCAGATAAACTTAACACCCTTCCGAGTTAGCTTAGTCATTGGACTAGATAACCGTGAAAAATTTATAACAAACCTTCGGTAATAGCCTGCCAAACCAAGGAAGCTACGAATCTCAGTTACATTTGTGGGTCTTGTCCATTCTTCCACAACCTTTGTTTTTGCAGGATCAACAGTTATTCCATATTTAGAAACAATATGACCCAGGAAAGAAATTTGTTGCAACCAAAACTCACACTTGCTGAATTTTCCATACAGTTTCTTTTCTTTTAAGTTTTGCAAGATAACCCTTAAATGTCTTTCATGATCCTCTTTAATTTTAGAAAACACCAAAATATCATCAATTAAAACCACCAAAAACTTATCCAAGAACTCATGGAAAATTATATTCATTATGTCCATGAATACAGCAGGTGCATTGGTTAGCCCAAAAGGCATTAAATTCATAATGTCCATATCTCGTACGGAACATGGTCTTCGGAACGTCTACTTCCTTCACCTTCAGCTAATGGTACCCCGATCTCAAGTCAATCTTTGAAAAAAACTGAGCTCCCTCGAGCTGATACAAATTCATTTAATGGCCCGAAATTTGCTGAAGTAGTTGCAAAGGATTTCACCACCCCTTTCTGCTTGTATTCTAACTGCTTCCCATCACTCAAGCTCTTTTTCGGACACTCGTTTTCATAGTGACCCATCTCATTTCACTTATAACATTTCACCAACTGTAAATCAAATTTGTTCTTACCATCACATTGATCCTTTTCAGTGCAATCACGAGCCTTATGTCCCATCTTACCACATCGGTAGCACTTTCCGGAATTCATAAGACATTCCCCAGCATGCCTTTTTCCACATTTATCACAAACTGGAAAATTAGTTTTCTTACCATCAGACTTTATTGAAGAATTATTACCTTTCTCCTGCCACCTCGGTCTCTTCTTCTACTGGTTGTTATAGAACACTTGGTCATCGGAAAACTCCATTTCCACCTTCTCAGCACATCGAACAAGATTTTTATAACTTTTAAACTCAATAGAAGCTAATTCCCTTCGATATTTTGGCTTTAATCCTGAGTAAAAACGATTGATTTTACTATCATGGTCTCGGATAAAATTTGGAGCATACCTTGCCAATCGAGTGAACCTTTCTTCATAGGTAGCCACTAAGTATTCCTCTTGCCTCAATTACAAGAATTTATTTTCCATCCTAAGTCTAACAGCCTTAGGAAAATACTTCTCAAGAAATATACCTTTGAATTCATCCCAGTCGAGAGCATCAATCTCATCAGCGTCCCTGATATTTTTAACCATCGACCACCACTAATCTGCTTCACCCTCCAAACGGTAAATAGCAAGACTAACCTTTTGATTGTATGAACACCCCATGACATCGAAATATTCTCCAGTGCATTAATCCACCCTTGAGGGAGCACAGGGTCAGATGATCCTCTGAATGATGGGGGATGTTGCCTCATGAAATGTTCCACCACTAACATGTTCCTCTGTGGTTGATATGGCTGATCTCGTGTATGTATACCACCACCATTTATCGCTTGAGTCAACTATTCCATTACTGCAACAAACAGTTCAGTTCCAATTCCGACCATCTCAGGATGCTGATTCGGAAGGTTATTTCCTTTTGTATGCCTTCCTAGAACTGCTTCCCTGTTTCCTCTGCGGAAAACCATTCTGAACAAACATGTCATAGATGAAGCAACATGGTAATCTTCAAATGCTATATCATTTCAAAAAAAATATTTTTGGATAATCATTTAATAGAATTATTACTCCTAATGTTATCTAAACCGACCTCTGATATCAATTATATGGCCCCGACCTTAAACCTTACTTAATCTTGAGTTATTACAAGATTACACATTGAGGATCTTTTCGGGTTTATAGTTTTAGAGAATTAGATCGTAAAACTTGCATTACATTCCACATATAAACAAAGTGGTTACATAAAGATAGTATTCTTCATTCCCATCAATGGAAACATATTTAAAATAAACATGGATTATTTCTTGACACTTCCTTGAAACTATCATCATATCATGTACCTTTCCCTTGACCTGTGAAAGATATTTCAAAAAAACTTGGGATGAGCATAAAAAGCTCAGTAAGGGATATAAAAATATGGAAAGGAAACATGTCTACATATATACATAAGGATGAGATCATACTTTACCCATAAAAAATAAGCACTTTAACATACCTCATAAAATCATGAATAAATCATAGAAATCATATGACATAAAGGTAACTTGAGGAATTCATAACATTCTTACGTAGGGAGTAACCCTCTTGGTTACGTTTGGAATACCCATCACAGTATATTCCCTAAATCTCTTCGGAGAAACCTTAACGTTCCACTCCTTCGCGTTACCCAATGCATTGGAGAGATATATCGGGCTCACCCGCCCTTAGTTTATCACGGAACCACCCATCTTCATAATAATGCCCAAGAACCTCAACATAATCGTATCACATAAAACATGCATAAAGGAAACATAACATTTCCACCTTTCAATCACATGATATCAATACAACAGATTTATATAAAAACATTATGAAAACAATTTTCAATACCAAAATAAAAGAAAATTAAAACATGGTATTTATTTTTCTTTTAAAAAGAAGCTATGGCTTGTAGAGGAAGCCAAAACTCAAATAACGGTCACGGCGGCGGAGAAGTTGTTGTCGCCGCATACATACGACAAAAATATTCTCTTTTGTCGTTTAGTAAAACCCTTTGTATAAAAAAGATTCCTTTTGGATAAACGTAAAAGTCAAAGGGGTTTATACACCGTATAAAAGAAGGTTGTGTATAAAACAAAATATGCCTCAATGAAAGGAGATTGAGACGAAGTCCCATACCTCGTATCCGACTTGACCCGACCGTTCTTTAATCTTCTGAATAATAAACTTGAGTTAATATCTACTTGTTTAAGAACCTTTTTCAAGTTTATTATTCCTTTTATTTCACTTATTTCCATTCCATGAACACTATGTAATTATTTAAGTTAATAACGGTCGTTTTAACGATCATTGGTACTTGAGTCAAAAATAATCCCTTTATAATTACAAGTTGTTAATGTATCCATTATATCCAGAATTATAATCATGATGTATATATCATATATATCATATATATCCAGTATATAAGTGCATTTATAATATTACAAAATCATTTAGAGGTAAGAAATGAAATGCACCGTTCATGGAGACGGTAAGCCGTACGTACGCATGAACGCTACTTTCATTTCTATTTCGTATTTTATAGAATGGAATCATAATGATATAAAGGTATATTATAATTCCAGTATAATATCATATATAATATCATAGTTCCATCCTTTATACGTCCCACATATGGTATTTAACGAATTAAATCACTTTGAGGGGGCGGTAGTCCACACTTCCTTAAATGAAGATATCGCGTTTACCCATAATGGAAACCATAAAGGTATGTCATAAATAAAAAATACAGAAGCTTAAGGAAAGAATAAACATATTATATATCATATATAAATATAGTGACATCTTAATGGCCACCTTTGAAGGTGTTAAAAGAATGTTGAACAATCATCGTTTCGGGAGGCATAAATTCACCATCCACGGAAACAGTATGTTCGTTAACCATTAGATGTTGGTGTGTGTAAGTGTAGCTTGAATCCATATTATAACAACATACTAGTATATTTAGGATTCTTGAGTTGTTACAAAAGAAAAGAATAAAAATAGTTTAGGGGGTTGGAGAAGTAAAATAAAACAAAAGGACTCAAAAGAAGACATTACCTTAAAATCGGGTAACTCCCTTTGGTTTGAGCTCAAAGGCTTCCTTGGGAAGACTTCTGCCCAAAGTGATGCTTCAAGGAGTAAGATAGGGAAGTGGAGAGAAAAAATGGGCTGGGGTGGCCGAGCCAAAGGCTTTGGGAGTGTGGGTAAGGAGGTAGAGGTGGGGGCCTTTTATAAGAGGAGAGGAGGGGCACTCTTGGAAAGTAAAGAAATATTACTTTATTTGAAAATGAGTTTCTGATTTAAATGGTCCCAAATTGATATAATTCGAGGATAAGGTGATAAGGGTTCTAAATAAACCCATCCAATAGGTTTTTGACATGTGTAGGTCTTATATTGTACATTATCATTCAATTTTATTTAAATTGTTAAATAATGAGGTCATCGATGCATCATCATGAGGTCATAAATAATTTAATTTATTTAATGTCTAAAAATTATAAAAAAAATACTATGATGTAGGAAATCTCTTTATCTTTCCAATTAATATTTATAATAAAATATCTGACGTGTATAACCCCATTTAAAAATTTTCTCGTAAAAATTATTATGTTTGTGTCATTTTTACTTTTACATTAAATAAAAAGTTATTTATGTCATTTCCCCACCAAAGTGGCTCCATGGGGTCCCCAAGTTGACCCCTGGCACATCTTGGTCGTCCATGACACATCCAATTAGGGTAGGACATGTATCAAGCTCCCCTCATTTTATTAAAGCAATATTTTTACCTTAAACTACACTAATTACCACTAATCGCGATTAAAAACTTAATAAGTTACTATTCAACAAAATATTATTTTAATCTCATTGAATCACATTTTACTTCTTAATGAAAACCATTTATGTAGGATTTTTAAAATTCAAAACACAAAGATGGAAAAATTTCATTTAAACGGAAAATCGGTTTTTATAAGTACCACTTAGTGGTTTCACTATTCATCAAAAATTGATGTTTTTCAGAAAATTACAAAAAATTCACCCTAAGCTATATTTGATATTACAAATTCAAAAATGAAGTCTATTTTACAAAATTCAAAACATATAAGTCACATTAATTAATTTAATAATTAATTCCCGATGTCAGAGCAAATAGCGTGTTTTTATAAAACAATAAGTATCAAAAGATTGACACCAGTTTAAGATTAATTTCAAAGTGAAATTGATTCCAACGACCACCATTGGATTAAATGGTAAAAATATATTCTAATTTCACTTTAAAACAAATTCAAAAGATAATATAATCTTATTAATTAATTAGATTAAGAAGAAGTTTCGATGTAAAATGCAGTATTTTTCACTATTCATTAAAAAATGAACATTGTCAGAAAAATAACAAAAATTCACACAAAGTAAATTTTGAAGTCCCAAACATAAAGAATAAGTTTATTTTGACAAAAATAGCTTATAAAATTGTCAAAATATAGATTTAAAAATGGTTTTCCATCAAAAGGCAGTAAAACAATCTTTTAAGAATATTAGTGTATTCCATGCATAAGATTGTATTTATTTTCATTTTAATCCTCTAAAACACTATCTTAATCATTAATAGACATAGATAAAAATATCTATTATTCATTACTTACTTGGTATGTTACAAAAAATATCTAGAGTAATTGACTATTCTATCATTCATATTTCACCCCTAAACCATAATGGGTGACTCAAACCACATTAATGTATATTCTGTTTTCATGGGAGTGTTGAACGTTATCATTTAAAACTACCCATACTGATGATAAAACTCATCACCTTATTAAATATATAGTTTGGGACCCATGACTTATGAATTTATTCATATTGAGAAGTGGTTTTTTGAACACCAATAGTGGACCTTCACCATGTTGAGAAAATCATGTCAAATAGGAGATAAAATAACTTCATATATTGTTGGAATGTTCTTATATATTCGATTAATTCGATAATATATTAATATTATAGGGGTTAGATAAATATTTAGACCCAAAAGACTTCCAAAACCACACCATAATTTAGATGACTCATTGCTAAGGTCTGTGTGTATTTGGAAAACTCTATGATGTATACTGGAGACCCAAACACAGTTAATAGCACCCTAATTAAGTACCCAATCTCACTTTTAACCATGAAATATTTTCATTAACCTCGTTATCTTCTATATATGGAGGTCTAAAACAATCATTTCCCTAAATCACAAGTCTCTCGTCTTTGTTTCTATTGAGGAATGTATTATCACTTCCTAGATTAAAAAATTATCCATAATGGGGAACTCATGATCTGAAACCCATTTCCCCTATAATAATATATGAAAAATGAATTTTTTTTATAACTAAATAATAGGTTATTGTTTATAAAATGTCTGTAGACCTAGGGATGTAGTAACATCTTTTCATAGAGTGAACACTGAATTCATGTATCACATTTTTCCTATCCTGGTATCACGATTATGTTGAGTAATTTCATTTACAAATATTTTTTTTATAAAATGATTAATTTCATATAAACCTAGTGGGTTGTTTAATGTGTTTTTCAAAGAAACACATTGTGTCTTGGATAACATACTCAGAATGAAATATAGGATACGATTCACACGTGTCTATGCGTGATATAATAACCTGTACACATATACACGATAAATAATATGTCTTTTAATATATATATATATATATATATATATTCCCTTAGGTACTCACCATGTAATATTTTTATAGGATTTGGACACTATATTGTTTAGAAATTTACCTATTATAAATGTAAATCTAAAATAAATGTTGTATAATAATTTATCTATACATGATCCCTAATATTACTAAATGAATTATACATCGAATTTGAGTCAGGATCTAGATGTTATGTTATATAAAATATGATATACCAAACTCAAAATTCCTCATTATTTTCACCACCATCACGTTCATGATCTGTTCCACCATTCATTCCACCATGGAAGAAAAATCTCAAAAACCCTATTTCACATGTGAACCTCCTCTTTTAATTTCCCCCAATAGAACTATCACCAAATTTATCTCCCATCATCCGACCACACAATGTGGTATTTCCAACAAGCATCATATGTCACCACTTTAAACTATTATACACATGACCATACCCCATTGTTTACATATCAGAAATGCCTTCCTATCATCATCTATAAAAAATAAACTAAAATTTTCATAAAACCACCTATCCCATTGATGGTTAATTTTTTTACCAATTGTGAAAATTATAATTATTAGGAGAGATATTTTTGTTTCATACAATTTCATCATCAAAAAATTAACATAAAATAGTTTTTTCAATGAATGTGGGGGATAATTAATCTCATAAAAATTAAAAGGAACATTAAATTCAATATATTCATTATCAAAAAACCCATAGAAACACGTATAGGGAAAATAAAAAAGTTCTTATTGATAAATTAAATTGTCAAACTACAATTCAAAAATATAAAAAGATTAAATATTAAGAATGAGAAATAAATTTTATCTAATAGGATAGTAATCATACATAATCATCATTTCAAACATGATAAACTGAGTTATAGCACACAAATCCTTTCTTGATCTAAGACACAGGAATATCTTCAATCTTATATCATACATCGGTTATAAAAATATATAATTACTTCCTTATAGTACTATAATCTAAATGATTTAATAAAGATATATATCCCAAAAGGTATTATTAGAAATATGTTATGATAAACCAAAATTTGGTCAAATAGAATGTTTTAATTAATAAAAAAATGGGATCACCTTGATGGAATGCAATCAATGTAAAGGATACAACTCTCAATGAACAAAGCACTCAATCCAAGTAAAATCGTGGTGTCAAAACATCAATGTTAGATTATGTTTATGAGATATCATAGTCATTCCCTTGAAATATATAAATTTAATTATTTATTTAATATATATATATATTATATGCATTAATATTAACATTTCATATAATTCCACAACTCAACAAAAGGATAAAAATGATATGTTTTTAAAATAGTTAAAATTACCATTTTCCAGTATAATGAACTCAAGGGCCTGATAATTGGAAAGGAAATATTTCCTGATTGGTTTAAAACCATGGGTAACTATTTCCTTCCACCATTTTTTATTTTATCCCTAAAAAGGAAACATTTAGATTTTATAAACTATTATTCTCCTAAAAACATCATTGTTTTGAAATAATTGATCATTATTTTTAACTTTACTCACATCCATAGTTACGTTTTCTTGCTGAACCCTAAACTAATCCAAAATTGATTTCAAACTATTTAATAAAATTATATTTTGGTAAATTTATTCATAAGATTCCATTTATTCAATATTATATATATCTAATTTTCAATAATGAATAGATCCTTCATTAAAGAGTGAACCCACCTTCTGGGAACCTCTATTTGAATCCATTAGAATAAAAAATTTCATCCAAAGATTTTGAAAATCAATGAATAATTAAAATAAAAAACAAATGACTTTACCTTTATCCTAATATATTATCATGGAACCTAATATGAGTGATCCATTTGGAAAATATATTTGAATGGCTGAAAAATCAACCACATCAAAACAACTAATTATCAAAAACTGTAATATAATGGTTAACCACTATAATATATCAACAATCAATGAAGTGGACTTACATTGAATTATCATAAATGTATGTTTATATTACCCATATTTTTAAAATGATATGGCTCCAAAAACATTTCCCTACTATGAAAAAAGATTATTTGTTTAAATTAATGTGTCATAGCTATAGTGATTTAGAGTTGTAAATGAGAATCATTCATTATAAAAGAACTAAATATATTTATTATAAAGACTTATGAAACATTTTATAATTTTAGGATGCTTATATTTATTTAATATAGGAAATTTTAGTAATTAGAATTCTTGAGTGAATATTATTTAATATATATTAAATAATGTATAAGAGGTATATTGTTCTGTAAATTAAATGAACTCTGGAGAGAGTCCACTAAAATCATAGTAGCAAACTGATGGCTATGTATGCACTGAAAAACCATGAAAACAATTGTTTCATAGTAAAAAATTATTCATTACTGAATTTGAATATGGAAGAATGTATAATATTCCTCGCTTCAATTTATTATATTTTATCCTAACTCACTTTTAAAAAAATAATCATGGATGAATAAATTGGGATAACTTATCCACATATAGATTTCTCTCGACCTATATAACCTTTCTTATTTCTAATGGCTCTCAAATTAGAATCAATATTTTATAACCCTTGGAAATTCCAAAAAATGATATTCATTATTTCTATTTATAAAACAGATATTTTCATTAATATAAATGAACTATCTATTTTAGGATCCCACCAAGGGATTGGTGAAATCCCCTTAAACACAATTATTATGTTTTATTTATGATACATAAGTCTATGTGAGTGATTTAAAATTATATGGATAGTTCATTGGAATGAAAATATTACAAAATAACTCAAATAAAAGTTTCTCCATGTGGGGCTAAATTTTAATAATTTTTTAATTTGGAATAATTTTGGATTTTGATTGATTTTTGAAAAGGATAATGGTTGATGTATTGTCAATTTTTATCATATTATTATATTTAATTTAAATATTCAATCTTAATTTAATGTACATTGTTTTTGTGTAATTAATGAATGATTATTTGTGGTTTATATTTATTTATATATTCCCATTTTTCTATAGGTGATGATTCAAAAATATTAATATAATTGTAATTTTTCTCAACACACTATGTGATTAAAGAGATATTTAAATAAATATCCATTCATTAGTTTTTTCAAAATTTTAAATAAAGATATTTTTTTATTATTTTATATTTATAAGGACTTATTTAAAATGATAAATTGGAATAAATAGTTATTTAATTATGTGGTTAATATGTTATTATATGTATATCATTTCCATATATTGATTTATTGAAAACAAGATTATTTTTTAACATTTTGTTTCTTTTCATGTCAAAATATTTAACTAATATTGTTTCTATTATAGTATTAAACTAGTGACCAATGAAAAGTTATTTATTACTATCCATTTAATCTCAATGTTTCAACCCCTTTCCTTGTAATATTATATAGTGTGAAATTGAATTGATCAGTATGATTTTGTGTCAACATGTAATTTCAAAAACTTTTGAGGGAATGATCATTTTTTTGAACCCTCATTGATTTATTAAAATTTATATATTGTTCATATCCTTGATTCAGAACATATTTCGATAGTTGGAATAAATTTTTCCAACAAACATTTAATCATTTTAGTAATAAATGTATAATCCCTAAAAAATGCTTAAGTTTGTTTTTTGTGAATATTTGGATGATGGATTATTGAGGTTAAATTATGTGGGTCAACATGAAAATCATAATGGGATAGAGTTTGAACAATACTACAATTATTAGTCTATCACGGTTTTCATAAATATGTATTGTATTGATTTTTTATTTGAATTAATAAATTTTTAATGTATCTTTTTTATATTCTCAAAATTTTACTTTTTTCATTATTCATCTCTTTCTTCATTTAAGTGTTTCAAAAAAATGTCTCAATGGAACTAACCTACCCACTCTAAAAATTAGGCCACCTATATGAAATTGTGTTTTTTCATTTTTTTTCATTTTATTCTATTTCAGGTGGTAATTATTATGATCTAATACATTTAACCCACTGTCAGAAAGGTATTGGATCCCCTAAAAGTTATTCATCTAATTAAAGAAAATTTATATAACATTTATACCACAAAAAACAACTATTATACTAAATATAGGCCCATGATTGGATCAATTACACCATGTCAATGTAATTATAATTAATTATTTTATCATTATATGATTTATGGTTAATATGTTTTTCTTTACGAGTATGTCACATATTTTTCATTAATTTTGGACAAGAGTAACATGTGTTACTACATGGATATCATTATTTATTTATTTTCCAAAATTTATTTTCTGGCATAATATCTTCATTGGTTGATTCAATGATTGTATAAATTAATGTTTCTATAAACTCTGCATTGGTAAGGATTTTTGTTGATAAAATAAATTTATTTTATTTTTATAAAAACCATAGTAAGTGTAGTTAGTCATATTATTTCTTGATAATTACCATTAATTTAGCATCTATACTATGTTTTCATTTCATAGGTAATCATATTGTTTTACATAAGTAGTTTTGACATCAGGATTATGGATAAAACATTGAAAGATATTCTTGAACCTGTATGTTTTTCATATTAAAAAATTTATAAATTTATTGTACCAATTTATTTATAATAATTAATGTAATTGGTTTTTTAACATGACTGTATAATTCTCATTTTAATTATCCTTGAATATAATGGTCATATCTATTATCTCAAATATATTTTAAAAGCTTCCATTTCTCCAAATGTAGGGGGAATTTCATCCAAACATCACAAATATGTGTTAGGTGTTGGACTATGAAATCTCTCATTATCTCCACTAAGATCCCACGTTATATATAAAACATATAGTATATATTCAAAACTCCTCATATAGGTAGTTATTGGTTGAAATTTTAATTTTATTTAAGTTGTTTCTCAAATAACATTATTCTTTTATTTTTTATTAGTTTTCCTTGATATGCTTATAATTTTTTATATAAATAAAATTTCATGTTGTTTTTAAATGTGAAAACATGATAATATTTCGGAATATTAATTCAATATTTTGTGATGAAATAATTTCTCGTTTCGGAATGTTTTTTATTATCACACCCTTCTCAACTAGTATATCATGTTTAACATAGATGCAAGATTAATTCCGAGAATAATTTGATAATATTTAGATGTTGTAGACCATGTGGGATAATAAAGTAATCATTTTTTTATGTGATATAACATATACAATGTTCAACATGAGATCTATATATAGACAAATTTTATATGATTAAATTTAGGTTATTAGTTATTCTACAATTTTATTAATAATGATTTTTATTTTTCACAGGCTTATATATCTCTATATGAATAATTGGAATTGTATTTTCATTATCTAGGATATATATATAATGGATGGTTCATGTCCTAAATATAGGAAAATATAGTATTGATTTTATATTTTATTATTTCATAATTAAATACCATAATAAAATTGTGAGACCGGTGGAAGTAGTTTCGAATACATAGAACTTATGGAGTTATACTAAGGTTTTGGACTATGTGAACACATTATGGACTTGGTAATCTACTAGAAGATGTTATGAATTATTTTGAAATCCATTTCATGATTTATTGTATTTTTATTTTCTATTAAGGAAAACACGGACAAATATAAAATAATGTGTAACCCATAAAATAGTAATGAGACTCTATCTAAGAAAGAAGATAAGAAAAAGAGACATATGTGTACATAGTAGTAATTATATGACTATGAAGGATTTTATTTTCATATCTTTGGTATTATTAAATGGATCTCACGATGTGAATCAATAACCCCAACCATAGTTATTCTTTATTTTTATTCAAGCATCATGTTAGGCATCTACAGTTAGGAACATGAAGTAATTTATTCTATATAGTATACATGTAGGTACTTATTGTACGAAATTCAGATCCAAAGGATGATTCTTGTAATTAAAACATTATCAATATATATTTGTTATAATTATATTCATGTAATCCAAAATCTAATTCCTTTGATTGAAAATAACATTCCTATTTCACAGATAGTTTGTAATTCCTATATAATTGTTTGTTTGTTATATCCTGTAGTTTTTTCCAATCTATTTTTAGTAATTATATTGATACCCATTATCTACATGTTTTTTGTTGATCTAGATATACCCCAATTGTTTTTACATCTTTTGTATTCTTTTTTCATTTCTATATCTTTCTAAATACCATGTAACTGACTTTATAGAATGTATATTGTGTGTTATTGTGATTTTTTTTTATATTTTTTTAATATTTACATAATTTTTGTATCCTCATAATTTCAACATTTCATATTTTTTTCATATGCAGGTAGAAAATTTTTTTGGAGGTTATTTAATCAAATATACATGTTACTGATTATTTGACATTTCACATTGAACCTAAGTCAACTTGTATTGGTAATTTTGAAGCATATGTTTGTATTATTATATGATTTAACATGTTTAATAATATTAAAATCATAAGGTAGAGTAGTTGATCTATCTAAATATGTTTTTAATGTTGAAATGTAACGTTAAATTGTTTTTTGTTAAAACCATTTATCCATGTCACTTAGTGTTAGAAAAAACAGGATTTTTTCTAGTTTGAAATGTAGTTTGTATTAATAATTTAGAACAAGTTATTATTTTTAAACTATTGATTTTTTTTAGATTACTGATTTATAATGGATATAAAAATAATAAATGTAATTTTTGAATGTGTAATTGGAAAATTTAATAACATGAAATTAAAATTTATTTTTTAAAAAAACTAGTTTATAACTGGTTTATAGTGAAAATGTTCAATATTTGAAAATATTTTGTTATAGAATTTTTTATATGAAGACTGGGTTTTATTAATCTTGGTAAATAAAATATCTTTTTCATAATATTAAATGCATGGATATTCTAGCATATAAATCCCTATTGAAATATTAAAAAATGCAATTCCTTGTGTTGAATTCTGAACATTCAATTTAATTTTTTAGTATAGGGGACGATTGTAAATACCTTAATATTTACATTCCTTGGTGTTATAGTGTCTTATAATTGATATAATATTTTTACATTACAAATAGTTTGTACAATTAACTGATTTATTGGAGTGTAAAATATTAATTTATCTTATTTTTTTAGAACATTATTTACATGATGGCTATGAATATTGAGATTTTGTGTTTTAATATGGTTGATATCATAATTGGGAAACATGAATTGGATATAAGATAATGTATTTCAGATTTAATTTTATCATTTAATTGGGTTATATATTGCGGATATGTTAAGGATTGCAGTGGTTTCATATCCAAAAGTAGACAGTAATAGTGGATTACGAAGGATTAGTTAGTTATGTGTTTGGAGTTTAATTTATATTATAGTATATTAATTATATTTCTTATTGGTGAAATTGTTATAATCATATGGTTCAAAATGAATTTTTATTATTTATATAATCTTAATTTTTTATTTATTGGTTAATGAATTACTGATTTATGGGTATGGTAATAATCAATGAGTATATTTCAGGACTTATCTAAAGAAAGAAGTAATATTATGAGTAGGATGTTGAATAGAATGACATACATGGGGTCTCTAGGTTTACTCTTCCCAAGTATCAATCTGATCATAATCCAATCATTGTTGATGTCAATTTCTAAATGATGCAGTCAGCCCCCACACCCTTTTAGTTTAATAATGCATGGCTGGTAATCCCTGGGTGCAGGTAAATTGTCTTGGAGGCTTGGAGGAATGACCCCATTGGGATTTCTATGTACAGAATTTCTATCAAACTGGAGCATCTTAATGGTTTTCTTAAGGAAGGTAGCATGAAATAATTTTCTAAAATTATTGTGGACATTCAAAAGGCTAAGGAAGATCTTAGAAAGATTCAGATTGAGCATGGGCATCATCCCACCCTGTATAGGGAGTAGATTATAGCACATAATAAGCTTGATGACCTTCTCATGGTAAATGACAGGCTGGATAGGAATCAGCTGAATGTGATGTGGATTAAGGATGGTGACAAAAACTCTAAGCACTTTAATAGAATGCATAAGGAGAAGAGAGCGCGTACTGGAACCAATGTGATCATAATTGGTAATCATATTTATTCTGATGATGAAGGGATAACATCAGCTGTTGTTTATTATTTTAATGTTTTGTACTATGATAATGGATAACTTTGCTCTACTAACCTGGTGGACAACATCATCCCCTATGTTGATGAGCAGATGAATCAGTCTCTTACATTCCCTCCTTCTAAGGAGGAAATCAGATCTTCTCTCCTCTCTCTTAATCTTGAGAGTGCTCTGAGTTCAGACGACTTTACTAATAAATTTTTTATGTTCTACTGGGATATTGTACAGGATGATATTCAGCATGAAATAAAGGATTTCTTCTCCCATTAATATAAGCCCCATGGGATGAATTCATGCTTCATTGCACTCATTCCAAAGAAATAAAATGATCTTGATATTAAAGCCTTCAGACCTGTTTCTCTTGGGAATACAATTCATAAACTCATCCGCAAGGTCATTATGTTCAGGATGGGTGGAATTGTTAGAGGAATGATCACTGCGAATCAATTTGGATTTTTCCCTAGAAGGAACATACATAAGTGTCTTTTCATGGACTCTGAGAGTGTTAACCTCATGTGAAGGAATTCAAAGGAAGGGAACTTTTCACTTAAAATTGAGATATCTAAGGCTTTTGATACACTAAAATGGAGCATTATAATTGAGATACTTCACAGGCATGAGTTCTCAAATTGTTTTCTTAACATGATTAGCACTAATCTTGGATCCTCACAGATGTCAATACTAGTGAATGGTGCTCCAAGAGGATTCTTTTATTTCTCAAGAGGAGTTCGGCAAGGTGACCCATTATCGGGTGTTTTGTTTTCCATTTCGGAGGATTATTTAAGTCGATGCATCAATGAGCTTGCTCATATGGGTATGTATAAAAGGATGATGGCTGGTATTAATGATCATTCCCCCTCCCATATTCTATATGCTGATGATATCCTATTGCTGGGGAAGGACTCAAGGATAACCATGTATAATATTAAGGCTCTTTTCACTCATTATGAGGATTTGGCTAGACATGCTATAAGCTGGGACAAGTCCTTAATTGTTATT
The DNA here is from genome assembly GCA_963277665.1 of Viscum album. NCBI lineage: Eukaryota > Viridiplantae > Streptophyta > Magnoliopsida > Santalales > Viscaceae > Viscum > Viscum album. The sequence continues at coordinate 1,701,586,294 of OY728121.1, read as the reverse complement.
GGCAATGGAATCCCTGCTGGAAAAAATAATAGGATCACTCATTATCTTGGGGTGAAGCGGGGATTTCTGCCCTTTCAGTATCTTGGGGTGCCTCTTTTCTTGGGAAGGGTGAAACGACGATATCTTGAATGTATTTATGCCAAAATTACTCATCTTCTTTCCATTTGGAAGGGGAAATCTATATCCATGGATGGGAGGGTTCACCTTGTAAACTTAGTGATTACATCCAAATTCGTCTACTCATTCTGTCTAAACAGAAGGCCGTGATGATTGATTAAAGATCTTCAATTCCTGGTGAGAAATTTTATACGGACATGATAAATCATTTATAGGAATTTGGTCACAGTGAAATGGAAGGAATGTATAAAACTTGTTGAAATGCGAGGATTAGGAGTTAAGGAACCTTATACATTTAATGATGGCCTGATTGGAAAGTTTACATGGAGGCTGATATCAAATGATGTTGATGATGAATTCATGTTGGGCAGGTTTACAAAGCAGCTGGTTAATTGTTATTAATACCATGTCCAGTCTTCTGTATGGGATTCCCTTATGCAGGAATATGCAATGATTATGTAGGATTCGAAATTGTTGGTCAGCAGGTATTCTAATCTTAGCTGTTGGAGCACCTTGTGGTTGGATCGGCCCTTGAAACTCATGAATGTCACACCTGATGTTGCTTCTTTATCCATCTTGGATTTTCTCTCATATCAATCTTTGCATGATCAGAATATTCCTGATTATGTGCTATTTAAAATTAATATCTATGATTTTATGGATTTTGACAAACTGATTTGGCTTCCCAGCAGGAATGGGATCTTTGACACCAAATAATTCTACAAGATTACATGTGGTGGGAATGACCATGCCCCAACCTGGCTGGTGAATTTTAGAGCTCCATTAATTTGGTCAGCCCGGTTTATCATACATTGGAGGATCTGTAAAAAGAGACTCCCCACTTCTGAACACATGAAGCGGGCTGGATTTCAGGTGGCATCTAGGTGGTCTGTTTATAGGGCTGGGGAAGACACTATGCAGCACGTCTTTATGGAGTGTGATCAGGCCCGTAAACTCTCCAACTATTTGGATGTGCTGTTCGGAATAGCAGTGGAAACCAGAAACCAGATTTTTGATCTGCTATCAAGGATACTACAGGTGCGCTATAGTGAGAAAATTTTCAACCTCTATACTATTTCTATTGCAGCAGTTTTTTTGGCCTTATGGGACTCAATGAACATGTCTCTGTTTGATGGTGTGGTTGATGATGTCCAGAAGGGAATGAGCTACATCCATAGGGATGTGTACGCTGTGTCAGTGATCCACGATAGTGTAATGTCTAACACCATTTCTAACCTCCATACTCTTAGGATGATTGGTGTTTCAGGTCTTCCACACAATCCTCGGATGCTTAAACATATCAGATGGACACCACCGATTACACCGTGCGTCAAAGTAAATGTTAATGTAGCCGTATTAGGTGCCTCGGGTCCACCTGGATGCAGAGGAGTATTCCACACGTTTTGTGGGTTCGTTAAGGGATGCTTTTATCACTATCTTGGCATTGGAACTACTTTGAATGCTATACTATGGGCCATGAATCATGAGATAAGGTATGCTGTCCAATTTAACTGGAAATGGCTAAAGATTGAATATGACTCAATGACTGTTGTTCATGCCTAGAGCACTAGAATGCAAAATGTGCTATGGCGTGTTCTACCTCAGTGGGTTTTCTGCCTCTTCCAAATCAATCAATTACATATGGTTGTCTATCATGTGTATTGGGAGGCTAATCAGGTTGAGGATACACTTTCCAAAAAATATATACTTGACCTTGATATGATGTGGTCTTTCATGGCCCCCAATTATTGTGCTCCAATGGTGGAGGCAGATCGATGTGGTGTCTTGCACACTCGCTTATGTAATAATCCCTTGTGTGCTAGACTATTTTTTTATTATATATTATTTTTGAGGACAAGCTCATGCTGAACCCGGATCTTATTGCTCTATGATGCTAAAAATATTATATAATAATATCACCATCATTAAAATATAGGAAAGTGATTTAAGGAACTCTAGATTTACAATGTTCTCCCAATGACATCATCATTTACACAAAGGCTCCCATATGTTCGTGGAATTCACTCTAACTTGAAATTGAATACAATGATCCAACACCTTAAAAAATACTTATATCTCATTATTGTTATGATCATAAGAACTCCCATTAGTTATAACATGTTAATATTGAAAACTGATCTAACATAATCTGTGAAACATTGTAAATAGATCCCTAAATATTTTTCCCAGATAATATGTCAAATTTTAAGAGTCTGATAAGATTCATTATAGTGTTAGCTTCTATTAATGAGGTGAGTTATATCTGATGCATCAAATAATATTTTCACCAATTTATCTTTCAAGAATTTTTTTAATGAATAAAACTAGAGTTCCTCATAACACTTCATGGAAACATATTTTAATGTGCACATTGTCTAGTATATTACATATCAGTTTCTGATGTATCTGGATAAATCATTATACGGTATCTATAATAAAAACTCTATCTTAATTCTTCTGACAAAACATTTGTCAGGTATGCTTCAACATAAATCATAAATCTTCCTTTATGGATACATATAAAACTATAAAACATCATTATGGGTTCAATCTATACTTTTGAATACAGATTTCCATACATTTCACTTACAACCTTTTTATTGGTCTTATCAATGATAAATAGGTGAGAACTGAAAATTAATTTTCTACTCAACCAAAAGAAGAATTTAGGATCCCTATAAAATTTTAAATTTATTTGGAATCATGTCATGTATATTATAATTTTCATATAAATTCAAAAATCTGCATGAAAAACACAACATATATAACATTTATTCAAAAGCCTTTAACTTTTATGTTCTGAATTACCTCCCCAATTTCATTAAATATTTTTGAAAAGAAAAGCATTGAAAGATCATGTACCCATATTCAATGTTATTTTGAATTATAATGGTTCATAAATCACTTCCAAATATCCATCAGTTGTAAACTTTTTAGGAGAATTCATTATGGAATCTCATTTTAGTTTTTAAATGTCATTGATTTATCAATTATCCATCCTCAACTCAAAAACCCCTCAAAAAAATTCTCAATATATTCAATCAAATTGCATCATGAATGTTTGGTTGTTACACATTTTTTATGGGTTTTCATTTAATGGAAAATCATCTAATCAGCTCTATCTAACAGGACACCATCCGAAAATCACTCTATGACATTACGACCTCAAACATCAAACTATCTATAACATAAACAATAAACATTTGAAAAATTATAAAAAAATATGTTTGGAAACAATAGATTTCTCTTTTTAATGACATATGTCATTGAATGATCATTTTTTTTGCGACAGATAGATATATTTGACAAATAAATATTCTGGATGTGAGGATATGCTCCAACATTAAAAGTATATTTATCTTAATACAGCTTCATGTTTATATATACATTCATTCCATTTTACTTTTTTATCCCTATAGACATTATAAAATTTATAAAATATTTTAAAACTTCATAAACCCCTTCTATATAAAAATCATCATCCATTAACAGAAACGGTGTTGTATCTTGTATATCTATCTAATTTATTCATCCATTGTAGATAAGGTACATTTATTAGTTAGAAGTAGTACCATTACCTTATCTTCCTTTTTCCTATACGTTGTATTTACATTTAGACAAACTTTAAATCATTAGAGTTAACCTTATATAAATTTAACGAAATTAGGTGAGCCTTATTCAGAAATTTATAATTTTTATATTCCAATATATAGAATTTATACCACCACATTATTTTTTTCAAATATTTTTATTGGTTATTTAGATTCAAAATCTTCCAAGTATTTTTCTGATCATTCGTTCTGAATAATGCATCACATATCATTATACCTGGACGATTCCATAAAAAATTATAAATTTCTCCCCATGTACATAAATATATTATATCGTGACCTTCTTTATAATGTTTTGTACATTAAAAAGATACATTGTATTATGTAAATTTTTGTAATGTTTCATGACATAGTTATTGAAATTTCATTCACATCCTTTAACACTTCTTAAGAATCATTATTAACCTTTCCATAAGCTATTTCATACCTAAAAAACAAAATCATTAAAAAAATTATATATTTTCAAAAAAATAAAAAAATTGATGATAAAACATCATTGAGGATAATTAATATTACCATTTGGATTTGATGGAAGAATTCATAAAAAACATTTAACTACTCAACAATTTCCATCCCTCAATTTTTTAATTCATTAATCCGCTCATGACCCTTCTCATTGATTACTTCCCAAAACCGTATTTCTATATAAATAGATTCTTTTCTAATAATTTCATTGATCAATAATATATTTTTTTATCAATGATTAGATAGCCCCCCCCCCCCCCCACCACCTATTATTTTATTCTCCCCATTTAATGATAAAAATGGATTTAGATATTGAAATTAATTTGTTAAAATTATCCATATAATGTTTTACTTTCTCCAACCCATTATATACATAAAAAATAATGTTGTTATTCCTTGCCTGAAGAACTTTATTTGGTTTTTGGAAGTGGGTGAACATGTATTTTTAACCTCAATGATTTAAATCTTTCTCTTGGAATATATTTGGTGAAAACATCATCAAGTATATAATTTTTCAAAATGTACTCATGCATATCATTTCAAAAAATAATATTATCATTAATTAAATTACACTAAATATCAATGTGATTTGATCGTGAATTTTGTATTGTGTTTTTATAAAGATCAATGGCAGTCTGATTGGATCAATGTATATTCAATGATTTAAAAATACTCATTCTCAATTATTCAAAATTAACATTCATCCAAATGATTTTCTTAAAATATTATGGAGTGGAAATATATTCTTCTTCCATTATGATCAATGTAATTATAGATTTTTCTTACTATTCCAAATTACAAATAATTATACCAAGAAAATGATCCCATGAATGATGACTTTATACCATTGAAATCTATAACACAACAAGAATTAGTGTATTTGTAACATTTAATGAGAAAAAATATTTAGATAAAATGTGAAATTAGAATAAATTAATTTATCAGATATGATACTTATCTTATCAATGAATATTTTTGATTCCATATTATAAATTTTTATTATTTAGGTATAACATAATAGAATATTAAATATATGTCCTTGATGTTATAATATTGAAAAACATTCCTATCTACTTGCAAAATTATTTAATATTATTTTATTTATACCTTCATCATTACTTATCATCATTCCAATAGAAATTGTAGTTGTATATTACTGAGAATACTCCATTCCAATCATCTACAATGAATCCATTCCACAGTTTTCATGTCATATAATGATGTTTATTTATAAATATTGTACATATAATCCCAAATAGAATTTTAATTCTTTGATCAAATATATCTTATTCATCTTCGTCAATTTTGTGGAATATTATTTAGTATTTTAACCCAGTGACCAACCCAATTTTTTTCTTTAAAGTATGATATGATAATGTGGTTAATATTTCTCACTTCCCTAAAATATATGTTCTAATAATATTCTTCTTTATAATATTTCATCTTTTTTAGTAAAAACATATCATCATATACCATGGATTAACACTCTAATTCAACCCTTTTTATGGATTTCTTTATATTTCTCATCGATGTTAAATCGTTATCATGAACCCACATGGGTTCATGATATTTAGATCTTCATCAATTCCACATTCTATGAAATATTAGCTAAGACCCATTGGAAAATCATTGTAGTAACATTTTGAATTAACTTTAAAAACCATAAATATAATATCCAATCATATAAAGGGGGAAAAATTTATTCACAATCAACACTTTCCACCTCTAAATATCCTTTTCCAAACATATCGATCATTGTTTCTCAATGTTTCTCAATACTCATTGAGAATGTTTCTAAACAAACCATTTGTCCCTATGAAATTATTTCATACGGGTCATTGTAATGTTTTTTAAATATCCATTTTTATAAATATTATCTTACACTTTATTAATATAATCAACAAACTCACTATATTAAATTTCCTTTAAAATTGATAGTAGTTATTCATATAAAATAAGTGAAATATAATTCTATAATATAAATTCTATTTTGATATAAATTGTATCATCTTGTTTTCAAATGATGTTTTTAAATTTTGAAAATGTATTTTTTGATATAATTTAGGATACATTATAATAGTATCAATTTATACATTATATGATTCTTCACGTTCTCATTTTTTATGTTTTTCATTAAGTATATCAATAATTATTTTATCATCATTGGATTTGTTAATTAATTCTTCATTAACGTATCTAATAACTATTTTTAGGGAAATGAAATTCTTAAATTATTTCACATCATATAAGTCCAAAATATTATAAATTTATTTACTCCATCTTTTTAACATATTCTATATTGTGAGTAGTCCATGAACTCTTTTTCTTATAATAGTTATTCAAATTTTCAATGTTGTAGAATTTTGATATAATTAATGAAGGATGGCCAAAAATCATAAATTATTTAACTAATTGTTTTTATAATTTCACAATGGTTATAATTTTAGAATTTTTTCCATAATAAATATCTATTTTGTACATGAAACAATATATTAACAGCTTCTCTCTAGTAGAACATTGAAAATTTATATTCAACATGCATAATTGTTCCTATTTCCACTAAACACATATTTTTCTCCCCACCTCTCATATTTTTATATATTCACTGACAATTGTAATTTTTTGTGTGTTAAATGTCCCATCAGATAGTGTTCAATATCATATCTAATGTACTATTTTCCATTCATAGTTTTTAGCCTCATTATATAAAGAGACATTTCTCTTTAAAATTATCTTATGAAATAACTAAAGATATATAAAACCATTTATTAATGTTTCTTGGAAAATATGTTGGTCATATGATTCAAATAATCAATAGAAGTGATTAAGTATAAATAATCTTTAGTTTATTGATATCTCATCAACCCACAAATATTATAGTGTATAATATTTAGAGGTATAATTTATTTGATTTTATCGTTATTATGAATAAAACAAATCATTATTAAAATAAAATAATAGGTAATAACTATATAATCATTCCTTTTAAGTATTGGTATATTTCTAACAGTATCTTCCTTAAAAAGTATTCCCATAGTTTCCTAGCTGATATTTATTTTCCTTAGAAGATATAACTTATTATTAACCACAATATAAAAGAAACATGAGTTAAAACGTTCCCCTATATGAAATATATTTTCCATTTTTTTTCTATATTAGTGATGACATTACCATCATCTATAGATTTCATGGTAGAATAATAATTCTTAATGATGAATACCTTTCCATCATCACTTTTTTATCTGAAAACAACATTATTGATATCATTCTCTATGAATCTATCTTAGATGTTCCTCTTCCTAGGATTTTAAAGGAATTTTCTATTACTATTCAAAACTACTCATCATCCATAATTATATAAATCAATCAATAAATTTACAATACCATTCATATGATAGTAATTACCAATATCAATATTCTATGGTTTTTATCTTTTTATTTCATTTAGATGAATCTATAAAAAATAATATCTTTATCTAGAATTTTTATTTCAAACATCATTTACATAAATAGTTTACAAGACAGATAACTGAATAGAATTAAAAAATATTTAAGAAACATAACCCAATTGATCACAGCATCCACATTCTTCTACCATTAAAGTAAATATTTTTTCAATGGAATCATCCTAGAATATGATTTCTTTCCTTTGCATTCATCTAAATGATATAAAAGATAAACTCCATTCATTCATTTTATATCCACCATTATTTTCACCTTTTTCTAGAAATATATCATTTAAGAAAAAATTTATTTATTCATGCCCATATATACCACAACATAAGAAATTATCAAATCCTTACCTTCTGTAGAATAATCATCATTCCCTTTATAACATTGATGGTGGATTAATTTTTTTTACCATCATTACTTGGCCCTATGGATTATTTTTCATCACTTTTGTATGAAATTTATATATATGTGATGTGTTTCTCACATCCCTTATCAACTTATGTTTTATATAAATTTTTTATAATAGCTAAACTTTTAGAAAAATGAGATTATATTTTACATTTAGTGGGTATAGATTTCTACATATTTTTTAACTGAATTTTTCCTCATCTTGAGATGTGTCACAATTTAAATTTAAATTATTTACTATTTTATATTATATTTTTTTTTGTAGATTACACATTAATAAATCATGATTTAGTTTTACCAACATTATAATCCTTATTGTTAGCATTTTTTCTTGGGTTATCAAATATTTTTTTTGTAACATTCCACATAAGGATATTAATCTCTATGATGTACAAATTATCATTTTTATGTAAATATTACAATGAAATAATCTTATTTACAAATAATTTTCCAAAATTATGTTCTATTTTGTTTTGTTTATATTTTGAATTTGTCACGAGGCATGTTCTTGCCCTAGCAGATAATCATTTTAACTTTATTAACCTTAATATTCTTCTCCAAAATTGGTCGTTTCTTCCATTTTTTCATCATTAGAAACAAATGATAAGAAAATTTATCATGAATGATTTTTTAATGAAAATTAACCCAAAGAATAATTTAGAATATTCATACTAATCATACATTATTTGTTCTATTTAATCTTTTCTTATGTTTATTTTTTTTCTTATCACATTTAAATGTTCTTTTGATCTTTTTTCATTGAGATTTTTCATCATTTTCATCTATTTATTCTATGTCATTATTATTTGGAAAATCCATTTTAATATACCTAATAAATCAATACTCAAAATTAAAAAATTATTGTATTCCTTTGTGATTTACTGAAATTATCTTATATTTTTAATGATAAGATGGATTATTTATTTTTCATTAGTGCCAACTTCATTATATTCAAATTAATATGTAATTATTCATAAAACATCATCACTGTCAAAGTTATAAATGTTATTTCATCCTTAATGAACATAGAGAATTATAGTTAATTTCAGATCGAATGAGAAATAATAATGTATTATAATTCATCAAGTAGTAAATCAAGATTATTTAAAGGAAGAAAATTCAGAGTCATACATTTTGGTAATGTTTCTCATGAGTTCAATAATTTTGGTAAAATACTATAATTTATCTATTAAACATCAATGGTTCAAAAAAATTCCTAAAATATAATTACGTAATAAGATATTGTTTCATTATATTTCTTATGATATTTTGAATTGGCATTGAGATTTTCTAATTTGACTTCATTCACTTGGATACTTCCCTTATTGATTTTTATGATTATCACAAATTAATTCAGCTCTTTTGGGACACATCACCATTATATAACCATTTTATAGTCAGGGAATAATAATATAATTTTTATCATTCCCATTAATATGAGAATTTATTATATTCACAAATCTCAGAGGATCAACTCTATAAATGTGCCGAACGCTAACATTAGTTGAATAAATTATCTTCTAAACAAGAGATTAAATATATGTTATTAATATATTTTCACATACATGAAAATTATTTCCTTCAATTTTAGGAGTCCCTCTACTATATTCTGAATTTGTATTTTACATGATAAGGATATCACATTGGATCCATGGATATATTTGAAAATGATTTTTATTCTGATAGTGTGAGAAACTATGATAGGGTGAATTTATTTTTTGGTGATATTTTATAAATTCAATATTATTGAATTTAACCACACAAGTTGTCATTTTTGTTATCCTAATAATACAATAAATAAAAATATCATTATAATTAAATGATTGGAATTACATTAAGGAACACATGATTTAGAAGGGTCACCCCTAGTGCAGATTTCTACATCCTTATAATGGTGACACTATTCTATCCATGGAATTCACAAAAATATAAATGTGAATTAAAGAAAAAAATTACATTTCGATTCATTCTACATTTAGATAGGTTTGACTATTTAAACATCCATTAGTGACTATATTTTACACTGGAAAACTAAAAAAACATCTGATTTAAAACATTATAAATCACACCATGATAGTTTTTTAGGAAATAAACAATCAAATGTTCTCCATAAATTAATATTTATTATGGTGCTCCCTTATATCACAATATTTCTACATTCTATTGTGCCTTAATAAAAGAATAATTAAATATATTATATTCATTTTTTTCAGATAAAAAACCCTATCCACCTACCAAAATGTCTCAAGAACACATATCATGAACTCTCTATATGGTATTTTTGAATTATCTATCTGATAAATGTTTATATAATTGAAAAAATTACATAAAAATTCACAACAACTCAATCTATTATATGATTCTATTATATATATAATAATAATACACTATAATTTATTTCCTTGTCTTCCTTTTATCTGAATATCATTACTCAACTAAATCACATGCTAGAAAAAACATCATAGAAACGATCATATTATGAAGTAAATAATTTTTATCCAAAATTAATCTTTCCAATAGATGATTCTTGGAATATTTTTATACAATGAATTTGATATGATGTCCCTCATTTAGTTAGTCTCTATATGAAATTACATCCATGAACATTATAGTGAATAAAAACACAACATTTCTAAATTATAAAAAAAAATATATCTATTAAATATTATTATCTCTGTATGGATCACTCGATCCACAGACTAAATGTGTAAAATATCACAATTTCAAAATAAGTCTATCATAGATGTATTTTCTATCAGGCGCTCTTCTCCATCAAATTAATATCTTAAAAATAATACAGTAGCTCAAAAATTAATATTCTCAAACTATTTAACATTATGTCATTTTGTACATATTATACATTATAGAAATATGAAAAAACTCAACAACATCTTATTTTAGCAATTAAATTTCTTGTACTATAAAAAATTTCTCATCTTTTAATTTTTATATATTTTCCAACCAACGGAAATCAGTTACATTTATAAATTATGAATAATACCCTTATTTATTATTACATTTAACTTATTTATTATATTTTTAAATCTATTTAATCATTTATTCTTCAGGGTTATCATTTAACAGGGATTATGTTTTTTATGTGACCCTCATATAGCATTTAAAACATTACATGAACTGTTATGCTGCATTTACAGAAATTGTTTTATTTTTTTATAAATTTTTAACAATATGATTGAATCCCAACATCATAAAAATATATACTGGAGAATTAATATTTGTAAAGTATATCCATTATCACCATCAATGATCTATTTAGTGAACCTTTTTTAAAATTATCCCCTTATAGTAACAATTCATTGAACACAAATTTATTCTATATGTTTTGTTATTTAAATAATGGACTATCACCATTTAATATTCAAAACTATTCCTATCATAGTTAGTAGAAAATAATTCCCATAATCTATTACATATAAAAAATATTATTAACTTTTCTATAAGATATTTATAACATAAATAATGAAAGCACTAAAAATAAGAAATGTTGTCAATAAACAAAAAACATTGATCAAAAAAAAATTAAATGATCATCAGATATAACGACTCGTACCCAAAAGGTGTTATGTTTTGTAAAAATAAGGAATAATTTATTTACGGAGTAAGGGATTGATTTAATTGTGTTCATAGAATCATAATATTCCAACAGATGATAGTTTTAGTGTTCTTAAAACTGTTTACTTAAAATGAATTTTTTATATGTAATGTTTGGGTTAATATTTGGTGAGGTTGGGGGAGGAATGAAAAAGGGATTAGTTGTCATGGAACCATGGGATCCCCAATCATAGTTCCATGGATGTTCAGGGGAAACCCAATTTCCATGCAACAACTAATAATTTATTGAAATTCTTATCTCTATTAGGAATTTTTGTCTAAAAAAATTATAAATTATAAATATTATATGTTCCCTCTATATTCTACCCCAACATTCCCCTCTTATTATCCCCACTCTACTCTGGGTAAAATGAATTGGGACCCCTTCCCCTATCAGAATTATTCAACAGTCAATCTCAATATTTGGATCCAGGGTGAATCAATGGGGAAATCTATTATATTAGGGCATAGTTACCCCCTCTGACTCTATAATATTTTTATATTTATATTATATCTTTTTTATTATTATCAATGACTTCTATAATATGATATTTAACTATAGGAAAGGTGGAACCCGTTCATAAGATATACTCCGTTATTGATTATGTTAGAGAGTAAATTTTTTATTATTAATTTATACATTATAACAATATTGATAAAATTATAATTATTAATGATTTGAATACATATTTCATAATTTATGAAATTTATTTGATGGATATTGGATAAAATTTAATTCGAAATATCCATGATTCATTGATAATATAACTAGGTATTTACCAAGTATGGTATTTTTTATTGATTTAATTTTTCATCTAATGGATTTTTTTATTTCATTTGAAATTGATTTTTTACGGATTCTTAATGCTAATATTTTATGGGATTTTATATTTTCCTTGGAGTATTAATTGAGATTCATAATTTATAATATAATGTTACGTGACTATTACTTAGTATGTGTTCTTTGGCCCACGACTATGAAATTTTTTCCATAATATTTTCTAAATTCAAAATGAACCCAAATTTATATTATTGAAAATATAAATGGGTGGTAGAAAAATGATACATTTTTATACATAAATATTTTTTAAATGGATAATTTTTTAGGTCATAAAGAACCATTCCCCCTTTTAATTTTTTCTGGGCTTACTTTTCTGTATATACATTATCATTCCCTATATATATATATTTTTTAATCACTAGATACATTTGTAGAGTATTAAACTAGAGCCCCTTAACATGTTATGTATTATAATATTTTTAATGAAAATAAATCAAATCATTTCTTTTGATATTTACATCAGAATAAACTAAACCCGTTGGTCTATATCTATATATAAAATTCACAAGGATAGATTGTATGATATTTTTCTTACCATAGATGAATATTTATTGGATGTTTAACACATATCATAATTCTACATCAATGGGGTATTACCATATTTTATAATAGGTGTCAATTATTACTAAATAAGCATTAACATGATATAAGAAATATAATAACACAAATCTTGTGGTTAAGAGAGGTCTCTACTTGTGCTGTGGTGGCTAGGATTAAATAGAGTAATAAAGTGGTTCATTCTAAAACCTAAAATGGTTAAATATTTAACAAACAATGACACTTGATAACTACCATGGTTTTTATAATGGTTTTTTTAATAATGTCTAATTAAAACACCAATAGTTCAAATATAGAATTAATTTGGAAATTGTTTTGGTTCTAATTCTATTCTTATTCAATTGATTATTAATTTAAAAAAATTTCTCAAATTTTCCTTAATCCATATTTCAATTTTTATATTTGCATAAAATTACTTAAATTCAATTTTTATATTCTACAGTTTTGGTTATAACCATTTTTCATTGGATGGATTATAATGAGACACCTATAAACTATCCGTGGTATTATAAAATTCATCCTTAAATTTTATCTTATAGTTATAGTATATGTCATGAACATGATAATGAAACCATAAAATCATATATTCTCATGATTATAACCAAATTTTGATACAATATAACTTTTCAATGTCATTTTAATTAATTATCAAATACATTATAAATGAAATCATAATATTATTTTATGATAATGTTTCTAACACTCATGTGGTTCAATTAAGAAATTACTGAATTGTGTGACTACTAATATAATGTTTTTAATTTTTGAATTTTAGGTTTTTATTCCATTGTACACCTTTTTTATATTCTCTACTATTGAAATAAATATATCATTCCCAAAAATATTAATGTATATAGTATTGTGTTGTGAAATGAGTATTATTTTCTTTTTTTAAACCGTGTTGATATATGATTAAAGTAGTTATTCATTATAATTTATAAAAATTCAATATATCAAATATTTTGTTTTAATGATTGGTAAGAATATTTCATGATGGATAATATTCAGTTATATTGGGTTTCATCTAGATTAAACTATTTCCATTTCAAATATTCATGAATTATATATTCATATAAATTACTGTATGACTATTATACATGATTCCCATTACCCTCATATGAGATGAGGGTTTCAATCTAACTTCACTATGATATTGGATTACAAATCATTATTTATTAGTTCATTGAAATATTTTGAATTATAATAAATTATTTACTCCTAGAATACTAATATTCCATCAATTATTGATGTAAATATCCATGTTATAAGTTATCTCTCAAAGGAAACAATGTATTCATCGGGTGTTATGAGGACTGAAGTATATGAACTAATGAGAGAATATATCCTCTCTATGTACGCCCAAAACCACATTTGGGAACATCCTCACTAGTATTATATATGATTTATTTTAGGTTATATTAAAACATATCATCTATAAAAACACAACCATATTAAAACCAACTTCACCAAATGGATTACATACTCGAAGACCCACACCCTATCATGATATGAACATTGGTGGTGGAGTCTTGAACCGTAATAGAGTATGCAAACCTCTTAGAAAATTCATTTAAAATGATTGACTAATTTCCTTTATAAATATAATAATAGTTCCCCAAAAGTGGGGGAGTACCTCACTCGATCTGCTTTATTGGGGATAAATGACTTATATATATATTGGGAGTGTTAATGACATCCCTAGACTATTACATGTATTGTTACATTATTTTAATAATAATTAAAAATCCAATATAACATATGGATCATAATGTATAGTCTATTTAGAATACTAGTTACATAATTTGAAAGAATACAACCAGAATAAAACCATATTTTATTTAATGTCCATAAATCTATCTGAATGTCATTATTTTCTCATATATTTTCATCAGATATTCTGGGGAATACATGGAAAAAGGGATGGGAGAAAATTACTATAATTGAAATTATTATAGTAATAATAAATGAAAAAAGGTTAGAAGGAAAACTTTTATGACATTAAAAGTGCTTGGAATATGAATCCACACATGGAATAATAATATATAGAACATTGTATCATGTAATGATAGAATCATATAAATTTGGCAAGAAAATATAACATGGAATAATTAGGAGTCACATGAAACCACCAAGACTATTTCACAGGGATGATCCTGAGTCCAGTCTGTCAACGAAGTCCGTTGCACATGATTATCATGGGTCAAGGATAACCACCAAGTCCATTATTCATGACCACTCATGAGAGTAAAAATCACCCAATGAATTAGAGTGATTTATGGATGTACCCCTAATAATATGTTCTTGAATATGTGTTCCACATGTAGAATCATTCATGAGGAATCAAAAATAAACAAAAGGGTTTCTTGTGGAAAAAATTGGGTATCATAATCATGTAAAAATCAATAACATATGGGAATGTACTAATAGTTATTATTATAGAATGAATTTAAATCATACATGGAAATACTTAAGGGAAAATATAGATAAATAATGATAAGTGATGTCAAAATAAATAGAAAACTTGTAAAAAGTGTGTTTATGCATCTTTAGAAATAAAACATTTTATTGTAGTTTATGGAAAATTGAACGAAACATTAAAACAGAAGAGAAAAAACAGATTTTTATGAAAATGAACTAAGATATTTTTTAATGAAAAATTAGTGATTTATGAAAAAATATCAGTGGATTAAAACATTTAATAGTGTGCACTTGAATAAGGGTCTGAAACTAGGATATTCGCTTTGTTATTTCCTACTTATCAGGAACAATTGAGAAATGGACCTTTTTAAAACATGAATTTCCCAATTAAAGAAGGATGATATTATATGTATATATGATTTGGAACATAAATACATAATTTATGATAATTATATAAATTTAAATAAAAAATACCCTGTATAAAAGTGAGATACAACATAAACTGATGAAAAAATGTAGGATTGGGATGACTCCCTTACCTTCGGTTTCAAATTGTTCAGTGCATGAACATAATGTCCTGGATAATAAAATTAAATAAATTATTTAATTAATTAATAACAAATTAAATATTTATTTGATTCGTTATAGATTTATTGAGTTCATTTATGTCCTTATTTATGACATTTAATTCATAATTTTATGAATTATAAGCGTTCGTTTCCTTAGTTTTTATATCAATTTACTTCTATACATTTATAGAAAACAATCTAAAATAAGAACAGTTATCTAGAATTGAATTTATATGAAATTAATTAACATCCATAATATTAAATTGTGATTTATAAAATTTCTTACACATTTAAGGATTAATCATTAAAGAAATCAGTAATGATAAACTCTTAAATTATTTTGGTTTTTTTGATCATCAACAAATAGTTTTGTTTTATTAATTAATATTATGAAAATAAAATTTATTCAGAACAATAATTAAGATGAAATTGATATATAATAATCCAGTTTGACCATAAAATTGGTTTCTTACCATCCACAATGGAGGTAATAAAAATTGAAAACACTTTGTCTATGAATGTGACCTATCAACACGCTACATATGATGATTTTATTTTTAGAAAAAATGAATGGGGAACTACAATTTATTGTCGGTTATTATATAAAAAATAAAAAAATAAAATTTTATATATGATTCATGAATTATATTTCCAATTTTATGGGGGAGGTGAGGATATAACAATAAAGTAATTAAACATGAAAATAAATTAAATCAAAAAGGAATAGGATTTTACATCTGGATTACTTCTCCTTGAGAACCTCCTTAAGGAACATTAATTTTCAATTTTAATGGGAAAAATTCAAAAAAAAAATGTGGGGAGAGACATGGGAATTGTTTTGGGGTGAATTTCAAAAATCTTTATGTCTATTGGTAGTGAGGATAAGGGGCAGTGATGGGTGCTATTTAAAGTGGACGAGAGATGTGTTTTTTGAATATTTTATTCATTTTATAATATTTTTAATCCGGAAAATGAATTGTGATGATAATTGTCATAAAATAAAATAATTATATCATGTGTGTTAGAGATAATATCAGCTTACATCATTCATGACCCAAAAAATCACATATTTATATACAACAATAATATTGTAAATTATTTTATTTAACTATTCACAAAAAATTCAACTATTTTAGAAAAATCCCAAAAATCACACTTAACATTTTCAATGTGTAAAATTATTAAATTCACTCTATTTTAGGAAATTAATTTTCTAAATATGAGATATTTATCTTTTAACTTAAACGAACATTTATTTAAAAAACACCAAATTTAAAAATATGGTGGATTTTATAACTCATTGAAAAAATAATTACAGTCACAGAAAATTATCTTATAATTATAAGATAACAAAATATTAAATTATTAATCCTTTTTATGAAAAAAAAATACTTCTATGTCCTTAAATTATTTATAAAATTGTAAATAAACACTTATGATCAACAAAAATACAAATTCATAAATTTTGATTTTAAAACATTTTTTCACATACATGAAGATAAAAATATTTTCTATTTTCACTGATGAGATGCACGAATTTATTTAATAATTTAATAGTTTAGGTTAATATTTTATTGTCTAGAATAATATTCTTATGTGACATATTGCTATTCCATATGACATGTCAATATTTTATTAGTATAGGTTCCTTAATTTATAAAAAATAATTTTATTTCATAAATTTTTCATATATATGGTTTTTATTGTACCCTATAAGTTATTTTACTTTATATATACTATATTAATTAATAAAAACAATATATATATTAATTTTAAGAAATATTTTTCAATAAATTCATCCCCACTTATGAAAAGTTTCCGATAAAATTTTATCTTACAAACTTAGGGGAAAATATTGAGGGTACTTCTACTTCACTACGACCATTAGTTCTCATTATTCATATTCATACTATTGGTTCTAAAATTGTACATTGTTCAAGAGAGTGGTCCTATTGTGTTGAACATTATTTCTAGGGTCTATGATCTTTAATTTCTACTCATTGTTAGAGATATACATCTTCCAATTATACCACCTCTGAATTTAGTACATGTTAGGGAAACAATATGTATGTCATCAAGTATGATATGTGGAATACACCATGTATGTAATACATAGTAGGTGGATGTACTAGTCTAAAGGATACATATCATAAATGATCAATTATCTCAAATGGGATGACTTAGTTGGGACATAACTTTCCCTTTTTCCTAAATCTCGTGATACTTTCGATGGTAATATATATAAGAATACCATATCTCTTTCATTAAACTAGAGGTCCATTGGATGACTTCTTAAAAACCAACAATGTTGACATTGAAATCCCTAGATATCATGTTTAATGGATTTCATGTTTTCTACTATTTCCTCAGCCATTTCATGTATTAGTATCTTACACTTGTTGACTTCTTCCCATCTTTATTTTGTTCTGAAATGTTTCCTACAATGGGCTTTATATTTATCCATTTAAATTCTCATGTGGATACTATTTTTGTAAGATAATTCCACTAGAGATAGTTATTGGTCCCATCATCCTTTAAATTACATATAACACCCTATAAAAATTTGTTCCAATGTCTGAATAGCCTACCCAGATTAGGCATTAATTTGAGGAAAATAGTCTTTACTGAAGTTCAACTCACTACTCAGAGAATATTGGATACTTTTCAAGAACATGGATGTAAATCTAGGATCCCAATAAGATACAGTCGATAGTGGTACTAAATTTATCCATACTATTTTCGTGATTTAAATCCGTGAAAGTTGATCTAGTATGAAGTCCTCTTGAATAGTAGTAATGTGAGTTGTCATTGTAAGATGTTCCACAACAACCCCTATTGAATTGTCCCTTATAGATGTCTTTCGATGTCCGGTGACAAAGTCTATGCTGATGTTGTCCCACTTCAATAATTTTTTGGGAAATTATTTCATTATCCCATTAAATATTTTCATGTCATCCTTCACTTAATGACATACAAGGAACTTTTATGTATAATAAACAATATCTTTCTTCATATTGCCCCCCAATAGTTCTCTATAAGAACATAATATATCTAAGTGCAGACTAGGGGAATAGAAAAGTTTCAGCTATGTTTTACATTTAGAAGATATTAATTTATATATGGATTGGATGGTACATATAAACATGTACCAAATCATAAAACTCCTTTATCATTAATATCTAACTTAGAGGATTAACGTTTTATGACATAATCTAACTTTTTTTGAATTTCCCAATCATTTCTTTCTGCATCCATTAATTTTTCCATATGGGATTACTGAGAAACAATTTAAAACAATTATATTGTTCCTTAACTAATGATTCATATTTCATTCCTTTTTAGGTCTAAGAATATTTGATCCTTCCATGTTCTCATTATTGGTAAAGATGCATGAACCATTCTTCTTAAGGATTCCACCGTCATATTTTATTTACAATGATGGTTGTGGATGAAGTAGCTGTAATATTTGTTGATATCTAATAATATTACATTCTGAATATTAAGCTACTTATGTGTTAATTTTTATATTTTAGGCTCTTTGTATTGGTATATATCTCATACTTCTTCCCATAATGATAATGCCTCTATATTTCCAATGCAATGATCACAGCCACTGACTCCATATAATGTGTGTTCTTGTTTTTATCTTGAATTATCAACTACATTGAGGATTATGCTACCAATTTATCATTTTGAATCAATATATTGCCAAATAATTTCATTGAGTAATCTGAATAGACCACAAATTATTCTCCACCTATCCTTAGTTTGAGTACCAATGCTGTGATAATCCTCTTTTTCGACTATTTAATGTAGTCATCAATTTCAGTAGATTAAGAAATCATTATTCCCTTATGATTTATAATTATTAGTGGTTTTTAAAATCATGAGAAGTTATTCAAAAATCATGGTTACTACCAAGATAGACAAATGAAACTTCTAATATCTTTTAAAGATGGTGGACTTTGCCACAGTTCGATTTCCTTTATCTTGGAATGGTCCATAGTTATTCCATTTCAAGTGAAATCATGAAACAAGAATAATACCTATTTTCATAAAAAGAACATTTAATAAAATTGTAATTTAGTTTATCCTTTTTCACGATCATTAACACGTGATTAAAATGATCATCATATGAGAACCTTGTTCTTTATATCACACTTAAACATGATTTATTACATGCACTTCACTTGATACAACATAGAAGATCGAGAAGTCTATTTTCTATGTTGTATAGGACCAATACATAACAACATAAAACATTAAAATACAAAATCATTATATAAAAGATCCTTTACATAACCCCTACATTCCCTCGTACTTAGCATTGTATAAGATAACCTGAGAACATGCATAAGAAAAGGGTGAGCTATAAATCCCAGTAAGAGAAAAAACATGGAATAACATGAGGAATACATTACATGTTAGTTAATAGGAATATAAATAGAGCCCAAGAGAAATGTAATTGATTGATAAATCATGGTAATCATAACATGGAAATGTGGAAACGGCACATAGCATGGAATTTAGTATGAGCCAAGGGTCATTGCACATGGAGAAAGAGTAAACCCTCATCGCACATGAAGCATGAGTAAAACCTCTTTTCACTTGAATTATCATGAGTCAAATGTCATTGCACATGATGTATCATGATACTATACTTAACCCAATGCATTGGTCTGTATTAGGGAACACACTTCTTAATCATTTCATTTCATGCATAAATCTGCAACATAAATCTTAAAAGATCGAATCAATCAACATTAGAAGTTTTTACATGATTAATTAATGTCGAATAAATAATGAAAGTATAATTAAATATGTATATGTTCATAAAGGTGAATACACTTGATAGAGATATGTGTATAGTATTTCTTTCACGAGGATCTTGGCTTAGAAAAATGCGGTGCCATTTCAGCACCATAATTGCATGACATAAGGATTCATGAAAATGGTTGATGAGAGTAATGGGTGTCTCACCATATTTACATGAAATGGTTAATATGGGGGTCATAAATATACATGTCCCTACAAACTTAATTAAATTTATATGCATAATACAAAAGATTTACTTGGATGTAAAAGAGGAGAGAGAAATCCCTCACAGAATTATGACATGGTAACAGGTGTACATGGGAGGCATTAATGAGAGAGATAGGGGTTTCCCATCAACTAAACATAAAGAGGGTATTGTGGGTGAGGTGATAAATCATAAACCGACATTTTTAATTAATAAAAGGGGGCATATCAACTTAAAAAAATATACAAAAATGAGAAAGGATGAAATCTCTTACTTGAATGTGTAATCCAAAAGGTTTGGGAGAGGCTTCAGAGAGGATTCATGGGAGCATAAGGCTCCTTGAATGGTTTTTAGATAGAGTAGGGAATAGTTTAGTTGAACTCAAAAGGCTTTTAGTGATGAGGATGTTGTATCTTGGGTGGTATTATTTTATAATGGGGATGGAATTCTTTATTATTTAGGTTTGGGCCACCCCACATTAAACTAAAAAATTCCAAAAATACACCCATGGATTTTCCCACGGTTTTTTCCAAAGGGGTGTGGAAAAAAATATTTTATAAGGCCAATGGCCAAACTTCTTAAAATAATAGTGTTGATTATGTGGTGGTGAGTCACACTCCCAAGGAAATTCATTCAAAAAGTGAAAATGTTTTATAACTCTTGGAGAGACTACTAATGTTTTGTAAAATAGAAAAATCAAACCTAAAATCCCATTATTTTAATGGTAAAAAATATATTGGTTGAGGATATCATTTATGGTATTTTATTACATCAATATAGGGTCGTTATGATGTCATAAAACATATTATATATTTAAACAATATTTATTTTTTTCCAAAATAATCGACTATCTACGAAAATTATGAAAAATTCACCGTTGGATAATTTCATCTACCTAATTCCCGAAATAATATTCAATTTATCTAAATAATTTTATAAATATTTGAATATTTACTATTAAAATAAAATACATTATTTATATAAAATTAATGGTTTTTGACCAAAAATTCTTTCAAAACATAATAAAAATTACCATTACATTCATAAAATTATATGATCATTTATATTTAATAAAATTTAATTTGATAATAATAATATTTTATTAAAATATAATTTAATTAAAAAATCCATTAATTCTTCAAAATAGATTTCGTTGTTGAATATTTACTAAATATACTATTTTTTTATTTAAAAACTATTTACAAAGTAACAATAATAAAATGAATATACATTCATTATTATATACAATAAATGCACATAATCATAGTTTCAAGGTCTTGTTACATAACCCCTTATAACACCCACATAAGATAGAAGATTAAGGTGCATGATGGTGACAAACTCTGGGGGTGGATCAGATAACATCACTTGGGTGGTAATATCTATTAACATCCACTTCTCCCATAGTCAGTTCCGCTCAAGCTAAATTTGCCCGAGCATGGCTTGGGTTTTGTCAACAGAGAAGCCCAATGATTCCACCTCTTTTCCGATATCCGAAAAATGGGTTTCATACGGGGAAAGTCTACTAGATGAGGCCATCAGTTAAATTGTCTGAGTAAATTGGATTTTTCAAAGTCCTATATTAATACTAACCATGTGATCATTGTTCAATGAATATATTAGAAATGATCACAATTAATTAATATATTTTAAAACCAATAAAAATAAAACCAATTAACTTCACATTTTGTATAACCATAACATGACATTTTATTAGATCACGTGAAATTTCCATTAATGAATATTTGGATCATTACAATATTTCCCTCTTTAGAAATTTCACCCTCGAAATTTCCATTTCACACACTAAAAAAATGTGGGTAACTCTATTTCATCATTTCCTTTTATTACCATGTCGCTTATTAAATCATTTGGTTTTTCCACAACACCTTGACGTGGGTAATTGTCTTATTTCAATGAACTTTTTCTCTACGATCTAAGATCTTCACTGGTTTCTCCTCATAAGAAAGATTATCCTGTAGCAGTACCACCTCTAAAGAGAGTACATGTGATGGGCTTGGTATGTACTTCATTAAGAGTGATACATGACGGAAATCATGTACATTGGCCATGGTAGTGGATGTTTTAGTCGATAGGCCACAATCCCGACACGATCAATAATCTTGAATTGGCTGATGTACCTAGGACTTATCTTCCCATTCAATCGAAACCTAATGAACTTATTCCATGTGGATATTCATAGAAATACCATTTCTCCGATATTAAACACAATGTCACATCGATGGTTATCTTCATAAATCTTCTGTCGACTATGGGATACCTTGATATACCACTGAATGGTTTTCACCTTCTCTACTATTTCAATGACCATTTATGGTCCTAGAAACTTATGCTCAACAGCTTCATCCAAACACACATGTGTTCTTCCCCTTTTCCAATAAATGGCCTTTTATTGTGGAATTTTGATGCTCATGTGGAAACTGTTATTATAGGATAATTCAACTAGAGTTATATGTTGATATCACCCTCCTATAAAAAAAATTGATTATGCTCTCAACATATCCCCAAGTGTGTGGATGGTCCACTCAGATTGCCTAGCAGTCTGAGGATGATATGTTGTACTATAATTTAGCTATGTATCCAGAGCATGTTGAGGACACTTCTAAAACACAGAGGTGAATCTTGGATCACGATCAGATTCAATAGATTGTGGTAATCCATGTAGCCTTACCACATCAATGATACATATCTGTGCTTATTGATCTAATGATAAATCCTCACGAATTGTAATAAAGTGTGTAGATAGTGTAAGATGATCCAAAACAACCAAGATTCCATTGATTCCTTTGGATATCTTTGGATGTACGGTGACAATGTCCATGGTAATGTTATCCCATTTTCAAGATGGTATGAATAATCATTGAATCACCCCCTTATACTTCTATCTCTCAGCCTCCACTTGCTGACACAGTAGGAACATTTATGTAAATTTAGCGATATTCTTCTTCATGTTATCCTACAAATAATGCACATATAGATCTCAATAAATCTTTTTGCTTCCTAGGTGAATATAGAAATTTAAACTATGTGCATTGTCCAAAAGTTCCATCTTCAACTCTAAACTTGATGGAACACATAGTATTTTTCCAAATCTCACAATTCCTTCTTCATTATCATTGAACTACGATGATTTCACTCTTCTGATAGCTTCCTCTTTCTTCTGAATTCCCATGTCATCCTTTTGAGCATCCTTTAACCTTTCCAAAAGAGATGGTTGGGAAATAATTTATGAAAGTATTGATGAAGTTCCCTTCTTTATGATTTTTATATCCATATTAATCCAATCAAAGAAGATTGGATCCTTCTCAATTCTCAACAATGATAAACTCGATTTGTTCTTCAACTTAGAGTATCAACCACCCTGTTCGCTTTCCCATGCTGGTAATGTATTAAGAAGTCATAGTATTTGATCAGCTCTAGAAATATTATTTTTTCATGTTAAACTATTTCTATTGGAATATATACTTGAGGATTTTCTGTTCCGTATATATTTCACACTTTTCCCCATTTCTGCCAAATTTTTAAAGTGAAGATCACCGCATCCAACTCCAGATCATGTGTTGGATAATTATTATTATTAAAATTCAATTTCCTTGAATCATAGGAAATAAATTTGTCATTTTGCATCAACACACATCCCAGGCCCCTCTTCGATGCATCCCTGAATACCACAAAAGTTCTCCACTTATGGGTAAAGTGAGTACGGGCATAGTGACAAGCCTCCTTTTTTATTCCTTGAAGAATTCTTCACATACATCACTCAAAACAAACATTACTCCATTCTGAGTAAGATTGGTAAGAGGGTTGGACAATCATGATAAATTTATCACAAATTGTTGATAATATCCAGCTAACCCCAAATAACAATGTTTATCTATTACCAATTTTGGCCCCATAAATCACTCAATTGCATCTGTTTCGGAGGGATCCTCATATATCCAATTTATATTGATGATATGGCATACAAATGATACCTACTTAAACCATAACTCACACATTCTATAATTTTCATTGTGCTTTTCCTTCACAGTGTCTCTAATACAGTTCATAGATTCTCCTCATGTTACTACTTGGTTTTGGATTATATTATAATATCATCTATAAATACTGCCATAAATTAGTCATGGTAATATCTGAAGGCTCTATTCATTAATTCATTCATTATTTCTCGAGCATTAGTGAGTCTGAAAGGAATTACTATGAATTCATAGTGCTCGTTTCTTGTACAAAAAACACTCTTGAAGATATCTTCCTTCTTCACCCTTACATGATAATATCCCGACCACAAATCCACCTTGTAGAAGTATTGTTTTCCATGTAGCTGATCGAACAAGTCATCAAATCGAGGAAGAGGATACATTTTATTTACCATGATTTTCTTAATCTCATGATAATTGATGCAAAGGAGATTTTTCCCATCATTCTTCTTGATGAAGGGGACCAACACACCCAATATTGAAGCACCTGGGCATCTATACCCTTTATCTAGATTCTCCTATAGTTGTTTTTTCAAATCTCCATGCTCCACAACAGCTATTCAATATAGTGTTTTGAATATTTCCAATGACACAGGTATAAGATCAGTTGAGAATTCTGGATCTCTTTTAGGAGGCGGACCAGAAAATTCCTCATGAAACACTTTAGCGAATTCCCTCACAATAGGAATGTCTTCAAGGATAAGTGATTCCTTGGACTCTATCATCAAATCCATATACCTAGGCTCTTAGGGAATTAATATCCACACATTATATGAGTGATCTAAATAAGATACATCTTCCGCCTTGCAATTATATAGAATCGGGTGTCGATTCTCTCCATGGAGAGTGATTTCCCTCTCACGACAATTTTTTTTGTCTCCATATAGGGAAGTCCATTCCATGCGGATAATTGTATCAAATTTATTCAAAGGGAGTATGATGAAGTTCTCTAGGATGTTAAATTCACCGATAAAGACTTGGGAGGAGTTATTTTCATTGGATGAAATGTTTAGCCCATTTTTCTTACTCAGCGAAATCTTTAATTACATGATTTGTGGTGGTGTTGGGATTGTTCTACTAAACATTATTGAAATAAAATAATGCATAAAACCAGATTCAAAAAGTATGTTCGCTATTCTTGAATTAATAACTTCAGTACCTGTCACAAATTCATTGTCAGGATTCACTTCAGCAGTAGTAATGGAAAAATTTCACCCTTTCTGCCTCAGAGGTTGTTGGTTTCCTCCGAAATCCCATTGCTTGGGGAACTAATTTGAAAAGTGCCTTTTTTCTCTGTAGTTGATGCAATGAAAGACGAATTGAGGGTTGATAAGAACATTCCACTCTTTGGTTACAACTGCATGTTTTTCATGACGACAGTTAATATCCAGGTTCCCTTCTATTCCACACCTAAAGCATTTCTGCATCCCCTTAAGGAAATTTTGAGGGTGCTTATTTTTGCACCATTGGATAGAGTGGTGCTCGATCTTCTTAGCACTGTTGGATTTATCGATCGGACTGCCAGCATTGAAGTCCAACTTACGCTTCTTATCCCCATGATACCCCTGAGATTCTCTGAACATCATTTTTACCATGAGGGCACATCAGAAAATTTCCTCATAGTTATCGAAGTCACGGATAACCAGGGCATTCCGAAGTCTAGGTTTCAGCCCACCGAAGCAGCGGTCAACATTGCATTCAGGGGTAACAACAAAGATGAATGCATATCCTATAAGCCTTGTTATTTTTTCATCATATTCTCCAACAGATTCGTTTTTTTTTTCTTGAGGGCATGGATTTCCATTTCCTTCATAAGTCAGAGGGTGCTCAGATAATATTTATTAAAAAAAATCATTCAGAAAATTTTCTATTCCAATGTCTCGATCTCCTCCCCAGGCTTCGTATTTTTGATCAACGTCCACCATTGATAAGATTCACCCTCCATACGATATGTATCCATGAGAAACTTAAATTTTTCAGAGCACTAACTGATAGAGAAGATCTTTTGAATGGGGTTGATCCATTGTTCAGCGATTAAGGGATTATATGATCCATTAATAGTAGGAGACCTTTGTATCATGAAAATCTCGATAGTGACTTTTTCTTTCAATGGGGGGCGGGGGTTGAACGTTCCTATGGATCCATTTTTCAATTCAAATATTGATTTAAATGAGATTGAAGTGTGACAAATTTTGTGATTCCTTCTCCCATCGGATTGGGCATCTCATTTGCACAGTCATCACATTGATCTTCACATGAGTTGTTAGATCGAGACCTCCTATTACCATACATTGGCTATAATTGAAGGAAAGTTATGGGTAACACATAAAGTGTTATCCAATTAAAAAACTAATGACTTATAAATAACTTTTATTTCCATAATATATGAATTCATAGGCTTCAATCTATGTTATTCATAATATGCTTTCGAACATATATTCTTTTTAGAATTTTTTTAATTCCCTTAATAAGGATTTATACTAAGCTTGTATATTTACCAAAGTATATCCCTCATTAGTGCTATAACCAAGAGTGCTTCATGGCCTACTGTCACGTATTAAGATTCCTCGGGACGATCCTGAAACTCCTTGTCTGGGTTTTCACCCTTAGGTACATCTGTGCCAGAGCCGCCTCTACCTGCTCATATCCATACATTGATGTATTTTTTCGATAAACTACTTACATAATTCTCTAAAAAATAGGGATTTTTTCTTTATACTAATTATTGTCCCAAATGATTTATTTAGTTTTTACAATCCTAATTCCAAAAATCAC
This sequence comes from Viscum album, assembly GCA_963277665.1. NCBI lineage: Eukaryota > Viridiplantae > Streptophyta > Magnoliopsida > Santalales > Viscaceae > Viscum > Viscum album. The sequence goes on along the minus strand of OY728121.1, from coordinate 1,701,558,449 downwards.
TAAACTTATCCTCTAATACCAACTATGACAACTATGTTCTTTATTACACCCATAAACTTGATTTATTACATGAAATTCACCTGATAAAGCATAGAAGATCGATAGTTATTGTTTCCTTGGGCCTTATGACCACTAAATAACAACATAAAACATGAGAATACTGCATATTTATTGATGAATTCCTTTATATGAACCATACATTCCCTCGTACATAGCATTTCATAGGATATCCTGAGGACATGCATAATAAAAGAGTGAAATATAAAGCCAAGTATGGGAATAAACATGGAATAACATGAGTAATACAGTATGAGTTAGAAAATAGTCATATCAATGTAGAACAAGAGAAACATAAAGGCATGATAAATCATGATAATCATAACATGGAAATGTGGAAACAACACTCAACATGGAATTTATCATGATCCAAGGCTCATTTCACATGGAGAATGAGTAAACCATCATTGCACATGAAACATGAGTAAACCCATGATTCACTTGAATTAGCATTATTCAATTCTCATTGAACATGAAAAATCAGGATACAATACTTTACTCAATGAATTGAAGCGTCATCAGGGCACACCCTTCTTAAACATTTCATTTCATGCATAAGTGTGCCACATGGATCATATAACATGGAATAAATCAACATCATATGTTATTACATGATTATGTAATGTAGAATAAATACATTAAAGTAACATTTAATATGTTTATTTTCATAATGATTAATACCCTTGATAGAGATATGTGTACGGTATTTACTAAACAATGATCTTGGCTTGGAAAAATGTGGTGCAATTCCGGAAGCATAAGAGTGTCACATAAGGATTCATGAAAATTGTTTATGAGAGATAAATGGGTGTATCATCATATTTACATGAAATATACAGTAATGGGTTCATATAAATACATGTACCGACAAATTTAATGGAATATCGATTCATAATAAAGAATAATTTTTTGGATTTAAAAGAGGAGAGAGAAATCCCTCTTGGAATTTCGGCTTGGTAACGAGTGTACATGGGAGTCATTATTGAGAGTGATAGATGTTTTTACCAACATCCAAACATAATGAGGCTAGTATGGGGGAGGTGAAAAGTCATACCCCAACATTTTTAATTAATAAAAGGTGCATTACCACTTAATTAAATTTGGACAAAAATGAGAAAGGAAGAAATCCCTTACTTGGAAGTGTGATCCTAAAGGCATGGGAGAGGCCTGAGAGAGGCTTATTGGGAGCTTGGGGAACCCTGAGAGGATTCTAGAGAGAGGTGGGTAGCGGATGGATGAACTCAAAATACTTTTAGTGAAGAGTAAGTGGTATCTATGGTGGGTTTATATAAAAAATGAGAGGGAATTCTTTATTATTTAGGTTTGGGTCACCACACAATAAAAAAATGAATACAAAAAATCCCATAGTTTCTGCAAATGGATTTTTTGAAAAAAGAGTAGAAAAAAATATTTTATAAGTCCAATGGAAGAACATCTTAAAATAATAGGGTAGCTTATTAGGATGTGAGTCACACTTTCTAGGATATTCATTTAAAAATCTAAAATGTTTTATAACTATTGGTGGGTCCACTAGTGTTTCTAAAATAAAACAAAAAAACCTAAAATCACATTATTTTAATGGTAAAACCTATATTGTCCGAATATATCATTTATATATTTTATTACATCACTTTTGGGTCATTATTATGTAATAAAACACATTATATATTTAAACGGTATATAATTTTTAGCTAAAAATTCTACTGTCTAAGAAAACTATGAAAATTTCACTGTTGGATAATATCAACATCCGAATTTCCAAAATAATATTAATTTTATCTAAATGTTTTTTTTAAATATGTGAATTTTTACTTTTAATAAAAAAAATCAATTTAGAGAAACATTATGGGTTTGGAAAAAAACTTCTTTCGAACCATACAAAAATTAAAAATACATTAATAAAATTATACAAAATTTATATTTAATAAAAAAAATTAATAATAATAATAATATATTATTAATGTATTATTTAATTCATAAATACATTAATTAATCAGAATATTAATTTGGTTGAATATTAACTACAAATAATATTAGCTCTTTAGAAAACTATTTACAATGTAGAAATAATAAAATGAATGTATATTTATTATTAAATACAAAAAGATACACATAATAATCTTTCTAGGGTCTTGTTAAATAAACCCTTATAACAACCTCATATGACATATGATTATGGTATGCAATGGTAATAGAATTTTGGGTTGTCTCGGATAACATTGCTTGGGTGGTAATCTCTATTAACTTTCACTTCTCTCATAGTCAGTTCCTCTCAAGATAAACATGTTCATGTTCAGCTTAGGCTTGGTCAAAAGTGAAGACCAATTCTTTCACCTCCTTTCCGAGCTGCAAAAAAATGGGCTTCATATGAGGAAAGTCTATTGGATGAGGCCATCACTTTCTTTGTCTGAGTAAATTGGATTGGTTAAATCCCTATATTAATAATAATCATTTGATCACAGTTCAGTAGCTATATTTGGCACGATCACAATTCATAACAATATAATAAATTCCAGAAAAATAAAACCAATGAAGTTCACATTTCATATAAGCATAATAATACATTTAATTAGATCAATATGAATTTCCATCAATGAATGTTTGGGTCGTTACACTGCATTTTTCACCTTACTCAGGGAGTATATCCGAATATAATCAATAAAAACAACAACAAAATTTTCAAGGTAATATCTAAAGACACTACTCATTAAATACATGAATATTTCAGGTGTTTTAGTGAGTTATAAGAGAATATATATTAAATCATAGTTTCCAGAGCCTTTTCGAAATGAATTAATGGAAATATTGTCATTCCCCACCTTTAATTGGTGATATCCGAACAGAAGGACCACCTTAGAGAAATACATTGCCCCACATTGATTCTAAAACAAATCATATATCCTTGGAAGTGGATAATTCTTATTATCATTATTATATTAGAGAAATGATAAGAAATTCATAGGTGCATCGATGCATCTTTTATTCTGAAAAATATGACTACTGCACACCTCAAAGAAGAACTCGGGCATATAAACCCCTTGTCTCGATTTCCCTACAACTATATCTTTAGTTAATTCAACACAATAGTTGATACTCTATATGTTTTTTTAATATAGGTAGTGATCCTAGAATATGATGAATTGAGAACTCAAAATCTCAGTTATGTGGAAGACCAAGTGTAACACCCGAGAATTTTATGTTATATGAATCATCAAATGAATCTTTTTCTACACAACACTTGCTTGGCTTGCTTTACACGCCATCGCGACCTTCCTGAATAGCTTGCGTCGTACGCAATACCGAGTTTCACTAAACCACAATATGATATTAAAACTAGCCGTTATGAATAGTAATAACCACTTTTTGAAATTTTATAAATTTTATTTTTCAAAATGGACTTCATTTTTGGACTCAGAATATCGAAATTAGCCTAGGGTGAAATTTTGGTATTTTTCTGAAAACATTCAATTTTTGATGAATAGTGAAACCACTTAGTGGTAGGTTGAAAACTGAATTTTGCATAAAACATAATTTTACCGCTTCTGTGAATGGAATTTCAAAAATCCGACAGACACGGTTGATATCAGTAAGTAAAATGTGGTTCAATGAGATAAAAATAATTTTTTGGTGAATAGTAACTTTTTACTTTTTTTACTGCGGTTAATAGTAAATAGGGTAATTAAGGGTAAATATGATATTAATATTACCCTAACACATGTACTAATTCTATTGGATATGTGTAATTCGACCAAAAACAAACTTATGAATAAAATAGGACCATTTATTCCCACTTGGATTAGATTAGGACATTTATTATTAATTTATTTAAAGAAGGGTTAAAATAGTTAAAATCAATGTTTAATAAGTAAATCATTTTTAATATGGGGTTATACATAAGATAAATTCGACTATAAATATTCATTAGAAAGCTAAAAAGATTTAATACATAATGGTATTTTATTTATAATTTTTTGACATTAAATAATTTAATTTATTTATGACACAATTATGATGGAGTAATTATCTTATTTATGAAATATTGACATAATTGATGTTATAAACACCAAACTAAATGTAATTTGAGACTTTTTATGAATTCCACTAATTTTCTAGGTAACTATGATATATTACTGTTGATATAATCAACTTGGTTCGAACATATAGTTCTGTTATGACTTTCAAAAAAATCATATATCAAATAGTGTCAAAATTGACAAAAAATAGTTTTTAAATAAAATATTATATTATTAATTGTTATTTTATTCCTAAAAATCTAAAGTTCTGCCAAATGACTTATATAAGGATATATATATTAATAATAAACAATTTGGTGTTCGTTTGGCATGTTATGGTAAGTTTATTAACCATATAGTGTAAGAAAACAAAAAGACACGGTAAAAGTTAAATTATTTAACTTAGAGTTAAATCTAATAAATAAGGTTAACATAATACCCTAAACTTGTCTAAATCCTATTGGTTGACAGGATTTAGACCCATCCCCACTTTATCTTCGAAATAGGACCCTTTTGAACAATTATAAACCGATTTTGACTTTAATATAAAATAATATTTTGAGATATTCCTAAGGTGCCTCTCTCCTCCCTTATAAAAGGGCACCTCCTCCCCCACCTCCTCACACCAATTTGAGCACTCAAGCTCGGCCAAACCCTGCCATTTTCTCCTCTCCACTTCCCTAGAATAATCTTAGAGGTCCTGGTCTTCTTCAAAGACCAATCTTAGTTCCCTAAGTGGAGGATTCAAAGAGGCGTTCCAAAGAAGAGGTAATATCCATTACCGATCTTTTCAATTTCGTTCTTCTTAAACTTCTTCTTCTTTAGTTGTTTCATGATAAAGTAATAACATCAGTATTACTTACATACTTATATGTTATTATAAATATGAAACAACCCTAATTCACCTTCTATCCATCCCACGGAAAAATGAAATCACCGCGCGTGCGTACGTACGGAATACCGTCTCCACGCCGTGGTGTAATCTATTTTTCCACCATCACTTTACAAGGATGGGTATAATGGTGTAATGAGTAACTATTTATGATTATTATAAAGTAATATTGATACTGAAATAATATATATATACTCCAATACAGTTCCACGATCATAGGAACGATATCATCACTCGTGCGTACGTACGGAATACCGTCTCCACGATGTGATGCGACTCGTTCTACATGATCATCATTACATAGTAATTATATAAATGAATTGAATGATTAAATATGATATATGTTACACTAATACCATTCTGGATATAAGCTATCTATAACCTTACAATAAGAATAAGAATTTATTCGGCAAAACACGCATAAGAACAAAAGGCAATAAAGACCCGAGTAACAAGTAACAATGAAATATTACTAACAAGAAGCTAAGAATATGACCATATATGATATAATATCAATATGTATGATTCTGTAATAAGTCAATAACATTATTAAAACCATTATACAGGAGCTTCGGACACATACAAAGCAAATCGAACCTAAGGTAAGGGAAATATCACAATCTCATTTTTTTTATCCGAGATTGTTTATTCGTAAGTATTTACTGGGGTGTATTTTATCATCCACATCCATGTTTCATCAATATGTAATATTATTTCCATCCACCTACAATTGTTTAAATCCATTTTTACCCTTCGGTGAGTTTTTAGTAATATCTATGAAAGGAATCTTTTGTCGTACGAGGTACTTTTTGACTTTTCCGACAAAAGTACGAAGAATGTTTTTTTTAACTTATACGGCATGAATGGATTTTTAAGAAACTTTTTTTACAAGTTTTCAAGTTTATTTTTAATCAAATTCTTTTATTTTTAAGTCGTATGACATGTTATGAAAGGAAAAATGTTTTTGAAGTAGAAAGGATATTTTCCTCAAGAATGGAGTTCAATTATTTTATTAAAATTATTTTCCATCTAAGATGATAAAAGGGTTCTGTTTTTATCCCTATTATTACATTGGATTGATTATGTTGTGATGGAAATATTTTTATGAATTACTTTATCTTATATGAATTGTTTTATGATGTCATGTTGTTTAAGAATCCTATTTTTATTACATGGGTTACGCTATGATATATGGTTTAAGATTATGTGGCACACATAAGAAAGGATTCATTATAATATGGGTGGGACCTATATCTCCCTCCAATGCATTGGGTAAATGTTTTATATCTCATGAGATATACATGGCTGGAACGGTAGGTTATACCGGTTCAGTGAAACAGGACTGGAACGAGGGTGACTCGGTTCAGAAAAGGGACTTTGTCCGCTATGATAGTCTTGGCAATGAGTCATGACTAACAAGAAATGATTTTCCATGATTATGTGTGCATGACAAAAAGTTTCAAGTTTCATGTTATGATTATGGGGATCTCATTTTCACTCCTATGATTTATTCCATGTTACGATATTATGATCTCTTTTGCAGGTTATGATTTTCAAAAAGATATGATATGATTTTTATTTCCTTTATTTTCCCTTGCTGAGAATTTGAGCTCACCCTTTTATGTTTTCTTTTCCCCAGGTCAAGAAGATGGATATTAAGTAGAATATGCTAAAAGGGACCCTAGATATGATGAAATAAATGGGAGACACTGTAGAAGATTTATGAACCAGTTGTTTATGTTTCCCAGTTTCTAAAGACACTATACCTATACGTTCCTTTGTGGTTTTGTCATATTTTGTAATAAGTGTGCTTCAATTTTGAAGTATTAACAATGTATGTAAAGTATGGGTCGTTATAGTTGGTATCAGAGGAAAGGTATAGTCAACCTTTGGAAACTAGGATGTCAAAGCCTTAGTAAGAACCCTAAGGATAAGTCTAAGCATAGAACACAATCTTAGTGTTTTAGAAATGGCCTTGAATAACCTAGGATAAGACCTTAAGCATGAAAATTTTATTCTTGAATTATGTGGTTTTCCTATTATAATTAGTGTTGCTCGCACTATTCTTCTTGGTTTTAGTCAATGGCTGAAACCCGAAGGAACCGTGTTAATGCGGAATGCGATGGGCAATGCAATGATTGTCCCCCTGAGCAACCAAACGATATGGGAGCTGGAATGCAAAATCTTGTAGCCATGCTCACACAACTTTCTCAAGCTATGAATCATGTAGGACTTCCAAACGAGCAAAGGAAGGAGCAACATTCTGTTGAATCTTTCATGAGGCAGCGTCCACCTTCTTTCAGCGGGTCTACTGATCCATTAGTTTCTGAACAATGGATTAGTACTACTGAAAAGATATTTTCAGTTCTTCAATGTTCTGATCATGATAAAGTCATCCTAGCAGTGTATCGTTTGGAAGGAGATGCTGAACAATGGTGGAATCTTATTAAGAATACGAGGCAAAGGGATGAAATTGAGTCTATGGAATGGGACTAGTTCAAGAACTTATTTTTCAATAAGTACTTCCCTCGTATTCCCCGAACAAAGATGGAGAAAGAGTTCCTTGAACTGAAGCAAAGGGATGATGAATCTGTTGGTACCTATGAAGCAAATTTTAAAAGACATGCAAGGTACGCTTCTGGTATTATTAGCCAACCTGAGAGTAAGATCGATCGATTCTTTAGTGGCTTAAAACCAAGTCTTCGAAGGGCATTATCCATAAGGGACTTCAATAGCTACGAGGAAATCGTTCGATGTGCTCTCAAAGTCGAGATGGAGATTGGAGTAACCCATTAGTCACATGGGTTTGATAAGAAGAGGAAGATGGAATTCAAAGGAAAATCTAATGAGCACACTGAAAAGAAGATGAGCTTTCCCTTATGCTCAAAGTGTGGAAAGAAACATGGAGGGAGTTGTCTTAAAGGGACAAGTAAATGTTTTAAATGTGGAAAGGAAGGTCATCGGGAATTTGAATGCCGTGATAATGGGAAGAAGATGTCTAATGACGCAAACAAAGGAAGGGATACACATAATGAACCTACTACACTTCAATGTTTCAAGTGCAAGGAGATGGGGCATTATGCCAATCAATGCCCGAATCCAAGGGTTGATGATGATGGTCGACGTCAAAAAAATCTTAAGGCTAAAGAAAAAGGAAAGTCACATGAAATTTCAATCAGCGATGTGGAGTATGATAACGAAGTGGTGAAAGGTACACTTACCATCCACTCTAAAGTATCAAATGTTTTATTTGATTCTGGATCCACCCACTCTTTTATTTCTAAAGAATTTTCTAAGGGTATCACTGTATTACCTCAACAATTAGATGTTGAGTTAGCTGTGACAACACCTAATGGCACAACAGTCGCATCAAAAGTTTATAATTCTTCTCCGATCGAAGTTTGTGGGAAAGTGCTTCCTGCAAATCATGTGATCCTTCCTTTAGTGGAATTTGATGTGATTCATGGCATGGATTGGCTTTCTCTACATGGAGCTCATATCAGTTTCCAAAGAAGGGAAGTCACATTTCATATTCCAGATCAATCTACGATCGTCTATCAATGAAAGGATGAACATAACCTTCCAGTGGGAATTCCTTCCATCTTATGGGTCTTGATTTCACTAAATGAAGGTTATTTATCTCAAATGGTTGGTGAGAAACTAACGATTAAGAATATGCCCATTGTACGGAAGTTTGATGATGTCTTTCCGGAGGAATTACCGGGTCTTCCACCAAATCGTGAAGTTGAGTTTTCAATATAACTCATACCGGGTGCTTTGCCTATTTCAAAGACACCTTATAGAATGGCCCCAATTGGGTTGCAGGAATTGAAGAAGCAACTCCAAGAGAATCTTGATAAGGGATTCATAAGCCCTAGTGCGTCACCTTGGGGAGCACCTGTTCTATTTTTTAAGAAGAAAGATGGATCAATGAGACTCTGCATTGATTATCGAGAACTTAACAAGATCACTATCAAGAACAAATATCCTCTCCCACGCATTGATGACTTATTTGACCAACTACGCGGAGCTCAATACTTTTCCAAGATTGATCTTCGTTCAGGGTATCATCAATTAAGGGTCAAAAGGGAGGATATACCAAAGACGGCTTTCCGTACAAGGTATGGACACTATGAATTTATAGTGATGCCATTTGGTCTTACTAATGCCCCTGCTATCTTCATGGATCTAATGAATAGAGTCTTTAGAGACTATCTTGATCAATTTGTGGTAGTCTTTATAGACGATATTCTTGTCTATTCAAAGATCAAGGAAGAGCATGAAGATCACTTGAGAATTATATTTAAGACCCTGAGAAAGGAGAAGCTTTATGCCAAATTTACCAAGTGTGAATTTTGGCTTCAAAAAGTGGCATTTTTGGGTCACATAATCTCAAAAGAGGGGATATCTGTGGATCCCGCAAAAACAGAGGTTATCGAAAGATGGTCGAGACCAACAACAGTAACTGAGATTCGAAGTTTTCTTGGTTTGGCTGGATATTATCGACGTTTTGTAAAAGATTTTTCACGATTATCTAATCCACTCACCAAGTTGACTCGGAAACGAGTTAAGTTTGTCTGGACAGAGGAATGTGAAGAGAATTTCAAGGAGTTGAAAAGAAGGTTATCCAGTGCACCTGTGCTCACACTGCCTTTTAGTGGAGAAAGGTTTGTGATCTACAGTGATGCATCCAAGAAGGGATTGGGGTGTGTTCTTATGCAAAATGATATGGTGATAGCTTATGCCTCACGACAGTTGAAAATCCATGAGAAAAATTACCCAACACATGATTTGGAGTTGGCTGCGGTAATATTTGCATTAAATATTTGGAGGCATTACCTTTATGGTGAAAGGTGTGATATTTATACTGATCATAAAAGTTTAAAGTATATTTTCACACAAAAGGAGCTGAATATGTGCCAAAGAAGATGGTTGGAGCTGATTAAGGATTATGACTGCTCAATCCATTACCACCCTGGGAAAGAAAACAAGGTGGCAGATGCATTAAGTCGACAAGACCATGCTAGTTTATCCATGATGAGGATCACAGAAGATCCAATATTTATGGATTTACAAAGGATGGATCTTGGAATTATAATGGAAGGGGAAAAATCTCTTCTTTTTCAAATGAATGTTCAACCATCTATACATGTGAAGATTAAAGAGGAATAGAAAGAAGATGTCGAGTTACAAAAGAAGGTGAGAAATGTTCTTGAATTCAACCTTGATTATGATGGGATAATAAAGTTCAGGAATCGGGTTTGTGTTCCTCCCATCCCCGAATTAAAGAAGGAGCTGCTGGATGAGGCTCATAGTTCATCATTCTCTATTCATCCTGGAAGCACGAAGATGTATAGGGACCTGAAAGAGTACTTCTGGTGGGATGGCATGAAAAGAGATGTTGCTGAATATGTCTCTCGATGCTTGGTTTGTCAACAAGTTAAATCTGAGAGACAAAAGTCTAAGGGGATGTTACAACCATTACCCATACCCGAATAGAAATGGGAAAACATCACTATGGACTTTGTCACAGGACTTCCTAAAACATCCAAAGGCAATAATGCTATCTGGGTCATAGTTGATCATCTTACAAAGTCTTCACACTTCATTGCTATTAGAGAGGATTTCTCTCTAGATCAGATTTCCAGGATATATGTAAAGGAAGTGGTAAGATTGCATGGAGTACCAGTTTCTATTATATCTGATCAAGATCCGAGATTTACCTCGAAGTTCTGGCGAAGTCTTCAGCATACTCTGGATACAGAGTTGAGTTTTAGCACTGCTTATCATCCCCAGACAGATGGTCATTCTGAGAGAACAATTCAAACCCTAGAAGATATGTTGAGAGCTTGCTCTATGGATTTCAAATGAAGTTGGGATCAACACCTACCTTTAGTGGAATTTTCTTATAATAATAGATTTCACTCCAGTATTCAGATGGCTCCTTATGAAGCTCTCTATGGAAAGAAATGCAGGACTCCAACTTGCTGGGATGAAGTTGGGGAAAGAAAGCTATTAGGACCTGATCTCGTTGATGAAATGGCAGAAAAGGTCAGATCTATTCAACAACACATAAGAGCATCTCATAGTCGACAGAAAAGTTATGCCGACAACCGAAGAAAAGACCTAGAGTTTGAAGTGGGTGATACAGTGTTCTTACAAATATCTCCCTAAAAGAGGGTTATGAGATTTGGAAAGAAGGGGAAGTTGAGCCCTAGATATATTGGTCCTTTCGAAATACTGGATCGTGTTGGGAAGGTAGCTTACCGATTGGCGCTTCCACTGAATCTCTCTCAAGTTCACGATGTGTTCCATGTATCTCTCCTGAGAAAGTACATACCAGATCCTTCACATGTAATCAGCTCAGAAGTTGTACCTTTGGAGCAAGATCTTTCTTATGAAGAACAACCGATAGAGATTCTGGATCATAGCGAAAAAATCCTACGAAACAAGACCACTCGCTTGGTGAAAGTTTTATGGAGGAACCACCAACTTGAAGAAGCTACATGGGAGCTTGAGGATATGATGAGGGAGAAATATCCTCATCTGTTTGTTACAAAGTGACGAATTTCGAGGGCGAAATTCTTTTTAAGGGGGGTAGAATGTAACACCCAAGACTTTTATGTTATATGAATCATCAAAGGAATCTTTTTCTACACAACACTTGCTTGGCTTTCTTTACACGCCAACACGACCTTCCTCGATAGCTTGCGTCGTACGCAATACCGAGTTTCACTAAACCACAATATGCTATTAAAACTAGCCGTTATGAATAGTAATAACCACTTTTTGAAATTTTATAAATTTTATTTTTCAAAATGGACTTCATTTTTGGACTCAGAATATCGAAATTAGCCTAGGGTGAAATTTTGGTATTTTTCTGAAAACATTCAATTTTTGATGAATAGTGAAACCACTAAGTGGTATGTTAAAAACTGAATTTTGCATAAAACTTAATTTTACCGCTTCTGTGAATGGAATTTCAAAAATCCGACAGACACGGTAGATATCAGTAAGTAAAATGTGGTTCAATGAGATAAAAATAATTTTTTGGTGAATAGTATCTTTTTACCTTTTTTTTACCGCGGTTAATAGTAAATAGGGTAACTAAGGGTAAATATGATATTAATATTACCCTAACACATGTCCTAATTCTATTTGATAAGTGTAATTCGACCAAAAACAACCTTATGAATAAAATAGGACCATTTAGGCCCACTTGGATTAGATTAGGACATTTATTATTAATTTATTTAAAGAAGGGTTAAAATAGTTAAAATCAAAGTTTAATAAGTAAATCATTTTTAATATGGGGTTATACATAAGATAAATTCGACTATAAATATTCATTATAAAGATAAAAAGATTCCCTACATAATTTTATTTTATTTATAATTTTTAGACATTAAAAAATTTAATTTATTTATGACACAATTATGATGCAGTAATTATCTTATTTATGAAATATTGACATAATTGATGTTATAAACACCAAAATAAATGTAATTTGAGACTTTTTATGAATTCCACTAATTTTCTAGGTTACAATGATATATTAGTTTTGAGTTAATCAACTTGGTTCGAACATATAATTCTGTTATGACTTTCACAAAAATCATATATCAAATAGTGTCAAAATTGACACAAAAATAGTTTTTAAATAAAATATTATATTATTAATTGTTATTTTATTCCTAAAAATCTAAAGTTCGGCCAAATGACTTAGATAAGGATATATATATTAATAATAAACAATTTGGGGTTCGTTTGGAATGTTATGGTAAGTGTATTAACCATATAGTGTAAGAAAACAAAAAGACACGGTAAAAGTTAAATTATTTAACTTAGAGTTAAATCTAATTGATAAGGTTAAAATAATACCATAAACTTGTCTAAATCCTATTGGTTGATAGGATTTCGACCCATCCCCACTTTAGCTTCGAAATAAGACCCTTTGGAACCATTATAAACCGATTTTGACTTTAATATAAAATAATATTTTGAGATATTCCTAAGGTGCCCCTCTCCTCCCTTATAAAAGGGCACCTCCTCCCCCTCCTCCTCACACCAATTTGAGCACTCAAGCTTGGCCAAACCCTGCCATTTTCTCCTCTCCACTTCCCTAGAATAATCCTAGAGGTCCTGGTCTTCTTCAAAGACCAATCTTAGTTCTCTAAGTGGAGGATTCAAAGAGGCGTTCCAAAGAAGAGGTAATATCCATTACCGATCTTTTCAATTTCTTTCTTCTTCAACTTCTTCTTCTATAGTTGTTTCATGATAAAGTAAAAACATCAGTATTACTTACATACTGATATGTTATTATAAATATGAAACAACCCTAATTCACCTTCTATCCATCCCACAGAAAAATGAAATCACCGCGCGTGCGTACGTACGGAATACCGTCTCCATGTCGTGGTGTAATCTATTTTTCCACCATCACTTTACAAGGATGGGTATAATGGTGTAATGAGTAACTATTTATGATTATTATAAAGTAATATTGATACTGAAATAATATATATATACTCCAATACAGTTCAACGATCATAGGAACGATATCATCACTCGTGCGTACGTACGGAATACCGTCTCCACGATGTGATGCGACTCGTTCTACATGATCATCATTACATAGTAATTATATAAATGAATTGAATGAATAAATATGATATATGTTACACTAATAACATTCTGTATATAAGGTATCTATAACCTTACAAGAAGAATAAGAATTTATTCGGCAAAACACGCATAAGAACAAAAGGCAATAAAGACCTGAGTAACAAGTAACAATGAAATATTACTAACAAGAAGCTAAGAATATGACCATATATGATATAATATCAATATGTATGATTCTGGAATAAGTCAATAACATTATTTAAACCATTATACAGGAGCTTCGGACACATACAAAGAAAATCGGACCTAAGGTAAGGGAAATATCACAATCTCATTTTTTTATCCGAGATTGTTTATTCGTAAGTATTTACTGGGGTGTATTTTATCATCCAAATCCATGTTTCATCAATATGTAATATTATTTCCATCCACCTACAATTGTTTAAATCCATTTTTACCCTTCGGTGAGTTTTTAGTAATATCTATGAAAGGAATCTTTTGTCGTACGAGGTACTTTTTGACTTTTCCGACAAAAGTACGAAGAATGTTTTTTTTAACTTATACGGCATGAATGGATTTTTAAGAAACTTCCTTTACAAGTTTTCAAGTTTATTTTTAATCAAATTATTTTATTTTTAAGTCGTATGACATGTTATGAAAGGAAAAATGTTTTTGAAGTTGAAAGGATATTTTCCTCAAGAATAGAGTTCAAGTATTTTATCAAAATTATTTTCCATCTAAGATGATAAAAGGGTTCTATTTTTATCCCTATTATTACATTGGTTTGATTATGTTGTGATGGAAATATTTTTATGAATTACTTTATCTTATATGAATTTTTTTATGATGTCATGTTGTTTAAGAATCCTATTTTTATTACATGGGTTACGCTATGATGTATGGTTTATGATTATGTGGCACACATAAGAAAGGATTCATTATAAGATGGGTGGGACCTATATCTCCCTCCAATGCATTGGGTAAAGGTTTTATATCTCATGAGATAGACATGGCTGGAACGGTAGGTTATACCGGTTCAGTGAAACAGGACTGGAACGAGGGTGACTCGGTTCAGAAAGGGACATTGTCCGCTAAGATAGTCTTGGCAATGAGTCATGACTAACAAGAAATGATTTTCCATGATTATGTGTGCATGCCACAAAGTTTCATGTTTCATGTTATGATTATGGGGATCTCATTTTCACTCCTATGATTTATTCCATGTTAAGATATTATGATCTCTTTTGCAGGTTATGATTTTCAAAAAGATATGATATGATTTTTATTTCCTTTATTTTCCCTTGCTGAGCATTTGAGCTCACCCTTTTATGTTTTCTTTTCCCCAGGTCAAGAAGATGGATATTAAGTAGAATATGCTAAAAGGGACCCTAGATATGATGAAATAAATGGGAGACACTGTAGAATATTTATGAACCAGTTGTTTATTTTTCCCAGTTTCTAAAGACACTATACCTATACGGTCCTTTGTGGTTTTGTCATATGTTGTAATAAGTGTGCTTCAATTTTGAAGTATTAACAATGTATGTAAAGTATGGGTCGTTATACCAAGCATATCTACAAGGAACATGTCTATGGACTAGCTCACAATGGGCATGTCCTTGAGCATGATAATATCATTTGTCTTAATCATTCCATCTAGATAATCACTCTAATAAGGTAATAATATCCACACGTGAATAAATTATTATGATGGAGATTCATCATTCTCCTAACACTTATACAAAATTGGGGATACACCAGGATGTGAGTAGGGATATCCCTTTCATGTCAGTCAATGTTGGGTTTGTATAATGATAGTCTATCCATATGAAAATATAACATAAATTTCCACCAAATGAAGGAATAGTATATTTTATGGAGTTTTAGCCTATAAATGTTTATCATGGAGGAGTTATAAATTGGATGCAAAATATTCTCAATTTACTGTTCCCATATATAAAAAAAGCTCCCCAATTTCAGAGGGTTTATTAATAGTTCTATTAAAATTGAATGATATGAAGGAATATGTCGAATATAAATAAAATTGTATATCAAAAATTCATGATTGAATAACTTGAAAACCTATCCCCATGTTATTTTTAGCATCCACCTCAATAGTAGTGATAACATCTTCTTTTCTTTCTTCCTTGGCGGTTGTTGCTGTTACTTCCCTCCAATAACTCGTGCGTCAGGGAAATGTTGTGCATAATCTAATGATCATTATTTTTAAAAAATTACACATCATGTTGTTTGTTTTTATATAACATCTATTTTTCATCCACATAGGTGGGGTTAATCATATATCTTTATAAATTAAAATCTAGATTCATCATTCTTCAACTATTGAATCAGTTCTCAGTAACCTATAGATAGTTCATATGGTTCTTATTCCCATGGTTTTGACATGTGAGATGATGTGTTTTTATTGAATAATGGGATTTATCTACAGATTCTCACATATGAAATTACATTTCCTATTTCTTATCTCTTTACTTCCTGACCACTAGGAGTCTCTTATCTCCATTTTATCCTTAAGGTCACAATAATGAATATCCTCAAATAAATTAAATTATATGATCACCAATGATTTTCATATACTTGGATTTAGTCTACTAATGAGTGATCCACTTTGTTTTCAGTGTTAATGAAATATATGGTAGATTATCTTGCAAGAACTACGATTTTTCCTTATACACCCCAAATAACTCATCTTAAATCAGTATCCATCTGAGTAACTCCCTTTATTCATTCAGATTAAGGTTTCAGGGAAAATATTTATTGATTATTATTTTCAACAATTCCTCCCAATCCATGGAATCAATTTCATCCTTGGACATTTTTTTTAATCAGTGTCCCCCGATAATTTTTCCCCTTATGAATGATAGAATAACAAGAGATATTCTTTTATTATGATGACATGAGGATAACGAATATTCTCTCAATAGAGTTGATCAATTTTTACATCATGATGGTATGATAAAATCCATTAAATATGGTTAGAGTTTTTCATATAAATTATTAGATCAAATATTTATCTTCATTATAATTAGGAAGGTATTCTACATGATTAATGATATTATTCATATCTACAACAAGAAAAAAAATTACTTTCATGATGTTTTGATAATCAATTACCAATATATTTTGTATATAATTTTGGAAATCTAAAAATTTCTTATCACATTTATTGTTGGTATAAGTTAATCGATATAAAGATATTAACTAGGAAAGAGAATATAAAATTAGTGGGAATGAATACTTTTAAAAAATAATATAAAAAATTAATTTTGAACATAAAGGGAAAATCTTTTAAAAAAATTCTATATAATATCTTGAGATTTTATAAGCATTAATACTATGTTTTCAATGGTGATAGAATTATGCCTATTATTTTGTTCTAATGTTCTCTTGTCATAATCTCTAAAATAACTCGACTGTGATTTGAAACCACCTATAATGGCACTAGAATTTGCCTCATATTATTAAATTATATACACATAAATAACCATATAATAATAACCAAGAATTATAAATTATAGTGTCTATGGATGATTATATACATAATTAGATATCCCGAAAAAAATAAAAAAAATATATATTTATCACTATAAAGAGATCATAAATCAATTTTTTCTCTTTCATATTCATTAGATAACCAGTGGAATACATGAAGAAGGGGTGATCTTACAACTATAGTAAGGGAAATACACATAATAATACAGAAATGAACATGTGTCATAAGGAATAACATGATGACATAAAAAGGATAGGAACATGAATAATCATATAAAATCATAATATATAGAACATGAGATCATTTAATCATTCAATCATATAAATTTTTAAAAATTACATAATGGGATAAGTGTGAGTCAATGATAACCATTAAGACTATACCACATGGAGGATAGTGAGTTTGGATTACCACCAAGAACATGGCGCATGATTACAATGACTCAAGGCTGACCACCAAGACCGTTGCACATGATGTCTCATGAGACTAAAAATTACCCAATTATTTGGTTCACTACCTGGGAGTACCCATAGGAACATTTTCATGAATATGTGCTCCACATAAAGAATCATACATAATGAATAAAACATTTTTTTAAGGGTTTTCCAAGGATATAATTAGGAAACATAATCTTGTAAAAAGGAATGATGATACGGAATATTATAATGTTTTCCATAAATAAAAGGATTTAAATACTAAATGGAAACTCATAATGGATAATAGAAATAGTTTATGAAAATTTATGTCAAGATGAGGTGGATTCTTGTAAAAATATTGTTTAAAATAATATATATTAGTAGAGTTTAATAAAAATATTAACGATTTTTTTAAACAAAAATAAAATAATTTTTTATAAAATAAATAATGAACATAGATAGATTTTAATGATAAAAATATTGATTTTAAGGAAATTTTTATTTATTAATAAAGATTATATAGTAAACATGAAGGTGTGTATGAAATGGGAATGTCCCTTTAATCGGTCTTCTTTATCGAGAATAATTGAGAAGGGAACCTTTTTAAAATATATATTAACCAATTAATGAAGGATTATATTAAATGGATAAATGAGGATGGAAATCAAAATAATAAGGTAGAAATTTTATATAAAATTATATATTAATTATATTTAGCTAATGTGTGGAAAAAAAATAACTCATAGGAAAAATCAATGTTTGTAAATAATCTATTAACTTATTCCTAAAGGTGTTCTTCACAAGGACATAATGTTCTGGATAATCAAATAAAATCCATCAAATAATTAATTAAGATCCTTTTAAAAATTTATTTTATTTATTATAATTTTATTATGTTCATTTATGGAATTTTTTATGAGTTATAAAATACAATTATATCTTCCATGAGTGTTCGTTTCCCGGGATTTAATAATTAGTTTACTTATATACATTTATGGAAAACCATGTAAAATGAGAATAGTCTTCCATAATTGAAATTTTATGTTCTTAAATAAATTCCATATTTTCAAAATGCCTCTTATAGATTTTTTTAAATGATATTTGGATGATTAATTATATTAATCTTTAATGACAACCACATATATTATTTTGGAATTTTTTTGATCATCACGAACCTGTTTTGTTTTATTAATTAATATTATGCATATATAGTGTCTTCATAACATTAATTAAACTGTAATAAATATATTATAATGTGTTTTAACCAAATTTTTTTTATGAAACGACTTTATGGTGGTAATTAAAATTAAAATCTCTTAGTCTTTTAATGCGATAAATCAACACATTACAGACGTTGTTTTAATTTTTTGAAAGATAGAAGATGGTAAAGGAACTAATAAAGGTATATTAGATAATTATAATAAAATAAAAGTATATATTTGATTTTGGAATTATTAATCCACTTTTATGAGGTGAGGTGATGAAATAAGATGAATTTAAATGAACATGAAAATAAATTAAATGAAAAAATAAATAGCTTTATACCTCTTGAATTCTTATATTTCAGATCCTTTTTTTGGCACATGAGTATTGAAATATAATTAAAATGATGGCCAATTTACATGGAAAATATAAATCGGAAGATTTTTCATTACAATTTGGACAATATTAATGGATTTTGAGGTTTTATCAGAATGGATGGTGAGGGGTGTTATTTGTGGTGGATGAGAGGGATGTTTTTTGATTATTTTATTCATCTATTTATTAATTTTCAGAAAACAATGAATAATGATGGTTATTTGGAAAAACAATACATTAAAAGACCATGTTAGTTTTAGATAATGGCTAGTAATATCATCTATGAATCAACTATGACTTAATAATTGATATATTTTCTTACAATGTAAAATTCTGAAATAACCATATTTCACTATTCAAAAATAGTAAAACATTTTAGAAAGACACAAAAGAATTCAGTTCAAAAATATTTTGATAATTAGAATTAGAAAACAGACTCAATTTTAAGGAAATATTTCTCTAAATGTGAGAAATTTAATTTTTAATTAAAACAATAATTTATTCAAAGATTACCATTTTTAAAATTATGACTTATTTTATAACACATTAATAAATTAATGAATGTATCAAAAAAATATAATATAACAATAAGATAACAAAATATTAATTAATGATTCCATTTTATGAAAATATATTTTCTTTTATGTTATAAAATTAATTATAAAATTGAAAATAAACATTTCTTTTCCATAAAAATATTGATACTTAATTTATCATTTTTAAAACATTTATTTTCTTATATCAAATTAAAAATATATCATATTCCAATTTATATGATTCCCAATTTTATTTATAATTTTATAGGAGAGTTTAATATTAGGTTGGATGGATTTCTATTCCAAAGGGACATATTGCTATTCCAAATATCATTTTACTATTTCATTGGTATAAGTACCTTTATTTGTGAAAAATAATATTATCTAATTTAGTATTCATTTATAAAGATTATTTTTTGTTCTCTATTTATTTTATGTGATTTATAATATGTGAAATAATTATAAGAAGTGAATTTCCATTGATATAATTATGGGTCAGTATAGTGTTTTCTCCAATCCAGAATTTGGATGATATATTACCTTAGTTTATGGGGATGTATGGAACTCCATGTTCAATGAGGGGAACACAAACCCTATCAATTTAAAAAAAATGGTATTTCCAACCATAATATTGGATATTATCATCTCGATCGAACAAATTCCTCAGTCATAAGATTCTACATAAACTGGAATATCCTAAAAAACAACAAGTATCATATTTAATATTGATGCTTATTTTAAAACAAAATTACATGTCTTTAAATGGATTAAATGGAATTTATGTGGAAACAACTAATCATCAAATAAAATAAGTCCTGAAAAAGATGAATCTCTTAATATTAAACTATATATACATGATTGTATGAGAAACATAGTCTAAACACCATAAATGGGACCCTCAATAAAATCATATTTCCATGAGAGAATCTGCATACATTGTGTGTATAAGAGGTGACATAATTATTAGGAAATATGGGTGGCCATGGAATATATCATAAGTACATGTAATCATTAAATAAAGATACACAATGTGTCATCCAATTATAAGAATTTTATAATCCTCAAGGATTGTTTTGTGTTCTCATACTTGCCCAGAATCATGTTCCAAATAGAATACATGGACTATAATCGATTATGCACTTCATGAGTTCCATGGTGGGGAAATAATGAAGTCTATACCTTTATATTATAATCTATATTGGTATGTATAAATTTAATGTATCCTTTCAGTACACACCATGTACTACGTTCATTATATATTGAAATATTATCCACTAGTATTGATCAAAAATAGAATATGCATTCAATGACTATGCTCCCTAAAATTTTTCAATGATCATTAATGAAAAAATGGTAGCGAAAATAAAATATGTGTTGCATCTCTCTAAAACAACATTCCATCCTCTATAAATTTTGTGATTTAGAATACACAAATGAATATGTTCTCAACTACCATGTGTTGTATGATCCTCTTAATTATTCACATAAAGAATACCGAATATTTCTATAGGTTATATGCCGTAATTTTTACACTTTTTTAGGATGATCATAGCCACCATCATCTCTAACTTTTCACCCAAATCAGCTAAGCCATCTTATTGGTGACCCTAACACAAAAATTCCACTCTCATGCCACACTATCATTGTCACATTCCATATTTGATTCATTATCAGATGGAATACACATCTACTTATCATCCATGCACCATCTATATCAATTAGCATTGATTTACCATCCATGGTGATGGCTAAAAACTACCATTATTTATTATAAATAATATTAATTAGGAAGACATTTGTGGCCAATATATTGTTATCCCAATTTAATATTATGTAGTATTAAATTTTTAATAAAAATTAAATGGAAATTGAAACTCACAATTAAGAATATAATAATTAATTTTAAAAATCCATCATTAGGTGCCTTAACAAAACAGGGTATGATTTTATTTCTCATATTTAAAATTTATTGATTTTTAATTGAATAATTAGATAAATAATATAAGATATACCAATCTAAAATGGTGACCTAGAATTAAATTATATAGAATAATATTAATCTCGATGATAATTAATCATTTATATTGTTTTGTATCATAAATAAAATATGAATAATTCCTTTGTTGATTACACTTGTTAGTCCTTGATTTATGATCTGATAAACATTCCAGGATGTCTTAATTCCTTATAACCCTCCCTTAATCCAATTTTGTATTTAAAAAATATATATCCCTATATTATTTTAATGATGTTTACTTTATAAATTTTAATTTATTAAATGCATTTTTATACTAAAGACTATAAATTGGCCTGAACTAAGGCCACATACAATCCAAAATGTTATATATATATATATATATATGTATATATATTTTAGTAAAAATTCATTAATGTAGACTCAATAATGATTTCATAATTTCACATATGAGATTCAATTAAAGAAATATTAAAATCCATTCCCATGTTAATAATATTAATTTATTTAATAACTAATTATAGTCATTTAAAATTTATAATCTAAACAATTTCCCCAAATTTCATCTGTAGTTTAAATTTCACGTTTCAATGTTAATGAAATCATAATAATATCTTTTATATGCTTGATTGAAATTTAAAAAATTTCATTTTACCCCAATAGGCAAGTCATGATAATAATACAGGATAGTGAAATATTTCGGTAATTGGGAAGAAACATAGGGCCTAAAAATGTAGGGTATCCCCTATTTTGAAATGTACAAGAAATTATTTGAAATAGCCTAATATATTATAGAAATGTAAAGGGAAAAATATCATAGAATTCACTATCACAACATATAATTATATCATAATGTAATGTAATTTAAATTTCAACTTATTTTAATCTTAGTAATAAATACATCAATGTAAAAAATTATCAAAATAATTCCATCAATTCCAATGCAATAGATCCAAACAATTCCAATAGAGATATAATAAATCATTATACCCTGGATTATTCATGTTATGTCGAATATACCGTAGAAATTTAAATATGATTACTTTTTAACATAAAAAACTCACCATGGGATTGTCAATACCCATAATAAAAGTTAATATCATCAAAACATCTATCATGAATTAATAATTGGAATGATTCACTAAAAATATTTCCACTAGGTGATCTTAATTACATTATTCTTATTTATTATATTCTATATAGTTCCCACATAAATTTACATTCATTTACTCATATCCAATTTTTATATTTTAAATATCATATTCTTTAATTATATAAATAATTACATGGATGTTTTAATTTTAATTTAGTGGTGAAACCCAGTTATATATTTATACATTAAATTTCATCAAGTTAATTAATTGAAAATAAAATTTGCAATTTCATAAATTTTCAAAAACAAACAGCTAGATTATAAATATCAGACAATAAAATATTATCTACATTATTCTACATGGAAAAAGTTGAATTAAGTTCTATTTATTTATGGATTCAAAATAATAAATTAGGATGTTTTTTTCATAAAATTTTAAATAAAATCAGGACATAAAAAATCTATTCTTATAACTGATGTAATTTTCTTTCTTATAGATTAATAAAAAATTCGCCACCAATATTACAAATAAAAGATAAAATATTGAACATTGATATACTCTAGAAATTAATATATTCAACATCATATATAATGGATGTTATTTATTAAATTATATGATTAGCAGACAACATCTATGGTTTCTTAGCAATAAAAAATGGTATAATGAAAACATTATAAAATTATACATTAATTGATTTTTTTGTCAAAAACATGTTAACATTTTCCTCTTAACCGTAACATAAACATTATAATATTAATGATTGATATAGATATCAATTAATATAATTATGAATGAACTAAAATGATGCTAGTGAATATATATAACCCTCATGTTTATCACTAATAGAGCATAAATATTTCAGGTGAAATAAAAAATGATGATCATGTATTGTATATACAGACATGAATATTTTTTTATCTAAAATATTATTATATCTGATAAAATTCCTTAAACATTGCACAAATTGAAAATGATCCATCTCATATTATATAATTTTTTTAAGAGAATATGATTTTATGGAATCTCATATTTTTGAAGAAAACTATTATCAATTAGAAATTCAAGCAATATAAGTTTATAGACAAATAAATTATAAAAAAATGTTCAATAAAGTTCATTTTCATTATATAATTTATTTAAATTTTAAAATTTAATTTTTTTGAGAATATTATTTTTTAAAAATAATTAAATTCAACGTTTAATACAATTATTATTTATGGTGAATTTTTTATATTTATATAAAATTATAGATTTTTAGTTGAATAATGGAAAATATTTATTTGTTTAATATCTTCTTTTTTAGGATTTCATCATAAAACCCTAACATAATTTATTTTTTAAAAAAATAATTTGTATATTATATTTTACTTGTAACAAAAAATTAAATATATAAAAATTCTATGTTTATTTTATGAAACCCATGTGTATCATTTATGATACTAAAGTAATATTTTAATATAAGAATTGTTCATATTCACATTATTATGTTTTATTATTCATTAAATGTAGATATTAAATAAATAAATTATATACTATTATATATCAAAATGATGCAATTTTTTAATAAAGTAAATTTAAATTTTTTTGAATCAAAATTTTCTTCATTAAATTTAATTTCTTTAGAATTTCCATAGGGAAAGGTTTATTTTGGATGAAGTAGTTTTATTAATGATGTGTAAAGTTTATCTAATAAATAAAATTTATATTTTTTTTATAAAATGGATTTTATATGATTCCACATAGTGTAAAAATATATTACCATAAATTTAATTGGAAATTATTGTTATATAATATTAGGA
Organism: Viscum album; assembly: GCA_963277665.1. Classification (NCBI taxonomy): domain Eukaryota; kingdom Viridiplantae; phylum Streptophyta; class Magnoliopsida; order Santalales; family Viscaceae; genus Viscum; species Viscum album. The sequence continues at coordinate 1,701,533,950 of OY728121.1, read as the reverse complement.
TCATTTAGAAGTGAAAATAAAAATATTTTATTAAACATAACTTCTAGATATATTAATTGATTTAATGTAAAATCTAATTATTTTATATTTATATATTTCATTATAATATATTGAATATAAATTTATTTTAAAAAATAATATCTATGTTAGATGGGTTACTTAATATTTTGAAAATAATATAAATTACATGTGGAAAAATAGTTTCCATGATATGAACTAAAATAGGAAAATGTAAAAAAATTTGGTGGTGAAAGGTTTGAAACAAACATAAAAAATATGTGAAATTTTTTTCTAGAGGAAGTAGTGACCATATCCAACCACAAAATTAATAATTTATTTCATTTCGATCCATTTACCCTTGAATAGTTTCATTACATTATTGAATAGTAGTGGAAATTAACGATAGTGAAATTTTCATAACTTATAATTGCAAATCCCATCCATCTGAACAAAAAATTACATCACTAAAAAACTTCTACATAAAATTATTAAATATTTTAGCTCAATGAATTATATATAGTTCCTATAAGATATATATCTCATTTACAATTTTAAGCCCTTCATTTCTAATGAAACTTTTATGAAAATGCTTAAGGTTTGAACATAAAAAATTCAAATTATTTAAATTTAATTTCATACTTTTTCACATATAATTAAATATAATTAAATATAATTAAATTTTTCAGATAATAATTTTTATACTGAGGTTTTATTTTATTAAAATAATAGCTATTATTTGTTCATTATTATCAGTAATTAGAAATAATAAAATGTTGACTGTGTGTTTGTGATGACTACTGTATCTAAAAAATAATTTCTTAGTTTTCCATCTCCAAAATTCAGGTTTTTCAAAAGATATAAATTTTATGAATGTAATTTTTTTAATAATTTTTATATATAATTATGATATTATAATTGGTTATATAATCTACTATCTTCCATTCAATCAGAAATTTAATTGTTTATCGTGCATGCGGTAGAGTATCACCCCCACAAATGATGAATTACAATTTTCATCACAACAGTAAATGTATAGTTCTAATATTTTATTTAATTAGGTCAAATGAATTTTATTATAGTTTTATGATTAAGTAGAAATTGTTTTAAAACTATATAAAAACATGTCCTTTGAAAAAAAAAATTAATCCTACTTTTTATGGTCAGTTTTTTTTAAAATACATGAGTTATGATATCATGATTAAATATTTAATGTTAAATAAAAATACATTGGTTTATTTTTGAAATAAATTTTATATTTTAATTCAACCTATATTTTTGGTGAATTTTTTTATCATTGTTAAAAATGAGTATTTTTAGATTCAATAAAATATTCCCTAAAAACGATACATAGTTTTTCTTATGAAGTATTATGATGATTTATTGGTATTCATGTTACTAAAATTATGAATAATATCATGATCGAGGAATCTATCAAATAATGGAAAGAGTTACATGGTTTTCTCAAATATACAATGGTTTTTATTATTAGTTAGATAATTTTCATGATTTTTTAGGCTAAAATTGTAGATATTAAAACAATGTGATAGATATACAATTAATGATAAGATATTTTTTTTATCTTAAATTATTGACAAAATATGAACTAAGATATATGGACCATGTTAAATGTTAAATGGTATATAGTGTTTTTTGTGAAATGTTTTATAATTTTCACTATGATGATATAGATAGGTATAGTTTACATCACAGAAGTTACACTTTGTATAAATAATTATGTTCTAAAGATGTTGAGGATACTACTATTAGAATTATATTGTATTAATTAAATCCAATTGATATTGATATGAAAACTCAATTTTCATTCTAGTAAATGTAAATCTGATGCATATATTTATATTGAATAATGAACAGATTGACTAAATTTTTTGTTTATTGAAATAGTATAAAGCTTCCTAGTAAGAGTTAAGTTTTGAAGAACATCATATGATCATATGATGTTCCATCACAATTTCTTATAATCTTATTTAATAGAATTAGAAATATAATTTTTTATTCAAATACATTGGTTGATCCTTCATTATAATATTGTGTATTATAAATATCCATATGTTCAGTCAATGTTTTATCAGAGGAACAAGAATCAGATAACCAATAAAAATTTCTCATAATGTATGATGTCGTGAAGAATTATTTCATAAATGTTAGTGAAATAAGAGGTGTGAAATGATTAGAATTAGTAATAATATTAGAATACTATAAATTCATCTGGTTGAACAGAAGTATGTAAATATTTTATAGATGTTATTTTAAGAGATCAAAAAAATATGTTTTGAGCTCCTCAGAAGAATTCAATCAGTCAATTAATATATCTACCAGAAATATCAATGAAAAATTGAACAGAATGGCGATGTATGTGATCAGGTCAAAATAGAATCATTTTCTAGAGATGTCTTGATAATATATATATATATTTATTTATTTATTTATTTATTTACCCTAATGATGATGATACATTGTTTTCCTTTTATAAATTTTATCCATATGAAACAAATTATTTTGATCAATGATCATGACACTGGACTGATATGAAAATTCAAGATTGTTCCAAAATGTGTGAGAATTATCCTAGTAATGTTGTTATGATCCTGATAATTTTAAATTCAATTTTTTTGGTAAGTGGGAAATGATATTTTTGTTTCTATCTTCTCTTAGGGGAATGACCATATGACTGTTCACCCATCCATTACTTATAAGTACTGTTTTAATCTATCAAGGAGTATATTTTATTATTAATTTTTTGAAGGGTGTTTTTCTAACCAAGTTAACCAATGTCCAATGATAAATTATTAGGAAAGGGTTCTCATTAGAGGAATTTTGTAATGAAATTGGTCAAGTGTAACAGATTGATATATTTTTAGGTTTAGTATATGGTAAATCCGAAGAAGGAATTGATCTATGGTGGAGTTTTTTGAGGGGAAATGGATAGATTTCTCCATGATGAATGTTATTTGTGTCATTAGAATTATTTCTAAATAGATTTTATTATACAGAAAAATTCTAAATGAACATTCTCTAGGTTATTAATAAATATTCATTATAATTTTTTGAATCATTGGATTAAGAAAAAATTACACCTGATGAGAGTCTGAATAACTAACTATTATGAGATATGATTCATGTCCGATTTTGGTCATATCATATTGGGTATATGTTATATATTTTTAATATGGACTGATGAGAGTCACAATTAAAAATAAGTGGTTACCCACCCTCTGGGAAGGAATTGTAAATCATGTGTCCTGTATTTTACCTAAATTTTTTTCCTCCATTGAATGGATGCCTTATTTAATGATATATTTTTTGAAATTCTTGCATATTGGTAATGTTAATACAAAAGGGGAAGAAATTGAAAATTAAAACCATTGATTAAAAACCCATTTCTCAGTTGTTAGAATAATCATGGTAACATCAATTAGTATATTAGATTACATGTTCCCTCTATATGATCATTAAATTTCACAATATGGATAATCTCAACTTAGATAATAGAAGTGGTATTCTTAAAATTGTTGGAAACAATGATCCGTAGTGGAAAAATTTAATAATACCATATTTTTTCAGTGTTATAGTTTGTTAATGAATATATCGTTGGAATTCAACCCATTATTATTGATACAAATTAAAAATTCACCAAAAATTATATAATGATTATTATTGAAGATACCTAAATTCATTCTTCATAAATATTTTAGAAAACTTTTACCTAAATGTAATGGGTATCAATAGTGAAAAAAAAATTATGACAAAATAAAAATTTTCTGTGATAGAAATTTAAATGTTACATAAACAACAATATAAATCTATATAATCATGATTAATGATAGTAGAGTGTCATATTATGGAACTAATGTTGTGTATATAATGATATTTATTCAAATTTTTAGCAACATCATAGGATTTTGGGAGGTTTATTAATATTCAACCATTACTTATAAAAATTTGTAATGTTTTCAAAACAACATTGATCACAATTTTTTAATAAGATGATAATGACGATATATCACTTCATTAATTTAATGTCATTATTAATGAAGATCAGAGGAGGAAGGATGAATAATTTAAAAATAAAATCATGGATAAAATGGATTTTACTCTAAAATAGAGATGTATTTTCTTGAACCATGATAGAAGTTAATGGGGTCAATTGACTCACATGATAATAAATTAGTTCTAAGGAATGTTTTTGAATCATTTTGGTTATCTATAAAAAATTCCAAAAAGGTAATGAAAATTAAAAATGAAAACTTATATGTAATATTTTTGGAGGAAAGGATCACATTTAATTTAATTTTAAAAGGAATAAGTTTTGAGGAAATATAATGATTGTGATGAGAAACATCCGTGGAAGAAGTGGATAAACACACCATAGAAAGATAATAAATGAATTAGAAGTAATAAGTCATCCACAATAAATAATAAAAGATTTTTATTAACTAATAATGTTGAGTACAAATCTACTAGAAATTTTTTCTCATATTTTGAAATTAAAAATATGTTCAGAACATTTTATTAATGCTGAAAAACATTATATTCCATAAAAAATGAAGAAAAAAATTTAAATAATCTGTTAGGTAATATCAGTTTGAGATTAAAAAATAGGTAATTTATTGAGAAGAACAAAATAATAAATAAATATTTTAAAATTTTAATGAATTAAAATAATAAAAATACTCCAGGAAAGAATGAATCCATGAAATATTATTATATGTACACATAGGAAACTAACAAGCTCAAGTTGATATCTGTAGAACATGGAATGATGGTTTTAGCTCCATGTATAAAACTTATTGTTTGGAATGATGATATGTGTGAAATTTAAATGATTTTAAATAAGGTTAAATGTCAAATAAATTATATGATTATGAAGTTAATATTAATTTTCCACATTAAAAATCTATAATATATCAGGATACCAAATGAACTGATCCCATGAATTAGCTGAAATCTATACACACTAAATATATATCACCAACTGCATGTAGTGACCATGAAAGTGTTGGAATCAATAATAAAAATTATGTGTGTAGAAGGGATGTGATAAATATATATCGTATATAGATTTTGAAAGGAACTATAAATAGTTGTCTTCTCTATGACCAAGGAAATCATGTGACAATTGACATATTGAAAATAAAAAAACACATTATTTGGAAATATAATTTCTCAATAGAATATTGTGTAAATTCTGTATTATTTGTGTTGTGGTATATATGGGGAGAAGGATTATAATTAATTGAGAAACATGTGTCTCCCATAAAATATCAATGAATGGTGTTGGGAAAATTTTTAATGAAATTATTTTAACTTTTCTAAAATATTGGAAGAAACAAAATATAATTCCTCAAATAGAAAATTGATTCCAACAAAAAAAATATTTGATTTTATAAAGAGTTTTTTAGATATCTTTATGAACTAAGTGACTATGATGAATAATGTATGGAATGAAATCATGGATAGTATTCATTCTCAAGAAAGGAAAATGTGGTTTAGATGATAAAAAATGATGAAAATCATTATCATAATTGAGACTACTCTTACGGATAATTAATGTTAAAAAACATGGATTATATTTTCAATATCTGTAATCTATATACTATGGATGATATAAATATATTTATTGAAATTATTTAATTTTAATTTGGAGTATATTTTTTTTGGGAAATGAAATTAAAAGAAAAGCGGAATGGTAATAGATGATTTTGATGCTCAATAACTGATATTAAAGGAAGGTAGGTTTATTAAGAGGAGTAATCAAAACATGTTGAGTATATAAAAATATGAATATAGTAAAGATTATTTATTCTGAAATAATTTCGGTATTCTTTGATGATTTAATAATAGAATATTTGGTACTAACAGATAATGATAAAGTGGAAATTCATTCAAAATTTTAGGACATTTCATCTCATATTACATATTTGATATGGATGAAAATAAAAAATATCATCAAAGACATAGTAATCAAAAATCGTATTGTATAAGGAAATATTTAAAGCAAAATGTTGTCAGAAACACACCACAACTGAAAAGGAAAGGTGATTTCGTTTTTACAACATTCATTAAATGATGTTTGGTTATTTGTAGACATACAAATGCTGAAATTGATTCCACGAGGATCATTTAGGTCTTACACTCTAGTAATTATAATTTGATGATACCTAATTCCAAAAATTAAATTTTTTCATGATGAATTTAATTAGATTCATTATTCCTATGTCCAAATTAATGTTAATGTAACATAAATAAAAGACAGTATAAATATTTAGGTGTTTCCGAAGAGATTTCAAGAGAGAATTATGTCAATATATATCGATGTAGTGAAAGGAAATTGGAATGGATAAAAAATTAATGTTTTTGAGTCATATATGATGAAACATATTGTCAAAAAAATTGTGCTCACAATAAATATTCAACAAATTGAGTTGATAATAGGAAAAAATGATTTTTTTGTAAGATATAAACAATGATTAATGGAAAAGAAAATTCTAAAAAATTCTGGGGATAATCCATAATCCATGTTGTTCGTATATAAAACATATTCTTGTTACAATAATAATTTAATACTTTTCTGTCTGAGATTTGTTATTAGAGAAAAAAATCAGTGGAATATAATTTTTTTCATCTATCCTTTCAAAGTAATGGCAAAAATTTAGGATCAAGGAAAATATTTTGAGAAGATAGAGGACAATTTTTTTAATACCATGAGAATATATGAAATTTTTTATTGTAATTTTATTTTCATTTATGGCTTATCATATAGGAAACACAGTGTTTTAACAAACTAAAATATTAAATTAAAATTAGTTTTTTGAAATCTCCATTAAAATAAATACAAATAAAATAGTTCATTAAAATTTGAATAAAAAAATTCATAAAATTATTTATAATGGTATTAGATAAATGTAATATATATATATATATACTTAATTTTTTTGAAGTATTTATACACTTCAAATATACATCACTTCTCAAAAATGATTTTCCTTGATAATTTTTTAGAAAACATTAAATATAATTTTTTATCATTTTAGAAAAATTATTTGGGAAAATTATTCTTATTTTATGAGTCAAATAACCTTTATTATCTTTGGGTGGATTTGATGGATTTTTATGAAAATATTAATATTACAAAAAATAGTGAAAATAATAATTTTTATCAATAAGTGTCTTTTTTATTAAATAATTTATATGCTCTTTTATATTTTAATATAGTAATAAATGTAAATTTAGATTTATAATTCATTCATTAATATAAATTAGATTATTATAATCAATTTAATATTTATTATTGATATTAAATTACCTTATACTTATGAAATATATTTATATGTTAAACATGTTTTTATTTCAGGTATGTGGGATAACAATTAAATTATATTCATCCAAATATGTTATTTTGATTTTATAAAATACATAAAATATTACTAATCAATTTAAAAAATATTAAATAATATGTTCATCGTAATTTTCATTCTTTCTATTTTTGAAAACAATATAAATTAATTTTCATAGATAAGGTGAAAATGCATTTATTGGTGGTCGATACAAATGTTAAGGGTTTATTAACCCATTAAAATTTTCAAAATATCATTATATAGATAAATTTTAACCTTAAACAATCCCAAAATTTAATTAATGTTCATTTTGAATCATTTCTCTTTGAGATGACATTCTTGTTTTTTAATCATTTTTGAAATATCATAGAGATTTCCAATAATTTCTCATCCCCCACATATAAAAGGACACCCACACCATCCATATCTAATGAAAAAATAATTTTTTTATCCATGAAATAAAATAATCCATTACATAAATACCTCCCCAGATAAATGATTTTTTTCTTGATTAAGAATCCCTCTTAGAAAGGTTTTATTTGAAAACCTTATAGTGTTTACGGATGAAGGGGCCTAATCAATAACTATTTGTTTTCAGTATATTTTTCCTCAAAATATTTTAGGTATATATCGAATAATATAAAATAATATCATAAATATATAAAATATACTATGATTTTTTATGATAAAATAATAAACTACTTTATCTAATCTTCCATCAAATTAAAAATGAAATCGTTGATCCTGTGTACTGTAGACCACTTCCTGATGAACCAATGAAATTTCATTTCCTTTTCTATCCCTCATAGGTTTATATATTGATGTATTATATATATAATATGAATATTAAATAAATATAATTCTTTAATTATAATAAGCCAAATTCCATCGTACCATTTAATCTACTGGAATATGATAATGTTGTGCGTCCGTATGTATAGAGTACCGCCTAAATGATGTGATGTCATATTTATTTAATTTTATATTAAAATTTAAGGAAATAGGAATAAATTTAATTCATATAAATGATATATATTTTATTAACACTATTCAATTATGGTGATTTTTTTTAACTTTTCCTTTATGGTATCGTTTGAGAAAATGGAACTAATATTTAGGCATAAATATGACATAACAACTACATCAACTGTGTAATTCATTTTCCAACAATAATTTTAATGGATGAATATAAAAATACAATTAATTTATATATGTGATTCATATATTATTATTAACATTATGTGGATTATTTAACCACAATATATGTTTAAGAAAAAATTTCCACACTGAAAAATACTAGGAAACAATGTAGTTCTCACCTAAAATTGTGATTTTAATTAGGAATTTTTAAAAACTAGTGAAAAAGGAAGTAATTATAACTTATGTTTTGTGATAAATGTGGGTATGTTTGTACATTATGTTTATGATAATATTGTATTCATTATATAGGATGTTTTTACAAATATGAAGGCTATAGATACGTGAGGTAGTGGATTGTAATATCAATTTTTCTTCAATAGAATATATATCATATTGAAAAATTGTTTCCTTTATTTGATGTATGTATTTAACCATTGAAATTTTATATCATGAAATTATTTATTTCATGATATTTAATTTTTCATTTAAATTTATTATTTCAAGGGGATTATGATTCAAATGTTAATAAAGCGGTAAGAGATTTTCATCTCACTTTTATTTCCATGTGACACATTCCATATTAACAAGTTTTTTCAATTATGTTGTGTATAAACTACCCATGAATGTATATGATGATTATTCTTCATAAAATATTGGAATATACATTTCTTTATTGGATTATTTTTTTTCTTGTGGATTATGATACAAAATCTACTATAGTGGTAAATGTTTCTTTACAATCTAATTATTTAAAGAAATTTTTTATGATTATTTTTTTGATGGTAAAATATTATGATATTACATTCAAAAAATCCATTTAATTTTTATCACCTCTATTTATTTTTGGATAATACATCATTCCCTTTCATTTAACTATATTATTGTTCTCAAGAGGCTGAAAATATATTATTAATAATATTCAAAAATATTATTATCCTTAACCGAAAATCCTTTTTGTCCAATAATCATGTTTTAAATACATATTTAAAGGAATGTTTTCTCAATTTTAAAATTATTTTTAAATAAATTTTAACTGCTTTTATCTTTATAAATAATTATTTTAGGGAACCTACATTTCATTTTTTGAGTGATGTACTTTTAAATTTTTATAGAAAATATGAATGAAATATTTTTTAACATGTAAAATATGTATTGTATATTCTAATTTCATGTACACTAAATTATATAAAAAAACATATTCTAGTTACAAATGATGTTTTCAAAGAAATTATTTATTTTTATTTTTGTATATTTATGAAATTTTCGAAAAGTTATTTTAAATTGCAATGGATATTTTGCATAAGGAATATTCTAAATGATATTTAAAAATTATTTTATGGATATGATATAATTCTCAATTTTCACATAATCATTAACATGGATATTATCTGATGATACAATCCTTATATTTTTTTAGGATGCTTTATGATTTTAAAAAAATATTTTTAGAAATCAAATTTCTTTTTCATAGGTTATTCTATGTTTCAATGATGAAATGTTTATGAAACCACTTTATTTTATATGGGTTATTCTATGATGAAATATGTATGAAATTTTTTTTTTCTTGGGTACTTGCACGATCAATTATTTATGATCCTGTATAACACATATGATTGAATTTCATAATCTGGTGTGTGGGACCTATATCTCCCTCCAATGCATTGGGTAAATATTTTTATCTCATAATATGAAATGGAAATGAATGGGGTTGTAGCCCATTTCATTAAAATAAATTTACTACTATGATATTATTTGGAAGGATCTTTTACTACTATGATATGTTGGGGTGGGGGATAGTATCATTCCACAATGATAGTCTTAAAAATGACCCTCAACATCTAAGGGAATTATTTTCATGAAAATGTGATTTCCAATAATAAATGACACATACCAATGTCTTTCTATCTTCTTTATTTTACATGAAAACTTTTTTGTTCATTACATATAAACTACCATGATTTATTTAAGTACAAAAGTTTATGATGTATGATTTTCTAGGTAAGATTCAAAATTATACTATCATGTCCACATACAATGTTTCTAGTTTTATAATTTTAAGATCACTGACTTCTCCCTTCATTATCAGTACTATGAATATATGTTCTCCCATTAATATGTTTCCTTTCCCCATGTAATATGGAGATATATTATGTATAAAATGTGTATGTAGGGTAGTGTTTATAATTACCTTAGTGAGAGATGAGGTATTTCTCCAATTATCATGTTTTTTCATTTCCATGATTATAACAATACTAGATATGTATTATTTTGGTGTGTATCATTAGTTATATAATGAATTTCGATAATTTATCATGTCATCTCTAAATATGAGAAGTGTAGTTCACTATAGTTTTTATTATAGGGAATTGTTAGTTAACAATTGGATCAAAAATTATAAAATTTAATGATAACCCTCGAAATAATCATAATTTTTTTCTCTGTATAGAAAAATTTATAATAATATTGGTGAATAATATAGAATGTGGTTTCCAATCAATTACATAAAATTATGGACACTAAAATTTAATTTTTTGCTTGAAAATTAATACACGGGGGTAATATATCAAAAAATGGTACACATTAATTTGGCTCAGTCAAAACCTAGTGCAAGACGATGAGGCTAACTACATGCCTAGATTGACACTCCATGCAGATACGTTTTTGAAATTAAAAACTAATATATGAACCATCATAATGGATTTGAAGTGATAGAGTATATTAATGACATCGGTTAATATTATATTTTCAATGATTTAAAAATTGTGATCATGATTTGAACAACAAATTCATGATTTTTCACAATTAATCCCATTGATTAATGGATAATTATGGTCATTCAATCAATTTTGGTTATAATATGTAAATGAAGATAGAATTGTGGTGTTTATGTGTTCATAGGTAAGCTCAAATATCAATTTATCCTATTTTATATTAGTTTTATGAGTCATGGAAATAGTCTATGAATTTTAATTTCTAAACTAAATCATCAAATGTTGAATTAATAGTGAGAATATCTAGTGATATGATGATCACATATAAATTCTATAATTATTCTCCAGATGATGTTTGTGGTAATAGGCTTCCAGTAAATATTTTCATCCTCCTTTTGAATTTTATTCTATCATAGGAATGAATTTTATTTCTATACATTATTTCCATATCATTTTTGAAGGAATGGATTTAATATTTTACATTCCAAACATACATATGATCCCATATCAATGTGATGATCAATACAACCATCTAATGAAAATATTACCCATTGGATGGGAAATTATTCATATTAAAAAGTTGTATTTATCTATACTGTTTGGAGAGTAACACAATACATTAGATAATTGTTTTCTAGAATAGATTATTACTATTCAAAAAAATCATGTGTTTTAGAAATGATTTGTACTCACACACACTCTTACAATTATTTTAAAGCCTTAATAATGAATGAAACTGACTAAGTTATATGTATTAAAGAATAAACTAGAGTAGAATACTGAAAAGGAATTCATTTCTCAATGTTTATCACCATGGAATAAACCTATTAGTTTAGTTATGATGAATGATGTACTGATACGACTCTATTGATTATTAGGATATGAATAAGATAGCCTTCAAGAGAAAACAATCCTAAACCCAATAAGCATGACATCATTAATTAAATTTTTTAATATACATATATATATATATGATTTAACATAGTTCCAGATATAATTAATTTTTTGTAAATTATGAGTATACAAAAAATATGGAATTCCAAACATGGTATCGACACTACAAATATAATGTGATGTCATTTGGTCTTACTATATACCCGACATTGATCATTGATTTTGGAAATATTGTTTATCGATATTACATAATCTATTATGTGGTTGTCTTTATAGATGATATTGTTTTTTATTCAAGGAGATGGTAAAAATATATAGATCACATAAGAATTATACTAAATATATTATATATTGATATTGTTAATGAAATGATTACCAATTGTGAAATATTGCTACAAAATGATTCACTTTTGTTTTATATAATATCTATATTGGATATATATATATGGATTCATCAATGAAGGATGCATTTGATAAAAGGTACATATAAATTACAATGATAGATTCATGGTACTTCCTGGTTTTGGATTGATATTAATTTGGGAATGTGTAAAATTCCTCACTACTATCTTATACATTCCACATGTTACCTTAGAAAGGATCCAAGTTCTTTCTATCACAAGAATGTAATGTAATTTTAAATTAACTAATGTGAAGGATAGTTAGTCACCTATTAATACAATACAATTAAATAGAGATAGGGTTTTAATATAAATTATTAATTGAAGGAGGAATTAGGATGAATTAACATTTAGAATGACAGGGTATAGGTTATGCCTCATGAAAATTAATGTTTCATTATAAAAATACCAAAATCTTTATTGGAATTATCCTATATTGACTTTTTATTTAATGATATAGATGAATTACCATTATAGTAATTGGTGAGATATATATACTGATCATAAATAATTAAATTATATTGTAACCTAGAATGGTTTGAATTTTTTCCATAGAAATGGTTAGTGTTTATTAATAATTATTAATTCTCAATACATTGCTACCCAAGGATTTAGAACAAGGAGGAATATGGTTAGATTTGAAATGATCATACTATATTTTCACCAATTATGATGAAAAAAGATTCAAAATTTATAGATTGAAAATAATGTATTTTGAATATTGTAATAAGGGGTGATAAATTTACATTCTAATATAAATATTAAATTATTTATCCCTGTGTAAATTATATATTCAATAATGAAAAATGTATATCTAAATTAAAATCCATCAAAATTCCAATTCATTACATTGATTACAATGGAATGGTAGCGTACAGTAAACATTTAATTTTTCCATACAAACAAGATATGAATAATTTTTTTCTTATAATATGCTTATATATCATCATTTTATATTAATCATTTATGTTGATATATGTAGATGAATTTAAAATATGATTTCTCATGTGAAGTCATGAAGAGATATATTAAATAACATTTATCTCAATTCACAGTATTTTAACATGTTTAAGATATGAATAAAAATTATATGTGGTTGTTAAAACCATCACTGATACAAGAAATGAATTCGGAAAGCATCACATGGAATTTTTTCATTGGAATCCCATAAAAATTAAAAGGGAACTATGATATATGGGTTATAGTTTATCTCTTTATAAATAAAATATAAATTATTATTATCAAAAAATATATCTCTCTGGATCATTTTATTAAGATATACATTATTTGAGGGGTAATATTGCATGGTATACCATATATTGTTGTTTTTAATTAGGATTTGAGGTTCACCAAGACTATTTGGTGAATCATTCATAAATACATTGCTAATGAATTCAGTTTAGCACTATGTATCATCCTCGGATAGACAGTTAGTCAAATAGAACAACTGAAACCTTGGAGGATATGATGAGATCTATTTCTATGGATTTAAATTTTGGTTGTGTTCAACACCTTCCTATAGTTGTGTTTTCAAAAAAAATTATTAAATCAATTATTTTGATGTCCCTTTGTGAAACATTCTATGTAATTTAGTGTAGAACATCAATTTTTATAGAGGACGCTTTAGAAAGAATGAAATTGGGACCATATATTGTTTAAAAAATAGTTGATAATGTTTTATACATTCAAGAGAACATATAGGACAGATAAATATGATAGATACGTTATGTTGTTAATCATTGATGTGTTCTGGAATTTTATGGTCTTGAGAAGTTTTTTCACCAATTTTATCCATGTTATAAGGGTTTTAAATAGAAAAAAATAGGATTGATGAAACATAGATATACTATCCTTTTTGAAATTCATGATTGAGTAGAGAATGATGCTTATCTCTTTTCTCTTCCAATAAACCCATCTCATTTTAATGATGTGTTCCATGTATCACTCCTCAAAATGTAATGACAAGGTCATTAACATGTGTAGAACACAAATTTTGTAGATGGGGTCGTTATCATTCATATGATGAACAATCCATGGAGATTTAAGACCAATTGTATAATTTTCTATGTAACAAGATCAATAACATGTTCAATATTTCATATTGAAACAACAAACATTAAATGGATATATGAGAACCTAATTATATAATGAGGAAGTAGTACCCTTAGTTGTTTGTATAAATTTGATGAAATGTTATTGGAGAAATTAATATTATTTTGGTATAACGTGACACTACTATTTTTAATCAATTTTTTCCATGTAGATTTAATCCCTTCTATATATTTTTTAAATAACAACACATTTTTTAACAAATCACAATATACAACTAATATTAATTTTTCAATATGTTTATCAAATCCAATTAATTAATTGTTGATGAATGAATTCATATAATAAGATTTTTGGAATTATGTATATGGTTTTTATTTAATTGAATATATTGTTAAATAAGTAAATATTTGTTTCTAAAATCATTATATACATAAAAAATAAATGTATCCCTAAAAAGTATTTTCACTTCATTTTTTTAATGAATAATACAATTCATTTTTTACGGATTCATAAAAATCATTTCCAAGGATGAAAAAAATATTTTGAATTAAAATTATAAAAATTTTCTTATGTTTTATTTCTAGGAATTTTCTGAAAAGTATAATTATTCTACGAAGAGATAAAATTAATATTTTTTATTAATACCCAAATTGTCATTTAGAAAAATTAGAAGAATTTTTTTTCTTAATATATATTATATTTTTTAATTATTTCAGTTATATTATTATTTATCCATTTTAATTTATTTTGATGAATATCATGTTATATTTTGATATTAAACCTTTTTATACATATTGAATCATTTTCTTTAGAAAATAATTTTTAACATATTTTTGAGTTTAGTATTAAATTATATTTTTCCATGTAGGAGAATTTTATTTAGTTAAAGGTAAATAAAATTTGGAATACTAATATAATATGTTATATAATATGTTTATCAAAATGTTTCTTCTTATTGTGCAATGAAAATTGTAAAATTTAAATATCATCAGGTTTGTTAAAACAAGATTAACTGGAGTTCAATCAATGGATAATGATATGTTTCCAAATAAATTTTTTTGAATCCCTTGTTATGGACATGATTTGATGATATCCTAAACATAATTGGAAATAATTTTTATTTTTAATGATTTTTTTGGTAATGAAATTTTCATTTTTAATATTGTTCAAAAATATTCTATTGATATTCAAGAACATCCCCTCCAAAACATATTAAAAGACACAACACATATCCACCCTCAAAACCTCACGATCCATTTAGATTGCATAATTCCAACAAAAAATACATTCCTCACTACCTTCCACACATCCTAGTGGATTATTTTTATTAGGAAACCATCCTATGATAGTATTAGATGAAAACGAAATGGGCTTCTCCAACAAAGAGGAATAATGCTTTATCATGTGTTTTCAAATATTCTTCTATCCCACATACATAAAAAATCATCATATATTATGATAAAATAAAATAATTAAATCACATGTAATATGAAGTGATTAAGTTATTTTTATAACTATTATCAATGTCATTCTCCCAGGAATGAATAATGAAATAGTTGATCATATGCAAGGAAGACTATACCTTGTTAACCGATGTAATAATTTTTCAATATCCACCAATAATTCGATTATATAAATTATTAATTTAATATAGATATCATATTTAGGATATAATTACACTTATACAATTTTAATATCATATCTAACTCCCTACCATCAAATATGTTGCAAAATAAAAATGATTCTCACACGTTTGTGTGGACTACCTCCTCCATGAAGCGATATTATACCTTATTCATATTATATTAAACTGGATGGAAATATTGAAATATTTAATTAATATATATAATATATATTATACATATATTATAATTTAATGGAATTGTAACGTCCCGGACACTGGTGCCACGCAATGGGTTCCCTGAACTCGGTTCTCCATGTGACCTTAGGCGCATTTCCCCAAATTCCAGAAGCTGCTGACTACCAGCAAGGGCCCAGGTCTGATAGTGGGGAAACTATGCCCTCATTTGTCAAAGTGTAGCGCAGAGAAATGGAAATAAAACATACAACAAACAGAGAATGTAGTAAACCATACACAACTGAAATAATCAACAGTAGTGGATATACACAACATTATATAAATAATGATGCTACATGTTCCATGTTCTAAGAAAACAGCCAGAACATGTTATCCATCTATACAATACAACAAATAGCAGAGTAAAACAAAGAAAAGGAAACAGCTGGCAGCAGCATCGCGAGTCTCGGCTTGGTCCCATACCATCCTACTCCACAGAAATAGTCATATACCTGTATAGGGACTCTCTCCCCTGTCCACACCTGCAGAAACATAATCTATTTGGGAAGAAAAGCATGACCCAAACAGGGTGTGAGAAACATATCTCAGTAGGCACCCACCAAAAGCCTATGCCCAACTGCGTGTAAGCATGCAACAATAGTGTGCAGTTGTAAAATGTAATAAAGTAAGAAGTACTAAAAAGTAACTAATTACAAGTTATATTTCCATTTTATTATCCATTTAATTCATTTAATTTAAAATTCCACCACAGTGAGTATTCTAAATAACTAGCTAATGTCCTCAGACACGTAAACCTTTTCCCTCAGGTAAAGAGTATCCAAAACAAGAATCTGCCCTCAGGAGTAATAAAGTTTGACCTCAGGCATAGGTAGTGTCGCCCACAGGCACAGTGTCAGCTGCCCGTAGGCATGGAAGAATTTTTCCTCAGGCTGAATTAACTACTGCCCACATGCTAAATAGTGCAGTGCCCACATGCTAATCACAACAATGCCCTTAAGGTAAACATGTAACTGTTCCATTCCCAACATGTCAAAATTCAGTAAAAAAGAAATTCCTTTCAAAGAAATTCTACAATTACTACTTTAAAGGCATACCCTCGGGTACCCTGGCCAAATGGATAAATAGTGGAACGCACCCCCCGGGGTGGTTCCAGATCCAAGCAATGATCCCAACCAGCATTTTATTTTCACAATTTAATCATCTATGCAATTATAGGAATTAAATATAGCAACGGTCTTAGCCACACAACACCCCAACATGTGTTTGTGGCACAAAAACGCACTAAACACACGACAATTGGAAAAACAAACACCAAGCCGCCTACCTTATACGCCAATTAGCGTTATACACGAACGCCAATCCAAGAAACACCCAAGAACGACGTAGATCTGACGAAGAAGAAAACCCATTCAAACGTAAATAACTCTGATTAGGAGAATAATTGGTACGAAGAAGCCTAGGAGATAGAAGCCCTTACTCGTGCGGTTCCAACGGGATCGTCCGAGTCGGAAACTGATTCCAGACAAACACCCGGAGGATCTTCAATGGTTCAGCCTCCTCCTTTGGCTCCAAAACGGCTCAAATGCCTCCTCTGCCGAATGTGGAGGCTACTGCCTATTTTAAGACGAAAAAACAAAGTACACTGTGTGTACTTCTGAGTACACAACCTGTAATTCCTTCATTTAACTGTTCCTCTGGCGGCACCACCACACTGTTCATCCGTCGACATTAGTACACGACATGTACTCCGGAGTACATGGCGTGTACTGTCGCCCAGCTGGCGGATACTCCACCACCTTACTATTTAGGCATGTCGACTGACTACACGGCGTGTAAAGGAACACTACACGGCGTGTAGTCTATTCCTACACCCCTCATCGCCTACATGGCTACACGCCCTTTGTACTCATCCTAACAATGACAAAAGTACATGGAATGTAGAAAAGTACACGGCGTGAAGTTCCAAAATTTAAGATTTTTCCCATTTTCCTTATTTTCTCAAAAACACTTAAGGAAAAGGAAAAAGAAGAAACCCATAACTCAAAACTAAGAACTGGGTTGTTACAAACATCCCCCTTATATAAATTCTTCCCTGAATTTCCATTCAAAGGGTGTTGAAGATATAGCCGTAAACAACTCTGGACACTAAGCACGTACGTCAGCCTCCCGCTCCCAGGTAACGTTCTGCACTCGGCCATGCTGCCATAGCACCCGTTTGAGAGGAACTGATTGGCCTCATAGAACCTTCGTGATCCTGTCAACGATACGAATCAGATGCTCCTCAAAGGATGCATCTGCCTCCAGCTCAACATCCTCTAGCTGAAAGGTGTGAGACGGGTCTGCATGATAGTGGCGCAACTGAGACACGTGGAAGACGTCCTGAATGGCTCGGTACCGCTGCGGTAACTGCAAATGATAGCCAACCAACCCAAATCTCTCCATAATCTCAAATTGCCCACATACCTTGGTGAAAGCTTACCATATCTCCTGACCCGCTTGTGTCCCAGCCTCGGAAAAACACACAGGAAAACATGATCCCCAACCACGAACTCTAAGGGTCGTCTGCAGTGATCAGCATATGACTTCTGTCAAGACTGCGCGGTTTCCATCCGCTTCTGAATCAACCGGACCTACTCAAATGTCTCCTGCACGAGCTATGGCTCTAGTAAGTCTTCCTCACATGCCTCTAACCAGCAAAAAGGTGACAAGCATGACCTACCATATAATTCCTCGTATGGTTCCATCTCGATAGTTTCCTGAAAATGATTGTTATATGAAAACTCGGCAAAGTCTGTATGCTTCTCCGAAGAGCCCCCAAAGTCTAGGACACATGCGCGCAGCATGTCCTCTATTACATGTATCCTATAATCTGACTGGCCATCTGTCTGAGGGTGGTATGATGTGCTCAGAAGCACCTGTGTACCCAGCGCCCTCTGAAAACTATGCCAGAAACGAGACGTAATGCGGACGTCCCTATCCTAAATGATAGAACGAGGGACCCCATGAAGACGGACGATCTCTCAGATATAAAACCTTCTGAGCTCGTCAAAACTGAAGGTCTCCTTGATCGGGAACAAGTGAGAAACCTTCGTGAGTCTGTCAACAACAACCCACACGGCGTCATTTCCACGAGGTGACCTCGGCAATCCCGTCACGAAATCCATCGCGAAATCATCCCATTTCCACAATGGAATGGGTAACTGCTGTAATAGCCTACATGGCCTCTAGTGCTCAGCCTTCACCTGCTGACAGGTGGAACACCTCATAACAAAACCAGCTATCTCTTTCTTCATACTCAGCCACCAGTAATGACACCACAAGTCATGGTACATCATGGTAACACCGAGATGAACTTCCCAATATGAAGCATGAAACTCTCTCATCAGATCCTCGTGTATATCCCCGGGAACCCATAGTCGTCCAAGGAAATGCAAAACATCATCTTCACCCATCATCCACCAAGGAGAAGGGTCCCCACTTTCCACTGACTCCCGTAGAACTAGGCCTTCTGAATCAAATAGATGTCTCATCCTCACTCTGTCCAGGAGGGTAGAAGTCACAAATAATGTTGAAAGATAATTCTGCCCCAGACTGTCATGAACCTCCAAATGCATATCATAGAACAAAGCCATGATCTCCCACTCACCACTGGCCTCTTGCACCGCCTGTATCTGAGTCTTCCTACTCAGTGCATCAGCTAATGCATTACCTTTACCAGGTGTATAGGCAAGCTCAAAATCGAAGGACTGTAAGTAATCTACCCACCTTTTATGCCTGAGATTCTATTCATGCTGAGTAAAGATATACTTGAGGCTCTTGTGGTCAGTGAAAACCACAAAATGATCTCCTAATATATATTATCTCCAACAGCACAATGCCTGAACAACTGTAGCCATCTCGAGATCATGTGTCGGGTAATTCCTCTCATGTGGCGTCAACTGCTGAGACATGTACACAACAACTCGGTCACCCTTCATCAACACTACTCCCAGGCCAATCCCTGATGCATCACAGTAAACTATTTAGCTCTTCCACTGCTCTGGGAGTATCAGGATCGGTGCGGATGTCCATCTTCCCTTCAGGTCCTGAAAAGCAGCCTCGCAAGCTTCTGACCAAATGAACTTCACCCCATTCTTAGTCAGACCCGTCAACGGTGCTGCTAAGCGGGAGAAGTCCAGTATGAAGCGTCTGTATTAACCAGCCAGCCCCAAGAATCTTTGTATCTCAAAAACATTCTTAGGATGCTCCCAGGAAACTACTACTCTCACCTTATCTAGGTCTACTACAACTCCTTCCTCTGAGATGATATCACCTAGGAAGTGAATATGGTCCATCCAAAAGTTGTAATTTGAGAGCATAGCATATAGCCGATGCTCTCTCAGTGTACTCAGTACGATCTCAATATGGGTGGCATGGTCGTTTCGAGTGCGAGAGTACACCAAGATGTCATCCATGAATACTACCACAAAAGAATCAAGGTACGGATGGAACACACGATTCATTAGAGCCATGAAAACTTCTAGCACATTTGTTAGTCCGAACGACATAACTGTATACTCATACAGACCATATCTACTCTGAAAAGCTTTAAGTGGTATATCCGATGGCCTCATGCGTAACTGATGATATCCGGATCTCAAGTCAATTTTTGAGAACACTCGTGTTCCACGAAGCTGATCAAAAGATCATCTATCCTCGACAAGGGATATCGGTTATTAACCGTCAACTAGTTCAGATTTCGATAATCAATGCAACGTCTAAGGGTATCATCCGCCTTCTTCATAAAAAGGACCGGAGAACCCCAAGGAGATGTACTGGGTCAGATAGAGGCCACTGCCTGCAACTCCTCTAAATGCCTCTTGAGCTACTGTAGCTCAGGTGTAGCCATCCTATAAGGCGGAATGGACACCGGTGTTTCTCCTAGGACAAGCTCAATATAGAAATCCACCTCATGCACCGGAGGTAGACATGAAAAGTCATCATGAAAGAAATTCCTGAAACTATCAACAAACGGAGGGAAATCTGTCTGACAAGTACCCTGATCATCCATATATAAGCTCGCAATCTGGGCTATGACTTCACCTCACCAATGATGATCTGGTCCAGCTCGACTCGCCTGAACATCCCATTCGCCCTTTTATAGAAACTCTCTACCCTGTGGTGATGTGAAACGCACCCTGCAATGATAGCAGTATACAAAGGCTCGAAAGGGAACCAACCAGTCCATCCTGAGAATGAAGTCATAAGATGTCATCTCTAAGACATAGAGGTCCCAAATAAAGTGACACCCACCCACCTCAAGGGGGAACTCCTTGCTCTGATGCACACTAGCCGTTCTATTCCCCAACAAAGTATCTAGCGTCATGATATCGGAAGAAGTAGAAACACAGAGCCCAAGGATCTCCACAACGAGTACAGATATGAAACTATGTATAGAACTCATATCGAAAAGTACTGAAGATAAGAGAGAAGCTACTAGAATAGTACCTCTAACTGTCGAAGGTCTGGGATCCTGCTCCTGCTGGGTCTGTTGCACTGCATATGCCGACCCAGTGCCGCGGCCCTACGACACAGCCTGGCTACCGTGAGCTATCCTACCCTGCTGCCTCTGAGATCCTAGTGTCTAGCTACCACAACCACGACCACCATTTATGCATGTATTCCCTGACGTATTCTAGGTCCCAGACTGGTAAGAAGCCACTGGTCCTGCTCCTACATGCAGAGTCTGTACAGAACCCCTCTCACTAGCCACTACTGGAAATGCCCTGCAAAAGTGTTGCAGATGACCCATCTTTCCACAAGCTCGGCATTCCACTGGATCACGTGGACACTCTGGCCTCTTGTGCCCCTCTCTACCACACTGGTAGCACATAACCTGGCCACCTGAAGCACTCTTCTGACTGGTACTGCCGCCTTGAGAGAATTCCATTTTTCTCTTCCTCTTGCCAGTAGATATAGTACCAGTAACTAGTGCTGAACCACCATAGCCCACACCACTAGATTCCCACAGGTTCCTCTTCGTAATATGCACCTGATATACGATAGTATGTACAGAAGGCACCCTGAAAACACTTACCAGTGCTCGTATGTCATAACGAAGACCATCCTTAAAACATATGGCTCTCAATGTCTCATCACCCACCATCACGGGTGCAAAACGCTAAAGCTCGGTGAAACGAGCAGAATAGTCCATCACCGACATAGCACCCCGCTACAAATTCATGAACTCTCGAGCTCTATCTTCCCTTAGAGTCTTCGGGAAAAAGTAGTCATAGAAGACTACCTGAAAATATTTCCACGCCATGTCTCTGTTATGCTCTGACTAGTTGGTGACATCCCACCACCTATTGGCAGAATCACACAGCATATATGTCGCGAGCTTGACCCTCCGCCATGGAGGCATCTCAATATGATCGAAAATAGTCTGCATCGACCCCAACCAAGACTCCTCATCCTGTGGTCTACCATCCATTGAAAACATAGGCGGATGCTACTGCTGAAAGATACATGTCAGCTCGGCCATAGATGGGGCAGCCTTTGGTTCTCCCTGAATGGACTGCAAGAACCGCATAAAGCCTTCAGAGTACTGTGCCTCTGTGCCTGTGTCTGGTAAAGCAGCTGGCACTACATCTGGCTCTGCTGGAGGATCAACTAGTAGCCCATGTCCCACCATCTCTGGAGTATAATCGTTGCCGCTCTCCTGGCGAACAACGCATGGTCATCTAGGCGGCATGAAACTACAAAGTCAAAGACACGCCTTAGATTCAAGATTATTAAGACTGAAAGCGAAGGAACCACAATGGGAACAAGAGGAAGAAAGAATTTCAAAAATTGAAAAACAAGACAACACGGCGTGAATACTGTCTACACGGTGTGTACTTGACTTCCCTTCCCCTGCTCGGGTCCTTACACACGGCTAATCCACACGGCTTCTGTTCAACAAAAATTAAACGGAAAGTATAATATCTACACGGTGTGTATGGTGTTATTTTCCAACTGCCCGGGTCGTCTATGACAGGACTGACTACTCATCTTGAAACTACATGGTGTGGTACTCCCGCACACGGCGTGTACACCACCTTGTTTCCCCGCCACATGGCTAACTCCACACGATCTGTCCTCGGACAAAACTACACGGCATGTCCCAAAGGTACACGGCGTGTTCCAGGAGGGGTGACACCGACCCGTGTTGTTAGTTACATGGCTGACTCCCCAGGTCACACGACACGGCATGTGCATCATTGACATGGCGTGTTCTGTACAGGAGCTCACCGACCCTTGTTATTAGTTACACGGCCAGACTCCGGGTCAACACTACACGGCGTGTACAAAAGCTACACATTGTGTTTTACCCAAGCCTTTCCCTACCCCGTGTTGCTGCCCACATGGCTTGTGACACGGAAAGATACTACACGGTGTCTACTCAGGGTACATGACGTGAACTCTAAAAGCTCATTTTTTCTTCCCGAACAGATTTTCATATACGGCGTGTATAAAGATATTACTCGGCGTGTATACTGGGTTTCCGTACATTATGCCTCTGAAACTTCCCCAGAACCCAAAAAATACCGATAAAAAACACCTATGTGTCAAATACCTACCTGTGAGGGCCCATACTCCCCACGAATCAATGTCTAACATCTTATCTGTGTTATAAAGAAATAATCAGTAAATGAGCCACCACCTTTCGGTCAATGGGGTCCCATACTCCGCAAAAACCGAATTTTGGTGTTCATTCTATAAACAGGATCAAGTAAAATTACTCTATCACACAACACGTATTTTATCAGAGCAGCTGTCACAACAACATGCTTTTCTAGCACAACAACTATCCCAACATCATGCAATTTCTAATGCACCTACATGGCATGGAAACTATGCATGGAATGTGATATCTACAATGTGCCTATATGATGCATGATATGGAATACCCTCATCTCATCGGGTTGCAACTAAATAGAACCCATTGATAAAATATAATAGCACAATCCAAGTGCATCACCTAATGGTGAAAACAAATCAACTGTAAATTGCGAAATCAAAAAAATTGCAATCATGAGGTAAATTGGTTTTTCCCTGTATGTGGGTTAGCTACGCCAGGGCACAGCTTATTACCAAATACCTTTCATCCAATCCCTGACTACGACTCCAAATAGTAATTCAAAGAAAAGAAACCCCACTGATACCACTTTGTAACGTCCGGGACCCGGGTGCCATGCAATGGGTGCCCCGAACCCGGTTTGCCACGTGACCTCAAGTGCATTTCCCCAAACACTAGAGGCTACCAACTAGCAGCGAGGGCCCAAGACTGATTGTGGGGAAACAATGCCCTCATTTGTCAAAGTGTAGCACAACGGAATGGAAAAAAACATACAAAAAATAGCGGAAGCAGTAAACCATACAATATTGAAATAATCAACAGCAGTGGATATAAAAAATAGTATATAAATAATTATGCTAAATGTTCCAATTTCTATGAAAGCATCAAGAACATGTTATATATCAATACAGTACAACAAAAAGCAGGGTACATCAAAGCAAAGGAAATAGCTGGCACCGACATCGCGAGCCTAGGCTCAGTCCCATGCCCACATACTCCACAGCAACAGTCAAGTACCTATATAGGGACTCTTTCCCCTATCCAAACCTGTAGAAACGTAAACTATTTGGGCCGAAAAGCATGACCCAAACTGTGTGTGAGAAATAAATCTCAGTAGGCATCCACCAAAGGCTCGTGCCCAACTGTGTGTAAGCATACAACAATAGTGTGCAGTAGTAAAATTAAATAAAGTAAGTAGTACTCAAAATTAACTAATTTATAGTTATATTTCCTTTTTATTATCAATTTAATTCATTTAATTTAAAATACCACCACAGTGAATATTCTAAATATCCAGCTAATGTCCTTAGACACGTATACCCCTACCCTCGGGTAAAGAGTATCCAACACAAGAATCTGCCCTCAGGCATAACAAAGTATTCCCTCAAGTGTAGGTAGTTTCGTCCATAAGCACAAAGTCAGGTGCCCACAAGAACAGAAGAAGCTGCCCTCAGGCCGAATTAACTACTGCCCACATGATAAATAGTGTAGTGCCCACAGGCTAATTAGAACAACGCCCTCAGGCTAAACATGTAACCAGGCCATGCCCAACATATCAAAATGCAGTAAAAAAGCAATTCCTCTCAAGGAAATTATACAATTACTACATTAAAGGCATACCCTTGGGTACCCTAGCCAAATGGATAAACAGTGGAACACACCCCTAGGGTGGTTCCGGATCCAAGCAATGATCCCAACCAGCATTTTATTATCACAATTTAATCACCTATGAAATTATAGGAATTAAATATAGCAACGACCTCAGCCACACGACACCCCAACATGGGTTCATGGCACAAAAATGCCCAAAACACACAATAGTTGGGAAAACAATCACAAATCCTCCAACCATATACGCCAACGTGCATTATACACGAACGTCGATCCAAGAAATGCCCAAGAACGACCTAGATCTGACGAAGAAGAAAACCCATTCAAACATAAATAACTCATGTTAGGAGAATAATTGGTAAGAAGAAGCCAAGGAGATGGAAGCCCTTACACATGCGGTTCCAACGGGATCATCTGAGGTGGAAACCGATTCCAGACGAACAGCCGGAAGATCATCAAAGGTTCGGCCTCCTCCTTTGGATCCAAAACGGCTCAAATGCCTCCTCTGCCAAATGAGGAGGCTACTGCCTATTTTAAGCCGAAAAAACAAAGTACACGGAGTTTAATTCTGAGTACACAGCGTGTACTTCCTTCATTTAACTATTCCTCTGGCGGCAAGGCCACACTGTTCATCCGTTGACATGAGTACACAACATGTACTCCCGTGTACACGGTGTGTACTGTTGCCCAACTGGCAGCTACTCCACAGCCTTACGTTTTAGGCCTATCGACTGACTATACGGCGTGTAAAGGACCCCTACATTACATGTAGTCGGTTCCTACACCCCTCATCGCCGACATGGCTACACGCCCTGTGTACTCATCCACACACGACCAAAAGTACACGGCGTGTGGAAACGTATATGGTGTGTAGTTCCAAAATTTATGATATTTCCCCATTTTCCATATTTTCTCTAAAAACTTATGGAAAAGAAAAAAGAAGAAGCTCGTACCTCGAAACTAATAACCGGGAACTTATTGGATTAGTAGTATTTACATTTATATCATTCCATATATCAAAAAAATGGAATCAGGGTTCACGTGTATGTATGGGTTACAATCTCAATGCACTTTGTAATTCCTTTCCCAATCTCTAACTTTTATGGATGTATCTAAACATTTTTATCCTGAATATGTATTATAGTCATATAATTATTAACATTATTGAGATTGTGGAACTATAATAAGTGCACATGATCCAAAACATCTGAATGAAATCATAAATAAAAAACAAAACAGTTATCAAAAAAATTATTGATTTTGATAATGAATGTTAATTAGTGGTTGAAAAAAAGTTATATTTAAATATTACATTATATGATAAATATTTTTATGGTCATTTAATATATTAATAATGGATATATATTTATTATAAATTATTTTCTATTGTGTATAATGAATGTTGATACTTAAGGTAAGGGATTACCGTTTAACTTTTACTTCTATGGGACATATGCCTTATTCAATACTTTTTTTTCTGTGGTGTATATACTTATTCCTTAAAATATTATATAATTATGTTATTTTTGTGAATTATATTTAATTTTTAATTTTAATATTTTATTTCCATCTGCTATATGATTCAAATACTACCAAAGTGGTAAGGGGTTTTCATGTTACCTTTATTTCTATGAGACACCTACCATATTCACCCTTTGTATTATTTGTGTGGCGTATAATGACAATGAATTTATTTTATTTTTTTGCCATAAAAATTATAGTCACATACATATCTAAACATTATTATTTCATTCATTTGTATTATGATTAAAAATTTACTAAAGTTAAAAAGGATTTATGTTACAGTATAATTGTTTATCAGGATTTATTATGATTATGTTTCAGATGAACAAATATTAAGGTATTTTATAATCAGAATTTGGATTTTTATTTTCCTCTAATTATTTATATATAGTCAAATTGTTCCATAAATTTTCCACTAATTATTTTTTAATAATACATAAAAAATATTTTTAGGAAAAGATCGTCTTCATTTATCTCATCATCCAAATTCTTTTTATTCCATGACCATAGCTCATAAATTCTTTTGAATAATTTCATTACTATGTTAAATTTATATTTAAAAGGAATTTATTTGCAAGTATCAATTTTTATAAAATATGGTAAAAATTATATAATTTTCATTTACCGAATGGGGTACTTTTGGATTTTTTATGTAAAATTTGGAAAGATTCATTTTTAACATGTATAGAATGAATAGTACTTTCTAATATAATTATTATTAAATGAATTAAAACATCTAATAAACTTTCCATGATTATTTTAAAATAACTATATTGTTTATGATTTTGTAAATTGTGATATTTCAATTAAATGTTTTCAAAATAATAAGTACTTTTCCCCCCAGAAATGTTTAATGTGATTGTGCAATATCAATTTCCTTATATGATTACATAAATTTGTGGTACACTTGATTAAATAAATATATGATCAAATGTTAAAGTACTTATTCTTTTTTTATATGGATTAATTTCATAGGTATAATATGTTTATAAAACCCATTCTTTTTCCTTGGGTTATTCTATAAAGATATAATGAAAGCATTATGAATATCTTTTCTTTTACACGGGTTATGATATAATGAATGGTTTATGAAAACCATTTATATTAATTGGTGTTGATATGATGAATGCTTTATTATCTTTTGGAAAAATATGATGGTGTTTTTTATGTGATTGGTGGGATATTTATCTCCCCAAAATTAATTGGATAAATATTGATATCTCATCAGATAAATATGTCTATAATGGGGAGTGAACCTTGTTCATATAGTGAAATTATCCCCTATAATATTATGGGGAGTTATCATTTACTACTATGATATTTTTTGGAGTGAAAGTATTATATTATGATAATCTTGGTATTGAGCCTTATCTACTAAGGATATTATTTTTTATAATTGTGGTTATCCCAAAAATCTGTTACATATTCCATTATCATGCACTCATGGATTATGTTTTCTGATTAATTTATGATTTTTGTCTTATGAAAAACCAAGATTTATGATAACTTATATTTATGTTATATGATGTGTAGGGTACGATTATAAAATGTTATCATCATTTTCTCATACACTTGTTATCATTTATACTTATATGATAATTGAAACCCCATTATTCATTATTATTGATAATATGAGGTCACCCATTATATTTTTTCCTTTCCCCATTATTGGAAAAAAAGTATTATGTATTACATTTCTAATAAGTGGGGCAGTTATAATGATTTGACTGGGGATTAAGAATTTCACCTATACACTAGATTAGATGTTCATGTTTTTTTGTGATTATATATATATATATATATATGATTCTAGGGTTTTTAATTATGTTATGTAGATAATATTCATCAATTATAACATTATATCTATGTATGAACAATTTTTGTGACTATAATTTATGCGTATTACTCCCACATTGTGATACATTGTTATTATTTTTTTGAATTTCAAAATTTTCATATTATTTCTCATGATGTGGATGATATTAGAAATCATATATCCATAAAAATGTTATAAAATATTATAAGAAATTTGTTATGGAAGATCAATTAATGAATTGGAATTCTCATAATAAAATAATATGTGATCCAAATCCCAAACATGTACAAGTTTAATCATATCAATTCCATAGAAATGAGGGAGAGTGTAAAAGAAACCTTATTAATATTAAAAACATAAAATATATGTTGAATCAAACAATATAATTTTAAATCCTAAATCTCTAGTTTGGTACAGAAGGAAAATATTACTGGTTAAGTTGACATATCTTATCAAATAGGTGGAACAAGTATTAGTTTTATAGGTAGTTGAACATAATGGGTATTAAAATGCTATGAATAATGAGCCAGGTCAAAATAAGAATGATTGAGTTTGGGAATATATACGGGGATTGGAAATCAGAATTGATATAGTGGAAACTTCTTAATTAATAAATACCCCTCATTAATGTGGATAAATTTCAAGAAATAATTCTAAAATTATTTCCAATGGTCAGTCACATGTGTAAGGAGTTGATATTTAAATATATTTTTATCATCTTTTGAGACATTAAATTATAATAATATTATATTTAGTTACATCACAAGAAAATTATGTTGAATATTAGATGGTTATTAACACAATTTTTTTAAATGGAGTGATTCATGATGAAATTTATATTAAGTATCCATTTGGGTATATACTTGATAATTATTGAATAATGGTATGTAAACCGATGAATGATTTGTATTGGTTGAAATATGTCTCTCATTCATTGAATTAAAAACATGAAAGTTTCCTAAAAAAGTTGACCAATTTTAAATGAAAATTT
This sequence comes from Viscum album, assembly GCA_963277665.1. Taxonomy (NCBI): domain Eukaryota; kingdom Viridiplantae; phylum Streptophyta; class Magnoliopsida; order Santalales; family Viscaceae; genus Viscum; species Viscum album. Next base: position 1,701,504,036 of record OY728121.1, on the reverse strand, counting down.
AATGGGAAAATATATATGATGTATGGGAGAATATGCAGCCTAATAGTAGTTTCTTATGTTTTTGATATAATTTTTTTCGTGATATATATTTCAAACATGTGATGAATTTCATAAAAAATTTAATAATAATAGTAATATATTTCATCATGGTGAGTTATAATTATTATTTGGAATAAAAATTATTAAAAAATATACATAATTCATAAAAATTTAATGTATGAAAAAAGGTTGTGAAAAATTTTATAATGATAAATAAAAATGAATTTTAAATTCATATCTCATAGGGAATGAGTTTGAGAAAAGATGATTATCCAAAAAAAGAAAAAAAGAAATGAAAATATTTATATATGGGTTAATTTATCTTATAGTATTTTGATAATATATTGTACATGATGTTTGTTTCTATGATATACATCAAAGTCATCTGATATAATCACAAATACTATCTCATTAAAGGATAACCAAGTATACTAATGGAACAAAAAACTATAGGTTTATATATAGAAGTTGTAATGAGATGATCATTCTTATGTTCAATATCACATATTGGGATAGATATTATAATTATACAAAATCAACATCAGGAGGAACATTCATCTTTGTAGATTATTTTATGTGAGTGTGGATAGTATGAATATATCTTATTTCACTACGAACATAACAAAAAAAAATCCACCACATAAGCATATAAAAAATTTATGTAGTTGAAATTTAGGATGGATGACTTTGGCCTTAATTTGGTAAATTATTATTGATTCCATTTGATAATAAAACATGAATTCATAAATTCAAGAAACATGTATAAAATTATAAATCAAGAATCATTTATATTATGTTTCATTTCAAAAAATAGAATGTTGGTAGTAGGGAACATATTCTTAAAAATATATTAAACAAATATAAAATTTATTATTTTTTCACTGAATATATATGAATTCAAAATTTGAGTAACACCAGTTACAACTAAAATTCAACATAAAGTAATGATTGTATAAATTTCTTATGAAAATTAACCCCCTGATTATGTCAATTTAGTTGTCCAAAGGGAAAGAAGGTACAACACTGTATGAAAATGTAGTGAATTTCATGATAGTGTAATCATTAAAAATAGAGGTAGAAAAGATGTAGTGTAAGATCAAATTATTAGGTATATAAAATTTCTTCTCACTTATGTATATAATAGTTTATAAAATAATTAATTATCCAATACTGTTGTGTTAGTAAATTACCAATGTGAAAGGTTATGGTATTAAAAAATCATTTAAAAATAGTAAAAAATTTATGAAATATTGTTGACAATTTCTCCAAAAAAATAAATAAGGGTCTGATTAAAGATCCATTTGGTTTTTCTATTGCAGTTTTTATTTTCATTTAATTTATCTTGTTGTGAATGTTTTTGTATCATAAGTACAACATAGTTTCTAGAAATGGAAAAAAACCATTCCTTAAAAATGTTGTGTAATATTCAACATATAATCAAATGATGTAGAGAAAATATGTATGTTTCTAGAATCATATATAATCACATTATCATATACGAGTTTGTTATAGTGTTTAGAGTCACACATTGTTATCATATGAACATTGATTTTTGTTACATGTCATATATTTTTAAACAAGTAAAAATTATTCATTTTATATATTTTCATACAATTTTAGAAAAGTAATTTTCATGATATGTCAATGTTTGGACTCACAAACTCTCATTAAAATATTCATTAATATCATCAAAATAAATTTAGTATTCTTAGCCAAATGATGTTCTTGAGAAATTTTGTATGATTTTCCTACTAACGATTCTTGATAGAATGAGTGTTAAAAGTAAAACATGCATATTCTTCAGGATAAGTTCTATATTAAAGATTATTTTTATTTCTAGTGAATTTTTTGTTTATACTGATCATTTCAATGATATTCAAAAGGATACATTTAAATTTGTTTTATATAAACTTCATAACTTTCTAAATTAGATGATTTAATAATATTATGTTCCAAGATAATTCCTTCTACAAATTCCTACTAGTCATAGGAACAAGAAGAGGATTATTCAAAGAATGTGATTGATCAATCTAGTGGAAAATGTGAGTATTGAAATTATAATTGTTCAATAAATTATACATTGGATAGATGAGTGTTGAAAAAAATCTTATGATGTCATCATATGGATAATTCAATGATGTAGTAATCGCCTAGGTTTTTCGATTATAGAAACGGGTGAAGTTGTGTTGAATCAAGATGGGTAGAAGAGTACATAGTCATCCAATCCAACTTATTATGCATATTTTATCAGTCATTTAAAATTTGTTATAGGTAAATTGGGTTGAATTTATCTAGGTAGAGGTCTTCATCATCATACCATTAGGAATAATTTACCTGATAACTATGGATAATAAATAAAAAGTTTATACGAAATACCATACAATGATGATTATAATTTGTTCCTCCAATTATTATTTTTTTGATGAGATAATGATGTACCATGAAATTCATTGATTCTATTATTTAAATTACGTTCATGAAATTTAATGAATGTTTAATATGTTCCATATTAAAGTTTACATGATGGGAGAAATAAAAATTCATATATTGGATGAGTGGGGTAATATTTTGTGTTATAGTATTATTATCATAGGGTAATTCCTATATAAATGGGTTTATGTACTGTACTTATTAAGAAAATTCAATTTCAGGAATGTGGTTAAGGGATGAATAGTTTTTAGTTGTTTGGGTTTCCACCCTCGAAATGATTTTTTTGATAAAGAAGTATAAAAATAGATTATTGAGAGAGGCATTAAACAAATGCATCGAATAGATGATCAATAACGAGGCATTAAAAATGTTGTAAAACTTAATTTTTTCATCCCATAAAATTATATATTGGAGGCTTGGTGGACTCAGCCACACTGTGTGAAGATATACAAGATGATGAATGAGGAAACTATAATCAGTAGAACCAGATGACGTTCATTATAAAAATACAATATTAATGATCATTCAATGAGCAATTAAGAAATGTTCTTTATATTAATTTTTCATTGTTTATTATTTAATATATTTATCTAATGGGATTCCATATAATTACATATTTAGATATATATGCTGTGTAATGGGATTTGGTTCATATTATAAAGTGTGTAGTCACCAATACATGGGCAAGCCTTGTAAATCTTGTTTGATCTCCATTACATTCCTAATATTTCATATATATTTTGGATTTATTATTTAATAATTAAATGAATATAAACACTAGAATTTTATAGGTGTTACTTCCTAGAGAGAAAAAGTTGTAAAGTAAAACCACAGTATGACCCCCATCTCAGTAGTTCTAAAAATCATAAAAACATAGATAAAATAATATTAAAAAATTTATTATCATCTAATACAATTTTATTTAATATTATAAAGTTATTCAATAAAGGAGTAATTAATATTTGAAATATTCATTAATATATCATAGTTTTACAATTAATCATACTCTAAGAAGTTCCACACACCATTATTTTTCATGAATTTTATCACTGTATTTTAGTTAAGGAAATATAAGTCAAGGAATCATTTAAATAAATCTATTACTCTTTCTCAATTAATCTAAAAATAATTATATTCATTAAATTGTGAATAATAACACTAATAAAATAAAACTATTTTAAAACAATATAGATTACTAACACCTAGAATCACAAATATAATCTCATAGAAGAAAATAAATATAATGATTAATTATAAAATAAAATTATCAATTCTTCTTTATAGGAAAAAAATATTAAATAATTAATTATTATTTTATCTTAATTTTTCCCGAGGATAGAACATAATTGTGTAAGTTGGATTACAATGTATGGGGTATATTTTCTCAAATTTACCTTCTTAAAACAAATTTCAATTTATTTACTATGATATCCTTAATGTGGAATATTTAATTTATAATGATTTTATTTTTTGATATTTGAGGAATTTATGGGTTATAAATTTCAAATTGATATTTTCTATTTAAATAAGGTTTGAAATAAAAGTTATTAAAGATGTAATGGATTTGGTAAATCAACTCCCTTCACAGAGTTATAAATCTTCTTCTTGATCTAATTACATTAATATTTTATTCATTATATTAAATATTCTTTCCATTGTACTTCTAAAATATATCTATGGAAAAAATATAGTTTTTATTTAATTATTTTACCATAATTCAGTTGTTCCACTTGTATAATATATTATTTGTTCATAATAATTCTCATCCTCATTAATGATGTTTCCCCACCTTATATATATTTTAATTCCCTACAATGTTCTCCATTATTTTTGAAAAACCAATTATGTAAGTTTTTTCATATGTGACCATAATATTACCCTTATCTAATTTTTAAATTGAGGGGGTTTTCTATTTTTGTTATGTATGTTTTAAATAATGGTAATTCGAAATATTTTAAAAAATTAAAATATTTTCATAGGAAGATGTTTTAACTTCTAATAAAAATTACATTTTTAATCCTTTATACATTTATAGGATCTATTATTTAAAAAAAATTGTTTATAATTTATTCCATTTTTTTCATTTAAACTTATATTAAATTAATTAGAATGGGTATCTATATCATCTCATTTAATAAATATTTTTAAAACATTCAATAAATAAATAATTTTTTAGTTTTATTTACATTTACTTATTTATCATTAAATGATATGTTTCAATGGAAATTATTTTTCATTTAATTTCCTTCTAAATTTTCTAATGAAATATTTTTTCAAGGAGATTAAGTTTTTTGAATTGATTGTTTAAAATCTAGAGGAATTTTTTTTTATCAATTTATAATATTAGGAAATGCATTTTTTATTCTATGTGTACCATAAAATGAAATAAATTAAAACACCATTCTTTACAAGATTCATTATTATATATTTAATTATATATAATTTATCAAAGGAATATGTATGTATGATGATGATTGAACTCATATATTGCCCACCAAGGCACGGGTTATGGTTTTATATCACATATTATAATAGTGATTTTCTTGAACCTTATGAGGGATAGTTATGTTCATGTTATTGATTGTGAACCCAAAGATTGTTATAATGGTTCCAATACATTACATTGAGCCAAGTGCAGGTATGATAGGTTCATGAGATTGAGCATAATCCTGAAGCAGGTTAGGTTTGTCACATGATTTAGTGTGAAGTATATAGAAGCAAGGTAGGTTAAAAATATTAATTGTGAACGAAATGAATGTTATCATGGTTCATAGGATTGATCATGAACATGATGTGGTATAACTATGATAACAATATAGAGTATGAACTGAATGAATTCCATATATGATTATAGGATTTAGTATATACCTAATGTTTCTATCATGGTTGGCTTTGAAAATTTTACCTATGATTTTTTTTTCTATATTTCTATTATCAATTCTTATAGTCATTCCATTTGGCTCATATTAAATGACTCATAATTCTACACTCTTCCTTTATTTTATTTAATCATTCATATAATTATAAATAAAATTAATCATGTATTATACATAACTTTTATCATTATATGTTCATTTAATAATATGGTTATCGAATTCTCATGTTACCTTAAATGCTTTCGTTCAAACACTAAGTGACATAACCATATTTTTTACCTTTATTATAGTTCCATCTCACACATATCATAGGATTTCATTACATAGTTAATAATGATGAGTATAACTTATGATATTCCATAAAAGGGATCTAGTGTGGTTTGATTGTATATAAATGTTCTCATGTATCTTAAAATAAGATGTTTATATAGTTAGTCTTGAGTGGAACTAAACCTTATATTCTAGGTATTGGAATATTACATGTGAGATGTAATGTTTTACATTGGGAAATGATGTAAAGTGAAGATATTAATATCATGGGTCATTATGGACGGTATCAGAATAGGGTTTAGTTATTATTTTAGATTATTAAGGATTATTTTGTTATTAGCATGATATCTCAGTAGTGAAAATCATAGGAATATGTATGAGGTACATTTCATTGCATATAATATCATCTAAACATTTTGAAATGTAATTATTTTGTTCTTTTCTTAGAAATTACATCTTATTCATGATATTTTTAAGTATATGTTCCTATAGCACATAAACCCATGGTTGTAATCACCATGAAAATTTCTAGTTTACTACTTACTCAATATTTAAACTATTTCATTATGAGTGGTCTAAGGCTCCACGCATGGATATACAGTCCATGTGAATATGATTTGGATTCTTAAATTATATTTTTGGGAAACTAGGAATTATTTATTTTTTAAAATATGTAGGTTAAGGAATATGAGACAACCCAACATAAAGAAAACATTATAAAATTTATTTATATCTTCGATGAACTGGAATCTAATATATTACTTTTATAGAGATATATATATTTTTGTACATTTTTCATGTAATTATATTTTAATAATTGTGTGATAATATATATTTTTTATCAATCATGATTGACATCATTGGGTTATTTAAATTTATTGATCTATTAAAAACCATGTCATTTATTGTTGTTACGGAGAATACAATTGATATATATATATTTCATTTTTATTTTAATATATTTCATTAGTGTTTTAATGAATATTAATTTCTTTAATTTTAGATTCTTTCAGGGTATCCTTGAATTCTATGTTTTTTATGGAATGAATGATATTATAATATTTTGAGATTAATTGGAGAAACAATTCAAATTCTAAGAGGCCCAGTGCGACACCAGATGAATGAGGTTGATGATGACATAGAGGATTATAGAAAATTTTGTTCTAAACATTATATAACAATTCAAACTATGTAAGAGAAACTGAATGATACAATTGTATGCTATAAAGAATCACCTAAACTATGAATGTGAATACCAAAGATTGAAATGATGTGAGGAGAATTGGAATATGGATCTATAAAAGTTAATGGTGTGAAACCTAGTTATCAACAGGGAACCCAAAATAGTTAATTTTTTCGACCACTAATTAATTCATACTATGTGTTATGAATTCCTGAAATTGATGTTATACTTTTCCAAAATTATTGAAACAATTTTTTTACAATTTATGTTGATTTTAAAATTATTTTTACTAGTAATCATTATTTTAGAGTTTAGAGTTCATAAATAGTTTATTTTGGAAAAATAAAATGATAATCATAGAGGATGATTTCATCCAAGAAGAGGTTTCTATTAGTGTTCTGACCTCGGGATTTTTCACAATAGATATTCCTCTATTTACAATTATTTATTATTTACAATTTTAAATAGTTTGGTATGATTTTTATTTCAATAACATTCCCTATTTTCATTATATTATTTATCATTATCTCTTTCATATCTATGAATTTTTTAATTGTTTTATTTGTTTTCAATTTTTTTCTTTATTAAAATATCTCAATTGTGTTTTTCTATATATAGTTTTTAGTTTATTTATCGATGGAAAATTATAGATTTTTTTTTGTTAAATAAGTATGGGAGAAAACATTAGTTTGAAAGGGGTGTGTATTTGAAGATTCAATAATACCATTTCACATTCAACATCCACATTATATAAGTATTATACTACAATATCAATTTAATTTAAATTATATTCAAATAATTTAAATAATTTCTTCTGTAATGAATGAACACTATTGTAGATAGGTAATTGAGATGTGAACTATAGATTTAATTATTCTCATTAAATGTAGTCCAAAAAATGAATACATCTTATTTTTTATTTTTAGAAGAAGTGGGATATGATTCTAGACTATATTCAATAATAATTGACAAAAATAGTTTTAAATATAATTATTGATTATGTAGATATCAAAATTGGTTATATTTAATGATATTTGGAATTGTTTTAGTTAATAATAACCACCCATTGACACTCATTCCCCTCCATACATTCTACACATCAATATTTTTTTTTGTTTTTAATTCCTATAAAAATGTAAGTAAATTAGAATATGGAAATTGTTGTGAAATAATTTTTATTCTAATGTTAACATTATTATTTTTTATACTAATTAGATCATCCATGTTCACCATATATTTTCATGTTTTGATGTTACTATGGTATAGGAACATTAAAAATTACTACTCTATCTACCATAGCAGGTTAGAAACGCTTCTCCATTGGCATAAAAACTTTCGATGTCATTATAGGGGATAAATGTATAATGCCTAAAAACTCATTAATGATTTCATTGGTTAAAAAAATATTATAAATAAATTTATTTTTTTTTCTTTTATTATTTCAAATTTTGGATTTATTATTATTTTTCTATTTTACATTCTTGGTTTTTAAAATTGTGTTTCTGTATCATCTACCCTCAAGGATATCATATCATACAATCCATGGATTACATCGAATACAAGGAATATTATAAAATCTTCCTTTGTTGAATTATTTTGGTTTGTTAAAATAATAATTGTTTTCATATTTTTATAGATATAATGAATTTTATCTTATGCAATAGAATTATATCTTCATTAATCCCTATGGAAGATCTCCAAACTATAAATATATCAATATTGGACCATAGAATGTAAAATAAAAATATGATATCCCATAATATCAAATAAAACTCATATTAAGTCATTATAAAACATAGTACAATGATTTCTAAAAAAGTAAATTGATGAATAGGATTAGAGTTTGGACAATCATGAGTCTCATTTTAGAGAATATGTAAAATTTAAAACTCCCATTTCTTAAATCATTTTATATTTAAATTACATTCTATATAACATATAACTTATTTCTAATGATGGGATTACAATTTTGTAATAAAAAATTGAAAATAAAGTGTTCTAAAATTTTAAATATATTGGAATAAAAAATGAATAAAATACAGAGGTGGAAATATAAAATGAGAATTTAGAGGAGTTAAATTTTGTATCAAAATGTAATATCTCTAACTCATGGAAAAACATGGTACAAACCTCAAGAATCCTTCCAAATATTTCATAAATTAAAAGAAGAAAAAAACCTATATATGTCCTGCAAAGAATAATAAGAAGAAAAAAGCATGAAAGATATCATTGATTACATTATAACAACAAAGAGGAGAGGGATATTTAATAGGAATAAGTTGTAGATTTTATAAAGGATAGTGTACAAAAAAAATTTAATGTGACTAAAATTCTAAGAGTATAAGAATAATGGTACCCCCTTATAAAATTAAATGATGTCAAAGAGATAACCCTGAATGATCTAATTGATGAATGAATGCAATAGGTGAAGAAAAATTATGGTGTTGATATTACAACAAAATTAGAATAAGTGAATGATTAATGAACAATAAAAAATGAAAGGTAAATTGATAAAATATTGGTCAATGTCATGACGTAGAAATTTTAGTAAGATATTTATTTCAATTTATTTTCAATAAATAAATCCTCAATATAGAGATCGTAAGATATATCAGTGAAAATGAAAAAAATTTGGAGGGTGGATATATATACTATGGGTGATCATAATATCAAGTCAATTATAACACTGAACCAAGTAAATTAATACCAATCATCTATTTCATGATAAATATTATGTTCATGTACAAGAATTCATTAAATCTTTTAAAAGACTTAGAATATAGTTTTTTTAACTTAGATACACAATCTACAACGGTATGTATGGTTGAAGGGTGGGTTTGTTCCCATAGTGATAAGGGAGACGAACAAAATATGTTCAATCAAAGGTCATGTACTCCCAATTCAGTTTGATTATATTAAACTAATATAAAAAATTAAACAATTAAAATACTAGAAGTGTGAAAGGGAATTCATTAATGAGATGAAAAAGAGGAAATTTTACAGTTTAATATAAATGGTGATCCAAAATATATCATGGGATATGCAAATAGATTATACAATAATTTAATAAAAGTGTTATAAATTGGTTAATGAAAAAAAACTGGCATACCAACATTGAAACTATCCCTTTCTATATGAATTGTGAAAAACCAACAAACATAATTCTTAGATTATATTATAGAAAGAGTCACTGGCTAATGGTTATAGCTTGCTGAACTCCAATGACGTCACATTCATTAAATTTCGCCACACATGGTAAGTATTTTGTAACAGAATGTGATGATAATTTTTCTTTATCCTAATTACTAGTCATCGGGGTCTCAAGGATAAATTTATGGATTATGTTAGCTAACAAAAACACCTAATATTGACATTAAATATCTGTGTATTAGTATCACATTACAAAATTGAGTTAAAAAAATGGAAATATGGAATCCTTGACATTATGATTACATGATTAATAATATGATGATGAAGAAGTTGTATTCCATAGATAAGGGATTGAGAAGTACAAAAAATTAATGAAGGATATTTAATTTAAACTATAAATAATTCAACATTAGATTAAATAAAAAAATAGAAATAAGATATAAAAACCAATCATTGATGAATGATAGGACATAACACTACGTCCACCACCCAATTGACACACCTCAATTTTTAAATGGTGTTCATAAATTTATTCTCTATAACCCATATTCGTATGACCCGATTTCGTTAATGGGTTTCAATGGGTCAATGAAATATTTCAGTGTCCCTTCTAGTCATCAAGGAAATATGCTATGATAATGATACAAGGAAAATAACTTTTTATGCTCTGATTGACACTTGAACATTAGGTAAATATAACAAAACATGTAATCTTTGATCCTCAAAACTATCAAAACATGGATAACTACATAATATTTTTTTATGACCAAATTAAGATGTTTTACATCATAATATATATGTGTCATCCAAGAAACATATGAACATAACTCCAATAGTTTTTTATTTTCATCATTACCTATAAATGGTTCATTACCTGTACATTTACTTGACATGTAGTTATTAAATGATGTGTAAAGTCATTTAAAAACACCATAAAATCTTTTTTTTCTTTATATCATTTGGTTTCTATCCCCAACACCTCCCGTGATAATCCATTCATCATTGAAACTATATATTCAATGGAAGTATTGGCCTCTCAAGCTTCTATAAAAAATATTACATTATTTATATTTCTGTTTCCATGAACATAATATCATGGATTGACGTAAAGTTACATTGTATTACACAATTTTCATGTTTTCTTTGTTATTACTCCAAATGATGGTCTAGCATAACAAAATAAAATCAATCTATATTTCCCATGAATTTATAGTCCTATGAATTAATCATCAAGTAATTACCATTTTAAATAAAATTAAGAAATGCATGTAAAATAGAGATATGAAAATGTAATGTACTATATATATTAATGTTTCTACACTTGATTTCTCTAAATCAAGGAAAAATGAGATTTTGAAAAGTTCATAAATAAATAAAAATAAAAATGTGAAAAAATCATTAATAAGGGAGTATTATTATGAACTATATATATATATATTATCTCATTAATTAGTTTTTAACATCAAATGTTATTGTATAATGAGATTTATTATATAAGGAATTTAAATGAGTTAGATTCTTTGAAATAGTTATATTATTTTTTTACATAATAATCTTTTGTAAATATACACATAAATTATTTTTATTGACATATTGTAAAATTTTAAATACCATGAATGTAAATTTATTAGTTTTAGGTCGATATTCTAGAAGTCACATTCTTACATCAATTTATTGTTTCATAAAAAATGGTTGAATTGATATTGTTTCATCAGTGTGATTTCTAATCGGTGAATTATGTATAATATATATTGATATTAATAAAAATAACTATTTTAAATAAAATATTTTCAAATGTTTTAGAGGAAATAGGAAATATTATTTCCAATTTTTTATTGGGCATGTTTTTTCTGGAGGCTTGTGTTTGAAATCATAGTTCAAAATGCCTAGAAATATTATCCCCCAAATGACAAAAAAATTATTGACTAAAATGATTAAGAATTATATTTTTATAAGGTACTTACATTGGTGTCTAACATATATAATGATCATTATAATCCCATAGAAGCCACAGATGACCTATTATTGAAATTCAATATTGTAATTCAATATTGTAATTTTACATTATACATTGATACTCTAAACTTTGGGTTCTCTGTGATATTCAATTTATTTTCTAATAGGGAATGGTTTGTTGTAGTGAAAATGTGATGTTATGCCATGAGAGTAGAATATCAGGTTTTTTAGTGGAATTGTGTGAATATCATGGTTAAATTCATTGATTTTCATTATTTATCCCTCTTATTGTCTGAAAGAAAAAATTACTTATATATAAATAATATTGATAATTTATTGGATATAGAAATTATATCATTAAAAACTACTAATCTAAAAATCATTTCAGGATAGGTGGCGGATTTGAGACTTATCTTGGGTATAACATTATGAAATTATAAAGGTAGGATGAAAATAAAAACAGTAAGCTAAAGTTGTCCTTCAGTTATCATGATTACACCATTTATGATATTTTAATTTATACATTATCGAATAAAAATATGTTTCATTCGAGAGGATAATTTCACCATTTTTTATTTCGAGTGTCATGCATATTAAATTATATTTTTTACACCTCTATATTCAGTACATGAATTGAAAAATTTAATACATACATACTCTTACCGTAAAAGTCATTTGATCCTTGATGTCAAGACATCAAGATTAATTGTTTACTTTTCATTATGGGGTCGAAAATTACAATCAATAAAAGTATCATTTTATAATATCATATATGATTTATGAGGATTACTAAATTTATTTTTTACATTGATTTTTGGGAGGATATATTCATGGAGATGTAAATCAATAATGGCATAGAAGTTAATGAGATGATGAATGTTGTCAGTGAAAATTGAAAATTATAGGGAATTTTTATTTTCATATGAACATTGAAGTGGGGATTCTGTATTTATTATTTTGTTAAAAAAATTATATATTTTTTCATAACATTCAATTTATAAAAAATATAATAGTTTATTAAATTTTTAAAGACCAGACACTTTGTTCCTATGATTTTGAGATTTTTATTGAGGACATTTCAACGTTTGAGTATAAACGAATATGATATATCTATTTTTTATTATCTTTTTCATTATATTTCATGTTTTTATTCATTTATTAATAATTGATTAAATATAATATTCATGTATTTATTTTCTATATTTATATATTTAAATTTTAAGGCTGACATTGTAAATTATTTTGAATAATTTAGAGAAAAAGGTCATATTATTTAAAGGATGGTGTTACACTAGATGAATAAGGATGAAAATTGATTATGGTTTGAAGTAATAGGATTTTAAAAAATTTGATAAACATATACACTGTGAATGATGATAAAAGGATAAAATTGGATGCTTTGATGCATCATAAAATCCAAAAACTAGAAGACCCAAAAAAATGAGAAAAAGGGTAGTAAAATATATAGATAAGATGTATCAGGATGTGAAAAATATGTCACACTGTGAAATTTTATGTAGATTGAATAAACACTACTTTTTGGAACCTACACAACCAATAAATGTATTATAAGTCATCCTATCAATTTGGTATGTTAGTGGATTTGGAAAATACATATTGAATATTTTATATTTGGTATAACATTATATTTTCCCGTTATCCATCAGTGTGAAATATATTCCCATAAATAAATGATTTTTACCAACTAAGGATAAGATATTAGAGAAAATTTTTGACCATTTGGAGGACACTTTTATGGTTTAGACTTTCGGACTATAGTATATAAATTGGATTGTCTATTTTTATTATTATTTTGAATGATTTAATTCCAATTACATTATATACTTATCATTATTTTATTTATCTTCCTTCTGTTCTATCATTGATAATTTAAATATTTTGTTGATTTTATATCAATTTATATATTCTAATATCACTTAATAATTATATAATCTATGGATTTTGGATTCATTATCATTGGTGGACACCCAATGGTACCTATATAAATATGTTTTTGGTAAATTATTCTTTTGAAAGGGATGTGTGCCACATGATTAATTTTTGACTTTGTAGATTCAATAATATGATTATATAATTATCATGATCTAATTAGACATAATTATTTGTTATTATTATATCAGTAATAATATATTTTTTGTAGTGTATAAACAGAAATGCTGTTAATATAATTGATATATAAAACCGTGATTTTATTATTCTATTACACTATATTAATATGAAATCATTAAATTTATCTATTATTTTGCTCCAAATATAGTCAAGATATTTGGGTAGATATAAAGTTTATTTTCAAAATAATTTTTAATATAAATAATAAAATCAATGTTTGATACATTAAAAATTTGAAATAAAAGTATAATTAATTTAATTTTTATTTCCCACCCATGGAATATAGTTCCCTTCTCAATTTTCCTGTCAATCAGATTTTTTTATTTATATAATTATATTAATAATTTTTTTTATGAAATTTGGGATCTTCAAAAAATGATGACGAAATTTATCACATTGCATCCATATAGTTATTGGGATACATCTTTTTATTCAACTATTAGACATCAAATGCAGTTACTGGGGTTCCTAAAAAATAATCATTTTTCCACTCTCTTGGGGAATTAATGATAGTCTATAGGCATTCAATATTTTTGGCATCTTTGTTGGGGAGTATTAGATGGTAGATGACAATTGAATTTTAAATATATGTTTCAAAGATAATTATAATATAATTTATGTTTAATAATTTTAGTTTAGAATTTGTTTTTTTAGATTACACAACTATTTATTGGTCCTATGATATAGGATTTACTACATTAAAGGATATCATGTCACACTATCATTGAATTACATCAAATATAAAGATGATTATATTAAATTGGCATCACTAAATTATGATGGGAGATCAAAAAAAGAGTTCGATGGAATGGGTATCATTCTTATGGTTATGATGATTTCCAGATCCAGTAATGGAATGATACCTTCTACAAGACCTACCGAGGATCTCCAGAATATCTTGACTAAGATAGAGGATCATGTGATGAGAGAAAATGTCGGGAATACCCTTATATTAAACATTCTCGAGATAATAAATTTGAAAATGTAAAAATATAATTTCTTACAAAGTATATTAATGTGCTAGATAAGTGTGTAGATGATATTTTATGATCATATTATGAACTAGTGAAAATTTACCAAACGCATTTTTATAATTATTTCATTTTTTAATTACCATGTAATTTAAATAAATATAATATAAAATCAGTTGATAAAATTTTATTAAGACAAAATATAATAAGAATTTTCTAGGAATGTTAAAACTATTGAGGTTCTGAGGATAAAAAATAATAACATGTAATTGATAATGTGAATTTGGTGGCAGTTACCATTTCTCTAATTATTGAATCATTGATTCATGATAAATTTGATGTTGATCATAAGGAATCCTTCTTTAACATAAAAATTGATTAATAATAAAATACAACTATGTGTCTTGTGATTATATGAATATGAAAAAGAAGAAACATTATATAACTCATTGATTGGATAATATAAGATATGGAAGGGGAGTATGTGGAATTGTTAGAATATGAAGAATTAAATAAATAAAAAAGGGAAATACACAATAACCTAGCTTAAAAACTATAATAAAAATAATGATGGGATTCCATGTCAAACATTCTTGTATAATAAGATAAGGCCATGATTGATATCAATGGGGAAAATATACAAGATAGTAATAAGCTATCCAACGTGAGGAAAATGCCTAATTTAAAGAGATGAAGGAGGAAAGACTCTAAAAAACATGGAAGAAAATTCTGATGGAGGGGATGAACTATAGTTTTTATTTTCTAATTTTAAATTTCAATGAATTTTCAATGAATCTATTCAAAATTTTTAGGACCCTACAAGAAGAAGTGAAGAAGAACCAATGGATGTAGAATTATAAATTTACACATGACATGTCTAGTTTAATGTAATTTGTAACTCTAAACTAGGTTACGTTGTACCAATATATTTTTACAAAAAAATATATTTTATGGTGTATATGTAGAAATTAATGTTGTTCTAAATGGAGGAAACTAATATTTTTAAATATAATTATATAACATTGTTTTATATTATTATATTAGTATAACAATTCTCATCAAGGGAGATTCCTTTTCATTTTTTAATCTAAATGTGTTGAATCAATTAATTTGAAGTGATTTCTTTAAATTTTAAAGGATCAAAGAATATATATTTATATAAGAATATTATAAATAAATAAAAAGGGATGTTTTATGGGAGGATGATTCAGAACTACAATTTTTTTTTCTATAATTATTTTTTACGATAAAATATTTTTCACATATGTTGTAAAATGTTACATTAGAATAATTCAGTTAGACTCTCCAAAACGTATTGATTATTTTTATAGTTCATTATAATCCCTATGTATTTGAAACATTTTAAAAATATATTAACCTGTTGGATGATATGAGTAATCATTCCTATAAATTCTAGTGAAATGGTTAGATATTTTATAATTCAGAATATTAATTCATATTAAAATTAATTAAACGTATTTTGGAATTGATTTATTTTAATAAAATTTATTTTATAAATTCTTCGAGTAAAAAAATAATTAATATTAATTCCATCACATTTATTATATTTATATTCTCTCATTATAGGGTGATTCTTGAGAAAATATTCCCCTTTATTTTATAATCATATATTTTTTGTGAATATTGGGTCATTTATCCACCCATATATTTCATAAATATATTTTACACATATTAATTTTAAAAATTAACATGTATAATTATTGAGAAATAATTTTTTATTAAACATAGGTCATTAAGACCCACCTTTACATTGATGATATATAGCTTGGGAAATTCATTTATGAAAAATTAGAAATGTGCCACATTGCATTATTAAATTTCCCTTTCTTTACATACTCAATCTATTTTTAGGATATTTAATTTAATTATCATGTGTGAGGTGTTGTTTATGTTCAAAATAGGATACTATATATTGGGATGATCAGTAATTGTGTTTTGGGTGGTATCACATCACTACGTCATTATATTTACAATACTTCATTATTTACCCCCCCATATTTATGAAAAAAGATATAAAAGTGAAGAAATAAAAAAATTTAACCAATTGGGATTTATAGGTAAGGAAAAAATCACTAATTCCATACCTATGATGTGAGAATAACATGTGGTATAGTGGCATATGTGATACATATACCACAAACATCATTAGAAAAAATTGAGAATAAAAAATGAAAATAAAGTTAAAAATAAACATGCAATAAGATAGGGTCTCAGTTCATAATGATTAGATCATTAATTGAATTTTCCATATCATATTGGGGACTAAGGTGATGTCACATTTTTCACGGTCATATTATTGATATTTTGTTTTTATTATCATCCATATTATAATATATTTTATCTCCTTCTTTCAAAATTACATGATTTTAGAGTGATAATACCTAATAATATGTAGCATCAGAGTCGATTGATCCTTGATTACATCCCCCCATAATTAATTGTGATATTTTTATTTATGGTATGTGCGAAATAAATTCAATACAATGATTTTGATATTAGAATTTACAATGGGTATTTTAATAATCCCATGTAATTCTTACTTTTAGTGATAAGAGAAAAATTCGTGGTAAGTTAATAATTATTGTCTTAGATGTTCTTGAGAAGTTTGAATATATTAATTAAAAGGGGAAATATCATTTAAAATTAATATTAGTTGAATAATAAATTTATAACCAATTACTGGGTATATTTTTTTATTAAAAAATTCAATTATAACATGTTATTTATGATATTGATATGTGAAAATTCAGCTGCTAATGTCTGAACCCTTGATGCTTTTAACATTGAGATTTTTCTCTGAGATGAGAGAATGATTGAGTGTCCGGGACATTGATACCTCTAATTAACATTATTATTATACTTGGTTATCATTTGGATTTTAATTCAATTTTAATTGATTTAATATGAGAGTAAATTTATATTTCCTTTCATTCAATGTTTTATGCTAGTGAATGTCATTCTAATGATATGAGATAATATAATGAAAATTTATGGATTTTGAGTGATCTAG
The DNA here is from genome assembly GCA_963277665.1 of Viscum album. Classification (NCBI taxonomy): domain Eukaryota; kingdom Viridiplantae; phylum Streptophyta; class Magnoliopsida; order Santalales; family Viscaceae; genus Viscum; species Viscum album. The sequence goes on along the minus strand of OY728121.1, from coordinate 1,701,486,000 downwards.
AGGGACACAGTAAGGATTGGCATGAGGAAATGATATAGTATTGATTCCATAGATAATTAACACATTGGATAACCATTAACACAATGATAGAAAATATAAAAACTAAAATTTTATATAATAATACATCACCAAATATGTGAACCAAACGACTCAATCCACAAAATATGTTAATATAAGTAGAATATTGAGCGGGGTAGGTTCAAAAAAATGACATATAATTATAATCATGAATGTTAATTTACTTTTGGAAAAAATAATTTTTTTCATCTAAAATTCATTCCCAATGATTTTGAATTTACAATGTGAATTTTTCCTCCATCAAATTAATGAGGCCTATGTTTCATCAATTTATGTGAATATTAATTCATGTTTGACTAGATAATAATATTTCTTAAATAAAGACACATAAATAGTGTATTTGGGATAATGAAAATGTTTAACATGGAGGATATGTTTAATCATGGTGAGGATTCCAATATAATTACATCATAGAGACCCACTACAATAGATAATCTTTTCATTAACATTTTTTATTTTATATAATTTACTATTACATTGACTGGATTTTATATCAATTCCATTACCTCATATTAATTCATTTCGTTGGCAATATAATTTATCTATAAATTTATTTTTTTTCATTATTGTAGGATTTCATTTCAATTTATCCCCTACAATATCTGTTTATTAGTATTTATTCCATAGATTTTGGTTTCTTTATCAATGGATACAACCAAGTGACAAGTGTATAAATCAATAAAATATATTTAATAGAGTTAAATGGGTAGTATACTGTCTGAATAAATTTTATATTTAATAACTTTATTACATTATTTTATATATGTTCCAATGCGATTAGAATCAAATATTATTTATTATTAACTAATTGAAAATTTAAACTTATAAATGAATGAATAAATGAGAATTAAAGATAATTAATCAATAAATATTAGATTTTATTATCCTCAAACACTGAAATAAATAAAATTCATTCATGTTATATTGTAATTTTGATTGAAGAGGGAAAGGAAGCTTGGGTATATTCAGTAATAATTTTCTCAATTAATATTGAATATAATTAATGATAGTGATACGATTAAACCATATTTTTATGAATTAATTTGGGAAAAAATTTAATTTTGAACTATCACCCACAGATACCCCAATATTATTTCTTCTCTAAATTTTTTTCATTATAGTATTTAATATTTTATATTAATTCTTGAAAATTTTTATTACATAACCTCTATTTAATTTTTTTTACTGTGCTTTACTACTCATAATCTCACTGAACCTATTCAAACACAATTTCATTCCATTTATGTTATTGGGGTTTATGAAAAATATATATTCATAATTTGGTTACTCCCCTATGGATGTAAGGACATGAAATAGGCGTTTCTACATAAACTTCATAAATAAACAACCAAATGTTTTAAAATATAGTGTCAAAAATCAAATGGTTATTATCTCCAAAATAAAAATTGGTGTGACTACAAACATAATACTTTCCCAAAATTTAAAAACTCCATATAAAATAAGGATTATGTTTCATATAATTTTCTGTGATGATGAAAATGATTGAAAGAATATTCAGCTTCAATTATTTCAAAAACAAAAATAAAAAACACATTTGGAAATGGATTACTATAATATGAATGTATTTCCAATTCTAAAGAATTTTCAATGATTATAATAACTGTAATGATATGGAAAATAATTCAATCAACAAAATTTTTGATAATAATGCCCAATGAATTAAATTTTAGTAATTTTGGAATTATGAAAAATTATTCCCCAACACAATGATTATATATCATCAAAATATGGTAATAAAATATCAAATTTTATACAAAATAATGATCATATATCAATGTGATGATGGAAATGATAAATCATTGAAAGATATTTCTATTATTAGGGTCATGATACATATACAAGATGGTTTTTGTGATCAATTTAGTATATAAATACAAAAAATTAGGATTGATATATTCGTATGAAATGTATATATTTGAACATGATTTTTTATATCTCTATACATATTATATCATTAGTGATTTATATCACATCGATACAATAATTTGGTTTCACTAGTAAGTGATAAATAAAATTTTTGTTGAAAATATTATTAATGGTAGTGGAATGTGATACCCTAAAATTTTCAAATATTTTTTTCCATAAATTAATACAATGTTTAATAGCCTAATCCACAAGGAATGGATAATTAAATTGAATTGAAAAAAAATTAAAAAATTAATATTTTTAAAATTTGAGACCAATCCATGATCTAGAAAATAAAAGTATTGATATGAAATAAAAATTATTCAATATTTTATTATGAACACATATCATATTATAATTTAATTCATAACAAATAATATGTTCATTATTTATTAAATTTAAATTAAAAACACAAATTTCTAAATTTTGTTGTTTTAAGTGAAAAAAAATTAATTAAATTTTTTATTAATCATTTTCATATTTCAATAGGATGTGTTTTTGGATATTTTACAAAAATATTTATTTTTAGGTGAACAATGAAAAATATATATATTGCTAAAACCATCATTTTTTTTGAAATTATAATAACACAAGAATCATTTAAATGTTTTTTAAAAAACATTTTCTATAAAAATATATATTTATAAATTAATATTTAAAATTTTGAATCATTACATTAAATTTAATAATCCCATTTGTATATTTTTTGAATCATAATTAATAATTTAATCATTAAAATTTATTTATTTCTAAATATTAATAAATAGTTTTCATAGATTTTATATATTATATATTACAAAATTTATATCATATTTAAGATAAATATTTTCAATTTAAACAATAAGGTAAATATCATTTTTTGATAAAAAATTGTGATTATTATGATTAAGTTAAATGGCATCGATAAAGGCGATTGGTCAATTGTTGTAGATTTTTTTATAAAGTTGGATATATATTATCTATGAAATTAGATTAAAATATTATATAAGAATAAATTTATATTTTTTAGATGTATGAAAATATATTACCACACATATAATTACTAATTAAGGTTACAAATGATTATTTTTTTAATGAAAAAAATATATTTTCCTAGAATACATTTTTTTCATATAATAAATAACGCAATGTTAAAAAATAATTTTCTTTTCAGTGGAAATTGAGTTAAAATATATGTAGATTAAATTTTTTCTGGAACAGTAGTATTTGGTTATATTTTAAAAGTAATATTTTAAATACAATTAGAATAAAAAATGTAAAAAACTAGTTACTATGTTAAGAATAAGAATAGAAAAATAAATAAAAATCATGTGTTAAAAGGCTTTAATCATGTTTACAAAATGTATGAAAATTGATGGTAGAGTATTTTTAATCATTATCTCACCCCAGACAAAATTATTTTAAATCATTCATGTAATTTATACCAAAATATTTCCACAATGTTATTTTAGAATATTGTGTATTATATAATGTTCCAATTTTCACTATTTAAAGAAGATAATTTCTACCACATCATGAAACAAAAATCCCTTCAAATTTCAACATAAAAAAATATATTATGATTCTCATGAAATCCTCTCCCATGTTCTTTTTTCTCTCATATCAATTAGTTGTCAAAGACTATTCTTTACTGACAATACATTCAAGTGAATTGTTAATGTCCCAACATGAGAATTAGATAATCCTGAACATTTTATTCTTAATTTTCTATATACTATCATATATGAGAAAAAATATAATTAAAACTATTTAAATATTATAAATTAATTCTAATATATTAGTGTAACATCCCTTGTTTGTTCTATCCCAACATCATTGAAAAATATAGAACATTGATTGTGTGTACGTGGTTACCACTTCCTCCTTGAAATGCTTTATTTAATTTTTTACAACTGTAGTTCATGGTTTATAAAAAAGAAATATTTGATGAATAAATATGATGAATAATTAACATTTTTAAATATAAAATTATTATTTTTAATATTCCTCTTTTCTATCACATTTATTCATAAATGGAGATAAAAATCTTCTTTAAGGAACACTCTAGCTTCTGTGAATGATTATTTTAATTTTACAATACCTACAAACATGGATGGTTCAATGAATTTATTTAATTATTTTATCATATATTTATTATAAATTAGACATAAATTAATTTTATATTATCATTATATAAAAAAAAATTCCTTTCTCAAAAAAATTATCACTTACACTTTTTTGGGTCAGTTTGTAACACTTATATGAACAATGTAAGGATGTTTAAACAATGAATTAATATATATTTTTATCATGTCTAAATTTGATATAATAATAATTCCTTTAATTTTATAATATATTCTATTATTTTGGGGGGAAATATTCAATTTATATAATATATATCATCTTTGAAGCATTAATTATTTGGGAACTTCTTCATCAGAACATCATTTTTCAAGAACACTAACCATGTCGTTCACTTAAATAAATGAAACCTATAACATTATTTTATTTTTTTTATAAAATAATTAATTATATTATAAATATTAACTTCGAGGGAAGTCTCATTAAAAACCCAAATAAATAATAACTAGTTCAAAACAATACTGTTTACTTAGACAAGATATATAAAATAGTTAAAACTATTTAATAAACATATTGAGAATAATTATCATTGAAATATCTAAAATATTATATATATCAAATTTTTTTGGATAAAGTGGTTAATTTAGTTATTTTTATCTTATATAAGGTTATTTTTTTCTGAGTATGTAGTTTTATATAGTTAGGTGGCCTTTGTCTCTAATGCATTTTCATGAAAAATGATTCTTTTTGAGCACCATGATATCCTTAATTCGAAATAATTAAATTGTAATTAACTTATTGGTGTATAATATTATTTATAATCATACTTGAAGATCATTATTATGTAATATTTTTGAAATTTCATTCAATTCAAAATATTCCAATGTGAAAAGTTTTATTTATAACTCAACTTCTTTTTTGTGTTATAAATCATATTCTTTAACTTAATTCAACCAATATTGGTTTCATCTAGAAAAAAAATATATTTCTTATAAAAAATATCTTATCAATAATTATCATTAAAAATTGTAATATATTTTTCTTACTCATCAAATTATTCCCACTAAAAACTATGTTAATGTTGAAGAATAATTCTCATTCTCTTTACCAATGGTTACATATCAATATCAATATTTTTCTTTACATAAATTGTAATATATTATAAAATGGTTCTAATGATATGGAATATCATAGAGATTTCATATTTTCCATCCGTTACATTATAAAGGGATATATTTATTTGATTTATGTTGTGGGTTAACGATAATGGTATTTATAATTGATTATATGCTTTTAAATCTTAATTTTTTGTTAATATTTATCCTCCAATGACAATTAATTTTTGTATAAAATTTATATATTTCCATTGATATTGTATTAAATATTCCTATTAGTTAAATAAACTTCATATATTACACATCATCTAAAAAAACAATCCCAAATGTGATTTTTAACCTCAATGATGACAAAGATAAAAAAAATTCTAAATATATATTATATAGTTAAATTAGTATTTTACTCATTATAGATAAATGGAATCAATTACAAGGATAATTTATTTACTGAATCACCTTTTAAATAACATATGAAATATCCTATTTTGGTAATTTAATTTTTTATACCAAATATCTAATCTATTTAGTAAAATTATGGTGATTCCATTTGGAAATGGTTTAAAAGACATTTTTAAATCATTGAAAACATTTTGATGTGAAAAAAGAAACCCATTTTCTGCCAATGGGATTTTATGAAATGGTGAAATATAAATATATTATAGAAACCATATATGTATGTTATATGATATTTAGGTTAATATACCACCCATAAATGATTTGAGTGTGTATTTATATATTTTGAGATAAAAATGTTGTTTGGGAACTTGAGGCAGGTTGGCTTGGGTAAACTGATTTTGTTTGAACCTAATGATGATTACCAAGGATCAGAAGATTCATATTGAAAAAGATGTGGGTTATATAGTTTATAATTATGGTTGATGATCATAATTCATGTACACTTTCTTCTCAATATTGAGCATGAATCTGATACAGTAAGGCTAGGTTCATAAGAATGAGTGTGAACTCGATGCAGGTAATAGAGGTTTAATAGACTTAAAATGATTTCGATATCTGTTAGATAGTTTAAAATGATTTAGTATGAACCTTATGTTTATTATCTATTTTCAGAAGACTTATCATGAACTATATTATTGTTTACATGTCTCACATGAGTGAGAAAGGACACGATACGATAAGGTCGAATCAAAATGATATTATTTCATATGCATATGTTTATGAAATATTTCTATTTCATACAAACATTATTTTCCTCATTTATTATTATTAATATCGAATTTTTGTTTTAAATTATTCTATAATATATGAGTATTCATTTTATATTATATTTCTATCAATATTGACCTATGGATAACTCTTACTGTTTCTTGGAATTCGAAAAATCGATTTGTCCCTTTATCCTGCTATCAATTATGAATTTTATTTAATAATTGATGACATGTATAAATGTTTTTTATTAGTGAGTGTTAAAGGTCATAAAATTCCAATATTTTCATTCCCCCTGTTGTAAATATTATTATCACATATTGTATTTCTACAAGGAGATACATTTATGTTTGAATATATTGAAATGTTCAAATGTGTCACAAATTAGTTGATTGTATAGATAATACTCAAAGGAAATAAAAATTATTCTATTTAAATTGTGGGATTATTTTTAAGATTAAATTATATACATTAGGTAAATATGATATATAGTGATGTGATTTGAAATGTTCACTGTAGAGAACCCTCAAAATGGATGGGTAAAACAATAATGTATTTTTAGACCCAAAAGGATAAATGAAATGGTAATGAATTTGTATAAAAAAAATATTAAAGAAATAATGAACGAATTGAAAACCCAAGATGAAATGAAGGTATTAAAAGTGTCACAATGTTAATAAAATAAGGGATAAATAATCATGATGAAGGTATGGGTAGCATTGAATTGATTTGATCTATGAAAAATAACCTCGTTTTTTAGTTTTTGTATCCCAATAGTATTATAATAAATCCTAAACAATCACAATTATGTTATGATTCTTCCAATATTTATCTAGAAAATGATAAATAATACTTATGGTGATTCATTATGTGATGAATAACCTGTGTCATATATATAGTTAAAAAAGGATATCATTTTATATTATATCCCATGAGTCATATCATATGATATTAATGTCATGTGTTTCATTTATTATTAAATACTGATACATAATAAGGTATGATAAACCAATATTAAAACATACAATTTGATTATAATATGGGTGAATTTCATCATCCACATCTACCATATGATTTTCATTTGGATTTGATTGATAAATTTTATTTATTTATGGATACACATAAACATTGTATGCATTCCAGTATGTATGATATCTGAAAGGCATGCATTTGGGGTTATACATGACATCTACCATATGATGGTAGAACACCCATGATTCTATTTTTTGAAGGATGGGAACCTATATAAATGGAGTATATTCCCTTTTATTGGTGGTTGTGTGTGTTACCTAACCAATATATTTTTAAACATAAAATATTTAATGATTTATTATTATTAATAAAGGTTATGTTTCTAGTATATATTCATTTATTAGGATCTTAGGATTTTAAATGAAAATTCATGTTACAAATGTACGAAAAATTGAGGAAATAGACCATAAGAATTAACTAAGTGATCTCTATCAATAATTCCCATATTGGTTCATTAGGGATAGATAATTTATTTTTATAGTATACCAATTTATAATTATATTCTCTATACTAAATGGTGGATTAATGATGATACAGGAAAACATCATGATTTTTTCCACTGTAATAATGATGAAGTGATCCCATAAAACCAATAAATCGAATCAGATAAATCTACACTAACAAAAGATATGGTTTTTGTTTATTTTATTATAGATTAACATGTATATCCTAAAATATTAGTGTCCATATAATATTGTATAATATTAATTGGTTAAGTTTCAATTATTAGATTTCTCTATAAGGTATTATGACATTGGTTATCATAAAAAAGTATTCAATTATTTTACAAGTAATTTTTTTTGGATAGCTTGTATCAAAAAAAATATAAAATGTGAAGTCATGGTTTTGTTTTTCTCATGAGTTATGATATATGTGATATCGTATGATGCAATAAATATATGGGATTCTAGAAAATGTAGAATCATGTCATGATAATTACATAGGGTATATAATCCATTATGATTTGACAATATATAATATATCTGTCTTTTTTTGTTACTAATTGGACATTGTGTATGAAAATTTCCTTATTTTAAATTAAAATCCCAAAGAATAAGATATTTCATTTTCCAAGAAACATAAATGTAGTTATAGTATTGGCCTTACTCAATTTGTAAGTATTTATTTAAACATGTAATATTAATTTTTTACATGATACTCCTATATAAATGGATTTCTCAATATATTAAAGAAATTACATTTTGATATAGATCTTACTCTAATGGATTATTATAGCCAAGTATTATAATAAATAATTAAATATTAACCATAAAATATTACATAACATAAAATTTAAAAAATATAATATTTTTGATGAAATTCATACATTTAATAAATAGTTTGAATATTCAAATTATTAAGTTTTAATATTGGGAGATCATAATTCTTAAATTAAATGATAAATGTTCATATTTTACTTCTCTCTAGAAAATAAATAAATTTTTAATTTATATGTATATTAAATTTAAATATTTTTATATATTTTTTTCACGTGATATGAATAATATTTAGGGGTTTATTTAATATATTAGTTAATACATATGTATTTCTATAAATGGACTGACAAATATAAATTATGATAATACAGAATTAATGGGTTATAATAAGTGTGGATTTATTATACTTGTGATGCTTGTTTAATTGGTAAAACTTATAATGAATGGAATATATTTTAGATATAGTGATATTATATTTCAATTATCAGTTTCATTTCTATAGTGTGCTCCATATTTGAAAAAATAAATTAAATTACTTCTAAATTTTTTTTCATAATTAATTTAATCCTAAATTAAAACAATAAATAATATTCAATATTTATATTATATATACTATTTTCATTCTAGAAAATTGAAATATAAAATGTTTTTACTTCAGTAAATATAATATATTTAATGTACTTTTCGTGTAATGAATAATATTAATGAAATCATATTCGGAAATTAATATTTTAGTTTTTATAATTATTTGTTTTTTGATATCTATTTGGTTTACTGAATTAAAACGTTTTTATTTTTTTCATTATTAACTATTTTTTCATTAATGATTATTTAATGCTTTAATATGTTATGGTGGAAATTATTTAGTTTTATTCCCTTATTTATTAATTTATATACTTTTCGTATTATGAAATTTTATATATTCATTATCTTAATGTGGATAAATTGTGTTACATCTGCCATGGTATTGGAATATTATTGGCCATACAAAAAGAATTATGTTTTTGGATATTGATTTTACATAATAGTAATTATTATTATTATTATTATTATTTACAATGAAAATAGTGTAATATATCACTGTATTGAGGGACCTTTTTTAGGACACCAAAATGTCATGGTGGATAACACCATGTTCTATAAGGGTGGGGATTGTTATATATGGATTTAAAATTACATGTGAGTATTTGAAATTTCACATTATTCTATTTTCTAAAATGAAATTTTAATATAATAAACTAATATGATTAATTTTCATAGGTGTAAATATAATTAGATTATATTACATTATGAGTGAGAAAAATTGTTATTTTTATAAATAGATTAACATAAATATTGTTGGAAAATATTTATATTGGTAAATAATATTACTCCAAACAAAACATTAGAATTATTAAAATGTAACTGAATAAAATATGAATAACTGGTGAAATTATAACTCCTTCAATATACTAGAGGTGATATTCCTCAAAATCTGTACATGTTAAGACTATGATCATCCAACCAAGTAGGATACCACTTAACTGTAAACTAGATTTCAAAAAATACTAAAAAAAGGATTTGGATAACATTAATGAAATTACGTAATGGGTGTCCATAATTAGAGTAGGTTCCCATTTATAACATTTTCATTTGGTTACATGTAACCAAGAAACATTATAAGATATTATACCTAATGAATATAAACGAGAATAAATCATTATGAAGGATTTTCAAAAATTTATTTCAATAACACTAACCAATATTCCAATTTTATTTGATTATAATTACCATATACCTATATTTCGAATTGGAAAGGGAATGAACCAAAATGGCTCACTTATAAGTAAAATATAGACCATGTTTCACTAATAGATTTGTTGGGTTTAAAAGGTGTCATCAATTTTATTAGAGAAAATTTCAAAATAAAATCTAATTATTTGTTTTTTAAATATTATAAAAATATGATAATAATATTACATTTTTAGTGTATAACATTATCATCAAAAATTTGATTTTGATAATAGCACATTAAAAATGAATTTTTAATATATATATCTATTGAGACCATTAATAAAATAAATTTACATAAGATAAATCATATGTGGTAGAGTCGACCTTCCAAATATAATAATATAACACCTAATTATTTTATATATGTTTCCTTATGAAAAATAATTATGTATTTGAAATACATCCTTACATGTGGCCCTAAGTCTATATGAAATGTGATCTACAGAACTTTTATTAATTGGCCACTAAATTAGATGTTAGTAAAACTAGTTATATAATTTTGGAAAATTATACCCCTAAGGATTATAAATTTTGTTCATATGTTGATTAATTAACAATATATTATTATTAAATTTTCAATAAATTTATTTTATGATTCAGAAATTTTTTTCTATAAAAATTTTGTTAAGCAATTTCTATTTGAAAAAAAAAACATTAATTTTAAATTATATAAAATTAATTATTTTTATTTGAATAAATAAATATAATTTTTTAATTAATCTTGTCAATGTTATTATTTTGTGAATTTATAGGTTCTTTATAAAATAATTATTTTTAATTGAATAGTTAAAAATACAGTTTTTTGTGAAACTTATCAATTTGTTTCAAGAAAAAGTAAAAATATTTTTTTTAGTATTACCTTAAAATAAAATAAACCTCATTAAATTTTTAATAATATAATCAATTATATAATAATATATATTATAAATTATTATTATATAAGTTAAATTTTGGGATAACGAAAACGATTCTATAAAAACTGTTTTTATAGATGTAATGTGTTCTCACATACCAAAATTAAATTGTTAAATTTTTTTATTGGTTTTAAAAAAAATATATTTAATAAAAACCCTGATTTTATGAAATTATATTTTTAATATTTACTAGGAAATTTATTGAATTAAATTGATTATTGTGTTTAAAAAATAATTTTTGAAATTTGATCATTCATTATAAATACACAATTTTTTTAATATTATGAAAAATTATTATTTTTTTTAAAATATATTTCCATAAAACCACTTTTGGTGGTTATATTTTTATTATTTAAAAAATGATATCCAATGATAATTTCTAGATATCATATTCACCCTAACATGATTTAAAATAATATCAATTGTATTTTCATTCAAATCATTATTTGAACTATTTTTTATAAAAAATATTATCATACACATAATGGGAAAATTAACTGTTTTTATCATGTTTTTCTTATGTCTCTAATATAAAAAATTAAAAAATAAATTATGAATTTGCATCCTCCTATGGATGAATTTAAATAAAATTAAAATTGTATTGTATATATATATAAATTAAATATTTGAAAAATAGTAAACCAATAAAATAGTTATCAAAAATTTAAAAAAAATTATAATCTTCATCATGAGAACTTATATATCATCATCATTCTCATCACCTTTAGGTTGTATAAAGGCATAAAAAATATTTAATTTCAAGGCTTATGACATTATTTGTGAATTGAACATCAAAAATTAGATGTAAGAAATGTACATGAAGTTCATCATTTAACATTTTTATATGGATTCATTTCATCTTTTCATTCGATGAATTGTTATTAATTAATAAATCTTTCTTATCAATTATTAAAAATATTTTACAAAAATTCATTCCATTCCCAGAATTTAGTGGAGGTTCATTATCCTAACTTGATTATAATATTAATAACACCATTATATATATAAAAAATGCAAACTAATATCCTATAATTTTTTTATGTTATCGTTATGGGGAATACTATAAAAATATATGATTTAAAAACTAAGACACACAATTTTTATTTTTGAATTTTCATATGTAAATTTTTGTGATAAGAGTAATGCCTTTATGATGAGAAAAATAAAAAGGATAACAGTGTAGATAACATGATGAGAAAATGATTGGAAAATTATTTAATCCCTAAAGAAATTTTAAATCTAAAATATATAACAGATCATCAGTGAAACACATCATTGAGAAAATATCTATCAAACTATTGGGATGGAGATGTTGCTTGAAAAAATATAATATTATTAGAAAAAATGTAGAGACAATAAATTGAGGGACAAATATTTTAATCTAATTACATAATTATTGGAATATATGTATATAATAAGTGATTATAATCGATATATAAAATTAATCCCTTTAAAATGAATAGAATAACAATATTTTTAGAAATTCAAATTTCATTCATATAATGGGTCATTTTTGGGAATTAAGGATTTATCACATTTTTTATAATTATGAAAGTCACATATAAAGTGTGTTGCATAAAAAACACTATATATTAATAAATTATATCTATTTAAAGTCAATGATTTTTTACTCATTTTGTTTATATATATTTTTAAATGATTAATCATAAAATCTATAAAATATAATTATCATTGGGTACTATAACCATAGAATTAGATTAACACATAAATAAAAAATGTCTTTAATTTTTTCATTACTAACTACGTAAGAAGAATAACTCAATCAATTATAAATTCACTATAGAATTCATATATATATATATAACATCAAAAAATGTTATATAAAACTAGATAATAAATATAGATGTATGATAATATAAACCTATAATGATACTGGTAACACCATAGGGTCTTCATAATATTATATAAAATCACGCCCTTAAAGGACCAAGACAATGTAATCATTTTTTAGTACTAAATAAAAAATACATTTCAATATGATACTATTTTATTAGATTTTTAATTTCACACGTAGTATTTAATATAACTATATTTATCAAAAAAAATTTATAAATTATTTAGTTTAATAAATATTATGGGACATTGATGATATACAATTATAGATTTGGTGTAAAGTGCAAATACATTTACACATAAGAAAACATTAAAACATGGATATTTTGGGGTGAAATAAACTTCTACATCATTTGCTAAACTTTAATTTTCATTTATTTAAATGGATAATATCCAATGAACATTATGTGAGAAACCAAAATAAAAACTATATGAAATTATTCACATTTAATTTATAATTTATTATAAATAATAATTACTATGAACAAGATAATTCCCATTAATACATTTATGTTATTTTCTATTGAAATCATTATTGTGTTGGACAATACATTTAATTATTAGTATAGTTTTATCCAAACATTCCCTGAAAAATAATTAAATAATTATATTGGTATTTTAGGTGTGAGAATGAATGAACATAGGGCTACACATTCTTCATTGTTGATCATAAATAGTGGATTCTCTAATTCAATGATATTTCATGTGTCTAATAATAATATTAATATTATTATATCACATAAAATGTTTATATTTAAATTTTAAATCTTATATGAATAAATAAATATTTATTGAAATGAAAATAAATAAAATATATTATTTATTTTGATCCATTAACGCATCCCAAAAATCATTTATGGAATTTATAAAAACCTGATGCTTAATATATAAATTCAGATATAAAATATTTATATAATAAATAAATTTATACATATTGTATTAACTGAAATCATGAATAAATATTTACATTAATATTCAAATAACTAAATAAATTATTTCTTCATTCTATACATTATATCTATATATAAATAATAAAATTTATTACCTTGAGAAAAATTAAAGTGATAAAATTCAAAAAACGTTGAATGAATTCAAATTTTTAGGGAATTATTGTATGATATAGATGGTACTTGAATAATAATTATTCCATATTTAAAGGGTAATATATATATTCTATGTATTCCAATACTATAAGTAATAACAGGATTCTAGGTAGTGTTGTTTTGTGGTCCTCTATGCCTATTTATTAGTGCCATTAGTAGAACTTATCTAAATTTCATGATCCAAATCATGTAACTCATTAAGGAATTCATATAGGATGATGATAATGTCGAGATGAAAAAAAACTTGTTATAAATTTTACTATTTAATAAAATTCCTTTTTCTTGTTATATCATCCAAAATAATTAATACATATGTCATCACTATAATTTATTTATTTATCTTTAATTGATTTATGAAAATTACTCATTTCATGACTACCATGTCCATTGAATATATTTAATTTTCCCATTTCTATAAATGTATGACACCCTTTGTATGATTGATTAATCATGAGTAATTATTAACAATTAAAGTATACCATTTAACACGTGTTATAGAATGTCGGTGCTTAGAGTTTAAAAATATGGATAATAAAGACTACAGTTGGAAGTTTGGTTGACTATATCATGGCATCCTACCCGATTTTGAAGTCCATCAGTTAAACAGTTATGCTGGAACTGGTTCTACAATTATGAAAATCCAAGTTGATGACTACTACAACATGGAAGTGTCTCCACATTTTTGTAGAGCCGGACACTTATTAGTGGGAAAGGCTTATGTGAAGTAACTCTAATAGTAACATCATCTTATCAAATTTCCATAATAAACTAGCTAGTTGTGTCCATTTTAATTTTTAGATGAGGGAACCCTCGTATGTTTCTAAAAAATATTGCTTTTAAACTAATACTCTCTCAAATATGAACCACATTAAAACAGAACATTCTAAAAGGCTCACAATTATGATTTTAAACCCCCAACAACTTTTATCCTTGGTGATTTGAGGTAAAATCAATCCATTGGCTGAAAATATTTTTTCACAACATAAGATCATGTACTCTTTTAATTTTGGGATTTACCATAAATCTATTCTATTATGGTCAGATATTTGAAATCATTATTGGTCTCATGGGGGATTCTTTTTCTATTGTTAAATATCTCTATATTGAGTGTATTTATGCTCTTTACCATGAGACAAAATAAATATAATTATTATTATAGATCTGCGTATACTATTTCATGTGGGTTTATATAATTCACACGACATTTATCTTGAATCTTACTATATTACCCTTGAAATAAATAATAGAAATCACTTATATTGAATCCTTATCATTTTTCTTATTCTAATGAGAGTGTCTATGTTTCACAGTTGATGAATCCCTTGGTTTAACTATAAAATTTGAATCTATATACTTGAGTTTGGAAGATACATAAAACAAAGGTACCATTTATATAGCTTTCAGAATGATATGATTGTATGCACTTGTGTTCCCAAGTCCCTTTTTTAATTTCTTCTAGATTTGTGTGTGTAGGGAATTATAGGAACCATGATGGTTATGAACATGTATTTTTTAATTATATGTCCTCTTGATGGTGTTGCACTGCATATAAAACTTTGTTTTAGTAATCATGATGTGTAGGATATAAATAATTAACAAGAATTACCAATATATTGGGATTGTAAATGTTATAATAAAGGATAATTACTTGTGATCTTTTGGTGGTACATGTAATATATCATAGACATGTTCATTTAGTGAAGTGTATTGAAGATTTTGGGGTGGTGGTTGTCTAATGTTTTGGAGTTGTAATGTAGGAATAATTCAATAAAGGGATATTTTTAAAATAATTGTCCTTATATTTTAGGTGGACATACCATCATGATAATATATAATAACACCATTGGGTAAGGTTTTATGTAGAGACCCGAAGCTTAACGTACATGGACATTACATTACTTTTGAGGAATACTTAGTACATCAAAAACACACACACAAGGACCGTAATAGTTTAGTGTCTTTGGAAACTCGGAATATAAACTTCTAATCATGGTGAAAGATCTTCAACATCTCCCATAAAGATCTTCCCTTTTTTTCTTACCTAAAAACTTTATTTATATCCTGGGGAAAAGAAAACAAAAAAGGGTGAGCTCAAATTCTCAGTAAGCGTAAACAAAAAAAATATCAACCACGTCATATTCATAAGAACATAACATTTTGGAAATCTTAACCTGTAAAAGAGAGCATAATTTCATGACATGGGATAATCATAGTAGTGAATTGAAATACCAATAATCATAACTTAAAACATGAAACTTTGTATCATACACACATAATCATAGAGAATCATTTCTTATTAGTCAAGACTCATTGCCAAGACTATCCGAGTGGACAAATTCCATTTCTGAACCGAGATCACTACTCGTTTCAGTCCTGTTTTAATGAACCGGTATAATCTACCGTTCCAGCCATGTCTATCTCATGAGATATAAAATCTTTACCCAATTCATTTGAGGGAGATATAGGTCCCACCCGTCTCATAATGATACCATTCTTATGTGTGCCACAAAATCATAAATCATACATCATTTCATAACCCATGTAATAAAAATGGGAATCTTAAACATCGTGACATCATAAAACAATTCATATAAGATAAAGGAATTCATAAAAATATAATTTCATCACAACATAATCAAATCAATGTAATAATATGGATAAAAACAGAACCCTTTATTATCTTAGATGGAAAATAATTTTGATAAAACACTTGAACTCCATTCTTGAAGAAAATATCCTTTCTACTTCAAAAAAACTTTTCCTTTCTTAACATGTCGTACAATTATAAACTAAAATAATTTGATTAAAACTAAACTTGAAAACTTGTAAAGGAAGATTCTTTGAAATAATGTTTTAAAAAACCATTCATGCCATATAAGTTAAAAAAACATTCTTCGTACTTTTGTCGGAAAAGTCAAAAAAGTACCTCGTACGAAAAACGACAAACTATTCCTTTCATATCTTTTACTAAAAACTCACCGCAGGGTAAAATTGGATTTAAAAAATTGTAGGTGTATGTAAATAATATTACATATTGAGGAAACATGGATGTGGATGATAAAATATACCCCAGTAAATACCAAAGTATAAACAATCTCGGAAAAAAAATGAGATTGTGATATTTCCATTACCTTAGGTCCGACTTTCATTGTAAGTGTCTGAACCTCCTGTATAATGATTTAAATATGTTATTGACTTATTCCAGAATCATACTTATTTTTATGATATCATATATGGTCATATTCTTATCTTCTTAGTAGTAAAATTTCATTGCAACTTGTTATTCGGGTGTTTATAACTTTTTGTTCTTATGCGTGTTTTGTCAAATAAATTATTATTATTCTCTTTAGGTTATAGATACCACATTTCCAGAATGGTATTAGTGTAATATATATCATATTCATTCATTCAATTCATTTATATAATCATTATGAAATGAATATCATGTAGAACGAGTCGCATCACATCGCGCAGACGGTATTCCGTACGTACGCACGAGTGATGATATCATTCCTATGATCATGGAATTGTATTGGAGTGTATTTATACTATTTCAGAATCAATATAACTTTATAATAGTCATATATAGTCATTATTTACACCATTATACCCATCCAAGTAAGGTTGTGGTGGAAAATAGATTACACCACGTCGTGGAGATGGTATTCCGTACGTACGCACGCGCGGTGATTTCTTTTTCCGTAGGATGGATAGATGGTGAAATAGGGTTGTTTCATACTTATAATAACATATCAGTATACGAGTGATACTGATGTTATTACTTCATAATGAAACAACTAATGAAGAAGAAGTGGAAGAAGAAATAAAGATGAAAGAATCAGTAATGAACATTACCTCTTCTTTGAAGTGATTCTTTGAGACCTCCTTTTAGGGAACTATAATAGGTCTTTGAAGAAGACCAGAACCTCTAGGATTTTTCTAGGGAAGTGGAGAGAATAAATTGGCAAGGGTTTTCCGAGCTTAAAGTCTCAAAGTGGTGTGAGGAAGAGAGGGAGGAGGTGCCCTTTTATAAGGGAGGGGAGGGGAACCTTTAGAATAACTAAAAATATTATTTTATTATAAAGTCAAGTTCGGTTTTAAATAGCTCCAAATTGATTTATTTAGAGGATAAGGTGGGGATGGGTCTAAATCTTCTCATACAATATAATTTAGGCAAGTTTAGGTTCCTAATTTAACCTTATCATTTAGATTTAACATTAAGTTAAATAATTTTACTTTTACCGTGTCTTCTTGTGTTCTTATACTATAAGGTTAATAATCTTACTATATCAAGCCAAACGAACCCCAAGTTGTTTAGTATTAATATATATAACCTTATCTAAGTCATTTGGCCGAACCTTAGATTTTTAGGAATAAAATAACAATTAATAATATAATATTTGTTTTAAAAACTATTTTATGTCAATTTTGACACTATTTAGTAATTGATTTTTGTGAAAATCATAACAGAATGATAAGTACGAAAAATGTTAATTAAATCCATACTAACATGTCATATTAACCTAGAAAAGGAGTTTAATTCATAAAAAGTTTCAAATTATATTTATTTGGGTATTTATAACATCAATTATGTCAATATTTCATTAATAAGATAATTACTGCATCATCGTTGTGTCATAAATAAATTAAATTATTTAAGGTCTAAAAATTACAAATAAAATACCATTATGTAGAAAATCGTTTTAGCTTTCTAATGAATATTTATAGTCGAATTTATCTTATGTATATCCCCATATTAAAAATTATTTACTTATTAAACATTGATTTTAACTATTTTAACCCTTCTTTAAATAAATTAATAATAAATGTCCTAATGTAATCCAAGTGGGCCTAAATGGTCATATTTTATTTCTAAGGTTGTTTTTGGTCGAATTAAACTTGTCAAATAGAATTAGTACATGTGTTAGGGTAATAATAATATCATTTTTACCCTTAATTACCCTATTTACTTTTAACCGTGGTAAAAAAAAGTAAAAAATTACTATTCACCAAAAAATTATATTCATCTCATTGAACCACATTTTACTTACTAACATCAACTGTGTCTCTCGGATTTTCGAAATTCTACTCACAGAAGCGGTAAAATTATGTTTTATGAAAAATTCAGTTTTTTAACTATCACTTAGTGGTTTCACTATTCATAAAAAAATGAATGTTTCCAGAAAAATACCAAAAATTAGATCTAAGCTATATTTGATATTATGAATTCAAAAATGATATCTATTTTATCAAATTCAAAAAATATCAGTTGCATTAATTAATTTAAAAATTAATTCTCGTCGTCAAAACAAATAGCGTGTTCTTAAGAGATAATAACTATCAAAAGATTGACACTTGTTTATGACTGGTTTAAATGTGAAATTACATCCAATGACCAACATTGTATTAAATTGTAAAAATATATTTTAAATATACTTTAAAACCACTCAAATTATTAATTTATCACTATTAATTATTTTGATTAAAAAAGTTGTTTTTATTTATAATTTAGTAATTTTCATTATTCATCAGAATATGAAAGTTATCCGAAAAGTACCAAAATTTCACCTTAGGCTAAATTCGATACTCTGAATCCAAAAATTAAGTCCATTTTGAGAGCTAAAATTTCTAAAATTTTAAAAGGTGGTTATTACTATTCATAACGGCTAGTTTTAATAATATTTTAATAGCATATCGTTGTTTAGTGAAACTCGGTATTGTGTACTACACACGCTATCGAGGAAGGTCGCGATTGCTTGTAATGAAAGGCAAGTCAAGGATGCGTGTTTGAGAAAGCTCCTTTTGGTGTAGCGTACAACACAAGACATTAATGAAATTAAAAAGAATATTTTTCATAAAATCTCGGGGTGTTACATTCTACCCCCCTTAAAATGAATTTCTCCCTCGAAATTCGTCGGGGTTATAAATGGTTTACTATTCGAAAGTTTCTTTAATAGAAACCCACATCGTAAAATGGAATACCAAAACCAATATTTAAAAACAAAATTATGAACCGTAACGGTTACCCAAATAAACTAATCACTGGGTTTCTACATAGGTGAAAATATGGATATGGAAGAGAAATATAACCATCATGTTCTGATGGAGAGTGGTAGATAACATGGCTATGGAAAAGCCAGCAATCAAAAATCCATAAATTTGTGAAGATCTAAGGTACCATCTGATTCATCAGATATAAGAGCAGTAGGACAACATTTTTGGTTTTTAAGATCATTTCCCTAAAGTTGATGAAATTAGAAGAAATACTTTCGTGATTTTGTTATAGTCTCACCGTTTGTCGTTCTTTGGACAATTTCCACTTCATCTCTTAAAGAAATGAAGTTGAATTTGTCATTCGTGATGTGTTAGCAGATCATGTGATAGAATGATGGTTCATTCCATCTGTCTTAAACAAAAGGTTAGAAATGTTATTAAATATACATAAGTCCATCTATGGCGAGGTTAATCGTATACGATTCCAAGAATGAACCTATACTTCATATATCATACCGCATAATAAAATAAAACTAGTTTCTACTAAACAGGGACTTCCTGTAGGCCAGTGGTGGGTGATAAAGGCCAGTCGCACTTCGGTTATGGGTTCGATTCCCACAGCCTTGTCCGACGCGATGGGTTTTCGCCCGTCCTGCAGGTTGTCCTTTTTCTAAAACTATATTACTATAACAACCCATCAATAATATCGAAAAAACTTCTATCCTTAAACAATACTAACTTATGTCCAACATAATCCATTCCAATCTTTAGGCTTATCTAAAATACTTCGGTCCAAGCTCATAATATAAATAAAATGATTACTTGAAATGTCATCAACCAAGAATGTGAATACCATCATTTATCCCCCATATATCTTGTTGGTCACATTCCAATCATGTGAATAACTTAATCATGTATTCTCTTGAAAAATGAATACCCATTTACACTTAGTGAAAACATGGATGCTGTCAAAAGTTAAATCTTTCCACATACCAAAATCCAAAAATTCTATATATTCTCAAACCATGATATAACCTTCTCCTTATATCAGTCATGAGCTCATGAATACTATCAAACATTTAATTTTCTCCTTATCCCTTCATTATGCGCATATCATCTACATTCCAAAAATATCTGAATAACCTTTCATGGACACTAGTACCATTAATCATACACTTACAAAACTCAAGGAAAGACAACAGTGTAACAATCCTTAGATGTCTCTTTATTCCATAGTACCATGAGATTACTTATACAACATTACACATGATAAACATGTAATCATTCCACTACATTATTAAACCATTGACCGAGCTTCAACAATTCATTCTTCTCACATATCATTTGTAGTCTCTCCATCATCATCAACATAAATACTACCCATACGACCATACTGATTCTCGTCATGAGACTTTCCCTTAGGGCATTGGTTTGCATAATGCCCGTACATTCCACATTTAAAACATTTAACCATTGTTGATGTCGTAGCACTACCATTATCTGCATCCCTGGTGTTAACTGAACCTTTTCCTTTGCACTTACTGGCTTTGTGTCCTTATTTTCCACACCCAAAGAATCTTCCAGTTCCTTTGAAACATTCTCCTTGATGCCTCTTCCCACATGATTTACATAGGGGAAGTTGAACTTTCTCTCCTCTATGATCATCATGAAACTCCATCTTTCTCTTATTAGCCGAGTCAGGAAACTTACCAAATTTTACTTTATTGATCATATTATGAAATTGCTGATTCGGCATAATAATGATGTTTGGACTTCCAAATCCCATTTCATTTGGTTTCTCATGAAGAATATCATTCTGTTGTCCATCATATCCTCCATTATCGTGAATCATCTTGTTTCCAGCCATTTTCTAAAACCCAAAAAGAATAGTGTGAGAGGAAAAATCATAATAAAGGGGGAGTAACTTCAATATCTAACATCTTTGGTTTAATCTAATATGGTTACCATAGTTCTAAGACTATATCCTATACGTATACTTATCCTTAGGGACATCCCTAGACATACCTTAGAAATATCTCTAGGGATCTCACAAAGGTTTTCGCATCCTAGTTTTCAAAGGTTGACTAAACCTTTCCTCTGATACCAACTGTAGAGACCCGAAGCTTAACGTACATGGACATTACATTACTTTTGCGGAATACTTAGTACATTACAAAAACACACACACAAGGACCGTAATAGTTTAGTGTCTTTGGAAACTCGAAATATAATCTTCTAATTGTGGTGAAAGATCTTCAACATCTCCCATAAAGATCATCCCTTTTTTTCTTAGCTAAAACCTTTCTTTATATCCTGGGGAAAAGAAAACATAAAAGGGTGAGCTAAAATTCTCAGTAAGGGTAAAAAAAAAAAATATCAATCACGTCATATTCATAAGAACATAACATTTTGGAAATCTTAACCTGCAAAAGAGAGCATAATTTCATAACATGGGATAAATCATAGTAGTGAATTGAAATACCAATAATCATAACATAAAACATGAAACTTTGTGGAATACACACATAATCATAGAGAATCATTTCTTATTAGTCAAGACTCATTTCCAAGACTATCCTAGTGGACAAAGTCCATTTCTGAACCGAGTTCACTACTCGTTTCAGTCCTGTTTTACTGAACCGGTATAACCTACCGTTCCAGCCATGTCTATCTCATGAGATATAAAATCTTTACCCAATGAATTGGAGGGAGATATAGATCCCACCTGTCTCATAATTATACCATTCTTATGTGTTCCACAAAATCATAAATCATACATCATTTCATAAACCATGTAATAAAAATGGGAATCTTAAACATTGTGACATCATAAAACAATTCATATAAGATAAAAGAATTCATAAAAATATAATTCCTTCACAACATAATCAAATCAATGTAATAATAGGGATAAAAACAGAACCCTTTATTATCTTATATGGAAAATAATTTTGATAAAACACTTGAACTCCATTCTTGAAGAAAATATCCTTTCTGCTTCAAAAACACTTTTCCTTTCTTAACATGTCGTACAATTATAAACTAAAAGAAGTTGATTATAAATAAATGTGAAAACTTGTAAAGGAAGCTTATTTGAAATAATGTTTTAAAAATCCATTCATGCCATATAAGTTAAAAAAACATTCTTCGTTCCTTTGTCGGAAAAGTCAAAAATGTACCTCGTACGAAAAACGACAAAAGATTCCTTTCATATCTTTTACTAAAAACTCTCCGAAGGGTAAAATTGGATTTAAAAAATTGTAGGTGGATGGAAATAATATTACATATTGAGGAAAATGGATGTGGATGATAAAATACACCCCAGTAAATGCCAAAGTATAAACAATCTCGGAAAAAAATGAGATTGTGATATTTCCCTTACCGTAGGTCCGACTTGCTTTGTAAGTGTCTGAACCTCCTGTATAATGATTTAAATAATTTTATTGACTTTTTTCAAAATCATAATTATTTTTATGATATCATATATGGTCATATTCTTAGCTTATTAGTAGTAATATTTCATTGCTACTTGTTATTCGGGTGTTTATAACTTTTTGTTCTTATGCGTGTTTTGTCGAATAAATTCTTATTCTTCTCTTTAGGTTATAGATACCTCCTTTCCAGAATTTTATTAGTGTAATATATATCATATTCATTCATTCGATTCATTTATATAATCATTATGAAATTAAGATCATGTATAACGAGTCACATCACATCGTGGAGACGGTATTCCGTACGTACGCACGAGTGATGATATCGTTCCTATTATTGTGGAATTGTATTGGAGTGTATGTATACTATTTCAGAATCAATATAACTTTATAATAGTCATATATAGTCATTATTTAAACCATTATACCCATCCAAGTAAGGTGGTGGTGGAAAATAGATTACACCACGGCGTGGAGACGGTAATCCGTACGTACGCACGCGCGGTGATTTCTTTTTTCGTAGGATGGATAGATGGTGAAATAGGTTTGTTTCATACATTTAATAACATATCAGTATATTATTGATACTTATGTTATTACTTCATAATGAAACAACTAAATAATAAGAAGTGGAAGAAGAAATAAAGATGAAAGAATCGGTAATGGACATTACCTCTTCTTTGAAGTGCTTCTTTGAGACCTCCTTTTAGGGAACTATAATAGGTCTTTAAAGAAGACCAGAACCTCTAGGATGTTTCTAGGGAAGTGGAGAGAAGAAATTGTTAGGGGTTGTCCGAGATTAAAGTCTCAAAGTGGTGTGATGAAGAGAGGGAGGAGGTGCCCTTTTATAAGGGAGGAGAGGGACACCTTTGGAATAACTAAAAATATTAATTTATTATAAAGTCATGTTCGGTTTTAAATAGCTCCAAATTGATTTATTTCGAGGATAATGTGGGTATGGGTCTAAATCCTCTCATCCAATATAATTTAGACAAGTTTAGGTTCATATTTTAACCTTATCATTTAGATTTAACATTATGTAAAATAATTTTACTTTTACTGTGTCTTCTTGTGTTCTTATACTATAAGGTTAATAAACTTACTATATCAAGCCAAACGAACCACAAGTTATTTATTATTAATATATATAACCTTATCTAAGTCATTTTTCCGAACCTTAGATTTTTAGGAATAAAATAACAATTAATAATATAATATTTGTTTTAAAAACTATTTTATGTCAATTTTGACACTATTTAGTAATTGATTTTTGTGAAAATCATAACAGAATGATAAGTTCGAAAAAAGTTAATTAAATCAATAATAACATGTCATATTAACCTAGAAAATGAGTGGAATTCATAAAAAGTCTCAAATTATATTTATTTGGGTATTTATAACATCAATTATGTCAATATTTCATTAATAAGATAATTACTGCATCATCGTTGTGTCATAAATAAATTAAATCATTTAAGGTCTAAAAAGTAAAAATAAAATACCATTATGTAGGAAATCGTTTTATACTTCTAATTAATATTTATAGTTGAATTTATCTTATGTATAACCCCATATTAAAAATTATTTACTTATTAAACATTGATTTTAACTATTTTAGCCTTTCTTTAAATAAATTAATAATAAATGTCCTAATCTAATCCAAGTGGGACTAAATGGTCATATTTTATTTATAAGGTTGTTTTTGGTCGAATTACACTTGTCCAATAGAATTAGGACATGTGTTAGGGTAATAATAATATCATTTTTACCCTTAATTACCATATTTACTTTTAACCGTGGTAAAAAAATGTAAAAAGTTACTATTCTCCAAAAAATTATTTTCATCTCATTGAACCACATTTTACTTACTGAAATCAACTGTGTCTCTCGGATTTTCGAAATTCCACTCACAGAAGCGGTAAAATTAAGTTTTATGAAAAATTCAGTTTTTTAACTATCACTTAGTGGTTTCACTATTCATCAAAAAATGAAAGTTTCCAGAAAAATATCAAAAATTAGATCTAAGCTATATTTGATATTATGAATTCAATAATTATGTCTATTTTATCAAATTCAAAAATGATGTCTATTTTATCAAATTCAAAACATATCAGTTGCATTAATTAATTTAAAAATTAATTCCCTTCATCAAAACAAATAGCGTGTTCTTAAGAGATAATAACTATCAAAAGATTGACACTTGTTTATGGCTGGTTTAAATATGAAATTACATCCAATGACCAACATTGTATTAAATTGTAAAAATATATTCTCAATATACTTTAAAACCACTCAAATTAATAATTTATCACTATTAATTATTTCGATTAAAAAAGTTGTTTTTAATTATAATTTAGTAATTTTCACTATTCATTAGAATATGAAAGTTATCCGAAAAGTACCAAAATTTCACCTTATGCTAAATTCGACACTCCGAATCCAAAAATGAATTCCATTTTGAGATCTAAAATTTCTAAAATTTTAAAAGGTGGTTATTACTATTCATAACGGCTAGTTTTAATAATATTTTAATAGCATATCGTTGTTTAGTGAAACTCGGTATTGCATACTACACACGCTATCGAGGACGGTCACGATTGCGTGTAATGCAAGGAAAGTCAAGGATGCGTGTTTGAGCAAGCTCCTTTTGGTGTAGCGTACAACACAAAACATTAATGATATTAAAAAGAATATTTTTCATAAAATCTCAGGGTGTTACATTTTAGGTGTTTCTTAGAAGCAGAATGATGATGTACCATGGATGGGTGTTAGGTTTTAAACTATCATATGGAAGATGTGGATCATTTCGATATATGAATTGGAA
Organism: Viscum album; assembly: GCA_963277665.1. Classification (NCBI taxonomy): domain Eukaryota; kingdom Viridiplantae; phylum Streptophyta; class Magnoliopsida; order Santalales; family Viscaceae; genus Viscum; species Viscum album. Next base: position 1,701,459,511 of record OY728121.1, on the reverse strand, counting down.
TATAATTCTATCCTTACAGATATTGTTTTGATGAATATGGATTTAGTGTTTGTGGAAACATTGTTATCAAATAATGTACTAACATTTGGGTGGGATAATGTTTACATAAACATTAAATATGTTGTAGAATACAACTGAAATATATGAACTTATTTTATTTATCATTTTTTGTTATCCTTCCCAGTTTCAAAGTCTCACCATGCACTATAATCCCAATTCCCATGAAGATTTCTGGATCTTGTATCCAGAGTAGTGTAATGTCCAAGTAGTAGTTTTCTTAATATACTGAACAATGTATAAGGGGATATATAATAATATATATTTCATAGATTATTGGATTTCATTATTTATTATAAATATGATTCCAATAGTTTTCTAATCATTTCTTATTTTTTGTGTTCATGATTATTATATATTTGACAATTGTTCTATATGTTATAGTGTTTCTATTATTATTATAACTTCTAAAATGTTATTCTAGATAATTTTTTATATTTTTATATGATTATGATGTCTAATATATCATTGATGATATAATTATCCAAAAAAACTTTTTGGAACCTCACTACTAATCAACTGACTATTCTATTCATGGAGGAACATGTGATTTATGTTACATTACATTTTGAAAGATGGTGATTTAGGTTGTGGTGTTGCAAAATTATATCAAATGATGTTTCCATTTTATCTTATTGACAATGTATTGGGTGTTAAATAGAAGAAATATGCTATTTGGATCTTGGGTGGGGTAGTTTACTATGCTCTTGTCTAGTACATGTTTAATGGAACACTTTTTCAGTGATGGTACTATAGATAAAATTGTGGACCTAATGATTTGTGATGATATTAAGTATGTTTTTTTAATTTTTCGTGATTTAGTTATATTCATGCATCATGGAAAAGAGAATTAGAATTCAATTTATATGTACATGTTTCATATATTTATATTAATTTGATATATTAAATATAATTTTTTTCATTTATCTTCTGTGAAACATATATGCTATATGATTTTGGGGAATATCCTCAATTCAATTATAGATTTCATGAAATTCGGAATGAATATTTTATATATATAGATGAAAGTTCTAAACATGAAGCTATGGGGGTACATGATTAAGGATAATGTTATACTAGGATTTGTATTAAATACTTTTCCATGTAACCCCATGCGAATTTTATCATATTTATAACCTTTTTGGGAATATGAATCACTATTCAGGTTACTTTAATAAATGATTTATATTTGTTATAGGCATTCACTCGGTATTTCATATATAGTCTACTGGGTTATAACTGATGGAATATATTTGTTTTTCACTACCGAATTCTACCATTAGGTTGAAAAAACCTTTTCCAATGACCAATGTTTAGTAGGATACAGTCAACATGTTCCCAAACCAACTACAATTATTATGGAAATAGATCCAATATAATATGGAGCCTTCTATTTATTTCTATTTTATGGTGATGGGGTTCAAATGGAATTGTGAAATTATTCATGGGAAATGAATCATCAGTATCCAAAAACCTTCCAATGGTATTAGAGTTACTCAACATGTGGAGAAATTGATCATCATTATTGAGGTGATATTAAAACTATGAGAGACAATAGATGGTACTTGAGTAAGGAAATTCACCTTCATGATACTGGGAATCAAAAGAATATAGTGGGGTATTATAATCAAGGAAATTAGTTGTGAGGGTTTTACTTGAGTGACCATAATTGACCTATTCAGTAAGGGGTTATTTTTTTAAGCACAATAATGTTATTAAATGCTTAAAAGTTGTGGGATAAAATACTGAGATCTATGAAAGTAGATTCTTATTCTTCTTATTTTATGTATTTTCTCTTTTTTTCTCATCTGATAGATATAAATGATGTGTATAAGGACCAAAATATTTATATTTTAATTTTATAATGACTAAGTAATGAGTTTCAGGGATTTTCCCTAACTACATACTTTGGATTATTTCTTATGTAATTGAAATTTGTGATTGGTGTGGTCGGGGATGAAGATGTGATCCATTATTTTATTTTTATTCGGATAATTTTTATACTTATTGGTTATGATGTGGTTGAATATTATAGTAGTTGAAATAAAAAGAAAAAATATTTATTCTAGGGTGGTATTAGGTATGTAGATAAGAGGTAAATTTTATCACCTACCTACTTGGGAGGTGATTCCATTAGGTTAATTAACTTGTGGAAGAGAGAGGACTTTTTCATGTCCAGTAGAAACCCATCTATGGATTATAACTGATGTGGACTATAATTACATTTTTTGTATCTTATGTGATTTATGGATTATATTTTGGATATCACGATATAATGGGATGGAGGATATTAGAATATGATATTGACCACTCTGACTTCATTGACTCAGGTTATCTCGGGGCTGCAAGAGAAATACCATGGAACTAATGTTGTGATGATATATAGACTACAACATAGTCTAATAAATGGATGATATGGATGATTTAACATTCAATGTACAACCATGTTTCAATATATGATTCATTATATATTGTTCAATGCATGATATTCCCACTCATTCATATCTTATCGTGTTATTTGTATCTTTAACTTACTAGTTTTTCTATCATCTAAATTAAAATCTCTTAAAACCATTAGTGACAAATTTTCATTATCTATATTGATTTTAGGAATACCATGATTTGTTTTGTCTATACAAAAATATATGGGGATTTATGATATTTTATATGATGATAATTTCTTTCATATTCTACATTGACTGACTGACTAATAATATGGAACATATTTATTAAAATCATATAAGAATATCTTTTACCGCACCAATGGGGTGACGCTTGTGATGAATAGTGTATGTTTTTATTGCTCTGGAATAATGCGACTAGAGCTGATCTAGATTTGTGTTATTATTGAATATATAGAATGATTAGATCTTATAGGTAATCCCACAATAGTCCTAACTTATCTTATGTTAGACAAGAACCCCTCACAATTATTTTTGTAGATGACATTTCATATCTTCATCTATATAGATAAATTTTATTTGATATTTAACACATACTATGAATTTAGGTAATACCAATTTCCCTATTTATAATTCTATGAGTATAGTAATTGGAGATCTAGGTGTATCATGAGGAATTATAAGTGGAGGGATTCATTAAAAAAAATATCCCCGTGTATTTATGTAATGCTTTATTCTGATCAAGGAGGATGGTATTTTTCATCTATGTGTGCACTATATGATGTTTACATAAATAAAAATGAAGAATAGGTACATATTACCATGGATCGATTACTTGTTTGATAAGTTATGAGGATCATAGTGGTTCTAAAAAATTTATCTATAATTGGAATACCACCATCATCAGGTCTTGGAGAATGATATAACTAAGATAGAATTTAGGAGAAAATATTTATAGTGATAGTACCTAGTCATCACTTATATGTTGATGAATACAAACGTTATTTTCATGGATCTCTAATAAAGGATACATATAGTGTACTTAGACACCATTATCATGGTGTTCAAAGACTATATCCCGATATACAACAGAACATCAGAATAACATGCCATAATCATTGACCTTTCCTGTATAACACCTCAATAATATCATTATTATGACATTTTTATGTGGTACTTTTATACGAAAGAGGGTTCCTTCCATAATAATGGGTTTCTTAATGCTATTATTTATGTCAATCTAATGATGGTAGAGGAAATTATGAGTAGGTAATACCCATTGAATGTGTTTAAAACAATTTGTTTACATGATTCTTTAGTGCACTGTAGGAGGATTATTCACGATTTCTTCAATTTTATAGTTCCATAGACTAGACCTACATATATGTGTGTATAAATTGAGTGGAAATATTAGTATGAAGTTTTATATATGTAGCTTAAGTGGAGACTGACATCATTTTTTATTATGAAATTACATAATAATGGGAGTGGGTGTATGGTAAACAATGATGTGTCTTATGTTATCTAAATAAATGAACATATATTTTGTGGCTAGGAAGTAGCTTATGGGTCAAATCAATTGTGACCCCACATGAAGAGAAACCTCATTAATGGAATAGAATTAGATTTTGTGCACTACAACCAAAAGTTTTGAAATATTATCTCTCAAGTGATATTTTTTTATTAAATTGTCCATATGAGACTGTGATTTATATGTTTCATAGGATACCATCTATCTATTGTGGAGAAAAAATCATTCTTCTGGGAGTATATAGTGGAACTAAAATTTAGTTGATTGAATTACTAGTATATGGGATGTCTCAATCCATACAAGGGTAAGCTAATAACTCAATAAACACTACTAAGCAAGCTATATTTTGTAGTGGGGTGCCACCATAAATATGGTAGTGCCATGACTAATATTTTATTAAATAAACTATAAACATTTATCTTCTATGTAGTTATTATAGTAATCCCATATTTAATCTTAATGTGAATCAATCTAGATGAACAAGAAGAATATATGTAGGAAATAATTTGTCTCTCCACCTACACCATTTTTGTGATTCAACATATGATTTATCTATTAGATTGAATTATTATTTTTTGATTTACCAATAAATTTTCTGAGTCATCAACAATGTTGACACTAAACTAGTTCCCCATTCATGTTCTCTAGATGGCCTCATGTATTCATCATAGTATGGTATAGGTTTTCAAATACAAGTGATGATATAAATTTTGAATAGTGGGGAGAATATTCTCTCCTTAACAGAGTGCACAATATAAATGGATTTATCGGAAACAACATATAACCTCTCCAACTAGTTAAATATATTAATGGATCTAAAAAACTAAATAATCTGTATTATGTTTCCATAATTATTCTATAAACAGACATGAAAAAAACATAATAAAAAGTAAATGTATAACTCTACTATAAGTAAACACAATAATAAGGCAAGAAGACATCAAAACCACAAGAAACATTGGGATATAGCCATGAACCCAACTTCAAAATCCCAAAATCCAAATTGTAATTAAATAGAAACATTAATTCATTACAAAAACCTATAACCTATGAAAATGAATATCTAAATAGCTACACAAGTGTAATAGCATACAGATCGGAGTATGAGTATATCTTTCTATGGAAGCATATATACAGACTACTATAAATAAAATCTACAATATTAATGTATTTAGGTGTGTAATAAACAAGAAAATGGTAATAATACTAATATGAAGAGTATATATAACATAACTGGGCCACATTATTCAAGCGGAAAACCTAGGTTGATACTATGTGCCTCCTCTATCGCCAATATCTTTGAACAAGGTTGTAGAAAATTTTCTGAATTCAGTTCCAAGGAATCAAAAGGAATTATATGAGCATTAAAATTGAATCTATATTTTAATCTAGGGCTCATAAATGATGTATTATATGAAATAAATATAATATAAATATATAAAAATCTCATCTAGAGACATTCAATAGGGTTACCCCTCTGTAATAGATTTATTTCATGTATGGAATTTGATAAATATAGAAAATATATTAATAAAAAGTGGATCATCTACATGGATTTTGTAGTTATGAATCCATATAAAATCCACAGGATATATTTCTACATTCTATAACATTTGAAATCATTGAATATGAGGATATTTCTAAACTCTGATGTCTCAAACAATACTTCACTGGGCTTCATAATGTCAGTCAATGAATGAATCATCCTTTGGAATGGAGTTGCAACCCCTAAATTAATCAATAAATATATATATATAAAATTAATAATGTAAACAAATAGGGTTTCACATAATGAATCACGTCAATAAAAGTATTTCAACACATGAATAACATCACAAACATCTCCAGCAGTCAACAATCATTTTCATAAAAACTAACAATTCTATGAAGTACGATTCACAATACTCGACCTGATGAATAAATCTCACCCCACCCCTGACAATCACTTCAACAAAAAATACCAAATTCTATTACATTCTCCAAATCATCCAAACATTGCGCTACACAATGCAAATGTGTCCTCAAAAATAAGAAATTTCATCTTACACCATATTTTCATTAACCCCAATTCACAATCCAAATGGTATGCCTCACAGTGGTTATACATGTTCCTAAAAAGTATCCAATCCATCTCATCAACTCAAAACCTCACTACCCCATACACTGTGGAAATAGTTATAGAAAATAACACAATTAAGATACATCCCTCAGTGATGGGCCAGAATTCAAAAAACACCAAAAACCATACCTTAATGGGTGACCCTCAATGTCTACACCAGAAAAATTCACTCCCATTATCTAATTAGGAATCATTGTATAGCCCGTGATATTTGGTATGAAAAAAAGGAATAACCTCATTATTCCCTTAATATAGTTATCTCCTTGCACCAAGGATTATAAATCTCATTGTACATTTGAACCTATTTCTTGATAAACACACCTCATCATTCTTTTAGTAAATTCACTTCATCATATATTATCAATACCAATAAAATTAATTCATCCCACCCCGACACTCATTGATTTTCTAAATTTGGAATCTCACTCATTAACATATAACTAAGATCCATCACAAAACTGAAACTTCCATCAATTTTGGTTTATCAATCAACCAGTTATGATTTCTACATAGAATGATTAAAAAATAAGATTCATGTTATCAACAACCAAATATAATCTCCCCAACACAACACATAGTTTTTCATTTGATTCCATGATCACGACGATGATCTATATTCACATTTATCCAACATAAAATTCCTTTATCCTTTCCCATGAAACATGTATAAGCTCTCAACTGATGGAATTCTCAAAAAATTAGACACACTGGGGTGCCTGATCAAACAAAATGGAAAAAATAACCACAAACATCTACATAAATTGGGTTATCATGGATCGAAATCAAGCTCTATGACACTAATCATCACCACATAAATCTCAATTTCAAATGTATAACATGACCCAATGAGACCTAAAAATTAGACAAACATCATTGGTTATGAATTAACAATAGATAATTCAAACTATTAATTCCATATATATTACATCACATAAAGAGAGCTAATAAAATTCATCATTCATAAATTTATACATCCATTCTATATGAAAAACAAAAAAAATATATACATTAAATATACTAGGTAATGGAACATCACTAATCAAAGAACCAAGGGACTATAAAATATTCATGTCCCCTAACTAATCAATTATTCTAGAAAAATTGAACATTCAATTCATATAGATCATCCGTCGACCCCATTATAAATTTATGAACTCATTCAATAATGGTGTGGAAAACAAATTGTACCCCATTGGAAAATATCAGTACATCATAAGGGAATGAATGCATCATTACACTAGTGAATGAATTCACACAACCCAAAATGGACTATACATCCACTAAGAACCCAAAAATCCAATAGAAAATATTAACATCCATTAAAATGTCCATAACTCATGAATCAAAAAACCTATCTAACAAAAAATTCACATCATGGTGATTCCATTAAAACCACACAATGATATATCGCACATTACTTTTAAAAACATTTATGTCCATTTGGACACCAAGATTACCTTTAAATGAATATTTTTAGGGTCTAAACACCTTTTACCAAATTGTCCAACAACCAACTAACTTAGAGAATTATTATTTACTATCTTATATAATCTTTTAGAAAAGTTTTGAACTTCTGATTTTTCCAAACTAGAATAATCAAATATCATTCCTCACAGTGTTTTTAAAAATTATAATCTATATTAGAAATAAGAATTCATACCCCATTAATCATAGGATATAAATGTTGAAAACTCATTTAATCTCACTAACCACACATCATCTCCACAAGTTAAAAGATCTCACTCAATGTTATAATTCCGAAAAGATTTTGGAATCCCATTAGCTCGATGGCCACTATCTGATCTCAAATGAAATTATATATTTCAAAAAAATTAACAAAAATTATACATTATCTTCCATTATAAATTAAATCCTCTATTATTCCCTTGAAAATATGGTAACACATCCATATTATCCTACACATTAAAATAAGTATTAAATCTAAGGACACATGAACACCATGCACTCATCCTTATAATAACATTGTCATTTATATATTCAAAAAATCACACATGATTAAAACTTTAGTCTCCTGAAACTATAATCTAAATCATCTACCCAACCATCATGCATCAGACCATACACAGGGATTGGTCAACCCTCACATCTGTTTCCCTCAAGGATTACAACGTGCTAATTCACTAAGAACAAAAGTCATGTCTAAGGGCCACTAAATCCTTCCAAATTTTGAACACTCTAGTTGAAAAAAATCATAGTTCACAACAGATAACCCAAAACACATAAAAAATTACATTACATTCCATATCTAAAAAACCCATGGTTCTGACATGTATACATGGAAACATGAATTCCCTATTTATATTTCAAAATGATCCTTCTTTTTTGCCCAACCATTCCATAAACAGAGTGAAACACATTATAAAAAGGTTAAAACATGGGATCTCCTATGATCCCCATCAATACTAATGGTGATAATTCCACTATTATATAATGATTCAAATTCAATATCAAAATTGGTAATATTTTCAACTAATTGTATTTCTATTTTATGTTTGATGGATTTGTCAAAAAATAAAATAATTCATATGATGTAAAATAAAACACATTATTATATTATTAAATGAATTTTATTTAAATTAATTCCTAAACTAATAGATATGCATATCATCCATTAAAAACATATAAGTATCTATCGTTATAATTATTCCTTAAACTCTAAAATCCCTTCCCCTATGAGTCTTTGTATGAATTTTCATCCTAAATTAACAAGGAAAACAAACATTAAGATGTTATTGGCATACTATTTAGGAGACACCAATATAAGAACAAAAGTAAAAAAACTAAATACCATAATTCTTATGGATTTCAAATTTAAAGGCATCCCATTATCATCAGTATTATATTATTTGACCATTATTTAGTAATTTAGATATCCCAAACCAGTTTTATAAGATAACATTATGCCCACAAGTTATAAAGGGAACATATTTAAATGTCCACTATCTAAAATCTATTTATCACAATCTATCAATTTATGATTTCATTTATAACATCCTATAATTTTAAAGGGGTTACTCCATAATATAAAAAAGTAATATTACACCATATAAAACTATGTGAAAAGAATCATATAAATGGTTGAAATAATTGTAAATGAATTAACCTTAATTATTATTTGAATATCTATGAATAAACAAATAACTAGTATATATGATCCAAAACATTAATAAAAATACAAACAAAAATGAATACCAGAAAACTATTAGTCACAAAAAAATACAAATAACATATATTTCCAATGTCCCATTATTGTTTCATGAACTCACACATCATATATTACTGTTTAGTAAATAATTAAAAATTACATAAATCAATATAATTACATCCATGTGCACAAATCATTGTAAAAATGAATTTTTTGAAAAATCCCTTTGAATGGTAAACAATTTACAAATAGGGAATCCTGGAATTTACCATGTACATGGGTATGTAAATTCAATGAATAATTTAATTATAATTCTTTTAAAATATATTAATCTTCCAATTACCATCCCCAAAATAGTAATAAAAATAAAAAACTGCATTAATTCCATTTTATAACAACACGATCCAAATTCAAATGAATTGGTGCCTCGAGCTGGTGTGACACATGGCGTCAATCACGACTCTAGGAATTACTAAGTCTAAAAAACATGAAATTAAGTACTATAGGTAGAACAGTGGGGAGAGAACACATTTTTTCATGGAGTTTGAAATATAATAGCATGTAAGGGAAACCTCTTATAAACTCACCATCTAGATAAATACATTACATTTTAAAAAACACTAAATCATATCCTATGTTATACCATAATGATGATACCTAAAAATAGACGAAAAAATATATTAAAAACATCATGTACAAACACCAAAAAAGTTAACAAAAGGAAAACACTAGTGGACATCATAGCCCTTAGAAATCACAATCTCAATCGTGGATCAGAATACCAATCTCTAGCATATCCATTAAATTATCAGTTATTATCCTTGGTAAATTCCCTTAACATGTAACCTATAAGGAGGAATATTACTTGATACCCAATTTCCATGGAATCCTTATTGGAGTTTATGTATAACATAATACGCCACTACCAAATATTTCTACTGATAATTCATTATATGTGTGTAAAGAGTAAATGTTTCTAAAAAATTTATGTGGTAAAAATAATATTCTTTGTATACAAATATAATCCTGTCAAGCCTATGCTCTAAAGGGAGTATCTATGGATAACTCCACAAACATAAGCCATCAGTAGTATCTATAAAAAATTTGGAGGATTTTATCAAAAAAAATTATACTAAGAAGACTCAATGTGGAAAACATAATCAATTCACATAGGGGGATTTAAAGGGGATCATAAAGGAATTCCCTATGAATAATTATCTGGAATAAGTACTAGTTATGACTAAAATGTGGATACCACCATTTACATTTTGAATCATGTCTCTACAATAATCCTTCACTCAAAATTGTGGTATTCCAGGAAATAAATAATCAATCTAAATACATAAAAATCATATTTTAACATATAATAAGGGAATCCTTATATAATACATGACATCAATATGTGGTATTTGATAAATGTGGACAATAACTAAATCCAAAGGGCAGGCATCCCTATGGGATTAATTGTAATAATTCTTTGTATAAACCACTATCTCTCTTGAAGAATTCCATATTAATGTTCTTCATTAAATCTATTGAACATTCATATCCTTGCATTGAACTGATTAACGTATTTGAGAAAAAGGCTATCCAATTGATTTTAATTGTGATACAATTTATAAGGAACATATATTTATTTTATTTTAATTATAATTCATATATATAATTATATTAATTAATAATGTTGTTAAAATTAAATAATTATAAGTAAAACAATTCAAAAACCAATGAAACAGTTCAAAAAATGTTCTCATTAAAATTATAATACATTTTAACACATTAAAATATGATTTTAAATTAATTGATTACATATTTACATTATTATATTGAATTAACAACCTTATGATTCTAGTTAAGATCACATTTTTCATTTACCATTAAGAAGGAAAAAAGTACTTGTAATTATTAAGGGTTATCCTGAGAACCATTCCCCTTAATGTGGAATAATAAATTTAAAATAGAATCTTTATACCACTACAATTTCAATATAATGTTTTTGTGGAAAAGTCATCCAAATTACCTGAATTGTAATAATTATACTCTATCCAAATAGAACACATTTATCTATGTCGATGGGTTATTTGAGAACCTCATAAGGGACAGTAAATATTTAATTTAATTATTTGGGACACGCAACCAGTAATATGGTGAAAATTGACAAATAAAAATGAATTATGATGTAATGAATACCCAAAAATATAAATTAGACCACCTACCATAAGACAAGATAGACTCATTCTTACAAAATCATATGTTAATACCAGTTAAACCCATGAAAATATGAAATGATGATGAATACCCTTTAAATATGGGAAAAACATAAAAAATAAAAAATACATGAAATAAAAATAAAAAAATAAAAAAGGTACTGAAATGATAGACATTTCTCATGATTATAAATTCAATTGAATAAAGGATGATCAATAGGATAATATGTTTGGAATCCCTCACTTAAGTGAAGAAGAATAAGTGGAAGGGTTTTTTTTGTCAAAAACCACTTCCAAAGGAGAGAATTATTTTGAATTAAAAACAACCTATACCGTAAAATAAACATTAAACACTAAATAAATTGATATATTTATTATTGGAATCATAAATTTTTAATACTAGTTTTTTAGTGAAAAAACCATGAAGAATTTCCCCAAATTTATCATAGCGGGAGATAAAATTTCTCGTTATGAACCCATATTTCTACATTTTATAAGATATATATTCATATAGTTTATCCCAAGTATAATCACAAGTTCTCTGGATTCCTCTATTATCTGAGAAGTATTATATTACATATGTCTCAATAATATTTTGAGTATTCAATCCTTAGACATGGTTCAATGTTTTATATTTATATATTAATGAGGAATTTTCCATATATGAATGCTACGTTGGCTCGATCAATTATGATATTATTTATTTCATAGTGGATTACTTTTCTAATATTTTCAAAAGACAACCAACCGGGGGCCCTACTAGGCTTATTCCGAGTTAACAGTAACAACCCAAGACTACATATAATAGGACAATTTCTGAAGATAAGCATTGAGTTTGAATATCAATTAAATAAATTGATTAATAATAATTTACATGTATTCAATCATATAAAATTATACAAATATTAGTTAAGAGATAAAATAATATGAATTACATAGGATGTAAATAATTCATATTTTAACCTCTATGAAATAATCTAATTGATTTTGGTAAATGATATTGATTATAATATAGAAAATTATAGGCCTAGTGTAATGACCAAAACATTCATTAATGGAAATTATTCTTGATATAAATAAATGCTTTATTATGGTTATATATAATGTGATCTTCATTGGTCTTACATTATGAATTGTGACCATTGCAAATATAGTCATTGAAAAGTGATCACATGATTAGTATAAATATAGGGCTCTATCAAATCCAATTTACTCAGAAAAAGGAACTGACGAACTCATCAATTAGACTTTCCCCATAAAATCCCATTTTTCGGAGCTCAGAAATAAGGTGGAGTTATTAGGTTTTTCTATTTACCAACCCCAAGCTGATCTTGAACACATTAATCTTGAGAATAATAGACTACATGAGAAGTAAAAGTTAATAGTGATTACCATCCGAGCGATGTTATCCAAGCCACCCCAAGATTCAGTCACCATCGCACACCATACCCTTCGGTCTAATAAGGGTGTTATAAGAGATTATGTAACATTCCCCTAGCACTATGACAATGTACATTAATTATGTATAAAGAATGTGTATTCATTTTATTATTATTACATTGCAAATAGTTTTTGAAGAAAAAGTTGTATTTTTAGTTTATATTCAACTAAGAAATCTATTTTGAAGAATTAATGTATTTTTGAATTAAATATTATTTTAATAAAATATTTTTATAATTAAATTAATTTTTACGAAATATAAATGATCATATAATTTATGAATGCAATTGTAATTTTCATTATAGTTTGAAAGCTGTTTTTTTCAAAACCTGTGAATTTCCGATAAATGTAGTTTGTTATTTTAAAATTAAAAATTCAAATATTTATAAAATTATTTTCATTAAATGAATATTATTTTTGGAATCCGGATGTCACATTTATCCAACTGTGAATTTTTTAAAATTTTCTTAGACGGCCCATTTTTTGGGTAAAAATTATATTTCATTTAAATATATAATGTGTTTTATGACATTATAATGACCCAATAGTGATGTAATAAAATGTGATAAACTTTATTTTCAGACAATATATGTTTTAACATTTAAATAATGGGATTTTTGGTTTGTTCGATTTATTTTACTAAGCATTAGTGGACCCTTCAAGGCTTATAAAACATTTTGTCCTTTTAAATTGTTTTCCTTGAGAGTGTGACTCACCTCCACATAAGCAACCCTATTATTTTTATATTATCATCCATTTTACTTATAAAATATTTTTTTCCACTCCACTTTGTAAAAAACCATGGGAAAAACCATGATCTGGTATGTGGTTTTGATTAGTTTAATGTGAGTTTTCCCAAACCTTAATAATAAAAAATTTCATCTCATTTCCTATATTATCCCACCCAACCTCCCAATTCCTCTTCGATAAAATCCATTAGTGTTCAACCAAACCCTGACCTCCTCTCTTTATAATCCTCCCATGGTTCCCCAATCTCCCATGAAGCATCTCTCAATACTCTCCAAAGCCTTTGGGATCACACTTCCAAGTAAGGATTTATTCCATTCTCAATTTGTTCAATTTTCTTTATGTTGTTATTACCTTTTTTGAATTATAAATGTTGGGGAATGATTTATCACCTTCCACATACTTCCCTATTTATGATTGGATTATATGATACCCCTTTCTCTCTCATTAATGTTTCCCATGTACACTCGTTACAATGAAGAAATTCCTTGAGGGGTTTATCTCTCTTCTTTTACATCCAAGTAATTATTTTGTTTTATGCATCTAAATTCCATTACCATTATTGGGAAATGTATCTATATGACCCCCTTACTGAAAATTTCATGTAAATTTGATGAGACATCCATTTCTATCTCATCAACCATTTTTATGAATCCTTATCTCACGCCATTATGCTGCCAAAATTGCATCGTGTTTTTCAAATCCATGCTCCTTGTGTAGTGAATACCATACCCTTGTATCTATCAATGGTATTCACCTTTATGAAAAAATACATATTGAATGGTAATTTCATGTCTTTATTCCACATTACATAGTTGTGAAATAAATTATGATGTTGATTGATTCCATTTTAAAAGATCCATTTGGCACACTTATGGATGAAATGAAATGTTTATGGGTGTGCCATAATAGCGCTCCAACGCATTGGGTAAAGTATAGTATCATGATAAGTCATGTGAAATGGGTGTTTACCCCTAATAATTTAATGTAAATGGGGTTTTTCTCGTGCTTCATGTGCACTGAGGGTTTACTCATGCTCCGTGTGCAATGAGCCTAGTCTCATGCTAATTCCATGTTGCGTGTTATAGCTACATTTTTATGTTATGATTTTCATGCTTTATCGTGCCTTTATGTTCACGTTTCACTTCTAATCCATTGATATTACATTTTTCTAACATGTATTGTGTTGCCCATGTTATTCCTTGATTATTACCTTACATGGCTTTATAGATCACCCTTTTTTATGAATGTCCCCAGGTTATCCCATGCTATGCTAAGTACGATGGAATGTAGTGGTCATGTAAAGTATGTTTTCAATAATGATTTTGTATCCCATGTTATAAGTTGTTATGTAATGATTATAATCCCAAAAGACACTAGAACTATCGATCTTCCATGTTGTATCATATCAAGATTTTATGTAATAAATCAGGTTTATGTGTGTAAAAAACAAGGTTTTTATTGTTGGTATCAGAGCATAGGATAAGTTATTTTTGGGATTAGGATTAGAAAACCCTAGTGAATACTTAGATTCAATAATAAGCAAAATAAAAAAATCCATAAGCAATGGTGAGTATTGAGTATGTGGTTTATCATGAAAATACATCCTTGTCTCGATACGAGCAGGTAATGGAGGCTCTGGCATAGATGTACTGTAGGATTAAAACCCGAAAACACCGTTTTGAGATAGAATAGAATGGGAACTAGATCATGATAATGGGCCATGATTCCCTAATTATTATGACACTCCTGGGGGATATGATTTGGTAAATTCACAAGCTTAGTATGAACCCTTATTAAGGGAATTAAAAAAATATCCCTAAAAATATATGGTAGAAATTAGATCATGGATATCATAGATTGAGGCCTTTGGATTCATAATTTAAGGAAATAAAATTTATTTATAAGTCATCTGTTTTTCCTTGGAATACCCATTATGTGTTACCCCTAACATTACATTCATTAAGGAATTATAAATTGTTAGTCTTAATGTAGTTTAATATCAAAATTTTATCATGTCTAGAGGGTAACTCAAAATTTGATATGTGACATCAGGAGGATAAAGGATAGTTCTGAGATGGAAGGGGAAGAACCTCATACAAAACGTTTGTCCCTTCCCGAGGACTTACTAGAAATAATTATTTCAAAGTCAAGCTCCCATCGCATCGAAACCTTTTCCAATGTCCAACTTTCTTGCAAGACACTCTACGACAGAT
The DNA here is from genome assembly GCA_963277665.1 of Viscum album. NCBI lineage: Eukaryota > Viridiplantae > Streptophyta > Magnoliopsida > Santalales > Viscaceae > Viscum > Viscum album. The sequence goes on along the minus strand of OY728121.1, from coordinate 1,701,443,626 downwards.
CAAAAACCACCTCTATACCACAGAATCATCAAAGATCATGGCACACCTATAATCAAATATTATGCTCCCAACTCTACCTCCTTTCTTGAAGAGGGAGGTACCATCAGGGTATTTTCAATTATTTCACCCTATATAGAGAGTATGATGCACTATTTGATTTTAGAATCTCTATTGAAGAGGGAGACCCCAAAGTAGCCTATATATATTGTATGGTCTTCCACTTTTTTTTGTAAAAAATATAAAATATATTAGAATAACCATATTTCAAAATTTTCAAATATGACTATGGTTGACTATTTTATAAAAACCTTTTTCATGGTGACGTTTTGAAATTATATGTTAGTAACCATTTTTTCTAAAAGTGCATCATATTTTCCATCGGTACAATCCATGTTGCACGGACTGCGTCAACACTAAAGAGATAGAATACTTTGAATGTTTTTTGAAGTATTGTTTCACTAATTAGACCATATATCTCCATTATTAATGTGATAATGAGGGTTGGGGAATGATTAAAGTTGGTGGGTATACAACCATGAAGTAGTGTTTAATTTTCAGGGTTCTTTTTGTATGTAATCAAATTGTGAGGACACAATTTTTCTTAAGGGTAAAGATTATAATGACCCAAACATTAATTAATGGAAATTCCTCTTGATCTAATTAAATGTCTTATTATGGTTATATATAATGTGAACTTCACTATTTATTCGTTATGAATTATGACAGTTTTCTAAAATAGTTGTTGAATAGTAATCACATGATTATTATAAATATAGGGCTCTAACAAATCCAATTTACATAGACAAAGTTAGTAATGGCCTCATCCAGTAGACTTTCCCCATATGAAGCCCATTTTTTAGGGCTCGTAAAGGAGGTTTCATCATTGGGTTTCGCTCTTGACCAAGCCAATCCAAGCTTGAACACGTTAATCTTGAGTAGAACCGACAACAGGAGAAGTGGAAGTTGATAGAGATTACCACCCGAGCGATGTTATCTGAGCCACCCCAAGAGTCTTCCACCATCACCCACCTTACCCTTCAGTCTTATGTGGGTTTTATAAGGTGTTATGTAACATTACCCTAACACTATGACTATATACATTATTTTTTCATAAATAATGTGCATTTATTTTATTTTTGTTACTTTGTAAATTGTTTTTAAAGAAGAAATAGTATTTATAGTTAAAATTCAACTAAGAAAATTATTTTGATGAAATAATGGATTTTTTAATTAAATAATATTTTAATAAAATATTATTAAAATTAAATTACCCTTTATTAAATATAAATGATCATATAATTTTACGAATGCAACTGAAATTTTTATTAAGGATGGAGTGTTATTTTTGTCAAAACCCATGAATTTTTTATAAATATCGATTTTTATTTTAAAAGTAAAAAATAAAAATATTTAAAAAAATATTTAGATAAAATGAATCTTACTTTTTGGAATCAGGATGTCTAAATTATCCAACGGTGAATTTTTCATAATTTTCGGAGACAATCGAATTTTTGGGTAATAATTAAATGTTTTTTAAATATATAATGTGTTTTATGACATCATAATGACCCAATAGTGATGTAATAAAATAATAAAAACATTAGGAATGGAAAATGTAGGTCTTAGTATTAAAATAATGTGATTTTTTGTTTTTTGATTTATTTTACTAAGCTTTAGTGGACACTTTAATGCTTATAAAACATTTTGTCTTTTTAAATTATTTTCCTTGATATTGTAACTCACCTCTACATAAGAAACCATATTATTTTAAGATTTTATACCTTTTTCCTTATATAATATTGTTTTCCACTCCCCTTTAGAAAAAAATATTTGAAGAAACCATGATCTGGATTGTGATTTTGATTAGTTTAATTTTGTGGTGTCCCAAAACTAAATAAAAAAGAATTTCCTCTCATTTACTATATCAACCCACCCATGATCCAACTTCCTCTTCACTAAAATCCTTTGGAGTTCCACCAATACCTACCCACCATTCTCTAGAATCCTCTCATGGTTCCCCAATCTCCAATGAATAATCTATCAAGACTCTCCCAAGCCTTTGGGATCACCCTTCCAAGTAAGGGATTTATTCCTTTCTGATTTTTTCCAATTTACATTAAGTTGTTATGCCCTTTTTTTCAATTAAAAATAATTGGGAATGATTTGGATCCATCCCTATACTTCCCTCTTTATGTTTGGATGATGGGAGACCCATTTCTCTATCATTAATTTTTCCAATGTACGCCCATTACCATGCTGAAATTCCTTGAGGGATTTCTCTCTCTTCATTTAAATCCATGAAATTCTTATATTTAATGCATCTAAATTCCATTATGTTTGTTGGTAAATGTATCTATATGACACACTTACAGAAAATTTCATGTAAATATCATGTGATTCCCTTTTCAATCTCATCATCCATTTTAATGAATCCTTATGTCACACTGTTATGCTGCCGAAATTGCAAGCCATTTTTCTAAGCCATGATCATCGTGTAGTGAATACCATACTCTTGTATCTATCATGGGTGTTCAACTTTATGCACATATACATATTGAATGGTAAATTCCTTTATTTATTCCACATTACTTAATCATGGAGTATATTATGATGTTGATTTATTCCATTTTATATGATTCCTGTGGCACACTTATCAATGAAATGAAATGTTTAAGATGGATGTGCCCTGGTAGCGCTCCAATGCATTGGGTAAAGTATTGTATCATGATACATAGTGTTAAATGTGTGTTTAATCGTGCTAATTCATGTTCAATGAGTTCTTACTCATTCTTCATTTGAAATTATGGTTTACTCATGCTCCAAGTGCAATGATCCTTGGCTCATTCTAATTCCATGTTCAGTGTTGTTCCCACATTTCCATTTCATGATTATCATGAATTATCATGCCTTTATGTTAATGTTTCTCTTGTTATGCTTTTATATTCCATTTTTCTAACAGTTTTTGTATTCCACATGTTATTCCATGTTTTTTTCCCTTAATAGGGCTTATAGGTCACCCTTTTTTTATGCATGTCCTCTAGTTATCCCATGCAATGTTAGGTATGAGGGAATGTAGTGGTCATGTAAAGGGAGTTTTTAATAAAGATGTTTCATTCCTTGTTTAATGTTGTCATGCAATGATTATATGTTCAAAAGACACTAAAACTATCGATATTCCTTATTGTATGAAGTGAAGATTTTATGTAATAAATTAGGTTTAAGTATGTAAAAAAAAGCATGGTTGTAATACCAAGCCAAGAAGAACTTTTTTCCCAATATAACTACATTAAAAAAGAAGAAAAGGCATGGTGGAAAAAACTAATGATCTCATCCTTTTCCCACTAATCATGGTATGAACCTATATTAACTAGTATACTTCACTAATTCCAGATCCACTAAGGTCACTGTCGATATCCCTAGAAATTTCATAATAAAGGACACATGCAGGAAAAAAATTATACGAGAGACTATTAAAAAAAATAGGATTATATGAAAACCAAGAGGGATGAAATAGAATAAAATAATTCATGTCTACACATATTTCTATAGTGATAAAAACCCCAAAATCAAAAATTATTATAAAGAAATCGTACTCGAAAAGAAGTGAAAATTTATAATCTATTGCATGAAATGGATGGGGAGTCTATATATAGTTCAAAATGACCCTAATACAAATAAATGTGACTGATAGATCATCACATGAATCTTAATTTATGGAAAACTCCATCTATATATTTGGAATAGCTGAGGTAACCAAAAATCCAATGGAGGACATGCACCACACTAGAGCTCGATGATGTGGGAGAAACACTCCATATATTGATGAAAAACACCCTATTTAGTGTTGGGATTATTAAAGTCTACCTATATATTGGATTTTGGTTAAATAATCTTTGGTGTGTCTTGGGGGTACCAACCCCATCATCACTATAATTATCAGACCTGATCACTATCATCATCGAAGAATTACTAGGTGATGTTTCCTATTCCTATGACCTAATGTATTATCTATAATGTTAAAAAGATAATACCATATATTATTATAGGTATTTACACATTTAATGTTCTAGATGTGAGTGTAAATAATTGTCCAAATAAAACCAATATGAAAATTATAGAATTATGACTGGATTATATGACATGTGAATTTGGGAACATGACATGTTGGATTGTCAAAGGACATGCCCATATTATTCCATAGACACAAAATATATAGGCATGTTCATCCCCATGTATTTTCCTTGTGGGAATAATATTTCTGATCACCCATGTATATGGTCATGTTCACCTAACAAATGGCTATGTCACTAGGGTAGTATCACAAGGCATGTGGGCCCATCCACATACTATATTTTATATAACTTGACATTAAAACCCCATATTTTTCATTATATTGGATAACATGACATGTTTTTGTCTTGAATACAAGACACATTTTAATTATTTTTAATAAAAATACAACTTCATCCCATAGCCTCATAGCTTTGTCACTCCCGCTATAAAACATGTCATATCCATGCCCAAATTTCTGTAAAGAATGGGAAACCTATCAGTTAATTGATTTGTAGCATCCATTGGATGGAAATTAGGTATCCCATCACCCATGGGAGGTTATATATTCCTTAAATAAAAAGATGATGTCCCAATCCATATAAAAATGAAACATTATCTTTTTATCAACCTCAATCAAAATACTATCCACAGATTCAATGGTAATTAAAATAATAAATATGAATCTAGGGCTCTGTTCAAGATCATACCTTTCCAAAAATATTGAATCACTATGCCCATGTATAAAATATTATGATCATAAATAGTAGATATGGGATAGTATATTTAAAAATTCGATACTATTGATTTCCATTCAAAACTCATACAATGATCATAATCATTATTCCAAAACTATTAATGAAAACTACTATAACTGCATAATAATAATCATCATTAACGATAAAAAAAATAATTTTTAAATTTTTAATATGAGGTTCACATAAATAAAAAGATATTTTATTTATGATAACAAAACAAGAATTTATGGTAATAAATAAGTGATTAAATTTTTCCTTGCTTTATAATGGGTCACTTACGGAAGAATAACAAAATAGCTGGTTATGTTATAAAATATTTCTCTATTTTCATTGTTAATATGATGAATATATTTGGTTAATAATCTTTGGTCGATGATCCCATGATCAAAAACGCTGATGATTTCTCTCATAGCTGCCTGTCTAATCTCACAATATTAGGTGGCTAACATGTTGGGTCATCCAAAACAGTTAATTTTTAGTTCATGGGGAAATCATAAGAATTTAATATATTAATTTAGATAATAATTTTATTTATTTATTGTTACAACAAATGAATCTTGGATAGTGAAGAAACTTATATCGCACCTAGGGTTAGAAACAGATTAAAAAAGAAACCAAATTCTAATATTATTTATCCAATGATTTTTCCAATATAAAAACCATTATCTCTAAAAAAAAGTATACACATTATTTAATGTAATTAATATTTTTGATAAAATAAATATAATTTCATGTGAACCTATAAATACAATGAAATTATTATGGAAAATTCTAGAGATATGTAAATAAATATTCAATCAATTAAACTATTACAATTGAAGATAATATGTTCACCACACCTTCCTTGATTATCAATCTTGAAAAGAACTAGTTACACAAAAATGTGATTATATTAAAAATGAATATAGATCACATGATCCTAGGACATCTCATAGATTTTCCATTGAGGTGAAAGAACATGATCCAATGTAAGGGTCCACCCACTAAAAATCTTCTCTAACTAATCGAATATCATCACTGAGTACTCTAAAAACGTATCTATATCCTTGATGACCAACTTCGCATTATCAATAACTAGTGATCAGTCAGGAAAATACCTTCTCAGCTATGAACCAATAAAATATATCATGATATTATACCAATTATGATGGTTACACTTTGTGGTAAAGAATCACTCCATCCATACATATAATCTAAAATGTTTGTCTAATTACGACATTTCCCGATATTGGAGGTGAATATAGAAGTTTTTAAAAGAATCATCAAATATATGTAGCTCATCCTTTACGGAATCAACATTACCCTATCTCTATAATACCTCCTCGGGTGACTCCCAAATCACACCTAAGAGATCCCTGATTATATTATTTAAAATTCCATGGAGTTTCATCTGATGCCTTCCCAATATCAGCATCACATCAAGTAGGACAATCATAAAACATGTGACCTTTATAAAAAAATGGAATATAAAAAACTAAATATAGGTTAAACATAAACAATATATTATCCGTAATATATTGATCCATGTGTCTGATTTTAGGACTATGTATGCCTCCTAAATCAAGAGCCCAACCATTCATGTGTTTTAGCTATTGAAGAAGACTCATTATCATTATGTCCACTAGCTAAACCAACTTATTTACATTCCTCTAATGGAATGATCTATTTCACCAAGGTTCGACAACATCACTCAATTATATATGGCATTTTATAAATATATTTAATTTTCCCAAATGTATCTTACTCACACCATATCAGGTGATTAGTTTGTAAGGTCCTTAAACCCCATCGTGTGAATAAAAACATAAACATCACCATGATGTTGGTCTAAAAGATCATGGATATGCACAATATGAATGTTTAATTTGTAAAATGTATTTCATATAAAATAATGAATGTCTAAAAATGGTAGTGTCCGATTATCATTAGTCTGAGTGATTAGTACCAAGCAGTTTCCAAATACTAATAAACAAAAGCTGATGGGTAGCACATTCATCTATTTGGTTGGGGTTCGAAAAAGTTTGGAAACCCAAACCACTATCCCTAAAAAATCATATATGGCCTAATGGTATAGATCACTAGAAACCTAACAAATCATTTTCATGGAAACACACACAGCAAGTTAAGACATCAGGTATCATTATTCTAAACTATAGGATATATTGGATGATCAATATATAGATGATCTTCCCCTAATGTACTAAAGGAGGGTCCATGTATATCCTATATGGTTGAATCATTATTCTTTGGTCTCCTATGTGGGACACCATATAATTGGTCAATGTAGTGAGGCCTCATCAATCAACTATTTATCATCACAACCCAATCACAGAATCCTGGATGGCTAACATTGCAGAGGAATGCACAAAATTATGAAGATTTTCTATATTCAGATGATCATGTTAGAGATAGTACTACAGAAAATTACATTAATAGTGATAATATTTAGATGTAGTAGATAAAATCACTGATAATTGGAATATTTATCATCTCTAAAGAAAGCACTGATAAATTTAGCCTTTTATCAGCCCTTTTTTGTGATGATAAAGGAAACCATTATCGACATTTTATTTTTAGCACACTTAAATGGTATCATTTATCAGCGCTCACTTTTTAGAACTGATATAGGGTTTCTTTTATAAATGATTTATGTTTATAATTGATATAGGGTACCTGTTATCATCCCTTTATGATTGCCACTAATAAAGATGTTTTTATCAGTTCTGTTTTAGTGCTGATATTGGTTTTTAAAATTAAAATGAAATTAATAATTAAATAACAAATAAAAATGGGTTTATTAAAAAATTGTAATCTAAATAATTATTGATAAATATGAATATATTTTTAATAAATTATTAAATAATAACCATTTCATTAATTAAACAATATAGATAATTAAATTTAATAAATTAAATATATAGACATATATTCATTTATATAATAATGATTTATATATTAAAAAATATTTATGTTCTTTATAATAAGTAGTCATATATTTACATAATAGTGGTTTAGAATTAAAAATTAATATGAATTAAAAATACTGACTAGAAGAAAAGTGAAATGGACATATAATTGATTTTCATTTGATATTTCAATTTCACATAGTTCAATTGTGTCTTATATTGATTTCACATATACATAATTAATTTTTATAGATACAATACAAAAACAAAAAAAATATCAATTTTTAAAAAAAAAATTAAATGAACTTATTTTTAATTTATTCAATTTCTCCCTTTTTTAACACGTACGAATGCATTTAAAATTATGTATTTATTAATAATGTAAAAACCGTAGTAAAGAATGTTAAAAAATCAATATATTTAAACAAGTAAATTAAATATATTTATATCATTATATATTTATAATAACATATATATATATATATATATATGATTTCAGAAGTATTTATATAATTATATATATTTAAATAATTATTAAACATATAATAATTTACTTAATTAATTAATATATTTACTATATATATATAAATTATATATATATAATTATAAAAATATATATAATGGAATTGATATGTTTTTTAAAAACAATTTTCTATAATTATAAATAATTAATTATAAAATAAAAATAAATATATTTAAAAAGTGATATATTTACTATATTTTTATTTATATAATTTTATTATATATATATTCCCAATTTTCATAATTATAACTGTGATAAATAATCCTTTATTAGTGCATAAGTAAAAACATATGTTAAAGATGCTTTAACCAATGCTTTTTTGTGATGATAAAGACGAGGCGTTTTCGGCACAAAAAATATAGTATATAAAAAGAATAATTATCAAAGCTGAAATTTAAGTTCTTATAAATATGGATTTAATCATCTTTAAAATAGAGTTCATACAAAATCTTCTAATCATTGCTTATTACATAAGTGATGATAAAAGAACATTATATCATCGCTTATTTGTGTGTACTAATAATGGTATCCCAGTCTATTAAAAAACAATTATGATCCAATAATGATATCAAAACCTTTCTACAGAAACCACCCACACCTAGCAGTCATCCTCATTGAATCAATGCTCAAATCACACCACTCGTCTACATGTAGTTTGTTGAACATCTCATTCGACATCTGGTGATTGGTTGTACATAGTGTTTCCGATGAGGGTCTCCAATTTTCATCAACCTAGCGAGGTAGAACTTCTGATTTTATTTTTGAATTTTCCTTTCTTTTTTTATTTTATCATTTCTGATGAACATTGTTTTGGTCCAGTGCTTTTCGAGTATTTTTCATTTTTTATGATGCGAATGAATTTTTTGTGATCTGTTCTTTGATTAAATATCAATATTTTTGAAATTTTAAATGGGTTTTTAATCAATTTTATTCATTTTCCAATGTTACCTATAAATAGATAACCACAACGAAAGTGCATATAGTTATACATAGGATCACCATTTGATTCATCTTTATTCTACCCTATAAATGATGCAAGCCAAACAACATCAATTGTACTAGTAGAAGGAATTATGTTATAGATAATACTAAGGAACCATAAATTATGATGTTATTATTGTAGATATGAAATTATTCACTTTAATCATAATTTGATTCCAATATATTCAAAATTAACCATGACACTGACTAATGAACATTTAATTTTTATCTAAAATTTTTAAAAATCATTTCATCTTCTATAAATTATAAGTATTATTTCCTTCACAAGATCGTAAAATTTGTTATATGGAAAATAAAACATCTGAAATCTATGCAACATTTTATTAATGGAATTTCCAAAATGATATTTCCATATAGAACTACCATGTAGGAATTAATTATCTACTTTATATGGATATTTATCAAATAGTTTCACTGAAATTAATTTTCGGGACCATCATAAGTGTATGCACCATAGGTTATTCAATTTTATATTCATCATGTGATTATTTTCATAATATGAATGTGATGGGTTGTGGGTTCATGTTAACTTCCACTACAAAAATAATTTCTTTTTAGTCATAGGAGAACTTGATCTATATAATATAATTTTAATGAATCAAATGATTCTTGAGAATTTATACAAAATAATGAAATAATGTATGTCATAAAAACTACCATATGAAATGGTGTAAATTATATCCCATGGAATTAATAACAAATTAATATATATTAAATAATCAAACAATCACATAACACAATATTAGAAATTTTAAAAGAAGAAACAAAATCAATGGGTTTTGGCATATAATATCATTAGATATGGCTTATTATAATGTATTATTCGTTAAAATACTCTTATTTCATGTCTCAAAATATAGAATAAAATCATATTTACTATATCAATCAATATTTAAAAAAAGAGTACTATTAAATGTGAACAATTTCATTTTCAATTATGATATCATAAAATATATTTGATAATCTTGGATTTTCCATTTCCATTCACAGAAGAACAATTATAAAGAATGATATAGATTTAAACTATATCATGAATTATTTTAAAAAGTATATCATTAGATACATTTTCTGGAACAATTTTATTTTTCAAATTATCATTTATATGCGGAATATTATAATTTAATATATGATTATGAAATTTTTAGAAATTTATTTTTGTGAAATTAAATTCACTTATATTTATTTTTTATATAAATTGTTTATAAATTATTTATAATTAGTTATTAATAGATTATGGAACATTTTAAAAATACACATAATTAATGTTAATTAATAATTCTAATGTGCCTTTATGATATATATTTATGTTCATATTATTTTGATAATGAATATGTTTTGTGTATATATTTATATATTTTTGAAAATTAGTCTTTTATAAACCCAATATGATTGATGGGAAACCAAAATGGACTCATGTTAATAGTTTCAAAAATGAATATAAATATGGATTTAAATATTTCATCATTTTTTCAATTGAGAATGTAGGCGACCCTCATAAAATCCTCTGTAAATGTTTATGTTGTGGTTATTCAAGACATATTAGTCCAAAAGAGATGGTAGAAAATTTTATTTTTCACTGAATAGATCAAATCTATAAATATTGAACTAAACATGGGAAAAAATGTAATGTGGACATTTATTGGGATGATACTATGGTTTATGAATCATTTGATATGAATACCTTTCTAAAATATGATGAATATCACCTCGAAGAAATGACAATGGAAATTGAAGATGACCATTGAGATTATCCAAAGTTTTTTGAGGAGTTAAATAGATATTCCATGAAACTATCATATATATATTATACAAAAGAAACAAAAATTTTAGCTTTGTTGAAGTAATATAATTTGAAAACTGGCAGTAGATAGAGTAACACCAGCTTATTGAAAAACATGGTATTATAAAATAAATGATACCATAAAAAATTGAACTACCATGTCAAATATATAATTCTAAAAAAAATTTATGTTCAATGGGAATGATCTCTAAAAAATACAGGATTTTCCAAATGATTTAAATTTGTTTCACAGGGACCATGAATCACTCATAAAATTCCCTAATTGTGGAACATATCGATACAATGAAAATGAATGAAGTCCTTCGAGATATGTATGGTATTGTACTATCATTCCAGGGTTTAGAGTATTATATGGATGTTAGGAAACTGTGAGAAACATAACATTTCAGGCATATACAATAAATAAATATTGGAACCTATGTCATCCAACAATTTCTCCTCAGTGGAGAAATAGATTCTGAGTTTCATGAATATAAATATGAGATAAGGAAATTTCATCATTATTTTTATATATATTGAATAAATCCTTTTGGTGTAAAAATTATTACTCATAGTACATGTCCTATTTTTTGGTAAATTAAAACATGCCTCCAGGATTATCCATGAATCATAATAACATTATATTGTCCCTGATTATACCTGGACAAAAGAAAACTCAAAATTTTATTAATGTCTAATTTCCCCCATTGATTGAATATCTAAAATTAATGTGGGGTTTCCATGTAGCAATACATGATGCCCATTGAAGTGAAGAATTCACATTGTGGACAATGTTGCATAGAATGATAAATTACTTCCCATATTAAGGAAATTTATCAAGATATATCATTAATGGATTGATGGGGTGTCCAATTTTTAAAATACCAACAAACACTATTGGGTTGAGATATTCCCCAATGACAATGTTTTTTGGATATTATAAATTTTTTCCTTCATCACATAAATACTGATCATGAATGACAACATTCGATGAGATTATCGAGAAATGTACAAAATGGTATCCAGTAGTGGGTGATCAACTATATCAAAATGTATGAAATATTGACAAAAAATTTTTATCCATTTTCGATAAACCGTATAAAATCTGGTTGGAAGAAGGGATTAATTATATTTGATCTAACATGTCTGAATTTCTTGTTTTTCAGATATTTTTTGGATGTCATGTATTTAGAAAAACATGTATTTTATAGTGTTAGTAGAACATTACTAATTGATCCTTTAAAAATGAAACATGTCATCAATAAAACCTTAAACCTGATTGAAATGTGGATAATAAAAGATTTGGCACCAGTGAAGGTTAAAAGTCATACTTTTCGTCTTCTAATAACTTACACTCTATCCAAAAAAATTGAAATTTTTTCATTTCCATTATTATTGTAAATGTTCCATAGGGGTTTTTATAAAATAATAAGAATTATGTTTTGTTGAATAATTAGATGTTATAGGGACTAAAATAAAAAATATGTCATCTTTTGAAGAAATATTTAGTGCGTGTTTTTTTCCAATGCATTCTGCCTCTTAATGTATGACATTCAATAACCAGACACTGCCTATTTTTCAATGTAATATGCAGTCATGTTGTAGACCAGGTGAATTTCCCCATCATAATTATGGATATTGCATACATATTTTGTGAATTATAAATTTTCATCCCAGCATCATTCATTGATATAATTTTCCACCTGATGGCTCACATGGTCATAGCGGAACAACTATGTGGTCATGTCCGTTAAATATGGTAATACCCCCATTGAATTGTATATGATGATTTTGAAAGGGTATGTCAATAATGAATGTAGTTTAGATCGTTGTATTGCAGAACTGTATATTGTTGAATATTCTATTAAATTATTTAAAAATTACCAAACAAATATTTAAATTGTTGGTCTCCCAACGTCTCATCATAGCAAACACTTTATGAGCGAAGGGATTTTTGAAAGATATGTTCTAACAATTACCTTTATATGGAGGTAGAAAGAACATCGATATATATTATATAATATTGAAGACATTGATCAATACATTTAATGCAGTAAAAAATTATTAAATATTTTCACCCATCAAAGGATGAAGGTTAGATATAAAATAATCATAATAAAAAATTCATTAAATTTTTCATTGAACAAATTTATAAATAATTTTATAAAAAATAAAATTCAATTTCCTAATTACTTCAATGGTTAGCCATATCACTAATTGAAAATTTTATATAATACAATCGTTTTGTAATCAATGGTTATAGGTTCTATATAGTAAAATATGATGAGTTCAGTATATTGAAAAATAGTAGTGTTTCACTTGTTATAGATGACACATACATGTATGTTTCCAAGGATAAAAAACAAATTTATGAGAATATTACATATTTTGCATTATTTAATGGATATAAGAGTTGGATTATACAATATTCCAAGTTCCTCTTTAACATTGAAAATGGATTGAAAAAATCAATAGAGTGAAAGTTGATGAAATGGGATTTGTTAATGTGAATTTCAATGTGGAATGGGAAGAAGATCATCCATTTATAATGGAATAACAAGCTATGCTAGTATTTTATTTATCAGACCCAAGAACAATTATTTGATTTTTCTGTTGGAGTCTAGAACAAATTTTGATTTGGATAAAAATTCAATCGAGTAAGACCCTATTATGGGGAAATCACAATCAGTTCATGCTTAACCTAATGAAGATAATGTCTTGTACACTATATGGGTACACAAAGGTGGGATTTATAATCTCTATAGAGGAACCAAATCCTTCAATCTATTAAAAAATGAACGAGGGTTCAGTGGGAAGGTAAATATATTTTTTAATATATTATGTTTTCCTAAAAATTATGTTTGTTCTCTATACAATTAACATAATAAAAATTAAAATTTTTACTACTCATGTATTAAATGTCTCATTATAATTATGATGTTACAAATCCCTCAAAAGAACAAACTATAATAATGTAAACCCTTTGGAAATATGTAAAGGTAATGTAACAACATATATTCTATAGTTTTCCAAAAAAATTATATAATCGAATTTCGATTTAATTTTCATTATTCCAGGAAGAGTTTTTATATTTTAGAAAATTTTAATCCTTGAGTTATGCCTTTTCAAGAAGGGAAACGATTGTATCTATTCTCAATTATAGAGTTAATTTTTATGTTTCCATAATCATATAAATGTCCATATATTCCATGTATGGTTTCATATTTTTTTAATTTATTAGTTTTCATTGTACTCACATAATAATTTCTTCATTATACAGAAGTATTATTTTATATGATTTTTGGTTATTTTTCCGTCTTTAATTACTTTCATCTCAAAAATATCCACTAACTTCTTCTCCTACAAAACCAGTTAACCCATGTAGTGGTGTCTTTATCAATTTTAGTCATGTTCTCTCAATATCATTATAGGAAGAGCGATGATTCTATCTTAACTGAATTACATAGCTAATCTAGATGTTTTCAAAATAAAATCAGGGTCCATATAATTAATTTATTGTTCCATATTTATGTTTTATTTATTTATTTTTAGTATTACTTTTAAAATAATTTTGTTCTTATATAGGTGGATTATTCTGTTCGATTTGGGGTGGTCTCTCCCTTTTTCATGCCTTTATGCAACAAAACATCAGTATAATTCTTCTCCATAAAAACCATTATACCTATTTAGTGGTTCATTTATCGCTTTCCTTCATGTTCCATCGACTACGTTTTCAGGAAGAGCAATGATGCTTCCTACGATCAATTACAAAGGTAATCTTGATGTTTTCATAGTAAAATCATTGTCTATTGAATTAATGGATTGTTTTATATTTATGTATAATTTATTTATATTTACTATTAATCATATAATAATTTATTTCTAATAGTGTTGGATTCTTTTTTTCATATTGGGGAGTTCTTTCAATATTCCATGCCTTTCTACACAAAAAATTCCACAGACATCTTCTCCTTCAATACCAATCACCCATTTAGTGTTGAAAATTTTCACATTACATCATGTTCTATCCACTAATAAATCATAGGGGTAATCAAGATATGTGTATAGTAGAATAAATTTCCAGATAATAAATGTGTGGTTTCATATTTATGTTTAATATTTTTATTTTTAGTAGTACTCATAATAATTGTTTTCTTATATATGATGGTTGATTTTTTTTGAGCTCACGCTGTGTTGATAATTTGATAATGAAAGTCAATATAAATCATGGTAAAATTTATTGTTTGGATTGTATTAAAGATTTGAGATATGTAAGACATAGCCACACCTCACTCTAACAAGTGATGTGAAAAGTATGACTCTAAGTACTAGTTTTTATTTAAAATTCACATTGAATTTAATAGAAAATTAAAATTAAATACTCAAAACTGTGAAACAAAATTCAGTTTGTTTTGATAATTTATTAAAACATCCCATAGGTAATTTTTGACATGAAATAATTAATTAAACCTTAATATGATGCAATATGTTCCCAATATAAATTCATGCGTCTGTTATCAGTTTAAAATTGGTATTTGTGTATAACAAGTATCAGATAATGAAAACTAAGAAAACACACTCATATTTATTCGATAATTTAAGTTACGATTCATGAATCCTTTTTAATGTGTAGGAATTAGTCTAATGTCAAATGGATACATGATGTGATTCATATGATTCATTTTTTTCATTTCATGTTTAAAATGTCAATTTAGTAAATAATACAAGTAATGTATTAAAAACTATAAAAACACATTCAGATGGTTTTGATAATTTAAAAAAATGATCAATAAGTCATTTGGGATGTATATAAATTAGCTGAACCACAATCCAATGCACAGTGGGATCGGTAAGTCTCTAAAAAAGTCTTTATTTAAAAATGAAATCATTTTTAGTAAAAAAAAATCCCAACCCTTAAAAACTAAAAAAACACATTCATATTGTTTTTAAAGATTCGTGAAATGATCCATATGTGATTCAAGGTTAAAATGAATCAGACACGCTTCAATTTGACACATGGTGTGATCATTATGGCTCAAAGTGCAAGTTTTTATTTAAAATTGACCTCAATTTTAGAAAAAAGGCCATCTAACCTTCTCAAAACTGATAAAATGATTTCAAATTGTTTCAATACACTAATATGATGATCCATAAAACATTTTTTATGTGTATGAATATTCCACACATCAATCAGATTCACAATGTGATAAGTATGAGTTAATTTTTGTGATTCAATTTTGAAATGAAATTATAGAAAAAAAGACATTTTAAGTACTCAAAACTATTGAAACACATTAAGACTATTATGAAAATTTAGTAAAACAATCCATATTTTATTTTGGAGATGTATAAATTTGCCTCCCCTCAACCTGAGGCATGGTGTGACCGAGATGACTCAATGTGAGTCCTTCTATTTAAAATTTTCATCAATTTTTATTGAATGGAAAACTGTCCTCCTCAAAAACAAGTGAATACATTCATATTGTTTTGATATATTATGAAAATGATCTGTAATTAATTATTTACATGTATGAATCATCCAAACCTCAATCTCATACTTGATGTGCCTGGAATGACTCAAATTCTTCATTATCTGTTTAAAATCTACATTTTAGTTTAGAAAATTTCACTCACGGATAAATGATAAACACTCTTAGATTTTCATGATAATATTGTAAAAATATTGATAGGTCTATTATGATTTTTAGGAGTACGTTTCATGTCAAACTAATACGTTGTTATGATCAGAATGACTTGAAAGTTCTTGTTTCCTATTTAAAATAATATTTTAGTAAGAAGGATAGCTGATATGATAAAAATTGATAAAATTTATTCATATTTTTTTGATACATTATGAAATTGATCAACATTTTATATTATATGTTTTTGAATCAACCTCAACTCAATATTCTGCACAGTGTGACTAGTATTAATGTAAGTAAAACGTTTTATATAAAATTCCCATCCATTTTAGTAAAATTAACATGTTGTGTTAATTTATTTCTTTATATTATTAAAAATATAAGAATTCTTTTCTTATTCAAGTGTGTTATTTTTCTCAGGTGGGGGTGGTTTATTTGTAAATTTCGTGATTTGGTTCAAAGTTAAAATATTATGGAACAACGATATTTTTTAATGTATGTAATATTTTGTATTTGGTAATTTTCTAAACCAATGTTCTAAATTTCAATAATATTGTGTTTTTTCTTGTTTTTGTGTGGTAAATATCGTTTCATTTAAATAATTTATTGGTACTTATTTTTATGGATATCTGGTTTGTTTTTTGTTTTTCGCTATGTTGTTACAACACATTACAGTGGTGCTATAGTGTGTTTTTATAGTACACTACAATATATATCTTTATTAGTGAATTTATAAAGGATGATAAATGGTTTCTGTAGGGGCACAAAATTAATTCACAGATAAATGGTTCATTTTTATTTCCTTAAAAAGAAAAGATAAAGGTCCCATTTATGATCACTTTTTTAACACCTAAAGAGGAATCATTTATCAGGTCTTTTTTAGTGCTGATAAAAGGAGAGGGCTTTTAACCTCACTCATGTAGTCAATCATTTTCTCATATAGATCAATGACATTTTGAGTGATTTTAATGGCCTGTTTTATATTAGTGGGTTCTAACTAAATAAAGACCATGATTGAAAAAGTAAAAAAATACTATATCATCCATTAACTATTGGATTCCATATATTTTCCTCGATAGTATATTTAGTCAACTAGTAGGTTTCCAGAATCCTAATTTATGGATATAATGGCCTTTGAACAATCACTATATTTCCTAGCTTGTGATATGAACATGATTCACATCATCAAAATTTACCTATGTTCCCAAACCATTTCTCAAACAAAAACTAGTCATATTTTCAATCCGTACACATCAATACAGAAGATAAAGGTATGAAGCCATGAAATAACTATCCTGGACCCATCAATGGATCATTCATTATTAATGAAAACATTCTCAAGAGATCCAAAAATTATGTTATTCATAGGTTGAATCCCACTTTATAAAATCAACCACTGTCATGAATTTCCAATCTAAAAACCCGATGAATATGGACACCATTAATTATGAAAAGAATAATGTTTGTTAATATCATTAATATTTTTACAAATTAAAATTTATGGTTTGATGAAACCAGAAATAGAATTCCAAATAAAATAAAAATATATAAATGAATAAATAAATAATAAATTGATTGTACTATGATGAATATATATTTTAATTTAGTTATTCCAAAAAAAATTCGAGAGTGTTTGTGTTATTTCCATTACAAGAATCTATATCTACCAATAAAAATGGATCTCCATTGGAATATTGAATTTATTTTATCTTATAGTAATTATACTATTTTATAGATCCGGATATATGACACTTATAATTATGGATTGGAATTGGTTATACAGAATTCTAAGCATTCATCTTGTACTGATTTTTTTGAAGACATGATCTGGGAATGGATTTCCATAGTGGATCACACAAATGGTAATCAATATGATTGAGGTTGAAATTTCTCTAACACATTTTCCCCTTTTATATAGTATTTGTGTTATATGATGGATCTTTATTTTGTTTTTCATAGCCTTCATTAACATCTGTTTCATTTTCATATGTTTATGTTGGCTAGTAATAACAATTCATGATATTACTAGTTATACATTTTTTATAATTAATATTATTATTTTCCAAGGATATGGAATCTAAATTCAAGTATCATGAATTTTTGTTCTCATATAATTCATTAGGTAACCAGATAGTGGGAATAAATAATGCTGTGATGATGAACATAAACAAATGATCACTTTGTGGTACTAGTAAGATATCATCTATTTTTTTAGTCGAATTGGTTGAAGACCATACATGGGTAAAGAGTATAAAATGTGTCTTAATAATGAAAAAGTATATAAACTATACTAGGTGGAGTGTGAACTAAAAATTGAGTCATGGAATGTAGATACCCCAATCATAATGTACATGGACATTAAATTTCATTTTAGAAATACTTAAAACATGACAGAAACAGACACCCAAAGATCGTATTAGTTTATTGTCTTTGGAAACAGAGAAAAAAATACTGAAATCCTAGTGAATGATTTTAAACATCTCCCATAAATATCTTATCCTTTTGTTTTCCTACCTAAAACATTTCTTTATATCCTAGGTAAAAGAAAACATAGAAAGGGTGTGCTATAATGATAAATATGGGTAAACATGGAGAACAAAAAACAGAACATAAAAATTTGAACGTAAAAACATGAACATAAATCATCCAAATATTGATTCATGAAATAAATCATGTAAGTACATAAGGAATGAATCATAAAGGAAGAATAAAAATGATAGAATAGAATTGGAATAAAACATGTTATTGTTGAAAATAAATACGCACATAATATTATTTTCATAGTATCCAAGGAATTGCAGCCAAGACCATCATAGTGGACATAGTCCATTACTAAATTGGGTTTATATGTCATTCCAGCCATGTATTACTAAACCTGATTTACCGGTCATTCCATTCATGTATATCTCAAGAGATATAAATTGTTACCCAATGAATTTCAGTTAGATATAGTTCCAACCGATCTAATAATTATTTCATTCATACATGTCCCACAATAACATAAATCATTCATCTTTTCATAACCCATGCAATAAAATAGTTTTCTTCAAAATAATTCCATTAAAACATAAACCATATAAAATAAATGGATTTGATAAAAATATTTCCATCAAAAAACAATAAAATAAATTTAATAATAGGTAATTAATATTAACCATATTTAATGAGAGTCAACATAGACAGAAAATAATTTTTATAAACCACTTGAACATAAATCTGGAGTAAATTAACGTTTTTCAAAACAGTTTTCTTTCAGTAAAAATGTCATGTAATTTTAAATGAAATGAATTTAGTAGCAAATAAAAATTTAATCATGTAGAGGAATATTTATGGAAATAAGTTGTTATTAAGATTTAATAACCCGTTCATGCCGTATAAGATAAAAAACATTATCCTCGTACTTTTTTCAGAAAAGTCAAAAAGTGCCCCATATGGTAAACAATAGAGTTATTCCTTCGGTACTATTTAGTAAAAGTCATAAATAAAAAAATGACTAAAAAATATTTTGAATAATGGTAAAAATTTTATAAATTGTTTTTAGAAAACATGTACATGGATGATAAATATATACCGAGTTAATACATTCGAATAAACAAAGTCAAATATAAATGTGATTGTGATATTATCCCTTACCATTGGTCTAATTTCTTCTATATGTGTCTGAATATCCTGTATATTGGGTTTAAACATATTATTAACTTGTAAAAAAACTAAAATAATATTTAGGACATCATATATGATTTACATAATTATTTATATTACTTGTTCCTTAGTGAATTCAATGGCAATGCAACATTTTGGGTAATAATCGTTTCATTTATCATACGTGTTTGGAATTTTTAGTCTTGATATTATTAATTATTTCATGAATTAATTACTTAGAGAATGTAAAAAAATATTTTTATATTATATGTATTCATTATATAAATATATATATATATATATAATATAGATAAAATAAATGGAAGACACTGTTCATGGAGACTATAGGATGTACGTACTCATGAACGCTATTTTCGTTTCTTTATTAAATGGAATAGAAGTAAGTAAATGGAATATATATATATATACATAAATACATTTAAATTAATATTTCATATAATTCATTATTATTTATTTCATATACTTTATATGAATTTTTGAATTGTAAACATGGAAAAATAATATCATGGCGTTGTGGGGACGGTAAGTTGTACACATGCTCGAGCGATGATGTCTTTCCTAACTGTTAAATGGTATTGAATTTGATGGGTTATAATATTTTAGAATAAGTGTTATTTTTTAATAATCATATATAGTTATTATTTACTCTATTATACCAATCCATGTAAGGTGGTGGTGAAAAATAGATTACACCACGATGTAGATACGGTAAGCCGTATGTACACATGCTTGGTGATTTTTATTTTCGTAGGATTGCTAGAAGGTGAAATAGGGTTGTTTCATATTTATAATAAAATATTATTATATGAGTGATACTAATGTTATTACATTATAATGACATAAATAATGAAGAATAATTAGAAGAAGAACAAAATTTGAAATAATCGGTAGAAGAAATTACCTCTTTCCCGATGTGCCTCCTTTAAATTTCCTCTTTGTGCACTAGAGTTGGCCTTTTGAGAAGAGGAGAACATCTAGAATGTTAATAGGGAAGATTATAAGGTAAATTTTAAGGGTTTGGTGGATCAATAATTCACAAAATTTATTTAATAAGGGAGGTAGGAGGTGTCCTTTTATAACAGGGAAGGGGGGCCCCTTTTGTAACTCTCCAAATATTAATTTATTAAAAAATTCAATTTCGATTATAAACGGTCCAAAGGTTATTTTATTCAAATATAATATGATTTTGGTTTGAACATCCATCATCCAATAATTGTTTGACTAGTATGGAATATTTTTTATTCTTATCATTTTCGATTAACCTTTATTTTAACCTTTTTAATCTTACCATGATATCATTAATTTACATATTATTGGTTGATTTAACCACAATATCATTTCAAACAATGCAAAAAAAGCTATGTATGACATATTTGGATTTATATTAACTGTTGGGGAGAATCATAGATTTTTAAGAAATTAGTATCACTTAATAAACTATTTTATGTTTTATGATATAAATTATGTCAATTTTGGACACTATTATATAATTGATTTTTTAAATTTAATTCATAACAACCCGAATACTTTGAAAAAAAAATTAAATCATCCCTAATAGGTCAATTTCATCCATATTATTTTGGGATGCCAAAAATATGATCAAATTAAAATTATTTATATTTAAAATTTATTCTATTTG
Source organism: Viscum album (assembly GCA_963277665.1). Lineage (NCBI taxonomy): Eukaryota > Viridiplantae > Streptophyta > Magnoliopsida > Santalales > Viscaceae > Viscum > Viscum album. Next base: position 1,701,421,663 of record OY728121.1, on the reverse strand, counting down.
AATCATTAATTAATGAGGTAATCAAAATATCATAATTGTGTCATAATGGAATATATATATCTAAGTTATAAAAATTATAAATAAAATATATTTATGTATGAAATATTTTTATCTTCATAATGAATACATAAAAATAAATTTAGATCAGTTATATAACATGATATTAAAATTGATTTTGTAAAATATACATGTCTAGGTTATAATTTTCTTTTTATTAAATTAAATCTTATAAAGAGTCATTTTTACATCCACGTGAATCCTTGGGATCCCAAAATCAATAAAAATATTACCATTGTCTAAAATATCTCATCCAATAGGGTTTGTACTTGTGCTAGTGTATTTTAATATTATTTTAATATTATTTTTACCCTTACTAGATATACCCTTTAACCATGGTAAATAGAATAATTTATGAAGATACTATTCATAATGACCAAAATACAAGATAACTATTTAAAAAATATGATACTCACAATTACAAATATGAATTCAATTTTTCCAAATTCAAAATGTAGATGTTTTATTAATTAATATAAAATTAATTTCTACTGTCAAAACAAAATACGAGTTTTTATAAAGTAATAATTATCAATAGAATGAAATGTTTTTATATCCAATATGATAATGAAATTACACCCAATGACCAATATTATATTAAATTATAAATTAATAATCATATAAAACATTAAATCTAAATAAAAAGATAATCTATCTATATAAATAAATGAAATGAAATGGTTTTTTTAATTAAAATGAAATATTTTTAGTATTCATTAAAATTGTACTTTTATTAGAAAAAGAAAAAAAATTCAACAAATAAAAAAATTAATGTCCCACTTCCAAATATGAGTTTTAATTTTCCCAATTTAACTAATTGAATTTGGAAAAACTATATTTAAAATGGTTGTGCCATCAAAAGGCTCTAAAACTGCAGTTTTTTAAAAATAATTCTTTTATCTAAAAAAATTATTTTCATCTCATATCTTGTTCTAGAAAATGTATAATATGAATTCTAACATTATATAAAATTAAAAATATGGTTAATACAACTCATATTGGCTAGTTTATATCCCATTAAATAATATTATTTTAAAAATATATCATTGTTTAGTAAAACTCAGTTTCACATATAATGCAAGCCTTATCATTGTTGCGTATAGTGAAATCTTCATTTGGAGTTGCATTTAACATAATCCAAACAATATTCATATATAAATTGGACAAAATTTATACTCAGTGTTGCATGAAATTAATTTTATCAAAGGAACATGAAATTGTTTGCAACACTATCCAAGTATAGTGTTTTGTATACTACAAGCTAATACAATGTTCCTTGTATCCCAAGATAATCATGGTGTAGAATAAAATAGTAGTAATAAAATAAATTTTAAAGATTATATCCCATAAAATTAGAGGTGTTACATTTTACCACCATAAAATGAATTTATCCCTTGAAATTCATCAGGGTTAGTAATAGTTTTCTACTTGAATGTTTCATTCATGTAAACCCACAACGTAAAAAGTGATTATAAAACTTATTTTTATAAAAGGAATGTTAGAGATATAATGTTTACCCAATGTAACTCAACATTGTTTGTCCACATTGGATAACATCGGTGGTAAATGAAAAATGGATATGGGAGAAAAATATAACCATCACGTTTTGATAGACAATGATAGGGAATAAGGTTCGAAAAAAGTTAACTTCTAAAAAGCCATAAATCTACGATGATTTAATAGACCATATGATTCATCAGATAAGAAGGTAATACTATATCATTTTTGGTTTCAAGATCATTTTCTTATTGTTGACTAATTTTTACATAAGGAGAAATACATAGATGATTTCAATATAATCTCAGTGTTGGTCGGTCCCTGCACAATTTCCACTTCATCTCTTATATAAACAAATTAAGGTGAATTTGTCATTATTGAAGTGTTAACAGATCATGAGGTAGAATGATAGGTAATTCCATTAGTTTGATCATAACAGTCACCACATTAAAGCATATATGAATATGTACGCTTATAGTGTAATAATATATTAATCTAACAAAATTCATTTGGAATATACCTTATAAAATCTACTAATGGATAACATTACAATCCATTAAAAAATATAAAACCTAGAAATTAGTGATGTAAATTGACATAACATTTGTCTCCCATATCTCAAAAAGGTAGTTTTTGGTTGTCACATTCCTGACATGTGAATAAATTAATCATGAATTATCTTAGGTCATAGTAACAACATGAATTATTAGATATCCTTATTGAAAAATGCATGTTTCCTTATTCCAAAAAATATAGGATGAATACATTAAGTCCCCAAAAGATGTATACTTCATCCATGATTGCATAACCATGTTTTCAATAACTTGATAAATAGATTTCAAGAATCATGAATCATCGAATTTAGTTATTCAAATCCATTGTATTTGTATACAGACATCATTATCTAAACACAAGATACCTATTAAGGGTTATCTTTCCCTTAATCATGTTCTCTCGAAGTATATCACCGTAAACTTAAATCACATTTCTATCTATTTATAAATATTCATCCTATCCATTCCCAGACAAATAATAAATAAAATTATATATTTCATGATTGATATTAAATAATCGTTGAATACTGAAACATATACACCTTAATTATCATACATTATTCATAAATGAGAACACGTGATACACCATCTTCATAGTTCCTAAAATATGAATATTTCCTTTTTTTCAACATCAAGCTTCTTAGGATTAGTCTATAAAATACTAGATGAACATCACATACCATTCACATATCTTTTACAATCTCTTTTTCCATAAAAGTATGACCAGTACTCATACAATAAACATTATTCTATTCATTTTTATTTCAAATTTAGAAATCAATCTGCTAATTCTCATAATTTACAAATATGAAATATTCAATGGCTAACCATGTTTTATGTTGTTCTGGCTATTGAACCAATTCCTAAAACAAATGTTTGGTCAATATGTATCATAGAATAGAAATACATAAGCGAGGAAAATTATTTATAATATTTCAATCTACTATATGTTCGGTTTAATCCAAGGTTAGTCATGGTTCTCAAAAAACCATAGGATTAAAGCCAATACTTATAAATATCCTTCTGAAATCCCTACACATTCATTATAAATTTCTATAGATATCTCACTGAGGTTTTTTATTCCTTGTTTACAAAGGTTAACTAAATCGTTTATTTGATTCCAACTATAGAGACACAAACTTGATGTACATGGAAATAAAATTTATTTTTCAGAATAATTTATACAACATTGAAAGATATTCTAATTTTTTTTATTAGTTTAGCATTTTTGGAATCTCTTACCAAAATCATCTATTCAAAGAGAACGATCTTGAACATCTCCTATAAATATCCTCCCCTTTTGTTTTTCTACCTAAAATTTTTTTTTATCCTAGAGAAAAAAAATCCTAGAAAGTGTGGCATCGAATTCTCAAAAATGGAAAACTTTTAGAACTCAAAATAAACCATATTCATTTTAACGTAAAAACATTAACATTAACCATCAAAATCCTAAGTCATTAAATAAATCTTGGCAGTATGTAAGTCATGATTCATAAAGGAACATTATCCATGATAGAGTATAATTGGCATAAAATATGTAATTGTGGAAAAATTATAATCACATAATATTATTTCCATAGTAGCCAAGGAATTACTTCCAATACCATAAAAGGGGACATAGTCCTTTACTGAACCATGATTACATGATGTTCCAGCCATGTATTACTGTACCCAATTTAATTTTCATTACACTCATGCCTATCTAAGGAGATATGAATCTTTACCCAATGAATTTGAGGGAGATATAGGTCTCACCAATATCATAATGTATTATTTCATACATGTTCCACAAAAACATAAATAATTCATCATAGCATAACCCATAAAATAAAATTAATTTCTTAAACATCGTGCCATCATAACTTAAACTATATAAAATAAATATATTTCATAAAAAATTATTCTATTATAAACAAAATAAAATAAAAAAATATGGAAAGAAACATAACCCTAAATATATAGAGTTACCTTATATGGAATGTAATTTTCATAAACCACTTGAACTTAATTCTTGAGAAAATATCTTTTCTTTTTCAAAAATGTTTTCTTTTACTCAAATTTCTATTCAATTTTAATTGAAATGAAATTAGTTAAAAATATAATCTGAAACAAGTAGAGGATTCTACATTTAAATATGGTGTTATGAAGATGTAAAAACCTATTCATGCTGTATATTTTTAAAAAATTTCTCCCCATATATTTGCGGAAATTTAATAAAGTATATAGTATGGTAAACATAAGAAAGATTATTTCCATTACATGTAGTAAAAATAATTATTCAGTGAAAATGAATTTAAGTGAAAAAAATGAATTGTAAACATTTTACAATTTTTTAGGAAGTCACGGATATAGATTATTAATATCTCCTTAGTAATTACTTTCAAATAAACAATCTCAGATAAAAATGAGGGTGTAAAATCATCCGTTACCATAGGTATAATTTCGTCCATTTGTATAAAAATATCTTGTATAGGGGATTTAAACATATTATTAATCTGTAAAAAAATTTATTATATCATATATGATTCACTTACGACATTATATTACCCATTTATTTCTCAATTCCATGTTAAAGAAACGTTTTGGGTAATAATAGTTTTATTTATCATACGTGATTTGAATTGTTATTCATGATATTATTAATTGAATCATGATTTAAATACTTCTTGAATGTGAAAAATTATTTTTATGATATATATTTTCTTTAAATATATATATAACTGTTTGATAAAACAAATGAAATACTCCTTTCCTGAAGATGTTTGGACGTACGTATTCCTGGATGTGATTTTCATTTCGTTATTAAATTGAATGGTAGTATGTAAATTTCACACACACACACACATATATATATATATATATATATATCAAGTATCATTATTATATCCAATATTTCATTTTTATTTATTATATATACTTTATAATCATTCTTGAATGGTTAATATGGAGAATGAATCTCATCGTGTTGTGGAGATTATAAGCAATACGTATGCCCATGCAAGGAAATCGTTCCCGTAATTGTAGAATGTTATTGAAGTTGAAGGTGTATAATATCTCAGAAATAATATCATGTTTTAATGATCATATATAGTTATTATTTCCTCCATTATACCAATCCATGTTAGGTGGTTGTGAAAAATAGATGAAACCACGATGTGGAGTTGGTAAGCCATACATACACACACACGATGATTTCATTTTTCTGTAGGATGGAAATAAGGTGAAGTAGGGTAGATTCATATATATAATAACACATCATATTATGAGTGATATTGAGATTATTACATTATAATTAATCAAATATTGCAGAGAATGTATAAGAAGAAATAAATTTTAAATAATCGTTAGAAGAGATTACCACTTCCTCGACATGCTTCCATTAAATTTCCTCTTGGGCACTATAGTTGGCCATTTGAGAATACCCAAACCTCATGAATATAATTAGGCACGTAGGGAAGGAAAATGGGCAATGGTTGGCTGAGATTTAAATCTCAAAATGGTGTAAAGTTGAGAGCGAGGAGGTTCCCTTTTATAAGAGTGGAGGGGGCACTTTAGGAAACTCTCAAAATATTAATCTATTAAAAAATATAATTTAGTTTAAAATTGACCAAAAACTTATTTAAATATAAGGAATGATGATTTTGGTTTGAATATCCATCATCCAATAATTTTTATTGAATTTTGAATATTTTTCAATCCTTAACTTTTTGGATTAACCCTTATTTTACCCTTTTTGATATTACTCTTATTTAATGTTATTTACATATTTTTGGTTAATGTTATTACCATATTATGTAAAAAACCCAAAAAATGTTATTTATGAAATATTTCTACTTATTTTAACAATATTTATAAATATAAATTTGTAGAAATTTGATATAAATTAATAAACTATTTATTGTTTTAATTTATGAATCATGTCCATTTTGGAAACTATAAATAAATGACTTTCTTAAAAAAATTATAAAACCCAATTCCTTCGAACCAAAGGCATTAAATGATCCCCAATATGTAAATTTAATCTGTTATATTTGATTATGGAATTAAAATGATCAAATTAATTTTTTTAAAAATTATTAAATTCATTTATTTGAATATTTCATTAATTTGATAACCACTACATCATTATTGTGTCATAAATAAATACATTTATCTAATGTCACAAAATTATAAATAAAATACCATGAAGTAATAAATCATTTTATCTTTCTAATAAATAATATAGTCATATAGAGATGTTATATAACACTATATTAAAATCAATTTACTTAAATATATATGTTTAGGTTATAATTATCTCCAAATTAAATTAATTCATATAAAATGCCATTTTCACATCCATGATAATCCTTGGGTTCCAAAAATTTACCCAAAGATTCCAATGGGAAGAAATATCTCATAAAATAGGGTTAGGACATGTGTTTGGTTAGTTTAATATTATTATAATATTATTTGTAGCCTTATTTACAATATTTATAATTTAACCCTGATAAATAAAATAATTAAGAAGTTACTGTTCATAATGTCCAAACATAAAAAGATTGACATGTTTTTATTTCCATTTTGAAGGTAAAATTACTTCAAATGATCAAAATTGAATTAATTGATTAAAAAATAATCTAGTTACAATTTAAAACCATTTGAAATGATAATATAACTATATAAATAAATTAGGTGAAAATGTTGTTTCGGATTAAAATATAGTATTTTTTCATTATTCATAAAAATTTGAATTTTATCAGAAAAAGAAATAAAATTCTAAAAAGAAAATTTTTATGTCCCACATCCAAAAAAGATGTTTTTTTCTGTTCTATTTAACTTATTGAAGTTTCAAAATGAATATTTAAAATGAGTGAGCCGTAAAAAGGTGGTAAAACTGCATGTTTTTTAAAATACATCATTTATCTGAAAAATTAATTTTCTTCACATATCAATTTATTATAAAATGTGTAATATGTGTGACACCCCAAGGTTCCATGGTATTATTCTCTTTGAATAATACAGTAGTGTGTGTTGTACACACCTTCAAGTTCTAACACACACCACAACCAATCAAATTAGCCATTAAGAAATGTAATACCTACTTTTTAAAATTTTATAAATTTTATCTATCCAAATGGACTTTATATTTGGATTTGGAATATAGAAATTATCCTCAGGTGAATTTTTATAATTTCTCTGAAAACTTTCATTTTTTGATGAATAGTGAAAAAACCCTGAGTTATTGTTTCAAAACGAATTTTTATGTAAATAATTATTTATTTTATTTAAATTCAATTAAGGTTAAAATAGATATATAATACCTATATAAGTTTAGAGTAATTCATTGGATTTGGTTTAAAATAATTTTATATATATAAAAATTTTATTGAACTTTTCACCGTCTTTTACACAACTTCTAGGAGAATTTGGAAGTTCACATAAAACATAATTTTACCTCTTCTGTAAGTGGAATTTCGAAAATCCAAGAGACACGGTAAATATCAAGGAGTAAAATGTGGTTCAATAAGATAAAAATAATTTTTTTTGAATAGTAACATTTTACTTTTATTTACCACAGTAAAAAGTAAATAGGGTAATTAAGGGTAAACATGATATTAGTATTACCCTAAAACAAGTCCTAATTATATTGGACAAGTGTATCTCAACCAAAAACAACCTTAGGAATAAAATATTATCATTTAGGTCCACTTAAATTAGATTAGGACATTTATTATTATTTAAATCAAATAAGAGTTAAAAGAGTTAAAATCAAAGATTAATTACTAAAACATTTTTAATATAGGGTTATGCATAAGATAAATTATATTATAAATATTCATTAGAAAGATAAAACAATTTACTACATAATGATATTTTATTTATAATTTTTAAACAATAAATAATTTAATTTATTTATGACACAATGATGATGCATTAAGTACCTTATTTGTGAAATATAAAAATAATTGATATTATAAATACCCAAATAAATATCATTTTAGACATTTAATGAATTAAAAGAATTTAATAGGTTAATATGACATGTTAGAGTGGATAAAATTAATTATGTTGGAAGTAATAATGTTGTTACGAGTTTATCAAAAGCAAAATACCCAATAGTGTCAAAATTGACATAAAAGAGTTTTTAAAACAAATATTATATTATTAATTGATATTGAATTCATAAAAATAAAAGGATCGGCCAATGGAGTTATATCATGATCGGTGTATCATTAATGGACCACATTGGGGTCGATTGGATGTATATAGTAAGTTTATTAACTATATCATATAAAAATACAAAGTGACTTGGTAAGTGTCAAACTAATTAACTAAGAGTTAATACAAAATGATAAGGATAATATAATGACCCAAACATGTCTAAAATCTATTGGATGAAATAATTTAGACCCATCCCCATTTATAATTTTAATTATACACATTGGATCCATTAATATGACAACCCTCCTTTTTTTATTACAACATAAACATGATTCCTTACATAAAAATTCACTTGATACAACAAAGAATATCGAGAGGTTTAGTGTCTTTGGGGTATAGGATCATTACATAAAAACATAAAACAATGAATACAAAATATTTATTGAAAACTTTTTTTACATGACCACTACATTCCCTCGTACTTAGCATTGCATGGGATAACCTGAGGACATGCATAAGAAAAGGGTGACCTATAAAGCCTAGTAAGGGAGTACACATGGAATAACATGAGGAGTACAATACAAGTTAGACAATAGGAAATTCAATATATCATAAAAGTAACATGAACATAAATGCATGATAAAGCATGATAATCATACCTTTGAAATGTGGCAACAACACTTAACATGGAATTAGCATGATCCAAGGCTCATTGCACATAAAGCATGAGTAAAACCTCATTGCACATAAAGCACGTGTAAAACCTCATTGCACTTGAATTATCATGAGTCAACACTCATTGCACATGACGTATCATGATACTATACTTTACCCAATGCATTGGAGCGCTATAAGGGTGCACCCTTCTTAAACATTTCATTTCATGCATAAGTGTGCCACATGGAACATAAAACAAGGATTCATAAAACATAAACATTTATTCCATGAAAAAGGAATGTGGAATTCATACATGAAACATTGTAATAAATAATTAAAGGTGCATAAAGGTGGATACCCTTGATGGAAAATGGGCATGGTATCCACAACACAGTGGCATTGTCTTAGAAAATCGTTGTGATTTCGGCAGCGTAATGGCGTGACATAAGAATTCATAAAAAAATGGTTGATGAGAGAGAAAGGGGTTCATCATCATATTTACATGTAATGGACAGTAATCACGTCATATAGATACATGTCCCAACAATTGTAATGGAATTTATATTCATGATACAAAATTATTTCTTGAATGTAAAAGAAGAGAGAGAAGTTCCTTTCGGAATTTTGGCATAGTTACGGGTGTACATGGGAGGAATTTAATGAGAGAGAAATGGGTCTCCCATCATTAAAACAATAAGAGGGAAGTATGGGGGAGGAGAGAAACCATACCCCAACATTCCTAATTGAAATTAAAATGGAAATAAAACTTAAAGAAAATTGAAAAAAATGTGAAAGGTAGAAAAAACCCTTACATGGAAGTGTGATTCCAAAGGCTAGAGAGAGGCTTCTTGGGAGCTTGGGGAACCTTGGGAGGATTCTAGAGAGATAGTGGTAGAGGTTGGAAGAACTCCAAGTGATTTTAGTGAGGAGGAAGTGGGAGCTTCGGTGGGTTTATATAGGAATGTTGAGGGAATTCTTTATTATTTAGGTTTGGGTCCCCTTACATTAAATTAGTCCAAACCACAAACCATCCCATGGTTTATGCCCATGGTTTTTGGCAAATTTAAGAGGAAAATAATATTTTATAAGGCCCAAGTCCGATCTTCTAAAAATAATAAGGTTGCTTATGTGGAGGTGAGTCACACTCTCATGGAAATTAATTTTAAAAGGCAAAGTGTTGAATATGTCTTGAGGGGTCCATTAATGCTTTGAAAAGTAAGTAAAACAAACCCAAAATCACATTATTTTAATGATAAAACATATATTGGCCGAACAGAAGGATTATGGGTTTTTATTACTTCACCATTGGGTCATTATGATTTCATAAATTACATTATATATTTAAACGATATTTAATTTTTACACAAAAATTTCACTGTCTCAGAAAATTATGAAAAATTCACCGTTGGATAATTTTGACATCGTGATTCCATAAATGACATTTATTTTATCTAAAAAAATTTCTAAATATGTTAATTTTCTCTTTTAAAATAAAAACCAACATTTATTGAATATTCACGGGTTTTGACAGAAATGGCTTTCAAACCTTGATATAAAATTTTAATTGCATTCATAAAATTATAAGATAATTTATATTTAATAAAAATTAATTTAATAATATTATTATTATTTTATTAAAATATTATTTAATTCAAAAATCCCTTAATTTAATAAAATAGATATCTTAATTAAATAATAACTAAATACACCATTTGTAATTTAAAAACTATTTACAATGTATAAAAAATGACTAGAAATTATATTTATTATTATATAGAAAAATAATGTACAAGAACATAGTACTACTTATTTGTTACATGACCCCTTAGAACAGCCGCATAAGACCAAAGGGTAAAATGTGCGATGGTGACAGACTCTTGGGGTGGCACAGATAACATCGCTCGAGTGGTAATCTCTATCAACTTCCACATTTCATGTAGACGGTCCCGTTCGAGCTTGACATGGTGAAGCTCAGCTTGGGCTTGGTCAAGGGAGAAGCCCAAGGATGCCACCTCTTTTCCGAGCTCCGAAAAATGGGCTTCGTATGGGGCAATTCTACTGGATGATGCCATCGCTTCTTTTGACTGAGTAAATTTGATTTGTTAAGGTCCTATATTTATACTAATCATGTGATCACTGTTCAACGACTATATTAACACCGGTCAAAATTCATAACATAAAACCAAAGAATTTGGAATCTTACAAAAACATTTTTCATAAAGAGACATTTAACTGGATCAAGAGGGATTTTCCATTAATGAAACTTTGGGTCGCTACAATATTCCCCCCTTAAAAAATTCCACCATAAAAATTTTCCTTTTATCACACTAAAACAAATGTGGGTAACTCAGCTTCATCATATCCTCTGATTCCCATGTCGCTTCTTCAGACTTCTGGTTTCTCCAAAATACCTTGACGAGGGGCATTGTCTTATTTCGTAGAACTTTTTCTTTATGATCTATGATCTTCACTGGTTTCTCCTCATAAGAAAGATCGTCTTCCAATTGTACCACCTCAGAAGAGATTACATGTGAAGGGTCTGGTATGTACTTTCTTAAGAGGAATACATGAAAGACATCATGTACTTTGTCCATAGTAGGTGGAAGTGCTAGTCGATAGGCCACAACCCCAACACGATCAAGAACCACGAAGGGGCAGATGTAATTTTTACTTAACTTCTGTTTCTTTCCAATCCTCGTGACCTTTTTTCACGGAGATATGAATAGAAACACCATGTATCCAACATTAAACTCAAGGTCTCGTCGACGATTATCGGCATAACTCTTCTGTCGACTTTGGGCTACCTTGATATTCTTCTGAATGGTTTTCACCTTCTCCACCATTTCCTCGACCATTTCTGGTCCAAGCAGCTTACGTTCACTGACCTCATCCTAACATGCCAGTGTTCTTCACCTTTTCCCATATAGGGCATTATATGGTGCCATTTGGATGCTCGAGTGGAAACTGTTATTATAAGAGAACTCAACTAGAGGAAGATGTTGATCCCATCCTCCATTAAAGTCCATTGAGCACGCTCTCAACATATCCTCAAGGGTTTGGATAGTCCGCTCGGATTGGAAATCAGTTTGAGGATGATAGGCCGTACTGAAGTTCGATTCAGTATTCAGTGCATGTTGAAGACTCTTCCAAAACACAGAGGTGAATCTTGGATCTCAGTCAGATACAATAGATAGTGGTACTCCATGCAACCTTACCACTTCCCTGATATATTTCTGTTCCTGTTGATCCAATGAAAAATCATCCCGAATAGAAATGAAGTGTGCAGTCTTTGTAAGACAATCCACAACAACCCAGATTGCATTGTTTCCTTTGGATGTCCTCATAAGTTCGATGAAAAAGTCCATGGTGATGCTCTCCCATTTCCATTCTAGTATAGGCAATGGTTGCATCGTCCCCTTATACTTCTTCCTCTCTGCCTTCACTTGCTGACACACCAGGCACATTGATGTCTATTCGGCGATCTCCTTCTTCATATTATCCCACCAAAATTTTTCTTGGAGATCTCGATATATCTTTGTGCTCCCTGGGTGAATAGAGAAATTTGAACTATATGCATCATCCAAAAGTTCCTTATTCAGCTCCGGAATTGAAGGAACACATAGTATTTTCCCAAACCGCACAATTCCTTCTTCATTAACATTAAACTCCGAGGATTTCCCCTTTTCGATAACTCCCACTTTTTCTTGAATTCCCAATTCATCCTTTTGAGAATCCTTTAACCTTTCCAAAAGGTATGGTTGAGCAATAATTTGTGAATGGATTGAGGATGTTCCCTTCTTTATGATTCCCACTTCCATCTTCATCAAGTCTAAGAAGATAGGATCCTTCTCAATTCTCATCATTGATTGAATTGCTGGGTCCTTTCTACTTAGGGAATCCGCCACCTTGTTCGCTTTCCCAGGGTGGTAATGTATTGAACAGTAATAATCCTTGATGAGCTCTATCCATCTTCTCTTGCGCATATTAAGCTCTTTCTGTGTGAATATATATTTAAGACTCTTGTGGTCAGTATATATCTCACATTTCTCTCCATAGAGATAATGCCGCCAGATTTTCAAGGCAAAGATCACAACCGCCAACTATAGATCATGCGTTGGATAGTTTCTCTCATGGATTTTCAACTACCTTGAGGAATAAGATATCACTTTATCATTCTACATCAGCACATAGCCTAATCCCTTCATTAAAGCATCACTGAAAACCACAAAAAGTTCCCCACTTGTGGGTAAAGTGAGCACGGGTGCAGTGATAAGCATCCTTTTTAACTCCTTGAAGCTTTATTCGCATTCATCACTCCAAGAAAAAATTACTCCCTTTCGAGTTAGCTTGGTAAGAGGGTTGGACAATCATGAGAAATTTCTCACAAATAATCGATAATATCCAGCTAACCCTAAAAAGCTACAGATATCCGTTACCGATGATGGCCTCGGCCATCCCTCAATTGCATCTGTTTTGGAGGGGTCCACAGATATCCCATTGCTTTTGATGATAGGGCCCAAGAATGAGACCTCCTTCAACTAGAACTCACACTTGTTGTACTTTTCATAGAGCTTATCCTTGTGCAAAGTCTCTAATACAGTTTTTAAATGCTCCTCATGATCCTCCTTGGTTTTGGATTATATTAGAATATCATCTATAAATACTACCAAAAATTTGTCAAGGTAATCTCTAAAGACTCTATTCATCAAGTCCATGAATATTTCTGGAGAATTGGTGAGTCCGAAAGGCATTACTATGAACTCATAGTGCCTGTATCTTGTATGAAAAGAAGTTTTGGGGATATCTTCCTTCATCACCCTTACTTGATAATATCCCGACCACAAGTCCTCCTTGGAGAAATATTTTTCTCCATGTAGCTGATCAAACAAGTCATAGATTCATAGGAGAGGATACTTGTTATTTATCGTGATTTTGTTAAGTTCACAATAATCGATGCAAAGCTGCATTGACCCATCCTTCTTCTTGACGAAGAGGACTGGTGCACCCCATGGTGAAGCACTTGGGCATATAAACCCTTTCTCCAGATTCTCCTGTAGTTGTTTCTTCATCTCTTCAAGCTCTACAACATCCATTCTATATGTAGTCTTGGATATTAGTAGCGCCCCAGGTATAGGTTCAATTGAGAACTCAACATCTCTTCTTAGAGGAAGACCAGACAGTTCCTCGGGAAACACTTCAGTGAATTCCCTCACAATAGGCATTTCTTCATGGATGGTTTCTTCCTTGGACTCAATCATTTGAGCTAGATATGCATGCTCATAAGGCAGTAATATCCATGCTTGAGATGCTGGAGCTAAAGGAGACTCATCTTCCTCCTGACACTTGTAATGAATCGGTGGTCGATTCTCTATATGAAGTGTGATTTCCATCTCTCGACAATTTATGTTGGCTCTATATAAGGAAATCCAATCCATGCCAAGAATTGCATAAAATTCCACAAGAGGGAGTATGACGAGGTTCGCTGGGAAATTCAATCCACAGATTATAACAGGGGAGGACTTATATTCATGGGATGCAATGATTTCCCCATTTCCCGTACTCATCGACATCTTTACTTCCATGATTTGTGGTGGTGCTGAGATTGTTCTAATAAAAATTCGAGATATAAATGAATGAAAAGAACCTAAATCAAAAAGTATGTTCGCTATTCTTGAATGAATAACTAGAGTACCTGTCACCACTTCATTGTCAGGGTTCACTTCGGCAGAAGTGATGGAAAAAGCTCTTCCTTGCTGTCTTGGAGGTTATTGGTTGCCTCCGATAACCCTTTGATTAGGGCACGGATTTTCAAAATGACCCGGTTCTTTGCATTTGTAGCATTGAAAAATGCATTGAGGTTCGAACAGATCTTTCCTCCCCTCTATCGCAGCCGCGGGTCCTTCTTGACGACAGTTAACAGCTAGGTGCCCTTCTCTTCGACACCTAAAGCATTTTCTCATCCCCTTAAGGCGATTTCCAAGATGCTTCTTTCCATACTTTTTTAAAGTGGGGTGCTGGATCTTCTTAGCACTGTTGGATTTATCCATTGGACCACCAGCATTGAAGTCCACCTTACGCTTCTTGTCTCCATGATACCCATGTGATTCCCCGATCTCCATTTCGACCTTGAGGGAACAATGGACAATTTCCTCATGGCTGTTGAAGTCACGGATCGCTAATGCTTTCCGCAAGCTAGGATTCAGCCCACCAATGAAGCGGTCAACCTTGCATTCAGGGGTAACGACAAAGCCAGAATCATATCATTCAAGACTTGTGATGTTTGCCTCGTACGATCCAAAATATTCTTCATCCTTTTTCTTGAGGGAATGAAAGTCCCTTTCAATCTTAAGCTGGAGGGTGCATGAAAAATATTTATCAAATAACATTTTCTGAAAATCCTTCCATTCCAAATCCTCGATCTCCTCCTCAGTCTCAGTATTTTTTATCAACATCCACCATTGATAATCATCACCCTCCATATGATAAACAGCCAGGAGAACCTTCTCTTGTTCAGAACATTGGAGTATGGAGAAGATCTTTTCAATGGAGTTGATCCATTGTTCAGCGATCGTGGGATCAGATGATCCACTAAAAGTAGGAGGCCTTTGTCTCCTGAAGCTCTCGATACCGACTTTTTCTTTCTTAGGGTGGGGGGGGGTTGAACGTTCCTCTTGACCCGTGTTTCTATTCAAAACATGAGTTAACTGAGAGAGAATGGTGACAAAGTTCGCGATTCCCGCTCCCATTGGATTTGGCATCGCATTAATACAGTCATCACACTGATCTTCACAATGGTTGTTACCTCGAGTCCTCCTATTACCGGCCATTTGCTAGAATAAATGTAAAGTTAGGGGTAACACATAAAGGTTAATCCAAAGACAAAAGCTGATGACTCAAAAATAAACTTTTTTTCCTTAACTCATGAGTCTATATGTTTCAATCAAGGATTTTCATGATATACTTTCTACCATATATTATTAGGGGAATTTTTCCCATAATAAGGGTTCATACTAAGATTGTGAATTTATCAAAACATATCCCCCGGGAGTGTTGTAACCAAGAGTGAAGCAAGGCTCATTATCGTGCACCAGTTCCCATTCAAGTCTATCTCAAAGCGGTGTTTTCGGGTTTTACCCCTAGGATACATCTGTGCCAAGCCGCCTCTACCTGCTCGTATCTAGACAAGGATGTATTTGTTTGATATACCGCTTACATAGTATTTACCAAAACATAGGTATGTTTTATTATACATAGCCTTGTATCTAAGGCTTTAATGGGGTTTCCTAATCCCAAAAATAACTAAACCTATCCTCTAATACCAACTATGACAACCGTGATTTTTTTTATTACAACTTAAACATGATTCATTACATAAAAATTAACTTGATACAACAAAAAATATCGAGAGGCTTAGTGTCTTTGGGGCTTAGGATCATTACATAAAAACTTAAAACATGAAATACAATATCATTATTTAAAACTTCCTTTACATGTCCACTACATTCCCTCGTACTTAGCATTGCATGGGATAACCCGAGGACATGAATAAGAAAAGGGTGAGCTATAAAGCCCATTAAGGGAGTACACATCGAATAACATGAGGAGTAAAATACATGTTAGACAATAGGAATATCAATATAGCATAAAAGGAACATGAACATAAAGGCATGATAAATCATGATAATCATAACATGGAAATGTGGCAACAACACTTAACATGGAATTAGCATGAGCCAAGGCTCATTGGACATAAAGCATGAGTAAACCCTCATTGCACATGAAGCACGAGTAAACCCTCATTGCACTTGAATTAGCATGAGTCAACACTCATTGCACATGACGTATCATGATACTATACATTACCCAATGCATTGGAGCGATATAAGGGTGCACCCTTCTTAAACATTTCATTTCATGCATAAGTGTGCCACATGGATCATAAAACATGGATTCATAAAACATAAAAATTTATTCCACAATAAAGGAATGTGGAATTCCTACATGAAACTTTGTAATCAATAAGTAAAGGTGGAGAAAGGTGGATACCCTTGATGGAGAAATGGGCATTGTATCCACTGCACAATGGCATTGGCTTAGAAAATCGGGGCGATTTCGGCAGCGTAACGACATGACATAAGAATTCATAAAAAATGGTTGATGAGAGAGAAAGGGGTTCACAGTCATATTTACATATAATGGACAGTAAGGAGGTCATATAGATACCTGTACCAACAATTGTAATGGAATTTAGATTCATTATACAAAATTATTGCTTGAATGTAAAAGAAGAGAGAGAAGTTCCTTTCTGAATTTCGGCATAGTAACAGGTGTACATGGGAGGAATTTAATGAGAGAGAAAGGGGTCTCCCATCTTTAAAACAAGAAGAGGGATGTATGGGGGAGGTGAGAAACCATACCCCAAAATTCATAATTGAAAATAAAAGGGAAATATAACTTAAAGAAAATTGAAAAAAATGAGAAAGGAAGAAAAAACCCTTCCTTGGAAGTGTGCTTCCAAAGGCTAGAGAGAGGCTTGTGAGAGGCTTCTTGGGAGATTTGGGCACATTGGAAGGATTCTAGGGAGAGTAGGGTAGAGGTTGGAGAAACTCCAATGGATTTTATTGAGGATGAAGAGGGAGCTTGGGTGGGTTTATATAGGAAAGGTGAGAGAATTCTTTATTATTTAGGTTTGGGTCCCCTTACATTAAATTAGTCCAAACCAAAAAAAATCCAATGGTTTTTGCCCATGATTTTTTGAAAAGGGAAGAGGAAAACAATATTTTATAAGTCCCATGTCCGAAATTCTTAAAATAATATGGTTTCTTAAGTGGAGGTGAGTCACACTCCCATGGAAATTAATTTAAAAAGGCAAAGTGTTGAATATGTCTTGAGGGGTCCATTAATGCTTTGAAAATTAAGTCAATCAAACCCAAAATCACATTATTTTAATGATAAAACATATATTGGCCGAATATAAGGATTATGGTATTTTATTACATCACCATTGGGTCATTATGATGTCATCAAACACATTATATATTTAAACGGTATTTAATTTTTACCCAAAAATTTGACTATCTCAGAAAATTATGAAAAATTCACCGTTGGATATTTTCGAATCCCTGATTCAGAAATGACATTTATTTTACCTAAAAAAATTTCTAAATATGTAAATTTTTACTTTTAAAATAAAAACTAACATTTATCAAAAATTCACGGGTTTTGATAGAAATGGCTTTCAAACCTTAATATAAAATTTTAATTGCATTCATAAAATTATAAGATCATTTAAATTTAATAAAAATTAATTTCATAAAAATATTATTATTTTATTAAGATATTATTTAATTCAAAAATACTTTAATTTAATAAAATAGATTTCTTAATTAAATAATAACTAAAAACACCATTTGTACTTTAAACACTATTTACAATGTATCAAAATTGACTAGAAATTATATTCATTATTATATACAAAAATAATGTACATGAACATAGTACTACTTATTTGTTACATAACCCCTTAAAACAGCCTCATAAGACCTAAGGGTAATGTGTGTGATGGTGACAGACTCTTGGGATGGCTCGGATAACATCGCTCGAGTGGTAATCTCTATCAACTTCCACTTTTCCCGTAGAAGGTCTCGTTCGAGCTTGACATGGTGAAGCTCAGCTTGGGCTTGGTCAAAGGCGAAGCCCATGGATGCCACCACGTTTCCGAGCTCCCAAAAATGGGCTTCATATGGGGAAATTCTACTGGATGAGGTCATCGCTTCTTTTGACTGAGTAAATTGGATTTGTTAAGGTCCTATATTTATACTAATCATCTGATCACTGTTCAAGGGCAATATTAACAACAGTCAAAATTCTTAACATAAAACCAACGAAGTTGACATCTTATAAAAAAATTCATAAATATAAATTTAACTAGATCAAGAGGGATTTTACATTAATGAATCATTCGGTCATTATAATGAGAAACTGAATATGAATTTATTATAAAGTAATACTTTCAGTTTTTCCTAAAGAGCCCCTTCCCCCAACCTTATAAAAGGACACCACTTATAACCAATTCTCCACACCTTAAAAGCCTTTTGGTTCGGCCAACACCTACCCAAATATTCTCCCAACTTCCCTCAATTCAACCTAGAGGCCTTATTTTGACCAGAACTCCAACCTAAGGAGCCCTTTTGATCAAATCAAAAGAAATAACCCGAAGAAGATGTAACATCTTCACCACCCTCTTTAAAGTTACATTCTTCATCAAATTCATATTTACTTGTTATTTCCATTCTAAAATAATAACTACAATATATTTTATATATTTTGATGTTATTATAAATATGTAACAAATAAATTCATTATTCTATCCATCCCTTGAATGACATGTCACCATACGTGCGTACGTACGTCCTACCGTCTCCACGTTGTGGTGTAATTGTTATTCAATATATTATTATTTAGATGTGTATAGTAATGATGTATAATTCATGTAAATAATAAATATAACATGATAATGATTCTGTCTCTATGATATACCATCAAATTATATGTTATTTTAATATCAAAAGAATGATATTGTTGCTCGTGCGTATATACATACTACCGTCTCCACGAACGCGATGTGATTCCTTCCCCATCGTATCCATTCAAGAATAATTTTCATTTGATGGTTAAAAATAATTTTTAAAGACTTAATATAATTCTGGATATGAATGTGATATAACCTATCCATAATAAATATGGCTTATGTAACAAAACATATAAAAGAAAATGAGTAAGTTAACACCCGAATTGACGATAATACTATGATTTTATTAACAAAGCAATGCTAAAAGATCACATGTGATATCATATTAATATATATTATTATTGTATAATTTAATAACAATTATTTCACCATTATACAGGAGTTTAACCTACCATCAACCATGTAAAAGTACAAGTTAAGGGTTTATTTCACAATCTCTTCATTATCCGAGGTTGTTTATACGTAATTAACTACAAGGACCTCTTTATCATCCACATCCATGTTTCTTAAAAATCTATTTCAAAACATTCTTACTATTTTACAGAATATGGTTTAAAGTCATTTATAAACTTGTTTGACTTTTTATAAGAAATTTATAAAGGAATCATTCCGTCATTTTCCAAACAAGGCCCTTTTTAACCTGTTCGACAGAATTAAGTTAAGAATGTCTGTTTTTTAACTTATACGGTGGGTGTGGATATTTTCCGCCATTATAAAATCGTCGAATCTTACCTTACAAGAATATAAGAATATTTTCAATTTAAATATTTTCTTTTATAATTATGTTACTATTAAATAATTTAAAAAAGGAGATATTTCTCTCAAATAGTTTTGATTTCATCTATGTCAACATCCATTGATTGTTTTTAATCTAATTTGAATTTGATTTATTATGATTCTAAACTTACATATTGAATTTAATTTTTTGTGATGTGTTTGACTGTGGATGTTTTATTTTTATACCATCCATGGTTTATGGAGAACGTATTGAAATTTCATATGCCAGTTTTAATACGAATGTTTTTGTTATATTTAATCCTGTTCATATGAGGAATGCATTAGACTTAATAAGTGAAGGGTGGATCCCCCTATAGCTCTTAGATGCATCGGTAGGTCTCAAGATACAAACTAGTGTCTTGGCATGAGGACTTGACAAAATTTTATTTGTAGTCTTGGCACGAGGCCTTGGCTACGTGGTTATGATAGTCTGGCATTATGCATTCCATCATTATGAAAGTGGTTATTGATATTACATGTGACTGTTCGATTAGTGGAATATCTATGTGAATACGTAAATAGAATTATTTCATTTTATCTTCACCATATTATGCTGATGTCTAGGTTTAAAAGGCTTTTGTTTTAGTTATACATTGCCATAAATATTTATTCTTATTTATGAAATTTTCTACTCTATTGTTATCCGTACTGGGCATCTGAGCTCACCCCTTTCTATGTATTATTTTTCTTTCCAAGATGTGAAGAATTAATTTATGAATGACCTGTAGAGATAGTGTGTGGGGGATATGAGTGTCGACTATGGAGACTATTTTGTTATAGTCTTCATTTTTATGATGTAATGTAAGACTTATGAATATATATATAGTGTTTCCAAGGCTACTAAACTAATTAGTCATTCATGATTTGATATTTCGTGTGATCATGCCAATGTTATGTAATAAAGAACATACTCTGGGTGACTAGGGTGGGGGCGTTATAGTTGGTGTTAGATGAATTTTAGTACAATCCTTGGAAGCTTGATTCAGATAAACACTGATTAAGGAATATAAACCTATGATAAACTTTGAGGATTACTGTAGAAGAACTTCCTAGAATTTTGGTATTGTAGAGAACTTATGATTTTTCCGAGAAATACATCCCTGTCTAGATACGAGTAGGTAGAGGCAGCTCTGGCACATATGTACCTAGGGGTAAAACCCAAAAACATAGTTTTGATCTAGACTTGAATGGGAACTGGTGCACGAAAATGGGCCTTGTTGCACTCTTGGTTACGAAACTCCCGAGGGATATGCTTAGGATAATTATCATTTTCTTTATGAACCATTATGAAGGGTTTATGAGTATATATATCCTCAATGAAAACATTTTTTTTATTATGGGTTATATCCATAAACTGTTCAATTTATGTTAAGTGGTTTACAAGTATGGAATTATGTATTTTGATTCATAAACTAATCTAGTTTATTCCATTGTTTAGAAATGGTGCCTAGTGGAAGAAATGGAAACTGTATCAATGCACACACTCCATGTAGGGATACCCCTCCTGGTCAAGATAATTGTAGTGGATCTGGTGATGTAACTGGTGCTGATCAGCTAATCACCATACTGGAACAACTCACTCAGGTTATTAATAATAACCTTACCTGTATGGAGCACCCTGATCCGCCGCGTGGAGGATCAATGTCAGATCTCTTAATGAGGAATCAACCACCAATATTAAATGGGAGTACAAATCCATTAGTATCTAAGCAATGGATAAGTTCCCTAGAGAAAATATTCCATGCTTTGGGGAGTAGTGAAATGGAAAAAGTTATCATGGCAGTTTACCGCCTCACTGGAGATGCTGATCATTAGTGGTCATTGATTCAAAACGCGAAGGAATATGATGAAGTAAAAAATATGGAATGGAGGGAGTTAAAAGATATTTTCTTAGAAAAATACTTTCCTCGTGACCATCGAACAGATATGAAAAGGAAATTTCTGAGTCGGAGGCAAAATGAGGATGAGAATGTCTCAAAGTATGAGGCTAATTTTACATGGTTAGAAAGGTATGCTGGAGATTATATATGCAACAAAAGATGTAAGATTGATCGTTTAATTTATATGTTAAAACCATTTATTCGTCGAGAATTACTCTATCAATTCTTCTTGTCATACGAAGACATTGTCTCATGTGCTATCAAGATATAAAATGAATTCTATATGACTTATGACTTTAAATAGAAGCAATAGTAGAAGAGAACTTCTAATCAATATGGAAATGGAAATAAGGGGAAGAAGGGAAAAGTTTAAAATCTAGCATGTAGTAAATGTGGGAAGAAACACCCCGTTACTTGCTTAAAAGGAATGGGAGTCTGTAACAAGTGTGGTGAAAAAGGCCACCAAACTCATGATTGTAAGAGAAAGAGAGTTGTTTTCAATGTGGAATTCTATCATTATAGAGATATGGGACATTAATCAAATTAATTTCCTAAGCATTGGAGGAACATGTTTAGAAAAGGCCAAGGGATCAAGGAAAAGCTTATGCTATCACTACTACTGAGGTAGAAGCTCCGAAAGACGTGGTGGCAGGTAATTTAATGGTTTCTTCAAGTTTAGAAAATTATTTATTTGATTCAGGATCATCGCATTGTTTCATATCTTCCCAGTTTGGTAAGAAAATTAGATATTTCCAATTTGATTTAACAAAGTAGTATTCAGTTAAAACTCCAAAGGGGAGTATCATTGCAACAAAGTTTTTTGAATCAGTCCCCATTAGTGCACATAAATGTTCTTTATACACTGATCTCATTATTATAACTATGATTGAGTATGATATAACTCTCAATATGGATTGGATTTCAGACCATGATGCGAATATTTATTGTAAGAAGGAGGTTACAATTTTTGATGATGATGATAAAGAACACCTTATTTTTAGAGCAGAATCTTCACCATCTATTCTTATCTAGATCCACCCATAGTAGCTCAACTAAATTCAATTATTGGGGAGGAAGAGAATGAAATGACTATGGTTGAGGAAAGGAATGTTAAAATAGTGGATGTACCTATTGTGAAACAATATGTAGATGTGTTTCTGGACGATTTACCTGGACATCCTCCAGAACGAGAAATTGAGTTTTCCATTGATTTAATTCCTGGTTCAAGGCCTATATTGAAGACCACTTATAGAATGACCATTATAGAATTTGTTGAACTTAATAAACAACTATAGGAATTGAGTAATAAGGGATTTATTCTCCCTAGTGTTTCACAATGGGGAGCCCCCGTCCTTTTTGTTAGGAAGAAAGATGGATCTATGAGGTTGTGCATTGACTACAGGGAGATCAATGCTATAACAATAAAGAGAATGTATCCCCTACCTCGCATTGATGATTTATTTGACCAGATACAAGAAGCTCAATACTTTTCAAAGCTTGACCTTCGATCTGGATACCATCAGTTGTGTGTGAAGATGGAATACATTCCGAAGACATCATTTCGAACAAGTTACGGGCATTACAAGTTTACAGTAATGCCTTTTGGATTGACTAATGCACCCTCTGTATTCATGGATCTAATGAATAGAGTTTTCAAGGAATATCTCAATGATTTTGTGGTGGTATTTATTAATGAAATCTTGGTATACTGCAAAAGCTATGAAGATCATGAAAATCACTGGATCATTATCCCGAAGACTCTTAGAAGACATGAATTATATGGGATGTTTAGCAAGTGTGAATTCTGGATTCAGGAGATTTCTTTTCTTGGCCATATTGTCTCTAAGGATGGAATATCTGTTGGTCGTTCTAAGACAAATGCAATCCATGAATGTCCAGCACCAATGAGTATAACTGAGGTATGCAGTTTTATTGGTTTGGCAGGTTATTATCAACATTTCGTCCAGAATTTTGCCATATTGGCTAACCCATTAACGAAGCTAACACGTAGAGGGGTTAAATTTGTCTGGAAAAAAGAGTGTGAAGAATGTTTTGAAGAACTGAAGAGAATATTATTCAATTCTCCTATATTGACTCTACCATAGGGGAATGATGGGTTCATTATTTATAGTTATGCATCAATGAAAGGACACGGTTGTGTCCTTATGCAGAATGATTGGGTTATTGCTTATGCATCACGACAACTAAAAATTCATGAGCAGAACTATAATACTCATCATATTGAGTTATCTTCTATAATATTTGCTTTGAAGATATGTATAAATTATCTTTATGGTGAGAGATTTGAGATTTATACTGGTCACAATATTTTGAAGTATATTTTCTCATAGAAAGAACTCAACATGAGGCAAAGGAAATGGCATGAACTACTCATGGATTATGATTACACGATACACTACCACCCGAGGAAGGTAAATAAAGTGGAAAATGCTTTGAGAAGAAAATATCATGGAGTTTTGAGCAAGATTAGAGTTGAAAAGGATCCAACATACATGGATCTAGTAAAGATGGATATGGGAATCACCATGGAAGGTGAAACATCAATGCTTTTTCAAATGGTTGCCAAAACATATTTACTAGAAAGGATAAAGAGTTCTAAGACCGGTGATGAAGAGTAACAAAGGAAGATTAAAGCTATGAATGAATGGAAATTGAGTGGCTTTGTGTCTGAATATGGAATTTTGAAGTTTGGGAAGAGACTTTGTGTTCTTGATATACCTGATCTAAAAAGATAAATGTTTGACGATGCACATAGTTCCAATTTATCTATACACCCTGGGAGAACCAAAATGTATAGAGATTTGAAGGAACTTTTTTGGTGGGACAACATGTATAGGGAGATTTCTTATTTTGTGTCAAGATGTATGGTTTGTCAACAAGTGAATGCTAGAAGGCAACAACCTAGAGGAGTCATGCAACCTCTTCCCATACCTGAGTGGAAATGGGATAATATCACGATGGACATTGTCATGGGACTTCCAAATACACCTAGAAGGAATGATGCAATATGGGCCATTGTTAATTGTTATACCAAGTTAGCACATTTTCTTTCTATAAGGGGGGATTTACCACTTGAACATCTAACAAGACTATATATAAAAGAAGTTGTGACACTTCATGGAGTACCTCTATCGATTGTTTCTGATCATGATCCCTGTTTTACTTCAAGATTTTGATGAGTCTTCAAATGGACTTGGATACTGAACTTCGTTTGATCACGGCATACCACCCTCAAATAGAAGGACAATCAGAACAAACTATTCAAACCATAGAAGACATTTTGAGATCATGCTCACATGACTTCCGGGGTATGTTGGATCAATATTTACCTTGGGTATAATTTTCTATAACAATAGCTTCCATTCAAGTATTCATATGGCACCATAAAAAGCATTGTTTGGAAAGAGATGTCGCACACCAACATGTTGGGATAATGTTGGTGAAAGAAAACTTGTTGGCCCAGAACTCGTGGAGGAAACGGTGGAAAAGGTAAAGGTAATCCAAAACCACATCAAAGCAGCTCAATGTAAGCAGAAGAGCTATGCGGATAATCGAAGAAGGATTTGGAATTTCATGTAGGTGATCATGTTTTCATGAAGGTATCTCCATGGAAGGGAGTCATACGTTTCGGTAAGAAAGGTATATTGAGTCCCAAGTTCATCGGACCATTCGAAATTCTAGAACAAATTAGAGTTGTAGCATACCATTTGGAAATGCCGCCAAATCTCTACAAATTTCATGACGTGTTCCACGTATCGATGTTGAGAAAATACATGCCTGACCCAACCCATGTACTCACCTATGAGGAATTAGAACTGGAACCTGCTCTCTTATATTGCAAAGAGCCCGTCAGGATTCTTGATACGAGAGAACAAGTGCTGAGAAACCGGATGACTTCTCTGGTAAGAGTTCTATGGAGAAACCATAATATGGAAGAGGCAACATGGGAACTCGAGGAACATATGATGAAAAATCACCAAAGTCTCTTTATGTAGAAATATTCTTGAAATTTTGAGGACAAAATTATTTGAAGGAGGGGAGAATGTAACACCCCAAGCTTCCACGGTATGCTTCTCTTTGAATAATACATTACTGTGTGTTGTACGCAACTTTGAGTTCTAACACACACCAGAACTAATCAAACTAGCCATTAAGAATAGTAATACCTACTTTTTGAAATTTTATAAATTTTAACATTCAAAATGGACTTCATATTTGGATTCAAAATATCGAAATTATCCATCGGTGAATTTTTGGTATTTTTTTTAACTTTCAATTTTAGATGAATAGAGAAATAAACACTAAGTTATCGTTTAAAAAAGAATTTTTATTTAAATAATTAATTATTTCATTTAATTTTAATTATGTTCAAAATAGATACATAATACCTATATAATTTCAATGTAATTCATTGGAGTTAGTTTAGAATAATTTCAAATATATAAAAATTTTATTAAACTTTTCACCGTCTTTTACCCAACTTCTAGGAGAATTTGGAAATTCACATAAAACGTAATATTACCACTTCTGTTAGTGGAATTTCAAAAATCCGAGAGACACAGTTAATATCATGGAGTAAAATGTGGTTCAATAAGATAAAAATAATTTTTGGTGAATAGTAACCTTTTACTTTTATTTACCACAATAAAAAGTAAATAGGGCAATTAAGGGTAAAATGATATTAATATTACCCTAACACAAGTCCTCATTCTATTGGACAAGTGTATCTCGACCAAAAAAACATTAGGAATAAAATATTATCATTTATGTCCACTTATATTAGATTAGGACTTTTATTATTATTTAATTCAAAGAAGAGTTAAAAGAGTTAAAATCAATGTTTAATTACTAAAACTTTTCCAATATAGTGTTATACATAAGATAAATTCGATTATAAATATTCATTAGAAAGATAAAATATATTTCCTACATAATGATATTTTATTTATAATTTTTAGACATTAAATAATTTAATTTATTTATGACACAATGATGATGCAGTTATTACCTTATTAGTGAAATATTAAAATAATTGATATTATAAATACCCAAATAAATAAAATTTGAAACTTTTAATGAATTCCACGAATTTAATAGGATAATATGACATGTAATAGTTGATTAAATGAATTAGGTTCGATGTAATAATGCTGTTATAAATTTATCAAAAACAAAATACCCAATAGTGTAAAAATTGACATATAAGAGTTTTTAAAACAAATATTATATTATTAATTGATATTTAATTCCTAAAAATCAAAGGATTGGAAAAAGAACATATATCATGATTTTTGTATCATTAATGGACCAATTTGGAGTCACTTGGATCTATATAGTATGTTTATTAACTATATAATATAAAAATATAATGTGACATGGTAAGTGTCAAACTAATTAAATAAGAGTTAAAACTAAAAGATAAGGTTAATATAATGACCCAAACCTGGCTAAAATATATTGGTTGAAAGGAAATAGTCTCATCCCAGCATTATACAGTGAATAATCCTCTTTGGAACCATTAGAAACTGAATATGAAATAATTATAAAATAATACTTTAAGTTTTACCTAAAGAGCCCCTCCTCCCCCTTATAAAAGAACACCACTTCTAAACAATTCTTGACACCTTAAAAGCCTTTTGGTTCGGCCAAACCCTGACCAAATATTCTCCCAGCTTCCCTCAATTCAACCTATATTCCTTAGTTTGACCATAAATCCAACCCAAGGATCCCTTTTGATCAAATCAAAAGGAAGAACCCGAAGAAGAGGTAACGTCTTCACCACCCTCTTTAAAGATCCTTTCTTCTTCAACTTCTTCTTTTATTGTTATTTCCATTATAAAATAATAACTATAGAATCTTATATATTCTGTGATGTTATAATAAATATGGAACAAAAAGAATACATTATTCTATTTATCCCTTGAATGACATGTCACCATACGTGCGTACGTACGACCTACCGTCTCCACGTTGTGATGTAATTGTTATTCAATATATTATTATTTAGATTGGTATAATAATGATGTATAATTCATGTCAATAATAAATATAACATTATAATGAATATGTCTATATGATATTCTATCCAATTATATATTATTATAATATCAAAAAAATGATATTGTCGCTCGTGCGAACGTACGGACTACCGTCTTCACGAAGGCGATGCGATACAATCCCCATTGTATCCATTCAAGAATATTTCTCATTTGATGGTTAAAAATAATTTTTAAAAAATAATATTATTCTGGATATGAATATGATACAATATATCCATAAAAAACATGACTTATTTAACAAAACATCTAAAAGAAAATGAGTAAGTTAACACTCGAAATGACGATAATACTAAGATTTTATTAACAAAGAAATGTTAGAAGATCATATATGATATCATATTAATATTTATGATTCTTCTATAATTTAATAACAATTATTTCACCAATATACAGGAGGTTAACCTACCATCATCCAAGGAAAAGTAAAAGTGAAGGGTTTATTTCACAATCTCTTCATTATCCGAGGTTGTTTATACATAATTATCTACTGGGACCTATTTATCATCCACATCCATGTTTTTTAAAAATGTATTTCAAAACATTCTTAATATTTTACAGAATATGGGTTAAAGTCATTTATAACCTTTTTTGACTTTTTATAAGAAGTTTATAAAGGAATCTTTCAGTCGTTTTCCAAACAAGGTCCTTTTTAACCTTTTCGACATAATTAAGGTAATAATGTCTTTTTTTAACTTATATGGCGGGTGTGGCTATTTTCCGCCATTATAAAATCGTCGAAGCTTCCCTTACAAGCTTATAAGAATATTTTAAAATTAAATGTTTTCTTTTTTAATTATGTGACTTTTAAACGATTTCAAAAAGGAGATATTTCTCTCAAATAGTTTTGATATCATCTATGTCAACATCCTTTGATGGATTTTAATCTTATTTGAAGTTGATTTATAATGATACAAAACATCCATATTATATTGAAATTTTTGTGATATGTTTGATTGTGGATGTGTTATTTTTATAACATCCATGTTTTATGGAGAAATTATTAACATTTCACATGCTAGTTTTAATACTGATGTTTATGTAATGTTAAAACTTTTTCATATGAGGAATACGTTGGACTTAATAATTGACGGGTGGTGCCCACTATATCTCCTCGATGCATCGGTAGGTCTCATGAGACAAACTAGTGTCTTGACACGAGGACTTGAAAAAATTTAATTTTTTGTTTTGGCACGAGGCCTTGGCTACGTGGTTATGATAGTTTGGCATTATGCATTCCATCATTATGAAAGTGGTTATTGATATTATATGTGATTGTTCGATTAGTGTAATATCCATGTGAATAAGTAATTGGTATTATTTCATTTTATCATTTCCATATTATGCTGAAGTTCATGTTTAAAAGGCTTTTGTTTTAGTTATAAATTTATTTAAATGTTTATGCTTATTTATTAAAGTTTTATCTATATTGTTATCCTTACTGGGCATCTGATCTCACCACTTTCTATGTTTTATTTTTTTCCCAGGATGTGAATAAGTAATTTATGAATGACCTATAGGGATAGCATGTAGGGATATGAGTGTGGACTATGGAAACTATGTTTTTGTAGTTTTCATTTTTATGATGTAATGTAAGACTTATGAATATATATATATATATATAGTGTTTCCAAGGCTACTAAACTAATCGGTCTTTATAGATTTGATCTTTCTTGTGATAATTGCAATGTTATGTAATAATTCACCGACTCTGGGTAACTAGGGTCGGGGTGTAACAATATGAATGATAAAATTATATAAATTTCAAAATATGGTTAATAATTTTCTAATATATAGTTTATATACCATTTAACAATAATATTTTAATTATATATCATTGTTTAGTGAAACTCAGTATCACGTATAACACAAGATATGGAGGAAGGTCACTCTTGCATATTAAGCAAGCCATGTTAGTGTTGCATGTAGTGTAATTTTCTTTTGGTGTTACAAATAATATAATCACAAAATAGTTCATTTATACATTTACGTAAATCTATACTCAGTGTTGCGGGAAATGATTTCTATCAGGGGATATTGAATTTTTGTGAAAATCTAGGCAGGAGTTGTGTGCATGTACTACATGATAATACATTTTGTGTGTAGCGAAAGCTGACAATGGTTTTGCATACATCACAAAACAACAAACAAATTAAAAATAATATATCTCATAAAAGCATGAGGTGATACATGACCCAGGGTGTACCATTATGAGAGATAAAAAAACACCATATCATTAAGTGTGAGGTTATCATTTAATATTAAATACTTACTTACGACTAATGGGTGTAGTGTTCTTCACTGAATTGATAATAGTAGTTAATATTATATGATATATTATGACTGATATAGAAATAATTATCAGTAATTTATTAATATAGGTTTTACTATGGTTGAGAAAAGATTGGTTATTTCTTAATGACCCAACACTTATGTATATGATTTCATACATATGACTACATTTGTTTTGTAATACACTCTATATATATAAACATGTGTTAAGGATAATTTGGTGGTGTCCAAAAATGTTTTATTCTAAATGTATGAAATGTATTCTCGATGCATATGCATGCTTCTAGATCAGAGATGATGGAAATAGAAATTTACTAACAATAATTCCATGTTGAATTCCAAAATGGAACTGGTGATTTTGGCTCTATAATTACATAAATGGATAGATATATCTTGTTTTGTTAACTTTTACTGGAAATACACTGTCTTGTTTTTTTGAATGTAAATTTTATTTTGATTCACCCATCGAACAATACCACACCTCATTCATTTTTTGAATTGGTTTTCATGAATATATAAAAATATATAATCCAAGAGGTAAAACATTAACAATATCTATACTATTGAATAATACAAAATATAAAAAATTTGAATATAAAATCACACATATAAGACATATAATTTCTATGGGTGAGGATGTCCTAAAAACATCCTTTCCCATATATTTCCAAATATGTACTTCATGATATGAATCCCTAATGTTCTATAAACCTCTGACACCTCACATTCAAAAAAATATATATATTCTATTATACTGACTCAATCCTGAAAACATGGCATGTGTATATTTATATTATGAAAACATTTATAGTTTTTCATTATATTGGAGAATTGTTGTTACCATTTAATGTTACAAATACTCAAAGAGAATTATCACATTCGTTTTACACAAAAGAACAATAACCATATGATAATATATTTTCTAATATTTTTTTAATTTAGTGTATAAAATTTAATTGGTTATTTGAAAACAAATATAATATTATCTCATTTATACTAGAAAAAACTAATAAATAATAAATTTTCATCTCTTAATTGATAATAATAATTCTACTAAAGAAAGGAAATAATTGTTATGTATTTATTAAAGTCCCAGAAATTCCATGTAATTTTTTTATTTATATGGGACTTTTATGTCTTCACAAAAAATTAAAGGCGCGTGATTATGAGGCCCACTGTGCCTGGAATGAATTTGTGAACATTTTTTTGGTACGTTCTGTAAACATGCGAGAGGGTTTTTGTAACTTCTGAACTGTTTCTATGAATTTAAATCTAAGGGCACCGTTGAACTCGAACTGCCAATATTCTCTAAAGGAGACTTTCACCTCGACCACAGTAGGTCGAGGGTTGAATATTGTTTTTTAGTTTTTCAGGGATGAAGAAAAATAATATAATTAACATTTTATTTTTCTTTTGAAACCCCTCTGTTTGGGTTATGGGGGTGGGGACCACCTAAACTAGAAAACCCCCATTTTGAATTCTAGTTATGGGGACCAACCAAACCCCACATTAATGTGCGGAATTCCCTGGGAATCCTCCCGTTAAATTGTGTCGATTCAATATAATTAAATGTTCCCATTAATGTTGACATCACAATAAAATTAATTGTGCCATTTAATTGTGCGAACTTTAATTGTGACAAAGAAAATTAAATTTATATAGCTATTTTAATTTTTTGGCTCCACATTTCCTAGGGGAAATCATTGGAAAAAGGGAGGCTTGGGGAGAAAATTGGTGAAACACCTTTTCTAACGAAGAACTCCCTCTCCAAAGAAGAACATACTTTGGAATCAAGAACGAGGATGACGCACGAGCATTAATTTAGATGTGTGTTGTGGAAGAAACATTCATTGGCACCCTCATCGCCTTCACCGACTTCTTATCGTGACACCTCTAATGAAAAATCGATGTAGGGATTATTTTTTGATAATATCTTTCCCCGTTCTTAACATTCATCTTTATTAATGAATATTTATATTCTTATTGATTCCAGAACAATTAAGGCGGTTGCTACCATTCTATCGCAGATGGTGTGGGCCGAAGAAACACAGCCCGACCTCGAAAGCAACCTTTGTGGGTTTTTGATGGTCTTGAATCTAAGGAGACATACCGAGGCAAGTGCGGGAGTCTATGGAACGAATAGCGGGCCACCAGGGCAAGTCGGGTGGCCTGAGGAACATCACTGGAAAGGCTTGGGAGCGGTGGCCGACACCCTGACCGACTGCGGCGACGGCGATAGCAGGACGACGCAATTTCGAGAAGGGACATGGCCCGTGGGCCTTGGAAGAGGAAGGGCGGAGGCCGGCACACGGTTGGCCACATGAATGGGAGGCGATAGCACGCGTCCGTGCCATCGGGTGTGTAGGAGCCGTGACAGTGTGCCGCGTCAGCTAGGGGAGGGTGGCCGACTCGCTGCTGGTTGCCGACAGTGCGTCGGTGCGCAACCATTCTGTGGAGGAGGGATGGCCTTCTAACCGACCAGTGTGGGCAGCACCGTGGGTGGCACGGTGGGCCGCCCATCTCAGGTCGTCCTGTTGGCCCCCTAGTGGGTCAGGCCATGCCGGTGGGCTAGGACTGACTCATCAGGCTGGGTGGATCCGACCCGGTCAGACCGGATTCAGAAAAACATCAACTCTTTTCGTACTTTCATCCATAACATGAGCTATGGTCGTTCATTCAATGAAAATTATGTGGCGGCAGAAACCTTGGATCGATACGGTCCTTTTAGTATAAACGACATGAGTTTTCGATAATGTTTTGGTACTGCCGTGTTGGATCGAACAAAAATCCAAACAGGCCCCTCAGACTAAAAGGCCAATAACATACAGACGAGGAGTATGATTGATGCACCGTCTATTGAGTTGAGACCCCAATCTTGTGGCTTCCCATTGGTATACTTCTTCGTGGGACTTCGTAGAAGTTAGAGTATCGACCTGTTGATTGAGGATCAGACCCTCCCGGAATTAAGCGAGCTTAGTGTGATAACCATGTGGATGGCTGTAACATGATAAAGGGATCCTATGTGAGTCTGTGATTTGGGATCCTATGTGGGTCAATGTTTGAGAGTCCCACTTGGACCACTCAAAATAATCAACATGGGACTAGTTGAGGATCCTATGTGGGTGTTCTCTACTAGAATCCTATGGGGGTCTGATGATTTAGGATCCTACGTTGGTCAGCCTCTTAATAGAGTAAGAATATTCAGTAGTTACATATAATCATTCATACATCTGTACTTAAGTTATAGCTGATGTTAGATGAGTCTTTACCTGTGTGGTAATCACCAGTGTGGTTCACCTTTGTGATGCATACCTTCATGGTGATACCTTTGTAGTATTCTTCTGTGTGGTGTTACCTTTGTGGTACTCACCATCATAGTGATACCTTTATGGTATTATTTTGTGTGGCATTATCTTTTTGGTACTTACCTTTGATGTATTGTTTCTTTCATGGGACAGTTGAGAGTGGGGCTTTGAAGTAGGGCCTTGTGTTTCCACCTGATTGAGATGTGTTTACTCAAAAACTTATGTATAAGTATTGGCATATACCTAAGAAAGGTTGTTAGTTGTTTTCATGCTTTTTGGTTAATCATTTTTGGATTTTTTTAGACCTTCGAGGGTCTCTAGGTCCCTACTGAGTATTTTTATACTACCCCTGCACAGGCTACACCCACACCTTGTTGTGTTTGGTGAAGACGAAAAACAACATTGATTGATTCTGAGGGTACTAGGTCTTTAGGTAGCTAAGTGGTTGATATTATAAAAGGCGTAATGCAATGATGACCTCTTGAGAGCATTATATACCCTTTAGGTAGGATCCTCAGCGGATGTTCACAGGTGATGTTCCATTTTACTTGTACATCCCAATTTTCATGTAATTTCTAGATGAGCTTGTATTCAGGCCGTTTTTATTTTTGTACACAACTTGTTTAATATATAGATTTACTTTGTTCATTTATCATGCTTTTTTCTTAGTTATGTGAGTTTACAGGTTATAAAGGGAATGCCTTCCCAATGTTAGGGAATACGCCTTTTGGTGCTATTCGCCAGCCCCCGACCTATAGAAGGCTGGC
Source organism: Viscum album (assembly GCA_963277665.1). Taxonomy (NCBI): domain Eukaryota; kingdom Viridiplantae; phylum Streptophyta; class Magnoliopsida; order Santalales; family Viscaceae; genus Viscum; species Viscum album. Next base: position 1,701,387,125 of record OY728121.1, on the reverse strand, counting down.
TTGGGGTAGTCATGATATGGGCCCTGGGGGATGGGTCATGAAAAATTGGTATCAGAAGAGTAATTTCTATCATATAACATTGGACTTTGACCTTTTAATTACAATAGTGTTATGTTTCATTAGTGTGGTTATCAGTTTATGGAAACCAGTGTTGGTGCGGCAGCTGACGTATCCATACACCAGGACCCTGACTTCTGATTTCTGACTCAGTTCACAAAAACACTTATTGGATGTGTGTTTTAAAAAGTTTTCATTATGATATCTTTGATTCAGCACACCAGGTATATCTTATTGACTGTGGTTCACCTGTTTCTTTTCAATATTCCTCCATGAAGACAACCATATAGGGTTCCAGGTATAGTACGCGATGATAGCCCACCAAGTGATGAGGCCTCGGTGCAGGGCCCATTATCAGTAGAGGCACCAACAGTACCATTACCCATTGGGCCACCGATGCCACCCGCCACCACAATAGAGAGTGCATGCTGCTTGAGTGCATTACATGAGTTCTAGTTATAGAGGCCACCCAGGTTCAGGGGTGAGACGGAACCACATGCTCCCGAGGATTTCATGGAGGCCATGGTGAGAGTCTTCTGACTCATAGGGGCACCATCTAATCTCATGTTGATCCTTGCCAGCAATCTTCTATAGGAAAAAACAGGAAGATGGTGAAGCTTGATGCTCCACATTCATGATGTGGTGACAAATATCTGGGAAGACATTGAGAGAATGTATCATCCAGAGTTTTTCCCTGCAACCCTTCGCATAGTGCGCATTCTAGAGCTTCTTCATCTGTAGCATGGTGGAATGAATATGGCATAGTACTCAACGAGGTTCACTAACCTCTCACTCTAATCCACTGATATGGTGTGAGATCCATTAATCAGGGCTCGGACCATCGAGTAGGGACTCAGGTGGGAGATCATGTGTTCAATGATTTCTCTTGGCAACCTGACACAGGTGGGGGTGTTAGAGCGATCCCTATTAGTGGGGAGTTTTCTTACTGATCAGTCACCAGCAGCAAGACCAACAACTGGGCGTCACGTATCGTAGTCTTCTGCAGCTGGTAGTAAAAAGACATCACAGAGGTCTAAGAGGACCAGACGTATATGTGGATGATTGTAGGATTCAGGGTCGGTTGTGCAAGGCTCCCGAGAGAGAGAGACAGTCATGAGAGGATCAGGCAGTGTTACACATGCAGCGGGTAGGGTCACATGGCTTGAGACTACCTGACCCACCGTACGGATGATCAGTAGATGGTCGACGGACTGCCCAGGTAGAGACAGAGGTTTCACCAAGGAGGACTGTAGGGAGCAGGAGAACATGGCAGAGTAGCTGGCCATGCAGTTGGCGGTGGGCGACGATTCGAGATGTTACTGCCACCACCAATAGGTGGTCCACCCCGACAATAGGGAGCTAGTTGATATTGGAATCTCAACTACATGAAGCTGAGTCTTATAATCACAACACTCCGGAGATGATATGAGGTAGGATATGTGTCTACTCCACCTTAGATACAGTACTTATAGACACAAGTTCCATTTATTCTTTTATTACCACTGCCCTCGTTCGGACCTCAGAGATTCTGATGGAGCAGTTGGCTCATTCCTTAATGATATAGACTCCTACATGTGAGGATTTGACGATTACCCACTAGTGATGGTCGTGTGATCTTACTATAAGAGGCGAGAGCTTCGGCTTGGATCCCCTAGTAGCAGTGTCGATTCCATACAAAGTCATCCTATGTATGGATCAGTTATATATAGTCCATGCTCATATTGACTGTATTAGGTGAAACGTGCGGTGTATAAGAGATAATGGTACTAGACTTACCTTCACGAGTGAAAAGGGAGCCATTGTAACACGGGATGGACTTACCTAGAGGAGAGTGCAACCGATCACTCATCAATTGCTAGCCTTTCTATAATGCCTCTACCCAAGAAACCAAGAGTCGTTGCATTAATTTAATACATTGGCATTATTATAAGGAATCAAGTCCCTAATGACTGATCAGTTTAGCAGTCTTGGAAAATAGATTACAAACATGGACGTTACATTACACTTTCTATCATACAACACAAAAAAAATCCTCTGAGAATTCCATTACTCCCTTAGCTTATCCCTGAATCTCAAACATAAAACACTTCTTGGGATCCTGGGAAAATAAAACATTAGAAAGGGGTGAGCTCAGATGCTTATTAAGGGTAAATAATTTAGCATAAGCTATAAAACATTAAGGCAACATGTGTAACAAAAACAACATCCTTTTTAAAAATAATATTGAACATAATATGTCAACAATAAATCAAACATCACCATCTAAACAAGAACATGTATATTCTACTTGTCCATTAATCACATGTAATAAATAATTTCATAATGAGGGAATGCCTAATGCTGGATTTCATTACCACATAGTAAATGCCTTGTGCCAAGACTACAAATAAATTTTTTGACAATGCCTTGTTCCAAGAAACTAGTTTGTCTCATGATATCTACCAATTCATCAAGGATCTATATCGGGATCCACCTGTCACTTACTATGTCCAAGGCATTCCCCATATGAAAAGCTGAAACATAACATTAATATTCATATTAAAACTAGCATACGAAATGTCAATACATTAACCTTAAACCATGAATGGTATAAAAATAAAACATCAACAATCAATCATATCATAAATAATTCAATACAATATGGAAGATTTTATTATAATAAACCAACATCAATGAAGTTTAAAATCCATTAAAGGATGTTGAAATAGATTAAAATGATCAGTAAAATGCTTTGAGAGAAATACCCCTTTTCAGGAAATCATATAAAATTATCACAATTTATAAAGGTATTTGTTTAAAAGGGACTTTTGAATCAAAGTTTCACATACCACTTTGATACCTTTTAAAATAATTATCATCTCAAAACATTCATTTCCATATAAATAACTCCTTAAAATCATTATGAAAACATGGATATTAATGAAACAGGATTAGAAGGATAAATCATCAAATCATTTAAAATGATGATCTAGTTAAATAGAAACTCCCATAAAACCTTAAAATAGTCCTTTAGAAATCATTTTTATAAAATATGGGTATCTATGATACATTTTTTCCAGAAAATACATACACGTAAATAACCTCGGATAATAATGAGATTGAGGTAATAACCCTTACCTCATTGTAATCAATAGAGTCGTATGAACCACAGTCCATAACCACCAAATGAATCATATAATATCATTAATATAAGGAAAATCATGATAATATATGTCAAATAGCAGTACACAATACACCACATGCAATAAATATGTGGTGAACAATGGAAATATCATGGAATTAAAAGTGAGATAAGAAACCCCTTACCTTGCACTTTCCTTTGGTCGAGGGTAAGATTAAGCTCTTGTATAATGACCATTGTATCTTATTATATTATACCAGGACCATATACATATTTATTATATCTTACATTATTCATTTTTGACATTATAGTTACCATTTAATAATCATTTTCATGTTAAATTAACATTTTGGGTAACAACCACTTTTTTATCGTACGTATTTTAACTTGTCATACTTGACCGTATCATTTAGGTCATGATTTAAATACTTACAAATTATAAAACATGATTCATATATCATATATGTTTTGAATATAATTTTTTATAATATATAGATATATGAAATGTAAAACACCGTTAATGGAGATGGTAGGTCATACGTATGTATAAACACTGTTTCTTTTTTCATATCGTATTGAATGGAAGTAAGTGAAAAAAATATGTGTAAGTACATAAATACATATAAATATAAATATATATATCTCCAGTAGCATTATGATGACATATATTACAGGCTTATTATTAATATATATTTTTATAATCGTCGATGAATGGTGAACAGGGAAATGAATCTCATCGCGTCGTGGAGACAGTAATCTGTACGTATGCACGAGTGACAATATCATTTCCTTAAAGGATTGTAATTGGATGGTATATTAATTTTACAGAGAAATTATCATTTTATTTTCATTATTTTTTTTATATATTTCTCATCATTATATCCATCCAAATAACATAGTGTTGAATAACAAATTACACCACGACGTGGAGACTGTAAGCCATACGTACACACACAGGGTGACATTATCATTCATAAGATGGATAGAATAATGAATATAGTTGTTCCATATTTATAATAACACTATAGTATATATATGATACTGGAGTTATTATTTTAGAATGGAAACAAAAAATAAAGAGTAATTGTAAGAATAAGAGAACTTGAAAGAGGGTGGTGAAATCATTACCTCTTCTTCGGGTTCTTCCTTTTGATTTGATAAAAAGGGCTCCTAAGGTTGAATTTATGACCAAAGGAAGGCCTATAGGATAAAGTTAGGAAAGTTGGGAGGATATTTGAGAGAAGGGGATGTTCCCTTTTATAAGAGGGGTGAGGGGAACCTTATGAATAACTTAAAATATTATTTTATAACAAATTCATTACCAGTTTCTAATGGTTCCATATGAATTATTTAAAGGCTGAGGTAGGGATGGGTCTAAAACCCCTCAACCAATAGGTTTTAGATAGGTTTAGGTCACAATATTAAAATTTACTTTTATATTTAACTCTTAGTTAAATAGTTTGACATTTACCACGTCTCTTTTTATTTTTACATTATATGGTTAATAAACTTACTATAAACTGAAAATCGCACCCCAATTTTTACCATAATATCATATATATTATTATATAAGTCTTTTGGCTGAACCATATATTTTTAGGACTATTATAGAAATTAATAATATAATATTTGTTTTAAAAAAAATTATGTCAATTTTGACACTATTTGGTATTTGTTTTTTTAATCATAACTGCATTATTACTTCGAAATAATTGATCTAACAAACCCTAAAATATCATATTAACTGAGAAAATTAGTATAATTTATAAAAATTCTCAGATTAAATTTATTTGGATATTTATAATGTCAATTATTTTAATCATTCATTAATACAGTAATTACTACAACATTATTGTGTCAAAAATAAAATTATTTATTTAATGTCTAAAAATTATAAATAAAATACCATTATGTAGAAAATCTTTTTATATTTATAATTAATATTTATAGTCTAACATATTTTATGTATAACCCTATATTAAAACGGTTTATTTATTATGCTTTTATTTTAACTCTTTTAACTCTACTTTGAATTAATTAATAATAAATGCAGTAATCTAATCCAATTGGACCTAAGGGGTCATATTTTATTCCTAAGATTGTTTTTGGCTGAATTACACTTATCAAATAGAATTATTACATGTGTTAGGGTAAGAATAATATAATTTTTACCCTTAATTACTATATTTACTTTTAATCGTGGTAAATAAAAGAAAGAAGATACTATTCAACAAAAAAATTATTTTATCATATTAAACCACATATTTATTAATAATATCAACTGTGTCTCTCTGATTTTTGGAATTCCACTCACAAAAGTGGTAAAATTGTGTTTTATTCGAATTTAAAAATTCTTCTAGGAGGTCGGTAAAAGACGGTAAAAAGTTCAATGAAATTTTATATATCTAATGTTATTACAAAATGAATCCAATGAATTACTTTGAACTTATATAGGTATTATGTATCTATTTTGACCCAAAATAAATTTTTATAAAATAAATATTTATTTAAATAAAAAGTCGATTTTAAACAATAACTTAGTGTTTTTCACTGTTCATCAAAAATTGAACGTTTTCATAAAAATAGCAAAAATTCACCCTGAGAAAATTTAGTTATTCCGAATTCAAAAATGAAGTCTATTTTACCAAATTCAAAACATAGAAGTTTCAGTTTTTAATTTAAAATTAATTCCCGTTGTTAAAACAAAAAAGGCGTATTTTTATGAAACAACAACTATCAAAATATTGACACTTATTTATCTCCAATTTCAAAGTGAAATTACATACAATGACCAGAATTGGATTAAATGGTAAAAATATAATCTATTAATACTTCCAAACAATTGAAATTTATAATTTAACATTATTAATTGTTTTGATAAAAAAAGTTTTTTTAATTTAAAATATAGTATTTTTCTCTATTAACCCAAATATTAAAGTTATCAGAAAAACACGAAAAATTTATTGAAACTAAATTCTTATGCCCTGATTCTAAAGAAAATGTTTATTTTTTCAAATTGAATATATAAAAGTTTCAAATATTGGATTTAAAATGGGTTCACCGTTAAATGGTGGTAAAACGGTATTTTTTGAAAAATACTTCTTTTATCTGAAAATAATGAATTAGTTCTTACATTATTTCTATGAAAATAATAATATGGATTCTAAAATTATAAATATTATATATAGGTCAAAATTCAGTGAATACTATTCATAGCCACTTTTTAACGACTAGATTGTTAAGTCGTGGTGTGCTAGAACTCGATGTTGCGTGTAGAGAATGTTATTGAATTACATGGAATAAATAACATAGTATGAAATCATGGGGTGTTACATTCTTACCTCATTCAATAAATTGCATACTGGCAATTTGAAATTGTTCTTAGAAAATAAAAGGTCTAAAATAGAAAATACCTTTGTGGGAAAACCTACTTCGGAAATTGGGTTAATCAAATTTTGTCTTAAAAAGATGAAAAGGGAAATGAAATGATCACCACAAAATTATAATCTAGATTAAGGGAACATTGGTGGAAATTAAGGACATATAATTAGAGGGAAAACGTAAATATTTATAGGGAGTGATTGAGGTCATCTATCACAAACAATTATAGAATTGAGGGCCTCAAAGCCATAAATCTATTATGATATAAAATATCATCAGTTCAACAAATCTTTAGGTATTATGACAACACATTTTTAGTTTTAATATCCCTTACCTAATGTTTCCGAATTTATTTATACATAGAATAAGAGAAGAAATATATATATATTTATATACTTGAAAAGTAGAGTACCGTTTTTTAACTAATTTCTAAAAAAATACTCTTTCACTCAAAACGATAATAGATCTTAAAAAATATTTCATTTATCCTATTGGTATAGGGTTCCAAAAAAATTTATTTATAATTCATCTACCAAAACTTTTAAATAAACTACATTATTCAATCCAGTACATCACGTGGGCCAGTGGTAGGTGATAAACCCTTGTCGCCCTTATGTTGTGGGTTCAAGTCTCGCGGCCTTGCCAGATGTTACATGTTTCTGCAAAACCTCCGAGTTTCCCTTTTATGGAAATCCCAAAATAATCTCAAACTAGATATATCCAAAATAAATCTGTCCAAACTCACAGTCCAAAATTTATAAGGATGGTAACCACAATTAAAATCCATTTTTCCACGTAATTACATGTGAGAACCTTCATCATGTATCCTTTTAAAACACTACAACATCCTAAATTAACATAAAATAATATTGATTACATTCATTCACCCTTATTCCTTAGAGAATATTGGATATACTCCTTCAATGAAAAAATGTTGTAAACTGCAACAATGAAGGAATATACAAATCATTAATCAGTTTCAATGTAGTCTAGAATATCCAATATAAATTATCCAAATCAATCAAGTGTTATTCCAAAACCACTAACTCGGTATCAGAACCATATTATGGTTTATGTTTCTCTCAATCATATATTTTCCAAAAATTTAACTTGCTATTGAGTCACTTTTCATGGTTCCAAAAAATCTCAAGTCCTTAATGAAATAGTACTGCAGTACAATCCTTATTTATCTTCATAATTCATATAACCAGTATATTGTTGATATAACACTCAAATGAAATAATTATATAATAAAAACACATGAACACTAGTCATTCCTCTTCATCTGAGCTAGTATCATAACATGATTATTACCCAATAGAATAATTTTTGTATACTTTGATGAATGGGTCATCGATTCACATAGTGTCTCAACGCCTTAAAGATGAAGCATTTTAAATTTGAAACATTTTTCTTACCCTTGAAATGACGTACTTGGTGTCCTTTTTCTCTACACATATAACAAACTCCAATTCCCTTCAACCATTTACCAAGTCGATTATTTCCATATTTATCACATATGTGAACATCCTTCTTTCCCCTCTTCCCTTTATCCATCTTTCTCTCTTCTATCTTTTTATTCACTTTCTTCCATTCATAGCTATAGGCCTCATAAAATTATTGAATTATCTTATTAACACATGATACTATTTTTTCATATGTTGAGAATACATGGGAGACTATTTCCCTTATAAATGTTGGATTAACATAGAGAAAGATATGACCCTTCTTACTCTTTGGATCATACGTATTGCTGGAGTTCACATTCCTTCTATCGGGAGCCATTTCTATACAATGGCATACACTAGGCCAATTTATGAATTGCAATGAATAATTTCAAACTTCTAAAATACTTATCCTAAATTGAAAAGTTTATGGATATAATCCACAATAATAAAAATATTTTCGTTGAGGATGTATATACTCGTATATCCTTCATAATAATTTGTAAAGAAAATGAGAATTATCCTAAGCATATCCCCCAGAAGTGTCATAACCAGGAGTGAAGTAAGGCCCATTGTCATGCACTAGTTCCCATTCGAATCTAGCTCAAAGTGGAGTTTTTGAGTTTTTCCCATATGTAAATTTGTAACAGAGCTGTATCTACCTGCTCGTATCCAGAGAGGGATGTATTTTCTTTGAAAGCTCACAAAATCTCTACATTACAAAATTTATAGGAAGTCCTTCTATAGTAATCCTCAATGTCTATCTTGCATTAATGATCCCTAATTAGAGTTTATCAAAATATAGTTTCCTGGGTTATTGCTAAATGTCCACTGATACCAACTGTAAAGCCCCAACCCTAGTTACCCAGATTTGGTGCATTATATTAATACATTATCACGATTACTAGGATTCACATCCCAAATGACCGATCAGTTTAGTAGTCTTGGAAAATAGATCACATACATGGACGTTACATTACAATTTATAACCTACAAAAATATCCATTGAAAATTCCATTACTCCCTTATCTTATCCCTGAATCTTAAACATAAAACACTTCTTGGGATCCTAGGAAAATAATACATAAGATATGGGTGAGATTAGATGCTTAGTAAGGTCAAATAATTTAGAGAAAGCTATAAATGTTTAAGGGAACTTGTGTAATAAAAACAACAGCCTTTTTAAACATAATCTTGAACATGATATGGAAAAAATAAATCAAACATCACCATATAAACAAGAACATGGATATATTTTTAGTGCAATAATCACATGTAATAACTTATTTCATAATGAGGGAATGCCTAACTCTAGATATCATTACGACATTGTCAAGGCCTTGTGCCCAGATTACAAATAAAAGTTGTGTCATGGACTTGTGCAATGACACTAGTTTTTCTCATGAGACCTACCGATTCATCAAGGAGCTATAGTGGGCTCCACCTGCCACTTACTAAGTCCAATTCATTCCTCATATGAAATGTTTAAACATAACATAAACATTCATATTAAAACTAGCATACAAAATGTCAATACATTAACCATAAACCAACAATGGTATAAAAATTGAATATCCATAGTTAAACATATCATAACTCATTCAATACCATATGGAAGATTGTATTATAATAAATCAACTTCAGACAAGTTTAAAATCTATTAAAAGATATTGACATAGATGAAAGTGATCAGTAAAATGATTTGAGAGAAACACCCCATTTTCATGAAATCGTTTAAAATTATCACAATTTATAAAGGTATTCATTTAAAATGGATTTTGAATCAAATTTTACCTTACCACTTTGAAACTTTTTAAAATAATTTTCATTTCAAAACATTCATGTCCATTTAAATAAATCCTTATAATTATTATGAAAACATGGACATTAATTAAAAATATCTATAAAGATAAATATTTAAAACATTTAAATTTATGATCTAGTAAAATAGACCCTCCCATAATACCATAAAATATTCCTTTTGAATCATTTTACAAAATATGGGTATCTATGATAATTATGTCCCATAAAATAATTACACATAAATAACCTCATATAATAATGAGATTGAGGAAATAACCATTACCTTGTTGTAATCAATCGAGTCATATGAACAATTGTCAATAACCACAAAATGAATCACAGAATATCATGAATATAAATAGAATCATGATAATATATGTGGAATGGTACTACACAATACACCACATGAAATAAATAAGTGGTGAACAATGGAAATCTCACGGAATTAAAAGTGTGATAAGAATCCCATTTTCTTGCACTTTACTTTGGTCGATGGTAAGTTTAAACTTCATTATAATGTCTATTGTATATTATTAGATTATACCAAGACCATATTCATATTTTTTATATCTTAAATGATTCATTTATGACTTTATACTACCCATTTAATAATGACTGTCATGTTAAATGATCATTTTGGGTAATAATCGCTTTCTTTATCATACATATTTTAACTTGTTATTCATGACCATATCATTTAGGTAATGATTTAAATAATTCCATAATATAATCCTTGATTCATATATCATATATATTTAGAATATAAATATTTATTATAGATATATATATGAAATGGAAAACACTGTTTATGGAGACGGTAGGACGTACGTATGCATAAACGTTGTTTCTGTTTTCATATCATATTGAACAGAAGTAAGTGAATAAGATATATGTAAGTACAAAAATACCTATATATATATCCCCAGTATAATTATTATTTCATATATTACATAATTATTATTAATATATATTTTCATAATCGTCGATGAATGGTGAATGTGGAAATAAATCTCATCACGTCGTAGAGACGGTAATACGTACGTATGCACACATGACAATATCATTTACTTAATGGTGTAGAATTGGATGGTATATAAATTTTACAGATCCATTATCAGGTTATTTTAATTATTTATATACATATTACTCATCATTATATCCATCCAAATTAGATAGTGTTGGAAAACAAATTACACGACGGCTTGGAGACGACATATCGTACGTACACACGCATGGTGACGTTATCATTCATAAGATGGATAGAATAATGAATATAGTACTGCCATATTTATAATATAATCACAGTATATATAATATAGTGGATTTATTATTTTATAATAGAATCAATAATGAAAAAGTAAGTGGAATTATAAGAGAACTTCAAAGAGGGTGGTGAAATCATTACCTCTTCTTTGGGTTCTTCCTTTTTATTTGATAAAAAGGGCACCATAGGATGGCTTTAATACCAAAGTATGGCCTCTAGGATGGTTTTAGGATAGTTGGGAGTATATTTGTTGAGGGGTTGGCCGAGCCAAGTGGCTTTGGAGGGGTGAATTTGAGATAAGGGGAAGTTCCCTTTTATAAGAGGGGTGACGGGCACCATAGAAAAAACATAAAATATTATTTTATAATAAATTCATTTTTGGTTTCTAATTGCTAAAAAATGAATTCATTAAAGGATGAAGTGGGGATGGGTCTAACTCCACTCAACCAATAGGTTTTAGATTGGTTTAGGTCACCATATTAACCATATCATTTAGATTTAACTCTTCGTTAAATAGTATGACATTTTCCATGTCTCTTTGTATTTTTACATTATATGGTTAATAAACTTACAATAAAATTCCAATACAACCCCAATTGGCTAATTAATGTCATATATATTATTATATAAGTCTTTTTTATGAACCGTAGATTTTTAGGAAAATTATATCAATTACTAATATAATATTTGTTTTAAAAACTATTTTATGTCAATTTTGACACTATTTGGTAATTGTTTTCTTAAATCATAACAACATGGTTACATCAAACAAAATTGGTCTATCCAACCCTAACATGTCATATTAACCTATAAATATATTATAATTTATAAAAAATCTCAATTTACATTTATTTTGATATTTATAATGTCAATTATTTTAATCTTTCATTAATATAGTAATTACTACATCATTATTGTGTGAATACATATAATTAATTATTTAATGTCTAAAAATTATATATAAAATACCATTATGTATAAAATCTTTTTATCTTTATAATGAATATTTATAGTCGAATTTATCTTATGTATAATCCAATATTAAAAATATTTTATTTATTAAACATTGATTTTAACTCTTTTAACTCTTCTTTGAATTAAATAATAATAAATGTTCTAATCAAATCCATGTTGACGTAAAGGATCATATTTTATTCCTAAGTTTGTTTTGGGTTTAATAACATTTATCCAATAGAATTAGGAATGTGTTAGGGTATGAATAAAATCATTTGTATAATTAATTACCCTATTTACCTTTAACTGTGGTAAATAAAAGTAAAAAGTTACTATTCATCCAGAAAAATTATTTATCCTATTGAACCACATTTCTCATACTGATATCAACCGTGTCTCTCAGATATTTGAAATTACATGCACAAAAGCGGTAAAATTATGTTTTATGTGAATTTGAAAATTTTCCTATGAGTTAGGTAAAAGACGGTAAAAAGTTCAATAAAATTTTATATATCTAATATAATTACAAAATGACTCCAATGAATTAAATTGAACATATATAGGTATTATGTATCTATTTGAACCAACATAATGTTAAATAAAATAAATAATTATTTAAATAAAAAGTCAGTTTTAAACAATAACTCGGCATTTTTCACTATTCATCAAAAATTGATTGTTTTCAGGAAAATACCAAACATTCACACTAATATAATTTTGATATTCCGAAATCAATAATGAATTATATTTTAGAAAATTAAAATAATAGAAGTTACATTTATTAATTTAAAATTAATTCCCGTTGTCAAAACCAAAAGGTGTATTTTTAAGAAACAATAACTATCAAAAGATTGACACTTGTTTATGTCCAATTTCAAAGTGAAATTACATAAAATGACCAGCATTGGATTATATGGTAAAAATATAATCTATTTATACATGAAAACCATTAAAATTTATAAATTAACACTATAAATTATTTTGATTAAAAAAGTTGTTTTCAGTTATAATATAGTATTTTTCACTATTCACCCAAATATAAATGTTATCAGAAAAACACCAAAAATTTATTGAAACTAAATTATTATGTCTCGATTCTAAAGAAGAATTTTATATTGTCAAATTGAATATATAAATGTTTCAAATATTGGATTTAAAATGGGTTCACCATTAAAAGGCGGTAAAAGTGCATTTTTTGAAAAAAACTTCTTTTATATGAAAAAAATGAATTAGTTATTAAATTATGGTTAAGAAACTCATAATATAGATTCCAAATTTATAAGTATTATATATAATTAAAAATTCAGTTAATACTATTCATAACCTCTTTTGAACGGCTAGTTTGGTAAGTTGTGGTGCGCTTGAACTCGGTGTTGCATGAAGTGCAAGTTATTTAATTACTTTGAATAAATAACGTACTATGAAATCTTGTGGTGTTACACTTTCCCTAGGAGTGGTTGATGTGGAGTTTTTGAGTTATCCTATAGTGGTAGACCAGTACACAGATGTCTTCCCCGATGATGTTCCAGGTCAACCTCTACACAAAGAGGTAGAATTTTACATTGACATGTACACCGGGACGACACCGATATCTACACTAGTGTATCAGATGGCTCCCGTGGAGCTTCGTGAGCTCTGTGTTTAGCTAGAGTACTTACAAGAGAAGGTGTTCATCCATCCCAGTGTATCTCCTTGGGTAGCCCCGATTTTGTTTTCCACGAAAGAGGATGAGAGCTTGAGACTTTGTTTTGACTATCGGTGCCTGATTCAAGTGATCATGAAGAACAAGTACCCACTCCTGAGGATTGATGACCACTTTGATCAGATGAAGATATCAAAAAGGTTCTCAAAGATAGACATTAGATCATGCTATCACCAGCTCAGATTATGAAATGAGGATGTCCATAAGGCAGCATTCAGATGTCGGTATGACACTACATGTTCTTGGTTATGACATTTGGCATGACCAACACTCCATCAGTGTTCATGGGACTCCTGAATATGATCTTTCAGCCATACCTTGATCGATTTCTAGTAGTCTACTTAGATGAAATTATGATCTTCTCACCTACCATGGAGGAGCATGCCTATTATGTGCAGATGGTTCTGGACACACTTCCTGAGAACTTGATTTGTGGTAAGCTCTCAAAGTACAATTTCTGGATCCGAGAGGTTCACTTCATGGGACATGTAATCTCATAGGATAGAGTTGTAGTGGATCCAGCATAGATTGAGGTATTACATGCTTGGGAGCCACCCAGGAGTGTGACAAAGGTTTGTAGTGTCGAGTGTTTGGCCAGATTCTACTGGAGGTTTGCAACGGATTTCTCCAGTGTTGCAGAACCTTTATCAGTGTTGATGAAGAAGGGGCAACCCATCGTGTGGTCAGAGATATGTCATCAGAGTTTTCAAGAGCTGAGGTAGAGTCAGAATAGTGTCCCCAACATGATTCTTATGTATGGGGGAGTTGGGTACATAGTCTTATGTGATTCATCAGAGACTGGGCTTGGAAGTATCCTTATGCAGAAGCGAGCAGTTATCACATGTGGTTCACGAAAGCTGAGACAACATTAGCAAAACTGCGCTACCCATGACCTGGAGTTAGCATCATTGGTCTTCTTCTTAAAGATGTAGGGACATTACATGATAGGCGGACGTTTTACATTCTACTATGATCACAATATTCTCATGTCTATCTTCTCTCAAAATGACCTGAACATAAGACGTCAACATTAGCTTGAGTTCCTCTAGGACAATGACTTCAGATAGTCAATAATTCTAGAAAGGGGAACGTTGTAGCAGATGAGATCAGCCGGAGATCTGCAATACAAAGACTAAGTGAGGCGACAGAGCAGCTGGCATCTTTGAATCTATCCATTGTGGATCTAGATGGATTAGCCTTTCATCAGACTCTTATAGTCACTCCCCCGCTTCTACAATGATTCAGGGTGGGGTAGTGTGGGGACACCGACTGCGATGCTCAACGTGCTCATATATCCACAAGACATGCATTTCAAGGATTTTATGAAGGTGGGGAGCACATAATCATCTTTAGAGGACGTACAATGGTACAAGTGTCACTTTTGGGGGATTTTTGTGGATGTTACACACATCACCTCTAGCGGTACATCCAGAAGTAGAGAAGATGTACCAGGATCTCTGACGACAGCACTGGTGGCTGAGAATGAAGAAAGCAATAGTAGAGTATCTCTCTCTGTGCCTCACTTGTCTCCAAGTGAAGGTGGAGCATCAGGTAGCAGCATGCATAGTTCAACCTTTTGAGGTCCCATAGTGGAAGTGGGATGAAATATACTTGGACATCGTGACAGGACATCCACATACATCAATGGTTCAAGATATGATTTGGGTGATCATCGATTGACTCACCGTGTCGGCCCACATCCTACTGATCATAGAGCAGCATTGGGAAGAGAGTTTGGGATGCCTCTATGTGCAGGAGATTGTGTGGATACATGGATTACCCTCAATGATTTTCTTCGATTGTGATGCAAATTTCACTTCACATCGATTGAAGGGGTTGTTGCTGTATTTCAGGACACATCATGGCTTGTGCGCCGTCTTCCATCCCCAGATGGATGGCCAGACTTAGTGGACCATTGTGACCCTCTATGACATGTTGAGTTCTTGGTTTTTGGTATTTGGTCATAGCTAGGAGAATCACTTTCCCTTGGTGGAGTCTTAATAAAAAAATAGCTGTCAATCCACCATTGGGATGGCAGCTTTCGAGGCTCTGTATGGCCGATATTGCAGATCGCCTTTGTGCTGGACTGACCCAGGGGAGTCAGAAATTATGTGACCTAAGATGGTATAAAATACTATGGAGATGGTTCAGATCATCCAGGAGTGCATGAAGACTACACAGATCAGGCAGAAGTCTTATGATGACAGGAGATGGAGACCTATGGAGTTTGAGTTTGGTTACCAAATCATTCTTACAGATCTCACCTCGATGAGGTTTCAGAGATTTGGTCAGGGAAACAAGTTATATCTAAGGTTCATCGGACCTTTTCAGGTCCTCTGTAGAGTTGGCGAAGTGTATAAGTGCTTAGCACTACCACCTCAGTTGCACTGGAAGCACAACGTCTTCCACGTATCCCAGCATAGAAGATATGTGCATAACCCTTCACAGCTCATTGACTGGGGAAAGTTTGAAATCGACTATCAGGTGACATTTACAGAGTTTCTAGTGGAGATTGAGGGTTGACAGGAGCGGGTCCTCCATGGGCAGTCGATACCTATGGTGCACGTATGTTGGAAGCATGTAAACGTCCGAGAGTGCACATGGGAGCAAGAGGATTAGATTCATGCTCAGTACCCCCACTTTCTTTCCTAGATTTTTAAATGTGGGTTTCTAAGACACAAATCCCTGAGGTGGGGAAAATGTAGAGATCCTGAAATTCTATGTAATTTTTTTTAATTATATGGGAATTTTACGAGTCCGCAAAAAATGAATGGTGCCTTATTTTGAGGCACTGTGTGTCAGGAATGAATTTTTGAACTTTTTTTGGTACATTCAGTAAACGTGCGAGCGAGTTTTGGTAAATTTTGAACTAGTGCTCGAAATTCAAATATGATGGGACTTTTGATCCCAAAGTGCTGATTTTCACTTAAGGATACTTTTACCTCGACTGCATTAGGTTGATTGTTGATTATAGTTTTTCTGGTCTTCGTGGAAGAATATAATAAAATATTTAATATTTTTATTTTTCTATTGAGACCCCTATTTTTGGGTTATGAGGGTAGGGACCACCCAAACATTAAAACCCCCAATTCGAATTCAAGTGGTGGGGACCACCCACACCCCTCTTTAATGTGGATAAGTCCATTGGAGTCCTTCAATTTTATTTTTTCAACGCAATACAGTTAATTGTGGCTATTAATTGTGCCAACATTAATTGTGACACCGTAAATTAAATTGATAAACCTATTTTAATTTGTGGGATCCTCATTTTCATTGGGGAAATCATCTGAGAAGTGGTGGCATTGGTAGAAAATTGTATAAAATCATTCTCCAACAAAGAATTCCCTCTCCAATGACGAATATACATCAGAATCATGAACGAGGATGATGCACGAGCCCGACTTTGGAAGCGTGTTTCGGAAGCGACGATCGTTGGCACCCTCATCACCTTCACTGACTTCTTCTCGCGACGCCTCCAATGAGAAATCAAGGTATCAGTTGTTTTTTGATTATTCCATTCCCCATTCACATCATTCATATATATTTAATAATATTTTTATTCATATTTATTCAAGAACAAATAAGCCACTTTCTACCATTCTAACACGTAGGGTGCGGGCCGAACGAACATGGCTCGACCTCTCCGCTACCTTTATTGGATTTTGAGGGTCTTGAATTAACCACGACATCCTGAGGTGAGAGAAGGAGTCTGTGGAATGTAGAACGGGACACCGGGGCATGCCCGGTGATCCGAGGATTTTCACAGGAAGGGCTCGAGAGAGGCGTCTAGCACTCAGGCCGACCGTGATGATGGCGACGGCACGACTCTGCCGACAAAAAAGGGACCTGACCCGTCGTCCATAGAGGAGCAATGGCAGGGCCGGCGCATGGTCGGCCGCATGGAGGGGCAGCGATGACGCACTTCCACAACACCGATTGTGCAGGAGCCGTGACAATGTTCCACGGCCGTGAGGGGAGGGCGGCCGGCTCGCTGCCGGCCCCCAGGGGTGAAGTGGTGAAAGACCGTGATGTAGAAGAGGGATAACCATCCGGCCCAACGTAGGCCACCTAGAGTGAGCTAGACCTAGTGGGTTGGGATAGACCCAGCTGGCCAGGTGACCTAGGGTCGGGCCCAGGTCGTGCCGGGTTGGTCTGACCGGGTTGGACCGGACCCAGACCGACTTCGACCCTTTTCACTCTTCTAGTAATAACTTGAGCTGCGAGCGTTTGTTTGAAGAACCCTCTACAATGATGGAAACCGTGGATTGGTACGATCATTTTGGTATACCCCACATAGGATTTGGATAATTTTGGGGTACGATCGGGTTGGGTTGAACATGAATCCAACTAGGCCCTTGGGACAAAAAGGACAATAACTTATAGACCGAGAGTCCGATTGATACACCATCTATTTTGTTGAGACCCCTATCACGTAGCGGTATTTTGGGATAATTCTTCATGGGGAATTGTGGTAGTTGGAGTGTCTAACAATGTCTTGAGAGGTGGACCCTCTCGAAATCAATCGAGCTTAGTGCGGGAACCCTATGGCTCATTGTAACATGATAAAGGGATCCTATGTGGGTCTGTTCATTGGGATCCTATGTGGTTCTATGCTTGTGAGTCCCACTTGGAAAACTCTAGGAAATATATGTGGGACTAATATAAGATCCTTTCTGGGTATTCTATACTAGGATCCTACTTGGTTCTAATGACTTAGGATCCTACGTGGGTCTACTTGTTAACATATTAAGATGATTCAGTAGTTACATAGAATTATATTTACTTATGTACCTAAGTTATACCTGATGTGAGATGAGTATTTACCTATTTTGTATCATCTGTTTGGTGTATCATTTTGTTGCATACATTCATGGTGATACCTTTGTGGTATTCTTCTGTGTGGAATTACCATTGTGGTACCTACCAGCGTGGTGATACCTTTGTGGAATTCTTCTGTGTGGCATTAACTTTGGGGTACATAACATTGTGGTGTTACCATTGTGGTATTCCTTCCTTCATTGAATAGTTTAGATTTGGGCTTTTGAGTTGAGGCTTTTGTTTCCTCATGATTGAAATTGGTTTACTTAACAACTTAGGTATATGTATGGGCATATAACAATGTAGGTTTTTTAGTTGTTTTCTTGCTTTTTGGTTTATCCTTTGTGGATTTAGAGAGAACATAGAGGGTCTCAGGGTCCCTACTGAGTATCGTTATACTCACCACTACACAGGCTATGCGCACACCTTGTTGTGATTGGTGCAGACGACAGACAACAATGATCGATGCTTAGGGTACCTGAGTTAGAGGTAGCTCAGAGGTGGACATTAGAGGAGGCGTACCACAGTGACGACCGTTTGAGTGTTGTACGTACCCTTAAGGTAGGATCATTGCAGGGTATTCATAGGAGTTGTTCCGGTTTACTTTTACTTCTCAGTTTTCATGTACTTTCTAGTTTTTCTTGTATTCTGGCCCATTTTTCTTTCTGTACACACCCAATTTACTTTATATTTTTAATTTATGCTTTTATCATTGTTTTTTGATTAGTTGTGTGTGTTTACATATTATAAAGGAAATGCCTTCCAATTTTGAGGGAATACCCCTTTTGGTACTAATCGCCAACCCATGCCCTATGGTAGGCTGGCTTGGGGTAGTCACGACACGAGCCCTAGGTCGTGACAAATTTCATATGTGGTGGTCTCTATTTTTTATCGAAAATTCACTCTTGTAATAAAAAAATTATGACTTTATGTAACTAATTATTTATTTTTTTTATCCCTTGTCTAATATATGGCAATCTAGATAATACCATATTTATAATATTATTACATAAATAATGAAATTACATTTTCATCTTAGTACAACCCTAAAATCTAGATCAAATGAATTTTTAATGTTATTCATAAGAATTATGAATGTATCATTCTACAAAATCTATATATATATGAGGAAAATTAGCCATAAAATGATTCTATTTATTATTTCATACTCTTTATTATGATACTAGGTAAAAATTATCAGTATAATAACATTATTAATATTTCTTTCATAAATAGTTTTCCCTCTTATACAAGTATAAGGAATATATAAATTGAATTTTCCTAAGTACTGTTAGATGACTAAGAATCCTAAACCATTTTAATGTTTATGTTTATATGTATTCTACTACTATGAATTCTGTATAGGAAACATCATTCTTAGTACATAGAATATAAAAGTATAAATAATTATGAATTCTGCACTATTTTTCTATTTTATTTTGAATCTCCCCAATTCATTGAACTTATCAAAGAAACCATTTAGTTTAACAAGATGAATATTGAATATGAGAATGTTTGTTATTTCCCCTATGTCAATCATGAAAAATAATATGATTAAACACCTATTAACTGACTATATGACTGGTATCTCATTTATCACAAGTAGTAAATACTAAACATAAACTACTTTGAATGAAAATATACCCCCAAAAAAAGGTTTTATTGATAATGACCACAAAATATATATTCATTAATTCCAATACTCTTTTATAATACCTAAATGAAATGTTCCAAGATTTTGATACTTCATTTAACCCAAAAAGGGTTCACTAAATTCTGAAAACATTATTATAAGCATATTCTATTATAAACACATCAGTTTGTTCCAAATATATGTCTTATTAAAGTTATACATTAGGTATTATCATGTTTATATCCATTTAAAAAATATAAAAATGATGATATTCTTTTATGGTTAATAGAAATAAAATGGATTCCAATATAGTGATTGGGGAATTGAATAATTGCAGTTTATGCTTTAAAATTAAATGAATGATTTCGAAACCAATGATTTCTTATATATAAAATATTTACACTGTATATAATATTTATTCATGTGTTTAAAATTTCAACCAATAGACATTACATGAATTGTATGATATGTAAAAATCCAATGATAATCCTTTGACATGGAAATAATTTCAGGATTTAGGGATTCATTCCACTATACTGAATATGGGCAATATTATACCTAGTTATTTGAAAATGGTACAATATTATAAAAATATGGTTTGATATTTATAAATTATTACAATACCATATCATTAGATTTTTATTACCTCAAGAGTTATCCTACATTGTATATGTTACTCTATAACAACACCATTTAATAGGTCATATGAAATTACATAATTTTTTAAATTATTTGTATCTTTAGCCAAATATTCATAAAATAATAGAATTATACGACTATTTTTTTGTGATGATCTCCCATTATATAAACATTGTGTGACTTTTTATAATTTCATTTTTATCTGAGGGTTTATATTGAAAATATTATATTTTTATTTAATTATATAATGATGCAATACATGAATTTAGATAGTAGTTTGTTTCTAAACTCTCCCTTAACAAACTATTTTCTTCCTTAAACACATAAATGTGACAAAATTAATTCCATTCCATATGATTCCTCAAATGGAATTATAATATATACATTATTTTGTAGTTGGTTTAGTGTGTTTTCAATGTTAATGTAATTATTTTCCAAAAAAGGATAAAAAATGATGTGTTTGAATCATTTTTAATTTCACCATATCTATGATGTTGTTGATCCTTATTTCTTAACATAATTCCACTATGGATTATATAGAACAAAGATTTGGTATAGTATCTTAAAATATTTTAAATTATCATTTCAATTTTTTAAAAATAAATAAGGGCATCTTCAATCAATATCTATCTTATTTACCTTATTTATAAAAATATTCACACATAAATTCTATATTCCATTATTTTTATAATTTAATTTTTTTATCAATCATTATATTCATACATTCGCTTCATTTAAATACACTACAAAACATTATAAACTAAGAGTATACAAATATATTTTATACTGGGAATAAATTAAATAAATTTTATATAAACTATTCCATTATTCATTGAATAAGATACTAAATTATAAATATATATACCATTATACATTTCCCCTTATAATCAATAATAAAAAAATTTCAATGATTTTAATTTGGAAGAACAAAAAAATATTTCACAATTTAATTTATCAAGGACTAAAAATTTACATATCTATGTTGTGGATGAAAAATGGGTGTAATAATATTCATGTTTTCTTGGTTATTCATTATGTTCAAAAATAATGTTTTTAATTAATTTTATTTAAAAAGTCTTCTGAAAACATATATATTCATTGTAAATTTACATTGATTTTTAAATGATCTTGAAAACATAGATACTTTTTTCTAAACTAGACATAAAAATGATGATATTCTATACACTGGGTCTATAAAAAATTCATTGAAACTATCACAATATAATCCTCAATGAGTGATTGACATATCAAATAGCCATAATAGATAGTCATGTCACATTTTCATCTCAAAAATACAGCCCACTAACTATAATAATCTGAAATATAATTTTTTTATATATTTTGAATACAATTAAGAACCAAAAATTATTTATAGTACCATATTATAAAAATAAAAATAGTATATTGAATAATTAACATATATAATGTATTATATTACTTCTATGCTGAGGAATGATTCCTATTCACATTGCATCTTATTCAACCTGATCAGAACACTCTATCTTGTTCCACTACATATCTATGGTATGTTATTGTTTTATAAGGGTGTTTGGAATTTTTCTATGGCATGGAATTTGTAATTGAAAATATCTCATTTACCTTCCTCCTATTTACCATAAAAACATACGGCTTTTCATCAATTACATTTAAAAATTAAAATAAAATTAGTGCGTGTAGTTCTCAGTATCTCATTACTATATATTTTATGTTGAAATTAATAACATGAATTTAAAATAATATACCTGCATTAGGGACTATATAAACCCAAAATGTTCATTCATGAAAAATATATAATTTTTATGATAAAAAAGTCAATATTAATACATTATTGAATCAAATGGTTTAGTATCATTGGATAATTAGGCCCATTTATAAATTTTAAATACTAAAACAAAATCATTATTTAAATACCCTTTATTTTTCACACCAAATTATCTCACATTATACATATTAAGAATAATCCTTATAGTATATAAATCAATGAATGTCGCGAGCTAAAATCGTAGTATGTGGAGGAATCACAAATGAGGAATAAGAAACATAAATTTAAAGTACTTAGGTGTTCATAATTAACATCATCATATCATTCCTATAGTATCATCATCATAGTCATGCATGAAACATTTTATTAATTAATTTTATGTAATCTATTCATAATAATGAAACCAAAATCCAAAGTTTTCAAATTTGAAGCATATTTTGGGACAATGCTCGAATCATGTTCATTTATAACATATGACCATAAATAATAAAATGATAATTTTTAACACTTCTATCATAATTATATGGTATAATACAGAAAATATAATGAAATATATCATACTAACCAATGATTTGGAGGGCTATAACAAGTTTTATTCTCCTAAAAAATCATTAAATAAACATAATCATGTTTTCAACATAGAACATATAACAACATAATTCAGGAAGTAAACCCATAGAAATAAACTAGTTTATAAGGATTCAATGTAACATATTTCCCGAACTAAATTTTTGGGTTCCAAAATGTTTTAGGGAAATAATATTTTGGAATAAGAAACCATTATTCTTGAGTGGAGAAGAAACTAGTCAAGATGAGTCAATGTGATTTTTTGTTGACAACAATGTAATTTTAATGTATATATGAAACTTGATCTGAAAATATTTCTAGAGGGTAAGAACATGAATATCATATGAAAAATTGTAACAGTTGGTGAAATTGAATATTTATGACATTATTTGAACATAAGTACATAAAAATATTAGAAAGAGGGGAAACCCGAAAAAATTTAGTTGTGTTCATGAATACCATTAATTTGAATCCAACATTATATGATCATTTTTACACCTACTGAATACTAAAATTAGTTTTATTAGAGAATATAAATAGAAATTTAAAATTCTAATTTATGTCACTATTGATCAATTATAATTATTTTATTCTATTTAATAATATTATTTATTAATCATAATTTATTTTAATATATTATATTCTTTAAATTGTCTTGTATTATTTCAATATAACTATTTATGTTCAAGGTAAATTTTAAATAAGGACTATTCTTTATTGAATTTTAGAATACAAGTAATTAAATACTTATATTCTAAATATAATTACTATCATCCATCCAAAATATTTGTAGTGATCAGAGAGTTGGATAAGTGTTCATAGGTAATTAAAAAATCATTGACGTGAAACTCTCAAAGGTGTAAAAAATGTAATTTTGAATAATTAATATGTTTTAATTTTTTTAATTATTTTAATTTAACATCAAAAGATAAATTCATAAAATTAGATCAATTTATATTAAATTATTTTTTTTAATGGGTATTGAAAAATTAGATGTCATGTGGAAATGTCCAACGAAGTTGTTGAAAACATACCCTCTTCTCAGTGTGGTGTCTTCCCTTTAGCAGTAAAATCCTTGAACTATTAGAGTTGAATTATTCAATAATGTCATCAAAAATTATATGGCTCTTATGAGAAGGAATTAAGGAATTTTTTTGATTAGGTATGTGAGGATTATTTGACTCAAGTTAGTGGTGAAGGGTAATTTATATATGTGGTTAGGGTTATTTTCATGTAATTGTATTGAATAAAATATTATATCAAAGGTAATGATTTAAATGGTAACTTATTTACCTTAAATTTTTAATTTTATTTTTTAAATTATTTTCATTCATTTAGAAACATTATAATTTTTTTTCATATTGTAATCAAATCGAATAATGTAAAAAAGATGAAATATTATTTTAATGTAATTCATAAGACATTATACTTTGGAATGCACATTTTGTGTTTTGAAAAATGATTGTTCAATATGAATTACTCATTTATAAAAAAAATATTTTATTGAAGGAAAAATTTATATAATATATTGGTTCATTATTTCATCATGAATCATGTAATTTAAAATAAAATTTCTTCAAAAAAAACTATTTTTTACTATTCTCCTAAAAATAATTGAATTTTAAACATTATAAAAAATAACCCTGGAATATAATTTTTTTTCTAATTTAGAAATTATTATAAAAATAATAATATTATATCATTGGTAAAAAAAAATTAAGTAATAAAATATTAATTTTTATGGAATATATTAATATTTAATTTTATGAAAAAAATATTTTTTTATTTTTTTATTTTGATATTTTTGTTATGGAATTATAATAATAAAATTTTCCGAAATTACACATGATAAATATTATTTATATTTAATTTTTTGCTTTAGGCCAAATTAGTATTCCAATGTCATGATTAATAATCAAACTGCCACAATTTTATTTGAATGGTCATATTGAATCCTACAAATATATCTTCATTCTATCAGACATTATTCGCCCAAATTCAATGCATGATTTTATATTTTCATCTTATATGATATTTCAGGTTTACTAACATTCCCTTTTTTCTATAATGTGTTTTTTGAGTGATAATTATATCATATTGAAATGACCTATCATTTCTAATTCTACATTTTATTTTTATTTATTTTTATTAACTATAATATTTGTAATTCTCATAGGCATTATTAGTGACAAGTGTAACATTATTTAATTATTATATAAAATGTTATTCGTGTTTCATTATGTCATGTAAGTATTGTTGTATATAACATAGGACACATATATTCAATATATAATTAAATTAATAACATCTGGGTTATTAAATTCTTCTCTGATTGACTATGGTTCCCCATATTTCCTCACAACATCTTATACATATATCATAACATGTTGTTCTATTGGAAAATCATCACGAACAGTGATAAAGTGGGTAGTCATAATGATGAGATCCACTATAACCCTAATCAAATTTATTCATTCTAATTTATTTATCAGACTAGTGAAAATGACAATTGGGATGTTCCCTCAATTTCATGTTGTCATGTACAATGGTTTAATCATCCTTTTAGGCACATTTAAATCTACTTTATTCTGATGTCATACCAAACACTTTTATTTGTAATCTTTAGTCCCTTTCTTTGAGTTTTCCCATCGTAAGTGATCTTGATGAAAACTGCACATCTTGGTACGTCCATTAGGGATGGTTAAAGATGAGATATTTTCATTATCTACTACATTTTTTATTATCTTAAGCGATGAAGTCACAAAATGTCTACTTCTTAAATATTGAAAAAATATTCACTGATGTAGAGTTTATGAATCCCTATTCCTTTACTTCTTCTACCTTTTATTGAATCTCCATATCATACCTTTATGTATCTTTGATATAATCTTGGATTTATTTTTGGGAATTAATTTTTCCATTAATGTATGTTTTCCATACCATTATTACTACCAAATAAACTGAATATTAATTAAGATATTGTATTAGTAAATTATTATATTTGATTGAGTAGTATGTTCATTTAATTTAGAAGGATCAACTATATTTTATTCAATTTCAATGATGGTGATAAATAGAAAAATCATAGTCCTAGGTAAAATGTAACAATCATTGTTTTTTTATGTTAAATTTGTGTGTGTGAATATATACATGTTAATATTGCGAACTATACATATGTAACCCTTGACACTATAGTGGTCGTTCCTCCAAACCATCATGGTGAAGATCATAACATCTTACTCTGGAAAAATCATCTATTAGTTATTCTCGTAAATTTTAATATTTCATGTGTAATATGATGGAATGTTACAATTCATCCTAAGTACACAACTAAAGAATTTATTTAAAGAATCAACATATATAACAAAAACCACTCCATATGATAGTTGTGTGGATATAGTGTAGTAGGCAATCTAATTATGAGAAATTTCTTACAAATCATTCGCATTAAAAAACTAAGATATGAAAACAATGTAGTTCCACAGAAAATGAGTTCTTAGGTGATTCATTAATTTCTCTGGTCTTTGTAGTGTCTATTGAAATTACCTATCTTCTGATCTGGTTTCCCAATAATGTGACCCTCTTCATCTAAATGTTATAATTTCTTCACATAGAATAAAAATTTTCCTTTATTAATTTCACATACACAATTCACATATACACTTTATGATCCTCCATGATCAATAAGTAATTGTGAATATAATCAATAATGTATACAAAAAAAATTCAATGTAATGTACAAATTATATATTCATCAAATCCATTAATATTTCATGGGAATTTCTATTTCTTAAGAGAGATTCTGTAAACTTGTAGTTTTAATACATTGTATAAAAGGACTTCCTCTGAATATATTACTTTCTCACCATTATTTCATAATATATAGAACAAAGCACCACCTTGGAGAATGACTAATATAGTCAAAGTTGATAATATAAGTTATAAATATTTTGAGGATGATACTTTTCCATTTTGGTGACATTAATAACCTCTAGATAAAACGATGCATAGCTACGTTGATCCTTCATTTTTCTAAAAAAAGTGAAACTGTGTATCCAACTAAAATAAACTATAGTTTCTGAAACCATACTACCAATTTTATAAAAAAAATTTATTTATATCATCTAGGTAGATCGATTACATCATATAGGGTAATTTGGTCACAGTAGTTGAATAGAGTATGATTTATACAGAGAACAAAACCTCATAATCAAGAAGAGGGTTAGGTAACAGTATGGGAAATTCAAAAGTATTTTAAAAAATTATGATATATTCATTCAAATAAAACATTATTATAAGACATTCGTCTTTTCTGGGAATAAATCCGAACATGGTTGAGGGATTTTCTGAAGGAGATTCATAACATCTCTTTAATTTATACAGATGCATGGTATTGTTCAAAATATTGAATGATATGTCATTTTCTCAATATGTTTTTGTAAAATATATATAACATGAGAAAATTCATTCCTAGTAAAAAATAAAATTAAAAAAAGGTAAGGATTTCTTGATTTACTAGAAGAATATTCGAACAGACTCTTATAGGGGAAGGTTCCCACACTTGGTTTGGATTGATCACACTAGTAGTTGTTATAATTGTTATAAAAACTAAAATACATTAGGGTTGTGATTAAACAGTTCTAGAAAACATTGTTCATATAATTTAATTCATATAATCAGTATCAAATAAATTTTTCCCATTAGTTAGTTAAAGTATATGTACCATATGTGGCTTCATTTTCATTTTTCTCCTCAACTGTTGTTATTCCATAATATTTAATTTTATTAATTAAAAATGGTGGTTACTGAAAACGATAAACCTCAATGAATCATGGTTAATAAAATTTGTTTCATATTACCCATTCTAACAATAGTGTATACATTGAACCATGGGTTGTGCATTGTGAGTTTCGCTTCACTCCTTCCTCACGTTTCTAGGTTTCATCTTATCTAGTTTACATTCAAGAGTATGGAGGACTTCTCCCACATAGACGATGTAGTTTACCGATTATTTGAGGTAATTTCCATTATTATTTTTAATAAATTATTGATATGTGAGTTGTAGGATATTCTTCCTAGCTTTTTCATTTTTTCCACTATAATGAAAATCCATCTCTCATTTCATAACTCCATGACCATGGGACCATTCCCTATACTCAATTTTTACATTCATATAACACGAAACAAATTCCTCATAACTCTAAAAATCATATATGTATATATCCTTTTAGAAGTGTGGTTAAAACTACTAAATAATGAATTTATTTTACAATACTTATTGTTAAAACCCGGATGTTTTATCTTTAAATCCTTGTGAATGTTTCCTCCTAAGACATGACTTATTCACTATGATTTTTCATATTCCCTATGAATTGCCTATAAATATTTGTTAAAATAGGAAAATAGAAATATTGGTTATGAAATACATTCATACTATCGTACCACTCCATTTCTTCCATTTCAGCATCAATTTGATATTAATTATCAATATATCCCATTGATATAATTATGTATATAAATTATATATATATAGTGTAACCTTATCCTTATACAAATATAGGTGTTTATAGAATCTATTTTAAATTGAGTATAACCACAATTCTATAAAAAGTTGAATAAAACATCCTTTAAACACTTATTTCCATTTTCATATCATGTACATGATGGATATATGATCCTTATTGGGTGATGGTATAATTTATACATTGTTCATGTTATTATTCATATTCGTAGATATATAGTTATGTGTAAAAATAATGTTTTGAAACCTACCTCCAATTATATTGGGGATACATCTTCAGAAGTTTTCTATTCAACCTCACAATTATTAATGGTATGGTTTTTCCTAGTTCTCACAATTTTCTATACTAGAAATTATTTAATCAAAAAATTGTCTAAAAATTATGAATAAATAATTTATTCTTATATTAAATTATATATAATGAAATATCATATTGGATCCAAATTACATTAATTTTTTTAAAAGGATGATTCTTGGATCATTTAATCTATTCATTATCGAACTTTATATGAATTAATTTAGATATCTTTATTTACTTATTAATGGTTTTTATAGATTTTGTTATTTACTGAAGCATACCCCCTTAGAGTGTCAGAACATATTTGACAAAATGACACTTATTCTTCCACATGGTGATGATTGAGCCAATTTCCATACACCCATTATTGGGGACTTTACCTCTAGAAACAACTATATTAGAACACCATGTAGTAACAAAACACATATTTCATTACTTATAAACCACATTAATATATAAATTACCAAAAATTATATATGTTCATATACATAGACTTATCTATATGCCTTCCACATATATTTTCTATTCTGAATTCCCAAATTAGCTAAACCTTCCACTAATGTCAACAATGGTGACCCAAAATTTTGTTATATAAAATTTCATTATTTATATTAGATACCACATAATAAAAAATCATTCATTGATTGGAAAGATGATTATATTTTAAAATAATAGACTTATAAATAACATGTATATAAAAAATTAAAAATAATTTAATATTTCACCCTTATCATCCTTGAAGGACCCACGTTCTCCTTAGTATATTTTGACACCATATGATATAAATTAAAAGTGTGGTAGGAAAAAATTATATTATGTTTCGTATTAAAATTGGGGGAAAAAGGGTTATATATTTGTGCACACTAGTCACATCCTAATATGACCATAACAATTCATGAGGCATTATACTTATAACAATTTTATTCATGAAATATACACATCAAAATGTATGAGTTTCATAAGGATTTCATATATCATACATTGATGTATTACCATGGGGGTCCTAGGATGAATAAGTGAAATTTAATTATTTCAAAAGACATCTTAATTACATAGTGGAGAAGACATAACTGAATAATATTCAATGAGGTACTTTTGGTGAATTTATTTATTCTGATTAATCAATGAAATTGTCATAGAAATAATTTTTACAGGGTAAGAACACATATACCCTTTAGAAAATAGAAATGATAGTGGAAATTAATTATTTGGGAAAATAGAAATATCAATAATGAACAAGTGGTGAAAGAGGAATATGAAAAAATGAAGGATTTTGTTTTAATAAATTCCTCTCCATAAATCCTTCTAAACATCATCCCTTTACCTCATCCAGTGTAAAATTAATTTGTGAATCAAAACATGTATCTATAAGTGAACTATATTTATATATGTCACTATTGATAAATTTTAAATATCATATTCTATTTTATAATATTCTATTCTAATGGTAAATTTTATTGATATATCGTTTTCATTAAATTATCTTATGTTGCTTCTATTTAACTATTTTTCATGGACATTTTCAAAAAATAAAATCAATACGCGAGGCATATAATAAAATTAGAACATATTATATATTATACATATATATATTTCATAATATCTATTTATGGATGATATAGTTATTAGAGAGTATGAAATATTTTCAAATGTGGTTAATCGACCATTGACAAGAAAATGTCAATTTTGGAAAAACAGAATATTAACATATACATATTTCATATATATATATATATATATATATTAAAATTTTTATCATCATTAAAATAATATTAATATACTACTCAATTATGTTATTTAATAAAGGTTATATGGGCATATGTTTTTAAAATATGGTATGATTTGATACTCACGTGAGTTGATATGGGTTTTTTATACCTTAGGAGAGTGGTATTTTTATGTTATAATGTTGAATACACTATATTATTTACATGGTATAATGTATAAATAAAATTTTTAAACATTATGAAATACATTTATTCAAATAACATGTTTTTTTGAATCTGAATAAGTTTATACTCATAATTTATTAGTTTAATCATAGAAAAAGTTGAAAATTTGAAAATAAATATTATTTTAATGGAAAACATTTGATAGAATACCTTGGAATGAAATTTTTAGATTTTGAAAGAAATATTATTAATTTGAAGTATTCATCTAAAATTAAATATATTATTGGTGAATCCAAAATTTATATAAATTATTAGGTCATTATTACTTCATGAATATTGAAATTGAAAATAAATCACTTATGATCAAACTGTATTTTTAATATTAATCAAGAAGTTGATATAATTCGAAAAATTTATATAAATAAACCATTGAAAATTTCAACATGATAATAAGAATAATGAAATTCATTTTATGAAATGAAAAATACCATACTCGATTGTATGTTTTAATTTAAAAATTGTGATTTATATGAAATATATTAAAATATTGTTTATTATAAATGTTTTTATTATTTCATTGAGTTATTAGTCTTTATATTTATTATGTGGAAATAAAATATATATATATTCTGATTTTATATTTACAAATAAAATTTATATTATATTTTATTATTTTTAAATCAAATTACTATTAAAATGTTTACATTACTATTCTAACATTCACATTACTATTCAAACAGTCATATTTCCCCAATTATTAGCTTTTTGTTCCAGCATATGTTATTCACTAAAATTACTATCAAGGATAAATATTTATATATTTCTATTGGTTTTATATGATTACCCATATTTTATTTATTTTCTATAATGACATTTTGTGAGAGAAAAAATAAATAATATTGGAATGAATCTGGTTTTCCCATTCAAATTATTCTTTTCAATATTTTCCCCTTTGTAAAGTTATAAATTTCCATTGGATTAGATTCTAGGTAATGTAATGATAATTAATAAATAAATAAAATATTATCTATGTTTCTATGTGATATATGTGTATAATAATACATAATATAACACATATTTATCCTTGAGAAAATAACATTTATAAATCATGTACCTTTACAACGAGTATGAGGTGTTTTCACAATTTCATAAAAAATTTGAATTCAAGAATTTGAAAATGATTCATGTATTTAATCCTCAAAACTTTTTTAGGATTATATGGGAATACATATATATGAATTAAAATAAATTATACCTTGTATAATTCACACCATACTTATCTCACTTTGTAATTATAAAGATTTCAAAAATCTTATGACAAGGGGTATGAATCAATTTCTACCAGAAGCTTCTAGAGATCAATATTCAAAGATGATAAAATGTGGAATTATAATTATAATTCCTAAGCTATATGTTTCTAGAAAATGGTGTTTAAATCCCCATATAACTTTTTTGAGGGAACTATAAGCGTTTTGGACTATTGTACATAATGATTGTGCTAAATGACTAGTTCAACGTAAAATGTCATATACAATTCTATGTTATTTGAATAAATAATAAGATTCAATTAATCCATAATTTATAATAGAAATATATTTACGGTCGAATGAATTTAATTTATTTGTATCCAAAAAAGTATATTTTGTGTACTGTAATTTGATTATATATAGTTTTTTATGAAATTAAATTAATTTTCTTCTTGTTATATTATAAAATCCCTATATCCCATGCCATTATAAATAGAATATAATAACATATTGATATCCATGTAGAAAAAATTTATATTCCCCTTCTCATTGCATATACTATGACCATGAAAATGAAACAATGGCATTAAGTTAGGATTCTCCACTGAACTACATCGACATGTTTCACCTTGATTTGTTGAGTGGACTCCCAAATCTAGAAATATTATTCAAAGATTAACGAACCACATACCACCATGTTATATTAATTAAACTATGATTATTGATATTAATATCAATTCAGAGATTTCAAGCTATTTATTGGATAATAAATAGTTAAAGAAGACTCAATGAGATATTTTTTGAGAATTTATACAATTTGATTAATATCCTCAATTGACATTGATAATCCTTTATATAGGGTTAGGACAAGTATATCTTTTACAAAAAAAGAAAATGACAGAAAAATGGAATTTCATGGGAGAATATTTATATCCATACTAAAATATAGGTGAACAAGGGATGTCTCAAAAGGAAGGATTGTTGTTAAACAAAAACCTTACATTAAATCCTTCTTTATTTCTTCACATTACCTCACCATGATTAAAAATCATATGTTGATGAAAACCTGTATAAAAAAGTAAATTCTGTATATTTATGTCATAATTGATTAATTATGACAATCAGATTCCATTTTATAAAACTCTTCAATAAAGATAATTGTATTGATATATTTGGTTTGTTATATTATCCCTTATTTCTTCAATTTCAATATTTTGTTAATGGTCATTTACAATAAAAAATAATATTAATACCCAAACAGTATAATAAAATTAATTAAATACACACAGACACACACAAATATATATATATATATATATCATAATATCCATCATTAATGGATGTTAAGATTATAGAGTTGGTAATGTTTTCATAAGCGATTAACTAACAGTTGATGATATAATGTCAATTTTAGATAAAATAGAATCATTACATATAAATATTTCATGTATATATATATATATATATTAATGAAAAAATCTATCATCATAAATATAATATTAATCTACTATCCAGTTATGTAGCATAATATAGGATATATGTGAATGTTTTCTTCTTTTCTAATTTTGGTATGATTGATTTTTACATGAGTTGATATGGTATATTTATACTTTAAGAGAGTGGTATTTTTATTTTATAATATTCAATAAAATATTATATCCAAGATAGACATTAAAATGCATTTTTTAAAAATTATAAAATTTATTTAATATAATAAAATGGTTTAATTACTCTCAGGAATTTTATACACAGATTTTATTAGATTAATCATATGTAATTGTGAAAAAATGAAATTTTTTATATTGAAAACATTAGATAGTATACATTGGAATTTATGTTTAATATTTGAAAAAAAAATACGAAATTTAAATGTTTCATTTAAATTTAAATATTTTATTGGTCAATAAAAAATTTATATAATTTATTATTTCATTGATATATCTTAAATGATAAAATTTAAAATACACCACTTATGATCAAAATGTATTTTTACTATTCATCGAGATATTGATGTATTTCAAAAAAATCCTAATTAAACATACTAAAATTTCAACATGATGATTAGAAAAATGAAATTAATTTTATTAGAAGAAACATATCAGACATACTAGTATGTTATAATAAAAAAATTATGATTTTTATGAAATATATTAAACTACAATTTAATTTATATGTTCTGATATTTTATTTGTTCTATTAATATTTGTATTTATTATGTGACATTATGATATTTCTATTTTATTAAATTTACATTTATAAATACTATATATATATTATATTTTTTTATTTTGGGGTAAAATTAGAACTCCAATGTTCACATTACTATTCAAAAAATCACATTACCACTCAAAAATTCTTATTTCTCCCAATATTTACGTATTCAATCCATCATATGTGATTCACTAAATTTACTAACAATGTTAAATATTTCAATTTTCAATGATATTTATTAGTTTAATAATGTTTCATTAATTATATATAGTGTTTTCTTGTGAGATTAATAAATCCAAAATATTTGAAAGAATCAGGTTACACCATTCAAATTTTTATTTTTTATATATTTTCATATTTAAAATTTTTTAGATTTTGATAATTTAGTTTCTAAACATTGAATTTATTATTAATAAAAATTTAAAATATAATCCAGGTTTCTAAGTGATATATCTATATAATAATATATAATATAACACATATCCATTCATGGGAAAATGAAATTTATAAATCTTGGACCTTTACAAACAGTATTATGCCTTTGTACAAATCTCTTAAGAAATATGAATCCTAGAATCTATAACTACAACAGGTAGGTAATCCTAAAAACTATATTAGGATTTTATTATAATCCTTCTATATTAATTAAAATAAATTATACCTTGGAGAATTCACACCATACATATGAGGCTTTCTAATTTTAATGATCACAAAAATCGTATGACATAGAGTATTAATTGCTTTAAACATGAATTATAATGGGATAAATAGTTAATGATGAGAAAAAGAGTCAATATAAATAAAATTAGGAAGGTGAATGTTTCAATTAAATGGTGTGTACGTCCTCATATACATTTTTGATGGATCTATAGGAACTATGGACTATCGTACATAATGATTATTCTAAATGACTAGTATAACATAAAATCAATGAAATAATTCATGGTTATTTGAATACATCATGTTGTTAAATTAATCTATAATGGATCCTAGAAATATATACTTGGTCATATAATGATTTAATTTTCTATATAAAATAAAAGTGAATTTTTTGAATTTTTTTATTATATATTTTAGTTTATGAAGAGAAATTTATTTCAATCTAGCTATATTGTCAAATACAAATATCCCATTCCAATATAATTTTAAATGACATATCTCTTGGATATTCTTGTGGAAAATATTTACATTCCCTTTCTCATAACCAATACTATGACCATGAACATTACTCAATAGTATTTATTTTGGACTCACAATCCAACTACATCGACATGTTTCTCTTTGATATGTTGAGGGGACTCCCAAAGCAATAAATTTTATCCATAGATTTCAACTACACACTCCCAAAAATTTTATCTAATAAAATATGGATTTTTACCTTAATATGAATTAAAATATATCGACCAATTATTTTTTATCAGACTCCCCAATAATTGAAATCTTATCTTACTATATCATTACTAAACCTATACATATTATTGAACCTTAACTCAGATACTAGAAGGTGTTCTTAAAAATAATATATTATTTGCTGGAAATTGTTTTAAGATATTAATAAATATTATTAATTTTTTTTCCACAACTTTTTAAATAATACTTGTATTTTATTATAATTTATTAATGATTTCTTGAAAAATTAATTATACATAATAATTTTATTTTGTTTTAACATATAATTCATGTCAATACATTTATATTATTATAGAATTATTTCATCCAAATAAACCTTGAATTTTATAAATAAATAAATGTTCATTCAATATCATAATAATGTAATATGAGATTTTAATAATCATTTTTCTATTTTTTTCAATCATAGATAATATATCATTTATCTTTGGGGATATAACCTCGTTATCCCATACCTGAATAGATTTATATAATTCCTCAAATAAAAATTGTGTCTATTAGATTGGATACTCTTTCTCTCTTGTATTGTACCATACAATCTCATCGTGAGATTTAACCTCTAAATTTATAGCAATATATCTTGTAAGGGGTTCATGGTGTTTTTTATACATAAAATAAACCATCTATAAGAATGTGAATATATAATACTGGATGTGTGGAAGATTAATAGTTGAAAATATTTTTTTATAAAAAATTTGAATAAATAAGACTTTTTAAATATTTTATTAATTTAATTAATATCCAAACATACATAGGTCGATCAAAATAATGATCATTAAAATATTCAAGACTACACACAAATACATGAAACCATTTATTTATATATGTTTTATTAATGAAAATTTATTCAAATTAATACACTAATATAAAAATTATTTATAAATTATTTACTTATTAGTTTTTTGAAAAAGTCAATGATCCATGAAATTATTCACCTCTATAAATTTTTTTATATTTAATAAATATAATTTTTAATTGATATTTACTATATTAATGGGATGGATTGATGGGGTTAAATGATGTTTAACCACTAAAATAGTTTAAATATATTACATGAATTTAAAATATATATGATTTGTACTCTTCACATGACATGTCACACTCCAACTATATCTGAGTAAAATCCATTGTTGGGATTCAATCCATAAAAGTGTTTTAATTTTGTATTCATGTAGTGTGAAAAAGAAAAAATGACATAATTATAAAAAAAAATTATGAGATTAATATCATGAGATGTAATCTATATATACAAATACTTGAATATATCATGTAATTGAAACATAACATAGAAAATAATTATTTCATATTTCAATACACATGACTTACCCAAATTTTCATATGATATTCTTGGTGTCAAATAAATCCTATTACAAGGAAATTTATGGTAGTTTTATTTCATGTATTTTTTGTGTTGCATCAAAATACATTATTTTTAACCCACATGAAACATCAATCTTATTGTCTTCAAACCAATAATCAGAAAAGTTTACATGCAATGTGTGGAAAAGAATATATAACATAGTCTGCAATTATAATCACATAGTACATTCCAAAAATTTCATGATGTACCCTTCATGATCTATCAAA
Source organism: Viscum album (assembly GCA_963277665.1). Taxonomy (NCBI): domain Eukaryota; kingdom Viridiplantae; phylum Streptophyta; class Magnoliopsida; order Santalales; family Viscaceae; genus Viscum; species Viscum album. Next base: position 1,701,349,813 of record OY728121.1, on the reverse strand, counting down.
TGTTTATGATAATTTACAAACTGATAATATTCTTGTATCTTGGTTTTTGTGTCATTTATCTTCTCTCAATCAATGCACAATTTGAAATTATAACATCATGTTTACTACATAATATTTCATCATTTATGCCATTTCATCAAATGGTATGATTAAATGAGGATAAAAAATATTTAATGTCATTTAATCCCTCTAAATAAATCGAACCCTAATTATAGCCAATAGACTATGTGTGAAGTAATTTTAATATATTATCAACAATGTTTTTTATTATCTAAAATTTTTCCTTGTGTGTTTGATGATGGATATGTTGAGTGTAATTTAAAATTGGACATTAATCAACCATGTCTATTATAAAAGTACCATATAACATCCATATAGGACTCTCGAGAATTTGTCATGTTCTTCTAATTTATGAATAATATATCTAAATATGTTGATTATAATTTATATTCATGAAATGAAGAGAAAAAGTATTGATTTTGATCCCAGTGAATACAAATAGAAATAAATTATAATGGGACCACTATAATTCAACATAATATATCAAATAAATTGTATAAGTAGTGGGTCGATTCAAAATATTGATTATTAAATAGTTTCAATAGATTATATTTCAAAAAAACTATGATCGAAACCCAATAATCTCCCATAGCTGATCTTTCACATTTGGTCTATAATAAATTTAAATAAAAAATTACCTCAATGTTTTAATTCATATTGATCAATTTAGTTTTCACTTAAGTTACATCAAAAATTTATTAGGGAATATAATATAGGAGTCATTACATTTTATCCTCCAACACAGTAAATAATTTACTTTAAATCCTAGGTTCTAGTTAAGAGGAAATTAATTCCTCAAATAGATCATAAATAATGTTAATGGGATAATACAATTTTTATATCTTTTTATAGGTGGAGGATAATTTTATCCACTAGGATTATGTGAATTTCTAATGTCTCCTTGTTGTACAAAATTACTATTTCCTAATAAATAATATAATTTTGAATATATAATTTGAGTTATTTCTTGATAAATGTTAAAAAAAATATCCAGAAACATATATTTTTATGAAATTCCCCTGTTTAATAATAATAAGAAAATTTATATTGATTTTCAGAAAATGTGAATATTTAAATATCTTATTTAAATAAAAATTATTATATAAATATATCAAAATTTATTAAAATGGAATTATATAAGATATATAGTTTCCATTGTTCCCTTAACTCATCCCATAAATAGTAGGAACAAGTTATCAAACCTAAAATAATAAAATATGTTTTTAGTTGAGTAATATTTTTATAATAAATAATATATATTATATTATATAAAAACAAAACTAAATATTTACAATAATATATATATCACTACATAAATATTTCAACAAATCTAATAAATAAAAATGTTATTTAGTGAATATTGTTTCTATCAAGTTAATACATTAAAAGATAGGAAAATAAACTCACATATTCTATGTTCAAATATTTGGGAATAAATTTATGGGATCGATGGTATTTGAATATTTATTGTTCCAAAAAGTAAGAATAATATTTACTCTTAATTTTTAAATTCAAATGAATTTAATGATATTTCAGATACACTTAGTGTGTTACCCTCTATGCCTTCTTCTCAATAGAATTATGTGAACATACATTTATTTTGGGATTTCTATCTCGAAATGCATAAATACAACCATAGATATTGAATTTAAATACTCAATTACTACAACTATACTATAAATTATACTATATAATATTAACCCTTAATTATGATATCTCGTAAATATTGATGCATATATATTCCCTTACATGATTTTCATGATTTATCCATATTTAACTCAGAAAATATGCTTTTAGATTATCTAATGTACCATTTTGTTTTACAATAATATTATTTTCTATAAATTGTAATGATATATTTTTTAACATTAACATATAATTAATAATCCATTAATTAAATATAAAATTAATTTCATATCACATATGATAAACCAAATATACATTACCTTTCCTTGTTCATATGTTGTGATGGTTTCCATTAATGTATCAAAGTACTTGATTCGTGATTTATATTAATAAAAAAATAAATTCTATAGACCATTACACATATACAAAAATAAAAAATTTTAATGACATATATGACATGTGGTATTCATATTAATTTATTTGTACAAATAACCATAATTCAATTATATTTTCGAGTGAGGACATTATGTGAGGAAATATCAGTTTTTTCTAAATTCCATAAAATTTATAGAATAAAATTCATCTATTCATAATTAGAATTAATTTTATAGACTATATAAAACATTTTTAAGAATGATATCTTATAATTTATATATTTTCATTATAGTGATATAATACTATAACTATTAAATGAGATAGACAGTCTATGTGAATGATCACATTAATATTACATATAAAAATAATAATGTGAAAAAAAAATTTAATTACAATTCATGCGATAAAATTGAATTTTTTTTGGATTTGGGGATCCAACTCCATTACTAACACAAATAATCTGAATCTTAGTCGCATTGTAAATTGGATACCTATTACAAAATAAACAAATAAAATTTAATGAAATAATTTTGGTATACCCATTAATATAATATTAAAATCTATTTTTCACCAATGATAACCTTAGGAAAATCCTTACAAATTTTCCATATAAAATTTTACCAAAATATAAATTGAAAATATTGTACACAATCATGGGTGGAAATTTAATGATAAATGTAATATGATCCTTAAAAAAATGTGATAATGATAAAAATGAGACAATCCAGAAAATTTTAAAAAAGAAGTAAAAAAATTAAAGATAATAAGGAAAGTATAACAAAAAATAAAGGATAATGATCGTAAATCCTAAGTCACTCATATCAATCCAATGTTACATAATTAAATAATATGCTGGGAAATATGAATGTGGATCATAAATAACTGTATGATATAATATTTATATGTCGAGTTTAAACATTTATAAATATATATTATATTATAAAATGATAAAAAACTAATGTCCCATTACATAATCGAATAAAGTTCACTAGATTATGACTATGTAAAATATTTTTTTAGAAATATAAAATTACCAGTTCGAGAGATAATATATAGATCTTATAAAATATTAATCACTTCAAAACTCATTAGACGATTAAATAATTCTACGCACGCACATATTCATCATTATATATATATATATATCTATTCCACATTAATATTAAAACAATAATAAACCGTCATAAATTTGATCTTATTAAGTTATAAAAATAAAATAGTTTTTATAAGGATGAATGAAGATATATCGGTATATAAAATGCAATGGACATACTAAAGTCAGCCTATAAAATAAAGGTTAAATGGATTAAATAATTTTACAAATCCATTTAATGAATTGGTATATTGTTTAAAACCCTTAAATAAAAATAAGGAGGTGAAGTATATTCACAATGGAATTTTTTTTGGTAAAATGTTTTCTTTTATTCATATATGATGTCTGGGTCGGAGAAATATAGTGCTGGATAATTCCACTTATATTGAATTTATATCATTGGGACTACCTATATGATGATTAATTTATACTGAAATAACAGTTTTTTAAAAGTGAAATCATATTTGAAGATTCCACAATTATAAGATATAACAAAAAAGAAATTTTCAAAGAGTTGAATATAGAAGGCTTCTAATATATATGAAAATTCATCAGTAAAATATTATAAATTTAATACATTTATAGGAAACAATTATTCAATAAATATGAAATATTACAATACATAATCAAAACAACCCTTTAAATATTGGAAATAAATTTAAGAAGATGAATTTAGAAAAATTAATAATGATTGAATATTATTAAAATAAAATTCAATGAAAATAATCCTTATAATAATATTGAGGGAAATAGAAGAAAAAATTGGAAAATTATTTTCAAATCATTTTGATATGTTATTGTAAAATTATATAAATAAAAGATAGTAAAATAAATCCTAGAGGTTATTTTATTATTTTCAAAAAAATATTTAACTTATAATATTTTTTATTGTGAAACATTGAGAAAAATATTGCTTATATATATGATTCATGCAGGAGAGGATATAGATTTAGAAAATATTCCCTTATAAACATCATTGGTTTTATTGTAATGGAATAAATAAAAATTAATCATAATTCTATAAATATTCTCATAAAATCATTGAAAATTAATAATTTGGAAGAAATAATAAAAACTAAATTTTTTTTGAAGACTGTTATATATAGAGGTAGAAAACATACATATAAAAATAACAAGATTGAGAGATATCCTTTTAAAAACATAGCATGGAATGAAAATTCAATACATAAATTAGATAAGAATAAATATAGTAATGAAAAAATATATTTAATAAATATATATATATTCCATTAATATATTAGTTAATATTTAATTATATTCATATATTACCTTTCGATTGTTATTATGTTTTGTGGAATATAGACTTCAAAACCAGATTAAAGTAGTTCTAATAGTCAAAGGGAGTAGTCCAATGGTTGATTAATCTCTAGAAATATAATTTTATTATTCCCAATCCTTTGTAGAAGAACAAAATATCAAAAATTTGTAATATTATACAATTAATAAAATCCTCCTCTTGAACTAATTTTATATAGTAAAAACAATATTATGATTGATTAATTTAAATATCCATATTATCAAGAATATTTTTTCATTATCTGATCATATACATGAAATTATTTTATTATTAATTACATATTCAAGAATTATTTAAATATTTATATATATCAATGAATGGAATAAGATAAAATAAAAAAATATTGTTCCCCATGTAATAATGAAACCATCACATGAGAATGAATTTTTTAAAAGAATAAAAAATAAGTAAAAGTTGATAAATAGATAACAATTATATAAATGTTATAATATCATAAAAAATCAGTTTTAAAGTTATTTTTTAATATGAAATATATTATGAAATGGGTAAGAGTATAATTTATTTTAAGAATATAGTATTTGAAACCAACATCATTGTCGTTAAGAATACTATTTTGGATTGATGTCTAAATCCATTAGAGGAGGGACATCTTCTGATAATAAGGACATATTATAATTTCCAGGTGATTATAGTGTTGATTAAATGATGATTCATTATAAAGTAAATAATATTTATAATATGGGTAATGTTAGTGGCGATGGTTCAAGATATTTCCTTGGTTGAGGAGTCTCTTTGAATGAAATATTGATCATTGTATTATTTATTATCCCGATGGTGAATGGTACTAAATTTTTTTTCAAATTTAATCATAATGGATTTATAATATTGTGTTTTTTATTATTTAAAAATTCCTAAAACAATATTTAATAGTGAAAATATTTTATATAATATAATGAATAAAATATGATTTTACTTAAAAACAATATAACAAATTTTTAAGATTAATTTTTTTGTTTATTAAGTCTGTTTTAATTGAAAATGAAATATGTTACTCATTAATTTTGTTTTTTAATTTAATATATTTTATTTTTTATTTTATTTTTATTTTATATCGTAATGATGTTATAAATATAAAAAATCTATTTTTTTATTATAAAAATTTGTAATAATGTAATTATTTTTTTTAGTTCTACAAGGAGTCGGTGTACGATTCCAAATCCTATTGAGCCTCTATATAGATATGTTAAAAATATAAAACATATAAAATCACCAAAATATTTTTTAAAAATAATATAATATCTCTAGAGTGGTGTCTTAGATGAGGAAAAAAAAATATGACTATTATTTCTATAATACAATTGTTTTTCTAGAAACATGATAATATTCGAAAACATTAGGTGTTTAATTTGATTACAATCACGAATGATGTAATAGCAGAATATGTTAAATAAAAAATTAAATCCCTAGTAATTTTTGATAACATAATACAAATATTTTCAATAATTATTTTAGAAGGAACATATGGTTTACACACATAACCCAATAGATTGGAGTTGTGTAATATAAAGGAAAGTGTTTGAAGGTGATGATAAGATTGGGTAATGATAATTGGTATACCAAGGAGATTATTTCATCAATGGGGTTTATGGATATTAAAAATTAAAATTCTATAGAATCATTCATTATTACTTATCGACCAATAATTCAGTTATGAATTTTTTTTAATTGGTTTAATCCCCATTTTTGATTTCTATATAGTGAATATAAATCAATTCATATATAAAATTAATTCACAGATGAAATTTTATATTTTAGTTTTATTAATTTTTATTCCAATATTAAATTATTTTTAACCCTTTATTTTTCCTCCCTCTCCATGACGTTTATATCAGTGAATGTATGCCAAATAATTAATTCACAATTTTCATCACTCACATTTCTCTTTCAGGCATTGGTCCCTTCATTATTTATATATTCATCAATAATATTTCATTTAAAAAATTATTAGACAAAAAATAGTAACAATTCATTTAGAAATATCTATTTTGAAAAAAATATAATTTTTAGAACACGTTTGGGTGCCTCAGGATAGTGACAATCTGAATTTTTGGATCAATGTGAGAATGGATTATGGAAACTGATGATGATTTAGTCTCAGTCAACCCAAATCATTTAATTATGGGATATAGTGTTAGTTAGAGTGATTAAAGAATAAATTTATGTGGATAATAATGTTGATCCATGATTTATTTAAAATCAAGATATATACAACATCTTGTTTGTAAAAATGCACATAGTGTAGTCCCCTACCACTATCCAGTGCATCTATGGTGTACACATTAAGACAAATAACACATGGTTGTCTGAATTTTTCATATTTCCTATTATTATTTTTATTGATACCAAATGTATACTGTAGGTACACATACATAGATTCATCCAATGTACATGGTATTAAGAGAGTACACTCGATTTATCCAAATTACAAGGACATGGACACTCATAGGACCATACATAGTAGCAGAAACCCCATGTCTATTGTTTGTGAAATGTATTCCTTTTAGAGGATTATAGAGAGAACATTCTTATTATTTTATTTTTATAATAATTATTCATTTTTTACCTTGGTAATAACTAAATAATTTACAATGTCACGTCCAATCCTGACCAAAGTTTGGGTGATCCCATCAATGGGTAAGATGAAGAAATATTATGGTGTCCATCTATGTCGTTCTCGATGTGTGATTCCATATCAGTTTTCCCATAATAAATAAATTACAATTTTTTTTAAATCTAGATTTTTTAATCCCCTTGTTGTTAGATTTTGTCTAATAAGTTTAATTATCCCCCATAGGCACTACATGTGATTCCCTACCTATGTACCAATGTATTCTGATTTTTATTTCTTAAATTAAATCTAATTTCTAGATTATTTTCACCTATTAGATGAGTTATGTTAGGGTTGATGAATTAACTACTTTTATTCCTCAAGAAGTATCATTGTCTAGTAGTAATGACAAAACCTATCTTTTATACTAGGTTCAAATGATTGACAACTAATAAGTTGTTTTCTCTTCATCTATTTGAGTCATCTTATAAATAATTTTAGTTTAATCACATTGATTCATTTTTTGGAGATTCCAATGTATGACATTGGGACTATTTGTACTCAAATATGTTGGGGATCTTCTACCACATTTCATGTCTTATGAAGATTACAATATTTTCAATGGATTCATAGGTTGGCCAGGATTATTAAGATCATAGTGGGTCTAAAGAAACCATATACGGTTCTAAGAATTATATCATGAAATAAATCCCCATTTTTTTAGAAGGTTTAATACTTTCATATTTTTGTTGCGATTTTATTTGTTGAATTTAATTTTTGTACTCATTTTCAAAATCTTATGTGGTATATTTGTTATTGTTTAATTTTTTTGTTGTTTGATTATATTTTTTTCATTCTTCTAGATCCTGGTGATGTTTTTTGTGCAAATTTATATTAGAATATTCCCATCAATGTTTTTGATTTACCTACAAGGGGTTAATAACTAACCCCAAGCCTAATATAGGTGGGATCTCAACTCGGCGGAGCACGAAATTCGTCTTAGGCGATGACACAACTTCTTCCAGATGTCTTGGTCTAGTCTTCAGTGTCATCGCGACTCAACGTCTAGACATCAGTTCGGCTTGGTTCATTCGGCGTCCTCAGTTAGGTTCCTGTTCTATTTTTCTGGTGTGGCCAGGTGATTTCTTCAGCGGGTTCCCGGTGTGGCACCGTGCTTGATCTGTAGTGCCTTGGAGGGGGGGATCTTGATCTGGGTGTAGTTGTCAGTTTTTAATGGCTATTTTGTTCGGTTTTCTGCAGATTCGTCTTTAAGCTATAAATTTTGTGCTTTTGACTCTGGTTTCTTGCATATAGTTTAACCCTTCCCCTTGCCTGGTTCTTCCGCCACCACCGGCTTCCTTTGGAACCTGATTAGGGTGCAGTCTTGGTTCCGATTAAAGTAGATCCTAGTCAAGAGTTATGTTTATATTGCAGGACGATCATGATTCCCTCATTGGTTTCTTTCCCTTTTTGCGAGTTATGTCCATCTAGTCCTAGGTGACGATGGATTGGATTCGCCTCTTTTGGATTGTATTTTGGGCCTCTTCAGCTATGGTGGCTGGGGTGTCTTGTGGAGTGTAGGATGGTTTTTCCAGGATGACAGTTGATGGTGATGTTTGGAATCACGTGTGCTTTGATCATTTCATAATTTGGTTGGGTTGGTTTTCAATGATCAAATTTTGAACATTCATCCAGACATGACCTTAAGGAACATGCCCTAGTGGCTGATTTAGAGCAGGCAGATCACTTTTGTAGGCTGCAAGGAATTGAATGTTTGAGAGGGTATAGCATCAGCTATCGGAACGGGAATGTTCTTTGTTATAGGACACTTGCTATCTGTACCATCTTGTAATGGTGGAGAGATTTATCATGTTTTATATGTAGGGGAGGGGCTGATCAAAGGTGTAAGTCTGGGTTTTATTTTCATGATCTTCAAGTCGGATTTGTTTTAAGTTCTTGAAGTCTATTCAGGTTTCCCCCTTCTTCCCTTGAAAGGGGGATTATCATATTATAATAAAAAATCTACAGACTACTGTCCATTGGAGGAATACTATGTTAAATTTTATCGAGTTAAACACTTACTATATTAAACCTTGTGAAAGTTCGGTAACATATATATCAATTTTCTAGGACTCTAATAGCCTTCTTAATGACTCAATACATATAGGCACTATTTTTAGTCTAAAAATTTATACATGCATCATATAGGAATGTGTTATTGTTTCCATGTCTATATTGAATAATCTAAAAATATATTATATTTGACCACTTTTATCTATAATATTATTATATTCTTCCATGATGAATGACCGGGGGAATTCCCAAGTAGGATCATTATGATGATGCAATTATTTTTAATGGTATCATCTATAGATATGAAAATGGGGGGAAAATTCTATGTGGTTTTCCAATATTACATCCACTTATTTAGTTGATGATTTTTTATGGAATAATCATATGATGGTTCTTATAGAATGATAACTATCAATGAGTTCCCAAGAGAGAGAAAAGTTGTGTTTTAGGTTGAGCTAGATCCCTTGTATGTAGAGGAATGGAACAAGGTTATATGGTGATATTTCAACAATAAGAGGAGCATTACCACCGTGATGATGTTCCAATAATCAAGAAACCTCTATGGCCCAGTTGTATGATAGTTACCTCATGATATTGTACAGAACCAAGGAAAATTACTTTTTAAGGAATATAACATCACAATGGGGAATATTATTTTTATACTGATGTTTTTACAAGTAAACATCCATTTTATTTTATATTTCAAATAGGAAAACATGTAATCCATAGAATATGGTTCCCGATTTACCATCCTCTAATGGTATTCCATGGGTATGGGTTTTCATAAATACATTTGACCAAAAACCATTGAGTGTCATCTTCACTGAGATATTTGTGAAAGAGGGGTATCTATTTTAATTACATTATATCCTAGTGTGTGGGGGTGATACATGGCTTTAGAGAACATCATAACTATAATTTTTTGACCAAAGGATCTTGAAGTAGTAACCTAAGATAATAGAAATAATATTATTGAATCCTGCATTAGAGTCAATGATCCATCCATGTGAGGAATCTTCTTTAGATGCCATGGGATAACAAGTCATCTACTCATGGATCCCATGGAGGATCCTGTTAGTGGAGGGAGTGTTTGTGACTGTCCTTTTATGGGTGTGGTTATACAGTACATGATATCCCACCCCTCTATTAAATTGATATAAATAGATTCAATAGAACACCAAGGGACATACATTTGTACAAGAATGGACATTAATTGTGTCTTTTTTGGGGAAAGGGGTTGGGATAATAACAAGAGGAGGGTGATTTTATGATCAATAAGCACTTCTATAACCTATAAAGGATCTACAGTAGACATAATTAGATGTTTATTATGATAGTGGAAGCTGAAACAAATTGAGGATTATGAACCTAAGCCTATTATTACTATCTGAGGTATTAACTATGTATCATCTTCAATTCCAATAGTTTTGATAGGAATAGAATTATCCACTCACACATTATAACATATCATTTTCAATATACATAGATTCTAGTGAATTTTTTGGTTCAACCATTTTTCATATTTATTTATACATAGAGATATTCTATAATCACATAATTCTAACAATATTGCAGCCTTATTTACAAAGTATAGTGCTTCATATCCAATATCTTCTATGTTGTGATGTGGCGGTATGATTTAACTCTATGAATCACCTATATCTAATGGGATCGTGCATATATTGACTATTTTAGGTGGATTATCTGATAAATCCATGATAATGGGATGGTTTTTAAATTTTTTAGAAAAATAAATCCTGGGAGGAGTAAGATAGGATCATACATAAGATGATAAAACAGTGATATCATCATTTGGATAGAATTTCCATTATATCAGAAGAAATTATTAACATTTAGTTCCCTATAGTGGTGGAGGAGTGTGAGGACATCTTCTTTATGTATGTTCCTTACTAGTCTCTCTATTGAGAGACTCACTAATACATATTCATGAACTCATGGAATAGCCCACTACCCACTCTAACATATCTAATGGCCTTCATAGGGTTGCGAGAGATGATGGTTATGTTATAAGATCTGTAGAAGAAGGGAAATATTAGGTCGAGTGTGTCCGCTAGAAAACCCCAGTGTTTTTCACTAAGGATGTAGATGGGGGAATGAGGTTTGAGTGGATTCTAATCACCTGAAATGAGTAACTATAATGAATTAAAATTTACATCAAATAATTAATGAAAATATTCACTAGTCGAGGGGGATAAAGTTGTTTTTTATGATTCAACTTGGTTTGGGCTATCAGAAACTCCATGTTTGAGTGGTGGTTATATTGATGATTTCATTTCAAGGATGTTATAGTAATTATAAGTCTTTGTTGAATCCATTTTTCTAGATGATGGTCCTAGAAGTTTTCATTGGACTCATAAACTAGATGTTTCATCTTTCTTGTACCAGTTCATAGTTTTATACATTAATGAAATCCTCATGTACTCAATGATAGAGGTGGATAACGTGTCACATTTAATTTTTCATAAATACATTATCCTTGATTGAAAGAAATAAAAGAGTCTAGTAAATTTATTTTCCATTATTTTACATGACCCCATCTTGGAATGTGTCATCTTAATATTCAGTTTAGTTTTGGACCATGTAATGATCGAAGAAAATTTTTTATGTGAGCTACTCAAGATATGTCTGAGGTGTGGATCTTATTATGGTTTCCAAGGTAATATTGGAGTATCGTGACTTATTCCTCAAGTATTGTGTAAACTATTTATTTATTAAATAATAAGGGTTAATCCATATGTGTGGATAAATATGGTAAATATTCTATTCAAGATGTACTATAGGGGTTGAAGAAGAATCTATTATTTAGAGATACAGAGGATTTTGTTGAGTACATGGTGTAATATGAGGCCTATATACCTAGTCTTGGAATCAATTTATTTTCAATATAATGTGTTATTTCTTATGATTCCTTAATATTGATACTACCAGATATGAATTATGTGAACAATTTCATGGATTTGGCATCAATATACTTCAGGTTGAAATTTTTGTGAAATTATACTATGGGAGATAAATTCATTATATATTTGGACCATACAAGTCTCAGTTTTATCTTCTCAAATAATGACCATAGCCTGAGGAAATGGAAACTGATAGATTTTCTATTCCAATATAATATTTATATATTTTATTCCAGAATGGTGGGAAATATGGTGGTAGATGATCAATGTATGAAATATCATTCATCTAAGTTGAGAATTTTTTGTTTCCCTCATTATAGTTACCGCTATTAGATTAGGGGTCTAAAAAATAATTATAGTTGATGGTAGTTATAGAAATTATTTTTTAAAATTGTTAGGAGGAAAAACATTATAATATCGATTATACGTTATTCCATGGACCAAAATTTATAGGTTATGCTTCATATGTATTTCCACAAAACATTGAGTTAATAATTATTTTCCAAGGATGGATGATGGTATCAGTCTTGGAGTGATAGTATGTATTGATATCGTTTTATTTATCCCCCCTTTGTAGTATATTCGGGAGTTAACATGATGTTACAAGGCCCTTATCATCATAATTTGTTGCCAATGATGAAAATTATGGTTTTTATGTTCGTATCATGATGCCTCACATTCTAGTAGCTAAGGTTAAGAATCATGTTATATCTGGTTTAGATCCAACCATTTATATTATATAATTTACACATGATGATATCTCTTGGAATATTTAAACGTGAAATCCATTATTATAAATATATCATCATATTTTCTAGATTATTACACAACAACCCCTTCTATAAAAGGGTTTTGTGGATTTTATTATGACTCTGGTATATTTGAGGATATTCCAAAATCATTATGTTCCCTTGAAGATCATTTTGGACCATACTGATCCCTTACCTTCAAAATTTTTAATTGTATTATGTGATGATTTTTGGACTCACCTATGGTAGTGAATAGATTTCAACCCCATGAAAGGTTTCTAGATAAATTAGACCATTCATGTTCTGGATTACTTGTTATATGAATTCATGTGGGATTTTGGTCCAACCTATGAAGTTCTTATATTCATGATTTTTCTTTTTGTATAGGATACTATTTAATATTCCAAAATTTGAATGGAATAATTTAAGTCATTTTATAGCAAACCATTTAGGTCAATATTGTATTGGATGGATCCATGGGAGATTGTTCTTGTGGGAATTTTTTGTCCATGAAATAACTAATATGGTCAATATAATTGAGGAGAATGTGAGGGATTATTAGTTCATTTGAAGTTCTATGTTGATGGAAAAAGGATGACTTTGAAGTTTTATGAGGATGTACATTTGTTATTAGTTGTCACAACTCATAGTGTATTTTAAGGATTTGAGTAAGGTGGAATGATATCATTGAGATTTAATGGAACATTCTAAATAATAAACAGGGTTTTCAAGGTGGTGTATCATTGTCCTTATCGACAAATTTATTTAGGGTTCATAATGTATTACAAGTCTCAATTTTGAGGATATATTATAGTGAACCATCATATATTATCGAATTGGGTACATTGTTCATATATGATTAACCAAAAATCATTGAGTAATTTATGACCCTTAATATTCAGTAGGTAATTATTCATTATAGGAGAGTGATTCCATTTTTTGGTTTTTTGGAAGAACATGTTACTTTTGTAGAGAAATTATAAGTGTTAGAAAAAAATGTGGAATCATTTCACACAAATTTTTAGTAGGGTTTAGATTTTATATAGAAATATCCGGGACATCTGGGATAATGTAATGTCCCTATTTTTCACATGTAATACATTAGAGTAATTAAAAAAATTAGAGTTAGGAATGCATAAAACGTGGGAATTTTGAAGTTTATGGAACCTCAATTAAGATATCATAAATGTAATGAATTTATTATTTCATGACCACATATTTTTAGAAATAATGGAATATATATTGATTGTAATTATGTATTGGAAAACAATTAATTTCAATAGTTAAATAATTTAAGTCTTACTATTGGTATGATATATTTTTTTTCACAATAAATTTTTAATTAAAGTGTTTTTTCCCACTAAATAATAGAAAATTAATTATATAAATAATTATATGTATATTAATATTCAATAACCTAACCATCATATTTTTAACCATAATTATACCCAAGTACTATTGTTAGTTATATAAACATAGTTATTGGAGGACTAGACTATTAAATTGGTCATTGTTGAATGATGGTGAGACCATAGATCGATGATAGGTTTACTGAGTATATTCTCCTCGTTAATGGAGTTCGTTGATATCATCTATTACTACAAACCGGAATCATTAATTTTCTATGATCAATCCATAATCAAGGTAGGATAATTAATTTTCATTGTTTATTCATCATTCATGATTTTTATTTGTTGAATTTGTTTTAATTATATTACATAATTAATTGTTGGCTCATATTTTTGAGTTACAGTTTGATTACATTTAATTCAAAGATTTAGTAAATGATGATCCATTCTTAATCATCCACAATTAATAATTTATCATTACAAATAGATTCAAATATATGATTAATGTAAAACATATTTTATCAAACTGGTGCTTCATACATTTCTCATTTATTTTTTGGACATTCATTAATAGTATGTTGAATAGCTGATGAATTGAAAAAAACATGGATGTCATTTTCCCAAGCATTATTTGGTGTAATAAATATTTTAAAGAGGTTTATTTTTTGGTATAAATGAATACGTTATGCAATAGAGATAGATATTTGAAAAGAGTGAAGGTGATGGGTTTTTTGTTATTTGGACTATGTAGGATCTTCTGGATGGTTATAAATGGATGTTTTTAGAAAAATGGTATTCCTGATTCATACTATAAATAATGATCCAGACTTTTTGAACCTAGATCCATCTTATGTGATTAAGAATCATTGATAGAGGAATAGAGGAGGGGATCTGTGTAGATATGTGGGCATATCTGGGATTTTAAGACAATCCAACTATATATGGTGTGTATTTCAAACGAACATAATTCATGTATTACCACTTCTATAATGGTTAGTTTTTATGAATGAATATAGATATTACATGGTCATTTTACTTTTAATCACACATTAGGATCATTAATCTATCAATGTGATTTGTACCCATGGGATATAGACATTGACACAGACAGTGTGCACTGGCACAACCAGTGTACATGATCATACATCAGATTCCATGAAAATGGACATGGGAAATGTTATTATTAGAGGAACATACAACTTGACCGTTTTAAATGTACTATACTATTTCTAGGGTTGGATAGAGTGTATAAAACCGTCATTCTAGTTTTAAATTCACTATGGGTGTGTTTACATGGACAATCACTAAGATTGTATAGTTTGACATACATTCTTGACAAAGGGATAATAAAAAATATCAATGGGTTAATTATGGACTGATTTAAGTATCGCTCTAATAGTTTTGGGGTGTTGTCATAGATCATTCATCCCTAGGTTTAGAATGGAATCCCATTTCCAATACTCACGGCCTGTGATCTCTTTCAAAATTGATCAACCTAGAGAGGATTTTTTATCCCCATGGGCCAATTGAATGACCCAAAAACTATGTATCACTTTATTATCAGTTCTAGTTTATACTATGATTGAAATAAACATACAAGTGTGATCTGAGAGATTTTATCCCTTGATATCAGTGAGGATGCGACATTTGAGCCCGACATAGAATCCAATTCTAGTAGTGAGGACATGGTTATCCATTTATTGTGGGTGTCTATTAATTATTATATATTATTTTTTATATTTTCTTCAGGTTGAATGACAATATTAATGTTTTGAATGGATTCTCATTTAATATTTGTTTTGTTTTCCAATTATTTTTTTCTTTTAATGTTACTCAACCTTCCTTGGGTTTGAGAAGAAAATCACATGTCATGAACAATATAACATTAATAAAAATACTAGGAATAGAAGTAAGTGGATCTCATTTTGGATATATAGCTTGCACAAACTTTTAATGGTTGAATCATGTTTAGGTTCGACCTATTTTTAGCATATTGGTCTTTTTTAACAATATTTTTTAGAGTTTATGTGGACATTTTCATTTCCAAATTTATTATCATACTCTGATGTGGAATTAATTTTTTTCACGTATTTTTTTCATTAGTTTGATAGTCTTTTAAAAATTTTAATCATGAATGGGGATGTGTTTTTGTTTCCATGTACATTTTTATGGCCACCCATGTGTGTGATAATTTTACTCGACAATATTTACATGTCCCAGGATAATTTTTTGATGTTATGGGGTGGCCCAGCTGGATAACCATAAGATATTTGGCCTTTTTTATTTCTATTCATGAAAATAAAACATTCCACAATAGATGAAACCACATTCACTACAATTGACTAAAAAAATTTATTTTAAAAAATAATACAAAAATATTAATTTGATTTGGTAATTCCTAAAATGAATTAAAATTTATTAAATAAAAATATTAAATTGAAGAAATATGTTTTTTAAATAATAATAGATGATGAATGAAAGAATAATTTTATCTTTCATTTGAACCAATTAATTTCATATGAATTGTAATATTTTTATTTGGTTTTTAAAAATAATCAATGTTATTATAAAAACAATTATATATTTCAGGCATGATTATTTTAAGAAAATATTATAAATAAAATAAAAATTAATTGAAATAAAAATTAATGAAATTATTTTTGGTATGAAAATAATTATTCATATTATTAAAACATTTACCATGTTACTTTTCTAAATTCTATGATGTTAAATTTTATATAAATTATTGGATAGTACATCCCAATCAATGTGAGAAATTAAATATTTTAATAAAAATATTAAATACTTTATTATGTTATTTTCTAGTACAATTTTTGACTTGGATATATGTAAAACATTATTTCTAGTGTTCAATACATAATGAGTCAACTTCAAGAAATCAAAATGAGGACCAAAATGGAAATTTTTTTATGAATATACAATAGTCAATAAAATTAATTCATTAAATGAAAATTTTTTGGATGTGATAGTATTGGAACATAAAAGGATGATTCGAAACCTTGAAATATTGGTCAATAAATATTACATGTTTAAATCCTATATGCAGTTTTCTAGTTTTGGTATACAATATTAATAATATAGTCATCCATAAAAATAATATAGAATTGGAATAGGATCAGTATGTTGGACTCATCAATAATTTAGGTGTTTTAGATCAAATATATTATAAAACAAATATAATAGTACTCTTATTCAACATGTTAAAAAATATCATTGTTTCCACAATGGAGGAGGGCATGCGATGAACACTGTAAAACACATATGTTGAATTAGGGGACATGTATTTAGTATTTGATTCCACTAATACTATATACATCATTTTTTGTGACACTACATTTAAAAATATGTACATATTATTATGAAATTTAAATTATAGATATTTTTTTCAAAATAGGGTGTTTTACATATAAAAAAATTTATAATAGTTTTTTAGTAACAATTAGAGGACATGTATTTATTATTAGATTATATAAATAACATATGTAACATTTTTTGATTTCATTATGTAATATTTCACATTTGGAGAAATGGAAAAAAAATCATGGCAATATTGAATAAATTTATGGGTAAAATTTTAGATTTGTAAAGATTAAGATTGAAGACTATTATTTATATAGTAAAAATGAATATTTTAATATAGTAAAAATGAATATTTTTAAGGGGTTTGAAACCAAAATATAAAATGATGGAATATATTAATAATGAATCAACCATATGTCACTAGGGATGGTATATATGATATTGGAATGGAATGTTCATCCAATATTCACATGTCAATGAAGACAATGTACCTGATGATGACATTGTAGCATATATAAGAAAAGCAAACTATAAAGAAAAAATTCTTTCAATTGTTGTGAATCATAATCATAGAGATGGTATATAGTTAAATAATGTTTGAACATGTCAATGACTTCAACATGATTCAAAAATAGTTATAATTTTGTGGGTTTGGGTTATAAAACGCTATTTGTGATATAATTCTTAATTAATCAATAATGGAATCATCAGATATGATTCTTATCCCTATTAGAAAATCAAAAAATGATAGAGAATTAGTTTTTTAAGATGCTCATAATCCCATTTTATATGTGAAGATTATATAAAACATGTTCTAGGAAACAACTTAATTCATGCTTATTTGGGAAATAATTGGATTTACCATTCAATTGAAATTCTTTATGAATTATGAGAAATTATATTTTATCTAATGAAATTGTTCCCTATTCATAGGTGTTGAGGATTAGAGGTGTGATTGATGTAGGTTTGTAGGATAATGGAGGGATGAAAATAATTGAGTTATACTGTCCCATTGGATGTTTAACATATTACTTCACCAAGTGATTCATGAAATAAAGGGAATAGTGGAAAATATAGTGGTTCTAGAAATTATTAAATAGTTTCATTGATGGTTTATTAGAGATGTGATGTTTTATAATTCAGGTATTGATTTATTGAATGTTTTTATGGTGATTTCTAATGGTTTAACACCACACGATTTTGAGGAGGTAGTTTAGTAACAACTTGTTGGATGTGTTTGTAATCATAAAGGGATAAAGATTGTTTTTGGATGTTTGAAAACCGATGTACATGGGAGGAAAGCCACATGTATATTGTGGAGAATGTTTCCTTTTGAAAAATAATATTACAAATTACCTATTAAAATTTTGTAATAACATAACGGTTTATTTTTTCTAGGCATAACACATACTCAATTACCTATTGCATTAATATAATTGGAGGAATGATATTTGTTAGGGGTATATTTTTTAAACATGGAATGTAGTTTAGACATGTAAATTATAGTATTATTTGTTTATAAATCATTCTTGTATTGATATTGGGTTTTGAGATCATTTTTTTACTCATATTCTTATGGAGCAGGATTAATAATTTAGTTGGGGTAGGCGATTCATTAGAATATCATATATATATTTATTTATTTGGGATTTAAATTTTTAATTAAAAATTAGTATCATTATATTTTTTTTTTCTAAATATAATGAAAACTAAAAAATTACTGAATTTGATGGACATTGAATTTTTTTTGAAACATATGTGATTCTGTGTTTATTAATGATGGTTTCATTTATGTACTTTCTATGTAGCCATTTAATATTTTATATTTTTTTATAAAATGTGGAATGACAAAAATCATGGAACATTATAAACATAGTAAGATAATGAGAATAATGAATGACACATTTAAATTTAGTTTCTCTCTGTTTCATTAAATTACAAACATGCTTAAATGCTTCATTAGAATATTGTTTCTATGGGTTTTCTCCATACTAAAATCTATCTTATATTAATGTGGCTATATTGATATTTATTATTTTAAATATCTAATGGAAATTATATCTCAATTCTAAATTGTGTTTAGATCATCCTTTCTATAATCATGTATACTTTAATGTTTTTTCATTAAATGATTCTTTATATTATTTAGTTGAATGAATGATTTATTTTATGTTTATATGATTTTATAATTGATTATATCTTCTTAATTAATACAAAAACATATTCATCTAGATTAACAGTATTTGGTAGGGATATATTTCCAAGTTTGTTATAGTAGACTGATTTATTCATTGGTGGGAAGGAATTAATACTACATAATAGTTTCAAGGTTAATATATTTACGATTTTCTTATTTTCGGATCATTCCATTATTCAAGTTTTTCTTATTCTTAAGCAACATTAATTATTAAATTTCCGATGGAAGAGATAATATTTCATTGTGGGTTTCAATTTTCCGTTATAGCGGGATTTTTTATGTCATTTAATACATGGGTTATAGAATAAAAAATTAATTCAATATAAACTCATGGAAATGAATGTCTTTGATGGTAGTGATTTATTTATTATAAATGATAAAATGTTGAGGCTAAAATATCATATGACCATTATCATGAAATCCTGAAGTCTGTTTTTGAACTTAAATGATAAAACCCTAATTAATGATGGTGTGTTATAAATATAATGTTATTATTATATTTATAAAGGATAAATGAAATCTAACATTGATTATTTTTCTCTTGAAATTAAATTATATTTATATTCAATGTGATGGAATTTGACATATCATGTGGGATTTTACGTAAAAATAATGTATTTGGAAGGAATATTTCCAATGTTTATATAATTGGATGACTCCAATAATTTTCTTTACGGTTTTTGTGTTATTCTAAAAAACTAGGTTATTTATGATTCAAAAAAGTCAAGTAATACCCCTAGACCTCTCTCTCTGCAAGATGTTTCATTGTATATAGGATATGATGGATATAGAGTCTTATGAAAAGGGTATATGATTATACATGTTTTAATGTCTCTTCCATATCACATAATGGTATATCTGTGTAATAAAATCCTTAGGTTATGATATACTACATAATCATTATTATGAGGGATTATAGTTACTATATTTGAATTTAATCATGGTATATAATGGATTATGGTATAGTTTGTATTTATATGGGATTCATTGGATATTAGTGTTATAATGTGGTTATGGGGACATGATAATTTATTTGAATTTGTATGTGTGATTGGTTTGGTAATATGTAATGATGAATCTGATACAGTATATGTGAATATATATATATATATATATGATATTATGAAAATGTGTCTATGATATGTATTCATGGATGGGTTTTATGGATTATAGAGGGTATGGGATCCTAATAACATAGAACATTGAGTGTTTAGAGTGTCTAGAAATGTTGGAAATCAGATGCAATGTACATTTCAATTTAACATTATTTTTCCAATTATGTAACATATTTCTACATTTTACAAGTTCAGTGATCCTTAGTGGTGTTGGGTTACAGTTCATATTTAATATAATTATTCTTCCATATCTTTATAGAAAAATTATTTATGTTTTTTAGAAACCATAATTGAATATCATAAATTAAAATTTTTCTACATTATAAATGTAAAATATTATAGAAAAATATAGGTGTTCTATTGATGATACTTTTGTAGACTCCAATCACATATGAATCCATTCATATATTTAACATCTTCAATAACATCCTTATGAAATAATTATTGTCCAATTTTATGATATATTATTCAAATCATATCTTTTCATCATTTTATAAATTATTAAAATTAATATATCGAGTGTCAATACTTGAAGGATGTTCTTTGGTGATTGAAATATTAATAATCCTTTAAAACATTTTTTGAAAATCCTTCATTGAGACAATGACTCAAAATATTAATTTTTTAATAAACTACATGAAATTTATAAAAAAATATCAATCCATGTGTGCGATATTGTTTTTTTTTATGCTCAATCACAATCCCTCCCCCATCGTCATCCTCCATCAAGTCACCCAAATGTATTGGTTGTCGGATATAACCATTTTTAGAGGGAATTAGTCCTTCCAAACCAATTTTCTAAAAATTTGGGCTCCAAAAATGGAAATGTATACCATAATCCATATCATATTTAGTTGTACACATTTTTTTATAATCCTCTCTCTATATATCATCTTTAGAAGAGATCTTATTCTATCATGATGTTTCAGAATGATGACCCCCCAATGTTCTAAGAGATTAATAATATTATCTTAACCCATAATATTTATTTATGGATCATTTGATAATAGGAATTAGGGATTATATTTTTCATTTGGATTGATACATTTTGTTCCTTCGATCACCTAAAATCCTCCCAAAACAAATATTAATTTTAATAAAATTTCTATCCTTGATAAAAATTCATAGTGTCCTAGCCGTCAGACTCAAATATGAATTATTAAAATATATTATCTGATTTTAATGGATCCTTTCCAAAAGAAATAGATATACTATAAATTCAATTTAATATTTTCATGGTCATACCTCCATTAATATAGTATATATTCTTCTCTCATATCATTTTTTGAGCTACTGAACCATCATAATGATTATTAAACATTGATTCTTATCTTAATATATAAATCCATTTTTAATCCTATATTTAGAATAATTATCCATATCATCAGAATATGACTTTGGATTTGATGATAATCCTTGAACTTCCTTTATGTATCCAGTATTCGCAATCCTGTTTTGATAGTTTTCTCATAGAACTATAAAATCTCCATCACCCCTCAGACCAAATGAAGTTACAATTCATCCCTCCACATTCATAGGATAATGATTTAGGATTGAAATATCAATTCCCAATATCATTGGATCAACTATAAATTATATATAATTAACTAAATCTCAATCCCCTTTATCCAAAAAATGTGAATTGTGTAAATTTTTACCCTTTCTAGCCTTATCATGTATTATAAAAAATTAAATTGGACCACAATTCCTTGTTAAAACATTAGATCCCTGGATTTTAGTGTAACACCCCAATCTTCCACGGTACTTTTCCCTTTGAATAATGCAATGGCGTGCATTGTACGCAACTTTGAGAATCTAACACACCACAACCAAACAAACTAGCCATTATGAATAGTAATACCTACATTTTGAAATTTTATAAATTTTATCTTTTTAAATGGACTTCATTTTTGGATTCGTAATATCGAAATTATCTTAGGGTGAAATTTTGGTACTTTTCGGATAACATTCATATTTTGATGAATAGTGAAAATTACTAAATTTTAATTAAAAACTACTTTTTTAATCGAAATAATTAATAGTGATAAATTATTAATTTGAGTGGTTTTAAAGTATATTTAGAATATATTTTTACCATTTAATACAATTTTGGTCATTGGATGTAATTTCACATTTAAACCAAACATAAACAAGTGTCAATCTTTTGATAGTTATTATCTCTTAAAAACACGCTATTTGTTTTGACGACTTGAATTAATTATTAAATTAATTAATTCAACTGATATGTATTGAATTCGGTAAAACAGACATCATTTTTTAATTCATAATATCAAATATATCTTAGGCCTAATTTATGGTACTTTTCTGGAAACTTTCATTTTTTGATGATTAGTAAAACCACTAAGTGGTAGTTAGAAAACTTAATTTTTCATAAGACATAATTTTACCACATCTGTAAGTGGAATTTCTAAAATCCTAGAGACACGGCTAATATCAAGTAATAAAATGTGGTTCAATCAGATGAAAATAATTTTTGGTGAATAGTAACTTTTTACTTTTATTTACCACGGTTAAAAGTAAATGGGGTAATTAAGGTAAAAAATGATATTAATATTACCCTAACACATGTCCAAATTCTATTGGATAAGTTTAATTCGACAAAAAAAACCTTAGGAATAAAATATGACCCTTTAGGTCCACTTGGATTAGATTAGAACATTTATTATTATTTAATTAAAAGAAGAGTTAAAAGAGATAAAATCAATGTTTAATAACTAATACATTTTAAATATAGGGATATACATAAAATAAATTCAATTATAAATATTCATTAAAAAGATAAAATTATTTCCTACATAATGATATTTTAATTATAATTTTTAGAAATTAAATAATTTAATTTATTTATGACATAATGATGATGCATTAATTACCTTATTAATGAAAGAATCAAATAGATGGTAAAAAAAATGTTAAAATAAATATAATTTCAAAGTTTTTATGGCATCCAAGAATTTTCTAGGTGACTATGACACGTTAGGGATGATTCAATGTATCATGTTCAAAGTAATCAAGTTGTGATGACTTTCAAAAAAACAAAATACCAAATAGTGTCAAAATTGACATAAAAGAGTTTTTTAAAAAAATATTATATTATTAATTGATATTAAATTCCTAAAAATGTAAGGTTTGTCCAAAGGACTTGTATCATGATAGGTGTATCATTAATGGACAACTTTTGGGTCTCTTTGAGGTATATAGTACGTTTATTAACTATATAATATAAAAATAAAAAGTGACATGGTAAGTGTCAAACTAATTAACCAAGAGTTAAAACTAAAAGATAAGTATAATATAATGACACAAACCAATCTAAAATCTATTGGATGAAATTATTTCGACCCATACCCACCTTAGTCTTTTAATAATCTACTTTGGAGCCATTAGAAAACGAATAATGATTTATTATAAATTTATACTTTATGTTTTTCCTGAAGAGCCCCTCCTCCCCCTTATAAAAGGACCCAACATCAAACCAATTATTCACACCTTCAAAGCCTTTTGGTTTATCCAAACTCTGCCCAAATACTCTCTCAACTTCCATCACTTCATCCTATTGGCCTTACTTTAGTCATAAATCCATCTTAATAAATCCCTTGTGATCAAATCAAAAGGAAGAACCCGAAGAAGCGGTAATGATTTCACCACCCTTTTTCAAGTTCCTTTCTTCTTCTACTTATTCATTCTTTGTTATTACCATTATAAAATAATGAATCCAGTATCTCCTACATAATTTAATATTATTATAAATATGGTACAACTATATTCAGTATTCTATCCATCATTTGAATGAAATGTCACTATATGTGCGTACGTACGGCTTACCGTCTCCACGTCGTGGTGTAATTGTTATTCAATATATTATTATTTAGATGGGTATAATAATGATTTTTAATTCATTTAAATAATAAATATAACATGATAATTATTCTTTATATATGATATAACATCCAATTATATATTATTTTAATCTAAAAAGTATGATATTTTTCCTCGTGCGTACGTACAGATTATCGTCTCCACGACGCGATGAGATTCATTTCCAAGTTTACCATTCATCGACGATTATAAAAATATATATTACTAATAAGTATGTAATATATGACATTATAATGCTACTGAAGAAATATATATATATATATATATATATATATATATAAGGATTTATGTACTTACATATATATTATTCATTTACTTCTATTCAATACTATATGAAAACAGAAACATAGTTTATTCGTACGTACAGACTACCGTCTCCATAAACGGTGTTTTCCATTCCATATATATGTATATTATACATATTTATATTCCAAATATACATGATATATTTATCATGTTTTATATTATGAAATTATTTAAATCATGATCTAAGTGATACAACCAATAGTGACAAGTTAAAACACGTACGATAAAGAAAGTGATTATTACCCAAAATGTTAACTTAACATGGAAATTATTATTAAATGGGTCATTTAAAGTCATAAATGAATCAGGTATGATATCATAAATATTAACATTGTTCTGGTATAATTTAATAACATACTAAGATCTTCGTACAAGAGGTTAAATGTACCCTCGACTAAAGGAAAGTGCAAGCTAAGGGGTTTTCATCTCACTCCTTATTCCCGCGAGATTCATGCCATATTGCCACTATTACCTTTTGTGTGGTGTATGTACTTCCCATAATTGTATTATTTTTGTAGTACACATTAATTTATGTGTATTTACATATTCATTGTATAATACATATTTCATGGGTTTTATGTTTCGTAAGTTACCAAATTGGTAAGGGTTAATTCCTCAATCTCATCATTATCCAAGATTGTTTATTTGTATGTATTTACTAGGACATTTTTATCATCCATGTCCATTTTTCATAAAAATGATTTAGAAATGAAGATTTTAAGGATTTTGAAAGGTATTATTTATCAAGATCAAAATTTCAAATGTTTTAAAGATTTATCTTTCTAAATCATTTCAATTAATGTCCATGTTTTCAAAATGATTTTAAGGATTTATTTATATGGACATGAATGTTTTGAAATGATAATTCTTTTCAAATGTTTCAAAGTGTTATGTGACACATTTATTCAAAAATCTATTTTAAAATTACTTCCTTTATAGATGTGTGACTTTTAAATGATTTTACAATAAGGATATTTCTCTCAAATATCTTTACTCATCATTTGATGGATTTTAAGCTCATCCGAAGTAGATTTATTATAAAAAACTTCTATTGAAGGTTTTGTGATATGATTGACTGTGGATGTGTTATTTTTATATCAATCATGGTTTATAGAGAAAGTATAGACTTTTCATATGCTATTTTTAATATGAATGGTTATGTTATGTTTAAACCTTTTAATATGGGAATGCATTGGAATTAATATGTGTTGGGTCGAGCCCGCTATAGCTCCTCGATGAATCGGTAGGTCTCATGAGACAAACTAGTGTCTTGGCACAAGGCCCAGAGAAAATCTTATTTGTAGTCTTGGCACGAGGCCTTTTCTATGTGGTTATGATAGTCTGGCATTATGCATTCCATCATTATGAAATTGGTTAGTGATATTGCATGTCATTATTCGATTAGTAGAATATCCATGTGAATAAGTAAATGGCATTATTTCATTTTATTTCTTCCATATTATGCTGAAGTTCAAGTTTAAAAGGCTTTTGTTTTAGTTTTATACATTTCCTTAAATGTTGATGCTTATTTTTGAAAGTTTTCGCTGTATTTCTTACCCTTACTGAGCATTTGAGCTCACCCCTTTCTATGTTTTATTTTTACCAAGATTCCAAGAAGTGTAATGTGATTGATATACAGGGTTAATCCATGTGATAATGGCATTAATAAAGATTATTTATGTTGTTTTGTACATCTTAAAGTGAAAATGTAACATTCATGTATGTGATCTATTTTTCCAAGACAGCTAAACTGATCGGTCCTTTGGGTCTTGATTCCTTGTAATCATTCCAATGTATTAAAATAATGCACCGACTCTGGGTAACTGGGTTCAGGTCGTTACATTTGGTATCAGAGGAAGTTTAGCAATAACATTGGAAACTATATTTAGATGAAATCTGATTAGAGCACATATCCCTAAGATAGACTTTGAGGATTAGTATAAAAGAACATCCTTGAATTTTTGTATTGTAGAGATTTTTTGAGTTTTCCGAGCAATACATCCCTGTATGGATATGAGCAGGTAGAGGTGGCTCTGGCATAGATGTACCTAGGGGTAAAACCTGAAAACACTGCTTTGAGCTAGACTCGAACGGGAACTGGTGCACGACAACGGGCCTTGCTGCACTCTTGGTTACGACACTCCCGGGGAATATACTTAGGATAATTCTCATTTTCTTTACAAACCATTATGAAGGGCTTATGATTATATACTTACTCAAAGAAAATTTTTTTATGATTATGGATTATATCCATAAACTCTTCAATTTGTGTTAAGAATTTTACAAATTTGGAATTATTCATTGAAAATCATAAACTGACGTAGTTTATGATATTGTATAGAAATGGCACCCAGTAGAAGGAATGTGAACTCCAGTCATACTTATGATCCAAAGAGTAAGAAGGATCATATATTTCATGGTATTAAGACATCATTTAGAAGCGAAATAGACTCCCCCATAATATCATCATATGATGAAATACTATCATGCGTTGATAAGATGAGTAAATAATTCTCGGTGTCCTATTGCTTTGAAGGGAATCCAGAGAAGAAAAGTATGGTAGAGAGAAGGACGGATAAAGGGAAGAAGGTAAAGAAGGGTTTTCCCTATATGTGATAACTGTGGAAAGAATCACCTTGGAAAATGCTTGAAGGGAATGGGAGAATGTTATAAGTGTGGAGAAAAATGACACCAAGTACGTGACTGCAAGTGTAAGAAAAATGTTTCAAATGTACAATTATTTATCTGTAAGGAGTTTGGACACTACGTGAACCAATGTCCCAGTCATCAGACTATGCCGCATATGATGCTATTGGATAATAATCAAGTTATGATACTACCACAGATGAAGAGGAATGACTAGTGTTCTTATGTTGTTATTTTAGAATTATTTCATTTAAGTTTTGTATCAATGATGTTTTGGAAATAAATAAGGATTATACTGTAGTACTATTTAATTAAATATTTGAGATTTTATGGTACTAAGAAAAGTGACTCTACAGCGAGTTAAATGTTTTGTAAATTACATGGTTGAAGGAAAGATAAACCTTAATATGGTCCTAATATTGAGGTAGTGATTTTGGAATAAGAGATGGTTTATTTTGGTAATTCAGGATGTTGTAGTGTTGTAAAAGAATATATGAGGAAGGCGTTCACATGTTATTACCTGGAAAAAAGGATCCTCGTTATGTTTAACTTCCTTGTAAATTTTGGACTGTGAGTTTGGATAATAGTATTTTGGATAATTCTAATGGTTGGAATGGATTATGTTTGAAAGGTTATTTTTTTGATTTTCATAAAAGGACAACACGTAGACCATGTGACGACCCGTCGTGTTGGACAAAGCTGCGGGAATCAAACCTAAAACCATAGTGGAATTGGGATTTATCACCTACCATTGTGCTATATGAAGTTGCTGGATGGTATAATGTATGTTCTTTACATTAAGGGTCTGATATGTGAATTATAAATTCATTATATTTAGAACCCAATACGATTAGGATAAATAGATTATTTTTGAGTTGTATTATGTTTTGTGGTGAAAGATGAGTTTGTGGTATAAGTTTATTAATGGATAAAACTCTAATTATAAAGTAAGTATATCTCCTTATGATCTTAGACAATCCAATAAATAAATTCCTCAACATTAAGAAAAGGAACTTAGAACCAAAATGTTGTCCTAGATGGTACCTTAGATCATCACTAATTTATGTCTTTGGGATTGTTGCACTTTTCATAGACATGTTCTCTACCACTCTCCATCAGATAATTGATGGTCAGATTTATCTTCCATATCCATATTTTCCAACATGGAACCCTAGTATGTGTTATTTTCGGTATTCTTCATACATACCACTCTTTATTTTAAATAGTGGACTCATTAATTCATTTTTAGATGTGGGATTTAAACTATGATATTTTGAAATGTAAAAAAATGTGTTTTTCTAATACCTTATGTTTTGTTAAACCGATGGTATTTTAAAACATCATAGATTGATGAATTTACGGACCTCAATTTTAAACTTTTTTGTGATGGTGACCTCAATCACTACCAATAAATATTTATGTTTTTTCTCCAATTATATGTCTCTAATTTCCACCAATTTCCTCCTAATCAAGATCATAATTTTGTGGTGACCCTTTCATTTCTCTTTTCCTCTTATTAAGACTGAATTTTATTAACCAAATTTCCGATGTGGGTTTTCCCACAAAGATATTTTCTATTTTCAACCATTATTTTCAACTAACAATATCAAATTGCGAGGACACAATTTATTGAAGGAGGGTAGAATGTAACACCCCATGCTTCCATGGTATGTTTCCCTTTTAATAATCCAATAGCGTGCATTGTACACAACTTCGAGATTCTAACACACCAAAACCAATCAAACTAGCAGTTATGATTAGTAATACCTACATTTTGAAATTTTATAAATTTTATCTTTCAAAATTGACATCATTTTTGGATTCTTAATATCGAAATTAGCTTAGGGTGAAATTTTGGTACTTTTCGGATAACATTCATATTTTGATGAATAGTGAAAATTACAAAATTTTAATTAAAAAAAACTTTTTTAATCGAAATAATTAATAGTAAAAATTATTATTTTTAGTGGTTTTAAATTATATTTAGAATATATTTTTACCATTTAATAAAATTTTTTTCATTGGATGTAATTTCACATTTAAACCAGACATAAAAAAGTGTCAATATTTTGATAGTTATTATCTCTTAAAAACACGCTATTTGTTCTGACGGCGGGAATTAATTTTTAAATTAATTAATGAAACTTATATGTGTTGAATTTGGTAAAATAGAAATAATTTTTTAATTCATAATATCAAATATAGCTTAGGCCTAATTTTTGGTATTTTTCTAGAAACTTTAATTTTTTGATAAATAGTGAAAACACAAAGTGGTAGTTAAAAAACTGAATTTATCATAAAACTTAATATTACCGCTTCTGTGAGTGGAATTTCAAAAATCCGAGAGACAGAGTTAATATCAAGTAGTAAAATTTGGTTCAATGAGATGAAAATAGTTTTTGGTGAATAGTAACTTTTTACTTTTATATACCACGGTTAAAAGTAAATAGGGTAATTAAGGGTAAAAATGATATTAATATTACCCCAACACATGTCGTAATTCTATTGGATAAGTTTAATTCGACAAAAAAACAACCTTAGGAATAAAATATGACCCTTTAGGTCCACTTGGATTAGATTAGGACATTTATTATTATTTAATTCAAAGAAGAGTTAAAAGAGTTAAAATCAAAGTTTAATAACTAATACATTTTAAATATAGTGTTATGCATAAGATAAATTCGATTATAAATATTAATTAAAAATATAAAATGATTTCCTACATAATTATATTTTAATTATAGTTTTTAGACATTAAATAATTAAATTTATTTATGACACAATGATGATGCAGTAATTACTTATTAATAAAAGAATCAAATAAATGGTAATATAAATATTAAAATAAATATAATTTCAATGTTTTTATGACATCCACGAATTTTATAAGTGAATATGACATGTTAGGGATGATTCAATGTATCTTTTTCGAATTAATCAAGTTTTGATGACTTTCAAAAAAATACCAAATAGTGTCAAAATTGACATAAAAGAGTTTTTAAAACAAATATTATATTATTAATTGATATTAAATTCCTAAAAATATAAGGTTCGTCCAAAGGACATGTATCATGATAGGTGTATCATTAATGGACCACTTGGGGGTCTCTTCGAGGTATATATTATGCGTGTTAACTATATAATATTAAAATACAAAGTGACATGGTAAGTGTCAAACTAATTAACCAAGAGTTAAAACTAAAAGATAAGTTTAATATAATGACCCAAACCTGTCTAAAATCTATTGGTTGAAAGGATTTAGACCCCTACCCACCTTAGGATTTTAATAATACACTTTGGAGCCATTAGAAAATGAATATGAATTTATTATAAATGAATACTTTAAGTTTTTTCTAAAGAACCCTCTTCCCCCTTATAAAAGGACCAAACATCTAACAAATAACTCACACCTTGAAAGCCTTTTGGTTCGGCCAAAATCTGCCCAAATACTCTCTAAACTTCCCTCACTTCATCCTAGAGGCCTTCCATTAGTCAGAAAGGCATCTTATGTACCCCTTGTGATCAAATCAAAAGTAAGAACCTGAAAAAGAGGTAATGATTTCACCACCCTTTTTCAAGTTCCTTTCTTCTTCCACTTCTTCTTTCTTTGTTATTACCATTCTAAAATATTTATTCCAGTATCTCCTATATACTATAATATTATTATAAATATGGTACAACCATATTCAGTATTCTATCCATCCTTTGAATGACATGTCACCATACGTGATTACGTACGACTAACCGTCTCCACATCGTGGTGTAATTGTTATTCAATATATTAATATTTGGATGGGTATAATAATGATTTTTAATTCATGTAAATAATAAATATAACATGATAAAGATTCTTTATATATGATATACCATCCAAATATATATATTTTTAATATCAAAAGAATGATATTTTCGCTCGTGCGTACGTACGGATTACCATCTCCACGACGCGATGAGATTCATTTTCAAGTTCACCATTCATCGATGATTATAAAAATATATATTACTAATAAGTATGTAATATATGACATAATAATTTTAATGGATATATATATATATATATATATGTTTTTATGTACTTAGATATATCTTATTCATTTACTTCCATTCAATACTATATGAAAACAGAAACAACGTTTATGCGTACGTACGGACTACCTTATCCATAAATGGTGTTTTCCATTTCATATATATGTCTATTATACATATTTATATTCTAAATATATATGATATATTTATAATTTTTTATATTCTGGAAGTATTTAAATCATGATCTAAGTGATACATCCAAGAGTGACAAGTTAAAACACGTAAGATAATGAAAGTGATTATTATCCAAAATGTTAACTTAACATGGAAATTATTATTAAATGGGTAATATAGAGTCATAAATGAATCAGGTATGATATCATAAATATTATTATGGTTCTGGTATAATTTAATAACATAATATGATCTTCGTACAGGAGGTTAAACATACCCTTGACTAAAGGAAAGTGCAAGGTAAGGGTTTTTCATCTCACTCCTTATTCCCGTGAGATTCATGCCATATTGCCACTATTACCTCTTGTGTGGTGTATGTACTGCCCATAATTTTATTATTTGTGTAATACACATTAATTTATGTGTATTTACATATTCATTGTATGATACCTCTTCATGGGTTGTATGTTTCGTAAGTTACCAAATTGCTAAGGGTTAATTCCTCAATCTCATCATTAGCCGAGACTGTTTATGTGTAAGTATTTTCTGGGACAATTTTATCATCCATGTCCATTTTTCATAAAAATGATTTCAAAATGATGATTTTATGGATTTTGAAAGCTATTATTTATCAAGATCAAAATTTCAATTGTTTTAATGTTTTATCTTTCTAAATCATTTCAATTAATGTCCATGTTTTCAAAATGATTTTAAGGATTTATTTATATGGACATGAAATTTTTGAAATGATAATTATTTTTACATGTTTCAAAGTGGTATGGGACACTTTGATTAAAAAATCACTTTCAAAAATTACTTCTTTTATAAATGTGTGACTTTTAAATGATTTTACAAAATGGATATTTCTCTAAAAAATATTTACTCATCATTTGATGGATTTTAAGCTCATTTGAAGTTGATTTATTATAAAAACTTCTATTGAAGGTTTTGTGATATGTTTGATTGTGGATGTGTTATTTTTATACCATTCATGGTTTTTGGAGAAAGTATTGAAATTTCATATTCTAGTTTTAATACGAATGTTTATGGTATGTTTAAACCTTTTCATATGGGAATGCATTGGACTTAATATGTGACGGGTGGAGCCCGCTATAGATCCTCGATGCATCAGTAGGTCTCATGAGCCAAACTAGTGTCTTTTCACAAGGCCTTGGAAAAATATTATCTTTAGTCTTGGCACGAGGCCTTGGCTATGTGGTTATTATAGTATGGAATTATTCATTCCATCGTTATGAAAGTGGTTAGTGATATTGCATTTGATTATTCGATTAGTAGAATATCCATGTGAATAAGTAAATGGCATTATTTCATTTTATTTCTACCATATTATGCTTACATTCAAGTTTAAAAGGCTTTTGTTTTAGTTTTATACATTTCCTTAAATGTTTATGCATATTTTTGAATGTTTCCGCTATATTTCTTAACCTTAATGAGTATTTGAGCTCACCCCTTTCTATGTTTTATTTTTCACAGGATTCCAAGAAGTGTAATGTGATTGATATGAAGGGTTAAGCCAAGGAAATAATGGAGTTCATAAAGATTAATTATGTTGTTTTGTACGTCTTAAAGTGAAAATGTAACATTCAGGTAAGTGATATATTTTTCCAAGACTGCTAAACTGATCGGTCCTTCGGGACTTAATTCCTTGTAATCATTCCAATGTATTAAAATAATGCACCAACTCTGGGTAACTGGGGTCAGGGTGTTATTTGTAGAGCTAGGATAAACCTCCAAGGGTGACCAAAAAGTGTATGAATTTCAGAAAAAATATATTCACTTCCTTTATTAAACAATATATAAATTGATAGGAATAATTCTACCACACACCATTAAACATATCATTGCGGTTGGACATTCACCCTTCAGGGAAATCAATTGGAAATAGTGATTTGGGACCATTAATGAGAGTTTTCCAGGGAAATTTTCATAAAAACATTTAAAATTTAATTATTATTAATATATGTGTAGTAAAAAGACCATAGTGTATGTCCATGGTGATGGCAGGAGAATACAAATTCATATCATGACTCCAAATTAAGCCCCCAGATGAAAACAAATCGTCGTATATCAGAATTAAAATTGTATCTACTTCAGTTGTTGATAATTGAACATCCACATAGATTCAAGTAGAAGAATCATGAAATTGGGACAATGATCAATAATTTATTCATAAAAATCAAGAAAGATAAGTTGATCCAATTTTAAAATGATAAGATTCTAAAATAGCAACAATAATAAGGAATGGAAACACTGATGGTAGTAGAAGGGAGAACACTCCTCATATAAAAATAAAACCCCAAATTATATGGTTCATGTGGTTATAATTTCATAATTTATATGCTAAAACCATGTCTAATATAGATCACATTCATATAATATGTGATGCAACAAGTTTTGTGAGTTTGGAAACCAATGATGCAGACAAGTCATCTAACCCCAATAGTCACCAATAATTCCATAAGTAGAATCTAAATAATGTCCCATATCAGTAAGGATATCCAATAGTGTATATTATGGATAGAAAAAAAGTAATAGAACTCCATGAGAAAATTCGTATATTAATATGTTCATTGAGGAGTGAGGGAGACATAAGGTCATCAAAGATTATTATGAATGATGGTATCAAATGTAGTGGAGTGAATGGGGAGGCATCACTGGAGATGTTTGTAGATGAACTAGTAGGTGATCCTCCCTCCCATTTAAGAGGATGAGGTATGGGAAGAAAGTAGATGATCCTACACTATATACATGTATGATAAACACTATACAAATATTTATTTTTAAATTATGAAACTTTCATTCTGTGAATATGATCGGTGTTTCTTGAACACAGTGGCTTTGTAGGATCTTTTTCTATTTTTTGTGTCCTCTTAGGAGTTATGTGTGTTTATATTATCAGTTCCTTATATATTTAATGACATTAAAGTATTCATATTTTTTTATTTATAAACATTTCATATTTTTTATTTGCTTTCATTTATTTTTTGGATATTGTGGTTATTTATTATGATATTTTTTTAGATGCTCTATGTTTTCACCAACCCACATCCAATTGTAGTATGGTATTATAGACCACTCACATCAAATTTTTTAACAATATATTGGTACCATTGTAGAGTTTCTTTATAGTTTCTTATTAAGGATATTTTTTATGAGGTATTATATAGTATAAGAATCATAACTAACGAATATTTTATGGGTTTATAACCAAATAATGTTAGGTGAAAATTCTATGTGATATAATAAATTACGATCAACATGGATATTGGATCGTAGGGACATTAGTGATCCATTTTACATGACCTAATTTTTTTAATTTACAATGAAATGTAATTCTTCATGGAAGATAAAGACCTAGATATTTATAATTAATCATAAATTAATTTTCCTATAATATAATGGGATAGAAAAAGGGAATTGTTATGAATATTAATAAACTATTATTAATTTACATTTAATTTATGTTTTGGTTGTAATTAATATAATATTAATTTCATGTATAGATAAAGTAAAATATATTAATTATGTTATTTAGAATGAGTTTCAAAAAAAATTCTCTAACATATCAACAGAAAGCTGAAGTAATGGAGGATGATTATAGAAGAAATATTAGATATTAGTTTCATTGTTATAGAATATATAATCAAAAGGGGCCCATTTTAAAAATGGATATCGAGGTCTGGTTCAAGGATATATTGATTTCAGTCAGTGTGATCTATTATCTAAATGAGAACTAGAATCTATTGGTAGATATTATAATTCATGGGATAATAGATTTTTTATTCCATACAGAAAATGAGTTATTTATAGTATCTTGAGAGATATTTTCTAAAGAGTTTCACATTTTGATACACTATGTTATCATGGGGTTTACCACTCCCATGGATATTCTTACTCGCTATTAGTGGAGTATCAAAGTATCATAATTAATAATTCAGCATATAAATATCCTCTATTATGATTCTGACCACCTACAAGATGATGAATATTCATAAATGACATTCCATCTTGAGATACAACATTCATTCACCATGTCATATTTTAAAAATATCATTAATGACATATATAGAGATGTTCATTAATAGGATAATGGTTAGGGATAAAGATTCATTATTGGGGAGCCACTCATCTCTTTCTGGAGGGATGATCTAGGGATTTTTTTGTTTTATAGTAATTAAATTTATCAAATTGCTGGGAGTTAGTTCTAGTGTTCTTATTATTCTTTCACTACAACTTGTAGTTGTTGGACCTCATCTAAGAGATCAGATATGGAATAATTTTTACTAATAGTTCATAGAAATCAAAATCATGAGAATCTAACCAACCTTAGTGAACATATTAAA
The DNA here is from genome assembly GCA_963277665.1 of Viscum album. NCBI lineage: Eukaryota > Viridiplantae > Streptophyta > Magnoliopsida > Santalales > Viscaceae > Viscum > Viscum album. The sequence continues at coordinate 1,701,313,631 of OY728121.1, read as the reverse complement.
TTTTTAATGTTACATATCAATATTACATAGTACATTTTCTCTTCAATGTAATTCAATAAACTACGCTACATGCAACATCGAGTTTGAGCGCACTACAACATTCCAAACTAGCAGTTCAAAAAGTGGTTTTAAATAGTGTTAACTAAATGTTGAATTTTATATAATACATGTAATTTTATAATCCATGTTTTGTGTTTCTTGGACATAATATAATAATAAATTTATTTTTTTCAGATAAAAGAATTACTTTAAAAATTGAAATTTTCCCGCATTTTAATGGTGAAACCTTTTAAAAAAAATATTTGACACTTTAATATATTCATTTTAATGAAATTAAATTCTTCTATAGAATAGGGACATAAAAAAAAAATTTGGATAAATTTTCTGTACTTTTCTAATAACATTCATATTTTGATTAATAGTGAAAAATACTAAAATTTATTTGAAAACATTTTTAATCAAAATAATTTATAGTGATAAATTATGAATTGGAATGGTTTTTAAGTATAATTATATTATATTTTTATCATTTAATTCAATGTATGTCATTATAAGTATGTTTTTTAAAAAAATTGCATAAACACATGTTAGTGTTTTGATAGTTTTTACTTTTTAAAAACCATCTTTTTGGTTTTTGACAAAGAAATTAATTTTAAATTAATTAATGCAACTTCTATTTTTTTAATTTGGTACAATAAAATACATTTTTTAATTTTTAATTTCAAAATTAACTTAGGGTGAAGTATTGGTATTTTTCTAAAAATGTTCAATTTTTGATGAATATTGAAAAACACATCCTTATTGTTTAAAACTGACTATTTATTTACGTAATTATTTATTTTATTGAATTTTATTTTATGTAAAAATATATATATAGTGACTTTTTATATTCAATTTAATTCATTTGAGTCAATTTATTATAAAATTAGTTGTATAAATTTTTATTGAACTTTTTAACCTATTTCACCCACCTTTTAGGCACATTTGAAAATTTTCATAAAACATAATTTTTCCACTTCGGTGAATTGAATTTCAAAAATCCAAGAGACGCGGTTGAGATCAGTATGTAAAATTTGGTTCTATAAGATGAAAATAATTATTGGTGAGTAGTAAATTTTGACTTTTATTTACCGCATTTAAAAGTAAATAGGGTAATTAAAAGTCAAAATGATATTATAATTACCCTAATACATATCCTAATTCAATTGGATAAGTATATTTTGACTAAAACCATTCTTAGTAATAATTTATGGTCATTTTGGTCCACCTGAATTAGATTAATACATTTATTATTATTTTATTTAAAGAAGAGTTAAAAGTGCTAAATTCACTGTGTAATAACTCAACCATTTTTAATATAGGGTTATACATAAGATATGTTATACTATAAATATTCATTATAAATATAATAGTATTTCATACATAGATATATATATATATATATTAGAGATTAAATTAAAAAATTTATTTATCACACAATGATGATCCAGTAATTACTTTATCAATAAAAGATTATAATAATTGATATTATAAATATAAAACCGGTAAATTGAGGATTTTTATTCCATAAAAGAATATTATAGGTTAATATTAAAATATTTGGTTGATTAATGAAAATATTTCGATTTAATAAAGTTGTTATGACTTTATAAAAACAAAACTACAAAATAGTGTCAAAATTGACATAAATGAGTTTTTAAAACAAAAATTATATTATTAATTGATATAATATTCCAAAAAAAATAAGGCTAGGCCATAAGACATAGATAAGATTATATATATCAATAATTAACCACTTGGGTTTCTCTTATATTTTTATAGTATGTTTATTAACAATTTATTTTAATAATACAAGAGGACATGGTAAAAGTTAAACTATTTAATTAATAGTTAAATCTAAAAGATAGGGTTAATATGTTGACCTTAACATGTCTATAAACTATTGGTTGAAAGGAGTTCGACCCATAACCACATTATATTTGAAATAAACCAATTTTTATCCATTAGAAACCGAATATAATTATATAATAAAATAATATTTTTGACATATTCTAAAGTGACCCTCACCTCTCTTTTAAATGGGTACATCCAATTATCTCAAAATGATACCTCCAATTCCATTTGGCTAGGCCAAAACCTACCCAAATCTCCTAAAAAATTCCTTTAATTCATTATAGAGGCCTTATATTGAGATTTAATCCATCCTATGAAGCAATTTTGTTCAAATAAAAAAGAAACAACCAAAGAAGATGTAATTATTCTATCACCCCATTCAATATTCTTTGCTTCTTCCACTTTCTCTTTGTTGGTCCGTTCTATACCAAAATAATAACCCATGTAACATATACATACTTTGAATTTTTTATAAATATAGTACACTCATACTCATTATTCTATCCATCCTATTAATGATAATGTCATCATGCGTGCATATGCACAGCTTACCGTCTCCACGTTGTGGTGTAATTTGTTATTCAACACAATGTTATTTAGATGGATATAATGATTAGTAATATGTAATAAAAAATGAAAATAACATTATAATTTTTTTTTGATTTAATATAACTTCCAATTGCACACTTTTTTATCATTAATTAAATGATATCATCACTCTTTCTTTCGTACTGCTTACGGTCTCCACGACACGGTGAGATTGATTTCCATGGTCACCATTCAACGATGATTATAAAAATACATATTATTAACAAGTATGTAATATATGACATAATAATGCTACTCAAAATATATGTAAATATATGTATTTACATTAATCTTATTCACTTACTTCCATTCAATACGATATGAAAACAGAAAGAGCGTGTAGGCGTACGTACGACCTACTGTCTCCAAAAACGATGTTTTACATTTCATATATATATCTATTATAAAAATTTATAATATAAAAATATATGATATATAAATAATTTTTTATACTCTAGAATTATTTAAATTATGATCTAAATGATACTATCTAGAATAACAAGTTAAAACACGTACGATAACGAAAGTGATTATTACCAGAAATGTAAATTTAACATGGAAATCATTTTTAAAAGGGTAGTATGAAGTAATTAATGAATCTTGTATGATATAATAAGTATGAATATGGTTCTAGTATAATTTCATAACATAATATTGTCATTATATAGGATGTTAAACATACCCTTGACTAAATGAAAGTTCAAGGTAAGGATATTTCCTCAATCTCATTATTTTCCGAGATTGTTTATGTGTAAGTATTTACTTGGACATATTTATCATCAATAACCATATTTCATAAAATTGATTATAATAGGAATCTTTAAAGTTTTTATGGAATAGTGTATTTTACAATATCATCATTATAAATATTTTAAAGATTTATCTTTCTAAATCCTTCAAATTAATGTCCATGTTTTCCAAATGATTTTAAGGATTTATTTATATAGACATGAATGCATTGAAATGATAATTCATTCATAATGACTAAAAGTGCTATGGGACACATTGAATCAAAAATTTATTTTTGATGACTTCCTTTATAAATCGGTGACTTTTAAATGGATTTTGCAAAAATGGAAATTTTTCTCACATTGTATTACTGATCATTTTCAACTATGACAACATCATTTACTACATATTATTATTGATTTTGATTGATTTACTATAATACAATCTTCTATATTATATTGATTGAGATATGATATGTTTGACTTCAGATGTGCTTTTTTAATACCATTAATGGTTTATTGTTAATGTATTGATATTTCGTATGATATATTTAGTACAAATGTTTATGTTAGGTTCCAACCTTCGTCATATTAGGAATTTAGTGGACATAGAATGTGATTACTTGGTCCCTATATAGTCCATCAATTCCTCAGTAGGTCTCACTTGAAAAATTAGTGTCTTGGCACCAGGCCTTGACAAATATAATATTTTTAGTCTTTGTACAAAGCCTCGACTATGTGGCCATGATGTCCTACATTAGGCATTCCGTCATTATGAAATAAATTATTACATGTGATTATTCGACTAGTAAAATATCAATGTTCCTGTTTTTATGGTAATTCTTGATATATTTTCAATATATTATGATCATCTTTATGTTTAAAATGTTTTTTCTTTTATTACACATCTTTCCTTAAAATTTTATTGCTTTTTCTAAATTATTTAACCTTACTGAGAATATGAGCTCAGCACATTCTTATATTTTTGTTTCCCAGGTTTCCAAGATGTTTATTATGTTAGATATGAAGGGTTACTCTAGGGTAATAATGTAATTCTCAACGGATTATTTTTATTGAGTTTTATGTTTGAATGTGTAATGTAACATTCGTGTATATAATCGATTATAAAAGAATAAAAAAAATTATCGGTCTATCGGGACATGATTCTTTCTAATCATGCGATGTATTAAAATAATTCCCTAGCTCAGGGATTCTAGGGTCAGAGTGATACAGATGAAATCATAGGAAGTTTAGTACAATCCTTGGATACTAGATTTTGAAAAAACTCTGATGTGAGAACATTACCCTATGATAGATTTTGAGGATTAGTATTGAAGAACTTCCATGAATATTGGTGATGTAGAGATTTTGTGTATTTTCAAAAAATACATCACAGTCCGGATAAGAGAAAATAGCGGTGGCCCTGGCACCGATGTACCTAGGAGTGAAAAATCCAACATGGAGGTTCAAGTTTGACCTGGGTATCCTAGTACATGATAATGTGTCTTGCTGCATTCTTGGTCACGACGCTCCTGGGGGATATTATTAGGATAAATCACATTTTCTTTACAATCCATTATGAATAATTTAGGAATTAATTCTTACTCAATTAAAAAGATTTATTTTATTATAAATTATATTTATAATCTTTTCAATTTATGTTAGATATTTAAATTTTTTGTTATTTCACATTGTGATTCATAAGCAATCCTATTGTATGACATTTTTTTGAAATTGTGCCTTGTATAAGGAAAGAGAACTCCACTAAAACACATTATCCAAAGAGTAAGAAGGATCATATTATTCAGGGTATTAAGCAAATAAATACAAGGTAAATAGTCCATCATGTATTCTCATCATATGAAAAAAATAGTATCATGTTTCAATATGATAAGTAATAAATATTTTGGGTCATATGGCTTTGATGGGTTGCAAGAGGAGAAATGGATTGTAGAGAGAATATTGGATAAAGGGAAGAGGGAAAAAAGGTTTTTACCGTATGTGATAACTGTGGAATGAATAACTTTGCTAAATGCTTGAAGGGATGTGAGATTGTTATAAGTGTCGTGAAAAAGGAGACCAAGTACGTGATTGGAAGCTTAAGAAAACTGTTTCAAATGTACAATGCTTCATTTGAAAGGAGTTTGGACACTATGCGAATCAATGTCCTAATCATTAGAGCATGCCCCAAATGACGCAATTGTATAATAATCATGTTATGATAATACCACATAAGTAGTGGAATTACTAGTATTATTATGTTGTTATGAAAGAGTTATTTCATTTGAGTGTTGTATAAACGGTGTACTGGTTATAAGAATTATGGAAATAAATAAGTATTGTACTACAGTGCTATTTCCTTGATGATTTTAGATTATATGGTTATAAGTAAAGTGACTCAATAGTAAGATCAACATTCTGGAAAAGACATGGTTGAAGGAAACGTAAACCTTAATATGGTTCTGATACATAGTTAGTGATTTTAAAATAAGATATGATTGATTTGGATAAATTATATTCAATATTATTGACTACTTTGAAAATAATTAATTGATTGTTTATTCCATTATTATTGGAGGTTACAACATTTATGGATATAAGGAGTATATCCAGTATACTATAAGGAATATGGTAGAATGAATTTAATTAATAAGGATTTATGGTAATTCATGTTTTTACTGCATTTTAAATTAATACATGATGAAGGTATTCAAATGCTATTAAATGGAAAAAAATATCATCATTGGGTCTACCATCCTAATATATATTGAAATTTTAGTTTGGACAGAAGTATTTTGGATATATCCAATTGTTGGAAGGGATTAAATTTTAAATTGGATACTATTGTTAAGGTTAAATCATTTCATAAGATTATTTTGGGATTGTTATAAAATGGACAACTCAGAGGTCGGGAGATAACCCGTCGCGTTCGGCAATGCTGTGAGATGTAAACCCGCAACCGATGGGCGACAATGGTGCATCACCTAACACTGGCCTACATGATGTCCTAGTTTTTATATTTTAGTTTTATTAAATTGGCTGACAAATAAATTGTAAATTCAATATTTTTTGAACCCTATTCGATGAGGATAAATAAAATATTTTTGAATTCTATAATCTTTTCAAGTGAAAGATGAGTTTGTGGTTGGAATTAATTGAAGGGTGAAACTCTATTAGTCAAGAATATTTTTTCCTCTTATTCTATGAATTAATTTATTATTAAAACATTAGTTAAGGGATTATAAAACCGAAAATGTGTTATCCTAATACCTTATATTTTGTTGAACCGATGATATATTAAATCACTATGGATTGATGGCTATGAGGCCCACAATTTTTCACTTATTTGTGATTAATGACCTCAATCACTACCTATAAACATTTACAATTTTCTTATAATTATGTGTCTCTAATTTTAACCATGTTTCACTTAATTGAGATCATAATTAAGTGGTGACTTTTTCATTTCCCTTTCCCTCTTATTATGACTAAATTTTTTTAACCCCATTTCTAATGTTGGTTTTCCAAAAAGGTATTTTTCTATTTTTAACCTTTTATTTTCGATAAAAAATATCAAATTGAGAGGAAGCAATTTATTTATGGATGGGAGAATGTAATACACCATGATTTAATTTTACGTTATCTCTTCAAAGTAATTCAATAACATGCACTATAAGCAACATCGAGTTCGAGTGCACCACGACTTACTAAAATAGCTGTTCAAAAAGTTGTTATGATTAATATTAACTGAATTTTGAGTTTTATATACTCCATAAAATTTTAAAATCCATATTATGCATTTCTTAGACATATTATAAGAATAAATTCATTTTTATGAAATAAAATAAGTATTTTTAAGCAAATTAAATTTTACTGCCTTTTAATGAAAAACAATTTTTAAAACATTATTTGACACTTTTATATATTCAATTTAATAAAATTCCATTCTTCATTATAATAGGGACATAGAAAAACATTTTGGTTAAATTTTTGGTACTTTTTTGATAACATTAGTATTTTTATAAATTGTAAAAAATACTAAATTTTAATTGAAAACAACATTTTTTTTCCAAATAATTTATAGTGTTAAATTAATAATTTGAATGGTTTGGAAGAATAATTATACTATATTTTTATCATTTAATACAACTTAGGTAATTATATGTAATTTCACATTCAAATTTTACATAAACACATGTCAATGTTTTGATAGTATTTACTTTTTAAAAACCCTCTTTTTGGTTTTGAAAACAATAATTATTTTTAAATTATGTAATAAAATTATATTTTTTTAATTTTGTAAAATATAATTAATTTCTTAATACATAATATCAAATATACCTTAGTGGTAATATTTTAGTTTTTTTGAAAACATTCAATTTTTGATGAATAATGAAAAACATTGTGTTATTGTTTATAACTGTCTTCTTTTAAAATAATTATTTATTTTATTTAAATTTATTTTAATTCAAAATAGATATATAATAACTATATAATTTAAATGTAATTAAGTGGATTCAATTTATATTAATATTAGATTTATAAAATTTTATTGAACTTTTTAACGACTCTTAACCAACTTCTAGGCACATATAAATATTTGCATAAAACATAATTTTACCGCTTCTATGAATTGAATTTAAAAAGTTTTAGAGACATGGTTGACATCCTTAAATTAATTTGGTTCAATAAGATGAATATAATTATCGGTGAATAGTAACTTTTAACTTTTATTTGCCAGGGTTTAATATAAAGATGGTAATTAAAAGTCAAAAAGATATTAGAATTACCCTAACACATGTCCTAATTCTATTGGATAAGTCTATCTCGACCAAAAACAACCTTTGGTATAAAATATCATCCTTTTGGCCCACTTGGATTAGATTATGACATTTATTTTTTAAAATAAGTATTAAAAGTGTTAAATTGAAAAGGTAATACTAAATAATTTTTAATATAGGGTTATAGATAAAATAAAATCAACTACAATTATTCATTAAAAATATATTAATATTTCCTATATAATGGTATATTATTTATAATTTATAGAGATTAAATAATTATATTTATTTTTGACACAATGATGATTCAATAATTAATTTATTATTGAAAGATTAAAATAATTGATATTAAAAATATAAAAATCAATGTTAATTGAGGCTTTTGAAGCCATCGGTGAATTTTATATGTTAATATGATATTTTTGGGTTGATTAAATAAATTTTATTTGATGTGATATAGTTGTAATGACTTTAACAAACAAACAATATACCAAATAGAGTCAAAATTGACATAAATGAGTTTAAAAAAATTTATATTATTAAATAATAAATTTTTATAAAATATCTAAGGTTCGATCAAAGATCTTAGATAAGGTATGATATGTCATTAATTAACCACTTTTGGTTCTCTTGCCTTTTTATAGAAAATTATTAACCATTTATTATAATAATACAAGATAACACGGTAAAAGTTAAACTATTTAACTAAGTGTTAAATCTATAAGATAGTGTTAATATGTTGATCTAACTTGTCTAAAACCTTTTTTTCGAGGATATCGTCCCATCAAAACCTTATATTTGAAATAAATCAATACTAATACATTATAAATCGAAAATGATTTTATAATAAAATAATATTTTAAACATTTCATAAAGTGACCCTCACCTCTCTTATAAAAGGGCACTTCCTCTTCTTTCAAAATCACAACTCCAAAGCCATTTGTCTCGGCCATCCCCTACCCAAATCTCCTACCAACATCCCTAAATTAATCCCAGAGTCCATACCTGGAGATGAAATTCAGTCTAAGAAACCATTTTGTTCAAATCAAAAGGAAACACCCAAAGAAGAGGTAATTATTTTATCACCCCTTTCAATGTTTTTTTTCATCTTCCACTTTTTTTCATTGTTATTTCCCTAACAAAATAAAAAATCATATAAATTATATATATATTGATGTTATAAAAAATATGGTATAACCATATTCATTATTCTATCCACCCTATGAATGATAAAGTCACCATACGTGTGTATGTATGGATTACCGTCTTCACGTCGTGGTGTAATTTTTTATTCAATGCTATATTATAAGGATGGATATAATGATTATTAATATGTATATAATTATTGAAAATAACATTCACATTTTCTGTATTATTAATATAACATCAAATTCCACACATTTTAATCATTAAGGAAATGATATTGTCGCTTGTGTGTACGTATGACTTGTCGTATCCATGACACGGTGAGATTTGTTTCCACTTTCACCATTCAACGATGATTATAAAAATATATATTATTAATAAGTATGTAATATTTTACTTAATAATTATACTAGATATATATATAATTATATTTATTTTCATTTATCTCATTCACTTACTTCCATTAAATATGATATGAAAATAGAAACAACATTTTTGCGTACGTACAACCTACCATCTCAATAAACGGTGTTTTCCATTCATATATCAATATGTTATACATATTTATATTCTAAATATATATTATATATAAGTCATGTTTTGTACATTTTACGTATTTAAATTATAATCTAAATGATATGATCAAGAATAAAAATTTAAAACACGTACAATAAAGAAAGTGATTAGTGCCTTGAATATTAATTTAACATTGAAATCATTATTAAATGGTTATTATAATGTCATAACAGAATCTTGTATGATATAATTAGTATGAATATTTTTTTGGTATAATTTAATAACACAATATGGTCATTATATAAGAGGTTAAACATACCCTCCACCAAAAAAAGATCAAGGTAAGGGTTATTTCTTTAATCTCACTATTATACGAGATTCTTTATGTGTAAGTATTTACTAGGACATAGTTATCATCGATATCCATATTTCATAAAAAAAATAAAAAGGAATCATTTAAGGATCTATGGGAGGGTCCATTTAACTAGATCATCATTTTAAATGGTTAAAAGTTATATCTTTCTAAATCCTTTTAATTAATGTCTATGTTTTCAAAATTATTTTAAGGATTTATTTATATGGACATGAATATTGGGAAATGATAATTCATTTCAAAATATTCAATGCGGTATGGGAAACATTGATTCAAAAATCTATTTTAAATTACTTCCTTTATAAATGCGTTCCTTTTAAAAGATTTCAAAAAAAACAGAGATTTATCTCAAAGAGTTTTACTGATCATTTTCAACTACGCCAACATCCATAACATGATATTAATCTTGATTGAGGTTGATTAACTATAATATAATCTTCCATATTGTATTGAATGATTAATTATATATTTGACAATAAATGTTCAATTTTTAAACTATTAATGTTTTATAGTTAATGTATTCACATTTCGCATGCTACTTTTAGTAAAAATGATTATGTTATGTATTTCCTTTTTTCATATGAGGAATGCAGTGGACTTAGTAAGTGATGGATGGGGCCCACTATATCTCCTCGATGCATTGGTATGTATAGTGATACAAATTAGGGTCTTGGCACAAGGCTTTGGAAAAAAATTCATTTGTACTCTTGGCATTAGGCCTTGACTATATGGTAATGATGTCTAGTATTTGGAATTCCCTCCTTCTGAAAATAATTATTACATGAGATTATTCGACTAGTAGAATAACCATGTTCATGTTTATTTGATAATGTTTGATTTATTTTCTCTATATCATGTTCATGTTTATATTTAAAATGTTGTTTTATAATGGTATTCTCAACATATTATTTATGTTTTTTGATGTTAGAATATGTAATGTCACATTCAGGTATGTAATCAATATTCATAGACTACTAAATCGATTGGTCCATCGGGACTTGATTCCTTGAAATCATGCCAATATATTAAAATAATGCACCAGATCTGGCCTTTTGGGGTCGTGGAATTACATTTAATCCAATTTATTTATAATATTATTCGATAATATCCTCAAATTAATGAAAATGATAATATAACTTGGCCTTAGTAAATAGAATGTGAAGGGTAATGGAAGAGTACTACCTCATGATCTCTATTTCCATCAAGGATAATCAGAATTCTGTTGTCATGGTGGTGGTCACCATTAGGTAAAGAGATTATATAAATAATGGTAGAGTTTGATATATATATTTATATATATTATATTATATTCCCTAGTTCTATGAAATCTAAACATCATGAGTGGTATAAAATTTTCAAATTATATATATGAGAATGAATTATTTAAAAAAGGATCAATGTAATCTATGATTGATCCTACCATTGTTTATGTTATAGAAAAGTAGGTGTTAAGCCTTTATGTTACGTTGGAATTTACTATCATAAATGTATTTTCATCTTTTTTATAACATTTTTCATGTTTTTTAGTTTATAAATAGGCAGAATCACCCCATAAGTTTTTTCTTATATATTTATATTTAGATATATGACATAAAACCTAAGACATGTTGGTGGTATTCGGTATATGTTATTATTGACTAATTTAGGATCTACTTAATATTAATTTTTATAAATTGGTACTATTTTATGTTCAATGGTTAGTGAGTTCCTTGAATGTTTCTAAAGCTTGTCGAGCCCATATCATCGATGATTTATAAAATTATGTTGAGTCTTGTGGGGTTTTAGTCGATGTTGTTTCCCATGGTTTTAGAAGACTTCCATGATATCTTTCTTAAATAGGTAGTTATTCTCCCCTTCCATGTGATATACAATTTGATGTTTTGTTATTATTTAGAGGATATCTAATATTTATTTATCCCTATATGATATAACCATCAGTGATGAGGGAGTTACATATACTAGTTAATAATTTGTAATAGAGAGGTTTTATATCGCATTGTGTTTCACATGGGAATGATATGGTCTTGTTCAAAATAATGAATGATTGAAATATGCATCTATATAACAATTAATATTAGGTAATCAATGTAATGGTGATAGACTACTATAATCTTTAATGTAATGATAATATATTCAATCCAACGAATGGATCTATCTGGTTCTTAATAATTTATTTTTAGTCATGATATTATGAAATGTGGAATAATAATGATTATATTTCAAATATTTACTTCATATGAAATATTGATATAATTTTTCAATGGAAATTACCATTACATTAATGAAAATACAATCCATTTTAATGTAACTAAAAATCTATTTATATTATGAGATTCTCAAAAAATTCATGGGGGTGTTCATTGACAATATCCTACTATTTTATTACACGAGGTGTGAGAATTAAGAGTATCTACAATATATTGTGGATATTTTTAACTATATATTCTTTTCAAAGATCAAAAAGTATATTTTTAGGCTTTTAAGGATAATTGCATGGTAATTTCATCCATTGATGTGGGATGGTTACATGTCGTTCAACTATCAATGTGGTTATTTTGTGGGTATTTCAAAAAAAATGTTGTGGTGTTTTGAGTTTCTTTGGTGTTTTAAGAATTTATTTTATATTTGTGTGAAACATTTCATAAATTTTAATCCTCAATTACATATTACATTAAAGAATCAAGAAATTTATTATAATGGTCTTCTTTCATGATTATTTTTATAAATTTTAATAGGAGAAGTTAGTTACCATTTTATATATTTTTAGGAGGGGGAGATTATGATTCATTATTATGGAAATGTTACATGTATTATATAGGGTTGTGTTCTAAATTATTTTTGTGATATTACCTTTTACAATTATCTATAGAATTATACTCATGAGTATAGAAACCCAAAAACTAATATTGAGCTTGTAGTACTTGTATTTTCCTTGATTGTATGGAATTTTTATCTCAACAATGAGTGATTTGTTTTCACTATAGGTCACAAGATCATGATGTATATCCTCTCATATCATGATTTCAACTTAAAAAATTATTGGGGAGGAATTAATACATCATTATGAAATCATGATTTTATATACCCTAATTGAAGGGGTAATTGTTTTATAAATATAAAGTAGAAAGTAATTATGTTATTTTAATCATGTGTCTGTAGATGTTAGAGAGTGTAGGAGGATTTGGAGTGAAGCAGATTAAAATATAATAATATTATGGTAGAGAGTCTCTCTATCATAATATTAGGTAGTTATATTCATTAGAATATTTTTATAAATCACTGTTAAGTGATTTTATGGTGGATATTTAGAGATTTATTTCTATTTATGGGGATTGTAGAGGTGGTCTGCGGATCGTCAATATTGTGTGTTGTTTTAGGGGAGGATCCTCATTTTAGTGGCAATTCATGAGGTGTACCTATTTGAGTTTATTTTTTCAGAAATTTTTACAAATCATATGGTGGATAAGATGTATCATTCCATGAAAGGGGAAATTTACATGGACTATAATGAAGAAATAATATATAGAGTATGAATCATATTGTTAAGTCTATCTAAATGTGATGGTTGAGAGCCATGCACCTAGATTCTTTAGTTAACAACTTGATTCTCCCACGATGATGTTGTTAGAAATCTCAATTGTATTTCACATTATTTTACCAAATGATATTGTGGGTAAGAGGTTATTTGGTTGATCATGTACAACATTATGAAGATTAATTAGTGATGAAGGAGTTGTTCATAGGGTATAAATTTTTAACAAATTATTTCTAGGAGGTTAATAGAATCCATGTAATTCTATGAAATATTATCTTTGATCGATTTATATAGCATCCCGCCTTTTCATCACATAAAATTTCGTTACATTTTACAAAATCGAGGATCTTTAAGGTTTAGTGTCTTGGAAACCGGGACTTAAAACATGAAAACATAAAACATTCTTCTTAGACACATGAAATGATTCTCCTAATGTTCATCCTAGGTTAAATACTACATATCATAACCTGGGGACATACATCAAAAGAAAGGGTGATCAGAAGGCCCAGTAAGGGAAACAAGAGAAACATTTTACATGTGAACATGAGATACTTCAAAAAGGTCATGAAAAGAACTTTAAGGCATGAGAAATAAATCATGAGATATATCATAATAAAAATAACATTTTTCATAACTTGAAGATGTGGCTGAAAAATTTAATATTGACAATCATTTCTTTTCACCAAGGTCCATCCCCAAGGTGTCATTAAAAATTACCAAGGATATTCACCAAGGTATCAGTCTAAAAAGTCATCTCTAGAGATTAAGTCTTTACCCAATGCTTTGGAGAGCTATCTGGGCGAACCCTTGAAATGTCTTTATTATCATGTGAGCCACATATATCATCATCAATAATTTCATAAACAACCCATATAGTATAAAAGAAATGGGTTTCATTTCATAATAATAACGTTTTCAAATCTGCTTTAAAGACATGATATTTATGTCACATTAAACCCACGGAAAGGGAAAGCGGGTCTCATGTATGTAAATCCCAGAATTTAAAATATAACATTTTGGTATATATGTGAACACCCCTGTAGAAATAATAGATTTGAGTATTCATGTAATAACATAAAATAATTTTGAGATAAAGAGGGAGGCATTTTGAGACGAAAACTATGCAGCATAACGTCTATGATACATGGTTTTAGAAAACATTGAAAAGAAAGGCGACATGGGTCACCCACTCAAAAATGATACATAAAACAGTATTGGAACAGAATATAAAGTATTTATGAGCATTGTACTGAAATTTTAATGATATACCATATGAAATGAAGAACTTGAAAGGAAGACAAAAAAATAAGATTTCTCTTATGAGAATTCCGCAGCCTAACGGCGTCACTTAAAACTTCCAAAAATGGATTAACGAGATCAAATAGGGTCTCTCATCATATGAACAAAAATGATCAGTATGATAGATATAGAGATCATACCCCAAAATAATAAAAAGTAACTTGAAAGACTTGACATGAAAATTTATCTTGAAAACGGGAAGGGTGAAAGAACCCCTTAGAAATTCGGCAGCCTAACGACTTCACTTAAACCTCAACAAAAATGAATTGATGAGATAAAATAGGGTATCTCATCATATGAACATAAAATATCAGTATGATATATTTAGATATAATACCCCAACATAATAAAAAGTAAAATGAAAGACTTGACAAGAAAATAGATCTTGAAAACGGGAAGGGTGAAAGAACCCCTTAGAAATTCGGCAGCCTAACGACGCCACTTAAATATCAACAAAAATGAATTGATGAGATCAAATAGGGTCCCTCATCATATGATCATAAAATATCAGTATGATAGATTTAGAGATCATAACCCAACATAATAAAAAGGAACTTGCAATACTTGACATGGAATTAGAACTTTGAAAAATGAGAAAGGTGGAAGAACCACTTAAAAATTCGGCAGCCTAACAACGTCACTTAAAACTTCAATATATTGAATTGAAGAGATAAAATGGGGTCTCTAATCATATGATAATAAAATATCAGTATGATAGATATAGAGATCATACCCAAAAATAATAAAAAGGAACTTGAAATAATTGACATGAAAGTAGAACTTCAAAACGAGAAGGGTGAAGAACAACTTAAAAATTCGGCAACCTAACGGCGCCACTTAAAACATCAAAATACTGAATTGAAGAGATCAAATGGGGTATCTCATCGAATGGTCATAAAATATCTGTATGATAAATTTGGAGATCATACCCCAACATAATAAAAAGTAACTTGAAATACTTTACATGAAAATAGATCTTGAAAAATGAGAAGGGAGAAAGAATCTGTTACAAAATTTCGGCAGCCAAACGGTGCCACTTAAAACTTCATAAAACGAAATATTGAGAGTAAGAGGGGATCTCTCGTTATATTAACATGAAAAGCTAAGTAAGAGGAGTATAAAATAACACCCTTTAACATATGAACATGGAGCATAAAATAAATTACATAAAATAGATTTCTTGAAAAGAAAGAGAGAGATCAGATCCCTTACCGTAAAACGTAACTCTTAAAACTCAAAGGATGGGACATTGAGGGCTTAGTGGCACCTTCGGAGGACTCTATGGGAGGTAAGGAGACCCGATATTTGTTGAGGATGGTTTTGGAGTCGAATGGATTAGAGGAGGGCTTGGTATTTATAGGGAAAGTGAGGGGACAAGACATTAATGGCCAAGTGACACCTCACATGTGCTTTTCTCAAAACCATGTGCTCTTCCATGATATTTCCCATTATGTTTGGAAAAATGGGCCCCCAATACAAATATCCATCACCTTAGGTCTTCCAACCCTTAAAATATCTCATTAAAGCACCATGACACAGTTATGATGTCACTAAACATACCAAAACCCTAAAATTGTATTTTTACTATTCACTGAAAATTCAACTTTTCAGAAAAATCCCAAAATTTCACATTAACCAAATAGAAATGCTCTGAATTCAAAAATGAACTCCATTTTATATAAATAATTTTATAAATATTTTTAATTTTATTTTTAAATAATGACACTATTCACCGAAAATTCATTTTTCAGCTAAAACCCCAAAAATTACCTTAACATAATATCGATGCTCTGAGTTCAAAAATGAAATCCATTTTATAAAAATATTTTTATAAATATTTTTAATTTAATTTTTATTTAAAAAAACACTATTCACCTAAAAAAACTAATTCTTGAATAATAATTTATGAACCCGTTATTTAACCATTTTATTTAATCACATTACTTAATCAAGGTGCCTAGATTATTTTAAAACATTATTTAAATGAGATTACTAATCCATTTGGTCACATTACTAATCCTAAGCGTAAAATCACTATTCATAATTTACTATTCATCAAAAAACAAGTTGATCTTATTAGACTCTAGATTTTGTACTGAACATAATTGTGGAAGACCATTTTTTGAAAATCATTACACATTTTTAATTATTTAAGGTTTACATAAACATTTTTTTAAATATCATTTCTCAAAATTTCACCAATAATATGAATAGTATATTTATCCAGACATTTGAGAATTCATAAACTTCATAAGAAGAAATCCCAATTTTTATTTAAAACAAAGGATTAGACAAGGCAGTTATGGTCTCCTTACATAGCCCTTTATCACACCAGCATAGGACCTAAGTGTAAGGTGTGCTACGGTGATAGAATCTGAGGGAGGCTCGACCAACATCGCACCAGTAGTAATTTCTATTAGTTTGAACTTCTCTCAAAGGAGATTCCGTTCTAGTTTCACATGATGAAGTTCGGCTTGGGTTTGGTCCAGAGAAAAGACCAGTGGTGCTACCTCTTTCCCAAGTTTTGTTATATGGGCTTCGATCAGTCCAAGACTACTGGGTGAGGCCATCGAATCTTCTTTCTATAACAATTAACCAAGAATACTTGTATTTAGAGACAATAATTGAAACGTTTAGTTTCCAGCGGTCATATTAACCAATGGACATATAACAGTCAAAACCCAACGGTCTCATTTTAATTATAATCTTGTAATCAAATGAAACATTTTTTTTGAGTATAAAAAATAAAATAAAATGACAAATAAAATTAGGAAATAAGATTTATTCAAAATTTCGGGTCGTTAAAATCTTCCCCCCTTAAGAAATTGCATCCTCGCAATTTTTAAAACTGGGTTTTGAAATTTCATTGAATGTCCCACACCGGAAAAGGACTCAGTAAAGCTATTACTTTAAAAGAAATGAAGGGAAGTTAAAAGGTCACCCGAGTTAACCCATACTAGGATTCCATGTAGGAAAACATGTACATGGAAGAAAAACTAAAGGGTCGAGTTATGAGGGAGAGTGATAGAAAACATGATTAGGAGAAAGTTAACCATAAGAAAATCCCAAACATATAATTTTTGTAAACAGTCCTTGATTACCTAGTACAAAATGTAAACCAACAATGTTTTTTTTTACGTTCCTTTTCATAATATTAAGGAATTAATTTACTACATAGAACCAAACATAAGAAAATATACCTACCTTCATGTAAAGTTCCATCCTTTAACAAGTTTCTACCTAAACTAATCTTTTCTCCAAATTATGAGTATTAAAAACTACTTGGTCTCATCATGACACGAGAATCATCTTCTAGAGAATCACATAATCCACAAAATATTAACTATCTATTTCTTCTATCTTTAAACATTATCCCCAAAATCATAAATGGTAAGGTAAAACAACTCTTCAAAAAAAGAATCCCATAGGAAGGGAAACTACTTTTAAATATTAAAAGTTCCATGGTACTACCCAAAGTTCATCATAGATCATTCCATAAATAATTGTTCTTAAAATTACTCAAAATAAACCAAAATAATATTGAAACCCAAATACAAGAAGAATTTGATAACATAGTCTTCCAAAATAAACATTATTGTTCATCTCCAAAACACATCAACCACTCCTAACATCTTATAACAAAAGTATATAACCTAAACATATTTTACCCAAGATAGGTTAATCATTCCCATAAGTAACCTAAATTACTATAAGTCCACCTTAAATTCATCGATTCTTCAAAATATAAGTCAACCTTACTCCTCAATGAAAATACCGTAGTAATATATTTACCTCGTTCATATAGGGTCCCCAAAATAGTGAGCGTCTTCCAAATTAAAAATCATATTTTAATCCCCTAATCATCCCTGTCATATTAATACGACAATCGTCGCATTTCCTATCACATTGGTTGTTGGGACATGTTCTTCCATTTCCCACCATTAACTAAGAAGAGAAAGCATAATTAGGGGCTTAAGTACTTAGCCAATAATCATAAAAATGAACTGAAATCATATAAGGATAACTTGTAGAAGAAAAGTATACCCTAACTTCTGATCTCCTAGGTTCCCATCTAGGTTATCCATGATCATATATTCTTATGTGAATATTTATTTTATTTTATCTTTATTCCTTTAACAATTGTTCATACTAAGCTTATGAATTTACCAAAGCATATCCCCCGGGAGTGTCGTAACCAAAAGTGCAGCAAGGCCTGTTGTCATGTACCAGTTACCGTTTGAGTCTAGATCAAAGAGGTGTTTTCGGGTTTTACCCTTATGTACATCTGTGCCAGAGCCCCCTCTACCTGCTCGTATCCAGACAGGGATGTATTTGTTTGGCAACCCCTTACTCAATACTCACGAAAATACCAGGAAGATTTCCTATATTTAAACTTTTCTATAGGGTACTTCCTAGAGTTTTCTTATCCTAATTTCCACAAATAACTAAACCATCCTTTGATACCAACTATTTAATCCTGCCTTTTTATCACATAAAATTTCATTACATTTTACAAAACTGAGGATCTTTCAGGTTTAGTGTCTTGGAAACCGGGAACTTATAACATGAAAACATAAAAAATTATTCTTAGACACTTGAAAGGCTTCTCCTCATGTTCATCCAAGGTTAAATATTGCATATCATAACCTGGGGACATACATCAAAAGAAAGGTTGAGCAGAAGGCCCAGTAAGGGAAACAAGAGAAACATTTTATATGTGAACATGAGATACTTCAATAAGGTCATGAAAAGAACTTTAAGGCATGAGAAATAAATCATGAGATATATCATAATAAAAATAACATTTTTCATAACTTGAAGATGTGGCTGCAACATTTAATATTGAAAATCATTTCGTTTCACAAAGTTCCATCGCCAAGGTGTCATTAAAAATTACCAAAGTTATTCACCAAGGTATCAGTCTAAAAAGTCATCTCTAGAGATTAAGTCTTTACCCAATGTATTGGAGCGCTATCTAGGCGCACCCTTGAAATGTCTTTATTATCATGTGAGCCACATATATCATCATCAATCATTTCATAAACAACCCATATAGCATAAAAGAAATGGGTTTCATTTCATAATCATAACGTTTTCAAAACTGCTTTAAAGACATGATCTTTATGTCACATTAAACCCACGGAAAGGGAAAGCGGGTCTCATGTATGTAAATCCCAGAATTTAAAATATAACAATTTGGTATATATGTGAATACCCATGTAGAAATAATAGCTTTGAGTATTCACTTAATAGCATAAAATAATTTTGAGATAAAGAGGGAGGAATTTTGAGACGAAAACTATGCAGCATAACGTCTATGATACATGGTTTTAGAAAAAATTGAAAAGAGAGGCGACATGGGTCACCAACTCAAAAATGATACATAAAACAGTAGGGGAATAGAATATAAAGTATTTAAGAACATGGTAATGAAATTTTAATGATATACCATATGAAACGAAGAACTTGAAAGGAAGACAATAAAATAATATTTCTCTTATGAGAATTCGGCAGCCTAACTGCGTCACTTAAAACTTCCAAAAATGGATTGACGAGATCAAATAGGGTCTCTCATCATATGAACATAAATTATCAGTATGATAGATATATAGATCATACCCCAACATAATTAAAAGTAACTTGAAAGACACGACATGAAAATAGATCTTGAAAACGAGATGGGTGAAAGAACCCCTTAGAAATTCGGAAGCCTAATGACGTCACTTAAACTTCAACAAAAATGAATTGATGAGATAAAATAGGGATACTCATCATTTGAACATAAAAGATCAGTATGATATATTTATAAATCATAACCCAACATAATAAAAAGGAACATGAAAGACTAGACAAGAAAATAGATCTTGAAAATGAGAAGGGTGAAAGAACCCCTTAGAAATTCGGCAGCCTAACAGCTCCACTTAAACTTCATCAAAAATGAATTGATGAGATCAAATAGGGTCTCTCATCATATGATCATAAAAGATCAGTATGATAGATTTAGATATCATACCCCAAAATAATAAAAAGTAACTTGAAAGAGTTGACATGGAATTAGAACTTTGAAAAATGAGAAAGGTGAAAGAACCACTTAAAAATTCAGCAGCCTAACGACGTCACTTAAAACTTAAAAATACTGAATTGAAGAGATCAAATGGGTTCTCTCATCATATGATCATATAATATCAGTATGCTAGATATATAGATAATACCCCATCATAAAAAAAGGAAATTGGAAGAATTGACATGAAAGTAGAACTTCAAAACGAGAAGGGTGAAGAACCACTTAAAAATTCGGCAACCTAACGGCGCCACTTAAAACTTCAAAATACTGAATTGAAGACATAAAATGGGGTCTTTCATCATATAGTCATAAAAGATCAGTATGATAAATTTATAGATCATACCCCAACATAATAAAAAGGAACTTGAAATACTTTACATGAAAATAGATCTTGAAAAATGAGAAGGGAGAAAGAATCCGTTACAAAAATTTTGGCAGCCTAACAGCGTCACTTAAAACTTCATAAAACGAAATAATGAGATTAAGAGGGGATATCTCATTATATGAACATGAAAAGGGAATTAATAGGAGTATAAAATAACACCCTTTAACATAAGAACATGGAGCATAAAAGAAATTACCTAAAAGAGATTTCTTGAAAAGAAAGAGAGAGACCAGATCCCTTACCTTAAAACGTAACTCTTAAAACTCAATGTTTGGGACCTTGAGGGATTGGGGGCACCTTGGGGGACTCCTTGGGAGGTAAGGAGACCAGAACATCGTTGAGGATGGTTTTGGAGTCGAAAGGATGAGAGGAGCGCTTGGTATTTATAGGGAAAGTGAGGGGACAAGGCATTAATGGCTAAGGGACACCTCACATGTGCTTTTCTCAAAACCATGTGCTCTCCCATAAAATTTCCCATTAATTTTGGCCACATGGGGCCCCCAATACAAATATCCATCACCTTAGGTCGGACAACCCTTAAAATATCACATGACATGACCATGACATAGTTATGATGTCACTAAACATACCGAAACCCTAAAACTGTATTTTTACTATTCACTGAAAATTCAACTTTCTCAGAAAAATCCCAAAATTTCACGTTAACCAAATATAAGTGCTCTGATTTCAAAAATGAACTCCATTTTATAAAAAAAAATTATAAATATTTTTATTTTTATTTTTAAATAATTACACTATTCACCGAAAATTCATTTTTTCAGAAAAAACCCCAAAAATTACCTTAACATAATATCGATGCTCTGAGTTCAAAAATGAAATCCATTTTATATAAATAATTTTCTAAATATTTTTAATTTAATTTTTAATTAAAAAAACACTATTCACCCAAAAAAACTAATACTTGAATAATAATCTATGAAACTGTTATTTAACCATTTTAATGAATCACATTACTTAATCAAGGTGCCAAGATTATTTTAAAACTTTCTTTAAGTGAGATTACTAATCCATTTGGTCACATTACTAATCCTAAGCGTAAAATCACTATTCATAATTTATTATTCATCAAAAAACAATTTGATCTTATTAGACTCTAAATTTTGTACTGAACATAATTGTAGAAGACCATTATTTGAAAATCATTACACATTTTTAATTATTTAAGGTTTACATAAACATTTTTTAAAATATCCTTTCTCTAAATTTCAGCAAAAATATTCATACTATATTTATCCGGACATTTGAAAATTCATAAACTTCATAAGAATAAATCCCAATTTTTATTTAAAAAAAAGGATTATACAAGGAACTTATGTTATCCTTACATAGCCCCTTATCACACCAGCATAGGACCTAAGTGTAAGGTGTGCTAAGGTGAGAGAATCTGAGGGAGGCTCGGCCAACATCGCACGAGTAGTAATTTCTATTAGTTTGAACTTCTCGCAAAGGCGATTCCGTTGTAGTTTCACACGATGAAGTTAGGATTGGGTTTGGTCCAGAGAAAAGCCCAGTGGTGCTACCTCTTTCCCAAGTTCTCCTTGATGGGCTTCGATCGGTCTAAGACTACTGGGTGAATCCATCGAATCTTCATTCTATAACAATTAACCAAGATTACTTGTATTTAGAGACAATAATCGAAACATTTAGTTTCCAGCAGTCATATTGACCAATGAACATATAACAGTCAAAACCCAACGGTCTCATTTTAATTATAATCATGTTATGAAATGAAACATTTTTTTGAGTATAAAAAATAAAATAAAATGACACATAAAATTAGGAAATAAGATTTATTCAAAATTTCGGGTCGTTACAATTTACCTATTTCATATCTATATTTTATGGAGGTGTATATTATGATTTTAATTCTCATTTATTCCGTAAAAATTATTTTATCCACATATAATTGGTCAAACACAATGGAATATACATAATTATATGAAATATATGCATTCCTTCTAGAATTTATAGGTTCATGGGTTAGGAACCAACATTTAATACTGACTTCATGTAATAAATATTTTAAATATAACATTGGTTTGTATTAATTTGATTATTTGTATGATCAACCAAGTAGATATCCATTATTTTTTACCTAGTTTGGAGAGTTAGAGATTCTAAACCACGAATTGATATAGAGTATGATATAAAAGGTTCTGGTGATTGATCAGAAGATAATGGTGGCATAATAACATCATATGTCTTATGATTATCAATTTTGTATGTATCTTGAGTAATACCATGGATATAATGTGTTTTAAAAGGCATCTATTTATAATGGGATGTTTTTTTATTTAGGAGTATGAAATCTCCCATTTTTATTGGGATCTTCAAGGCTATAGAATGCATTGGAACCATTGTGTATTGGTCAGAACATCCACCAAAAATGAACTATAGAAAAAATGATTTTCAAATATCATAATTTTATCAAACTAATAATGGTTATTATAGTATAATTGACTAGGTAAAGTTGTATTTTTAGTATGATATAATACTTGAGGGACATCCTATTGAGATTTAGAACAATTGAGAGAATGAGTATTTTGGGAGTGTTATTATTATGGTTTATATCATGTAGAAGTATTGCTTCATAGAGTAGTGTACTAGGGAATGTGATACAATGATTCACCCTCAATATATTGTGTTTTTGAATGATGGATATCATCAGTATGATATATATATATATATATATATATTCTGTTGGTTGATTTATGGGATGTTTGATTTCATGACCCATCCCCAAGGCACGTACTGTGACTACCCCAAGCCCGCCTTCCATAGGACTGGGGATGGTGACTAGCACCGAGTTGGAATATCCTTAAAGAGAAGGTATTTTCCCTTAAACCTGTACAGTCATGTACAAAGCTCAAATTGTTGAATGTAAACACAAGGTAAACCACAATGTCACTGAGACAACTACTGAGAGTACAGTACAAACTGAAAGTACCAACGAGACATTCTGCAATCCCAAAACCTCAAAGAAATTCTGGAATGACATGGTTTGTCCTCTCAAGAAAAAATATTAAGGGTGGATGAAGTGTAGCTACATGTAGCCATAGAAGTATGCACATAGTTCCTGTCCCACGGGGCACCACCTGGTCCTAGACCACTAAGGTCTTTATTGAATCGTTGCTCAACTACATGAGACACAAAATGTTTAGGACATGCCCATGTAGGGGAGAGTAACACAATACCCAATAGAGATTCCAATCCACAATGGAATGACCACAAAGTAAGGCCGAAAAGAAATAACACAATGTAAAGGCCAAAAATCATAACCACAAATCAAGGACAACTCATTTTAGATATAAATAATAGTATAGAATGTATGATTTCATTCATGAAGCCAAATTATCAAGAACTAGTGAGGGACTAATCCTAGATGATTCACATAGGCATGTTCAAATATTGCACCACTGAAGTATGCTCAACTACTGGACCACTGGGGTCTGATCATTTTGGGAACGATGATGTCTTCTCACCTGCTGCACCACTGAGGTCCCCTATTTTGTTGGACCACAAAGGTCTGTTGTGTTGCTCAACCACTGAGGTCTTCTCAACTATTGGACCACTGATATCTACTCAACTATTGGACCACTATGGTTGGCTAGGTTCCTGGACCACTGAGGTCCACTCGTCTCCTTGACCAGAGAGTTCTGATCTCCAACTGGGCCACCGAGGATACTCTACTACTAGACTATCAAGGTATTCTCATCAACTAGACCACCGAGGTCCCCTCATCATTTTCTTTATGTTAGATCCAGCCTTATGAATCCTTCACACCAGTGCTGTTGATTGCAGGAGAATCAACTGCTCATGCCAAAGGTGATATCTCAATTTCCATGAATAATCACTTAGAGTAGAACAAATGGATTGTTTCATTGCAAGGGTCCCAATTCCACAAAAAGATAATCAATTGGATGTCTGGTATGAAGGATATAGAGGTTTCACTAAACTGGGCCTGCTTATGTCTAGGCCCAGTCCGACATGGTCAGACCAACACGACCAGCCCAACAAGGGGGGTCCCACATAACCAGACCCATTTTGGTTGGCCCAACCTAACACGGTTCGGTCTATGGTGACCCGGTATGGCTAGGCATAGTGGCCAATCCCATTGGTCCGTGCTGGACACGGCCTGAATCAGATGTTACCCGGGCCCGTCAGGTCTCCATTGACCTGGTTCTCATCCATTTCAACCCGACATAGTTGGACCAGTTTTAAATAGCCAGACCACCCAACAGCCCTATTTAACATCCTTCCTAACCCACATCGGTGGGAGAGGTCATCTCAAACCCGGCTACCCAATGGGCCGATTTACCCCATCAGTTCGGCCTTCACCTGTGGGACGATTCTTCTCTAGCAGAAGTTACCCATTGTCTAGGTTTGAATAGCCACACATCCATATGGGGACAACACTTCCCTCCATACGTGGTCTAGCAGGGACCACGTGCCAATGCATTCAGCGGCCCTCCCCTTGGGTTGATCCCCTTGATGAAGTGCCCGACCGTCGCTACCCCCCTACACCACCACGACCCCCACTAATCGTAGCCTCTGCCTCATCGACCCACCGCCAGGTTGCACCACATCGTACCCATAGATGCCACAATAGGCACTCGGCTTGCACCATGGGTCATTTTTTCGACATGTGACGGCCTAAGGGGTCCTGTGATCGTTATCGTCACTGTTACGAGTGTAATGTTTCCTCGTTGTTGGTCTAAAGGGTTTAATCACCCAAAACACAAGCACTCCCCAAAAAATAACGATTTGGGCCTTTTCATGTTTGACTGATTTATCCATGTTAGAATTCCTAAAAATTATTGAAATAGGCTTATGAATATTACATGGATCAAATTTCCAATCACTCCCCACTTGAAAATTCCAATATATCATAAACATCACTGGTCCATTAGTAAATCTATAATTGGATTTAACCAATGTTGCTTATTTAAGAAGAAGAATTGGGGGAAGGTGACCAGATAGAAAAAATAGACCCCTAATTAGAGAATATGATCGATCAAAGTAAGGAATCATCATTGGGGGTGATACGTGTGAAAAAATCCTTGATCTGTCATCGAGGGAGGGATCTCTCGAAGAGGTGGGGTGTGATCCATGTTTCTGGTTATTGTTATTTAGCAATGTTGATATTCAGGATTTTTATAGTGATTTTTGAGATCCATCTCCAATCTCTAATTCATGTTATCCAATTAAATGGAGAAAATGCATTGTAGTATTTTTGTTATGTTGAGTCAATATTGTTATCCTATTTCCTTTATGAAATAGTGTTTCTGTTATTTTCTATGTCAGATGGATTGAATGTCTTCATTTATGGAATGAAACAACTGTAAAATCGATGTGTTGTAGTAAAAAAATAGAGAATTAAATACAATATTTAATATTATGTTATTTTTCCTTAAATCATGTGAAAATTAAAATTCTCCCTTAACCCATGTTGGCCAAGGTTATGTCCTGATTAAGGAGAAGATCTCATTACAAAATCAATGGTGGTCTCATATTTTCATTCCATGTTAATGTTTTTGAGTTTTTAGGATTCGATAATAAAATAATTTTAATCAATATATTTTCATTAGGGTTATATTCCCAAAATCATCATTCACAATTGGCTCAGACAAACTATATTGGGATCCACATAAGGAAAGAACTAAATCATGTGATCAACGATACACTTTCATTTCCAAGATGAGTTACTATTTATGCATTATAAATATTTGAAATGTAAATCATCTTTATTTAATTATTTTATTTTGAGTCAAAAACAACATTCAACTATTTTCCCACACGAGCCAATTTTTGGATCTTTCGAAGGAAATCACACCATCACGAGCTGAATGGGGGTCTTAGATTTTCAATCTAAGGTATCATTTTTGTGTTCTAAGTAATTGAATATAAAATAATTTTTATTTAGATTATTTGATTTACAGTTATTGATTTTTTTGGTTTTATCACTGGAGTCCCACACTAACTAATCATAAGTAACACCTAGGGTAAACCCATCATCTTGAATGCAGTGGTCCTCAGATATCAGATCCATGAACCCATTTACATTTTATTCATTTTTTATGAAAACCATATCACTGTCGATATTTAAAACTTAACATTTTTTCGATGGGCCATTCTAGGCACCCCGGGCCTTGAAATCACACATCGGGCCTCAATGCATGGTCTCACAATAATCCCATGCAATAAAAAAATACGTTGAATTCCAAAAAATTATATTACCTCTGCTTTTAAGGATTTAAATCCACATATTCCAAAACAATGGATAAAAAAATAAATGTTGGTATGGGGCACAAAACTGATCCTCCCACTCCGAAGTCCTCTCTTAGAGATTTCTATGCGTCCAATGACCACACAGTAGATGGATCACCCATCCATGAAGGATACTCTTATGCCGATTCTCTATCACCACCGGGTACTCTATGAATGTATCCCCATTGTAAATCCCTAACTCTTCATGGCCGATGACATGACAAGGGCTATGCATTGATCTCCTCAGTTGGGTTACTTGGAAGACATCATGCACCCACTCTAATTACGGTGGTATATCCAATCAGTACACCACCTCTCTCACTCTACGCAGCATCAAGAAAAGTCTGATTAAAATCCACGATAACTTGTTCCAAAATCAAAATATTGGTATCCCTCTTTGAGGATAGACCCAGAGGAATATGTGGTCCCCCAACTCAAACTCCAACACTTCATGTTACCGATTTTCATAAGACTTCTTCAATCTATGTGCACTATTAATCTACACTCAGATGAATTTCGCATTCTCAGTGGGATTATGTACCATATTTTGACCCATGAGTGTTGGATTCACAAGGTCTATCTAGTATAATGGTATCCTACATGTTAATTCTTACACTGCCCTGAACAGTGCCATACTGATGGTGGAGTGGCAGTTATTGTTGTATGCCATCTCCACCGGTGGTAGGTGGTCCTCCAAAGTGAAACCAAAATCATGACTATAAGCATGATGCATGTCCTCTAATTTATATATGGCCCGCTTCTTCTAACCATCTATTTGTGGGTGAATGAAAATTCTGATGATTAGCGGATTCCCAAATGCCTTAGCTTGGACACTCACACACATACCCCAATGCATCTTGCTACTCCAAGCATCACTGCTACAATTATGCGTCCTCTGAAAAGAAAAATGTGCTCCCCACCCTTAAGATGTCCCTCAGCAGTATTCTATATAGACGACTAAGAACGTAAGGACACTCTGTCGTTTTCACCATGTTGTACCTGCATGACTCATTTAAGAGTGTAGGGTTAGAAAACAATGACTAGAGATAAGATACTTCATCCCCATCCATGAAAGAAGACTATAACTAGGAAAAATACTCTGTTTTATCATTCATAAACTACAAAAAAGATATCCTACTCTGAGCATCCCCTACCATGTTCCCCATACTAGGAGTATCGACCACTTCAACGTTACTGTTTTGGAAGAAATCCTACCATCTTTTCTGTGTAATATTCAATTCGACAAGAGAGAAGATAATCATGAGACACTTGTCATTAGAGTAGATGGAAAATTGTTCACACATGGAGGTAGAATCAACATATCATCAATACAAAGATTACCACTACAAACTCATGAATGTGGACCTTTTCAAACTCTGTATCAATTTCTTAAAATCTGATAGGAACATTTCAATCCATGTGAATGGCTGCCCCTTCCACCTGATCGATGCATTCATCATCCCAATGGTAGTGGATAATAATTCTTCATGGACACATGTTTAAAGGGCAAGTAATCCACACATATCATCAATAACTATGTCTTACTATTCCCTAACTCAAAAAGACTCCATGAAACACCCTCAACTGACGATGCTCTGTAGTGATATCTGATATACTATAACTAATTGGTCCCATCTCAGGGGTGATGAATGATGTAGAAGTCCACCTCTCAATAGGGAGGTAATCCTGGAAACATCTTACTAATATAGGTCCTTATAATATTCCACTACTACTGGGAACTAAAAATTTAAAACATCCACTCTCATGTGGGTAATAATGTCTTAATCAAGTGTGATCAGATGCACCCTTCATGGAATAATTTTTTTCATGTGCTGCATGGGTTTCTTATTTCTCTGACCAATGAAAACCACATTGCAACAATACATAAATACCAAATTAATTTTCCCCAAACAATCAATCTGAGCATTAACTGTGGATGACCAGTCCATACCCGTGATAATGTCATAAGGCCTCAACTCTATCTCCAAGAGGTTCCAATATAAACTCTCTCCTCAAGGGTTAAATCAACCCATCGACATATGTGTGATTTTTGGGTCTCCTCCCATATGTATCTTTAGATGTAACATTCATGTCAATGGTTCAACTATAAACTCTAGGTCTTCAAAAATATTCTTGATAAGAAAGAATGATTAGAACGTGTGTTTATAAATACGAAGAAAAATAGTATACACAGACCATATATTCAATCATTCCTAGAGCCCATGGGTCATATTACTTGACTGCATGCAATTACTTCTTTCCCTGGTCCAGTATGTAGAGACCCGAAGCTTGACATACATTGACATTACATTACATTTGCGGAATACTTTGTAAATAACACACACACAAGGATCGTAATAGTTTAGTGTATTTGGAAACTCTGAATATAATCTTCTAATCCTGGTGAAAGATCTTCAACATCTCCCATAAAGATCTTCCTTTTTTTATACCTAAAACCTTTCTTTATATCCTGGGGAAAAGAAAACATAAAAGGGTGAGCTCAAATTCTCAGTAAGGGTAAAAAAAAGAAATATCAATCACATCATATTCATAAGAACATAAAATTTTGGAAATCTTAACCTGCAAAAGAGAGCATAATTTCATAACATGGGATAAATCTTAGTAGTGATATGAAAATCCAATAAAAATAACTTAAAATATGAAACTTTGTGGAATACACACATAATCATAGAGAATCATTTCTTGTTAGTCAAGACTCATATCCAAGACTATCTTAGTGGACAAAGTCCCTTTCTGAACCGAGTCACCCTCATTTCAGTCCTGTTTCACTGAACCGGTATAACCTACCATTCCAGCCATGTCTATCTCATGAGATATAAAATCTTTACCCATTGCATTTGAGGGATATATAGGTCCCACCCATCTCATAATGATACCATTCTTATGTGTGCCACAAAATCATAAATCATTCATCATTGCATAACCCATGTCATAAAAATGGTATTCCTAAACAACATGACATCATAAAACCATTCATATAAGATAAAGTAATTCATAAACATAATTCCATCACAAAATAGTCAAATCAATGTAAAAATATGGATATAAACTGAAACCTTTATTATCTTAGATGGAAAATAATTTTGATAAAACACTTGAAATGAATTCCTGAGGAAAATATCCTTTCTTCTTCAAAATCAATTTCTTTTCACAAAACATCATGAAATTTTAAAAGAAGGAGATTTTATTGAAAATAGTCATGAAATATTTTGGAGGAATATTCATGAAAATAAGGCTTTATAAAACCGTAAAAATCTGTTCGTTCCGTTTAAGTTACAAAAAAACATTCTTCGTACTTTTGTCGGAAAAGTCAAAAAAAGTACCTCGTACGAAAAAACAACAAAATATTCCTTTCTTATTCTTTACTAAAAACTCACCGAAGGGTAAAATTGGATTTAAACTATTTTAAGTGGATGGAAACAATATTACATATTGAGGGAACATGGATGTGGATGATAAAATACACCCCAATAAATGCCAAAGTAAAAACAATATCGGATAAAAATGAGATTGTGATATTTTCCCTTACCTTAGGTCCGATTTGCTTTGTACGTGTCCGAAGATCCTGTATAATGGTTTAAATAATGTTATTGACTTATTCCAGAATCATACATATTTATATGATATCATATATGGTCACATTATTAGCTTCTTATTAGTAATATTTCATTGTTACTTGTTACTCGGGTCTTTATTGCCTTTTGTTCTTATGCGTGTTTTGCCAAATAAATTCTTATTCTTCTTTTAAGGTTATAGATACATTATATCCATAATGGTATTAGTGTAAAATATATAATATTTATTCATTCAATTCATTTATATAATTACTATGTAATGATGATCATGTAGAACGAGTCGCATCACATCGTGGAGACGGTATTCCGTACGTACGCACGAGCGATGATATTGTTCCCATGATCGTGGAATTGTATTTAAGTGTATTTATACTATTTCAGTATCAATATAACTTTATAATAATCATATATATTTACTCATTACACCATTATACCCATCCTTGTAAGGTGATGGTGGAAAATAGAGTACACTACGGCGTGGAGACGGTATTCCGTACGTACGCACGCGCGGTGATTTCATTTTTCCGTAGGATAGATAGAAGATGAATTAGGGTTGTTTAATATTTATAATAACATATAAGTATGTAAGTAATACTGATGTTATTACTTTATCATGATACAACTAAAGAAGAAGAAGTTGAAGAAGAAAGAAATTTACAAGATCGGTAATGGATATTACCTCTTCTTTGAAACGCCTCTTTGAATACTCCACTTAGGGAACTAAGATTGGACTTTGAAGAAGACCAGGACCTCTAGTATTATTCTAGGGAAATGGAGAAGGGATTTTGGAAGGGTTTGGACGAGCTTTAGTGCTCAAATTGGTGTGAGGAGGAGGGGGAGGAGGTTCCCTTTTATAAGGGAGGAGAGGGGCACCTTAGGAATACCTCAAAATATTATTTTATATTAAAGTCAAAATCGGGTTATAATGGTTAAAAAGGGTCTTATTTCAAAGGTAAAGTGGGGATGGGTCGAAATACTATCAAACAATAAGATTTAGACAAGTTTAGGTTATTATTTTAACCTTATTAATTAGATTTAACTCTAACTTAAATAATTTAACTTTTACCGTGACTTTTTTGTTTTCTTACACTATATGGTTAATACACATACTATAACATGCCAAAAGAACCCCAAGTTGTTTGTTATTAATATATATATATCCTTATATAAGTCATTTGGCCGAACCTAAGATTTTTAGGAATAAAATAACAATTAATAATATAATATTTGATTTAAAAACTATTTTTGTGTCAATTTTGACACTATTTGATATATGATTTTTGTGAAAGTCATAACAGAATTATATGTTCGAACCAAGTTGATTAAATCAACACTAATATATCATAGTAACCTAGAAAATTATTGGAATTCATGAAAAGTCTCAAATTACATTTATTTGAGCATTTATAACATCAATTATGTTAACATTTCCTTGAAAGGGTAATTACTGCATCATCGTTGTGTCATAAATAAATTAATTTATTTAAAGTCTAAAAATTATAAATAAAATATCATTATGTAGGAAACCGTTTTATATTTCTAATGAATATTTATAGTCTAATTTATCTTATGTATAACCCCATATTAAAAAAATTTTAGTTATTAAACTTTGATTTTAACTATTTTAACTATTCATTAAATAAAATAATATTAAATGTCATAATCTAATCCAAGTGGACCTAAATGGTCATATTATATTCATAAGGTTGTTTTTGGTCGAATTACACTTATCCAATAGAATTAGGACATGTGTTAGGGTAATAGTAATATCATATTTACCCTTAGTTACCCTATTTACTATTAATAGCGGTAAAAAAAGTAAAAAATTACTATTCACCAAAAAATTATTTTTATCTCATTGAACCACATTTTACTTAATGATATCAACCGTGTCTATTAGATTTTCGAAATTCCATTCACAGAAGCGGTAAAATTAAGTTTTATGCAAAATTCAGTTTTTAACCTACCACTTAGTGGTTTCACTATTCATCAAAAAATTGAAAGTTTTCAGAAAAATACCAAAAATTAGGCCTAAGCTATATTTGATATTATGAACTCAAAAATGATGTCTATTTTACCAAATTCAAAACATATCAGTTGCATTAATTAATTTAAAAATTAATTCCCGTCGTCAAAACAAATAGCGTGGTTTTAAGAGATAATAACTACCAAAAGATTGACACTTGTTTATGTCTGGTTTAAATGTGAAATTACATCCAATGACCAACATTGTATTAAATTGTAAAAATATATTCTAAATATACTTTAAAACTACTCAAATTAATGATTTATCACTATTAATTATTTCGATTGAAAAAGTTGTTTTTAATTAAAATTTAGTAATTTTCACTATTCATCAAAATATTAAAGTTATCCAAAAATTACCAAAATTTTACCCTAAGATAATTTCGATATTTCGAATCCAAAAATGAATTCCATTTTGAAAAATAAAATTACAAAATTTCAAAAGGTGGTTATTACAATTCATAACGGCTAGTTTTAATAATATTTTAATAGCATATTGTTGTTTAGGGAAACTCGTTATTGCGTACTACACACGCTATCGAGGAAGGTCGTGATTGCGTGTAAGTCAAGGCAAATCAAGGATGTGTGTTGTGAAAGCTCCTTTTGGTGTAGAGTACAACACAAGACATTAGTGAAATTAAAAAGAATATTTTTCATAAAATCTCGGGGTGTTACATTCTACCCCCCTTAAAATGAATTTCGCCCTCGAAATTCGTCGGGGTTATAAATGGGTTACTATTCGAAAATTTCTTTTATAGAAACCCACATCGTAAAAAGGAATACCAAAACTAATCTTTAAAAACCAAAGTATGAAACTTAACGGTTACCCAAATACATAGGTTAAAATATGGATATGGAAGAGAAATCTAACCATCATGTTCTGATGGAGAGTGGTAGAGAACATGGCTATGGAAAAGCTAGAAATCACAAATCCATAAATTTCTGACGATCTAAGGTACCATCTGATTAATCAGATATAAGAGCACTAGGACAACATTTTTGGTTTTCAAGATCATTTCCCTAAAGTTGATGAAATTGGAATTAGAAGAAATACTTTCGTGATTTTGGTATAGTCTCACTGTTTGTCATTCTTTGGACAATTTCTACTTCATCTCTTAAAGAAATGAAGTTGAATTTGTCATTCGTGATGTGTTAGCAGATCATGTGATAGAATGATGGTTCATTCCATCTGTCTCAAAAGGTTAGAAAAGTTATCAAAAAATACATAAGTCCATCTATAGTGAGATTAATGATATATGGTTCCTAAAATGAACTTATACTTCATATATCATACTGCTTAATATAATAAAACTAGTTTCTACTAAACAGGGACTTCCTGTAGGCCAGTGGTAGGCGATAAAGGCCAGTCGCACTTCAGTTGTGGGTTCTATTCCCACAGCCTTGTCCGACGCGATGGGCTGTCGCCCGTCCTGCAGGTTGTCCTTTTTCTAAAGCTATATTACTATAACATCCTATCAATAACATCGAAAAACATTTTATCCTAACTTATATCAAACATAATCCATTCTAATCTTTAGTCTTATCTAAAATACTTCAGTCCAAGCTCATAGTATAAAGAAAATGATTAATTTAAATGTCACAGAACAATCACGTGAATACCATCATTTATCCCCCATATATCATAAGACATATCTTGTTGGTCAAATTACAAACATGTGAATACCTTAATCATGTATTCTCTTGAAGAATGAATACCCATTGAACCTTAGCGAAAACATAAATGCAGTTAAAAGTTAACACTTTCCACATACCAAAATCCTCAAAATTCTATATACTCAAACCATGATATCACTTAGTCTTTATATCAATCATGAGTTCACGAATACTGTTAAACATTTCATTTTCTCGTTTTCCCTTCATTATGCGCATATCATCTTATTTCCAAAAATATCTCAATCACTTTGAATACCACATTAGACCAATACCACTACTAGAAACATGATCTTTCCCAACAGTTCTATACCAACGGTTTGTAAAAACCGTTGGTATAAATACCTTTTCCCAACGATTCGTCAAAACCGTTGGGAAAGGGCCTCAAAACACACCCTTTCCAAAAGGTTTTGGTGAACCATTGGGAAAGAGTGACCTTTCCCAAAGGTTCACCAAAACCGTTGGGAAAGGGTGTGTTTTGAGGCCCTTTCCCAACGGTTTTGGTGAACCTTTGGGAAAGGTCACTCTTTCCCAACCAGAACCTATCCCAACGGTTTTGAAAACTGTTGGGATAGGTTCTTTAATTTTTTTCCAGATCCACTAACCGAGAACATTATATAAATCAAAAATTTAAATAATTATGATAATACATATATATATTTATGAAATTATTTTTACAAAAGTGATGTTAGCTTAGTGGTTAAGTCGTTCGATTATAAACGAGGGGTCCTGGGATCAAATCCCAGCGGATGTTTTATTTTTGGAATTTATATACCAACGGTTCCATTACCGTTGGTATAGATTTCATATTACCTATACCAACGGTTTCCAAAACTGTTGGTATAGACCTATCCCAACGGCTTACTTGGCTACGGTTCTTCAAACCGTTGGTATAGGCTATACCAACGGTTTGGAGGCCTATACCAACGGTTCCAAACCGTTGGTAAAGGTTAGTTTTCTAGTAGTGTACATAAATATTACAATACTCCATGATACAACATTATTTTGGAATCCCATTATATAAACACGTAATCATTCCACCACATCGTTGTCATATTCAACATCGCCAATAGTGATCGCATGTGACTTCCCTTTTTTCCTTTGCCTTAAGCGGTTTCTCATGTCGATCATCACTAACCCTTGGATTAGGGAATTTATTAGCATAATGCCCCATTTCCTTGCACTTGAAGCATTGAAGTGTTAGTGGTGTGTTCTCTGCAGTGTTTGCTTTATTCACATCATTAGAAACCCTTTTTCCATTACTTCAACACTCAGCTGCTCGATGACCTTCTTTTCCACACTTAAAACATTTTCTAGTCCCTTTAAGACAATCTCCACCATGCTTCTTTCCACACTTTGTGCATAAGGAAACATTCATCTTCTTTTCACCATTATTCTGAGATTTCTCCTTGAACTCCATCTTTCGTTTCTTGTCAAAACCATGAGATGGATATGTAACACCAACTTCCATTTCTACCTTGATAGCACAACGCACAATTTCTTCATAGCTACTGAAGTCTCTTATAGCTAATGCCCTTCGAAGACTTGGTTTTAAGCCACTGAAAAATCGATCAACATTACTTTCAGGTTGGATGATAATGCCAGATGCATACCTTGCCAGTCTTGTAAAATTCGCTTCGTACATACCAACAAATTCATCATCCTTCTTCTTCAGCTCAAGAAACTCCTTTTCCATCATTGTTCGAAGAATACGAGGGAAGTACTTACTGAAAAACAAGTTCTTGAACTCGTCCAATTCCATGGACGAAATTTCATATCTTGGCCTCGTATTCTTGATAAGATTCCACCATTGATCAGCTTCACCTTCCGAACGATATACTGCTAAGATGAATTTATCATGTTCAGAACATTGAAGAACTGAAAATATATTTTCAGTGATACTGATCCATTGTTCAGCAACAAGTGGATCGGAAGTCCCACTGAAAGAAGGTGGATGTTGACTCAAGAAGGACTCAATAGAATATTGTTCCCTTCTCTGCTCATTTGGAAGTCCAGAATGATTCATAGCTTGTGTAAGTATATCAATAAGATTTTTCACTCCATCTCCCATAACATTTGTTTGTTTAGGAGGACAATCATTGCATTGTCCAATGCATTGATCAACACGGTTCTTCGGGTTCCATCCATCGTCTAAAACCCAAAAAGAATAGTGTGAGAGGAAAAAATAATGCTAGGGAAAACAACATAATAAAGGCAGATTACATTCAATATCTAACATCTTAGGTTTAATTCTATGATCGTTAGCGTAATTCTAGTAATATAACCTATACGTATACTTAACCTTAGGGACATCCCTATAAATACCTTAGAAATATCTCTAGGGATCTCACTAACGTTTTCGCATCCTATTTTCCAAAGGTTGACTAAACCTTTCCTCTGATACCAACTGTAGAGACCTGAATCTTGACGTACATTGAAATTACATTACATTTGCGGAATACTTAGTAAATAACACAAACACAAGGATCGTAATAGTTTAGTGTCTTTGGAAACTCGGAATATAATCTTCTAATCCTGGTGAAAGATCTTCAACATCTCCCATAAAGATCTTACTTTTTTTATACCTAAAACCTTTCTTTATATCCTAGGGAAAAGAAAACATAAAAGGGTGAGCTCAAATGCTCAGTAAGGGTAAACAAAAGAAATATCAATCACATCATATTCATAAGAACATAACATTTTGGAAATCTTAACCTGCAAAAGAGATCATAATTTCATAACATGGGATAAATCTTAGTAGTGATATGAAAATCCAATAATCATAACTTAAAATATGAAACTTTTTGGAATACACACATAATCATATAGAATCATTTCTTGTTAGTCAAGACTCATTGCCAAGACTATCTTAGTGGACAAAGTCCCTTTCTGAACCGAGTCACCCTCGTTTCAGTCCTGTTTCACTGAACCGGTATAACCTACCATTCCAGCCATGTCTATCTCATTAGATATAAAATCTTTACCCAATTAATTGGAGGTAGATATAGGTCCCACCCATCTCATAATTATACCATTCTTATGTGTGCCACAAAATCATAAATCATTTATCATTGCATAACCCATGTAATAAAAATGGGATTCCTAAACAACATGACATCATAAAACCATTCATATAAGATAAAGGAATTCATAAACATAATTCCATCACAAAATAGTCAAATAAATGTAAAAATATGGATAGAAACAGAACCCTTTATTATCTTAGATGGAAAATAATTTTGATAAAACACTTGAAATGAATTCTTGAGGAAAATATCCTTTCTTCTTCAAAATCAATTTATTTTCACAAAACATCATGCAATTTTAAAAGAAAGAGATTTTATTGAAAATAGTCATGAAATATTTTGGAGGAATCTTCATGAAAATAAGGCTTTATAAAACCGTAAAAATCTGTTCGTGCCGTTTAAGTTACAAAAAAACATTCTTCGTACTTTTGTCGGAAAAGTCAAAGAAAGTACCTCGTACGAAAAAACGACAAAAGATTCCTTTCATATTCTTTACTAAAAACTCACCGAAGGGTAAAATTGGATTTAAACTATTGTATGTGGATGGAAACAATATTACATATTGAGGGAACATGGATGTGGATGATAAAATACACCCCAGTAAATGCCAAAGTAAAAACAATCTCGGATAAAAATGAGATTGTGATATTTTCCCTTACCTTAGGTCTAATTTGCATTGTACGTGTCCGAAACTCCTGTATAATGGTTTAAATAATATTATTGACTTATTCCAGAATCATACATATTGATATGATATCATATATGGTAACATTCTTAGCTTCTTATTAGTAATATTTCATTGTTACTTGTTACTCAGGTCTTTATTGCCTTTTGTTCTTATGCGTGTTTTGCCGAATAAATTCTTATTATTCTTTTAAGGTTATAGATACCTTATATCCAGAATGGTATTTTTGTAACATATATCATATTTATTCATTCAATTTATTTATATAATTACTATGTAATGATGATCATGTAGAACGAGTCGCATCACATCGTGGAGACGGTATTTCGTACGTACGCACGAGCGATGATATTGTTCCCATGATCGTGGAATTGTATTTAAGTGTATTTATACTATTTCAGTATCAATATCACTTTATAATAATCATATATAGTTACTCATTACACCATTATACCCATCCTTGTAAAGTGATGGTGGAAAATACAGTACACCACGGCGTGGAGACGGTATTCCGTACGTACGCACGCGCGGTGATTTCATTTTTCCGTAGGATGGATAGAAGATGAATTAGGGTTGTTTCATATTTATAATAACATATCAGTATGTAAGTAATACTGATGTTATTACTTTATCATGAAACAACCAAAGAAGAAGAAGTTGAAGAAGAAATAAATTGAAAAGATCGGTAATGGATATTACCTCTTCTTTGAAATGCCTCTTTGAATCCTCCACTTAGGGAACTAAGATTGGCCTTTGAAGAAGACCAGGACCTCTAGGATTATTCTAGGGAATTGGAGAAGGGATTTTGTCAGGGGTTGGATGAGCTTGAGTACTCAAATTGGTGTGAGGAGGAGGGGGAGGAGGTTCCCTTTTATAAGGGAGGAGAGGGGCACCTTAGGAATACCTCAAAATATTATTTTATATTAAATTCAAAATCAGTTTATAATGGTTCCAAAGGGTCCTATTTCGAAGGTAAAGTGGGGATGGGTCGATATACTATCAACAAATAATATTTAGACAAGTTAGGTTATTATTTTAACTTTATCAATTAGATTTAACTCTAAGTTAAATAATTTAACTTTTACCGTGACTTTTTTGTTTTCTTACACTATATGGTTAATACACTTACTATAACATGCCAAACGAACACCAAGTTGTTTATTATTAATATATATATCCTTATATAAGTCATTTGGCCGAACCTTAGATTTTTAGGAATAAAATAACAATTAATAGTATAATATTTTATTTAAAAACTATTTTGTGTCAATTTTGACACTATTTGATATATGATTTTTTTGAAAGTTATAACATAATTATATGTTCGAACCAAGTAGATTAAATCAACACTAATATATCATAGTAACCTAGAAAATTAGTGGAATTCATAAAAAGTCTCAAATTACATTTATTTGAGCTTTTATAACATCAATTATGTTAACTTTCCTTAAAAGGGTAATTACTGCATCATCGTTGTGTCATAAATAAATTAATTTATTTAAAGTCTAAAAATTATAAATAAAATATAATTATGTAGGAAATCGTTTTTGATTTCTAATGAATATTTATAGCCGAATTTATCTTATGTATAACCCCATGTTAAAAATGTTTTAGTTATTAAGCTTTGATTTTAACTATTTTAACTATTCATTAAATAAAATAATATTAAATGTCATAATCTAATCCAAGTGGACCTAAATGGTCATATTATATTCATAAGGTTGTTTTTGGTCGAATTAAACTTATCCAATAGATTTAGGAGATGTTTTAGGGTAATAGTAATATCATATTTACCCTTAGTTACCCTATTTACTATTAACCGCGGTAAAAAAAAGTAAAAAGTTACTATTCACCAAAAAATTATTTTTATCTCATTGAACCACATTTTACTTACTGATATCAACCGTGTCTGTCGGATTTTCGAAATTTCATTCACAGAAGCGATAAAATTAAGTTTTATGCAAAATTCAGTTTTTAACCTACCACTTAGTGGTTTCACTATTCATCAAAAATTGAAAGTTTTCAGAAAAATACCAAAAATTAGGCCTAAGATATATTTGATATTATGAACTCAAAAATGATGTCTATTATACCAAATTCAAAACATATCAGTTGCATTAATTATTTTAAAAATTAATTCCCGTCGTCAAAACAAATAGCGTGTTTTTAAGAGATAATAACTACCAAAAGATTGACACTTGTTTATGTCGGGTTTAAATGTGAAATTACATCCAATGACCAACATTGTATTAAATTGTAAAAATATATTCTAAATATACTTTAAAACTACTCAAATTAACAATTTATCACTATTAATTATTTCGATTGAAAAAGTTGTTTTTAATGAAAATTTAGTAATTTTCACTATTCATCAAAATATGAAAGTTATCCGAAAATTACCAAAATTTTACCCTTAGCTAATTTCGATATTCCTAATCCAAAAATGAATTCCATTTTGAAAAATAAAATTACAAAATTACAAAAGGTGGTTATTACTATTCATAATGGCTAGTTTTAATAATATTTTAATAGCATATTGTTGTTTAGTGAAACTCGTTATTGCGTACTACACACGCTATCGAGGAAGGTATCGATTGCGTGTAATGCAAGGAAAATCAAGGATGCGTGTTTTGCAAGCTCTTTTTAGTGTAGAGTACAACACAAGACATTAGTGAAATTAAAAAGAATATTTTTCATAAAATCTCGGGGTGTTACACAGTAGCTCCCTCAACCTGGTGTAAACAACAATGGTGTAGTGGTTGTAACATTTCGAAATGTATACCACCTTCTGTTGCTTTACAAGCTCCTCTACCACATCGGCCACCCTATAGATTATTCTTTTCCTATAATTGCTTATGTCCTAGGGGCCAATCAAACGTTTCAATACTAATATGACGGGCTGGAAAATCTCTAGAGAGATGAACCCTAATATATTTTAAAAAACATTACCTTTTTTGTTGGTGAATGGGCTCACCTATTGGGACATTAGCCATAGATCACCTTTATTAGGACATCTTCACGGAACTTCTCACGTGTCCATGTCTCTGAGACTGATGTTTGATTCGAGATTTCCAACTACTAACATCCTATGGATGTATCTACTCATCCAAATGACATTCATCCACAATGGTTCTCTCAAGCACCAAAGCATAAGTAGCAACACATAAATGAATAGTGATGGATTGGATGTACATAAACACATCTAGCATGGAGGGTCGAGCCCTAATGCACTGGTCTTATTGTATTTAAAATGCACTTGGAATGGATGGGAAACTTCGATGAAAACTCATCTACCGACATGTCATCCAATTGAAGATATAGATGCTCTTGGGAATGCAGAGCCCTAAGAATTTTTTGTACTATCCCCCTTCTCTAAGAATGGTTCTCAGGATATGTCCATTGAAAGGTATCCTAATCATAATATCAGGTAATATAATATCCTTCATTTCCATACTGAGCCACATAGACCACTCTCTACTAGGACCACTATCTGATCTAATGGGCCTTGATTAGAATGAAAAAATGATCAACACCTCAATCCAGTCATTAGCATCCTATGAATTGGGATCACCACGGAACATGATGTGTCTTTGTCACTAAAACATCTGTAAGGCACTGAGCCTACGTGCATTCTCTACCGGTAGCACCAGTTGTAACTACTCACCAATGTTTTGAGGTTAAACTGGGACACTGCCTGAAGGTTCCATGTTAGGAAATGATCCATATAATGAAGCCTCATCTCTCTTTGGACCATCCTCATGGCCACACACTGGAATCCTAGTGATTTGACTATGTGGGGGCATGTTTAAAGAGATAAAAATGAATCACAATTAAAATATTATACCTGTGGATTTGACTATGACTCATAATGATTATAAGAAAACATTCCATGATACAAGCTACCAATATTTTCATATACAGAGTCGGAAAAAATAATTTAGGGTCTTGGTGTATGGATACGTTTTCCACCACACAAACACTGAACTCTCGGGCCTAAAATCAGAACTCAAAACACCTAACATTGTTTCCCCATAAAAATTAATAGAATCATTGTTCTTATAATAGAACTAACCTCCCTTTGATAACACATTTTCACGACCTGTCCCCCAAGCCATGTGTTGTGGCTACCCCAAGACCACCTTCAATAGGCCAGGGGTTGGTGAATACCACTGAGTAGGCATATCCCAAAAATAGAATACATTTTCCTATAAATATGTACAAACACACAAATATCAAAATATGGATATTAAACACATGGTATTCAACAACTGTCACTGAGAAAACTACTATGAGTACATTAAAAAAATGTAGAAAGGTTCTAGAATTAAGCATGTGAGTCTCGTTGCACAGAGCACCACCTGGTCCCTAAGAACCATGGTCTCTATCGAAAACAATGATCACTTTCACAATACACAATACGTGTAGGTAAAGCCTACGCTGAGTTTAATAATCAAGATACTCTTTATGGACCCCAAAACACAAAGGTAAGACCAAAAAGACACACCCCAAAGCAATACCACAATAAAAAGACAATAAAGAAAGGCCACAAAGAAATGACAGCTCACACGAGGTATAACTCATAGTATAGAATGTATGATTAAAATTTAGGAAGATGAATCATCTTGTACTACTGACATACACTTATCTTCTAGATGATGGAGGTTCAATCGGGTACGAGACCACATAGGTTTGCTCATCTACCAGACCACTGAGGTCTGATCTGCTCCTAGACCACTATGGTCAACTTGGCTGCTAGACCTAGGAGGTCCCCTTGGCTGCTGATCCAATAAGGTCTTTCGGCTACTCGACCACTAAGGTCTGCTCAGCTGCTAGACCACAAAGGATTGCTCAGCTGCAGGACCACTGAGGAACACTCGGATCCTGGACCACTGAGGTCTGCTTGGCTACTGGACCATTATGATCTGCTCTGCTAGAGGGCCATAAAGGAAAATATGATTCCTGAAAATAGAGTTCCTCTTATCTACTAGAACATCAGGGTCCCCTCATCATATCCTTTATGTCAAATAAATCCTTATGATTCTCGCTCTCATGCATTTTTGACGACGAGAATATATAGTACATAATCTAATGATGGTATATCTATTTCCTCAATAAATCAC
This sequence comes from Viscum album, assembly GCA_963277665.1. Taxonomy (NCBI): domain Eukaryota; kingdom Viridiplantae; phylum Streptophyta; class Magnoliopsida; order Santalales; family Viscaceae; genus Viscum; species Viscum album. Next base: position 1,701,269,912 of record OY728121.1, on the reverse strand, counting down.
TTAGAGTATTTCAAAAGGATCTTCTCGTCATAAGGGTCAAAATGTTGTAAACATCACGTTAATGGGACACCCATTGTGAATGATAATGGCATTTTAGAAATAGGTGATGGTTTGCTTCCAGGCATGGGGGTCTTGCATGACCAGATCAATTTTGGGAAACCATTCCCAATATGGTTTGGGCTGACCTAGTCTATCCAAGACTAATGGCGAGGCCCATTGCACCTTACTGGACCCACCCCAGTTCAGTTGTAGTCCTAACCCAGCAGGTCACCCATTAACCTGGATCTCATCTAGTCCGGCCCAACATAGAAGGACTGGTTTTGACCAGCAAGGCCGCCCAGTATCCAAAATTCCCATCTTGCCCATAAATTTTTTTTGGGCCGGTTCATCCCCAGAATAGGCCTCCCATTAGCCTAGACTAACCATTTGTTACAGCTCCCAAATGTAGGTGGATTCATCTCTAGCTTGGGCAGCCCAACGACCCAGTTTGTGCAACCACACAACTAGATGAAGCCAACCACCTCCCTCTACACACAGTATAGCAGGGACCACATTCCAGAACATGTTGCAACCCACCCCATGGGACTCTCCCTGTGATGTGGTGACGGACCGGTGCTCCGCCGCTGCATTGTCACGAACCCCAGCCGTTGTGGCATCTACCGCCGCCACGGTCCACCATGACTCCCCTCTGGCTGCCACATGTGTTGGAGACCCTGTAGTTCCTTCTATGGGCCATTAGGAATGATCCTGTGGTATTTTTTCAAACCTATGAGTGCCTTTGGGATCCTCATATCGTTGTCATCATTACTACTATTACAATGTTTCCTCATCGTTGATATGTGGAGTTCGATCATGGCGAAACGATGAACACCCACAATAGAGGTATATGAAACATGTTTGTGTCATCCTGATCCCTCCATTTTAGAAATCATAAATAGATAAGAATGGGGATTATAAATCTTTCATGTATCATATTCCCAATCACTCCCTGTATTCAAATAACCATGTCTCGCAAAGAAGATCGATCTATAGGAAATTTGATAGTGGATTTAACCCATGTTTGTCATTTAGGAAGAAGAATGGGAGGATATTCATTCTCATTGAAAAAATAAACCCTTACATAGAGAATAGGTTTTTTTGGAGGATTTATTAATCACTAGAGGTGATATATCAATGAAATTCCTCGATTAGTCGTCGAGGGTGGGATCTCTCAAAGTTGAGGGAGAGTTCTCAATGTAGTTGTTGATTTTCATTCATCAATGATGATCTTATAGAGATTCAGTGGTATATGGAATGCCTAGCCACCATTTCCAATTCATGTTATCCCATTAAATGGAGATGACACATTGTAGAGTTTATGTTATGTTGAGTCACCACTCTTACATTGTTTCATTTTGAAATAGTGTTTCTATTATTTTCCATTATAGTAATGTTACATGCCATGTTTTATGGAAAAAAATAGTCAAATCATTGCTGCATTGCAGAAAAAAAACATTGAATGAAATAATCATTTTAGGTTTATTTTATTTTTCTTTGAAATATGAGAAAATTAACTTTTTCCCTCAATCCACACTTTTCATGGTTAAGTCCTTCTTAAAGAGAAAACCTCATTTTGATCTCAATGGTGGTCTACCATTTTTTATCCGAGTTTCTGTTTGTGTGTTATGAATATTCAAAAATAAAATATATTTTTTAAAATTATTTTATTTATGGTTACTTCCCAAAAATAAACATTCACAACTGGCCCACATCAGCTGATGTCTAGATACACATATGGGTTGAACCACCTCACGAGATCAATGGTACTCTTTAATTTCCAATCCAAGTTACCATTTATGAGTTATAAGTATTTGAAAATAAAATAATCTTTATTCCATTATTTTATTTATGGAAAAAAATTACATTACAGTACTTGCCTGGGCAGACCAATGTTTCTCTATGAAAATGGAATGTATACCTTAAAGATCTCAACTGTGGTATCATATTTTCAATATGAGTCACCATTCATGATTTATGAGGATATTATAATAAAATATTTTTTTACATTATTTTATTTTTGGTTATGCCATTTTCTATTTTTCATAATGGAGGCCCATGCCGATGATATATAAGTCACACCTAGGGTAATCCTACCATCTAGAATGCAATGGTGCATTCAGATTTATAATCCACACACCCTTTATTATTTATTCGATATATTCATGAAAACCACCCACGAGAAAAATATAAAACATATAAATTTTCAACGGGCCATTCTGGGTACACCAGGCCTGAGAATCTCACTCCTTTATAGCTCCTGGTCAATGAATAATCACATATAATAAAATAAATCAACATATATTTACATGAAATTATAGTTGGTGATGATCCATGTTTTTTTCGCATTATTTGGTAGGATGAGTTAGTTGTTCTCTTTTTATTTTGAGACTATTGAGTTGTATCATCGGAGGTTACTATTGTTAGATCCTTCCCATAATCCATGATTTATGTTTTTTTCTCAATAAAGATAATTTTAAAAGAGAAATATTGTGTATGGTTATAGATTTTATCAAACCATACCTCTGTCAATTCTCAACTATTAATACAGAATGGGAGTTCCAGATAATGTTCTTGGGCAGAGGGAGGGATGAAACTATTTTGTATTTAGGTTCCTTCAATAAAAGTGAGTCACAAAATATATATCAAGATTGAAATACAAGAGGTTGAATGCATGAGGGGTCATTTAAGAGTTTGGTATGTCAAATCATGGATGGTTGAGTATTGACTTGGTGTTTGGTTACACAATGTGGTTAAAGTGTCTATGCCTGGGGGGTACATGTTTTGAGGTTCGGTAACAATTTTTTTGAAGAATTGTGTTATGTAACAGTGAAATAGATATGTTTATTTTATTAAATGATTTAATTAATGTTATTTTTAAGTAAATAACATTATTTTAAAAGGGAAAATAAAACATATTTGGAAGATAATTCCATTTATGGATTAATGATGCCACCTAGTTGATCTTTTATTTTTCCATTCATGGAATATTTTCCCTGTTCATGGAGTCACCATTTTTCATATTAGGTTAAATAATAAACTATGGATTTTTTGAGGGGTATTAATTATATTAATGTGGTAATCTCATGTTTTCTGTAAATATGGTATCATTAGGATGTGACCAATATATTTCATTTCATGAAAATTTAAAATTATAGTACATATATAAATTTTAAATCATATATGTACTCCTTTAATTTCATATATTTACACTCAATACATAGGCTATATGATATTATTTTATAGAGAGCAATGATTGCACTTAACTGTATTTTGATTCAAAATTTTGATATAATTTTCATTGGTTATTTGAAGAGATATTAGCCTCTTCTCTCTTAGTTTCATATCATATAATTATTTCATATGGAGCCATGAAAGCTATTGGATGTTGGTTTTTTGTGGTCCAAGAACATGGTTTTCTGACGGTTATAACTATGTTATTGGATCCTAAGGCTATTCATGTTTCATCAATATGTTATTTTTAATGAACCTCATCATATTTGTGTAAAAAAAATTTGTGGAATTAGTTGACCCATGATATTTGAAAGATTCACATTATATGAGTCTCGACAAGTGATAATCATTAATATGATTCCATGATGAAATGGATGAATTATCATAATTATTATAATAATATAATATTAATTTATTGATATATAATAAAAAATGGACAGTGATTCATATATGATTATTCCTTAATTCGTGTTGGTTATCTGATACTATTTTTTATATTGTTTGGAAATATATTTCACTAGTTAATTCATTTTTATTCCATAATTGTACGGAATAAAATTTAGTTTACAATGAAATTATGTTCAGATGAAGTGAATAATGAATGAGGATTGTGAGTTGAGTTTATCCTCATTTATTATAAATAATTTCAGGCTTTAATGTTTCCTTTTTAGATAATCGTAATGAATGAGTTACACAATGAATTTTTTTTAATATATTTTGATTAATCCATTTATTAATTATTTTTAATGAATGGATCAATTGATTACTAAATATTCTAATGACTTTGGATCATGATTGTTATTTTTTGGTATGGTTTAATTATATATAATTATGTACTCATATATATGGTTTTAATGAAAATATTAGTTTCTGTTTTTTATAATACTGAATGATATATCTTTCTAATGTGAACAGATGTGTAATCCTATATGAATAGTGTTAAAGGTGGTTATGGGAATTTTTTCTACATTGTGGAAGTGTATAGATGCATGTAACGGTGGGATGGTGTAAATGGGGAGAAATGGGGAGAATCATGACATTGGTATATATGCATAGGGATTATAGTATTTCATGGTGGCTATATTACATATTGATTTCTAATTGTGTTTATTTTCTACTCGTTACTGTATGATTATTTTAGTGCATGTGAAACATTACACTTGTGGTGAGATTTTTCGGTATCATGACCTGACCAAATAGGTAGTTTGGCATGATGAAATCTAAAAGAGACACCCCTTGTCCACTCATAGTGTGAAAAAAAATTGTAATATATAATGGGTAAATACAAGCACAATGAAATATTGAGAGAGTCAAAACTACTATGAATGAGGGGACTACTATCAAGAGAACTCCTATAATAATTAATGATCTATCTAGCTCCGTAATGAATCATATTCTTTTGTCCAATATAAGCTACCATCTTAATTCCAATATTTATCATAATACATGACATGTGTTGGTATATCTCAGGTGGCATTGAGTATATACATACATAGTATGAATCTTAGAAATCATAAATTATATATATTTAAGAGAGGGGTTCATCCCATAAACATTAAGACAGATAAATCGTAACATGATAAAATGAAAGAGTAAATACCAAAATAAACTCAAGAGAGATTGAATGTGTTTATTTGTGGTCGTAACTACACTACCAGTTGAGGATATTCTTGAGGATTCTAGGTGAATCTCATTAAGGGGAATTCACCCAAAAAACCATGATTACAATGATGATGGTCTTGTGATATGTCATGATCATCATTTCTAGATATTTATAATACATCACAAAAATAATAATATATCAATAAAAATATAGAGGTTCTCTAAAATTATCTATTTTGGATTCCTCACCCTACCCTTTCTAATAATTATAGGTTGAAAATCACATTTCCTAATAGTTGGAAATGTTATTTCTAATCCATCGCATTGTAGAAAATGATAGATGATCACTCCCTAGGAATAATAAAGGGATTCCTTACACTATCTATAACTAATCTATAAAGGGTATAAATAATCCTACCCTTATGTAGGGATAGTAGAAAATAACATCATTGAAATTGAAAAATGGAACACACCCTATTGAGATGCATCTAGACTAATGATAACATGGGCATCAAGAATCCTTAGAAAATTGCACGAAATGTACTATGAGTACATGGGGTGATTCTTCTAGAATATGTTTTCCCTTTTTCTTTTTCACCTTCTTGTTTACTTTGTGATCATGGAGATGTACTTTGGTCATTCCCATATAACCTAGGTCAATTATTATGTACTCTAATCAAACCCATGGACTTGGCCTTATATGTGATATTTGGACATGCCTGAGTACCATTACATGTCCATACTTCTGAACACTTGGGGTTCCTATAGAGATGCCCGAATTGGGTCACACGACATGTTTAGGGTATTCATTTAATGTGTTTATTGTTTTGTCAATAAACCACATATTCTATAGATAAATACTATATAGAATTTTTTTCAACATAACTATACACAATTTCACAGTGGATTGTCTAGAACTCATGGGCTCTACACAATTCTACTCACACCACCAACGTCTTTTATGTAATCTATATATCTATTACATGAAACAAATTAATAATTTATAGAACTCTAATCATCACCAATGGAAAGATTCCAACAAAAAATCCTCTCATGAATCATCATCATTGCACTGAATCTTATAAACACCAAATGCCATTATAAAATTCCACCAAATTGGATTCCAAACCCACCATCTTCATCCTACACTACCACCATTCAATGGATCTATAATAAAAAATATTGTAATAATACACTGAACCATATAATGATTTGACAATGATCATTCACATAGTAGTTGTCAAACGGCCGACCAAATGAATCATTTAGAAGGAATGTAGGGAGAACTATAGGAGAAATGTAATAATCCAAAACATGATAAATTAAAATCAACTATTATTATTGGTTGGCCTCAATCTATTTCTTGGTGGAGTAAAATTGAATTTTTAATCATGAATAATTTTTTTTCAATAATTCTTAAATCTTGTATAATTAAGAAATTTCCAAAAATCAATGATCAACACGTTAGTTGTTTTTTAGAATGATTGATTATCGTTTGACATTTAATAATATACGTGGATTAAATAAATCATAAAAGAATATCCTTCCCCTAATATGGAATGATGAAATATTAAAAATTATTTTCTTTCATTTTTATTTTAATAATCAATGAACTATGCTATCCAACACAATCAATGTTTCACCGCTCATTGATCCATGATCTAGTGGTAATAATCCAAAGATATCCTCCATGATCACTCACTAATTTCCTATGTTTATGTAGAAAAAACATTACCCATAACTATGTTCAAATATAGTTGGTCAAGGTCATTAATATTTAATAAGTAATACATTAAATAAATAATTTATTTAGTTTCCATTCCACCCAAGACAACCATTAAAATAAAAACATGATTCGAAAAAGGATTATTACACACCCAAGGTAAAACAAACACTCCATATTTAATTTTTGTTTCGGATTTATGATCCATGAATCAAATTTGAATATATTAAAATTATTTTAAAAAACATTTTGTCCATGGTATAATTTATTTATTATATTATTAATATTAATATTGACCTACCATGATCCCCCAACCCCCATGATAAATCGGACCATTGTTTTAAAAACACGATTTAAAATATTCTAATATTTTACAAGGAAAAACAAATTCATTACATTCACCCAACCTCAAGGATTTTATTCCCTAAAAGAAAAAATCCTACTCAAATAGATGAAGATACTAAGAATGCATTGGTTTCTACTAATCCTATCTTCCCTCCTAATGATTCTCATTCTTCCACAGGACACACACTAAGGGAATCTATTTATGATGAATGATATTATATTGTAGATCCCCAATCTAAAACAGGTAATCATTGATGGAAAACTAACCCCAATGACCATCTTGACCCAATCGATAATATGAAACTATTGTTGCATATACCTAATAAATTATGACCCATGGAAGACATCATGTTCTTTGTATAACTATGCATATTGGACAAACCGATAATCCAGCTTACTAACATTACATTGTATCATGAACATTCCAATGAATCTCATAGATGACATTCGTCCAAATACAAATATTTATATTCATCATTGAGGTGATTACATTAGGGGGAAAATCCCTCATAAAATTTCAAAATCATCATTCAACTATCCACAAATGAATTTGAAATCTATTTTAGTTATCATATTCTCCTAGTGGATCATCAACATCTCTGTTATCACTTTCACCAACTCTGTGCCACTAAAATTTGACGCCACATGATCAGTCCAACATAGTTGTGATCAATAGGATCTAACATATGGGGAAAAAAATAGTTCCAAATCAATATAGGTGTTCAATATTTTGATATATGGTATCTCTAAAAAGGGAAAATGATAGTTGCATCTATGAAAAAAGTCCAACATCCATGTTTTAAGCATTTCATAGACACCCTAAATGGACCACTCAGTCTATCTATCTACCTATGTTGAAATGCAATGTTAAAAGGAAACTATGTTACAAATTCATCCTTCATTCCTCTTCATAATTTTTATTTCTAGAAATAATAAACGATTGAGAATGTTGTTCAGGGATATATATAAAGCCAAATATTCTCCCAAAATAATAGAGTCTCAAGAATTTTTCTGAAATCTTCACATGAATGGATAGAAAATGGTAAAACATTTTGAGTCATTACACCATTACCCAAATAGTGTTGTGACCTCAAGATGATTTTTGATGACCTATCCAAAATTCAAGGAATATTATATATGGGTGTCACTTTGGTACCTCAAGGGGATGATGAAGACATTCTAGAACCTATTTCTCTATATTCACGTACTATAATTTTTTTCATCGAGATACATTCTATGTTACACACATCATAATCCATAGAAATCATAACTAAAATTAAATATTTGTGTATATCAATTTTGTATAATGAATTACAACTAATGGGAATGTATGAAATTCCATCAAACATCCTCTCATATCATTACAAGTATAATGTTCAATCTCTATAAAATACTGAAATGCACCCCGACATCATAAAATCTATCAAGAGAATGTCCAATAGATATCTAAATATGAATGGTCTCGTAGTTGGTATCTCCAATATAAGACTCCATAATACACTATTAATTGAAGGGGTAACAACCATCTACTAGAGATAATATTATCCATTATCATCCAGTAATGAAAACATAAATGAGTCCAATTTCCCTAACTCCTCACTCAATAATTGGAAACAGGGTCTCATAATGAGACTATCTTCCACCATGTTCCCCTTCGTGAGATTATAACTACCTCAATTTCATAATACTTCATGACTTATATCCATATCATCTAAATCATGATAATATACTTCGTTTGGATGATGTACATTAAACAGTTGTGTTTTGAGTAGATTATAAACTACCCATCCATCAGGTATTGTCACCACACATTTTGGGAGAATACCATATCTTAGTGTTAAATATTTTTTTGGTAGATCAGGTCTAGTGGAATCAACAATCATGACCCATATTAAATCCATGAATGCCTTCAGATAATAACACATTTAGGAATTCTTTCATATGTATAATATAACACCACATGATAAACACTGTCATATGGTTTTCCCAATATGGGGGTTCTTTTCAACCTCTGATACAACTATATGATATCTTGTAGACACTTCTCTATCAACAAAAAATGTTGCAACTATTGGATCAAGGAAACAGAGGGTTCAAATCTCTTTTAGAAATCATGCACATATCTCTAATAGTATTTGTCCATCTTAATTAACATCCTCATTCTAGAAACGCTCTTGGGAGGGTCCCTAGTTTAAAATTCTACATCCATTGTTTCATCCATAGGTACTTTTTCTACATAGATGATGTTTCCACATATGGGGACCACATTAATCTAAAACTGACACTTAATGTGTCACCTATAATAAATGTGGTATCAAATTTTTGGCATTACTATCCTCACGAGTCTCACAGGATACTCATCTTGTGTAGAGTATAATATGATTTCATCGATGAATACCACCACATAACATTTCACGATGGAATGAAACATATGGTTCATGAATCCCTTGAACTATTCTCCGGATCTCATCACACTAAATAGAATCATGATGTACACATCATGTTCTTTGATACCACATAATTTCTTCTTATGTATATCCTTTTCTTATACTTTTAAATGGTGATTTTCGACCCAACATAAATATTGGAGAACAATCATTCCCCATTCAACAATTCAATGTAGTAAAAAAATCATGGGATAGGATTCATATTATTATCATTCATCAAGTGTATTAAATCATAAATCCCTTATAACCTGAAGCACGCATCTACATTATTGTTAGAAAAAAATAAGAACTATTTGGGGGGACACTTGGTCTACTCCGGAACATCAATTGAAACACCCCAAACCAAAAATTACACACAGAAATCTCTATTGGAGCCATCCCATATTCATACATAGATATTAGGGTAGTAAAATGGTTCTTGTCTATTAATAATTTGATCCCATAATGGGGAGGAAATAACATCATGTTATCATGGAATGATTCCCCATACTCTACCACCAATATAATAAGCTCATTTCCTATTGCATCTCATACTATAGGTGTATTTCCAGAAAAATTATGAGTAATAATCTATATCATCTGAAATTTGATCAGATCCAAATCTACCTATGTTTCCTTCACCAAAAAGGGTAATATCATCCTGTCTACATATACACACATTCTATACATCAAACTATTTATATATAAAAGAACTATAGATATCTACTCAAAACAATGTATTATTTCATCGGGACACACGACTAAAAGAAATATCCCAAAGGAAGCTCAGTCCTCAATGATTTACATCACACAGTTGACATATTCTTTTGATTATTTATTCTACCATAGTTGGAGTCTCCAATATAATATGTGGTGCGAATGGATTCATTAGAATCTCTAGATATTGATCATGGGATATGAAAAAATTGAGAATAATTTATATGTATATAAATACTATTGTTAATGTTGGGAAGACATATATTTTACCTCAAATCATCCATAGAGCCTCTACTACATATTTCTACATTATCTGTATTTTTATTCAACCCTTACCAACTACTCCCTAATCCTTGGGTAAGCCACTTGGGGGTGGATGTGGCAAGATAAAAAATCAAAAACCACCTCTGACTTCTTTCCCAACTCCACATTCTCATCATCCACCCTGAAGACCAAAATATTATTCCCACCACCTCTATATAGTATCTTCACATACTGTCTCTCTATGATTCTAATGGAGGGTAAGACAGTCACCCTGGAATGTACATAACAATTGTGATAGCACTATCACCTCTCACTCGGTTGATTGTTCCATTCAGAGGGCCCTATAAAAATCCTCTATCTGAAGTCGGTATTTTTAAATTACAAGCATGTCTAGATCTATATATCTAATGTTGGCTACCAGATTCCAAATTCATTAAACTAGGGATCCCATTACAAACACCGGATTTTGTCGATGTATCTACTAAAAAACAATCCACCACCAAAGATTCATGTAGAAATCTAGCATAATAAGAATTTTAATGAGTTATCAAACCCACATGGATAAATAAAAGGATGATTCTACAGATGATCAATGTTCGAAAGAATGAATATTTAACCATATCAGTAGAGTATCACGACTGGTTAGTAAAACTCAATAATAGATATACTTCTATTATGTATATATAAAAGATCTCTAGAACCTACTATATTTGTATTTCAAGCAACAATTCAAGATATAAATCCACTCTAAGAGACTCATGTACACTATTCCAGAGAGAGTCACATTATCATTCCTATGAGTATTAAAAATAAAACATGACACTAAATATCCAGGAAGATGTATCACTACAAATACTACCATATGATATAGAGGGGTCCAAAATAGATATAAAAAAAATCCAAAATTCATTATGTTGGTCACTAGATTTATGGGGGTATGGAATACACAAAATCAAAATGGGTCATTGTCTCTGAACCTAAAGATGTTCTCTTAGACTCTGAAAATAATCCATTGTTACTACTGGTGAAACAAGCTACAAAACATATAGTTTTTACAACATAAAACAATATAGAGGTACCACCTCTTCAATAGGATCATATACCAATGATTTACCACTAGGCGGATCATCCTCATGATCATTCCACAAGATCCATTTTGGACGTCATCAAAGAGGTATCCTGGAATAGATATGACATGGGAGGGTCAAATAGTGTATCAATGAGATGATATAAGAAGTGAAATTTCCCACACCATCCTCACTATACTGATATGTATTTTAGATTCTACCCATGCTTAAGCGACATTCCCAGTGCACTAATGGAAGGAAATGAAGATTGGGCCCTTTAACAACAATTGTGGAATGATTTTACGTATAATGAAAAATAACCAACCAAACAAGCCTTAACTAACCACAACTACATGATACATGTCAATAAGGTAAACAAAAAATAACTTACCAAGATAGAATCAAACTACCAAACTATTCCATTAGAATTCCCAAAACCAAAAAAACATAACCACTATAATCCAAAAACAAGAGTACCATGTGGAAAACTAAATTAAATGACCCCAATTAATCCATGACACACTCCATAGCACCACACCATTTTCCATGCTCCAACACCACAATACCACTGATGAATCACAATGAACCGCTCGAGGAATTAGATGTTTTACCTTTACATGTATCCCATAATACCACATCAGGAAAAGTATGAAAATACCCAGAAGTGGGTGAATAATAATACACAATAGGTTTTCCAAAAATGAAATCCTTTAACAAATAACTAGGATAAATCTGTTATCACATTTATATAATTTATTTTATATAACACATCAAATAGTAAAAAAATTCCCACAATGACAAAAACACACTTACCAGGCCATTTTTACAAAAATCCATAATATACAGTGGAAATTCAAACACCAAGCCATAGTCAATTTTAATTTCATGGGTTATCACTAAAATTTCATCTTTCATAACCACACAAATCATTAAATTATATCCAAAAGGTATCACACACCCAACTCGATGTAACAATATCAGTGGAACTTCTTGTCCATGCCCATATATGACATTCTCAATATAGTGGTACTTCCCACCAACATTTCCATGATGCTGGACCTTCCATTAACTATCCATCCACTTTTTATTTTCATACTCCCTACCCACTTCACATCCATTTCTACCACAATCAAAAATAAGTAATCAATAGAAAAGAATATAAGACACGAAGGCCCCAACAATATGCAAACAACCATTTCCAACACAAACAACCCCTTTCAACATTATCTACCACACATTGCCTTCGAATTAAAAACCCATTTTACTGATAACCATTTTCATAATACATGTCCATTTTTGAAAGAAATAAAATTATTTTGAAATCTACATTTTAGTATCAAACATAAAGAACATTTCCCCATAATACCACAATTTCCCCATAATCCAAAAATCAAAACAAATTGATTTTCCATCATTCTTTCCATATCATAATCATAAGAAAATTCATCATAAACTATATATTTAAAAACAACTCAACTAGTTTTATCAATGTGGAGTCAATAGGGAATCCGCTTACCTGAGGGTTTCGGTGAAATTGCCCAACTCAGAACCAAACCACAAATATGGGTGAAATATCTACCCAAGTCATCTTAGATAACATTCCCAAAAATCATGAAGCATTAATATAATAATTTTTGGAAAAAATAACAATTATCTACATGTGATGGTTCTAGATCTAGAAAACCATGGGAGAGGGATATTTATATCCATGAAATAACACAACGAAAAAATGATCGAAAGATTACCGAAATAGAATATCTTTCACAACACATTGAAAACCAAAACAATTACCTGAATAATGAGTGGGAGTTCCCATATAACACATTAAAAACAAATATCTAGAGTGAGGTTTGAGTTATGGATGAATGTTCAGTGTATTGAAAATCATTAGTGATCTTGTATTTAAAAATGTAATTTTTAATGCCAAGCATGGTTTGACAAGTTGTGTGCTAAGTGTGCTCCTACTACTTCCTCAAATGGAACCATCCATGTTTTCCTTGAATTGATAGAAAAACCAAAAAGAATCTATTTTAATCCCACTACACCATGTTGAATAGTTACATGGGTTTATTGAACAATATCCCCTAATCTTCTTGAAACCATGCTCCTTTAAAATGACCCCAATCATTTACAAAACAATCCCAAACACTTCCAAACATTACTAAACACCATTATTCAAAAAAAAGGAATAAAAAAGGGTCCCATACCTCAAACTAGGGGTGCTCATGCATTGGAATGTTTTTCCCATGCACCATTAACTATCGTGAGACATACGAAACCACATGATCCCCTTGCATTAGTACACAACCAATCCTTAATCTTTATGTGTCATAGTACCCCATGTAACCTTTTCTTGATTTTAGATAAAACTATATTGGAGCTACTGTAAGGTGGCCGTTATGTTCATAAAATTATTTGTAACTCAATTAATTCAATTTAAATGGGGCATTCCTCCTTTTCAATGGTTCTTTTGGTGAGGAAAATTGTATGTAGTTATGACCAAAATGCCTATTGTAGCCTAATATACTAAGGATGATTCATTTTTCATGGACACTATTTGTATGTTTTAATGATATAAATTCCACAATCATTACTGGATCACAAAAAAACTCTCTTATCATAAATAATATGTCCATGAAAACAAACCACCTATATCGAAATTCCACACTATGAGAATTTGGTAGATAATAGATTATATCTATAGATCCCCAAGGCTATTTCCATGTCCTGGTTGTTCTACACACTTATCTCGGAATGCAGTAATATATAATCAAAAAATACTACTATAAAAAAATCTAGATAATTCTAAAATATTCGGTTCATCAATTACCTAAAAACTACTAGTGTGTTCTTTAGACCAAAGGGCATAACCACATAATCATATTGGCCATATGTACTTATTAAAGATATTTTGTGAATATCCTCTTTTCTCACTCACATGTGATGCTACAATGATCACCTGTCAGTATTGGAGGACCACTGTGATATCCTCAAATGATAGAATAATTCATCACTCTTATGATGTTCATATATATTAATTATTGTATCATGTTTAAGCTTATTATAATCGACACATAACATTAGATTTCATCCACCTTTTTATAAATAAAACATGTGCCACCCACTAAAATTTACTAGGTCAGATGAACCCATGTTTTTCAAGCTATTATAACTATACATTAAATTACATCTATTTTGTTGGATCAAAATAGTATGATAGATGTGAGATAAGACTGGTCCCTAAAAGGAAATCAATCATAAACTACACTTCTCTTAGGGGGAAAACCCTAAGAATAATTTTGGAAAGACATCCCAAAACTTATCAAAAAACACTGGAAAAAAATTATTCTCAAATAATTAGAATTATTCTTATAAAAACACTAATAACTGATATGAGATCAGGCCAATAGTCAGTTCCAACAAACCTATCACACATAGATTTTCATTTGTCTCTCCATTAAAGAGATATTAGACCCCAACATCCCTTCTGAAACTAACAGTTCCTACAGAACAGTCGATGTGGGCCTTAAAATTATCAATCCAATCCATTACCAACATTATAAAAAAATAATAATTTTCAAGAAATACTAAATCCCACATTAACACTACCCCATCCACAACTATACAATAAGCTCTAAAAATAAAGGTTGGACACTCTCTTTGACGCAAATGTGTTAATGATTTAAAAATTGAATCCACCATTTCAACAGTTAAACCCATAAAAATAATAGATTGGGAATCATGAAAATATTTTGATGGATCCATATCAAAAAAACCCATGAATCAACATTGTACTTAGAATAATCTTACATCCCACTATGTATGGTCTCAACTGATTATCCATCAAAACCTAGTTATCTCTAAACAATTGCATGCTTGTAACACTCTACTAAATAATTTCATACCAATGTGTCATGGTGATCCTTGAATCAACATGAAAATATTTAATCTACTAAAAATGGGTATGTTGATTACACTGTCCCATCTAAGAATAGGATGCATATGACCCTTGCGGAGTGTACCGAACACTAGGATAGGGAGAATTATCAAAATAACACTGAAGATTCCCCATCTGCTTATATTTATGTCACACTCAAAGTTGTCCCATACAACCTCATTTGATGTATCATATATAAAGGCACTGGATACATCATGGATTACTCAGTGGATTTTGGAGGAATGTTCACCAACTCTGCCATTAGATTCTAAGCCATAATCCCAACAT
Source organism: Viscum album (assembly GCA_963277665.1). Lineage (NCBI taxonomy): Eukaryota > Viridiplantae > Streptophyta > Magnoliopsida > Santalales > Viscaceae > Viscum > Viscum album. The sequence goes on along the minus strand of OY728121.1, from coordinate 1,701,254,273 downwards.
TAAAATAAGTTTCATTATTCCTCTTGAATCCCGCGTTAGAGTTACCACTATTTTCCATGGGTACAAACATGATTCTCCTATTCATTTCTTCCAAAATATCTCTTTCAGCCACTATTTCTAAATTCAACATTTCTATGTAATAATTTAAACATAACACCACTATTTTAGTACATTAATAACTCATCCAAGAATATAAAATAGATTCATTCAATGATGCAGTACCCACCACCACCGGTGCAAAGCGCACTAAGCTTGTAAACAGAGTTGTATATTCTGTTACAAAGACCTTATCATAGATTAGCCTAGGAAAATCTATAGTGAACTGAATTCGGAACATACAAGGGTTGGATTTTTTGTTAAATAATTCCTTAAAACCCCCAATGTTAGGTCGTGGTATATTCCATCTTGGACCAATGACTCCTTCAATTGAAGGACATGATATAACAATAAATACATGAGTAGCAGCGATTTATGATCTACTGCTCTTCCCAAGAATTCAAATATCCTATTTACTCTACTCAACACTTCTTCTATCTTTTTTGGTTCATATGACCCCTAATGTTGTGAGAATTTTTCTTTTTACACTCAACCACACGATCCACATGATTTTGTTCATCCTATTTATTCACACCTTCCATAACACTGAATGTATTACGTATAATTTTCACTACATTCTAGTTCTATTGGGGATCAGGTGCAACAAAATTTCCGCAGCCTCCCCTGGTTGGTCTCAACGAGAGCTACCCAGTTCCATTTCTATCAATAAAAAATCAAGAAAATAGTTTACTCACATATGATGAAAATGTATAAAATATCAAATTCAATTACATTTATACTATGAGAACATGGAATTCCACAATTTTACATTTTCCATGTCCCACCATTGTTGAAAATCAATTTATTTTCAAAATACCACATCTATTCACATTTTAAATCCTAAAATTTAAATATAGTTACTAGATTTTCCTTTAATCAATATATTTATAACAAAACATATGTCATTATACGAGATGAAATATGCCTCCTTGTGGGAATTCATTTATACCATGCATGTCATTCCCATCTCATTGGCTACACCAAGGAAAATGAGATTCCTAATGCAAATAAGTGTCTTTAAAACACTTATATACCCAGCTCCATGGAAACATGATGTTCAGAATAAAAGGGTTTACCAAAACCAATTATGATATAAATTTCATGGTCTGAAAATCGTACTCCCTACTACCATCTAAAATCAAGGAATAATTCATGAAAAAATTCCAACATGGTGACCATAAATAAACTCCAAAGAACAAAAAAAAGGATGTCAAGGACCAAATTGACTAGTTTCACTTGTAATGTCAAGACACATCCTCATTACCTAGAGAAGGCGGTGAGAATCTACCTGGCCATAGGAAACATTCTCATGGTTCAAAAGGTTATAAATACATGGAGAGTGCTTCAAGAATAATTGGGGTTCAATTTTCAATTTGATGAAAAATAAATATCGAAACATTCTTTAACTAACCATATCTACATGGTGTATGTTAACAAGGTAAATGAAAAAATACCTTTCCAAGAGACAATTTAACTTCCAAACTATTCCATGAAAAATCCTTGATCTAACATAATATAACTACAATAATACCAAAATAAAAGTTCCAAGTGAATGACTAAACAACAAAACCCAATGTAAACAATTAAACAATCCACATATATGCACCATGATCTATGCTCTACGAACCAAAATACTGACCAATAATTATGAGTAACTACTAGATAAATGAGATGCTTTACCTTTACTTATATCCTAAAATACCACAGCTGCAAAAGAACAAATGTTTCAATGTATGTGGTGAGTAATAATAAGTTTTATGATTTCCCAAATGAATTACCTACACATTCTACAAGGATAAAACCCTTAGCACATTTATAAAAATATTTTTATATAAAACATCAAATAGTTCAAAAATTCCCACCATGCCAAACACACCCTTCCAAGACACATTTACCGAAATCCACACAACACAAGGGGATTTCAAACACTATGCCATATTCCATTTTTCATTGAAAAGATAGCATGAAAATTTCATCTTTCATAACCGAAAACATCATCATTTCATAGACATAAGGTTTCACAAACCAATTCTGGTGTAACAATCATGGTAGAACTTCCCGTACAAACTCGTTTACTACTTTCCTAATCTAGTGTTACGTCCCACCAAATTATAATCCATGTTTGACATTTCATCCACTATCCATCCCATTTTTAGAGTGTTCTCATCACCCACTTCACATCCATTTCTGTAACATGTATGTATACTTAACCAAAAAACAAGAAAATAGCACACCGAGGCCATAACAATATGAAAACAAACATTTCCAACCCAAAAAATGCAATTGGACATTATCCAGCCACATTACATTCCAATATAAAATCCCCTTTTATTGAAACACATTTTCAAAAATATTTTCCATAAATCATCCATGAAAATGATTTTAAAATATTCATTTTAAAATCCAACATCAAAAACATTTCCCTAAAACACCCCATTTTCCCCATAATCCACAACATAAAAAAATGAATCTTCATCATGTTTTTCTAATCATAATAATAATAAAATTCATGTAAAAATAAATTATTGAAAAAAACATCTAGTTCTTGAAATGTGTATTTGATGAAGAATCCACCTGCATTAGGGTTTCAGTGAAATTGACTAACTGACAACATCCCCACAAATCTGGATGAAATTTCCACCAAAACCTCCATACATACATTTTTCTAACATAAAAAAGCCTCTATATCATCATTTTAGGAAAATGGTACACCTGATATACATTCAATGGGCCTATATAAAAAAATAGAGGGAGTGGGAGATGTAGATCTAAGGAAAACCATAAAGCAACCATGATAAAAGGCATTCTATAAGATAGTTACCTTCACTGTACCATGAAAATCCTTTTAATAGTTTCAAAAATGAAGGGGAGATCCCCTCTAACTCTTCAAAACATAAAATCCTAATTGAGGATCATGGTGGGGAAGAATGAAGAGGTTTAGGGAAAATCACATGTGATCCTGGACTAAAAAATAATATTTTTTTTTCCAAGAATAGTTAGCTCTCATGGTTAAAAAACTGTGGGCTACTCATGCTCCTGTTACTATCTTGAAGGGAACCCCACACAATCTCCTCAGATGGTTAGACAATCCCTTCATTATCCATGTGAATCTCACTATAAATATTTCCAAGTTAACCTACGGTTGTTGCACAGTTTTCCATAATCATGATGAAACTGTGCTCCATTAAAAAGCATCCAAACACTTCCAAGACCTTCCCAAAAAATCCAAAACCTTACCCATAAACATTATACATATAAAAAGTCTTAAAGAAGGTTCATTTACATCATACTAGGGTTCTAAAAGAATGTTATGGAAACCATAACTAATTCTTATATGATGCATGTGTCAATTAGTTTCCAACAACCAACACCTATATGTATTTATTCAACATGTAGTTAGTTAGAGTCTTGATTAATGGTTAAATTGTCCTTAAAACAAACCCTCATTCCTTATAATTATTTTCGTTATTAATAATATTAAAAATTATCCATAAATTCCCAAACCATACATCATTTTAAGAATAATTAAGAACTCTATTAGTATGAACTCCTACTCTAATACCACATTATCATGACCTAACCCCCTAGGCTCCATAGGGTGAGTATAATGCAATGCGTGACACCCCAACACAAGATTCAGTATTCTAGGGGAATGAAGACAACCTTGAGTTGGCATATCACTCACATGGGAGGCCTTTTCCTAATATACCCACACAAACACAACTATAAATACTCTTATAAAGTTGATGGGAAGAATAATACAGTTAAAAAAATACTCCAATACATTTTCATCCCATATTAGAGTATCAAGAATGTGTTCAAAATCATAATGTTCCAAATACAATCCCACATAACTATAAAAGTTTACAACCATCTCAAATGGTTGTGAATGAATTTAAATGATCTTTATGGACCATGAAGATTCTGTCTATCTCAATTATTCTATTCCACCACATATTTTACCTATCACTCCTTCATTCAGACTATTGTCTCCATAATCCATGCCATGTGTAGGTTTGGACCATGCTATTTTGAGTATAAACATACATGGTAGGTTAACCAAAAATTACTAAGCATAAAAAATCTATTGTGGGATTCATCAGATCATCATGATCATATTTTAATAAAAAGGTCTCGTGATGAAGCCCTAGCTGATGAAGGAGGATGATTTCCCCCCACTTCCTGGAGGAGGAAGGGGGTGGATGATTTTCTCGCACCGCCCATACTTTTGCGAAAGTCGTTCACCCCATTTTCTAACCCTAAATTTCTTCCAGATTTTCCAGCGACCCCGCTTAGCCCAAAATACATTGATCTTCATCTTTGCGATCCTAACCTGCCGATCTCAATTCTAGAGTTCTTTGAAGCATCGCGCCATCTCGATTTAAAATTGGTGGCTCGTTTCAGTCAAAGACGGCCCTCAGTTGACGATTTTGACCATTTTTTCTTCCGAAAATGGGACTTGCAAGACCGTGAGGTCTTCAGTCTCCTTGATAAGTGTCACTTTATGGTTCGTCATGATTCAGAATTGGATTTCATCCGTGCGTGGTCCGGTGCCCCTTCTTCATTGCAATGGTTGTATGTTTTTCCTCCTTCGCTGGTCTTTTGATTTATTTATGAATCGTAACCCTTCCACAATTGTGGAATGGGTGAGATTTCCACAACTTCCTCTTCCGTTTCAAAACCCTGTGATTATTCGCATGGTTGGAAACTTGGTGGGACGCTACCTCCATTCTGATGTCCTAACCTCCATGGTAAGTCATTCGGTTAATCCCCATATTTGTGTTGAGGTGGATGTTGTGAAGCCTGCGGTGGAGTTGATATGGATCACCGTGGGTGAGGAATTCCGATGGAAGCAGGCCGTTGTTTTTGATACTTGGGTTGACTACTGCTCCAATTTTTGTTTTCTGGATCACCTTGCTTTTGAATGTAAAGGGGATTCTGCGGTTGAGAAGATTCCTGGTCCGAAGGTGAATTTTGGTAGGTCTCTTGGTCAGGGGCCTCGCTCCCTAATCTACTGGTTTATTCGATGTTTAATTTCCTGAGGAATGATCTGGTGACATGGGGGAGACGTCTGGTGTTAGTGTTCTCAATCCCTCTCAATACGAGGCTTGTCTGTCAGTGGATGTTGGTGGGAAGGATGTTGATGGCTGTAAGGAGCCGGAGCTTGTGATTGAGGCTCTCGTGGCAAGATGTGAGAATTGTACTGTGGAGATGTTGGAAGCTGCTGAGAGGTCTCAACGACAGGAGGTGCATGATGCTGCTATGATGGATGCAATTGAGGCTGAAACCCGATTCTAAAGAGTGGAACATGTGAATGAAAAGGAGGCTGTGAAAATCGATGAAGGTTGTAGTGTACATCTGGGGATCTCTTCTCCAGAGGATGGATTTGGGAAGGAAGCCTTGTGGAAGGGGACTCTGGACCGTCCTGAATTATTGGAACAACCTGGGTGTCTGGCGCTGATTGACTCTAATTGTAAATCTCATAAAGGACGAGGAGGGGAAGATGGCTCCTATGAGGTCCATATTTCTAGAAAGTGGGGGAACTACTCGGATAGTGGAAAGGAAAATGATAGAGGCATGATCATGCCCTCTTTTAGTGAGATTGTTCAGGGCGGGGGGCTGAAGATAACTGGGAATAAGGGGATCATGGATACTCAATCACAATGAAGGCCAAAGAAAGAGTACTCCAACTTTCCAAAGCTGATGCCAACCAGGACATCGATTGGGAACACAAAGCTACATTACTTGGAACGAATGAACCTGTGAAGGAAGTATGTGATGGTTCTCAAACATTATGATAGTTCGGAATGGGAATCGGCTACTGCAGAAGAGGCTTATCAGCATGGATGTTATGGCAGGTATGGTTTCTTTGATATGTAATCTTCTCTTTCAGTTGCGGTACTTGTTTCATGAACTCTTTTTGTATTTAATAAATGGTTAGAGGGTTATCCTCTGACAGCTTTTCTAGTATTTTAATAAAAATATAAGACATATCAACATATGTAAGCCATATATACTCAATATAGACACCAATTATCAATATATTTTCCCATCCAGACCACCATCCCATGACCCACGCTTGGTTTCATGTAAAAAATTATCATGGATAACATACTCCATATTCCTTAATACCACTGATGGAACTCATCCAAGAAGTCTTTTTCATCATGTAACACCATGAAGATTAACATTATATAACTCTGAGGATATTGATACAAATATTTGGTATCATACCTGAGGACCATAGGTGAATCTTTATCATACCCTGTGTGAACCGACATAGTTGGAGATTACATTCAATAATACTTGGAAAATGATCTCTTGACCCATGATCTTGTAGAAAATAGTCAAGTATCACCCTCTTGGAATAACATAGGGATTACCGAACTTTACTAAGACTAATATATACTGGGGTTCACAAATCCCATGCTTAGGATGGGATACAACACAATACAATCATATTAATATTGCGGGGAATCATACCCTACTAGGATTAATCTATATTGAGGATAAGAATGGCCTCAATATCCACTATTATATGTAAAAAAAATTAATACGAGTACCCCATGCCTATTTGATTATTATGGTATTTTGAACTCCTTCAGCCCATTCTTATGTACATTGGGCCCATAGTAATATATTATGGTTTTTCCTGTATACCCTGGGCTTGTTACCATGTACTCTGGAAACCAAATTCTACATGGTAAAACCTATGTACATTGACCTTTACCATGTACCTATTCATTTTCATACCAAAGTTCCCCTAGGGAACATGATATACTATTTCCACCATGTCACACATCTTGTGTTGGGTATAATCAGAATGTGAGATTTTATATTTCATAAAACCCTGGATGTCACATAACATGACTAAAAATCATGTTTTTATCCAAACAACATAGCATGTAACTGATGTTTTTATAGATCTGAGTTGTTTAGACCCTTGTCTTATCTTGAATCCTTCTCCTTCATTCCAAGAGAAAGTATTTCCCAGGAAACACATATATGGCATTACTAAATACTGATTGTCACTAGATGCCCGATTTTGACCACTAATCCTCTCATAAACCATACTTATTATACCAAATCATCCTAAAACCTAATCCCATGATATTTGACCCACCAATATGATATTAAATTATTTATCATAATCGAGAACCTCAATCATGTCATTGATCCTTACTTAGAACAAAAGTTTAATATATTTTCCTCTAAAGATTTATTTAGAGTTGATCATTTACTTGGTATTTTTTTTCCACCTTACAAAGGAAACACTTATATTGAATGTACAATTATCGATGAGAGAAATGTAAGAAATACACATAGAGAAATAAAATTATCCATTTTTGGGTTAGTTTCAATCCTTTTTCATGTGAGAAATGAATTAAATAGACCAAAAAATTATAAACAATTATCATCAATTCCAAATTATATAAGGATATACCAAAATCTATAAATCAATTTACAAATAGTGAATTAATTTATTTGAATTACTACATCCTTTTGACATATTATTATAAAATTGGGATAAAAATCAAAAGAAATTAACATTATACCTCATGTTTTAATCGATAAATGATGATGATTGGTTTTATTTAGTTTTTGTTGGTGGAATATATGAACATTAATAGTGATGATAATACCCTCAATACTGACATTTGTTCTATAATCTACTTATCGTCAACTGAATCTCTCCCATGGTCCCTCTTTTAATTCCATGGGTTATGTGGCTAACCCTGTGATTTTCCAATAAAATGGGTTCAAAAATGTTTTCTAGTAAAAGAAAAATAAATAAATATCAAATTAAATTAATAATTTATTTAATTTTCATTATTCCAACCACTACTATTAAACAGACCCCAAATTCGAAGAAGGTATTGTTCTACATAGTTAAAAACATGAATATCCTTTTTTTGGTCCGAGATTTCAAATTTGTGACTCTATTAGGTATTTGGTTCAATATTTTAGAAAAACTACATTCAAGTGATATATTGCATTTAATATTTATATTATGTTAATAAAAAATCAACCTAGGAGTTAGATCTCCATGATAACTCTAATAAATACTTCAAAAATATTTATAAAAAATATTATATTATATTAAATGAAAAATTATATTCATTAATGGTGTGTAATAGAATACCAAAGATAAAGATTTATAAATAAATAAACCATAAAAATATTGTAATTTTTTTTCTGTTAATGATGTATTAACTAAAAACTCTAATATGGGTTTGTTAAATTAATAAAATATCCCAATTATAGAATATGGAATTTATTTTTTTAAAATAAAATAATGATTTATTTTTATTGTTAAAAATAATTGTTAAAAATGAATTGTTGATGGGGGTAAAAAATGTTTTACATTAATATTTATATAAAAATATTATTAATAGATGTAATAATTGATTATTGTGTGTGTTGGATGGAATTATATTTCAATTCATAGTGATAAAATATCATTGGTAATGGGAATAATTGTATATAGATTGATTCTAGAATAGGATAGTCTCCCATAGACTACTCATGTTCTATATTATCATTGTTTTCTGATGTGTATTACACTATTCCTCCTGAAATAATATTCGAAGATGATTACTAATTTTAGGGTGTGGTTCTGGGTGATATTCTTAATATATTGGTTATTAATGAAACAGAATATTAACTACAACCCTATCATGCTCTCCATTCAAGATGTAACATTTTATATTGGCATATCCAGAATGTTAGGTCATAGAGAATAGAGTATCATCTCATATGCAGAACACTATATTTCTATTATAATATACATGTTTAAGAAATTTGTGGAAGATTAATTTTATAAGAAATACATATATCCATGATGTAGTGGATTATAGTAATATATGGGCTATTTTTTGAATTAAATATAATTTGTCATAGAATATTGTCTAGTTACATGGTTTGTGATTATTCATTGTATTATCATGGGTTTATGGGTATGTGATGGTGATATAGTTGTTATATGTGTATAAGAATGTATTGGATAACAATATTATGTTGTTGGGGGTAAGTCTACAAGTTTTTTTATTATGATGTGTTTATGATATGTACTCATCGATCTACTGTATTATTTATGCATGGGACCAGAGAACAATGATGTGTGAAATTGGAATATAGAGAAACACGTTTAGTATTGAAGTGGATGAGGTATACTTATATATATATATAGTTATTTTGTTACCTATTTATATAGACCAGGTCCAAATTTTCTATTTATTTACAATTTTTAATAGTACCATTTATGATAGTGTAGGATCTATAAATGAGATTCAATATGATAAAATATAAGAAAATTAAAACAACTAAGAGAAAAGAGAGACCAGGATGCATGTATATTATAGTTTTAGGATGGGGACCTACACAAGATTACCTAATCCAAGAAAAAATTCATCATTAACTATGAATGAATATGATAGACATGTTTAGGATACCACCAAAATATCTCAACAAAAAAAGTGTAGTTTATACGTCACTAAAACTTCTACACAAAAAAATGATACGTAACATTTAGAGAAGATGCATTAAGAATATGTTTATACTTTTACAAATACCAAAAATATTGTATTATTTCTGTCTCTCCATAGTCATATCCTAAAAAACTATTTTTGTTTTACCTACTTGTTCATTTTTAGGATTCTATAAATGAATTCAACCATAGTTTGAGGACCTTTATAAGAGAACCTCTTTTCTGATTTCTCGATGGTGAAATCAAGCATAATTTTAAAACATTCTTTACTACTACATCTGAGGTAGTAGGGAAGCCTCAACTATCCAATTTTATCCTTAACATTGGTGGAATGGATAATATGATATTTACTAAATCTTAAATATGCATTATATTTTCATTTAAAAATTTATTAAAACTATTTCTAAACATTTTTTAAAATTGAGGAGAAAATTTAAAGTATCTCATGTATTATTTTCCTTTCACCTTCAAAAAATATTTTTTGTATTGTAGTACATATAAATACCCTTTTAGATATGATCTTACTAAGTATAAATGTATGTTATCCCCAGTATATATATCTATTAATTGTTATAAATGTGTTTTTTATTTACTTGTGAATTATAAGCTAGTAGATTTTTTTGAGGTACTCATTTTTGTGGTCACCACATCATTATTTACTGTGGAAAATTATTGTTTTGTAAACATTGTATGAAATTAATGTATTGGAATGGTTTATGTTTCTATAATATTAAATTCATTGAGGGTTTCTTTTATACCTATCTTATTTAGGGTAATACCTCCAATAGTTTTAATTTAAAATCACTCATTCCAAGACTCTAACCCGCATACTATTAGAGGATTCCTTTGGGGTCATTCCTTTATTCAATATTATCCAATGATTGGTATTAGTGGAAGGTCCGTTATAAAAATTTTTAATATATTTTTGAATGATATGAAGGAAAATAATCTGGACTCGAAATTTTAGAATGGAATTTTAGGAAGAAGGATTTTTTAGGATTTATGGTACATTATAAAAGATCTTATTAGAAAATTTCTACAATAAACATAACTTTTAAATGATGTATTTTGTTAATTAATTTCCACATTCCATTAAAACATGGATTAAAAATTTTAACTCATTCCACTCTATGTACGGTAGTTGAATCATAAAAAAATAAGTTTTTTAAATGTACAGAATGGATCACATGGTGAAATATAAATATCCCTATATCATGATAGAGGTTTATATGAATGAATAAATCCTAAATAAATGTTAATTGAAATTTATATTGGACATAAAAATATAATTTATTTAAATAAAAACTATTTTTTTGTAGTCTTCCAATATGAATAATTTTTCGATATAATTTTTGGTCCTAGATTGTGGAATATAAAATGTGAAACTATGATTGTGTATAATGGTGTCAGATTTAAAATGTGCTATCTAGTGGGAATTTCATGTAGATAAATTACTACTAGAATATCATATTCAATAAATATCATAGTTATGAAATTTCCATACTGGAAATATATGGATGAGAAATAAATGATTGAAGGATGAAAATGGTATATTGATGGTAAATGTCATATAGTATAGAAAATATGGTAGTCATATCATTGGGATATACTCTATGTTATCTTTTTTTTAAATGGAATAAAACCTATGAATAATTTTTTTTGATTATCATGATAGAGGTTTATATGAATGAATAAATCCTAAATAAATGTTAATTGAAATTTATATTGGACATAAAAATATAATTGTTTTAAATAAAAACTATTTTTTTTTGTACTCTTCCAATATGAATCATTTTTAGATATAATTTTTGGTCATAGATTGTGGAATATAAAATGTGAAACTATGATTGTGTATAATGGTGTCATATTTAAAATGTGTTATCTAGTGGGAATTTCATGTAGATAAATTACTACTAGAATATAATATTCAATAAATATCATAGTTATGAAATTTCCATACTGGAAATATATGGATGAAAAATAAATGATTGAAGGATGAAAATAGTATATTGATGGTAAATGTAATATAGTATAGAAAATATGGTAGTCATATCATTGGGATATATTCTATGTTATATTTATTTAAAATGGCATAAAACCTATGAATAAATAGTTTCAGGAATGAAGGAAAATTTCATGATCTATAATAAATAATATATATAAGGAAATATAAATTTTTGGATTTTTCTTTGGAGAATGTCATTTGGTATGAAATTTTAACTAGAACTCCAAAATAAGATTATTTGGTAAAATAGATAAATCTAAAACCAAATAAGAGATACTGAAGAATGATTTTATATGACATTTTCATAATGGATATTGGGAGTGAATCCATAAATTTTATCACTTATCTCATGGATCACATTCTCCTTAAATCACTTGAACAAGATCTTCATAAAAAATGTACTAGATGTTATAGAAAACTCATTAACCAGAAAATATTCAAAATCTCCATTGAGTCCTGATTTACCATGTTACTACTATACGATATAATCTTAGATGGGGGTGTAGTTAAATATGATTCTATTTATATTGATTTATACCCTAAATTTTTTTAGACATTTATTCCAGGATAAATGAAATAGTGCAATAGTTCAAATTTGATCTTCTATACATGATTCTAAAGGCAGGTTGAGAACAAAAAATTTGAGAAGATGAAGTATGTCCTGAAGATTAAAAATGGTATGAGTTTACAATGAAGGAAGAAATCTATTCCATTCATGTCAATGTAACTTGGGAGATTACATATTTACCATTATAGTAGTAGGTGTTTTGGATGAAATGTTTCTACTGGTTAATGTATTATAGAGATAGTAAGAACTTGTAAGATGTTATAAATTTTTTTTGAATGGTCTTAAATTTTTTGAAGGTTTGATGTCCCATAAATAATTTTACATATTTATAAAAAACAAAAATTATATAATTTTTTCATCGTTGTTACACAATAAAATAACATCCCATATAATTTTATGTATAAACTGGATTCTTCTATGGTTTCTTTGAGAAGGAAATTATTATGAATCACACTAATAATTTCAAGAAAAAATTACAAATAGGACTTTTGTGTAGGAACTAAAATACTTTTTTGTCAATTAAATAACCCCTAGAATATAACCATAATGTTATTTTTATTGTTGAATTGAATTATTTTTTTCAATAACGATTATTATTTATTAGAGAATATATTCAATCATGATATATTTTTCATACATCTATTATACTTTATAATATGGTCCAGTAATTTCTATAATGAAAATAATTACAAATGGTTATTCTTTTTTGTAATAGTTTTAGATAATGGTTTCTAGTGAAAAATTAATGATTTATTGAAATAATGATCAAAAATGGATTGATATACTGTAACTCTATTTTATATGATTCCATACATTTTTCATGTAATGGGTGTTTTCTATACAATGAAATTGAATCTAGGATTGGAGAATTTGGAATTGGTAAATTTGGGGCTATGGTATCTATATATAATGTAGGAAATATCATTATGTTTTGGAATGGATGATACATTACCAGGATGTGTTGATGGAGACATTATTAAATATATTTAGATGTTGAAGAGTGGTAATGGAATTATTCTTACCTTTGATGTGGAAGATTAAATATTGATGTCAAAGTTGTAGATGTTTGTGAAACATTGTACTATGGATGATTAGAGTGTGCATATTTCAAAAATAGGGATATATTTTTCATGTTAGTATGTTTTAAGTCGAACTCATATAGAGGTAAGATAATAGATCATTTTTCTATTAAAGCTAATTTTCAATTCAGTTTTGTAAGAATCCTGTGATCTAAAAACAAATGTAACGCGTTAATATAATGTATAAATTTAACTAGAACATACTACATGATGGACTGATATACTACTAAAACAATTTCATATGTCAAATTCTTGAACATATACAATTTTTATATTTTATGGGTGGTTTGGAAATGATGGGGCTCAGAAGGAATTGGATGAATGGATGAAATTAATGCGAATCATTATGTATTGTTATAGAAGAATATATTTTATTTGGATTGATTGTTGGGGGATAGAAACAAATTTCTTCAATCAGGTGATTGTTTGTAATTGACATGTAAAAAAAAAATTATGTATGTATAATACAAATTTTAATTAATCATTTCATATATCATAAAGTAAAAACTAAAAGAGACGGTTGTAAAGTGAAACCATGGTTCGTAACCAATATTATACAATAATTTTTTTATTAAATATAATATTCATATAGGTAAATGGTTGAATTCCATATGCCAAAAATATCCAATGTTTACAACATTTATAACAAATTTAATCCAAGGGAAACATGTGGTTTTTAAGATCATGCAGCTGCTTATTGAAAAATACTTGACAATGTTGGAACTAGTTCAACCTATTGGAATCACGTATAAATTATTTGGTGAAAAAATATTACCATTATGTAATTTAATGTTTCTCTATATATAATGTATTTTAAAAAAATTGTTTTCTACGATTGAGAATGTAATTTCAAGAAACATAATAAGGTTATCATTTTTCTATGGATATGTTTCAACTTGATTTTTTATTCAATGTTATGTCTTCCAGGTTGTGTGGATCATTGATTGGTGATAGATGTTCTTGGTCATCTCCTTTATAAATAAAAAATTCTACAAAAGACTAAATTTCAAATATATATATATATATATATAATTAATGTTCTAAAATAAATATTTGTGGTAGTTGTGTAAATATATTAATATAATAAAAAAAATTCATTTTTGAAGGAAATGTTGGGAGAAACAAGAAATTAATATACGATATGATAATAATAATTTATTTATTAATATTATATATAATTATAATTGATTTTGAAAATATATTTTTGAAAAAAAAATTAAATTACTCATCATTATTATCAAATTATGCGAAAAAATGAAAAATAATATAAAAAAATTACTGTATTAGAATCAATGATCAGATTTTGAAATTATGTTACTATTAAAAAATTTATTATACATTTTTTCCAATAAGGTTTCATTGAATACAATATATATTTACATAACTATCTGAAAATATAATAATAATTATTAATATTTTTGGGTTTAAAAAATAATTAATGCAAAATGAATCATGATGTGATTTATTCATAAAATTCCATTATTATACATGAAATAAAAATAATATATTATAATTATAAATGTAAAATATTAATAATGGGGTAACATAGATAAAATAGTACCATCGTGAAAAAATTAATTATATAAATTTTAATACATTATATAACAATGATTACATAATATATTATTATTTCATTAAATTTTACATTTTATTCTATTAATAATTTTTTAAATAAATTTTAATTTCATATAAATAATTATTATGCACATTTTTTATTTTCATATACATCTTAAGAAAAAAATATAAAAAAATACATAAAAAATATGGGATGTCCCATCCAACCACTACAACTAAATTGTCTCGATATTATACATTACTCACTTATAAAAACATATCATTATCATGGCATATTTTCAAAGAAAATATATCTACACCCATATTTTTTATATAGAAATTAAATATTTTAATGTTTTAAAATGAAATAATATAATTAAATTAGATTTTTTTTCATTTCTGATAATACTTATTTTACATAACCTAGAAATAGGGGGAAACATTATCTATGTAATTATTATGAAATTTTAATAGACCTAATTCATAAAAAAAATACACAATCATACCAAAAGAGACACCCCATACCTAATCATCCACATTATATACCAATCATATAGAATTTAACACATATTATGATTTTAAAACTAACTCCCAAAGTCATATTATTGGCATCTTTGGGAGCATATTACATATTATATAATCCTCTTTTTAAAATTATTTAGGTCCTTCACTTGAGATCCTTTCTTATTCTATCAAATACAATTTTCCTATTTTGATGACCTGATTAAATTGGGAAACATATAAAATGATTAATCTAAAAAACATTGTGAGGCATAAAAACTTTTTAATGATATATAGTGTAATTATCAATAGATCATTATAATGTGAGTTATATCATATTGGGAATATAGAATTATTAACAAAATATGATATGGAAGTCATAATAAATTTTCATGAATGAAACATAATAATAAAGGATGTCATAATGTAGTGGATCAAAAATGTATTATCATGAATGTATATCTCTCATAATAGGAATATAATATCAATGCATATTATGGAAATCATCATAATATATAGTTATATAAAATTGAACTGTTTCGTGACATAAGTATGGCTTCCATACATAACCATATTATATGATAAGTATATGTAAAATTTTTCAACCAATTAATTCAAATTAAAGTGGATAATGATAAATTCATATTATCCATGACATAATAGTCAAAACAAACGTCATCACATATATTCATGACATTGTGAATAATGTTACCTTCAACATATCCATATAAAACATAGAGATCCGATGATATATAAATTTATACCCTATGATTTGAAGGATTATATAATTCTAATTTGTTTTTCCATCATAATGACATATTTATATATATGTGAGTTCCTGAGGAATATTAATGAAATCATAATTCTATATAAATTTTATCATGATTAACCCATTGAAAAAAATAAAACATAAATTCAAATAATTTATTGATCATGGTAAATACTACTAAATTCATATAATTATGTATATATTATTTATTTCATATATAATAATTTTAAAATATTAATGTTAATAATTTCTCCAATAAATAAAACCAGTTGGAATATTGGTAAAGAACTATAAATTTGAATAATTGTTATATTTTATTTTAAATAGTATTTCCTTTTTTTAATTTTTTCTTTTTTTCATAGCAGAATATGAAGTAGGACACAATTTGAGATGGATCATTCCCCACTTATAAATTACATTTCAAACAGACTATAAGTATATATAAATATTTTTAATAAAAAATTGATTAATTTCATTATGGAATATTTTATAAAAAATACCCACTTTGTGGAAATGAAAAATATGAAATTTTCAGAAATATTAAAATTATAGTGTATTGATTTTTATTAAAGAATCATTACAAATTGAAAAAAAACAATAAGTTTAAAATTTATATTTTTATAGTTTTTATGAACTATTTTGTAAATAATTAAATCATCATTTACATGGTAGATCACAAATGAAAGTAAATTATATTTGGGAAATGATTAAGGATTTAAAAATGAAATATAATAAGTATATTAAAAAATCATCATAAGAATATAAAGTAAAATTTAAACGAAAATATGTAATGAAGTTACATAGAATTTTGAGAATTTTTTTGAATCATATATAAATAAATATCATTGAATAAAATTTCCAAAATATGAAATTTTTCCATAAAAACTAATAATAAAAATGTTTTATCATTTAAAATAAATATATTTAATGTATTATATTGCCTTATAGGATTACATATATTTGAAACGATTCACATTTAAATATTATATTTTATGAAATAAATAAAATAATGAAGTGAATCATAGAGGAATTGATATCTCATTAAAAATGGGGAATGTGAAGAATATGTAACATAATGGAATACAATGATAACATGAGAAAAATGAATAAAATAAATATATATTAATATAGATCATTTTCCCAATAATTTAAAAATAAATGAGATTACATGTATTAAAAATGTATGTTATGATCATCCAATTCATATTTGATGTATGGACATAAGTAATATATAAAAATAAATTTTAAATAGTAAGTTTAAATATAAATACATTGGTGATAAGATGGAGAATATAGAATTATGTATAAATAAAAAAATATTAAGACAAATAACATACTCATTATATTATCGAATTAATTTTTTGAATTGACTCAAACACTTATATAGCCTCCTAAAAAGTTATGTGAGATTAAATAAAAAATTATAACATTTTTCCTATTATTTTTTCAAAATAGTTCATTCTTATCAGCATTAACTCCTTAATTATATTAATACTCTCTATGTTCACCACCTATATAATGACCCATACATTTGGCCCATTAATTTGGGTAAATTTAGCTGTAGATATTTATGATGGTTGTCTCAAAGAGATTTGATGATATAATGGGGAGATGTATGGAAGATACCGGTTGAAATATATTTCTATATTCTGGTGTTTTGTGAAACATTATAGAGTGTAAATAAATGTACTATGGGGATATTTTTACATTATAGAGGGAAGTGTGAGGGTGTAGGATGAATCATGGACACATATATAGTTGTTTAGGTGAAGAATTAGTTGTTTTTAATGTTACTTCCGATTTTTTCATAGTGGTTTCATGGGGAATGAGTTGTGATACATGGAATTCTTGGGGAACGGGCTTTTCATTGTAGTTCCATTGGCTTGGTCATGGTATCTTTCATCACATTTAAAAGATCGTTGGTGGAGGATTAGTTATAATACACAAAGGAAGTTCGACCCATAGGGGTGTGGTGTGATGAGGGGAGTTTTTCTATTGTCCATTTTGTTTTTAGAAATAATGAGGCATGATCCTAAAGGTATCTTAAAAGACTTATGTTTTACAGACTTGGTATAAATTCTTAAATCCCCTCAAACCCAAAATGTTATTTGATAATTCAATCTCTTCATGGGAAAGCCAAGGGATTTCCAAGGTGATATTTAATACCCCATTTAGATAAATTCATCTTCAATACTATGAGATTAACCCATTGTTATTTATGTGAGGTACACTCAACCCTTTCATATATTCCCCCCTTTTCAACCTATTACATTGTCACTAGAGGTTTCTATATAGGAGAACCTACTATTCTGATTATGTTATTGTATGATTTTTTTTGTTCTATAATGGTATGGGTTTTCATCATTCTTTTTGGGGTATATGGTTGCCTACCTATTACTATAACATTGTGTAGTGGAATGGATATTTTTATTTGTGGTATGAAATCCTTCATTTCTCATATAATCTATCATGTAGGATCAGATATCAATTTGTATACATTTGGCACGATATGTTTCGACTAGATTAGTTAGGATAATTAAAAATTTTAATTAAAACTTATGTTTATGGGGTTCCAATCACATTTTTTCAACCCTGATAATATTATTAATGTAATAATTGAATATTAAAAATTCACTATATAGAATTTTGGTCATAGTGGGATTTTATGATTTTTTGGTTATGATGAAAATGAATTCCTTATTAAATTTTTTTGGTAGCACCATTAATGAAAATTACAAAACCACTAATATATTTATAATATTTTTTTCAAATTTTATTTATGGATGTTTTTAGAATTATCTATTGTAAATATGTGTAATTCATGAGTCCCCACCCCATTGATAACTCATAAATAACATAATTGATTCTTTTGTGATGGTGAAATTTGTGTTTTTGGTGTATGGGGATTTTCTGATGTTGTTTGGTCGTGCAGTGGGTCATAGATGAGTATTTGTGTTGTGGGATGGTTATGTGATGAGTTGGGGTTGTGAAAAGTGACAGACTAGACATGAAATGGTTGTGATTTTGTTGACTTAACCAGGAATGTTTTGTTTTTTTCAAATAGTTTTTATGTGGGGATGGTTGTCTTCATGAGTATGATGGGATATATGTTTGTGTGGGGTTGTGTTATGCTACATATCCTAGATTTTTTGGAATTAAATTGTAATTTTTTCATTGAAATGGTATTGTATAGTCCAGTTAATTGGATGGAAATGGATAACTAATGAATTAAAAATTGGATGTGTGGTTAAATATGAAAGATGGCTAATTTAAAATTAAATGGGTTAAATAATGAAGTGAATGGGACAGATATGGGAATTGGATGGTATTGGGAAATATTAAAAAGAGATTTAGTTGAGAAAGAATATGAAATGTTAAATGTGGATTGTTGAATGTTAGGAGTTGTTGTGTATATAGTGGTGGCTATGAAATTGGATGTCTTGTGATGTTAGGTGTTATTGTTGTGTGTTGGTTATTTATTTTTTATAAACCCCTAACTTGTTTATTTGTGAGGCTGTATATACATACTCCAGGTCATTTTATTGTCAATATCTATATAAACCCCACACATCCTGAGAACGAAGTCATAATTGGAATTTATTTTGGTGGTTTCCCAATATCTCATTAGTGAGGATGGATGACTACCTACCAGTTATTTTCCTCTCTCCCTTCAAAGTAGCATATACCTGAAATTGCCTTAATGTCTTAATGAGAAAAACGCACTATTGTTGTTTTTTATGAGGTGGTGAGATGGATTTTTTGTGGGGGTCGTGTAAGTAGGTGTAATGAACCATGTTGATATCCATCATATCTATGACACCCTACTACCCTGGTTACAATTTTAGATGAAATGTGATGTGGTAGCCCATATGTTTTCAGCTGTGATGTCATATCATATAGTGGGATTCATTAAGATAGATGTGATTTGACAGACCTAGATTCTCCGGTCCAGATGTTATGTGATGGCCAGTTTTACATTTGGTTAATCCTATGATGTTACATTTGAAAATTATTGGAGCTATATGATGTATGATCTTAGTGTGCGAGAGATGTAAATTAGTGGGAAAGTGGTGATGGGTACAATTTATCAATATGGTTCTTATTAAATTATTACACATTTTGGCATTATTTGTTGAGAATTCTATTTTGAGGAAGGACGTGGACTGTTGAACCATGTAAGTGTTTTTTAGAACTTTTAATTACTCACTGGGGCACTAGTAAGAAAATTTCAAATGTTCAGAAGAGATTTTGGTTTCCATGATGTGTGTACTTTTATGCTCAACATATATTAATAAAAAAATATTTTAGTCTTCCATGATGAATTCATGGGTCATATTTTATATTTATTGATCAATTATAATATTTTTTGTTGAGTAAAATCATTATATATTCTTTTCATTATTTATATTAATAATTTTACATGTATCAGATTTATTTATATAAGCAATATGGGATGGTTTTGGCATCCTTATTTATATCATGTCAAGAAATTTTTTGTGTTTGATATATCTTTTCACTATATTCTTTTATTATAATGGTATTGAGTTCTTTATATTATATATTTATACAATTTCTAATAGTCATCAACCATGGACAAACATGAGGTGACAATTGTGGTAGAATAATCACTTCTCCATCAGTGGTGACCCAATAGGGGTATATTTTTATAGAGTGTATTATGAAAAAGTGGTGCCATATGTAATTTTTGAGATATATTGTTATTTCGAGAGATAGAAACTTTTGGGGTTTCATTGGTTGGGGATGAAATAGTTGTTTTTATTCTTGGTTTGTAAAATTTGATAGGGGAGACCACCTAGGACAATGGATATTTGGTCCACCATGATTGGATTGAAGGTATATGAGCATACCAAATGTCTAAGTGAGTTGACACATCCAATATGGTAGATTCATAGGAGAGGTTAATTTATCATGAATAAATTTTTTTTCAAGTTTTAATTTGGTAGTTTTTTAAGGTCAAATTGTATTAAATAAAAATTGAAAATACTATAAATTTCCATTCTTAGGATATAATTTTTTACATATTTATATTTCACTTGTGATCAATGCCTATGTGTGGTTTCAGTAGAGATGGTTCAAAGATATGATTCAATTAAAAAATTAATTGTAGATCTGGCTGAGAAAGATCATCAGTGGTATAGAACATTCAGCTCTTTTAAATGAATGATTTATAGGTTGTATGACTCAATCATTTATATTTAATAAGTAGAGATATAGTTAAAGGATATCACGATCACATTCAGTTTGGTTACGGACACCTTATATTAATGGGTCCCATTAAAAAACATTTAGATGAGAGGAGCTACACACAATGGGTGGTAGATATATCTATGTGAGAAAAGGGACTCTGATGTTTTATCGATTGACATTTAAAAGGTGTTCTATGAATAGATTCATTCATCAACCTTGGAGGAAGAGAAGTGGAAGAAGATGGTTTCTCTTCATTAGGGGAGTTTTTATATGTTGGAATATGGGATCATGTAAACCTATATTCTATATTATTTCTATACTGATTTTTGAATGACATTTACCAGTCATGACATGATAAGGATTTTCTCTATCCTTAAATCTAGTATGTAATTTCCCACTTTATGTTACCAATGTATCTGGAGGTTTATAATAATTTGGAGGTGTTTTAGTGGATGTACTACATAAAATTTCTACCATGAGAGTGGAATGTCACGACCCATCCTCAGGACCCATGTCGTGACTACCCCAAGCCCGCCTTCCATAGGCCAGAGGCTGGCGACTAGCACTAAAGGCATAAATATTGATAAAATTGTAAGGAAATACCTTATAAAGTAAACAAACACAACAGAGTAAGCCAGTAGAAGTAAATACTAAGTAAACTGGGTACAATAGTATGTGCGGAAAGTAAATGGACCAGAATACAAACCCAAACTAAAAGTAAAGTACAACTGGAAAGAAAGTACAACAACTGAAAGAAAGAAGCAACGTCGAGCCGTCCACTGGAAGTCCCACCTGAAGGGTGGGTCCAGATAGCCTCCTCAGCACCTCGGGTCCAACCGTCCGCTCTGTGTACGTCCCATTTAGTGGTCCACCTCCAAGTACTGACTTGCTCCTCAAGCCTCAACCATTATTAGCGTTTTCCATCGTCTACATCCAACACAACGTAGTGAAGGCATAGCCCGTGTAGGGGTGAGTATACGCTACTTAGTAGGGACCCTGAGACCCTCTAAGGTCTCCCAGAATCCACAAAGGACAATCCAAAAAGGAAAGATACAATCACGAAGTAACATCCAACACTACTTAGGTATATTCCCATACATATACCTAAGTCAGAAATTCTAGTTCGGCTCCAACATACGAGCCCAAGTTCGGTCACGTCCACATAGGGTACCCCAATCCAATCCACATAGAAAACACAACCCAATCCTTATAGGAAGGAAATTCAATCATATAAAATATATTGATTGGAAGTCAATACTCAACTCACATAGGTATACTTCTTCATAAGCTGATAGAGATGATCAGATGTAGCCACTGATTCATCTAAGTTGGGTCCCATGTAGGATACTAGACCAGCTAAGCTGGAGGACCCATGTAGGATACAAGTACTGTAGTCGTCACCGCCGAACCCACAGAGGATTCCAGTATGGTTTTCATCGTCGTCGAACCCACAATGTATTCCAGAACAATAGTCATCACCGTCGAACCCACGGAGGATTCCAATATGGTCATCGTCATCAAACCCACAGAGGATTCCAGTACGAAAGTCTTCACCATCGAACCCACGAAGGATTCCAGTATGAATGTATTCACCATCGAACCCATTTAGGATTCCACTATGGTTGTCATCGTCATCGAACCCACGGAGGATTCCAGTACGAAAGTCTTCACCGTCGAACCCATGGAGGATTCCAACACGGTTGTCATCGTCGTCTCAGCCAAGTCCAGGGTTCCCACACACAGCATGCTCATTTCAGGGAGGGTCTGCTCCATCAGCCAAGGGGTTGATACATCAATTGACATGTAGTCCGGAGTTGATATATCCCAAAGTTCCGCCTCGTCGATAGGAACTCAACATGACAGACGATGCATCAATCGGACGCTCGGTCTGAGAGTTAATGGATTTTTCGTTCCAGGGGCCCGGTTGGTTTTTAAGTGAAAACCAACCTGACCGTACTCCAACTGCGTCCAAACCTCGAGCGGAGTAAGCCAAAAGGTCTGTCTCACTAATAGGAATCCAACAAAGTCGACGACACGTCAATCAGATGTCTGAAGCTGACGTTATAAGCGTTTCCACTCCGAGGGCCCTATTGGTTTCATGTTCGAACCAACCCGGCCATACTCCAACTGCGTCCATACCTCGAGCGGATTAAGCCAAAATGTCCTCCTCACTAAGAGGAATCCAACAATGTCGACGACACGTCAACCGGACGTCCGGATCTCATGTTATAAGCATTTCCGCTCTGAGGGCCCGGTTGGTTTCGTGTTTGAACCAACTCGGCCGTAGAAAATGTTTTTCGAAACCTTGAGTTTAATATTACAAAACGACCGTATCCATCCAAGGATCGCATCACAACTAATGGTGCATCGATCAGAGGCATGGAGACCATGTTACGAGCATTTAAATGAACCTGTCCGGTTTTATGGGGTTTTGGGCCCGAACCGACCCAGCCCAAGACCTCCTGGGTCGGCCCAAACTGGGGGGACCCGACACGGGTCTGGGTCCGGCTCATTAGGGCGCGGACCGGCCAGGAAGGCATGCCCCAGACCCACCGGCGTGGGCAGCCAGGCCCGGTGTGGCTGGTCCGGGCCGGCACCGGTGCTGCGCAATCGCAGAAGGGGGGGAACCGCCACCCCCTTCTACGAAACGACGGACCTGTGGGGGGTCCGCCCTGCTGGGGTTGACAAGGGGTTCAAACCCTCGGTTTCTGGATCTGGCCAGCTGAAACATCCATCCATCACACCATGTGGGACCTGTTGGTCCCACCCTCCTTGCACTAGCGGCCGAAGGTTCAGGCCGCCACCCCCTGCTCTACCACGACCAAAGGCCGCGGACATGGTTCGACCAGCACGGCGCGACGACTCCTTGCCCCTCTACCGCGGCCCCTCTTTGGCCGCAACCTCCTCGTGGTTCTCCGGCGCAGCGTGACGGCGCCGCGCCCCTTCGACGCGGCCCGTCACCGGC
The DNA here is from genome assembly GCA_963277665.1 of Viscum album. NCBI lineage: Eukaryota > Viridiplantae > Streptophyta > Magnoliopsida > Santalales > Viscaceae > Viscum > Viscum album. The sequence goes on along the minus strand of OY728121.1, from coordinate 1,701,230,041 downwards.
CACGGCTTCTTTTGGTCTCAACAGCGTGGCACGATGGCGTCACACTCCCTTTCCACTGTAAAATTCCTCGTCCATGCGTGGTTCTATTGCACCACGCCTCCTTCGTCCCAAAACAAAATGAATAACATCAACAAAGGGGGGAGGGGGAACGGTCATTTTTCATGCGGTCTGACCTCCTCCAATTAATTTGCTAACAAGTGGCCGAAATAAATCAACATCGTCAACGAGCACAAATTTAATCCATTAAATTTGTACTTAATGCCCCTACCTCGAAGAAGTCGTCGAATGAGGATCGTTGCGGGAAAAAGACATCGCAGAAGACGATGTCGCAGAACGAGGCTCCGTAGGCGTCATCGGTGTTCGCCCGATGAAGGATGCGGCACGTCGTTGTTCTCCAAATAAGGCATCTCTCACCGGCTGTGGAGAAGAGAGGAGACAGTACGTCGATCTCCCCATTTGGTGACGGAGTTCTTCGTCGTAGACTCGACGTTCTTCGCAGTCTTCGACGAGGAAGAAGAAGTTCTTCAGAGTGCAAGGGTTCTCTCCTTGCTTCCACACAATGAATCAACCCCCAATAAAATAAGAAATTTTCTTATTTTATTCACACACACACATGCCATTATTAAATTTGAAATTTAAAAAGATCTCATTCAATTAATTAAATTAATTTAAGATCCTTTAATAGTCCATTAAATTAGTAGAGTTGACCTGTCATTTAAAAAGGGGGTGCGGGTGTGTTACACTATTAAATGCACGAGGGAGGTTTAAAGTGTTTTTAAGGGGTGGGGATCCTCTGGGCCCCACATCACTAATATCCTACCTAGTAGAGGTAGAATTTAGTGGTTCCCACTCCAACCACCACGCCTAGGTTATCACTAATTAGAATTGAAATAAAAATTGTAGCACAAATTTTTATTTCACTCCTCAATTAGCCCATTTATTTAATAACCTCACCCGAGCAACGCAACTCTAGAAAAGGTGTTCCTAAGCAATTACCAGTGCTGCGGTTTCATCGGTGCCCTCAGATTTTGATTCCGAGCACCGGTTCAAAAGTTACGAAAAAACCGTTCGTGCGTTCACTCAACGTACCCGAGCTAACCTTCAGAAATTGATTTCGGGCACACCAGGCCTCGGAATTAGGTGCTGTCAGAAACTACGTACTCGTAAAATACCAAATAAAATTAATAAAAAATATCCTTTGAAATTTACGGGTCCTTAAATTACTCCCACCTCAGGGATTTACATCCCCGTAAAGATACATCACAAACTAGGGAAACAAATGAGGGTACTGAGCACGCATCTGAGCCTCCCACTCCCAAGTGCTTTCATGGAGGTTACAATGCTTCCATCTAATGCTCACTAGAGGAATCGACCGCCCACGTAGGAACCTCACTTTTTGATCCTTGATCTGCACTGGGACCTCCAAAAAAGGTGCCCCATCGTCAATTTCCAACTCCCCATGGTTGATGATATGCGTCGGGTCGTGCACGTACCTCTTCAGCTGAGATACGTGGAAGACGTCGTGCATCCAGTGCAACTGAGGTGGATTGGTCAAGCGGTAAACCTCCTCGACTACCCTGTTGAGGACCTATAAGGGTTCGATGAAGCGTGGAGATAGCTTGTCGCCCTGACCAAAACTCTGTAATCCATGTCGAGTTGAGACCTGTAGGAAAACGTGGTCGCCATCCTCAAACTCTAGTGGTCTCCACCTCCTATCAGCATAAGTCTATTGTTGGATCTGAGATGTCCTCATCCACTCCTGGATGACTTGGACCTTCTCTGGTCCTACAAGAGATGCTAATATTTCTTCTTTTCGATACGAGAAATCTTGTCTCATCCCCTGAATGAACCATGTCCTTTGCCTAATATAGTCAACCCTGACGTGAATGGTACTATTTCATGCCATGGACGACATCGTAAGGCCTCGAAGCTACTACCAAGAGATCCATCCGTTACTCTTGCCTCCAAGGGTCGAGTCACACTGTTCGCAGCAGTGTGTGGTCACTAGGTCTCCTCAAGTAGAAATCGTGAAAGTGAGGTTTATGTCAACAGTTTTAACCAGAACCTCTCAGTATCAATTACACAAAAAGGATAGGGAAGAAAACATCACAAGTACATGCGACTTTTATTACTACAGCTCCAGGTACAAAGACACAAAGCATCCACAAAGAAACATCAACAAAGCTAGAAGAAACATGAACAAAATTCTCCATATCTGGAGCTAGTCCCGCTCCTGTCCATCTGCTCCTGGAGCTCCATGATCGTAGGCCTTAGCTGCCTGAAGTTGAGCTCTCCCATGTCCACCCGTTCCTTGTGGTCGGGGTGGTCTTCCAGGTGGTGGTGGTGGTAGGGCCTCAAAGCGTCGTCCACCACCCACTCCTCGGCCAACTCCTCTACCTCGTCTGCCTTCTCCCTGCGGACCGCCACGGTCTAACCTCTGTCTGGGAGGTCCCTCTACCGCCTGCTGCTCATCTGGAGGACGAGTCGGGAAGTCTCGTGCCATGTGACCCTGCCCGCCGCATGCATAGAACTGCCTGCTCCTCGTGTAGCTGGATCTCCTTCATGTACCCCGCACAACCGAATCCATATCTTGAGATTGCTCGTCTGATGGTCTGGCCCGCTTGGACCTCTGCGTCATCAGTCTACTGCCAGCTGCAGAAGACTTCGCTATGGGTCATCCTGCGAAGGGTCCCACCACAGGTGACTGCTCGATGAGAAAACTCTATACTAGAAGGGCTCTCTCTAACACCCCTGCCTGCATTGGAATTTTGAGAGAGATCATTGAAGCCCTGATCTCATGCCTGAGTCCCTGCTCGAAGGTCTGAGCCTGGATGAATGGGTCTCGTACCATATCTTTGGAGTAACATAAGATATCAGTAAACCTCACCGAGTACTAGGCCATGGTCATACTGCCCTGCCATAGCTATAGTAACTCCTAAATGCGCACCTCACAGAGGGTGGTTGGGACGAACTCCGAGCAGAAGAGGCCTCAATGTCCCTCCAAAGGAGTGATGCCATGTCTTGCACCTGGAGCATCAGGCTCCACCATCTGCCTACTGCCGCATGCAGAAGACTCACTACAAGGATCACCATGAGGTCAGCCGGTGTCCCTACTAACCTGAAAACTTGAACAACAGCCTCCAGCCAATCCTCGGCTACCTAAGGGTCTGTCTCCCAGCGGAACCTGGGCAGTCTCTGATGCTGTAACTCGTGCAGTGCACTAAGGAGACGTGCACTCTCAGCGGCTGGGGATGGTGGAATCGTTGACTCGGCGGGTAGAGGTACCACCGGTGCCTCCGCTGAAAAAGGGCCATGCACCGAGGGCTCGTCGCTCGGTGGGCAGTCTCCACGTACAAAACTCTAAACCCTAGCTGGCTGCCTTCGTGGGTCCATCCTGAAAAGAAACAGGTGCGCCACGGTCAAAACAGTATACCTAGTGAGCTGACACAAAGTAATCACAAATAAAACTTTTGAAAACACACATGCAATCAGTGTTTTCATGCACTGAGTCGGAAATCAGAAGACATGGCCTAGGTGTACATATACGTCGGCTGGCGCACCAACACTGGAATGCCTGGACTGATAACCACACTCAATACCTTTAACACTATTGCTTCACATAGAAGAAAGATCAGAGTCCGAAGTTGTGTGGTAGAACCGAACTCCACTGATACAAATTTGTCATGACTCATCCTCGTGACCCGTGCCGTGACTACCCTAAGCCCACCTTCCATAGGCCAGGGGATGGAGACTAGCACCAAAGGCATAAATCCCAATAAAATGGGAAGGAATTTCCTTATAAAGTAAACAAACACCACAGAGTAAGCCAGCAGAAGTAAACACAATGTAAACTGGGTACAATAGTAAGTGGAGAAAGTAAATGGTCCAGAATACAAACCCAAACTAAATGTAAAGTACAACTGGAAAGAATGTACAACAACTGAAAGTAAAGCAGCAATGTCGAGTTGTCCACTGGAAGTCCCACCTGAAGGGTGGGTACAGATATCCTCCCCAGCTCCTTGGGTCTAGCCGTCCGCTCTGTGTATGTCCCATCAAGTGGTCCACCTCCAGGTACCGACTTCCTCTTCAAGCCTCAACCACGAACAACGTTGTCCGTCATCTACATCCAATAAAATGTAGTGCGGGCATAGCCCATGCAAGGGTGAGTATACGCTACTCAGTAGGGACCCCGAGACCCCCAAAGGTCTCCCAGAATCCAGAAAGGATAATCCAGAAAGGAATGATACAATCATGAAGTAACATCCAACACTACTTAGGTATATTCCCATACATATACCTAAGTACACAATTCCAGTTCGTCTCCAACATCCAAGCCCATGTTCAATCACGTCCACACAGGATAGCACAATCCAATCCACACAGGATAACACAACCCAATACTCATAGGAAGACAAGTAATTCATATCGAAGATATTGATTGGAATTCAAGACTCAGATCACACAGGTATAATTCTTCCTAAGGTGATAGAGATGATCAGATGTATCCACTGATTCATCTAAGCTGGGACCCACGTAAGATATTAGACCAGCTAAACTGTCGGACCAATGTAGGATACATGTACTGTAGTATTCACCTTCGAACCCACGTAGGATTCCAGTACGATTGTCATCGTCGTTGAACCCACGGTGGATTCCATCATGATAGTATTCACCGTCGAACCCATGTAGGATTCCAGTATGGCTTTCATCGTCATCGAACCCATGGAGGATTCCAGTACAAAAGTCCTCACCGTCGAACCCATAGAGGATTCTAGTATGGTTGTCATCGTCGTCGAACCCACGAAGGATTCTAGTATGAAAGTCTTCACCGTCGAACCCACTTAGGATTCTAATACGGTTGTCATCGTCGTTGAACCCACAGAGGATTCCAGTACGAATGTCTTCACCGTCGAACCCACGTAGGATTCCAACACGGTTGTCATTGTCGTCGCAGCCAGCTCTAGGGTTCCCGTACACAGAATGCTCGTTTACGGGATGTTCCGTTCCACGAGCCAAGGGGGCGATTTATCAACTGACACGCAGTCCAGAGTTGATGTATCCCAACGTTCCGACTCTTCGATAGGAACTCAACGTGACAGAAGGTGCGTCAATTGGACGCCCGGTCTGAGAGTTAATGGCTTTTTCATTCCAGGGGCCCGGTTGGTTTTGAAGTCAAAACCAACCCTATCGTACTCCAACTGTGTCCAAACCTCGAGCGTAGTAATCCAAAAGGTCCGTCTCACTAAGAGGAATCCAAAAAAATTGACGGCACGTCAATCAGACATCCGGAGCTCAAGTAATAAGTGTTTCCTCTCCGAGGGCCCGGTTGGATTCGTGTTCGAACCAACCCGACCGTACTCCAACTGTGTCTAAACCATGAGCAGAGTAATCTAGAAGGTCAATCTCACTACGAGGAATCCAAAAAATTCTACGGCACGTCAATCAGACGTCTGGAGCTCGAGTTATAAGCGTTTCCGCTCTGGGGGCCCGGTTGATTTCTTGTTCGAACCAACCCTGCCGTACCCAAAGTTCTCCATAACCTTGAGTGTAATATACCGAAACGACCGTCTCGATCCAAGGATCGCATCACAATGGATGGTGCATCGATTGGAGGTTCTTAGCCCATGTTACAGGCATTAAAAAAAACCTGTCCGGTTTTAGGGGGTTTTGGGCCCGGACCAACCCGGCCCAAGACCCCCTAGGTCGGCCCAAAATAGGTCCAGCTCAATAGGGCGCGACACGGCCCGTCGCGGGCGGCCCTGCCCGGTGTGGCCGGTCCAACCGGCGTGGCCGGTCTAGGCTGGCACGGGCGCCGCGCGCCGCGTGAGCACGGAATGGGGGGAACCACCACCCCCTTCGACGAAACGGCGGACACGCGGGGGGTTTGCCTTGTTGGGGTTGACCGGGGGTTCAAACCCCTGGTTTCCAGATCTGGCTGGCCAAAACGGCTGGCCAGCACTCCACGCAGAACTGGTTGGCCCCACCCTCCTTGCACTGGCGGTCAGCGGTTCCGGCCGCCACCCCCTACTCCGGCACGGCCTAAGGCCGCAACCTTGGATTGACAGGCATGGCACGCCGGCGTCGCGCCCCTCCGCCGCAGCCCCGCTCCGGCCGCAGCCTCCTCTTGGTTCTCCGGCGTGGCGTGACAGCGCCGCGGCCCTTCACTGCGGCCCGTCTCCGGCCGAGGCTTCTTTCGTCCTCACTAGCGTGGGGCGACGGCGCCGCGCTCCCTTGCCACCGTAAAATTCCTCGTCCACGCGCGGTGCTACTGCACAGTGCCACCTTCATCCCAAACCAAAATGAAGAACATCAACAAAGGGGGGGGAGGAGGAACAAATGTTGTTCGTGCGGTCCGACCTCCTCCCGTTAATTTGATAACAAGTGGCTGAAATAAATCAACATCATCAACGAGCACAAATTTAATCCATTAAATTTGGACATAAAACCCCTACCTAGATGAAGTCTTCGAACGAGGATCGTTGTGGGAATAAGATGACACGGAAAACGGTGTTGCGGAATGAGGCTCTGTAGGCGTCGTCGGTGTTCACCCGATGAAGGATGTGGCGCGTCGTAATTCTCCGAAGATGGCGTCTCTCACCAGCTACGGAGAGGAGAGGTGACGGTACTTCGATCTCCCCTTTTGGTGATGGAGTTCTTCATCATAGACTCGACATTCTTTATGTTCTTTGACGAGGAAGAAGAAGTTCTTCAGAGGGCAAGGGTTCCCTCCATGCTTCCGCACAACAAATCAACCCCCAATGAAATAAGGCACTGTCTTATTTTATTCACACACACTCATGCCATTATTAAATTTGATATTTAAGAAGATCTCATTCAATTAATTAAATTAATTAAAGTGCCTTTAACATTCCATTAAATTAGTAGAGTTGACCTGTCATTTAAAAAGGGGATGCGGGTGTGTTACACAATTAAATGCACGAGGGAGGTTTAAAGGGTTTTGAAGGGGTGGAGCTCATGTGGGTCCCACTTCACTGTATCCTACCTAGTGGAGTTAGGGTGTAGTGGGTGCCACTCCAACCACCATTCCTAGGTTATCACTACTTAGAATTGAAATAAAAAGTGTAGCACAAATTTTGATTTCACTCCTCAGTTAGTCCATTTATTTAATAACCTCACCCGAGCAACGCAACTCCAGAAAAGGTGTTCCTAAGAAATTATCGGCATTGAGGTTTCTTCAGTGCCCTCGGATTTTGATTCCAAGCAACGGTTCAAAAGTTAGGAAAAACCCGCTGGTTCGTTCACTGAACGTACCTGAGCTAAACTTTGGAAATTGATTCCGGGCCCAGCGGGCCTCGGAATCAGGTGCCATCAAGAACTGCGTACTCATAAAATATCAAAGAAAATTAATAATAAATTTCCCTTGAAATGTATGGGTCTTTACATGGAACCAATAGGATTTCTCATGATGGGGAGTATTCTATAGCATATTTCCCGCATTTTCTTCTTCTAGGTTTTTATTAGAGAGGAGTTGACTGCACCATCTACCCTTCCATCCTACCGTTTCCCTTCGAATTCCTAATTTTCATGTGAACTTTGATCATGTTTGTTTTCATTGGGGTCTATTGCCATGATTATAATTTGTGCCATGTGGTTCCTTGAGCTCTATATCAGAGATGATGGCTGGTGTTATATTATCCTCAACAAAAGAATCTACTGAGACATGTTTATCTATCGGGGAAATAGTGTAATATCCCTCCAAGCGGAGATGGAATAGTAAGCGGATGACCATATTATGTTCTTAATAATGTCTCCTCTGATATTGTCATGACCATGGAGATGGTTATTTGCAATGTGGTTGTGAATCTGGATGAGGTTTGGTTAATATAGTTGATAAGGTGGTACAATAAGGGATATGGATCATTCGAGGTAAGATCAATTTGTCATTTTCCCTTGTTTTTGATTTATTTTTATTTAGATAATCAAACTCATTTATTTTATACGTTATATTCTATGCCATTGGATGAGACATATAGAGGCTTTTCATTCCCCCAATGTTTACAATACTAGTCTATAGACATCCAAACATGATTGATGCATATTGGGGTTATATACTAATGATGGGGCCATATTAATAATGTGAGGATATGTTGTTACTTCTGATGATACACAAAAATATCATTATTGTCATCATCATGTTGTATTCTATGAGTTATATTATATATTACTTCAAGTGTATGGTTGTGTTATCAAATGTGGATGGATAATGTATGTTTTTTTCTATGAATAAATATCAAGTGGGTAGTGGGCATATGAATCCGCTTATTTCCATAATGTATATGTTGTATGTGGAATTAGTACGTATTGGGGAGATGGAGGATTTTTGGTTTCCATATGTTTTTTTGGTTCTCTTTTTATAAGGATAGTGTGACACGACCCTATGATATTTTTTATACTTTGAGATAGATCTAAATATAATTTCGATCCTTATTATGTATTTTACATTATTGGATTGAACCATAAGATTTGTGGGATTTATGGATTTATAATAATGATATGATTTATAAGGGTTTCATGTTGTCTGTTATATCCAAACGGGTTCTCTTGTGTTATATACCAGGAAATAGGATGGTAGAATGAGTTTTTTTATGGACTACTAGATGTTGTATTATATAAAAATTAAGATTTATTAACCCCATTCAAGGATATGTAATCATTTTGACTAATTGTGAGGGTAGTGTTAGTTTTTTAAAATTGATTTACAATTTTGGTATAAATTGTTGACAGTGATGGAGAGAGTTATCATGAATAAAACCAATTGATTTTGTCATGGTATATTCAATATTATGGTCATTACATTTAGTGTGATGAATTCACTAAATAATTTCATCGAGAGAATGAACCCCGTGTTTTGTGAATTCATCGACTAATTTTTATCATGTTAATAAAACACATATTAATCTACTAAATGTAAGATGAGGATCATGCATGTCATCTCATATTAATCATGAATTTTTGTTAACACCATGAATGATATGGAATGTTTCTAAAGTGTATGTGTTATACATGATAGGTGCATTTTCCAATGAATGTTGTTTCCTAGAAGGATGTGTCCGTGGATACATCAATGGTCATTGTATTTGTTTCTTAAGATGCACCAAAGAATGTTGTTGAGGTATAATGATTCTATGAACCGGTGTTCCATTAATGGAGGTTCATATCTAGATTATCAGAAATTGAGGACCTATTAGAAGTATTAAAAAACAATGGTCGGGTTTTAACCAGACCGAATATAAAATCACCCAATCCTTTTCGAAATCTTCAAACATGATTTTATGAATAATTATATATCAAATAAAAACCATGTCTCTAAAAGCAAAGTATTTTTGGAAGACTATGTACATAATTATAAAATATGAAACAAGATTAAAAAATCTTTTTTATCTCAATTATGAGTTCCATAATCATTTTGACCCCCTAAAACTATATAGGATCACGTAAGAAGTACCTAGAAAAAAGGGATGAGATAAAAATCATAGTAAGGGAATAAACCATGAAATGAAGCATATTAAATGTGACCAAAAGAATACAATAATTACATAAAAGGCATGGATCATGGATAAACATATAGAAGAATAAAATATATAACAAGGAATCATGTGATCCTAGAAATATAAACAGGTGACTGTGATATATATAACGACATAAAAAAAAGTCAACAATTAATACCAAGGAGATATTTCTTAGTGGACAAAGTCACATAATAGATTTGGTTTAATCTATAATCTCATAAATAATTTTTCATGGGTCAAAATATTACTCATTTAAAAGGATCTATATTTGAGTGAAACCATTATAACATGTACATTAATATTTGACCCACATAGATAAATCAAATATAGGGATTACACAAAATGGTTTCCCATGAAGAGAAATAATTTCATAATCATATCATAGGCATAATAAAAGGGTGTATCATTATTGTATCCATAAAATAATGGATTTATTTTAATCATGGAAACTCCTAAAAATTTTAAATAATTGATCAAGAATAATGAAATCCAAAAAAAATTGAAACATTAAAAATAAAGGAACAATTAATTTTCAAATTTTCCACTTAAAAAAAGTTATAATGAAATTAATGGTGCTTCATTAAAGAAGATAAAAGAATAATTCATTCTATAAAACATGAAATGAAATAAAATTTTTGTCAAAGATAAAATGAATTAATTTAGAAAAAGAAATTTGTTAAATTAAAAAATTATATTGATTGTACTAAAAAATTTCATAGAAACATAGATCTTTCATTCAATCAGGTTTCCATGATGAGAGGAATTCAGAAGGGAATGATTCTAAAAAAATTATTCCCAAATAAAAGATGAATTGAGGTAGTTATAAATATTTTTGACATTTATTTAGATCATGGGATAAATATATTAGAATAATTATGAAAAAAGTTGAGGAAAAAAGTGGTACACTGATACCTAATAGAAATATATAGTTTTATAGAGATCCATTAACATATGTCTGAATGTGTTCTAAACATGTACAAAATGTCACATATAATTAAAGTAGATTCATTAATTTCTTATTTACAAACCTGTTAATAAAATATTTTCATTATTATAAGTATAAAAAGTATATTTAATGAAATTTCAATGAGTTATATAGTTCAATTTCATTATACTAGGATCGTTCATTTCATGGAATCCTGGTCAGTTCACAGGTGTAAAATTAGAGAAGATATTTTCCAATGTGAATACTATAATAGAACATAATAAAAGTGGTATTAATGGGTATACATAAATATATGTGCTCCCATATATAACTTGTTTCATACATTGGATATTTATTTGAATAAAATTGTTATCATTATTTCATTTGTTCATTTATGTGGGTTTACTGATAATCACAAAATGGTTTGATTTAATTTCATATTATGAGTATAAATTAGTTCAAATCCTAAAATAAGTTATAATATGGTCTGATTTTTATATATTAACAGTTTTATCACCATCGTTGAATGTTATAATGGGAAAATATCATTATCAACATAGATGTTTAACCGACATAATTTAGATAATCATATCATTTATTTGAATAAGAGTAGTTGAGAAAAGGGATGTATTTAAGGTATTCCATTGTAAATATAATTTTAATATATATAAATGATACTAGATTTGTTATTAATTTATGGATGAATTATGAGAAGATAAATTAGTGGATGAAAAGAAATTAAAAGAGGTAATACGAGAAAGTTACCTGTTGAATATCACCTAGTTGAAGGACCCAAAAAAATGGAATTGGTTTTTTAGACCCAATGCACATAGATGTGGGGAGAGTGGGGAGGTGAGGGTTTGTATGAGAGTTTTTATTCATCAATACTTATATTTTGTGAATTATAGGGGTAGTGTTTGGTTGTATTCGTAAGGGGTGGAGGGTTTTTCTATAATTATATTAATTAATTTATTATTTTGTATAGAGACTAAAATAGTATTGATTCCTATGACTGTAAACATTAAAAGATACATTGGAGTTTGATCTAATTGGTTCATAAATCATCAACGACTCAAAAAATTTGGTATTTTTCTTAAAATGTAAAATACCATAAATTACTAAATATCACTAATCTCAATAAATTCCAATATTTTAAAGAAATACAAAAAATTCACAGTGACAATTTTTCATTTTTTAGGTTAAAAAATGGAAAATATTTTATAAAAATATTTTTATAAATATGATTTCATTAATTTTTAAAAATGATTTTAATATTTTCTAATAATAATAATTTTAATATTATAATCGATTTTATAACCCATTACAAAATTACACCTAGACTTTAAACATTATCTTATAATTATAATAAAAAATATTATTAATTTATGAAAAAAAAATTGTAAATTTATTTTTTTAATTCATTATATCCATTATAAAATTTTTAATAAAATTATTATGTTTTATAAAAATACAACACTTCATTTTTAATTTTTAATGAATTAATTTACTTGTAACATGACATAAATATATCATATTTTCTATTCATGAGTTACAAAACACCATGTTTCATTTCTATATGGGGTTTTATTTTCAAACTTTTTGATTAACATTAAATTTTTTATTTATAATATCAATATGGCCTCCCTACATTCTCAAAAGACTTCTTATTTCATTAATTATTTATTCACTTGTATTTTCAATTATATTTATTTACATTTTTTTCATAAAAATGAATACTTTTTTGCTAAAATATTGATGGATTTCTATATATTTGTTAATAAATGTTATAATTCTAGAGAATTGAGCATATCTAATGAATCCTTATCATATGCTCATATTACATATTTATTTTCATGAAATAGTATTTTTAATTATTATTGATTTTTTACTGATTAATATATCATTAATAATTTCATAGAATAATGTTTTTTTGGTTTTCTGTATGAGTTGTTAATAATATGTGAAATAATTATAAAAGGGAAATTCTATTGAAACAATTATTTTTAATAATGTGATCCATGTATGCCAATATTCTTTTAGGTGATGTGGATGTTGATCAATGCTCCGGTTCGCTAATTTACATAGGAATGTGTGATGTTCGATGTGTCATATAATTCTTATCATCTTGGATTGGATTGTCTCGTAATAAGTTAGTTGTCAATTATCAATAATGTGTCTCATTAAATATTCCCCCAAGATCATAACTATCAGACTCTTGATCTAGATCCACCAGATTTTGTGTATATAATAATGTTGTTCCAGCATAAGGGAGAATTTGTGGTCTTATAAAATCATAAAAATATGTTGAATATTTTTTAAACATAATCTGAATTCACATTAATAAAATATGGACTATTTTTTCAGGACTATGACATTGAGATATCCTACACCTTATAAAATAGGAATGTTGTGGATGATTCTCTAAGTAGGAATTCATGGAGAGATGTTGTTCGAGAGTACATGGATTCAAGGATGTTGATGGAGGCATTGGTTTTCCTACACAATGTTGAGATATATGTTGATATTTGAGGTTTTATTTTTCAAATGGTGGTGATGTATTCTCTAATATAATTGGTTGTGGAAACCATTTGGGAAGACTCAGTGGAAGAGGTTAAAAATTATTATGTTGTCCCAAAAGATTCACCATATTTATGGAAAGAGGATGGTTACAACCATAAAATATTTTACTGAATGGATTTTGTTCAATTTTTTATGATTTAGTTATTCCTTAATGAGTTTCATATCTTCCCATTGTATGTACAAAAAATATATTTAATGATGTATAATTGATTTAGGATACCATTTTGAAGGCTAGATATGAAATTTTTTGTGGAAGTGTATGTGTCTTGATGTTTGTTTTACTAGCAGATAATGTTTAAGAATTGTGTTTCAAGTGTTTTATAGTTTCCCATTCCAATACCATTGTGTAAATGGGATGAAATCATGATGTGTTTATTCAATTTTGGTACCCCAAGTATATGGTTATAATGATTCTATCTATGAAATCATGTACTGGTTGTGCAAATTGGATGACTTCTTATTGATCAAGGAAAAGATAATTGTCGATTATTTGGTGAAAATGTATGTGAATGAGGTTGTGTGGATACCTAGATTTATAAGGGTTATTGTAATAATAGTTATCACTCATCCATCATCATGAATTGTTTTGAATATTTTAATAGGAATTCATGTCCTAGTCTAATATTCCCTTAAGATGTTGTTTTTTCATTTCTCAGTCCTATGCTTTGTAGGGAACGATCGAAAAGGTTCATGTTTATCAGTAGTGGATGAATGTAGTTTATGAATGGAAATATTTTTACACTCATCACTGGGAGAGACACTTGGTGATATATTATAGATGCCAATCCTTCTTAATAGTCTCCCCATGACAAGGGAGATAGAGGATTTGAAGGGGGACTAAGATTTTTCCTCAATTATTTGTCAATTTAGAGGTGTTTGAATGTGTTATTGAAGTGTTTTATATTTTTTAACATCCACAATGGATAGAGTTTATTCAATTCATCATTCACATCACCCAACATCATGGGAGTCTTAAAAAAGACTCTCATTTCCATGATAGTAGAGATATGTATATCAAGGATGAGGAGACATTCATGGAGTGGCCAATCTAGATTTTGAATAGTTTGGAGAAGTTGATTCATGGGTGGACCATTCATTTTGTTCATGTGTTTTGGAGGCTTTATTCCAAATAGGTGAGTACATGGGAGAGGGGGTCATATATGTATTCCCAATAACTTGAGTTTCTTTTTGATGGTTTTTGTTTCTACCTACTATATTTTTCATTGATGATATAATTATTGGATCTCGACATTTTAGGATATGTTATTTTCCCAAATTTCATGTGTGATTAATTCTTCATGAATAATAACAAGTGAAAACCAAATTCCTAATAGAGATTCATTATACGTTAACATTACTAAAAATTCCTTGGTGTTTCAATACAAAGAAAAATTACAATATATTGGTATGATCGATCAAATTAACTAATTCATATTTTTGAGGATATTTACTAAAGTGTTTATAGGAATTTTTTAGTGATTAATGTGAAGGATGTGATGATGATGTGGATGGTTGTGTGAAAAATTTGGGTCTTGATGGTGGTAGAAAAAATTATGTCATTATTGGAAATATATGGTAGATAGTTATTCAGGATTATAGTGCTAGTATAGTGGTTGTTCTCAATTTAATAATACCTTAAATAGTTATATTGAGGGTTGTTTTTTCATAAATTTGGGCCTATATCTTAATATTTTGGTATTTATTCATGAGGGTGATAATATTTTCATAGCTATATAATATATCACCGAGGACATACATACAAACAAATTCATTAGAATTCTGGTTGTGGAGGTGTGTTGTGGAAGTAATGAGGAGTATGGAGAATAAATATAGGGATTTTGTAATAAAATATATTTTGAGATGGAGTTATATGGTGTGTATGGGTGAGTTGATCAGTAGGATACTAATGTATGTTGTATGGGTTCTAGAAATTGTGTAGAGGATCATGTGAGCGTGAAGGTTATGGAATGGAGTGTTAGGATATTATGTTGGGGAGTTGTGATTAGAGTTTTATAATTACTTAAAATTTACACATAGGCACAGTTTGGATCATGGGTTGTAGCATATTCCATTCACAGATAAAGGGATATGTGGTGTAGTAAAATTTGGTGCACTGTGGAACCATTTTACTCATATACAGGATTTATGGCACCTGACTATCATATATTCACATCGGGAATTTTACTAGTAGGGATACGGCATGGTGGGGGATTTTTTCCCTCAATCCATTCATATTTTAGTAGTAATGAAATGTATTCAAATAAATAATGATGTGATATTATTTTTTACAAACTGTTTATAAATTCATATAACCTCTTACAACCTACATTATGTTTTATCATTCAATAAATTCCTTGGTGACCCATGTGCATATCAATTTTATTTTATCCACCTTTTAGTTGATTTGAGCCTCAATAATAGGTGATCCACCCATGTCAGTATTAGTGAGGTAATCTATTGTTATTCCAAAATTTTCCAATTATTTCACACTATTTCGTATTCAGGATTGATTTTTTTCAAGTGGATCCTACAATTTTGGTGATTTATTTGTAAGAAGATTGTGTCGTTATTATTTTCTAGTATATTGATTTCCCCCCTTAAATATGGAGATTAATGGTGGCCTCTCTTATTTTTTATCCTTAGGTAGTTGATCATAAATAATCAATTGAGGTATGGGATCATTCTCTTCCTATATATTATATCATGTTAGATAGGATAATATTCCTCTTACCTTTGGGAAGTTATTTATCACCCATGTTAACCAATATAAATATCTAGTTTAATATAAATTTATGTGTAATGGTTAATAATCTCAATTTATAGATTTGATATAATTACTGTATTTTATTGAATGGGATAAATATCATTCTAATGATTATAAATGGTCTGGGATTTTTCTATACTATGAATATTTTGGTAAAGAAAACAATTTTTTTTCTCAAATAATGAAAAATAGCAATCCAATTTTGTTTAATAAAATGGTTTCCTAGGGATATCTATGCCTTTTTTGTGAATGCCCTAAAATAATGATGTGGAAATAATGAGCCCCTAATATATACGAAATATAATATGAGATTCTTAATTGTTTATGAAAGTTTTGGTTATGGTTTGTTGGGTAGATATTTTATGGTGAGTTTATTTTGGGGGTGGGGATGTCAATTTTGGATGTGGGGTGTTATCTTACGAGTTTTGTTTTTTTATGTAGAGGATCGGATGGGAAATTATTATGATGTGGTTGTGGTGATAAAGAAGGGGATTTGGGAATGAATAAGTGTTGATGTGGGGTTGGTTTTCTTAATGAGGATGATGGAATATTTGTTTTTATGTAATTTTGTAGAGATATTTTCCCAAAAAGTATTGAAATTAAATGAGAATATTTAAATTGAAATTACATGGGTTGATTTCATTAATGGTAATGAAATGGATAACAAATTAATTAAAAACAGGATGTGTGGTAACATATTCTCAATAATTAATATGAAATTGAATAAAATAAATAATTAAATGAATGAAATGGATAATTTAATATCATAGTATTGGAAAATTTTGAAAATACATTATGCTAAGAAAAAAATATAAAATGGGAAATGTAACATATGGGATATTATGTGGTGCTTTGAATATAGAGGAGGAAGGGTTAATAGTAGTTTTGCAAGGTTCAGTAGTTATGATTTTAGTTATTTATGGATTTTTAACCCATATATATTAAATTTTTATGGATGTATATATATATATATATATTATGTCCTGTGTGATTTATATAGTCTCCCCACCCATATTGATCATTATGTGCTGACAACCATATATTTGGTGGGTACCTTTTTCCATCTTCTTGGGGGTGAGGATAGAAAACTCACTATCAGAACAATCCTTCTCTCTCCTATATAAAATGATTAATTTCATGTTATAGTGATATAAAATAGAATAAAATCTACAATATATATTTCATATTAGGTGAATTGATGGATTATTTCTGGGGAAATTCATGGTCGGAGGAGGGGATAAGGACAATTTCCACCGTGTCCATGATACCCAAATACTTTGGTTATGGTTTCATAAAGAGATATAATGTGATAGGCCAAGGGTGTCCATGTGTTATGTGATTTCATATACCATGTTTTTTCATGTGATATGTGATTTGATGGAATATGTCTCATTGGTTGATATTTGATGTGATGGATAGTTTCACATGGGGTATTGGAATGACGTGATATTCGAAAGCGATGAGTCTACCATGAAATTCAATGATGTGGTGTGAGAGATGAAAATCTGAAGGAATTATGTATTGAGTGACATTTATCAATTTTCATTTTATTGTGTTTATATACATGGGTACATCCTTTAGTGTGCATCCCATAGTGTGAATCGTCTTGGTAGGTTGACATATATTTTATTCCATAGTTCATCTATTTTTCATTACTTCATTATTATTCTATTTTCACAAGTGAATGTGAGACATTGGTTATGCTGAAAATTTTACTTTTATACTCACCCTACATGCCTTCATTAAATATTCACCTTTCATTGAGAGTGTCTGGTACCATGCTGGGAATTCTTGTCTTGGTCACTTGATCTATTGTTTTTGTCATTGTATAAGCATTTTTTTGTATTTATTTAGAGACTTTTATCTAAATCTATTTCATAAAAAAATTAATCGTGTGATGGTTTTTGTTTTATTATGATTGTATGTCAGGGATATTTTTGTAGTTTATTGGAATAATATCTCTATCCTATTATTATAGAGGGTAATGCCTCACACATTGGAGTTTTTTACCCTTGGTGTTTTTCTCAATCCTACGACTTACTAGAGGATGAAATCATTTAGTTATAATCTAGAATAAATCTTTTATGAACCCAGAGGTGTACCATTGGATGGAGGGGGATTGGACATCTTTATGATTGGTCGAATCATAATTAAAAAACTCCTTTGATATTGTTATATTTGGGGTTCATCCCCTATAGCCAACTGGAATTTTCATTTGGATTACAATTATATAAATAAATATAGTATTACACGATTATTTATCTTTACTGCAACAATAATGTTATAAATTCATTAGAGTGTCTTTTGTATTGAAGTTATATATAACTTTCCTACTATAATGAGAACTATAAGTGTAATAAAAATATTCATAAAAAAATTTCATTTTATTTAGATAAAATTTGTATTAATGAATATATATTTTGTATACCAATTATGGGTTTGAGGATCATTGGAAATTTTTATTTCTTTTTATGGTGTTCTCATGAATTAATATACATAAAGGTAGGTTATGAAGAGAGACCCACTTATTAGAATTCTACATGTTATATGAATCATTGGAAAATACATTATATAGACATGTGTTTTAGTTTTTAAACCTGATATTAATATTAATTTAAACAACGATACACATAATTAAATGAATGAAAAAAAACCATTATTACATATTCTCGTGGTGGGCGAGCATTAATTTGGTTTTTATCTGGAATAATATTTATAAAATATTTCAAGAACAAATGTCTCTAATTTGATTTTAAGAATAAATATATCAATAATCCTTTTATTAATATTATACTATTTCGATATGTGGTCACAGATGTTCATAGATGTGTTCATTTTGGAATTTGAAGGATCAATCAATCATATAGGGGATGAAATATTATGCATCATTAATGATAAGATAAAAAAATAAAGTTAATATTAAATATGATCATTCGTAGGAATATTGTGATTAATGGGACACTAAATTAATTCTCTATGGAACCCATGATGTGTTACTAGATAGTGATAATCAGATATGGGTTTTATATCCTAATCCAACTAGAATGAGGCATGTAGAGACACACAATAATTGTATCTAGTATTTAATTAAATTAGGATGTATTTAAATTTTTTAAATATTTTCTTTTCACCCTATTGATTAGTAATTATTCATGAATCACTTGTCCCAAAAAATCAATCACCAATTTTTTTTAGAAATGATAGTTATGATTTATCTCTAATTGGGTATTTTCATGTTCATAATAAATAGTTATTTATATAATATCTTTATTAATTGGTTGATATGAATTTATTTCAATACATGAATAATAATGTAATTTTTTACAAAAGTTTATATATATAATATTTTATTATTAATTGAGTTAATAGAATTTATTTTAATTAAATTTTCATAATCCGTGGTTTGATTAATCAACAATATGATATATATGCGATGTTAAGGTCCAGATGTAAATAATATTTCTTATTTAATTTTATATTCAAAAAAATTAATTATATGTTTAATAGATTATACATAAATATATTCATATCAATAGATATAATACATATATAATTATAATTATAATACATGTGGTATAATAATGATAAAAATTTTCTTAAAGGCATATTGCATAGATATAAAATATGATAACTCTAAATATATTCCTATTTTTCTAATTTTATAGTTATATTTCTACAATGGAAAACAAGTCCATAAATTCTCTCAAATCTTAGATATAGAATCATCAACCATCCAACTCAAGAACTAAAGGGAACAAGAGATAAATTGAAAAAACACAGACCACTAATTTCCTCTCTATTCGTACTAAGAATACCATGTTTTTTGTTATAATATTCAATCTGAATTTGGTGATACAACAAGAAGAATCATCATGTGGATTCCCATAAAATTTTTTGGAAAATTAAAGGGAAACCATCAAATTGATCAGTATGAATTATCATATTTGTTATTATTATTATTAAAAATAAGATGTAATTTATATGTGAATGATCACCTCAATTATATTTCATGTTTCCACTCATGATTTTAATTGTTTTTATCTATTATAAATAATGAATTTTTCTTGAACCCAATGAATATATCCACTATGAAATTAACATTCAAGTGGTATCTTATTGATAACAATAAAATTTATTATTATTCATTATTTGGATGAGAAATTTCAAGGATTTTCTACTATTATTTCATATGAAGACATTTATTATTAATAGAACAATAAATATAACAATATAATACATTTTATATTAAAAATGCATCTAGGACACATAATGAATGAAAAAATATTCCATTTAGTGGTTCTATGGAAACTAGCAACATGACATATGTACAAGACATTTGATAAAAAATTAAATTCCATGTTATCATTGTCATACAAGCTAGTTGTAGGAGAAAATAATCCTGTAAGACCATGTGGATCAATACATGGTGTAAATATATGTCATGTAATGACTAAAATAAAAATAGGTATTGTAATAGTTATTACATAGCATGTATTTCAAATACAAATTCGGTATCCACACATGTATCAAACCCCATGTAAATCAGTACATGTCATGTGGTCATCAATGAAGTGTAGTTAAGTATATTATATATACTACCAACTTTAATAAATCCCAAAAAGATAATTAAAATATGTGTAATGGAATATACATGATTTGGAATGTATAATAGATAATTCAACATAATCATAGATATTTTTGGAATTTAATATGGGTTTATAAAATTGATTTACATGTCACATAACTTTTCTAAGTATCCCATAATGTGTTGAAACTCCTATAAGGTATTCCCCAAGATAGGCGCCCCAGGTAGAAAAATAAATAATAATTAAATTAATACATGAACTACACAGAATGTTGTTGTATGTACTTTCCTTGGGATAGGTGTTGTTCAACACTTTGTATATAATATGTAATTATCTATGTTTTATGTTGATATAAATTATTATTAATTATTATCAATCTGAATTCTATAACATGATGATGTGTAGAAACTTCACAATCTTTTTGTACTTTAGGCACACAAAAAATGATACATTCTATGTGCATTTATATTGTGCTTTATGGAATGATAGAACACATAAACAATAATGATTGACTGATAAAACTACACAAGATGTATATGACAACATTTTTGGTAGGAATACATGTTGTGGATGTTCAAATTACTTTCATATGTCCACAAAAATCATTACTAACCTTAAAAATTGAAAGATAATTCCTACTGTATAAATATTAAATTAAAATAAGGGAATGAATCTAATAAATATATTATATTTCATTTTAATACTACAATAATAACTATGTATATATTAAATTCATTAAATTAATTTCATTTGATGCTAATAGGTACACACTACACGGACTCTACCGTATAATTCATGTACTTAGTTGTATATAATAAAATCAATTTAGTTAAATTTATTAAAATAATATATGATTGGATTACAAATATACATTAGGTGATTCATTGGAAAATTGTTGTCAAACATAATTCGCAATATAATTAGTAGTTTAATAAATTTTACATAGGAATATTACCTATTTTAGGGAAAAGAGAAATAAATTGAAAATTTTTAAATTCATTATGATTAAATGTTGGGAAAAATCATTATCTTGACTAAAAAAATTACATATTTGGTTAGTTCAATATATTCAGTCACTTCATGGGTTAAATGTGATGAAATTTATTATAAAAATAAATATGACTATTTATGAGTCCTCGTTGCACTAATATTTGGGGTTATGCATAATCTTCTTGATTATATGGATTCATACACCATATTTTTTGATCACTATAATGCATAATATGATAAAATAATAAATGAGAGGTGAAAACATAAAAGTAAACAACAACACGAATGATGAGATAATGTTTCCATCGTAGACCTCTTGCATTTATGATGTTTGGATACATTTATTGTTTAGAAATTCATGGATTATAGATACCAAATTAATTTTTCAAAGATCATTTCCTCGAATAACATCCATTTATATTACAATGTAAAACTACAAACTTCATTGTGAAAAAAATTAGAATATTAACATATTAATTTTAACTCAGGTTTTACTTTTGTATAAAAAATGGAATAAAGAATATTATTTTAGAAAATAAGTGAAAAGTAATTCTAAAAGGGATTATGACATATTCCAAGTATATGGTACCTTAAAACTACATGTCCCAAATAAGAAATTCCAAAAGATAAGATATAGAATAATTTTCCACCTGTTTTTATTATGGATGGAGTTTCCAATTGGAGAAAAAATATTCAATGATAATGATTAATGGGGAATAATTTGGAATATTCTTCAACATGTATATAATTTTCATCTCAAAAAATTGGACATTAGATAGAAATTGGGGTTCCCAATTTTTTGTAAAATTATGGAACTATATTGATTATGTTGGAATACTATAGTTTAAGTGAATCTTCAATCAAAAAATGTAGTGGGAATTATTTCACTTTCTATCATAGACTGCCATTTAAAAATTGTGAATATACTAGTTATTATTTAAAATAATTATTATTATACACCTACTCTATATAAAAATAAATGGTATATGTCCTTTATAGGTATTTCCAGATTTATCTTCATGTTTATAAATAAATATATCCTAATTTATAATCATATTACATGTTTGGTGCTGGGAAATTAAAATAAATATATTTAAATACTACAATAAAGAAAATATGTCTCAGAAATAAATAGTGAATCATGTTCAATGGAATCATATAACATTGTTTTTTAGAATATTAAACATGGTCCAGTAAAATGGAAAAAATTTAAAAATTTATATCGACAATGTTATATTTGATATACTGAAAGAAAATCCATTGTTCGGTCTCATTTTTGATTAAATAGAATAATTACAACATCTAAATTCAATGGAAATGGTGAAGGATTTGTTAAGATTATTATATTAGTTTATATGGATCTATTTGATTATTTTTTTAGTAGAGGATAGTGGTGGATACTCTGAATTTATAACATTTACAAATTATATTAATAAATATTGTATATCTACCTAATATGGTTTAATTCAAATTCCTTTGGGGAACCAGATGAGTTTTTGAATGAAGTTGATAATTATATTAGAATAGAGATAAAAAAATATCCTATGATTTAGATATGGAGAATCATATCTATGTATTTATTAATGATATGAAAGTGTGTGTGATATTATCTTAACCCACTCATAAATACACAACATAGTGAAATTGTGATTGTGGTAATAGGAACAAGATTGTATTTGAAGAGGTGATTTCTATGATGAGCCATGAAAAAATTTTATTATATCTTTGTGTATATGAATTAATACCTATATAACACACAATAAATAGATTTATAAAAAATTGAAAAAAGTTAAATTCAATATGAATTATGGTTTAGGATAAAATCAAATTTGTCACAACTATTTATGTAGGGATTTAAACAATATTTTACTGTTATATCCAGTATTATTGTCACCTATCGAGGCCTTAATTTTATCTATATAAAATATAAAAAACATCAAGGATATTATATATTAAATTCCTAGAAAATATTATTTGTTTCATGATATTCCATCTTCCATGAAAGGTGGAGCATCTACAAAATACATAGTTGGATAAAGGAATTTATTTATTCAAATATCAATATCTAAAATCGTTTTCAAGGAAATTATTTTTATGATACCCAATGAAAATATGTTTTTTTAGATTTATATGTAATATTTAAGGGCACTGAAGAGGCTAAATAGTAAGGGTTATATGCTTTAATCATCATCGAATTTTTTTACAAATTATTAGTTGAATATAATTTTCTTCTATCAAATATGTAGGAAGTATACATCATAGATGTCTTAAAGTGTAATGAATAAATCAGTACTAGATTATATTTCATGTGTGAAAACATTGTTTGGTTTTAGGTGGATTATTCATTTTATGGAATTATTAAAGGCAATAAATGAAAATAAATGTATAAACTATGGATTAATGTTAAATTTAATTCATATAATCCTAAATATTTCCTAAAGGAATGTCTATAACATGAATATAATGAATCCTTTTTACCATTATCATTCAGGAAATCAATTCGAATTCTATTTTACACATCTCTTCATCATGATTATAAAATATATAAAAAATATTAATAGCACTCCAATCATAATAAAACCATATGGGGATTCAAATATAAAAGAACATAAGTTTCTATGATATAAAATTATTCAAATAAGGTGTGGAATATGTAAAGATAAATTTATGGTTTATATAATGAATCAATACCATTGAACATGCATTTTTTATATCTGTAATAAAATCTTCCTTCAAAATAAATTAATGTGATATTTATGCCTAAAATGGATTTATTAATAGTAAAGTATAATTCTTAATTACATATGTTGATGATATATTTCTTTTTAGAAAAATGATATTAGACAAATATTTATGTAACACATTCTTAAATAAATTCTTCTTTATGAAAAACATAGTCGAAGGGTCTTGCAATATAATGACCCAAATCATCCCCGATATATATGTGAGGTTTATTAAACGATGTATTGTTGTATGAATTTACATAGTATTTTTTCCAATTTTACATGGTATATATAACTATGTAAAAATGATTCCATTTACCTAATAAAAGAGTTTCATAGTGATTATAATTTATTAATCTTTTATGATTGGATCTATAGTTTATGTCATGTCATATACAAGTCATGATGTTAATAATACAAAGATGATAGTGGGATGATTTTAAGATAACCTAGGTGGGATAGATTAGCTGGTTGTTAAGGATATGAAAAATTTCATACAGTTCACATTGTATATTATACAAGTTTATAAAATTGATATGGAACTCATAATGATGGGAAATAATGGTAAAATATTAAAAAAAATTCAAATATATTCCAAGATCATTCTATGGATGTGTGTGTTTCTTTATTAGATGAGGTATGATATTGATGAATTTTATGAATCCAATGTCCTCTAATTCTACCACATATTCAGAGAATATTAATTATTATAATACAATTAAATACATAAAATAGATTTGAAACATCATTCATGAGAAATTTGTTTGACACATCGATAAAGATGTTATAAAAATGTATTGTGACAATACTACAATAATAATTCTACCAGTGGATCCCAATCCAAAAAAATAAGTGAAAAATATAGTTTTTATTACATTATACTATCGTATTTTTCTCATGGGGTAATGTATTATTAATTTTAGTATGAACATTCGATAACATGGATTATTAGTTTACTAATTCAATCTAATAAAATAATCATGAATATCATATGAGAGGAAAGATACTAAAATGGGTATAAGTTGGATCAAGTGAATGTGGGAGTGTATATGAGTTATTTACGTAAAACTATCAAAATATTTAATTTTATTTTCCAGAATATTTAAATATATATGATTAGTTTTTTTGTAACCGTATAATTAATGTGATAATTTCCATAGAAGATAATTTTCCATGAGAGGTAATATTAGATATATCATATAATGAGAACCTAGATATTTTAATAAAATATTCAAAAAAATATATATAATGTATAAAAAATCTATCTCAGAGGAAAAAGATAATATTTTGGTATCTAGTGCAGGACGATAAAATTATATTAACATTTATTCTCAAGTGCACACATATAAGTATTTGTCAGACAATGTTAAGAGGATAGAATCACCATAAAAAATTCCACATGTTATATTCTGGTCTGTGATATCATATTAGAGTATTAATGATAATGATGATTATTGAATAATTATTCTATAAAATACTAAGAATATAATTTTTATATAAAATTTTAATTTATTCTAATATAATGAAATCCTAGAAACAATTATGTAATTACCCTTTAGACCTCCTTCATTATGGCCTTCTATTATGTTAATATTAATTTATGATGAACATCTACTAACATATAGAGGTACCCATATGGGAATAATTTGACATTGCAATGAAAAAAACTTCCAATAAATTATAATATGTAATTTAATTACTTTTTATTAATATGATACCATGTAATAAGAATAATTGATTCCTCTTTGATTAATTTTTATTTATATTTCATTGACATTTGAAAATGAATTCACTAAAAATAACCATAGAAATATATTTTATAAAAAAAATTATTTCTTTAATGTGGTAAATTATAAATTTATATATTAACATAGAAGGGGGAAATCATTTCTTGAACTACTACATTAATTACTGTACAAAAATTGTATATCATCAATATATCAAATTATGTGATTCATGATAAACATTATGATTAATCTCATGTCTAATGACAATACACACATCTATAGAAATGAATTTTATAATAAACATATAAAAAGTGAATTTTTTTATGTTGATTATATAATCATAACTTCACTTTATATATTTTTTTTTGTGTGGACTTCTTGAGAATATCTATTAATATCATTTGACCCTCTAGCTCAAGATAAAGAAAATTATGTACTATTAGATAGATGTTACATAGACTATATATATATATAATATTTTCAGAAAATTCCTTGGTTATATTTATAGGATGGAGCTATGAAAATATCTCAAGGATAATGATACTCTATGGAAATTATTATATTTATTTTATGGTTGTGAATAAAAATTTATCATGTATGTATAAATATTATTCTAACCAAAATAAAATCTTCAGTTGGTCAATTTTAAATATCTCATATTCACTCCAATATTCACATGAGACAACTAATAAAATTTTTGAGTCTCTTAGTTCTCATATGACATTCATGATTATGATATGAAAAGGAATTATTAAACCATCCATCCATGTTATATAATGTTCATACTAAAATTATGTAAACATTACCCATTTAGAAAAATACCATAACATGGTGTAATTAAATCTATATTTTTTATCTATTGATCGGGATTGGTATCCACTGATAGAATGAATATTGTAGTATTGGCACAATAAATTATGATAACATCAATAGAGATATGTTAAACACAACACTCATAAATTATTTTTCAAATCTATTTTATTTATATTGTTGTATTTTAATTATTAATTTGATCAGAATATGTGGTAGAATTAGTGACCCTTGGATTCTTAGAACTCATCCATATCATAACTCTCCTAATAAAGAAACAGACACATAATTAGAAATATTTTAAATCATTATTGTATATATTTGATATTTCATCTATATATCAAGTCATAATGAGTTATTTATCAACATTATAAACTATGAAAATTTACAATGTGAACCACATGAAAATTTTAATAACCTTAACATCCAACCAATGTGGACCTCCATCGGTTTCCTAATATCTTCCAAAATTACACTACGTAATGGTAACATCATGTTTGGTATATAAAAAGAAATAAATTATTGATCCAATCATAAAAGTGTAATGAATTCTAATCCCCAAGAATCTATATTATTAGATAAATGGAAACATTTTTATATAGTTATATATACCATGTTTCATTAGAAACAATACTCTATTTGACTATTCCATATATAATATCTTCAACACCATGTCAATTCATATAGCATTATATTGTTTAATAACCCTCTTATATATATCGGGGAGGATTTTGGTCATTAGATTGCAACACCATTCACCTATGTATTTCATAAAGAAACCTTTTTTTTAAGAATGTTTTATGAAACCGTATGTCTTATATCTTATTTACAATTAGAAATATACCATCAACATATGAAACTAAGAATGCTACAAAAATATCAATAAAAACCTTCTTCGACATAGATATCACATTCATTTTTTTGAAATAATATTATATTTTGGATACATCAAAAATGAATGTTCAATAGTCTTGAATCATTACATAATCCATAAATTGATCATTATATCATTCACAAGTTATTAGAATCCTTTAATATCATAGAAACCTATGTTCTGTTATATTTGAATCCACATAGGGTTTTATTATGAATGGAAGTCTTTTAATATTTTTTCTAAATCTCATAATCATGGTGAAGATATGTGTAAAAAAGAATTGTATTTTATGTCAAAATTTATACTGGTAAAAAGGTTTCATTTGTGTCATGTTCATGACATTCATTTAGAATTTAGTTAGAATTTATATGTATTAAATTTTATATCCATCTCCATTTTCTAATTTAATATTCATTTTACAATCATTAATAATTCCATAAAATAAATGATCCACATAAAACCAAACATTTTTTTGGAACATCAAATATAATTTATTACCGATTTATTCATTACACTTTAGATCATCTATGTTTTACACATACTACTTTTATGATGGAGGCTAATTAAACTCGACTAATAATGTGTAAAATTTTTCAATACACATTAATCTTTATATTCCTTTTTATTTAACCTCATTAGTGCTCTTACACATTTCTCATAAATCGTAAAAAACATCCTTTAATTTGGTAATATAAAAATAATTACCTGTAAAAGATTTTAAATATTGATCATTAAATTAATAAATTCCTTTCTCCCACTATCGTTTTTGTAGATGCTCCCCCTTTAATGGAAATCAGAATTTCATGATACTATTCATATTTATCAAGAACTGTATATAAAATAATATAGATATTTTTGATATTATATAAATATATAATTAGAGCCTCGATAAGTGATTTTAATAATTTTTATAACCATAACAAATTATTTAAATATATTTATAAATAGATATAATGTATTTTATCCTAAAACATAATCTAGGTTGAAATTAACATTCCAAATTAGTTATAAATCTGTTTATCATGAGTTATATTGTTAGTAATTCATATAAACAAAGGAATAATAATAATGTTTTCATGTCTCGTCATAAAAATCACCACATAAAATACATTATAATTCCTCATCCCACTAAAAAAATTTCACTGTGATGTGTATTTTTAGGGGGTTTATATAATATCACTATCTCCATCATCACATCAATGAACACTAAGATATTATTCATTTCATCAAAATCATAGAATATTTTATTTATCTCGATTGTAATATAATTATTAACATCATTCACGAACTCTTTATATTTCTCAAAGGAATTATAATTAAACCACATTAAATAGATATACCCATATTTATTAATTGAATTGTTAAATTTTATGAATTCAGAGTATCCACCACAATATTTTAAAGAACAATTACTCACACATATTTATATAAACTAATACCATAATCTCTACAACTCTTTCTCTTTTTCCAAAAAAATTAGATTAGTTCACTAAATTATTCCATTAAAAATGAGACCCACAAATGTAATTTATTTCAGGAGATCCTATATATCATTTTTGATATAAATTACTGAAATTAATCTATTTTATTGGACCAAGATTAATATTCTATGAAATAATGTTATATAATTCATGTGAACATGATTCATTATATATTTCTGAGACATGTTTTTCATATTTTAGTTTATAATGGTATATATTTAAATTTCCCATAATCTAACATTTAAAATAATTCTAAATTATGAAATCCATGTTTATAAATATAATGATTAATCTATCAGTTACTATACTAGAATCATGAATTATATTATAAGAGACACTTCAAATATGATAATAATTATTTAGAATAATAACCAATAAACTCACCAATGATAAACAGTATTCCCTAATAGAAATTAAAGCAATAATCACTCTGTTAATAGCTTAATGATCCACATAACTTATGGTAATCCTACAAAATCGTCATAGTTCCCTTATTTACATAAAAAATGAGTACCCCAATTTATATCTAATGTACAATTATTTGAAATGTAATTATTTCACATGAAGAATAATATACATAATACATCCCTATTAAACATTATCATGGAATATTTATTCTTCCTGTGCCCACTCAATCCAAAATAAAAACACATTTTATATTATTACATATCCCCTATTTTGATATTTCTTCTCCAGGACATGTTGTTTCAATGTACCATATACATTGAGTTTGTCAAAATCCTTTCATCTTTTCTATTCACATATTATCTACAAAAAATATTTTTTAATCGTATGTTTATCCACATGTAATATTTTAGCCAATATTTCTATGATAATATTCTACATGTTGTTTATAATGAAATTAGTAATTTTTCATTATTTTATTAAATTTAGTGATGTGAGGTCATTATCTATGAACAATTACATTGGAATCTTATATACATGAATTTCAAAAAAAATAATTTTATCCAAACATACTATCTAAATGAGGTCTATGATGGACTCATTATCTAATCATTCATGTAATAATTTCCTTTTATGTTTTTCACCAATAATTTATTTTTTATCCTGACAAGTATTATAGTGATAGGACAATATTGTGTATGCATCCATGTAATCACACATATTATGGTTATCCATAGTCATTGATGAAAAAAATGACATTAGATATTGAATGAAACGTAAATTTATTTCAAGTAGGGATTTTTAACCTCTTTTGTTTCTTATTTATATGTTAAAATTTGGTATGTGGTCTCTAGTACATAATACATCCACTCATGGAATAGTAAAATTTAGATGTCCTAGCCCCATAAATGGATTCTTATACAAATAACGTGATTATCTTTTTCTTAAAACAATCAGAGGGACAGTTTTATGGTTTATCATCTTTCTATTTTCACTAAAAATTAAAAAAAATATTCTTCTCATTATATTTGTTAAAACTTTTATTTTATGAAATAAATGTTAATAGTATCGAAATATTTATTCAATTAAAATAACCAATACTAATGGATTCATAAGATTATATTTACATGATATTCAAGAGGAAATGAACTACTTGTATGTAGAAAGAAAATAGGTGGAGGTTATATGAAATTATTTTAATTTATTAAGATTCCATTTCTTCGTAAAATACATTTACACTTTAGTAACTTATACCTTGAGTGGGATCAAAAATATAAAAATATAAATGAAAATTTACTCAAATTTTTAATCTATTTCAAACTTAGTATCTTTTGGGATATGAGAAACATGAAAACGTTCATAAGCTATCCCCAAATATTCATTTGACCAATATAATAAATAAAAGTATCCTGATGAGGTCCAAAATTATACTTTTATCTCCAGTTTCATTCTACCCTAACAATTTTTTGATATTCTATGGATTAATGATTTTCTGGTGGGAACGTTTTAAAATTACCATAAATAAAATTTATTTAGTTGTTCACAAATTTTATAATATATATATATTCAATAATTAATTATCCAAGAATGATAAAATAATATTTACATATTGTTTATTAAGATCTAATCACGCATTTCCTATGTAAATAAATAATTATTCAATGAAATAATAAAATAAATATGTTAATTGATCATTGCATTTTTTTAGTAATGGTTAGTTTATTAAACATAGTTAAAAAAAATATGACCACAGTAGAAATAGATCCCTAATGAAATGAATATATTGGATTATAGAATTCTTAAATAAACTAGTTTATCTCATTGGCTGTAATTACCCCTCCTTGTGGGTTGAAAACTATTAAATATTTAAGAGTTCCATCCTTTATAAATTTTTACTACTCATAGGAAAGGTGTGACTTGTGTTAGGGTGACCTGAAATTAATCATTGCCACAAAATCGCATTTTTAATATTGGTGTTATGAGGATCCATAATCAATTAACTTTAATTTAATAGTATATTTCATGACATGTAACCCATAAAATGACTAAATATGTTAAATTAACCTATTCTGTACATTTATTAGTAAAAATCACCACGGGTCCA
The DNA here is from genome assembly GCA_963277665.1 of Viscum album. Lineage (NCBI taxonomy): Eukaryota > Viridiplantae > Streptophyta > Magnoliopsida > Santalales > Viscaceae > Viscum > Viscum album. The sequence continues at coordinate 1,701,198,542 of OY728121.1, read as the reverse complement.
GTCATTTAATTATTTTTAATTTACAAATTTAAACTTTTAATTACTTTCTCTAAAATATGAATTTTTTTAATGTATAATGAATTAATAAAATAATTAAATTAAAATTTAATTATCACACCAATTTTAACATGAAACACTTCTCACACATTCATAAAAAATCATTTATTATTTTAATAAATTTATCTAAATTAATAATATTTTATATAAAAAATTATGTGATGTATATGGAAGAGTCCACATAGTTCATACCAATCTGTATCAAACGAAACTTATTACATGAAATTAATATATACATAGTGATTATTTTATTAATGAAATGAAATATACCTTATTAATTATATTTAATTCGTTATTTGTAATTTAATATTTATACAATATGTGTTATCTCTCAATATTTATTGTTATTCATGTTTTTTATCGACCTAGGCATGTAATATGAACATATACAACATTTATTCCTACGAAATATTTTTTCACATACATCCTGTGTAGCTATATTGGCAATTAAATGTTGTTTATGTGTTGTTACCTACAATATAACACGATATAATTGAACATGGAATGTATCATTAGTTGTGAGCCTAATGTACAAAATGTGTATGATGTTTCTACACATTATATTGTTATTGAATTCACATAGTTATTAATTAACAAAAATTTATTTCAATATAATTCCTAGAAAATTACATATTATATTCATTGTGTTGAACAACACTTAACACATGGAATGAACAAACAAATACATTCTATGTAGTTCATGTCTTGGTTTAATTATTTATGAGTTTTACTACCTAGAAAACCAAACATGGGGAATTTGTTGTAGAAGATAAAATAGATTATAGGATACATTAAACTAGCTAAGTGACATGAACCCCAATTTTATACACCCATAAGAAATTCCTAGAATATCTATGTTTTTGTCTAATGATATGCTGTAGGTTCCAAATCATTGATATTGTTTTATACATATTTTAATTCACTGTTTGGATTATTATTAGTTGTTAGTATATATAATATGTTTAACTACACTTCATATATGTCCAAAAAACTTGTACTGATTTATGTGGGGTTTGAAACATGTCGGGATACAAAATTTGTATGTGAAAACATGATACTTAATACCTATTTGACTATATGCGGTTCATGTAGTCATTACATGACATGTTATCACAGAATGAAATGATCAACATGGTCTTACATGATAATTTTTGTCTACAACTAGCCTATGTTTCTATGAATATATGGAATTATTTTTTTCATTAAATGTCATGTCTATGGGTTCTGTATCTAGTTTCCTTGGATCCTCCAAATGAAATATTAATCCATTCATTATGAGTATTATAGGTATATTATTAGAAAAAATGAATTATTTTGTAATATTTATTGTCACATTAATAATAAATTTCTACATATGAAATAAAGTATCTTGAGTTTTGGGTATGGTGGCGATGAGAAGGCTCGCTCCCAAGAGGGAACCCTAGGCAGTGACGCTCGCTCCAGCGCGCGACGAAGGTTGAATTCATGCTGGTCCCCCCCTGTGGGGGAGGGACTTCGTCGTCCATGAAGAGAGTAGGTTTCCGTCCCTTCTCAAATAATGATTCCCTCCCTTCGTTCCCAGAAGCGGCCTTATGCCCTAAAGTCCCGGAGCTCTTTGATGGTCTCCCAAATCTTCAGATGTCGACTTCAGAATTCACAGAAACATCAGCTCTTCTAAACCTCACCTAAGATTCTCGGTTTAAGAAATGTCAGCCATTGGTGGATTCATTCGATAGGTTTGTCTTCGGTTCGTGGAATTTTCAGGAGAAGGCGACAATGGGTTTTCTTGATAGTCATCACATTATTGTCCGTTTTTCATCGGAGGAGGACCTCATCATCGCCTGGTCGAGCGCCCCTCGCATCTTCAATGGATATCGGTACTATCAATTTCGATGGTCATTTGGCTTCCATATGAATTTCAATTCTCTGTCATCCACGGTATGATTGAGTTTTCCCAATTTACCTTTTTCCATTTCAGAATCCTTTTGTTATAAGAATGCTCGGAAGTCTTGTTGGTAGATATCTTTTTTCGGACTTCTGCACTAAATCGGTTTTTCATCCTATCAATCCACGGGTTTTTGTAGAAATGGATGTGTTGAGAATTAATTTTTAGTATGTTTTGGTTACAATCGATGAGGAATACAGGTGCAAGCAGCAGGTGGTTTATGAGTCCTAGGTAGACTTCTACTCTACCTGCAAGCAGTTGTGGCACCTTTCAGATAATTGTTGCAGGGTAGTCCAGTCTTATGGAAGGAAGGCGGGTAGAGTCAGTTCCAATGGTATGGAGCCCCGTGAGAATACTGATCTGTTGGGGCAGATGGTTCTGGGTATGGAAGGTGGTGATCATGTGGATAGCGTCCCCAACATGTAGAGGGACTTGAGAGCACCGCAGTCGCTGCCTTTGGGGAAGACTAAGTTTAGCAGCGATCCAGTTGTGTCTTTGGAGGCTGGCTCTGGACATTCTTTGGGGAAGAAGGGATTGGTGTCCATGGCTAATCTGAAGGTATCTAAGGTGTTTAACAGGCTAATACAGGACTGGGATGCTCCTGCTAAAAGCAGAGGATTTTTGCCTTCTGAGCATGGGAGGGTGGATGCTGGAACAGTTCAGAATGGGGATTCTTGTGTGGTTATCCAGAAAAAGGAAGTTCCAATGGTTTTGGATCAGAGGGAGGGTGAAAAGGGGGATATTTATACTTTTTCTTATGTGGAGGCATTGAATGGTGAGGCCTATAAGGGGAGGCAATGGCCTTCTAAGGATGTGACCCTTCTAACTACTAGTGGGAGACCAGGGGGCGCTGTTTCTCTGACCAGGGCTCCTATTCAGCTGAGAAACAGCTTTGAGGGCCTTATAGAGGTTGATTTGGGAGCTGATATCCCTACATTGGCTGATGCTGATGAGTTAAATAAGAATAGACCCAATAGAAATGATCCTAGTCATCTGGTTGTTGAAGTTTCATGCCCAAAGAGTAATAGGAGAAATAGGAAGGGGAAGAGTAGGAATGACTACTCCTTTTTACCTCCTCCTTTGGTGACTTGTTCTGCTAAAAATCTCAATGGAAATAATGTTGACTTAGAGGTCATGGAGGTTCAGACATCCAAAGTTTTGTTATGTTCTAAAGATGGATTGGATGACCAAATCATTTTTCTTAATGCAAGTGAAGAGGAGGCAGCCAAGGTGATGGTAGGGTCTCTGAGGGTAACTATCAATGAGGAGAAATATGCCTGGATTGATCAACAAGATCTAATACTTGTAGGGGGTTTCAATAAAGGGAAGATTATCCTCGAAGAGTATATTCAAACCTGGGACCAGTTGGCTTCTAAAATTTAGAGCCGGATTATGCGGGCTCAAAACTTCTAGGTTTCTTCTATCACTTGGAAGTTGTGTAGGTAATCTCTTTCTGATAATCTCAATTTATCCATTAATGATGCTGTTTATGTAAGCGGATTCTGGGGATTGTTTTGGGAGTATGTTTGAGTGGTTTGAGGTTGTGGTTTTGGAGCAGGTTTTTTGATGCTAGTGTGTTGGCTTTGATGGTTTGCAACCAACATTCTTATGGGATATGCTTCAGATGAGGTAAAGAGAACAAAACCTTCATCGTTGCATGCTTCATGGATTCTTCGTTTGGGAGGGTGTGGCTTTTCCATCGGTACCGGGCCCATGAAATACTGCACGGGATAGTTTGCTGAGTGGCCATGCAATGGTGAAGGTTTGGAATCATGGTTTCCCTGCTGGGGTGGGGTAGGTTCTGGAGTCTTGCTATGAGTTTTATCGTTTTGATTTTAGTTGGTTGTAATGATGTTTGATTTGGTTTTCCAATTTTTACCTTGTTGTGGCTTTTGATAATGAAAAAAAACAACATTCAGTCAGTCAACATATGAAATAAATGTAAAAAATACTTGAAATTTTTCATCCAAATAATTAATTATAATAAAATAAAATTTTAGGATTAAGATACAACATGAATGTTTATTGGACCATGGATATGTTGGTCGGGATCGAAATATCAGTTTCTCATCAGTTATAATAGATAATAAACAATTAAAATAATTAGTGGAAACATGAAATTTCCTAAAGGGATCTATCACATATAAATTAAAATTTATTTTTAATAATAATTAACACAAACATGATAATTCAAATGGAACAACCTGAATGTTTATCTTTTATTTTCTTAATTAAGTTTGGTAATCAAGGTGATGATTCATGTAGTTGTATCTGAAATTTCGAAATGAATCTCATAACAAAACAAATGGTATTATTAGTACTAATATAGAGAAATTTAGTTTCCCTTATTTTTTTTAATATCACTTGTCTTCATTAGTTCTTGAGTTGGAGGGATGATGATATTATATGTATGGATTGAGAGAATTTTTAAACCAGATTTCCATTTTTGAATAAAATATGAAATGCTAAAAATATGAATATATTTAGAGTTATAATATTTTATTTTTTCTAATACCCCTTTAATAAATATTCTATCATTATTCTTCCACAGGTCTAATATTAATCGTAGAAGTTTTAAAGAAATTGATATAAATATATTTATATATAATTTATTGAATAAATAATTATTTTTTATGGAATTAAATAAGAAAAATCATTTACATCTATCCCTTAACACGAGCCACATATCATACTATTAAATAATCAAATCCTGAATTATAAAAAATTTATTCAAATAAATATTTTTCACTTAATTAAGTATTAAATAATAAACATCTAAACTTGTGAAAAAAATAATGACATTAATATTCATATATCCCAATAAATTCATATCAATCTATTCATTAAAATATTATATAAATAACTATATCCTTATCACTATGTAACTTACAAATAAAAGATAAAACATAAATAACCTATTTTAAAAAATATATGGTGATTGAATTTATGTGATCATTAATACATGAATAATTATTAATTTATAGGATGGAATAATGTAAATAAAATTATTTAAATACATCCTAATTTAATTAAATCATAGATCAAATTAGTTGGTGACACTATATACCTCATTCTTAGTGGTATTATAGGATCAAGCCAAAATCCCATTATCACTATCAAGTAACACATCATAGATTCCATATAGAATGAAGTTAGTGTCTCATTAATCCCAACCATCCTAAAAATGCTACAATGTAATATGAAATATCTATTTGATACCATATCATGAATTATATATAAATTTTTCTTCACCCAATATGATGGATTGATCAATTATAATCCAAAATTAACACATCTATGAACTTACAAGACCACAAATTCAAACAGTTCAATTTTAATAAAAGGAATAGAGATTGATTTATCCCTAAAATATAACTTCATACCATTTTTCTAGAAATATTTAATTAATTTCATACCATTTGAAAAACCAAATTTATACAAACCCTCCATGATAATAAGTAATCATTAGTTTTTTACATACATTGAATTATTGGATTCATTTTATAAATTAATAACAATATTAGGTTTAACAAATAATACACTTGTCTTTAAAATGTAATTTCCAATGACTCATATTTCATATAGGATTTCAATAAGTGGGTCTATATTCATAGCCTACGTTCATTTAGATTAACTTGTGCGAACATCATAATAAGAAATCTAAATGTCTAGATATCCTCAAACACGTAATTGGAAAACATAATATATATTCTATAAAAAATTATCTATACAAAATGAAATTGTTTTTAGGAATATTTTTATTATATTTCTAAGATCTCATTAGAGTATGAAAATTATATATACTTTAAATACAAATGATACTCTAGTTAATTTATCACATCATTATTTCAATAAATAACAGTAATCATGTCATAATATATTTATTAATATTATTAAAATCAAAATTAATATTATGGTTGGCTATAGGGGAGTAACCCAAAATATAACAACATTGAAGAGGTATTTTTAGTTATGATTTGACCAACCATACAGATTTAACAACCCCCTCAATACAAAGGTACACCTCTCGGATCGTAAAGAAGTATTATAGATAATTACCGTATGTGTTCTGCCTCTAGTTTCCTTAAGGTAAGAGACTGCCACCAAGGGTATAAAACACACAAATGGGAGGCATTACCATATATACTAATAGGATCAAAAGATTGTTAAAATAAACTGATGAAAACTCCATGACATACAATAAAAAATAAACTAAAACCATCCCATGATGAATTTTTAAGGGAAACATATATAGATAATAGTCTCCAAATAAAAAAATTCTTATACGATGAAACAACAACAGATCCAATGGCAAAGAAAGGAATTTCCATAATGTTCCATAACATTATTCATGAAACTTGAATATTTTTTTATAGGCATGTATGGTGACTATAAAAGTATAAATTTTAGGTTAAAAAATGTCTCACATTCACATGTGAAAATAGTATACTAATTAACCAATGAGAAAATAGAAGAACTAAGGAAACAAATATAAGTAATACTACCCGGCCGATTCTCACTATGCTATGCAAACCAAATGATATACCCATGTATATTGACATAATAATAAGATCATCGGCAATGGTCACTCCATAAATATTTCCCATTTATTTTCCACTCTCACACATCATCATTGTATTTCATTGTAGTCACATCCCTTTCAAACAAGATATCATTCCATGACCCCCATGTGATACTAGTCATCACATGAAACATCACATAGTGATACAAATTCCATAAAATCACATATCACCTGAAAAAACATGTTTTTGTGACCACATAACACATGATGACCCTTGGACCATTACATTACATCTCTTTACACAACCGTTACAAATGTATTGGGGTGTCGTGAACTCATTTGGCATCATCCTTGTCCCCTCCTCTGACCATGTATGTCCTCGACTATAGTCCATCTCATCTCCTAATAAATCATATCTATAGATTATTTTTTTCTTTTTTTCCTATCACTACCCATGAAATTAATCATTATCTAAAAGAGGTAGAATGATTGGGTTGATAATGAGCTTTCCATCCTAACAACCAAGATGTTGCGAAAAAGTAACCATCAAATATTTCGATGTCCCCACATAATGATCAACATGGGTGGGGATCCTATATTAAATTACAATGAATATAGAATATAATTATATATATATCCATATAAATTATTAATAAATGGGTAAAAAATTAATAACCAAATTAAATCATAACTACCCATCCTCACAAATATGACACTATTCTTTCCCCCACTATATTCACAACACAACATAATAGGACACACGTAACATTTTCCATTGTATCTTCTTTCTAATAATAATTTATTTTCCAAATTTTACTTTATGGAGCAATAACATTACCCATTCCATTCATTTCATTATTTATACCATTATATTTTTGATTAATCATTTACCATATTTAACCACAATTACAATTTTAATTCATTCATTATCCATTTCTTTCCCATTAACCAAATCAGCCCATGAAATTTCATTTTAAATCTTATCATTTAATTTCGATACAACATGGGTTACTAGCTCAACCTAAAACCATAAAAACAAATATCCCATCATCCACATGAAGGAAACCAACCCCCCATTAGCATTTTTTCATGACCACATCCACTTCATTATCACCACATCCACATCATAACCATTTCCAATATCATCCACCACACAACAAATCCCAAACTCGGAACATAAGACCCTGGATAAAAACATCACATCCACACCCCTAAAATAAACACACTACAAAATACTTCCCCCATAAAACATATACACACCTTTCATAGCCACTAAAGAATCACCTACTATATTTTTGATTTATTAGGGGGTTCATTATTTGAACATAATTTTTTGGGGATTCTCACACAGGACCTAAATATCCTATATAAGACATTTGAATAAAAAATTGGGAATATTATTTTTCATTATTGGTGATAGAATACAAAATAAAAAAAGGATCTCATCATCATAATTATCATAGTGCATGAAAATCCCCCAACATCTTTAATTTTTTGTGGGGTATTTATCATATTAAATGATGTAATATGTAATTATTTCAAATCTATAAAATGTAATTATAACCCCTTACTCTTCATTTTAAATTAATATTGTAATTTATATTCATTGAGATGGGTGAAAAGTATATTTCCAAATGTAAATGATATCATGTCTTATCCCACATGATATAATATATAGAAAAATAATGATAACCAAACTCAAATGAGTATTTATAATCATCTAGGTATCAATAAAAAATTAGGGAGGCCACCACTAATCACCATAATGAAGTGGAAAAAAATCACTACCATAGAAAAAAATAGCCACATCAACCTCTTACAAAATAAGCCTTGATGTTGTAGGATCGCCATGACAAATACGTATATTGATTATAAAATAGTGTCATATAAATTAAAAGGGGGAGGATAACAATGGATGAACAATAAAATAATACCATGGGTTGATCTCCCATTATTGAGGCTAAAATCCACCAAAATCATGATAAAATATTTCTTTGAGATGCACTTGGGACACCTACGAATTGAGAGAATGAAAAAACATAATATAGGGTTCAATGGGATTTATGAATTTATACCCAGTCTATACAAAATAACACCACATCCATATTTATTTGACTACACTTTATAACTACTAAAATATGAGGGATTATGTAACGTCCCGGACCCGAAAGCCACTAAACCGGTGCTCTGAGCCGGGTGGTTACATAACCTTAAGCACGCCTCCCTGTACGCCAAAGGCTGCCGACTAGAAACGAGGGTCTATGTAGTCAAATGGGGAGACTATACACCCTATTTATCAGAGTATGTAACAACAGAATAACCAAATAGTTGAAACAATAACCAACAAACACAAAACATGTATAACTAACATTTCCAATAGTAAATATGACATGTCATACTACAAGTGAAAATGTGAACAAAATCCCAAAATAAAGAAAACAACTAAAATCCCCATGATGGTCCGGAATCCCAGCCCAGATCCTCCACCCAGTGCTACCCATGTCCACTCAGCTATCTAGAAAGGACCCTTTCCCTTGTCCTGACCTGCAAACATGAAGTCTACTAGGGTACCTAACGGCGACCTGAGCAGGGTGTGAGTACAACTCAGTAGGCCACCTCCAACAGTGTTAAAAAATATCCAATATAAATAGGAAGTGCATGAAAAAGGAAAATGGATTATTAATTATAAGTAATTATTTAAGGTTCCATTAACTTGTTAAAAACCAATCCATTTCCACATTCATTACCATTCATTTCACACCAATCAACATCACTTACCATTTCATCACAATTCCATGGGTTAAGAAAATTAATCATGTTAAATGGGTCTATGTACAACAATCACATGCCAGAGGGTAAACACGTTGTTATCCTATCCCACTAGGACTAACCCCTCATAGAAACCATATACTCACCTCGAAGCCTCAATATGGGTGGATACAACCATTAGGAGAATAAACCCTTAGTACCCTTTCCTAACCTGTGCATTTAGGGTGTAGTTTAGAGCCTCAGTCTTCACTCGACCGGTGGGCGTAGATCCTCATGTCATACCCCTATCTAAGAAGCCTTGTGAACACGATTATATATAAGAAACCATCAACCATCCAAACCATTTCCCTACGAAAAAAACTATTCACAATTCCCCACATAGGAATTCCACATCATGCCTTAACCCATTCACGCATTATCATTTCACATCATTTAACCATTCACCCAATTCCCATGTGTTATGCCTATCTCACTAAGCATTCCATCCTAGACCCATAATATATCCCATTATGGTCTTTAATCAATTTACACATTAGTCAATTAACCCCTTAATCATTCTATTAATCAACCATTCAAGGAAACATAGTTATCAAGGGCTCTATAATTCACTACAACGAGTCACTTGTTTATTGTAAATCCCTAAACCCAGGAAAAGATGGAACATCCCATGGACGACCCTAAATTAGGTCAAGTCTATCCCAACACATCCCATGGGGATCGTGAGGGTTCTCATTATTCCATTTTAACCACCATTATTACCAATCATTCCAAGGTTATAAAAACATAACCAAGGGAAAACAAGAAAACAAGTAAACATGCACATAAACCCTAAATTACCATGGGATATAACTTCTAGACCACTTACCTCGAATACGCAGTTGAACACACACTCAATCGAGTCCCTAGACCTTGATTCAACCAAACCTTTGAGCTTCAACCTAGAACTCCCGCAAAAGATAGATTTTTAGGGTTTCAGAACAAGAGAGGGAAAAGATACAAACCTTAAACCACGAAAAGAACCATGGAGGAGATTAGCCTTACCCGAAACTTCAATCCACAACAAACGGCAACAAAAACTCCTAAGAGATGAGGGAGATTGATCTCTAGGAGTCCATGGTAGTTTTTTTTCGTTCCAAGGGAGAAGGAGGAGGAAATGGAGGAAAATCTTGTGTTTGGGTTATAAAGCTCGGAGTGGAAATTTTGTAAATTTTCCAACATTAAGTGGTCGCACGGTTTAGCCGCATGGTTTGGCAAACCGTGTGCAAACCGTACGCATTCCACTGCCCGAAGGAGGGGGAGTCGCATGATTTAGCCGCACTGTTTGGAAAACTGTGCACAAACCGTGTGCTCGCTTCTGTCCAGAGGAGGGATGGTCGCACGGCTTAGTCTGGGCAGGCTGCACTGTTTGGCTGGTCGTACACAGGCCGTGTTCCTTGGTCTGCTTTGCCCAGACTTCCCTTCATCCACTTCCCAAGCCCCCGAAACACACCCAAGGCCTCTCACGCTTCCAAGGAAACTTTTAAAGTCCCAAAAGCAAAGGGTTTAACCCAAAACACAACAAAACTGTTGGAACCAGGTTTTTCAAAGCATGATTTGGTGTATGGTTTGTGTTTGTTGTCAATCCTCAGTGGAAGTTCCGAATGTGTTCCAGCAAAGTGATCATACAGTTCAAGCAGACAACAGTTTTGAAGGTGGTGCTGTTTCCCAGTGTTTGCCAAATTTTTGGGCCTCAAAATCGGAAAATGAAGACATGGATTGTCTGCAAAAGGAGCTTCGCAGAAAACGGAAGTGGTGCGCGAAATATAAGAGGCTTGCGCGAAAAACTTAAGTTAGGCGCGGAAAACAGCGGGATGCGCGAAATAGTTTTTTCGCGCAAACAGTGTTTCGAATTCAGAGAGGCGAAAAATGGCAAAGGCATGGGCTGCGCGGAAAATCAGGGATGTGCGCGAAATACTTAAGTTGGGCGTGAAAAACAGCGGGATGCGCGAAATAGTTTTTCGCGCAAATGCTGTTTCAGAATCAGTTTGGGGAAAGATGGCAAAGGCATGGGCTGCGCGAAAAATAAGGGTTGTGCGCGAAATACATAAGCTAGGGGAAAGATTACGCGCCAGATGAGAGATTTTCCGCGCCGAAGGGGATTTTGCGTGCAGTGGTCTCAGTCGCCTATAAATATGAGGTGACCCCCTTCATTCGGGTGGTTGGAAGACTTAGAGAAGATCCGAGGTCTGATGCGCGAAAAAGGATCGCGTAAAGGAGCTTGCGCGAAATATTTGGAGTTGCGCGAAAAACGGGATTTTTGCGCGAAATATTTTCCCGCGCCAAAAGAAAATGTTGCGCGCAATAGGATGATTTTGCGCGCAAATGGTTGATGTTTCGCATATTTCTCAGTAAGGTTTGTCTGCACGTTTTGGTTATCCAGTTCAGTGGTTCTGCGCGTTCTAGTGCATCTCTTCCGGACTTCGATGCAAGCAGAGTCTCGTGCTGAGCAGAGGCAAAGACTTCAATGCAAATTTATTGAAGAGACCTTCACGTCTATAAACTGAGTGAGACTTCACCAACGGCAGTGAGCCAGGGGGAGTCAACGGGAGTGACCCAAGGGAAGCAGTGAGCTTTCCCTAAACCTTTTGTAAAGGCAGTGAGCCTGGGACAGAGTGTCTGTACCCGAACGTTTGTATCCGCAGCTAGTGAAGCATAGTGGATTTAGGTACGACCGACAACCTGTCGGCGTATGCTCCTTGGACGTAGCCCTTAGTGGTGAACCAAGTAAAAATGACTGTGTCTTCTCTGTGCATGTGAATGTTTTCATTTTGATCGTAATCATCATACAGGTTCAACAAGTTCCTACCAACGTGGGAACAAGATCCAACAAATTAAAAGAAAAAGTGGTCACCCTGATTCACCCCTCCCCTCTCAGGGTGTCCCGGGGTCCTTCAAGTGGTATCAGAGGGAGGTTGCTGGTGTTGAATCTGACCTTCTTCATCATGGAAAACGCCTTCAATGTCAGGGGAGTCCCTCACTTCGATGGAAGCAATTTCCAGATCTGGAAGAACAGAATGAGAGCTCATCTAAGATCTCTTGGAATGGAAGTTCTTTTTTCTACTGTGCAAGGAATACATGTCACTGATCCAACAGGTCTGGCTATGACTGAAACAGACAGGAAACTTCTTGATGCAGATGCTAAAGCACAGAATGCTCTCACTGCTGCCCTTTCTGATCAGATTTACCTGAAGGTGATGAATTGCACCTCAGCAAAATCTATGTGGGATAAACTTGAGAATATTTATGAAGGTGATAGCAAAGTGAAGGAGGCAAAACTACAAGTGCTACACAATCGGTTTGATGATCTGAAGATGCATCCAGACGAGAATGCAGACTCCTTCTTCAATCGAATTACTGAAGTGGTTGGAGCAATTCGGGGTCTAGGCGAAGAAATCAAAGACATTGATATTGTAAAGAAAATATTAAGAAGACTTCCACCTCTGTATAATGCGAAGGTGTCAGCTCTTGAGGAAAGAGATCTTTCCAAACTTTCTCTAGATGACTTACTGAGCAGTTTGGTAGCATATGAAATGAGAGTCAAGCCAGAAGATGCTACGACTCGGGTGAGCAAGGAAATGGCATTCAAGGCCATGGATAAATTGAAAATCTCAAAGGATAGTAGCGGTGATGATGACGAAGAGAAAGAAATTCTTTCTCTCATTGCAAAGAAGTTCCAGAAGGGGAAAGGGAAATTCAAAGGGAAGTTACCTCTCGCATGCTTCCGTTGTGGAAAAGTTGGGCATATTGCCTCTCAGTGCTTGAAGAATATCAATGATGATGACAGTGAAGATGAAAACTTCAAAAAGCCTCAAAGAAGGTTCTTCAAAAAGGGAGACTTCAAATCTGGTAAGAAAATGCAAAGGAAGAGTTTTGTCTGTGAAGAGGAAGAAGATGACAATGAATTCTGTGATGAAGAAGAACCAGAATTCAAAACTGGGAACCATGCTTCTATGATGGCCACTGTTGAAAAGTCAGAAGATACTGATGGTGAAAAACAACTGAGAACTTGTGTAGATCCTGAGGTGCAACTTAAGGATGCAGTTAGTAATCTTAAGATTAAATGTAAGAGCTGCAATAAGTGGAAATCAATTGTAGAAGAATCAACTGAATATGTTGATCAACTTGAAGCTGAAATTGAACGACTGGAAGAATTTGTGAAGGTACAGTCTAAAATAATTGAAAGCAATGATGATGCAGTTGATCTGAAGCTGAGAATTGAAGAGCAAGCAAAGTTCATCAATGACCTCACATCCAGACTGGATGAAAAATCCAAGACTGTTGAGGGTCTTGAGGAGGAAGTAGTTACTCTGAGGAGTAAAATGGAGACAGAATTAGTTCCAAAAGAATCGAGGAAGAAAATACAGTTCGGAAGATTCTCAGATGCAGAATTACTTGCAAGAGCCAAGTGTGGTTCAGATGGGGTTGGAAAAGTCTTGAGTGATCAAAGACCTGCTTGCATGGGAAAGAGTGGAATTGGCTGTGAGGCTGAGTCATCAACTGCTGGAAGTGAAAAGATCCAAAAGAAAGATAAGATGAAAGTTGAACATGTTGAAATGTTACCTAGAGTGCTGAAAAAGGAACCCTCAATCCAAACTAAAAGGAGACCTGAAAATTATCCTCAAACTTTCAAAAATGGCAGACAGTCTTACTATTCTCCCAAGGAAGAAGCTATAAGGAAAAATTCAAGTGAGAAGAAATTTCTTCTCATGAAGTGTCAGTTCTGTGGCTATCTGGGCCATACCATGTCCTATTGTGAAGAGGCAAGAAGCTATCTGAATGGAGAAGATATAGATGCTCAACAAAGGAGAACAATTTCATATCCTAATTCTTATAGAAGAAATAATTTCTATGGATATTGTTTTCATTGTTCTAACTTTGGTCATAAGGCCATTAATTGCAGGCAGAGAAGGGACATTGACACCTCATACAGAAGTTCCAGACATGTCAAGTCTCGTCAGCAAGACGATGTTTCTCTTTCAAACAGGTTCTCACCTCTTAAAGAAGACTTTGACTATGAAGAACCTGAGTTTGCGGAAGAGATAGTTGAAAGGCCATCAGTTCTATATACTCAATCTAACGTCTCATGGAAGGAAAGGAGGAAGATTGAGAAATCAAACCTTGCAGAGGTAGCTCTCAAAGCTACAAAGAACAACAGTACCTGGATTCTAGATAGCGGTTGCTCATCTCATATGACAGGTAATGCCGGTCTACTTACAAATATCATAAAGAATGTTGATGGTACAGTAAGATTTGGTAATGATGGGGCTCTGAAAATCAAAGGGAGTGGAAGTACCAAATTAGCTAATGGAGAACTAAAGAAGACTGAAGTCCTTTACGTAGATGGCCTACGTCATAATCTCCTCAGCGTGAGTCAACTCTGTGACTCAGGACTTGTTGTTACTTTTAATCAGAAAGGCTGCACTATCAAGGGAAAAACTGGAAATTCTCTCATGAAGGGATGCAGAACAGAAGGAAACTTGTATCAGGTTGATAGTGAAGAGAATGTATGTTACATTACTGTTGAAGAAGAAAACAATCTGTGGCATCGGAGATTGGGACACATCAATCAACAAGACATGGAGAAAATATCAAAATTGAGAATTGTCATGGACATTCCCAACCTGAAGCGTGAGCGTGAAAAATCCTGTGATGCTTGTATTCGTGGGAAGCTGGTCTGCAGTTCATATCGGCCAAAGAAGAAAAAGGCATCTCACCTTCTTGATCTGATTCATACAGATGTTTGTGGTCCAATAAATGTTGCCGGGACTCATGGAGAAAGGTACTTTGTCCTTTTCATAGATGATTACAGTCGAATGGCATGTGTGATGGTCATTCATCGGAAACGACAGGTCCTTGACTGCATGAAAACATATCGGCGAATCGCCGAGAATGATACTGGACGAACAATCAAAGTGTTGCGATCTGACAATGGAGGAGAATACACGTCCATTGAATTTGAAAATTATCTGGAGAAGCATGGGATACAACATGAGGTAGCTGCTGTGAGAACTCCACAACAAAATGGAGTTGTGGAACGAAGGAATCGACAGGTGAACAACATGGCACGAACTATGCTGATTGAGAGTCGTATTCCACGACATTACTGGAAAGAGGCTGTTCAAGCTGCAGTGTACATTCAGAATCGAACAGGACTTTATATGGGTGAGACTAAGACACCATATGAATTGTGGCATGGACGGAAGCCATCTCTAAAATACTTTCGTGTCTTTGGAAGTAAGTGCTTCATCAGGAACAAAGAAGGAAATCAGGGGAAATATGGTGACAACGCAGATGAAGGAATCTTCCTCGGTTACTCAATGAACAGCAAAGCCTACAAATGTTTCAACAATCGTTTGGGAAGGATTGTGGAAAGCAATGATGTTAAGATAATTGAAGAGAAAACCACAAATGCCTCGCGCACGTCATATGCTGATGTGATAGAAAGTCATGAAGAATGTGAACATGAAGAACCTACAAATGCAGAAATAGAGGAAGCTGTTCAAAACACTCATCAATCACATGATGATGTTGACTCAGAAGAAGAATCTGAAGAAGAAACTATGGCTGAAGAGAATACTACTGAACCTCGCAGGAGAAATCGAAGAGCTGAGATTGATCCATCCAACATAATTGGGGATAAGAGTGCACCCACTCAAACCAGAAGGATGAGGAATACCACACAATCTGCATTTCTATCAGTTGTAGAGCCATCCTCATTCGAAGAAGCTGCAAAAGATGAATCTTGGGTGAAAGCCATGAATGATGAATTAGATCAGATTGATAAGAATCAGACATGGGATCTTGTCCAGAGACCCGAAGGTCACAATGTGATTGGTACCAAATGGATCTTCAAAAATAAGTTTGATGAGCATGGAAGTGTCATCAGAAACAAGGCACGACTGGTATGTAAAGGATACTCTCAGATTGAAGGCATTGATGTTGAAGAAACCTTTGCTCCAGTGGCTAGACTGGAGTCAATCAGGCTATTTCTTGCCATGGCACTCCAAAGAGGATATAAAGTATATCAAATGGATGTCAAGACAGCATTCTTAAATGGTGTACTCGAAGAAGAAGTCTACATTGAACAACCAGTGGGTTTTCTTCTTGGTGCTGATGAATCAAAGGTCTGCAAGCTAAAGAAAGCACTTTATGGATTAAAACAGGCACCAAGGGCATGGTATTCTAGACTAGATTCGTATCTCAAAAAGCTGGAATTCAAAAGAGGAGGAGTTGATCACAATCTCTATGTGAAGAATTCTCCAAAAGATCAGTTCATGGTTCTTGTTTACGTCGATGACATTATATTTGGTGGCAGCAAACAGAAATCAGTGGATGAATTTGCCAATCATATGAAATCAGAATTTGAAATGTCAATGATTGGGGAGCTCACATATTTCTTGGGACTGCAAGTGACTCAGAGGAAAGACTACACTTTTATCTCTCAGGAAAAGTATGCAAGAGAGCTGCTGAAGAAGTTTAGCATGCAAGACTCCAAACCAATGTCAACTCCAATTGCAGTTGGAACCAAACTTGGGAAGCATGAGGATGGAAAATCTGTAGATCCCACCCTGTACAGGAGAATTATTGGGAGTCTATTGTACCTGACAGCGACACGGCCAGATATTGTCTTTGCCACATGTCTTTCTGCCCGCTTTCAGAGTAATCCAAAAGAGGAACACATGACAGCAGTGAAAAGAATCATGAGGTATATTCAAGGTACTTACAAGTATGGATTATACTTTGCTGTAGGAAGGGATAGTGAATTATCCGCATTTTCTGATGCTGACTGGGCTGGCGATGTTGTGGACAGAAAGTCCACCAGTGGTGGAGCATTCTTTATCGGAAATAATTGTGTTGGCTGGTTGAGCAAGAAACAAGAAAGTACTTCTCTTAGTACTGCGGAAGCTGAGTATATATCTGCCACAAAGTCATGCACTCAACTGCTATGGATGAAGCAACAATTAACAGATATTGGTGATGAGGTAAAGCAGCCAATGGTGATCTACTGTGATAACAAAAGCGCAATTGATCTTACGAAGAATCCGGTTCAGCATTCTCGTACAAAACATATTGAAATACGGTATCATTTTATCAAAGAAAAGGTTGAACAAGGCGTGATTAAAATGGATCATGTTGGAACTAATGAGCAAGTGGCTGATATCCTAACCAAGCCATTGTCCGCGGCTGTGTTCGAGACGCATCGGTTGAACCTCGGTGTTCGACCACCTCCTACTGCATAAGGAGGCTCCGGAAGTCCCCTCTCCCCGTGTGTTTTGACTGTTTTTATCTGTTTATGGCTGTGATGCAGGTTTATGGGGGAGATACTATCCAGGGGGAGTATGGCTTGAGCTGAACGTTGAACAAACTTTTCGGTCTTTGGTTTTATTGTCAATGGGGGAGACAGGAATAAATTCAAGGCAAGAGAATTCAAGGCGAGAAATTCACGGCAAGAGAATTCAAGGCAAGAAATTCAAGGCAAGAAATTCACGGCAAGAAATTCACGGCAAGAAATTCATCTGTGATGGAAGTGTAAGATTGTGATGAGCAGTTTAATAAGGATAACATCGGGCGTCATGGAGAATTTCAAAACACTAAGACCCAATTCAAGCTTCCTCTCTTGTTTTCTACACCGAGCATTGCTCACGTAGACTTAGAGTGTTGGCTGAGTTGATTCTTGCGTTTTGGATTTGCTCATGGTTGGAGATCTATTGAATTTATTCTGATTGCCAACAAACCCAAAGGGGGAGATTGTTGGAACCAGGTTTTTCAAAGCATGATTTGGTGTATGGTTTGTGTTTGTTGTCAATCCTCAGTGGAAGTTCCGAATGTGTTCCAGCAAAGTGATCATACAGTTCAAGCAGACAACAGTTTTGAAGGTGGTGCTGTTTCCCAGTGTTTGCCAAATTTTTGGGCCTCAAAATCGGAAAATGAAGACATGGATTGTCTGCAAAAGGAGCTTCGCAGAAAACGGAAGTGGTGCGCGAAATATAAGAGGCTTGCGCGAAAAACTTAAGTTAGGCGCGGAAAACAGCGGGATGCGCGAAATAGTTTTTTCGCGCAAACAGTGTTTCGAATTCAGAGAGGCGAAAAATGGCAAAGGCATGGGCTGCGCGGAAAATCAGGGATGTGCGCGAAATACTTAAGTTGGGCGTGAAAAACAGCGGGATGCGCGAAATAGTTTTTCGCGCAAATGCTGTTTCAGAATCAGTTTGGGGAAAGATGGCAAAGGCATGGGCTGCGCGGAAAATAAGGGTTGTGCGCGAAATACATAAGCTGGGGGAAAGATTACGCGCCAGATGAGAGATTTTCCGCGCCGAAGGGGATTTTGCGTGCAGTGGTCTCAGTCGCCTATAAATATGAGGTGACCCCCTTCATTCGGGTGGTTGGAAGACTTAGAGAAGATCCGAGGTCTGATGCGCGAAAAAGGATCGCGTAAAGGAGCTTGCGCGAAATATTTGGAGTTGCGCGAAAAACGGGATTTTTGCGCGAAATATTTTCCCGCGCCAAAAGAAAATGTTGCGCGCAATAGGATGATTTTGCGCGCAAATGGTTGATGTTTCGCATATTTCTCAGTAAGGTTTGTCTGCACGTTTTGGTTATCCAGTTCAGTGGTTCTGCGCGTTCTAGTGCATCTCTTCCGGACTTCGATGCAAGCAGAGTCTCGTGCTGAGCAGAGGCAAAGACTTCAATGCAAATTTATTGAAGAGACCTTCACGTCTATAAACTGAGTGAGACTTCACCAACGGCAGTGAGCCAGGGGGAGTCAACGGGAGTGACCCAAGGGAAGCAGTGAGCTTTCCCTAAACCTTTTGTAAAGGCAGTGAGCCTGGGACAGAGTGTCTGTACCCGAACGTTTGTATCCGCAGCTAGTGAAGCATAGTGGATTTAGGTACGACCGACAACCTGTCGGCGTATGCTCCTTGGACGTAGCCCTTAGTGGTGAACCAAGTAAAAATGACTGTGTCTTCTCTGTGCATGTGAATGTTTTCATTTTGATCGTAATCATCATACAGGTTCAACAAGTTCCTACCAACGTGGGAACAAGATCCAACAAATTAAAAGAAAAAGTGGTCACCCTGATTCACCCCTCCCCTCTCAGGGTGTCCCGGGGTCCTTCAAAAACATACCTTCCCAAAAACCGAGATCTTACAACCTCCCCACCTTATAACGGCTCATCCTTGAGCCAAGCTTTCAGGCCTCATTGGTCCAACAAAAAGAAGAGTTTGGGCCACAGAGCCCACATATCCGATTCTCGCTTTCAGGTTTCTTCCTGAACTTTCCCATGATTCCAAAGTATTCACCCTAATGGCACAACCTTGCCTAGAATTTCCTTTTCACTACGATCCACCACATGAACCAGATGCTCCTCAAAGGACGCAGAAACCTCAAGCTCCACATCCTCAACATCAACAACATGAGATGGGTCAGGGTGATACCGTCGAAGTTGTGACACATGAACCACATCAAGAATCCCACCACACTACTATGGAAGATCCAATCAGTAAGCCACTGGTCTGATCCTCTCCACCATCTCAAAAGGTCCCACATACCTGGGTTCCAACTTACCCAACTTCTGAATCCGTCGGTGACCCATCCTTGGAAACACCTGAAGGAACACTTTATCACCCACTCCAAACTCAAGAGGTCTATGCCCTTGATCTTCATACGACTTCTGCCTACTCTAAGCTGTAGCCATTTTCTTCCTGATCAACTGAACTCTATCTGAAGACTCTTGCACGAGACTTGGCCCCAACCACTCGGATTCACCGGCCTCTCACGAACACAACAGAGATCGACACAGTCTCCCATAGAGTTCCACAAACTGTGCCATATGAATTGTAGCCTGAAAACTGTTTTTGTAGGCAAACTCAACCCATGATAGGTGCCTCTCCCAAGAACCACTAATGTCTATGACACAAGCTACAAACATTTCTTCTAGCACTTGGATCATACGTTCCGACTACCCATCCGTCTGCAGGTGGAAATCCATACTCAAAAACACCTGCGTACCAAGCACCTTCTGCAACCCATGCCAGAAACGTGATGTGAAGTGCGGATTAGTGGTCTGAAACTATGGTACGTGGTACCCCATGTAACCATACTATTTCCTGAACGTACAACTCACCTAACTGGTCGACTGTATAGTTCTCTTGAATCAGTAAGAAATGAGCCACTTTCATTAACCGATCCATGATCACCCAGATTAAATTGTTCTTCCATGTTGTCCTCGGAAGACCCACGACAAAATCCAATGTCACAACATCCCACTTCCTTTCCAGAATGGGCAACGGATGCTACAAACCACCTAGGTGTTGATGCTCGGCCTTCAACTACTGATAGGTAAACACTAGGCCACAAAGCCCACAACATCCTTCTTCATTCCATGCCACCAAAACTGCCTTCGGAGATCACGATACATATTGGTCAAACCAGGATGCACTACCCACTTAGATGCATGGAACTCACACATCAAGTCTTCTCGCATACTCCTTGGCACAACCACACGATCACGAACACGAACAACACCTTCCGCATTGACGACCCAACCAGAAGTTTTCTCCCCACCTTTAAGCTTTTCCTTCATGTCCAAACACTCAGGATCACCAAGATGAATTTCCTTAACTCGACTAAAAAGCATCAACTCAATCATTAAGGAAGAAAGAGTGACCTGGCCATTCACCTTCTGCACCTCGAGGTACATCTCTGCAAACAAGGCCATCACCTTCCACTCGGTGCTGGATTCCTGAACCGCATGATTCAGAACCTTCCTGCTCAGAGCAACAGAAACACTATTTCCCTTTTCCGGCATGTTAACCAACTCAATGTCGAAATACTGGAGATATTCAACCCATCTTCGCAGCTGAAGATTCAGATCCCTCTATGAGAAGATGTAATTCAAACTCTTATGGTCAGTAAATATGGTAAACCATTCCCCCAACAGATAGTGCCTACAACACTTCAAGGCCTACACTACTGCACCCAGTTCAAGATCATGAGTGGGATAGTTCTGAAAATGGGGTCTCAGATGCCTTGACCCATAAGCCACAACCCTCTCATCTTGTATCAACACAGCCCCAAGTCCGATTCCGGACACATCACAAAACACAATGTACATCTTACCCGGCTCAAGTAAGATCATGATAGGTGTGGTCATCAACCGCCTCTTCAACTATTGAAAGGGACTATCACAAGACTGAGTCCACTCGAACCTAATTCCCATCTTGGTCAAGACCGAGAGTGGTGCTTCCAAGCGAGAGAAATCCTGAATGAACCTTCGGTAATACACGACCAAACCCAAAATACTCAGAACATCAGAAACATTCATGGGCTCCTCCCATGATACAACTGCCTGCACCTTCGCTGGATCCACTGACACACCTGCCTCTGAGATTATGTGACCTCGAAAATGAACCTCACCTATCCAAAATTGAAACTTTGATAGCTTGGCATATAGCCGGTGCTCTCTTAGCGTACCCAAGACGAGGTCAACATGTTGGGCATGATCATCATGAGTTTTTGAGCACACTAATATGTCATAAAAAACAACCACAAAATGATCTAGACAGGGATGAAAGATCTGGTTCATCAAATCCATAAACACCGCCGGTGCATTGGATAAGCTGAAAAGCATTACCACAAACTCAAACAACCCGTATAGTCTCCAGAAAGTTGTTTGTGGCACGTCAGAAGACCTCACCCTCAACTGGTGATAACCCAACCTCATATCAATCTTAGAAAACACCGATGCACCCCTCAGCTGATCAAACTGATCATCAATTATAGGAAGAGGGTACCGATTTTTCACCGTCATCTGGTTCAACTTTCGATAGTCAACACATAGCCTCAAGACCCATCGGCCTTCTTTGCAAAAATAAATGGATATCCCCAAAGAGACGTACTCGTATGGATAAACCCCTTACGCTCCAAATACTCAAGTTGAACCATTAGTTCCAGGTGTTATTCTAGTGCCATTCGGTATGGCGGAATAGAAACTGGCTCTGATCCTGGCAGCAACTCGATCATGACCTCAACATCCCTCTCGGGTGGTAACCCCGAGAAATCCTCTGGAAACACGTCCTAAAACCGATCCACCAAATGAGGAAAAACAATATGTTCCCCTCTTTGATCATCACCAAGCATGATACAGGGCACTTGTGCCGTGAGTTAACTCATCCATTGACCAAATGTTCCTGCATGACCTACTCGAACATTCTACTCGCCACGGTCGACATAAGTGTCACCCTCAAGTGACCTGAATGATACCCTGAGACTATAACAGTCTATGTGTGCTCGATACAACACCAACCAATCCATTCCCAAGATTAGGTCAAAACCTGACACCTCGATAATGAACAAGTCCCAGAGAAAATGATGCCCACCAACTTCCAAGGCACATCCCTTGCACTGCTTGATATCCTCAACCTACACCCCCAACAGAATGTCAATTGACATAGATCCACACACCCTCTCAACCAGTAAACCCGAAACCACCACAAGTTGAGTAGATATAAAGGATTATGTGGCACCTGTGTCAAACAATGCACTGGAAAAAGTAGAAGCTACAAGGATCGTACCTCGAATAGTCGATGGTCCCGCCTCTCCGTCACCAAGCTCAAACTGAACTGCCAGAAGATGACTTGCCCCTCTACCATGGGATCCAGCCTGAACACCCTGTGCTGCACCACCCTGATGGCATGAGCGATCTTGCCCTGGTGTTCCACGTCCACCGCCCCTTCCTGTACGGCCCGTGGAGCTCCAGTTGTCTGCCTGGTATGGGGCAGCCGATCCCCTCCCTACATCTGGGACCTATCTTCCACCATCATGCTCACCTGTTTGCCGAGGATTCCTGCAGAACCTCTGGACATGCACCATCCTGCCACACGAACGACACTCAACTGGAGTTCTAGGACACTGACCACGCATATGCCCCGTCCTACCACACTGATATCATAACACTTAATCCCCACTCTGAGAGGCAGACCCTCTCTTCCAGTCGCTTTTCACACTTCTTCCATGATGTGCATCCTCGTGGCGTCGCTTCCGACCCTCGGTAGCTGCACTACTCTACTACCCCATTGGAACTACAATACCACTAACTGAAGCTGCATTCAGGTTTCCTTTTGAGATCAATTCCTGATCTACTACCTCTGTGAACCACTTCAAGTGAAAGATGTTTACTTGAGACCAGATCTCGTGTCTCATCCCATCCTAGAAACTCCTTGCTACTACTTCCTCATCCCCTGCTAACACTGGGACAAAGCGTCACATATCAGTGAAGTGACTAGCATAGTCCATTACTGATAACGATTCTTGAGTTTGGCTCATAAAGTCTACTGCGCGTTCCTGACTCAAAGTCTCTGGGTAGAAATGCTCCAGACACTTTTCCTGAAAGGCTTTCCATGACATTCCCTCAGCCTGCTCGACTTGGGACAGAATTTCCAACCAATGCCTAGCTTGGCCCTGTAACATATTAGAGGCCAGCTTTACTCGCTTCTCAACAGGGATCTCCAGATGGTCCAATATCGTCTGGGCAGACTCTAACTAGATCTCAGCTGCCTCTAGCCCACCCTCTCCGGTGAATGTCGTAGTGTGCTGCAGCTGGAACTCCCTGGTCAGCTCAAACATACTCAGTGCAACCCGCCCTGGGTCCCGATCCATAATCTGCATTGGGAAATCCATGTTCTCCTGGAACTGGTCTTCTCTACCTCTGTGGGTCGCCACATTCTCTTAACCCTCTGTTGGAGGATTTTTCTCAGCAACATCCTCTCATTTCCCAACTGGTACCCGATGTCATGGTGGAATTTCACTACAATACCAAGCACTATATTTATCACAAATAATGTAAAACCTTCACGAATCCGTCACAAGCTCTTCACTAGCCATAACAACCCATTTTAATCTACTAACTCAACAACTTTTTCCAAACTTTTATTTCAAACCCTTATATTTCATTAACATCATTTACCCATCTATTTCATTTCATTCTTCTCATTATTTCTTGGTTTCATGAAATGAAAGATGCATCCTACTTTCCCGCCTCACACACCCACCCTGTGCATGTTCTTAAAAAAATTCATGCCACCTAGGTACCTAGGTTCCTACAATGATGCATGAATGAAATTCCTTGTGCTGTTAAGACCACAAGCCAAATATCATAATATAGTCACATCAACCCACATGTGCATCACCCAATGGTGACATATCATCAACTGTAACAACACATAACCAAGAAAAACAATTCCCACCCAGGGTGACTTGGGTTTCCCACGTACCTGGGTTCACTACTCCCAAGCACGGGATCATTACCAAGGCCCGACACACCTTAAC
Organism: Viscum album; assembly: GCA_963277665.1. Taxonomy (NCBI): domain Eukaryota; kingdom Viridiplantae; phylum Streptophyta; class Magnoliopsida; order Santalales; family Viscaceae; genus Viscum; species Viscum album. Next base: position 1,701,173,904 of record OY728121.1, on the reverse strand, counting down.
CCTTGGCTACAAATCCCAAATAACAAGACCTCAGAGAAGGAGAAGAAAGACCTCCTCTGATACCACTTTGTAACGTCCCCGACCCGAAATCCACTATAATGGTGCTTCTATCTGGGTGGTTATATAACCTTAAGCACGACTCCCCATATGCCAAAGGCTGCCGACTAGCAGTGGGGGTCTATTTTGTCAAATGGGGAGACTATGCCCCCTATTTATCAGAGTAAGCCACAACAAAATAACCAAATAGCGGAAAAAATAACCAACCAACACGGAACATGTATAATGAACATTTACAACAATAAATATGATATGTCATACTACAAGTGAAAATGTTAACAAAATACCAAAATAAAGACAACAGCCAAAATCCCCAAGATGGTCCCGACTCCTAGTCCGGATCCTCCACCCAGTGCTACCCATGTCCACTCAGCAATCTAGAAAGGTCCCTTGCCCTTGTCCTGACCTGCAAACATGAAGTCTTCTTGGGTACCCAACGGCGGCCTGAGCAGGATGTGAGTACAACTCAGTAGGCCACCACCAACGGTGTCTACAAAATATCTAGTGTAAACAATATGAACCTGCAAAAGGAAAATGAATGATAAATTCCACGTAATTATTTAAGGTTCCATTAACTTGTTCAAAACCAAGCCATTACCACATTCATTACCATTCATTTCACACCAATAAAAATCACTTACCATTTCATCACATTTCCTTGGGTTAATCACATTCATCAAGTTACATGGGTCTAAGGCCAACAATCACATGCAAGAGGGTAAACACATCATTATCGTATCTCACTAGAACTGACCTGTCATAGAAACCATATCCTCACGTAGAACCTCAGTCTGTTTGGTTGAAACTGTTAGGAGAATAGACCCTCAATCCCCATTCCTAACCCATGCATTTAGGGTGAAGATTAGATCCTCAGTCTTCACTCGACCCGTGGGTGTAGATCCTCATGTCATACCCCACTCTACGAAGCCATGTTCACACGCTTATATATAAGAAACCATCAACCATCCAAACCATTTCCCTACGGAAAACACTGTTCACAATACCCCACATAGGGATTCCACATCATGCCTTCACCCATTAACACATTACCATTTCACATCATTTTACCATTCACCCAATTCCCATGTGTTATGGCTATCTCACTATGAATTCCATCCTAGACCCATAATCTATCCCATTATGGTATTTAATCAATTTACACATTAGTAATTTAACTCGTTCATCATTCTATGAATCTACCATTCAAGCCAACATACTTATCAAGGGCTCTATAATTCACTACATCGATTCGCTTGTTTATTGTCAATCTCTAAACCCGGGAAAAGCCGGCACATCCCATGGATGGCCCTAAATGAGTTCAAGTCCATCCCAACACATCCCACAGGGATCGTGAGGGTTCCCATTATGCCATTTTAACCACCATTATTACCAATCATGCCATGGTTATTAAAACATAACCAAGGGAAAACAAGAACACAAGTAAACATGCACATAAACCCTAAATAACCGTGGGATATAACTTATAGACCACCTACCTTGAATCTGCATTTGAACGCACCCTCAATCGAGTCCCTAGACCTTAATTCGTCGAACCCATCGAGCATCAACCTAGAACTCCCCCAAAATATAGGGTTTTAGTATTTCGGAACATGAGAGGGAAAATATACAAACCCTAAACCAAGAAAAGAACCAAGGTGGAGATCAGGCTTACCCGGAGCATCAATCTGAAATCAATTGCTCCAAAAATGCCTAAGAAATTAGGGAGATTGATCTCTTGGAGTCCTTGGGATCTTTGGATCATTCCAAATGAGAAGGAGGAGGAAATGGAGGAAAATCCTATGTTGGGGTTATAATGCTCGGAGTGGCAATTTTGTAAATTTTCCAACATTAAGTGGCTGCACATTTTAGACACATGGTTTGACAATCCATGCGCACGACACTCCCCAGAAGAGGGGGAGTCACACGATTTATCCGCACGGTTTAGTCAGACGGTTTGGCAAACCGTGCGCATTCCACTACCCAGAAGAGGGGGAGTCACATGATTTAGCCACCTGGTTTGGAAAATTGTGTGCAAACTATGCACTCTCTTCTATCCAGAGGAGGGATATTCGCATGCCTTAGTCTTGGCAGGCCGCATGGTTTGGCTGACCATGCGCAAGCCATGAACCTTGGTCTACTTTGCCCAGACATCCCCTCTTCCATGCCCCGAGCCCCCAGAACACCCCCAATGCCTTTCACGCTTCCAAAAAACCATTTAAATTCCCAAAAGAAAAGGGTTCAACCCAAAACAAAACAAAACACACCTTTCCAAAAACCGGGATCTTAAAGATTATCGATTAACATCCCCCCACACCGTACCCCTACTCCTCAAACTCTCTATGAGCATTATTGATTGTCTTATGCTATAAATCTTGTAAAAGGTAGAAATGATCAATAGTGCAACCAATTTCACTACCAAATAGATCTCATTCTCTATGAATGGAATTTTCCACACACCCTGATCCACACTATATCAATAAATAAGTTTTATGTAATAATAAAACTACATTTAGCACTCCCTTACACCATAGCCTAACACTACATTCCAAAACCTTTACCCTCACATGATCATCTACACTATATCTTGCACCCATAAAACATAGATGAACATCCTACTGCACAACACACCCATAAACACCATATAAATCTCTCTCATAATATATTTTATTACCAAATCACCTATTTTATCCTCCAAACACCCCTTTATATTCTCACGACACATCCACTACCAGAACTCAAGTAAATTAATTGGTATTTATGTCCTAGTTGTTATGTCGGATAGCTATCATACCATTACCACCCTCATGAATCATTACAAAACTTGGAATATATATGTAAAAATTTCAAAACAAAAATCCCTCAATATATCTATTGAAAATATTTTTATACTTTGAATAACTACTATACCAACATAACAACCATAAATAATTATCTACTAGAAATTTCAAACAATTACATAATTTTATTTACCATCATCAAGACACCAATTTTTTCACACAACCATCCACATAATAATAACATCCTCCATAATAATCAAGATAGAAAAATTCAATAAACACCTCAATAAATATTCACGAACACACAAATCTTGTAATTTAATACTTCGTATCAATTTATTGTGATCTTTGAATATTCTGACTCCCAATGTCATTTTTATTCATATCAACGCATAATGAATATCCATTAAGAATGAGGTGTTCCCTTGTCCTTATTTATATAGCATTAATCACAAATAAAATTTAGGAAAATAACATATCATAAAAGGTCGATATCCAAAAATTACATTATCAAAGAAAAATAAAATAGGTAGAAACAACCAATAGGATAAACGAAACTCATGGTACTAGGAACACAACTATGTATCTCTATCCCACGTACTATCCTATACAACATGAAGAATCTGTAACATAAGAAGCAAATTAATGGTCCATCTAGGAATCATCGTCTCCAAACTATCCTAAATATAGAAAGGACACTCCATGAATGTCCCCTCATATTTGATATACATATCTCCATAATCAAGCAAATGGAAGTCATTTTGAAAACACTGAAGTTGCTGGGAGACGAGGATGATGCATTGAATCATGTCTATCCATTGAGAAAGTTTCAATATATAAGGCACCTCAACAACACATTAGAATACCTAAAAATGTAGAAATAATTGAGGTGAATGCTTACAAACCCTTCTAATCCTCTACTTTCATTGTCAATGGGAGAATATTAAGAACACTTGGTCTCTAACCTCTATCTCCAAGGATCTCCCCCAATGATCAGGGTTAACACATTTCCATTAATTAACTAAAATTATCCACAAATTATTAACATGAAACTTCTATATCATTCACTAAAATACATTAGGACTGAGAAATGAAAAACCGACATATTCCTGGAATAATAAATAAGGACATAAACTCTCATAAAAATATTCAAAAGGGGTCTTGATATGGGATGAGTGATAATTATTATTATAAAAAACCCCAACTGAAGGAATTTTTTCCCATTATCTGCTAAAATATAAGATGGGCACCAATAACATATCCTCTAACATCTTTGTAAAGCACCACATATTACGATCCTTCTATGGGAGGAAAACATTGATGATTCATAACTAAGTTTCAAATGTAAGATGAAATACTATCAAAAAAATGAGGTAAAACATTCATCTTGGCCTATGACAATATAAATTGTAACTCCATGTGCCCACACAACCTCATGCACATACATTTTCAGCAAAATAACCGACAATTCTCTTTTACTTTATTTCTTAGAAGTTAGCTGATTTCATCATGCAGGACATTATTTCATAGATATAATAAATATAACCCTATGATTGTGGTAACCCAATTAATAAATACATAATTATTTCATCCCATATCCAATAATTAATAGGAATGGAAAATAATAAAACACCCAAAACATAATTCTTATACTTTATTTCTTATTAATCCAGACATTGAGCCACATACACTTCCACCATAAATTTCATCTCGATCCACAAAAATGGAATCCTATATTCAAGGTACATCATTGAATCTCTTTGGTGTACTTCAAGTGGAGAGATATTATAATCACAAAATAATCAAGAAGGCATCAAAAATCCAACCAAAAACTTAAACTACAATAATTTATGGTTCTAACCATCCTCCATCCATGCATATAGATATTCATTTGGGACAACATGATAATTTTTCACATCTTCCTCTGAGTGCCAACAATAATTTTCATCAACATTCAATATTGGAGAATAAATAACCAATATTTGATTTAGAAAACCTCAAATATCGATACCTCTTACATCATGCTGTCTAAAAACCAATACCTCTATCAAAATACTTTTATCAATGTACTCATGAACAACATCCCTGTATGAATTCCAACTCAAATAATCATCCATCAAATTCCAATTTCTTAGGTATATGATATCTCAATGTCAATGTCCTGATGAAAATATTTCAAATTCAATTAATGAAAATTTAGATTACATTGAAGAAATATATACCTCAGGTTATTATTCCTTTTTAAGACCACAAATTCCCCCTTACGCCAACATGAAATTATTAAAAACACAAACTATAATAGCTATAGATCATGGAATTAATAGTTATGCTCATGGGGGAATATCTAATGAGACACGCAATAGATCAATGATAAATAATTTATTAAGATAAATTCCAATAATGTATGTGAATAATAATAAAATATGTAGAACATCATGCCTTCCTCTATAAATTAGGGAACTGGAAAACTGATCAATTTCCCCTTCACCTAGTTGAATGTTTCATGACATGCATCACATAATGTCCAATAATATTATCAATGGAATATCCATTATTATAATTATTTCCTATTTGTATGAACAAAGCATAAAAAATCCCATAAAACATTATTCGATAGATTTATAAATGATACATTATTCAGTAAAAAACTATAATAATTACAAATACAACAACAGGAAAAAATATGAAATAAGGGAATATAAATAGGATACACTGTATATTCTAAATTATGTAGAATCATCGCACTCATTAACCAATCTATTGATGTAAAACATCATTTTCGAAATAAAAAATTTTTTTTTTAAAAAATTGTAAATGAACATAATAGAAAATACAAGTGAATGAATAATTAAATAAATAAGAGGTATTTTGAGAATATAAGGAAGCCATATAGACATTATAAATATAACCAATGGAATTTTAATCAAACCACTAGAAAATAAAACCCCTTTTGGAAATAAATAATAGTGTTTGGGTAACATATAGAATCAAAATATGATATATTTATTTCATTTTAAAAGTAAATATATTCTTTAAAATTTATAAATAAAAAATTGAATTATTATAAAACATAATAGTTTTGTGAAAAAATATTTACTGAATATAATAATTTATAAAAAAATATTTTATAAAAATGTATTCATGAATTAATAATATTTTTTAATATTATTATAATACAATTTTTTGTGTCAATGTGTAAATTATTAATGGGTTATAAAATTGATGAAAATATTAAAATTGGTATTATTAGAAAAAATTATGACCTTATTTAAACATTAAACTAATCATATTTATAAAATTGTTTCAATTAAAACATTTACAATTTTAAACTTAGATATTGAAAAAAATTCATTGTGATTTATTTTTATTTTTCAAAAATAGCGGAATTTTTTATGAGTATTGATATTCTATAATTTATGATATTTTACATTATATGAAAAATACATGAATTTTCGATTCAGGGTTGAGTTTTAAACCCATTAGTTCAAACTCACATATATCATTTTCTATATATAGTCAAAATAATCAATACTTTTTTTATTGTCTATCCAAAATAATAAACCAATGAATATAATATTGAAGAACACCCCATCCTCACCTTAGGAATATGAATAATCACCACCCAGGATATTCAAAAAATCTAAGCCTTAATGAATAAAAAATATCTTCCCATCCCTCACCTAACACTCTCCCAATATCTATGTTATTCTAGAAACACAAAAAAACTAATCCAATTTTTCACATGGGTTCCTTCAATGAGGCGATATTCAATAGGAAACATTCTCATATTACCTCATTTAATGTATTTTATTACTCTACAAAACCGAAAAATAAATAATATATAAAATATTAAGAATCCTAGTATCATTTATAGAAAAATAATTTTATATTTATAGTGGAATTCCTTATAACCACCCTTTTCCACATCTACTCTTTTTCAATGAAATTATACCACTATCTAAATAATAGAAGTTAACCATCTCCGTGGATAATGAGTATTTGTGTCCCAATATCACCTTCAAAAAAGGAGATAAAAATAATATTATCGAAAAATCAGAATATATTATAACTTATATCATGTTTTAAAGTAATTTATAGTCATAATATAAAAAAAACGAATCCATTTCATGATTATCACTAAACCCACATAAATGAACTAATCACATTATGATAACATTTTTATTCAAATTAAATTACCAATGTACACAAAATGATATATAGAGCCATATATATTTATTTATATGCATAAATTCCACTTTTATTCTATTCTAGAGTTGTATTCTTATTGTAAAATTACATCCCATATTATAGGCATGTGAACCAACTAGGTGTCCTTGAAATAAACCTCCAAGAATAATGAAATTGAAATCTATAACTAAAGGAAATGTCCATAAATATAATTAATAAAGCATTAATAAATTAAATATGTGTGTAAAAGGTTTATAATTAAGAATTTAATAATTTTAATTTTATTATCCAAGACATTATGTGAAGGGTTACAAAATATTCAGACATATACTAAGGGATCTCACTAATACTCTATATTTCTATTAGGTAACACTATACCTCTTTCTTACTAAATATATTTATTAATTATTCATATATATTTATCCCATGATATGAATAAATTTCATTAAAAATTATAACATGCTCAATTTATATTTTATTGTGGAATAAATTTATTTAGAAATGTTCCCTTCTCAAATCCTCTTAGCAAGGAATCTCGATTAATGGAAACATATCAGTTTCTTAGAAATTTTTTTGTACCATTCATAAAAAGTGTGATGTCACCAAATTTTTTCTAAATTCATAAATTTTATATTGAAAAGGAATTTTAGATCATTTTTTGTTTTTATGGAAATAATTATGGCTTTATCTACTTTAAAGAATCACTTTTCTTTTCTCTACAACTTTGTTTATGTGGACCTTTTCAAAAAAATTAATCCCTTTCTTTTTAATGTTTTTCACTTCTATTTGGTTTAATTATTCAAGAGAAGTTAATAAAAATCAATTATGAGTTTCCATGAATAAAATAATTCCATTCTTTTATATATACAATAATGATACACCCTTTTGTAACGCCTTATGACATGATTATGAAATCAATTTATTTCCCTAGGAATCCCTTTTGTTTTTCCTTTTTTTTTGATTATCTATGTGGGAAATATAATAAAGTACATGTTATGATGGATTATTTAAAATATTGTCCCAATTAATTGGGTAATATTTTTTCACATGATATGTTATTTATGGGATTAGAGAGTAAACAAAATCTATTATGGGACTCTTCCCCCATTAGATATCTCCATGGTAGTTTTCATTGACTAGTGTTTATTTGATGATATATATCACAATAACATTCTTATATTTCCATGATCTAATTATTCCATGTTATATATGTTATTCCCCTAAATTTTTATCCTTATCCATGCATTTTATGTATTCATGGTATGAATTCTACCATATTTGATAAGTCATATTCCATATGTATTACCTTATTGTGATTTTTATCTCATCCCTTTTGTCAATGTCTTATCTATAAAATCTAATATTGAGTTATGGGATAAAATCTATTTAATAAATCCTTATAGAAATTAGAAAAAATAATTTTTTATTCTTGTTTCATGTTTTTTAAATGTGTATCTATTCTTCCAAATAAACTAGGCCTTTCAAGACATTGTATTTATTTGATATATAATTATTCATAAAATCAGGTTATAATATTGGTAAAAGGATTGGTTGATTTTAGATCATTACATGTTAAAATGTGGCCATTATTTTTCAATTATTCTACTTGGGCAACATTTTGTGATAATTCTTATATTAACCTCCCTTAATAAACACCAGTCTATGGAAAGATTCCTTTTCATTATCTAAGTGTATCCATGATTTCATTAAATTTCAATAAATATAAATTATATATAAAAATTATAATCTAAATATTTGAAGGAAAAATTATTCAATTATCATCATTCTCAAAAAGAGACAATATTGACATCATAGTCCAGAATATAACATTTGAATATTATATCTTTTGGGTTATTAATATTTTATAAAATAAATATTTGTTTTTTCACTGGTTTATTGATTTGATTTTGGTGAATATTTATTTAGTTATATGAATATTAATATAAACATTTATTCATAATATAAATGATTAAAATATTTATTTATTAACTAAATAAATATCTTTTCGGTCAATAAATGTTTTATTAATCAAGTTTCAATAAATTTTTAGAATAATAATATGGATGAGTAATAGTGTGGAAAAGAATGTGATTGTTTAGTAAATAAAATGTGAATAAATATTAATTAATTTATATAATAAATGATATTTAAATATATTTATTTCATGAAATATTATTGTAAATAGAATAAAAATAATTAATGGCATTATATTAAATAAAATATTTTGAAAATAATTATTTTATAATTAAAAAATATTATCAGTAAGTGTATATTCAAATTTATATCATCTTATAGGATATGATGTCTGGTTAAAAAAATAGAAATCCAATCAGGAAACTATATCACGCCCTTTAGAGAATATTCCAATTCTCCCTCCTAAAGAAATAGATATAAAAATAGATTCCACTCACTTTGAGGAATAATGTGCACTGAGAATTACCATGTTCCTCCAAACTAGAACCAATATTACAATGACAATTTTTTAAAACATCATATGGCACACATGAAAACTAACAGAGGAATCCTCATTATGATTCCCCACATTAATGATGATGTATAAAGTGAGACAGATTAATTGATCAAGAAATATTATTCCATTTTTATGTATTCTTTTAACTATTATAAATGTATTATAAAGTAAAAATAAACTATATTTTGGGGGTTCCCTTATCATGTAAGATAGATATTATTTATTGAAACTGAAGAAAATTTATAAGTTTTCATTATCTCACCACTACAACTTTTCCATGGATCCTTCCATTGTAATTGTCGGTGGTCAATTTCCCTCGACGTGTAAACATAATTTTTCTAAAACATTATATAAGTATGTCTTTTTAATTTTCTATTAATAGTAATAATTTTTAGAATATATCATAGTAATTTTGTTTCTATTAGTTGAAAATAAAAATACTTTTTTCCATTTAATTTAATTATATTCATTAATATTTTAACATTGAAGAATAAAATACAATATATTATTTTGTTCATAAATTTATATTTAATCATGAATTATATTTCTGCGAACAAAAATGATTATTTATAATTATTAGATACATTATAATGTGATTAAGAGGATAATTGAAATAATGAACAAGGGATTTGATATTAATACCTAGGTCGTTGGGTTTCAAAATTTGGATTAATTCTGAAGAGATTTGATGAGGGAATTAAGTCAAAAAATGGAATTATAACCCTTATTAAGAGAGTGTAAAGTGTGATTTGGGATGCTATTTGGAAAATTAATGATTTTTTAAATATTGAAAATGGGTTTTAGATGGGGTTTATAGAGTCAATGGGGGGGGGGTATCATTGAATATACAATTGATAACCAAATTATTCTGGAACTTGATAAATATATAGATTTAATTATCTTATAAATGAAACATAAAACTAATTTTAACAGTGTAATATTTTATACAATTTAATGAATTAAATGTTGTTTTTATTCAAATAAATTACAAAATAGGTTATGAAATCCAATTTAAATGTTCTAAAAATAATATAATTAATTTTATCATTTAATAACTATATAAATAAATTTCAATTTAATTTTTTATATTTTTTACTCATATTTATACCATGATGTTGATATGAATCATATGTTATTTGTTAAGAAAATATTTTTTACCATTATCCAAACAATAAACAATTATATAAAATGTAAAAAAAATTAACCATATGAAAATTTAGATATGATGTTAAAAAATAAATATTAAAAATTTTAAAATTTTAAATACCAAATATGTTAAATTTTAAATTTTAGTAAAATAACACAATACATGGGGGAAATATTTTACCCAATACTAAAATATATATTTTTCTATGAGCCAGCCCATTTATATTTATTGTTATTTTATAATAATTTTAATGTTTTATAATATAATATTATTACCTTTTAAAACTGATCATTTAATAAAAACCATCTTCCAATTATATGTATTTTAATTGTAAATGAATATTTAAGAAAAATATTTTGGGGAAGTTATCATTATTCATAATATTGCATTATTAACCTAGTTAATTTTATAATGTTAATGTTATCCTTGTGTATTCACGTGATTGGGATAATAACAAAATATATAAATGAGAAGTTAATATATAAAATAAAAATAGTAAATACTTTCTCTTTTTTTCCAATAAATTATGTTATTTATGAATTTTAATGTATATTATTATATTAATAATAATTTATTTTATAATTTCATAATAATCACTCATGATTAAAATTCATATTATATTATAAATTAATAATAAAATATTTTCATAATTTAAAATACATTTCTAAATATATTTTGATATATTATGCGCATACAATTCCATCTGATACTGAAAATTTCTACATTCCCATTAATAGTTATGTATTATAATTAAGTGACTATTAAAACAAATACCTTATATTAATAAAATTCCAAAATAAATAAAAAATTACATATTTATAAGAAAATATGAAAATAATACTATCAATAATAATAATTTATTTTTTAAAAACTATAAGTTTAAAAATTATTATTAAATCATGAGAATTAATTTTATAGAACAAATTTGATAAATTATTATTATTCATTTAATTTAAGGTTGATAAATGAATTAAGAATACATGTTAATTATTAATTAAATGTATTATTAATCATAGAAAATAATTGATACATTATTATTGTTTTGACAGGATTATATAATAAAATGAAATGGTTATAAAATATTTTTGATGGATTTTATGATAATATTATTGATAAAAGAAGGTGTTCAAATGTTTTTTATACAATATAAACCAAGAAAAAACAAAAAACACCATCAGTAATAAATATTAGACTAAAATATTATATAATGATTAGATTATTAATGTATGATTCATATATTTTTTTATAGATAGAGTTATTATATGTATCAAAAAACAACAATAAATGTTTTATTATAAATATACGTAATGAAATAATATTCCAATTTTAATTTCATAGTATATAGTAAAACATTTATAATCGTTAAATACAAACTCATATAGTAGTACAAATGACATAAATGATAAATAATTTACTCTTTAGCCTTAGGAATTAAAGATTTCATAAATACTAACATAAGATATCTATAGTTTCAATAACATATTGAAGGTTTCTTATTTCTTAACATGAATCTCCATGATATGATGTTATATTTGGATATATATTTAAATATGATAAAATACCTCAATATGATAATTTTCAAAGTTTCTATCTACCTAGAAATGGAAGGCCTTGATCTGAGGGATCAAATTCACATATCTTACTATCTTCTGATGCCCTCTATCAATATCTCTATCAAACATAAATAATAATAAAAAAATTATTTATCAAATTTAAAATCCTAACATGGATTACATATAACTATTACTCTATTAAGGATTAAAAATATTATTATTGAGATGTTCAAATATAAAATTTTTCATATGGGTAAATGTTTCAAAATGTATAATCTCTCATCTCTTCAATTAATCTATAATTTTTAGGCAATACTCCAACAATTATATTTATTTGTTGGTTTTAATAACTTGAGAAATATTTAACGTTGAATGTTTATAATTATATGGATTTTGATCATGATATCTAATAATGAACAAAAATTTACTTTTCCAAAGTCGTTTTGTATAACCATTAGAATGATATTACGGATTTCATCAAATATATACAATTCTAATCACTCTGACTATAAAAATTTGATAGCCCAATGTAATTCACTTTTTTCAATCTAAGAAACCAAATTTTGGTTTGTCTGGTGTACCAGTACCAATGATAATATAGTGGTTATGAATGTTTTATATTTAAAATACTATACATTAATCATACCAATGGTCATTAATGTAGTTGGGTCAATGTGTTATATTCACCTTTATCTAAATGGATCGAATCGAACAATGTAGGATTATATTCATTTTCTATTTGAACTATTTATATGTGTTTCAAAAATTTATTTTTAAAAAAAGTTCATGCGATATATAAATTTAGATAAATATAGTTTAAAAAATTGTTTTTTATTTCCAAAACAAATTAATGTTAAAGAATAATGTAAAATATTCATTTCAACAATATCACCATTTTTTTAAATTAAAAAACACTACAATTAATATAAAATTTGATAACTCATAAATACAAGAAAACCATTAATCGTTAATACATTTTAATGATATAATTCATCTGAAATTTTATCCATTATCAAATTTAAAATCCCCATCAGTTAATACCAGTATTTTATTCATAATGTTTTATTTTATTGATGGTATTAACACATCACAATCTCCCCCTTTATAAAAATATTTTGTCAGAATATTTCTCCCCATTATTATAGCTCGCTCTGAGAATATCTCTTTCCTTTTACGAAATTTTCCCTCTTAAATGTGGTATAAATAAATTCTCCAAAAGTCTAACCTCAAAACAACTTTCCATAAAAATTATACCATTTTTTATTTAAAAATTTATAAGGAATATAAAATAATATCTTGAAACACAGTAAATAAGAACATTCAATATAATTATATGTGAATGAACTATTCATCCATGAAATGATTTTACGAAAATATATCTTTAAGTTTTCGAAGATATTCATCCATATAATATTTTGATAAAATGTCTATTTTAATTAACATTCCATTAGTAAGATTCTAAATCATTTACCAGTTTAGATAAATTAGTTTATAATTTATTATAATGATTCATGATGACTGCCTTATACATCATTATATATTTATGATCCTTTTCATAAATTGAAACACATAAATCATGAATAACTTTTTTCAAAACTATGGATATTTTATTTTGAACATCTTCATTATACCTTTCAATTACCACAATGATATTTTTAATGCCTTCTATTATAATGAACTACTCTTCTCCACAGAATCATAACATACTATATTATAATTCCGAAATCTGAGTATTTTTAGTCAGAAAACTATCATCATCATCCTAGTAATCAATCATATCATTGAATTCATCAATAAGAAATACCCAATATAAAACATCATATAATATTTTTTTCAAAATAATCCTCAATGAAAATAGAATATTTCATCATTTAATATATTAGATCATCAAGTTCCTTTAAATTATTGTTTAACTATATTGAACATCATACGAATGGGTTGTACCATTTCTGATGCGCCATACCTTTAATATTAATTTTATGATATAAAAAACTTCTTGGATTTATATTTAGTTTAACATAATCAGGTTCTTGGAGTTTTCATTCATAATACATTTAGCCTTCGTTCATAAGTCATTAATTTACAAATAATATGGAAGATACTCAATAATATGTATTAATATCTAGAATAATTTCCAATGTTATTTTTTGTATTTATGGTTATTGAGTATGATGAATATCCAGTTTCTTATGAAATATTCATCCAAGATGATCCCAGTTATTTATTACCTAATACTCTGACATATTTTATATTATCTGATACATTTACATATTCTAAAAAATTATTCAATATCATATTAATTATTATTTTAAATTTTTTTCAATATTATCTTGTGATAAAATTGTTCTTCAACATTATATTTATTATAACTTTGTGTTCCTCATAAAATTCTATCCATGGATTCTTTTCAGATAGATATGATACCTGAGTAAATTTAGAGGATGATTCTAAAGAACTTCTTTCTGCATTAGTTTTTCTATTTGTATCTACATCATGTTATTATTATTGTTTTCTTTCTTATTCATTTTATTCGAATTATTCTTAGTTATCTTGTTCTAAAATCCTAAAAAATAATTGAACACATATACCATTCTTGTTAACTGATTTTGGTTTCATTTTATTTGTCACTTTTTCAACATGTAGTCGAACAGATTCTAATAGAGGTGACTGAACATGGGATTCTTTATAAATATCTTTTGCATCCCCCTGTAACAACAATGAAATAAATAATGTTTAAAAAACTAAAATGGAGTTTGGATTTTTTTTGATTGTAATTGAAAAAATGATTAAGACCCTAGAATTTTTTGTATAACTAGCATGGGAGAAACAGATAAAATAGGATCTTCAGAATATATTTCTACACACTTCATTAATCAGTCTACCATTTTTTATACTGTATATAATTTTTATTATACATTATTTTTTCATCCCCTTTTATTTTATATTCTATTAGAATCTTATATGCCAATTACACATATTTATCTCAGAAAAAATATGGATAACCTGTTTTCTTCTAATCATTTTTTCCACAATCTTTTTGAATTCATCATTAGTTATTTTTTTAGTTTCATTTGATCATTTACGGTTGAGGATTCAGATTTTTTATTTTGTTCACTAATTATATCTAATTATCATTAGTGACATTATTAATATTCTTTTTCCATTCATTCCAAAATATTCTTCAACATGTAATAACAATATCACATGATCTTATCAATTTTCTATTTACCAATTGGTGAAATCATTTCCCAAATTTGATATTCATAATTATTAATTTGAAAACATCCATGAAATTATTTTAATATTATTTTATAAAATATGGAAACCTATAAATGTTAAATTTAATTGATACATTCTTAAATAATTTCATATATATAAATATAAACTGCAAATGGTAGTTTTTAATAAAATACAGTAAAAAATATATATGAATAATGATTCAATTACCTGGAGGGTATCCCTGTACTAATTTCTTGAAATGAAATATCCATTCAACCTAAGAACTAAACCTCTTTCATCTGGTGTAAAATTAAATACCTTTTCACCTTCTAAATTTATGAAAATATATTTTATTCTATATTTTACATTTAAAATTTCACATGCTTGCTCAAAATCATGTCATATTCAAGATAAGCTTCACCCTCCATGGTTACTTCTACAAATTTGGATAATTTTTTATCATTATGTTTTTAGTTATATTTATAAATGTAAAGAAACATATTACATATCCCCAATGGAATGAAACTCAAATGGTGTGTAAACCTCTATCACAATTTTAGGGAAAAACAATTAACAATAACCCCTCTAGGCACATGTTTCTTCCAAACACTAAAAAATAATTATTCGTTCAATATGGAACAATGTTTCCCGTACCATATTTTCTCAAAGATTCTTTCTCAGAAAAATTATCTTTTCGAAATGCCTTTAGTAGTTCCATCACACTACGTCAGGTTCAATAGATTATATGGATGAAAAAAATTAGAATTATCACTAAAAGAGGTAGTGGGAGTTGGAGTCGACAACTCTATAAAATGATGTGGGAATTATTTTGGCCCAAAATATTATTTGAATTTGATTAGATTTTACATATTCTAGGAATTTCAATGTCTCATGTTCAATATGTTTTCTAATCTGATAATTGTGATTTATATTATAAGTTATTTAAAAAGTAATTATAATCACCAATTTTTTATGAAAATTTTATTATCAAAGTAATGTATAATCCAATTTGGAAACAATTACCTTTGTAGTAGAGTAAGTATATTACAACTAAATTAATTTGTAAGAAAACATTTATAAACTATGGTAATGATCAATTATAGATACTATAAGAATAATACCATTCATAGCAGAACTTTTTACTCAATATGAGTAAAGATTTCATATTAATTTTAGTAATAGAAATTGTCAATGAGAATATATATAACAATAATTTCTTCCAAAATATATTTTTATCAAATATTGTTTCAAAAATATTTATATTAAATTTTATAGCTTGAAAAATATTGACTCAATTTTTTTACTCCCTAAACATTTAACTATAATATTTTGACTATTATAAATTTGGACCCGAGAAATTTTTTTTAAAACATATATAACGCAATGTTTATATAAATAACGATTTTATAAGTATTATAAATTTGTTAACTAATAAATAGTTACTAGGAAAATAAATATTTTTGAAACAATAATTTTTTAAAAAAATTTAAACCAATCAATGATTTTAATAAAAAAAATTTGGAAACAATATATAGTATAAGAAAAATAAAAAACTTATGTACTCCACCATTTAGAAAGAGTTTATTGATTTAAAGAGATTGGTAAACTTGATGTTGATAGGAATTTTAATTTTATATTATTAATCCGTAGATTCTAGTTAGTGTATTTAAATTTATCATAAGAAATGTGGTTAGTAAAAATATCATCAATTTGGTCATGCATTCAAATGAATTATAAAATGATATCTCTATTTGGCATGTGATCCCAATGGAAGTGGTGTCTTATATCTCTATGTTTATCACCTAACTGTGGTGATGGATTATAATATAAAGAAATGGATATTATTTTATCAAAAAATATTATAGTGTTGGTAAATCCCATTCCATTGTTAGTGACTATGTGTTTCATCCAAAAAATGTGAACCCAACAACTTTTAGCTACAAAATATTTAGATTTAGGTGTGGGACCGGATAACGATTGTTTTTTCTTACATGAAAAAACCAAAGCATCCCTAATAAAATACATGTTCTATATTTATTTTTCTTATCTATTAAGCATCTTCAAAATTCAGTATATGAATATATTTGAAACTCAAAATTATTTCTAGAATACTCTAACAATCCTAAACCAATAGTTTATTTATGGAAAAAAATCCATAATAGTTTTAAAATTGGAATATTTTAGTTTAGATTGATATATAGAACATAAACATACTAAAACAACAAATACATAGGACTATATGATAAATAAGGTAATATTATAATCATAATTCTAATTATATATTGATCAACTTATTTCACATCTCCATCAATATCTTATGTATTTCAGAATTTGATTAGAGTACTAATAATATTACTGTTTTTATAAAAAAATTTCAAAATAGTATATTTTATATACTAATGATGAGATATAATAGTTCTGTATGATTTTTTTGGAAATTTTAATCATAAAATCTTTGATAACCCACCCATCATACTCATTTCAAAGTGAATGTTAATGTGATTTGTAATGGAATTTGTCCAATATTTTTGAGTTGAAAAAAATATAATGACATCAACATCAATTTTTTAAAATCATAATAATATTATTATCATTATTTATAATATGATTTAGATCCATAGTTCCCTTAATTAATTGTTTCCCTTAAAAATTAAGTTAACTTATCAATAAATGATCTAGGGTCTTGTTTTTGTCCATATAGTACCATTGTATGTCTTAAAACAAGATCTAGATGTTTTTCATTTTCAAAATCTAGTGGCTTTCACCATAATTTTTTTCCGGATCATACCCATTATTTAAATCACTATTCAAACCATTTTGAAATATTTTTAAATTTAGAAATTCCTCATAATATATATGTAACACCCTAACCCCAGAAGCCTAGAGCTAATGTATTATATTAATAAATTTTCTTTATTATAGGTAATGAAATATCGAAAGATCATTTAGTTGAACAGTCTTGGAAAATAGATTACATACTTGAAACATTCATTTCAATTCATAAAAAAATATACAAAATAGATAATACTTTGACAACACCATTATTATCTTAGATTAACCACGAATATTCATCATAATACACAACATAGAAACCTAGTAAATTATAACATAATAAATGGGTAATATCAAATGCTCATTAATGGTTTACAATATAGCGAAAGCTATCATAGATAATAATAAACTTTTATAGTAATGTATAAAACTGAATCACATGCCTTTTGAACGTATTCATGCACATAATATGGAAAGAATGAACCAAATAATTTCATTCAAACATAAATGAGCATATTCTATTAATTGAATAATCACATAAAATATAAATAACTAATCCCATAATTGGGGAATGCATAATGACTAATATCATAACCATATAGTCAGTTCCTCATGGAAAGAGCATACATAAATGGGTAAAAATCCAATCTAGATAGTCTCATGATACATACTGATGCATCGAGGGGCTATAGTGGGCCCCTATCATCACTTACTATGTCTAATGCATTCCTTTTATGCAAAAGGTAAAACAAAACAAACATAAAAATTCATATTTAAACTAGAATATAAAATGATAATACTTTAACCATAAACAATGAATGGTATCATAATAGAACATCCACAGTCAAACATGTACAAAACCAATTAACAAAAAATAATACATTGTATCATAATAAAATAATCTCAATTATGTATAAAATTAATTATGGTATGATGACATACTTCAATGTATTCATTAAAATTCTAGAAGATGGCGCTGCGTGCTGCGGGAGATCTTCTCCATGATGATGGACTTTAGGGTTTTCGATTGGCCATGGCACTTCCGTTTTTCCATGGCTTCGATCGTATCCCTTATCCTAGTGGTGTGGCGTCCGTGATTCACTCCTCTGTGTCTGCACGCGGCACTCGGTGTTCTGTCGATGTTGGAAACACTACGGTTGCGGTGAAGCCGAATTTCTCTGCTGGTCTACAGTCAGCTTCCGATCATAGTGTCAGATCTGCGGACGTGTCGCAATTATCATCTATAACTTTGAATATTGACACTCAACATGGTGATCCATGGAATTCAATAGGTACAGATGATGTTGTGGCAGCAACGACCCCATTTGATGTGTTGATGCGGGAATTCGGTGATGGTATCACTAGTTCTCAATCCTACTCTGATGTGGTGAGGAAATCAATTTCATGGTTGAATCAAGATGGAGCATGTTTCTTGGCCCTGTTCAATCCTTCTCTTGGCTAAGGATTTTTTCATTTCCTTTTTCCATTTGATGACTTGAACCATCGAGCGTGGAGCATTGGAACCCTGTTTCTGAATCCAAGTTGTCTTCATTTTCATGAATGGTCTTTGGATTTTAATGTCTTGCATGCAATAAATTACTTTTCTCAACTTTGGATTCATCTACATGAACTAAATTGTGTTCTTTGGCATCCAAATTTTTTTCATGACATTGGAATGGAAATTGGGACTCCGATTCAGATTGAAAAGGAGACTGAGGATGTTCGGTTTGGTCATTTTTCTAGGATGTTGGTGGAGGTTGATCTTATCTCCACTATAATTGAAAAGGTATCCCTTTCCACATATTCTAATAACATTCAAATTGATGTCGAGTATGAAAAAATCCTCTTTTCTACAATATATGTAAGGTTGTTGGACACTCTTTAGATTTATGTCGGAAGAGTGTTTCTTGTGAGGAATGTGTGGTGAGAGGTCATTCAACAGCCCTATATTGTAGGAAGTCCAAGTTGGAGGATTCAAAATTTCCAACGTCTGCTTCTCATGATGGTGATTCACTTAAAGAGCCAGTTCCTGATAATTTCAAAGGGTTGCTAATTGATGTATCTCTGAAGGAGGCTCCCAGTGTCCCCTCTAATACTCGGTCAGATTTGGTTAAAGAGGTTACTCCAGTTGAGGTCACCCATATGCGGAATCCAGGATTGGTGACCCCTAATACATCCCTGGATGATGTCTCCAATTATAGTGATGTGAAACAACATGTTGATCGTCAGCAAGAAATCTAGAAGAATTTTCTGGTATTTGAATTACCTGAGAAATGGGGAAACATTTCTGAGGATTAAAAAGAGATTGTGAGTACCTCGATTAAGGTCTCGAGCAGTGGTGGTCACGCCTCTTACATGGAAGTAATCATAAGTGGAAATCCAAATACAACTGATAGCGAGGGTCACCTCACTAAGAGGAGACCATGAAAGGATTATTCTAATGTTCATAGAACCGTGTCTACTATATCTCCTTCTAATGTGTCATGGAAAGTGGACACAGATATATTGAAAATCATTAATCGGGATAAGTCTCAATCTAAGTGGGATACTGCTGGTGACTCTGATTATAGAAATGATATGTCATATTATGATCTCTAGATCTATTCTTAGTGGTTGCGTGCATTCCAGTTTTTTGACCCCACCCGCCGCTCTGTTGTACTTTTTTCTTTCTTTTTAATAAATGGTCTGAAGCATTGGTTCTATCTAGACTTGCCTGGTATTCATTAAAACTCTATGATAGAAATTACACTTTCTTAAATTTTAATCATTTAAAAGATATGAAATTATAAAACAATAAAATTCTTTTTAAGATAACATTATATGCATGTGAGGGATTCTTTAAAATATAAATTCTTCACAGCAGGGAAATATTCCACTCATGCCGCATAAGTGAAAATAACATTTTTTTCAAACATTGTCAAAAAGGTAAAAAAAGTACCTCATTATGAAACCCAAAAAAAATTATTTTTATAACATCTAAAAACATAATAATGTTTTTTACAATTTATAAAATATTATTTAGAATTTTTTGGAAATCATTTTTATGAATCATGTACAAGGAGGATAAAAATTTCATCATAAATTCTTAATTAAAAGAAATTCCACCTAATAAAAAGATTTCCAAATTAATATTTACCTCATACTCTTATTTAGACAAGGTTTTGTTATCCTATAGTATAATTGTTAAATAATCTTATAAATCCATACCATTACCATATCCAATATTTATTATACCATATACGATCCTCTTATTTCATTTCCATAATAATGTTATATTTTTTTTTATTTAGAGTGTGACCTACATTATTTTCTTATGTTTATTTTGTCATGTAATCCTTGTTTATTATGAATTGGATATATCATCATGATATCCAGAATGATATTATGTTCATAAATATTAGGTTTATTCATTATATAAATTTTCTTAATTATTATTTAATTGTTGTCATGGAGGATCAATCTCATCGCATCGTGGAGGTGGTTGGCCGTACGTACGCATGAGAGATATTATCACTTTGTAACAGTAAATGGGAGGCAATTAGATGAAATATGAATTTTAAATAAATAGTATATTGTCATATTTATTATATAAATACATTATATTTGTCGTTATATCGATCAACATAATGTGTAGATGAATAACAGTTTACACAATGGCACGGAGACAGTATGTCATATGTATACCCACAGGGTGAAACTGTTATTCGTAGGATGGTTAAAAAGAATAATTTGGTTTTACAATAATAATAATAACATCTTAGTAAATGTATGATACTATATTTATTTCTTTGTTATAGAAACATGATAAAAATTTAAATTAAAAGAAGACATATAAATGAGTTAAATTGGTAAAATAAATAACTCATTTTTGTGGGACTTCCTTTGTATCTCTTCCTAGGGACAGTAGGGATGGTATTTATGGAAAATCAGGACCTCTTGATTTTATATTAGTACATTTAGAAGATAATTTTTTAGGGTTTGGTTGAGCTATAATTCTCACGGTGGTGTGATTAGATGAAAAAGAGGATGCGCCTTTTCATACGATTGTGGAGGGGCACTTTAGAATCTCTCAAAATATTGAAATATTATTTTAATATTATAGAACCAAATATTAAAAAATGTACAATAATTTAATATTAGAATACATTTTAGAGCATCTCCTATCCTGAGGTGTTTATTTTCATTTTTTTATTTATAAATAATTTAATAATATATTACTTCAATTAGATATCATTATTATCAAATTTAATAATATTCTATTAATTTGATTTAAAATACCTTAAGACAAATTGAAAATTAGGATATATTACTTTGAAACATCTATCATCTATATTATAGATCTAGTAAATTTGTTAGATACATCATGTAATCGAGAAAATATCCAAATTAATATTATTACAATAATTGATTCTTATTTTTGGTTAATTAAATACATAATATTTTTTAGAATTGAAGCAAATTTTATGTTAATTATGTAATTTATAGAAATTGAAAATAAAATTATATAATAAAAATAAATTAATTTATATCAATATATACAATTATTTATGTTCATAGTTTTAGTTGATGCCTATGTGGACACATAAAAGATATTAAATACATGATTCTGATATTTTGTTACTATCATTGATTTAGTTAATATAAAAAAAATTTTCCTGGAAAAGTGACTTTCAAAAAACTCATAATATATCATAATTTGATAAGTATTGAATCATATTCATCCAATAATTATTTTACATGTTTTTTTATTTTAAACCATATAATTATTATTCACACAAAATTAAACAATTTAATTTTAATTGTTATAATATGATTATAAATATTAATATATTATATGTTTTTATATATATGGTTTCAATATTCCATATATAGAGATGCAATGGCTTAGACCCTCATAGTCGATTTCCTTGTAAATTTATGGTGTTGCGGCACCCTGGTCCCATCAATGAGTCGTGAGGGTGGCAGTGGCGATTTCAGGGTGTCACCGATTGGTCTCACCAAATTGGTGTGTCCACAATCGGTGATCCACCGATCAGTGTATCCCAGATTGGGGTGTCACTGATCATTGTGTCTGCGATCAGTGCTATAGGGTTGTCGGGGTGGGGGGGGGGGGGGGGGTTCATTCCCCAGTTTCTCGTAACACTTTTTTGAGGTTTGATGCCTCATTAAATTGGATTGAGGATGTGTTCAAGGACCATAAATGATGTTCTAAAACTCCAGGTGTGGGGCGACCCATGACTAACCCAAACCCTATGTCATTGTTTCACATTTTCCTCTATTTAAATGAAAAAATTTAACTCATTGTTGTTATGGCCTCCTCTCCAATGAGAATTATTAAATAATAATTATTTCAATATTGTGTAACCGTCCAATTGCATGGTGAAACCACAATCCAAAATTAAATCTATTAATGATTTCATACCCCGTAACTCTAGGATCTCAACTTTTAATGCACCATATTCTTTCTTCATTTTGGCTAGTCTATATTTCATTCCTTGGTGCAATTGGACCCCCTTTACAATGATAGAGGTGAACCTGTGCTATATCCTTTCCTACTCACTCTTAGATTCATCGGAAATCTTCCCCTACATGTCTTGCATCCCTAGTTCCTGGAACGTGGAGAAAACAATATGATATTTGGACATCTATGTAGGGGTTTTCCTGCGTCTCACTTTACTATGTATCATGAGGTGTGGGTATGATGATTTTCCTTTGAAGATGGATGAATACAAACATTAACCAAGATAAAAAATGGGTTTAAAAGAATTATGGGGTGTGTACGATGATGTTGATGTACTCTTTTACCTTTCATTATAAGTTGTGAATTGTATGGGCTTATGCCCACTAAAAATCATAGTTGCTGGGGGTCTTTTCTTGCACACTAATAAACCTTTTTTTCTAGATAATTCTATAATTGAATGGTTGTAACATGTAAATCGGTTAATCATGAAAATTCGGTTGATTAA
This sequence comes from Viscum album, assembly GCA_963277665.1. Taxonomy (NCBI): domain Eukaryota; kingdom Viridiplantae; phylum Streptophyta; class Magnoliopsida; order Santalales; family Viscaceae; genus Viscum; species Viscum album. The sequence goes on along the minus strand of OY728121.1, from coordinate 1,701,149,755 downwards.
ATGCATGACTAATGAATAAGAATCCTTTTTTGTTCACCCAGATCAACCAAATCAAAAGATTGAACAAAATGAATGGAATGTTTTAATATAAAAACTCCCTTGCTATGTTATGGTGATGTTAATGGTTGTTCTTCTAGATTCTTCTAGGGTGATGTTGATGGGGATGGGCTCCCCTGTTGTACCGTTGTTGTTTTGTGGATATGAAGTCATATGGGACTATATGTTGGGGCATTGTTTGGTTCTAGTACTTCAAGGGATCTCACAGATCCCAATTGTCATTGTGACTCAAAAAGAGAACTGGGTGTGAATGCTTAATTAGATTCCTTGCGGTTTTTACATCTGTGGAATGTGGCAATGCCTGTTAGTTTCCTATTAGTAATGAATTATTTAATTGTATTCACTCGATTATGAAAAAAATATTGGGTTCAATGGGGAATTTCATTATAGAAATGTGTTGTTCCTTTGTGGTGGCTATTGTGCTATTTTATGAATGGATATTAACGAGGTTGTTTATGTATGGGTTGGTTTTGGTTACACTAGGTTGGGATGAGTGATTGTTTACGTATATGTATAATTTAGTTATTATGTTTCCTATTAAAACCCACATATGTAGAGAACTTTGTGTCCAACACCCCATTTCATCTGGGAGAGTTTTTTCCCAAAAAAATCATTTGAGTGGTTGGTTATTATCTCTTTTTCTGCTCCCTTTCGTGAGTAGACAATGAATATTCAGGTAGGCTGTGACATCTTGAGGTCCATTATAGCCAAGGATATATCAAGAATGGTGGGTTTGGTGGTGCGCCGAGGTGTGTGTGGGATGTTTGTTTCCAAAGTGTCATTGGAATGAGGTCGAGGTTTCTTCAGGCATGGAATATGTTATTCTGGCCCATGTGTCTTTAGTTTTGGCGATAGTTGTTGGGGCCCAGGTGTCTGTGGGAATGGATGTGTTTGGTTGTTGTGCCTCAGGTGTCTATGGACAGGATGCGTGTTTGTGGAGGACCAAATTTTTTTTGTTGGGTGGTAGTGGGACTGCAATGATAAAGACATGGGATGTCTAACTCGTAATACATGTTCAATAACCAGTGGGAATGTGGTGTGGGGTACCCAAACATCCATGTGTTATTACTATTAATTTATTATACTTGCATGATATTTGGAGTGTGCCATGGTGAGGTTTGGGTGGATAATTTCCTTACTATGTGCATTGGTTATCTCAATTTCTCACGGGGCATTAGAATGTATCCCCACTTGTGCACGAGAGCCATTGGTTTTCCCAACTGAGAAAGCATGTATACTCACCGTATGTATATAAAACTGCATTTAGGTATCTAGGAGGACATCGAAGACCGTTTCAGACCCTACAAGTATGGAGGTTAAGAAAATTGATGTTGCAGCATTTATTTTTATTTGGTACTTCCCTTTAGAGTTTTGTTGTATTTTGTAGCACATACTATTGGAAATTGAATACGAGAATGTATTGTTTTGGATTTACTTTTGCATCCTGTTTTGGTGTTTCTAGGAATTACTATCTTAGTTAACGATCCTTCTATATAAAAAGGGTAACTCCTTCCATATTACATGTGATTCCATACCATCGGTGCAAGTCTCCTCTCCGGGTTCAATGGAAGGTGGTATACAGGGGTCATTATCTCTCCTTCAACATGAGGAAGGAAAGGTTTGGCTGTTTTCTATCCTTTCCCTCATCTCGGTGAAGCGGGTTGTGACAGAATGGTATCAGTGGAAATATATGAGAGATAGGATGGAGCTCATGGTTTGGCACAAAGAGGATTCCCTGGGATGGTATGATAACACTGTTAGTCAATCATGGTGAATGAAATAGTCCCAGAAAGACCGGATTTGATTTTTGATTTTACCCCCCCCACCCCACCCCATGATCTGATGCAAGGACTCTGGACCTTCCGAACGACCAAGTGAGGCCACACTGATTACAGGGTTGAGACCATCGGAATGGTATATGCATCATAATGACTTATGTTCTTGTACGTTCTATATGTAAATGAAATTAAAATAAATAAAAATTTCATGAAAAATTTAAATGAAATGATCTACACTATTTGGGATTTGGCATTCCTTCATAACCTTAAAACTATGGAACCCAGATGATAACCACACATAGTGTAGGAAATCAAGCCCCAGGAGGCTGATCTAGTTAATCATGAGATGACTATTTGATGTTAGGAGGATGATAAGTGGATGATTTTGATTCTTTCCGTTTACCAGAGGTCCCTTCATAAAAATGAGGGAAGCGTTTCAGACATGGAGACCAAAATCTAGCTTGAGGAGATGGTGATAGCGTTCGACTTGATCCAAGAACCAACTGATTACTGGGTTCCATTGTTGGTCACTCAGATGAGAGGAAAAACATGTCGTTGGTTGATGATCTACCTCATATAGGGGATGGAGAGTGAGATTTTGTGGGATGAATTCGAGAAGGACCTTAAGGTGGAATTATTTTTTTTTCGAGGAAGGCTGAGAAGAGGAAAGAGAAAATATTCCATCAGCAATACCATATGTCAGTGAGGGAACTAGGGATCATGTTCAAGGATCTCAATATTTTTCTCCGAACCTTTATCAGGATGAGGAGTCTCGGGCCAGATGTTAAGAGGTGTCACTCCGACCATCTCTTCAATATACGGTACTCCCGTCACCGTAACGATGTACTTAGATGTCCTGAAGAAAGTTGAAGTGATGTAGAGGATGAACACCCTAGGAGGTGTGCCACGAGAAGGGAGCCTATTGGGATAATCAAAGTGGAAGGATGCCTCCATCATTAAGGCCTTCCATGTTTTGTCCAGTTGGGAGCAGGACCTAGTAGTTACTTTTTCGATCTTCCACTCCTCACACTCTATTTACGGGATCAGGACCGAGAATCTTCATCTTTGGAATCTATGGGAACATTCAAAATTAGTTCCCATAATGAGTAATATACTGTGGGGGTGATTAGTTTTACCACCACCTCAGCAGCAGCAGTTCCCATCTAGGCCATTCTAGCAGCAATAGTAGGGAAAGTGAGCACCTGCTCCACCGATAAAAAACGTTTTCGGAGGATGCCGACCATAGGTTTCTCCTTAGAGAAAGTGACCATGGCATGGTCGGGGAGGTAGCAGACAGCTGGGGGTAGAGGAGCTAGGCGTGGGCAGTTGCATGTAAGATAGGTTGTTGTTCTAGCAGGTCTGGAAGTCGTTCGAGGTATGATCATCTTGTTTAGAACTCTTGTATGTACCGCTTTTTATTCAAGATCATCATACACCTTTGATACACTTGGTCATGCCCATGCCTTGGGCCAGGACATAGAAGGAATCTCTACGCCCCTAGTGGTGAGTACGCCAGTTGGGGGTCATACCAGCCTATTTGATGTTGGTCGAGGATGCAAGCTGAAGTTGGGGTTGCATACGTATAGTGGATATCTCCATCCACTTCAAATGTATCCATACATTGTAATCCTGGGCATCGAAAGGATGTTTTCTATGCCCACTGTTATCGATTTCTTCTAGAAAAGGTTTGTGTTTTTATATATTGGAGGACATCGTATAGTTTTTGTCGGTGAATGGGGATTTAGGTAGGGAGATGGCATGTGGACCTTCTTCTTTTTATGTTGGATGAGTTTTAATAAAATTATTGGATACAATGATGATGTATGTTCAGGGATTTGTCATAGTGTTACTATAATTTTTTTACCAATAAAGATGTGACTTAACCCCTTCAACATGAAATTGATTTCGGGATAGACTTACAACCTGTACTAGTCTGATTTTGATGGATCCTTATCGGATGACATATTTTGAGTTGTGGGAGTAACGGATTCCGAAAGAAGAACTGATAATGAAGGGTTTTGTTTGATGAAGAGTGTCACAATGGGGTTCCCTACTCTTGTTCGTGAAAAGGAAGATGATGGTATCAAGCAATGAATAGACTACGAGAAACTGAATCAGGTAATAGTTCAGAACTATTACCCACATCCGAGGATAGGCGTCCTCTTTGACTGGCTAAGGGGAGTAGGTTGGTTCAGTAAGATTGATCTACGGTCTGGGTACCACCAATTAAGGATGAAAGATAATGATAACCCAAAGGCTGCTTTCAGGTGTAGATATGGGCACTTGGAGTTGGTAGTCATGTCGTTTGGTGTTACGAACGCACCTATTGTGTTTATGGGGCTCATGAACTCTTTTTTATTTAGGTATCTAAACTGGTTCTTCATTGTGTTCATCGATGGAATTTTGATCTACTCAAGATTATAGGAGGATCATTTTGAGCATATGAGAATGATTTTAGAGGGCCATTTATGGAACTACCTTTACTGGAAGATGTCCAAGTACATGTTCTGGACACGATAGATGAACTTTCTTAGGCATGTGGTGTCCGACCAGGGAATAGTGGTTGATCCGTCAAAGGATGATGAAATTGTTTATTGAGAAGTGCCAATAATGTGATCGAGGTTTCTAGATTTATGGGTCTCGACGTCTATTATTGGAGGTTTGTTCCCTACTTCTCTCGAGTTGTATCCCCTTTGACTGCTTTGAATAAAAAGGTTAGGCTTTCCTGTGGAGTGAGTAGTACCATGATGCCTTCTATTATATAATGGGGAAGATGGTTAGTGCCCCAGTGCTAATGATTCTAAAAGAAGGGTTGTTGTTTTGAGGTGTTCTGTGATTCTTCCGGCCAAGGCCTGGGATGTGTTTTGATGTAGCAGTAGGGGTGATATATTATGGTCTAGCCAGTTATAAACCCATGAGCATTACTATGGCACCCACAACTTGGAGATCATAGCAGTTGTGTTCCCACTAAAGTTGTAGCACCACTATCTCTTCATGGAGTGCTTTGGGGTCTTCACAGATCACCAGATCATGAGGTATATCTTCACTCAGTGAGACCTGAACATGAGGTAGTGGAGGTGGATGGATTTTCTTCAGGACAATGTCTTTGAGACTTCCTAAAACCCAGTAATGGGGAACTTGGTGGTGGATTCCTTGTGTAGGAAGTCCAATAAGGATTTTGTCTGAGAATCATCAAATTCATGGAATGCAATGTAGTAGGCTATCCTAAACATTGATTCAGGGGTGGTGGATGGTAGAGATTCATTGATTTAGATTATAGTGATATATTCCATATTTCGGCAGGTCAAGGAGTCGTAGGGGAGAGACTAAGAGAGTGTAGTGATTCACAATCGTTCTCTCTAGGGAAATTATCTCGAAGGATGGTCAGAAGACGAATAGAATAAGATATTGTTTCAGGGAACATTTTTTGTCCCGTTGAAAATTCATGGGATAGATCATTTTGAGTTCCACAACTCATCCCTAGTCATACACCGAGGAGTTTCCATGATTTAATAGAGATTGAGTGGTCAGTTTTGATGGTCCTGAGTGAAGCGGGCAGTGGCAGAGTTTGTGTCAAGGTGCCCGGTGTGTCAGCAGGTGAATTCTGAACACCGCATCCCAAGAGGTTTGTTTCAACAATTAGATGTCCCCATGTATATGTTGGATGGAATATTGCCGGATTTTTTAATAGGACTACGCATAGTTCAGAGAGGATGTGATGATATCTGCGTAGTGGTAGACTGGCAGACGAAATTAGCTCACATCCTGACGATCTAGGAGTTGTGTGCAGTGGATTCTATAACACAGAGATACATGGGTTAAGTGGTGAAGTTTCATGGAGTTCCAAGGTCTATAATATGGGATAGGGATACACTGTTTACCTAACCAATATGGAGGGGATTGCAGGGTGCTTTTTGGAACCCAGATACACCATAACACAACTTTCCATCCCCAGATAGATGGGAAGATAGTGTGGACCATCCATACATTATGGGATATGCTTGGAGAATGTGTTTTGGACTTTGGGGGATGGTGGGTACAACACTTTCCTTTTTATTGTTTTTATACAACGATATGTATCCCTCTAACATTGGAATGGCTCCATTCAAGCCTTGCATGGGAGACCGTTTCTCTCACCCGTGTGCTAGACAAAGGTCAGGGATACAGGTATTCTTTCCCCGAAGGTGGTGAAGAGCACGACATAGAATTATATTCTCATATGAGAGAGGATGATGGAAAATCATGACTGAAAAAATTCATATGCCTATCATAGTAAGATACCCTTGGAGTTTGAGGTTGGGGACCACATGTTATTGATGGTCTCCCCTCGACATGGGACACAATGTTTCAACAAGGGTAGCAAGCTCACTCCTAGGTTCATTGGGCTTGTCTTAGTGTTGGGGAGAGTCGGTGAGGTGGCATATCATTTGGCGTTTCCAACTCAGTTGGGAAGGACCCACATCTTTTTCCACATCTCCCAGCTTTGTCGATATCTATATGATGATTCCCATGTCATTGACTAGGTAGAGTTGGATATAGAGGATGCTGTGTTCGTGTGTTGTGGAGGCATAGAAGCCACAAAAAGATCACTTGGGAGAAAAAATCATAGAAACACGCCCAGTACCTTGAGATGTTTTGAGATTTGTTTTTTTTTTCTTTGTACTAGATTTTGATGTATTTATGATCCTTTTTAACACTAAAATATGTTTTTTCCTTGTTATATGAATGATTATGAAGACTCATGACTACGAAGATGGGAGGACCTTATCCCTAATCAAGACACATTTGGTTTGATGCAATTAAACCCGAGTGGGCGACTCAGTGCCACCCAAAGAGAATAGTATCATGACATGGAGGAACAAACACCAAAATCCATATGATTGTATGGTGTGATGATTGTTTGATTGAATATATAGGGGAGAGGTGTTCCAAAATGTCGAGTAGGATTACTCCTGAGAGGTATCATCGAGTTGGTTGTTTTCACTCCTCTCTTTTCTTTGGGTTCGTCTCGATTCTCGAGGTCTGGAATAGTTTTAGAGGTATTCGATGTAATGGACCAGACCCTCTTAGTCCATTACATTGTCAATTTCGGGTGTTGGGGCGCCCTGGACCAATTAGTGAGCTGTTAGGGTGGTGGTGTCAGTGGAAGGGTGTCACTCTAGTGTCACCCATCGGTATCACAGATCGGTATCATGGATCATGGTGTCTACGATCAGTCTCACAAATTGGTGTGTACCTAATAAGTGAGCCACTAATATGTGTGTCCCCCATCAGTGAGTCACGGATCGTTGTGTCACTGACTGGTGTGTCGCTGATCGCAGAGTCCCCGATCAGTGTGTCCCTGATTGGTGTGTCCATGGTCAGTGTTTCCTCAATTGGTGTGTCCCCGATCAGTGAGTCACTAATGGGTCTGACTGATCAGTGAGTCATTGATCGGTGCATCCCGGATCAGTCTCACTGATCGGTTCCATAGCCGATCAGTTACATCGGGTTGTCGGGGGTTCATTTCCATGTTTCTCATAATTCATTATTTAAGGTTTAATTCAACTTTAATGTGGTTTGAGGATGTTTTAAGGACCATAAATGATGTTCTAGATCTGTAGGAGTGGGGAGAACCTTGATTAACCCAAACGTTGTGTCGTTGTTACACATTTTCCTATATATAAATGAACCATTTTAACTAACAATTATTATGTCCACCCCTCTAATGAGAATTATTAAATAATAATTAATTCTATAATGTGTAATTATCCAAGCGCATGGTCTACCCATGACCATCCTTTAAAGATGTTCATGATTTCATATCCCTTAACTCCTAGATCTCACCTTTTAATGCACAAAATTCATTCCTCTTCTTGGCTACTCTCATTTCCATTCCATGGTGAATTTGGATCCCCCTTCCAGAGGCCAGTGGTGTGCATGTGATGCAGCTTTTCCTACTAAATCTTATAGTCCTTCAAGATCTTCCACTTCAAGTCAGGTATACCATGTTCTTGGAGGGTGGAGAAAAGCATTGACCATTTATCAACCAAGTAGGGTTTTTTCCTTCATCTCTCTTTATTTTATATCATACGGGGCAGGTTCGATTATGTTCTTTTAGGGATGGATGAAACCAACCCTTAAACAAGATAAAAAATGGTTTTCAAATAATGACGGAGTGTGTTTGATGATGATGAGGTAATCATTTACCTTTTTCATATATGTTATGAATTGTATGGGCTTATTTCCACTGAAAACAGTTGTCGATTGTGGTCTTTTCTTGCACACTATTGAACCTATATTTTCTTAATAATTCGGAAATTTATTGGTTTTAATATTAAAACTAGATAATAATGTAATCTCGTTTGATTAAATGGATTCACAATGAATAATAATATCTATGTGGTCCGCACGGTTAAAAAAACTGAAAGCCGAAACTATATGAATGTAATTTTTAAATCTAAAAACAAACTTGCTATATTCTGGTGATGTGTATGGATGTTCTTATCGATTCTTGTAGGGTGATGTGGATAGGGATGGGTTCCCATGTTGTTTAGTAATTGGTTTGGGGATCTGAGTATATATGGGGCCATATATTGGGGCTTGGTTTGATTCCAATACTACGAGGGATCTGGCAGATCCTTTTTGTTATGGTAACTTTACAAGAGAAGTGGGTCTGAATTCTTAATACAGTACATGGTAATTTTACCTCATTGCCTTGTCGCTATGTTGGTTTGCTTCCGGGTAGTGAATAATTATTTAAATGGAATCACTTGAATATGATCACAAGAATGGGTTCAATGGGGAATTTTGTTTCAGGAATGAGTTGTGACTTAGTTGTGGCTATTGTGCTTTTTATAAATGAATAGTAATGATGTTGTTTATGTATAGGATAGGTTTATAATACCTTGGGTTGTTTTAGTGCATATTTACCTATATGTATAATTTAGTTTTTATGTTTCTTATTCACTCCCCACCTAATATAATCACTTCATTCCGAACACACCACTTCATGGGGGAGAGTGTTTTTTCCAACACTCCTATGAGTGGCTGGTTAATATCTACTTTTATGATCCCATTTCGGAGTATCCAATGACTCTTCGGGTAGGCTGTGATGGACTGTGGTTCATTTTAGCCCACGATATTTCAGGCAGGGGGGGGGGGTTGTGGTGGTTTTCCCAGGTGTGTGTAGGTGTTTTGTTTTCCAAGTGTCTTCAGGATGAGGATCAAGTGTCATTAGGCATTGAGGTAGATGTTATGGACCATGTATTATTAGTCATGGTGGTAGTTGATGTGGACCAGGTGTCTATGGGTGGGGATATGTGTGTTTGTTTTATCTATGGTGTCTGTGGGCGGGATCCATGGTTGGGGTGGCCCAAAGGTTGTTTTTGTAGTGGTAGTGGGACTGCAGTGAGAATGATGGGGGAGGTCTAACATGTACGATGTCTTCAATAACCAGTGAGAAAGTGGTATGGGGTACCCAAACCTTGATGTGTTATTACTATTACTTTACCAGTCTAATGTTATTTGGGGAGAATGCCTTGGTGAGGGTTGGGTGGATAGTTTCCTAGCCAGGTCCCTTGATTATCTCCATTTCTCACAGGGCATTAAAATTTCTCCCCACTTGTGCATGAGAACCTTTGGTATTCCCTAATGGGAATACAAGTGTACTCACCCTATGTATATAAAACTATTTTCATGTCTCGAGGAGCACATTGACGACCATTTCAGACCCTACTAGTTCAGATGTTGGGACAATTGACATTGTTGTTTTCTTTTATTTTCTTACATCCCTTTGTAGTTTTATAGTATTTTATAGCACTTATTATTTGATCATGAATATGGAAATTTATTGTTTTGGATTTAATATTCCATCATGGATTGGAATTTTTTGGGATATACAATATTATCTCTTAATTATACTAAATAAAAAGGGTAATTCCTTCCATAATACGTGTGATTCTATTCCATTGGTGCTAGTCACCACTCAGAGGCCTATTAAATATGGGACTCGATGGTAATTATATCCCCTTCAACATGAGGGAGGAAGGTTATGAAAGTTTTTTGTGACTTCCATAATCTCAATTGTGGTGGGTTTTTTTAGAATGGTATCATACAAAATGGTTGAGATATTGGGTGGAGCTCAAGGTTTGTCATGTTGGGGATTTCATGGGATGGTATTGTAACAGTTTTATGCAGTCTTGGTGAATGAAATAGGCCTGGGAAGAACGAATAGGACATGATATTTTAGGGCCCCCCAAGATCTGACGCAATAACTTTGGAACTTCCCAATTTCCAAGTGAGGTTACACTGATTGTAGGGTAGGGACCATAGGAAAGGTACATTCATCATATTTACTTGTGTTCTTGTATGTTATGGATGTTTTGGGAATTTAAATAAATATCATTTCTATGTAAAATTTAAAATAAATCTTCTACACAACTCAGGAATAGGCATTCCTTGTTTACAATAAAAGTATGGATGCCAGATGACAATGATGCGTAGTGCGGGCGATCGTGGACCCGGAAGCAGATGTGGCACATCTGTGAAGGATTTATCAAGAGTAAGAGGAAGACCATTGGAAGAATATGCTTAGTGGATTTTAGTAGAAGACCCTCGAGAAGTACGAGGGAAGAGTCTCAAACATGGAGATCAAAATCTGTCTTGGGGAGAGAGTGATAGTGTTCATCATGATCTGGGAACCAGCTGAGTACAAGGTTTAGTTGGAAGTCAATCAGATGAGGGGAGTATTGTGTCAGTGGTGGATGCTCTTCCTCGGAGAGACGATGGAGTGTGAGATTTTATGGGCTGACTTTGAGAAGTATTTTTTGGCAGAATTAATTTCTTCTACATTGAAGAATTAGAAGACACATGAGCTAATCTCTATTTAGCTGGGGAGTATGTCAGTGAGGGAGCGGGTGAACAAGTTCAAGGATCTCCTTTATTTATCTATTGACCATTTTCTGGATAAGGATTCTCGGGAAAGATGTTTATAGGAGAAAATTAGACCTTATCTTCAGTATTTTGTTACTCCCTTCACCCTACTGATGTACATAGAGGTCCATAAAAATTTTAAAGTGGTGGAAAGGATGCACACACTAGGAGGTGTACCACAAGAAGGGATTCACTTGGGCTTGTCAAAGGGGAAGGTTGTCAGCAGCATGCCTCCAGTGTTAGGGCCTTCTAAGTTTCGGCCAGTGGGGAGTAGGCCCTAACTGTTCCTGTTTCGATCTCCCAGTCCCCTCCCTTTCTTTTCAGGACCTGTACAATTATTATTCATCTATAGAAGTTGTGGTCACCATCATAATCAGTGCATGGACCCAGTGAAAAACCCTGAGGGTGGGCATGTTCAGCACCCACCTCTGTAGCATCAGTTTCCATCTAGGACCTTCCAGCAGCTACAATAGAAATAGTGAACTCCCAATCCACTGATACAAGATGTTGAAGGAAGAGGACAACCTTAGGGGTGCTCTTTAGGGACCTCGATTAGGGAATGGTTGGGAAGGCGTCAGATAGATGAGGGGTATAAGAGAAGGGTGTTGGTAGTTGTATGTCACCTAGGAAACAGTTCCAGTTGGGCCGGAAGTCGTTTGAGATATGATCATCTGGTTTAGCACTCTTTTCTAGGACTTGTTTGATTTAGGATCATCACAATCCTTTATTATACCAAGACTAACCCATTCCTCAGGAAAAGAAATAGAGAGAATTTCCACGCCCAAGGTGCTGAGTATACCATTTGGGGTTCATAACAGCCTATTTGATGTTTTTAGAGGATGCTGACTGATGTTGGGGCTGTATCAGTCTAGTGGGGATCTCCTTCAACTACATATGAAACCATTAAATGTTATCCTAGGAATTGAATAGCTATTTTTTTTTCAAATTGTTATCGAATTCTTCAGAAGAAGGATCATGTTTTTAGATATGGGTGTACAATGTGCATCTTCTGTCGGAAAACGAGGTTGTTAGGTGGGGAGAAGGTGTGTGGGGCCTATTTTTTCTATATTGGCCAATATTTTAGCTTAATCAGTGGATGCTGAGATGATGTATGTTCTATGTGTTTTTATAGATATCCTGGATGTTTTTTCTAAGGAGTATGTCACTCTACCCCATCGATGTGATGTTAAGATCAGGAGAGACATAAAACACCAGGGCTCGTCTGATTTCAATGGCTCCTTATCAGATGTCATTTTCCGATTTGTTGTTGTTATGAATTCAGATTGAATAACCTTTGAAGAAGGGTTTCATTTGACCAAACATGTCGCCATGGGGTGATCTGGTCTTCATCGTGAGGAATAATATGGTGGTCTTAATCTATGCATGATCAAACCGAGGATAAATTTGGTAATGTTCAAGAGCTATTACCCTATTCTGAGGATAGATGACCTTTTTGACTATCTATGGGGAGTAGGTTTGTTCTCTAAGATCAATATGTGGTCTAGTAATCACCAGTTAATGGTGAAATACAATGACATCTCAATGAATTCATTCAGGTTCATGTAAGGGAACATTGAGTTCATATTCATGTCGTTCGGTGTTACGATTTCACCTACTATGTTCATGGGTCTTATAAAATCATTTTTCTACAAGTTTCTAGAGAAGTTAATCATTGTGTTTATAGATGACATTTTGATCTACTCATAATCAATGGAGGATCATTCCAAGAATCTGTGAATGATTTTATTGGTCCTCTGATGGCACCAACTCAATGGGATCTTTTCCAAGAGAAAGATTTGGACATGAGAGGTGCACTTCCATGGAAACGTGGTGTCCAAGTAGGGAATATAGGTAGATCCATCAATGGATGAAGTAGTTGTTTCTTAGGATGAACCCAATAATGTGATGAAGGTTCATAGTTTCCTGGGTCTCTAAGGCAATTATCAGAGGTCCATTTCAGAATTCTCTCGATTTCCATCATTTTTGAATGATTTATCCAGAATGGACTAGGATTTTGTGTTGATCTTGATGTTCCAGTTATCCTTCAGTTAAATGAAGGGGAAGTTGGTTAATTCCCTAGTTTTGAGGTTTCCAGAAGAAGGGGTGATGTTAGAGGTGTTCTGTGATGCATTAGGACAAGTATTGGGTAGTGTACTGATGCAACCTCAGGGGTGATCTCTTATGGGTCTAGGAAGTTACGTCTCCATGAGCATAAATATGCCACCCACGACATGGAGACCACATTAGTTGTGTTCACACTAATGTTTTGGAGGCACTACCTCATCAGGTAGTGCTTTGGGGTCTTCATGGATCACAAGATCTTGATGTACATCTTCTCTCAGGGAGACCTCAACTTGTGGCAATGGAGGTAGATGTTATTTCTTCAGGACTACAACTTTGAGATTTCCAACATGTCGGGAATGGGGAACATGGTGGATGATTCTAGGATTAGGAAGTCAACGAATGATGTGGTCTGAGAATCGGTAGATGCTTGGAATGAAATGGAGGATATGGCTACCCTATACATGGATGAAAGGGTGGAGGATGTTAGATGTTGTATTTTTCAGATGAAAGTGTAGCTCTATCTGTTTCTCTTGGTGGAGGAAGCTTGTGGGGAGACTTCAAGAGTGAAGTGATGCATGGTCATGTTGGCTAGAAAAAAGCTATGGATGGATGGCCAGAAAATGGACCATATCTGATGATGTTTTATAGAATGCTTTTTTCCTTGTGGAAATGCATGGGAGAGTTCTTGATGAGTTCCAAAACCCACCCCTAGTAGTACACCCATGAGTTTCCAAGATGTATCATGGAATGATGGGTCAGTTTTTGTGGCCCGGGGTGAAGCGGGCAGTGGAGAGTTAGTGGCAAGGTTCCTGGCGTGTCAGAAGGTGAAGATTGAACATTGAATCCCCGGAGGTTTGTCTCAACCTTTGGGTGTCCCATGTGGAAGTGGTATGACATTTGGATGGATTTCTTCATTGGACTAACCAGGGTTTAAGGAGGCTGCGATGCTACCTTGGTAGTGGTAGACCGACTGATGAAATTAGCTAAATTCCAGGTGATCAAGGAGTTTAGTGAGGTAGATGATTTAGATTGGAGATATGTTTGTTAGGTGATGAGGTTTCATGGAGTTATGAGATCCATAGTATCATATTGAGATGAACGGATTATCTCACGAGTTTGTAGGGGATTACAACATTATTTTGGAACCCATATATGGCTTAGCACTAATTTCCTACCCAGAATGATGGACTGACAGAGAGAACCATCCATGCATTGGAGTATATGGTACGATCATGTGTTTAAGACTTTGGGGGATCGGTGGTATGACACTTTCCTCTAGTAGTGTTTTCCGAAAAAATAGCTATCACTCTACCATTGGAATGGATCTATTTGATGCCGTGTATGTGAGACTATGTCGCTCACCCATGTGCTGGATAACGGTCGAGGAAGAAGGTTTTCTTGGCCCAGAGGTGGTGTAGAGCACCATAGATAATGTTCATCTCGTAAAAGAGAGGATGAATATGGCTCAGGAATGGAAAATATTTTGTGCCGATCATAGGAGGATACCCTTGAAGTTTGTGGTCAGGGACCATGTCTTCTTGATGGTCAACCCTCGATGTCGATAGTGAAGGTTTGGAAATGGGAGAAAACTCTCCCCTAGGTTCATCGGGCTTTTTGATGTGTTGGGGGATATTCTATGAGGTCAAAAATCAAATGGTGATGCCACCTCAGTTTGGAAGGATCCATGACATTTTCCACATCTTCCAACTTTATCAATATCTAAACGATGATTCCCATGTAATTACTGAGGAGAGTTGGATATAATGGATTGTGCTACATTTTTGGAGAAACCAGTGAGGATCAATGATCGATAGGATAAATTTCATCGGAGATGAACCATCCCTTTGGATTGTGTGTTGTGAAGGAATGGTGGCCTCGAGGAGAGAACATCGGAGCAAGAAGTTCAGATGAGCACCCAATACAAAGAGCTATTTTGAGGATTATTCTGTTTTGTTTCTTACTTGATTGTGATGTAGTTCTGGGACTTGATAACCATGAAATATGTTGTTTTACTTGTTCTTTGAATGTGTATGAAGAGTCATAATTGTGGTGAGGGGAGGACCTGATCTCTAATCAATATGCATTAGGGTATATGTGATTAAACCCATGCAGGCGAGTTAGTGCTGACCAAAGAGGAAAATATATTGACATGGAAGAAGGGACTCTCAAATCCAAATGATTGGATGGTGTGACCTTTTTTTGTTTGTATACACGGGGGAGATGTGTTCCTAGAGGTCGAGGAGGTTTACTCTTGAGTGGTATCATTGAGGAGGTTATTTTAACCCCTTTATTTTATTCCACTAAAGTTTCGATTCTAGAGGATGAGAATAGTTTGGGAGGAATTAGATTTAATTACATGGAACCTCCGAGTACCTTACATTTTCAATTTATGGTTTTGGGTCACTATGGACCCATCACTGAGTCATGAGGGTGGTGGTATCGGTGGTAGGGGGTCACTGTTGTGTCACCAATCAGAATCACAGATCAGTCTCACTGATTGGTCTCACAGATCGGTGTGTCTGTGATCAGCCACAAAAATCAGTGTGTCCCTGATCAGTTAGCCTTATATCTGTGTGTCCCCAATCAGTGAGTCCCCAGATAATGAGTCAAAAATAGGTCAGATCGATAGTTGATTCGCCGATCTGTTCCACAGGGTTGTCGAGGGTTTCATTCCCCAATTTCTTGTAATGATTCATTTATGGTTTAATGCCTAATTAAATTCATTTGATGTTGTTTTTAAGGAATAAATATGATGTTCCACATCGCCAAGAGTGGGAAGACCCTCGAATAACCCAACCCTTGTGTCTTTTATATGCATTTTACTCTATTTTAATGAAACCTTTTAACTCACAATTATTATGTCCACCACTCTGATGAGAATTATTAAATAAAAATTAATTCATTCTTGTTTAACCATCCAACCACGTGGTGAAACCATGATGTTCCTTTAAATCGGTTCAAGATTTCATACCCCAAAACTATAGGATCTCTCCTTTTAACTCACCAGATTCTTTCTTCTTCTTGGCTAGTCTTTTTTCTATTCATTGGTGCGTTTGGAGCCCCCCTTCCAGAGGATAGTGGGGTGCCGGTGTTTTAGTGTTTCCTACCCACACATGGAGTCCATGGAGATCTTCCCCTACAAGACACACATCCATTGTTCTTAGCGCATGGAGAAAAACATAAATCATTGATCAACCGTGTATGATTTTCCCATTATCTCTCCTAACTATGTATCATGTAGGGTGGGTGTGATGATCTTCCATTGGGGATGGATGAAACAAAACATTAACAAAGATAAAAATGGTTTTCCTAGAATGATGGGGTGTTTTTGATGATGTTTTATTACTATTTTACATTTTCTTATATGTTGTGAATTGTATGGGATTATGACCACTGAAAATAATGGCTGTTGGTGGTCGTTTCTTGCGCATTAATGATCATATGGTTTTTGGATAGTTTTGAAATTGAATGGATATATTGTGGAAACTAGTTAATCACATAAAATCGATTGTTTAAATGGATTACCACTGAATAAGAATCCTTGTGTGGTCACCCGAGTTACCCAAACTGATAGAAAGAACTAAATCAATGGCATGTTTAAATCTAAAAACCCCCTTGATCTATTATGGTGATGTTTATGGTAGTTCGACTAGATGACTTTAGGGTGACGTGGATGTAGAGAGGATGCCCTGTTGTGTAGTATTTTGGTTTGTGGATATGAGGCCGTATGGGGCCATATGATGGGGATTATATTGGTTCCAGTACTTCGATGTATCTCACTGATCCCTTGGGTGGTTGTGAATATATGAGAGAACTAGGTGTGAATGCTTAATTTGCTTCCTGTATATTTTTTCATCCATGGCTTGTGGCTATGCCTATTATTGTTGTGGTATTGATGAATTATTTAAATGGAATCACTTGAATATGATAACCAAAATGGGTTCAATGTTGAATTGAATTCCAGGAATGAGTAGTTACTTGGTTATGGTTGTCGTTATTTTTATGAATGAATTGTAATGAGGGTTTTAGTGTATGGGATAGTTTTGGAATCCAATGGTTAGGATGTTTGCATTTTTTCCTATTTTTATAATTTAGTTCTTATGATTCTTATTTTTTCCCCATCCAAGTTGAGCACTTTGTTCTGAACACCGCAATTCATTTGGGAGGGTGTTTTGCAAAAACTAATATGAGTGGATGGTTTTTAGCTCCTTTTCCACTCCCATTTCCGAGTAGTGCAAGAATCTTCTAGAAATATATCATATCCTGAAGTCCATTATAGCACAAGATTCTTTGGGAAGAGTGGATATGGTGGTTGGCCCAGTTGTGTGAGGGATGTTTATTTCCCAAGATTCATCGGGATGAATCCTAGTTGTCTTCGCGTGTAGTGGTAGTTTTTCAAGACCAGGTGCCTTCAGGCATGGAGATAGTTGTGGTTAACCAAGTGTCTATTGGTTGGGATGTGTGTGGTTGTGGCCCAGGTGTCTACAGGTGCGATGCGTGGTTGTGGTAGCCCAAAAGGTTGTTGTTGGGGTGGAAGTGGGACTGTAGTAAGAAAAGTGGGGAATGTATAATGTGTACGATGTCTTCATAAAACAGTGGGAAATTGGTGCGGGGTACAGAAACATCGATGATTTATTAATATTACTTTACTTGACATGCGTTATTTGGAGAGCGTGCCTTGGTGATGGTTTGTGTGATAGTTTCCTAGCTCGGTGCCTTGGTTATCTGCTTTTCTAACAGGGCATTAGAATGTCTCCCCACTTGTGCACAAGAGCCTTTGGTTTTCCCTACTCAGTTTACCTGTATACCCACCCTATGTATATAAAATTGTTTTCATGTTTCTTGGCGGAATTCGATGAATATATCAGACCCTACTATTTCGGAAGTTGGGTCTTTTGACGTTGCTAATTTTCTATTATTTTATTAATTCCCTTCAGATTTTTCTTTTATCTTATAGAATTTATTAATTGAATATGCATATGGTAATGTATTGTTTTTTCTTTACTTTAACATTAAGTTTTGGTGTAGTTTATGATTTACTATCATATCTTATGATCCTACTAAAAATGGTAAATGAATAACATATTACGTGTGATTTTATATACTTGGTTGAACTCTCCAATCCAGGGCCTATTTAAGGTAGGACTCAGGGGTCATTATCTATCCTTCAACTTGAGGAAGAAGGATCAAGAATTTTTTTGTCACTTCTCTCATCTTGGTGAAGGAATGTCATGAAAGGAGATGTTATGAAATTTATGACTATGTAATACTCATTTTGTAATTTAAATTATTATTATGATTTTTAAATAACATAATAAATTTATATTTTTAGAAAATATCAATAGTGTCTCAGTATTGATTACATTTTCATTATATAAAATCCACAAAAAATGAAAACATCTTACAAAATCATTTAATAAACTCATAATTTTTATTTTTCACATAGAAAAATCATGGGTAACCTTTAATAAATAAATGTTTTTTAATATTTTTTACAGTATTTATATGATATTTCCTTAAATGGTTCAATTACATCATCATTATTCTGTCACCATTTAATTTAATTATTTATTTTATAATATTAAATATTAATTAAAATGATGTAAATAAATATTTAATATTCCCAAATAAAAATTATATTTTTCCATATCACTTATATAAACTCATATTAAAACTGATATAGTTATTAAAATTTGATTACTAAATTTTTAACACTTCTTCAAATAAAATATAAATACTTTCATAATCATACACAAGTTGCATAAAATGTATTATAATTTCAGCCTAAGAATATTTTTTTATCTTAAAATGCATACCTGATAAAATTAAGAGAAGTGATAGGGAAATTATTAAATATTATAACATTATTTTTACCATTAAATACCTGATTTTCCCTTAACCATCGTAAATAATGAAAAATTAAAAAAATTACTATTCACCACAATATTATAGTGATAAAATTATAGCCTAAATGTAATACTGATTACAACCGTGTATTTTTGTTTTTTCCAAATTCTACTCAGAGAAGTTGAAATTTTTTTGTCTTAATGTGGCGAGAATGCGTGTAAAAGAGATGTTTAAAAGTTTAGAATGAGTTCATATCTATTATTAATATAAAAATATTAAAATGAAATATTTTTGTTTAATATAAATATTATTGATATTTTTTTATTTTAAAAATCAATTCAATATAAAATTATTATTTAAACAAAAAATTCATTTTTTACCTATAATGCATCCTTTTAAATATTCATCAATTAATGTATCTTTTTAAGAAAATACTAAACATTCACACTAAGATAATTTTGATATTCCATATTTAAAGACGAAGTCAATGTTTTAAAATTTTAAATTATATGAGTGTCTAAAATTAATTTTATTATTGATCTCAAAAGGAAGTAAATAATACATCCCTACGGAAAATAATATTCCTATACACTTAAATATTTATCCGAATCATATACATTCAATAATAAATATGATTTATTTATGTGAAAAAATTAAAATGAAAATTAAAAAATTATTCATTACAATTTATATTACTCTATTTAATGTTTAAGTTATAAATACATTAATTAAATAATTACAATACTTATGTGTGGGTTCACAAAAACTCAATGTTTTGTGTGACATAAGGCAGGTTGGTTATGTGTAAAATATAAGCTACATAATTAATATAAATGTATAATTTAAAATGAAATATTGGGATTTACATTCTCACATACATGGATAATTTATTTCCTCATAAATTGAAATTGTATGTCAAAAATTTATGTTCTATATTATAAAATAATTTTTTGAAAAAACCACTTAAGAAATGGGATTAATAAAACACCCTCTAAATCTATAGAAAAGGGAATTATGAAGGTAAACCTTGTATTATTAGTTATAATTAGAGAAAATTGGTGAAAAGTATAGATACACTCATGGAGGAAAACATAAATATTTATATAGAGTGATTGAGGACATCAATAAAAAATAGGTAAATTGTAAAGGGGAATTTTGGGGCCTCAAAGCCAAAAATCTATGATGATTAAAAATACATCCAGTTCAACAAAAATTAATGTACTAGGATAAAATATATTTTATAGATTCATTCTCATGGATTTGAGTGATTATTTTACTATCCCGATAACTACTTGAGAGAACATACTTGATTTCATTCTATGTATCATTGTTATTATTTGGTTGTGATTCAATCTATTTTCAGTTAATTTTGTTAACCTATAACTTGATATTCAAGATGATTCTTTATTTATGAAGTTCATTTAATGATTCAAAAGGTCCATTAGTTATTTATTAGTCTTTAAATGTATACAAAAACTAAAATGGGTACAACATAATATCCAACAAATCATACATAAATCTAAAAAAATAATCAACTTTCAACTTAATACATTTCAACATAACGACTCGATCATAATAATCCCATCCAAATTCACTATCCAAAAAGGTATCTATATTTCTAAAATCAATCATAACATCATATTCCCCAGAAAATGTAATATAACACTTATTGCCAGATTTGAAATATTTTATTTACTTTAATTCCTTATTAAAAACTTGTAAACTATAAAATCCTTAAAGAAGAAGCACTACAATACAATCCTTATATATATATTTATATATATCATGATTATTATAATGAGTCATCGATGAAATAATATATGAAGCGAAATATATATGAACAATAATGATTATTATTCTTTCTTGAAATATTAACTACGCTTCATCATTAGTAGTATAACTATAACATGTATAACTATGTTTATTCTAATAAATGAGAAAAACAAAAAAGAAAATAGTGACAGACATTAATTATAGTGATATAATCATGAAGAATCAATTATTGGATCTCTGAATGATTCCATCATCTTCTCAATCAATAAATCAATAGGATTAACCTAGGTTATCCATTACCAAATATAATGGATGATATCTTATAATTATACATATCTTAATATTTATTATAATGGTTATGTTTTATAATCATCCATTTCTAAATATAGTATGAAATACTTGTACAAAAAATCATCTCAAAACAACTTTAACACCCTGACCCTAAAATCCTTGATCTGGTGCATTATTTTGACATTTTTTTTGATTACAAGGAATCCAATCCTAAAGGAAAAATCAGTTTAGCATTCATAGAAAATATATTACATATATGAACATTTCATTTCAATTGAAAAAATAAAATTTAACATAGATAATAATATGAAAACTCCATTATTATAATAAATTAATCCCGCATATCAGTCATAATACATAGATTGGAAACTTGGGAAAGTAAAGCAAAATAAATGGTTGAACTCAGATGCTCATTAGGGAGAAAAAATATAGGGGATTATGTCATAAATAAGAATAAAATTTTAAGGAAATTTATATAACTAAATCCGACATATTTAAAAAAAAATCACGAGCATAATAAAGAATGAATAAAAATAACAATTCCATTTAAACATATAAATGAATATTCTACTAATGTAGTAAACCCATGTAATATCAATAACTAATCTCATAATTTGGGGATACATAATACATGAAAACATAACCATACCAACAAGGCCTCATTCAGAGACCATACAAAAATGTTTAAAAACCCAATGAGACCTACTGATGCATCAAGGGGATATAGCAGGCCCCAATCTTCATATACTATGTCCAATTAATTCCTCATATGAAAAGGATGAATCATAATAAATATAATGATTCATATTAAAAATGGAATATGAAATGTAAATAATGTCACGATAAACTATTAATGGGATAAAAATAGCACATCCATAGTCAAACATATCATAAAAAATAAAACACAAAATGGTTGATTGCATCACATGAAAATAACTTCAATTAAATATAATATCCAAGAAAATATGTTGACATATATGAAAATATTCATTAAAACACTTTGAGAGAAATATACTTTTTTACATTGAAATCGTTTAAAAGACACAAAATTATAAAATTAAACATATATATTTAAAAAACATGTAATCATGAAAAGGAATATTCATAATTTTAATTCATCATGATGGCGGACTAAGTTTCTTGTGCCGTATAAGTAAAAAAATCAATCTTCTCATACTTTGTGTTAAAACTTCAAACAATGTACCCTGTATAGAATAAGAAAAAAAATTCCATTTTATAAAATCACACATCAGAAATAATGTATTTAAGGAAAATTAAAAAAAATATTATGAATTTTTTCAAATATATTTTTATGAAACATGTACATGGATGATAAATATGTCCCCGTAAAATCTTATGCAAATGAAATCCCGGATAATAAATAGATTTCAAAATTGATCCTTACCACTTACTCTCCTTTTGTAGAGGTTGTGTTACCTCAGTATGTTTTTTAAATTATATATTTATTTTATACCATATCTATATACATTATCTATTATATAATATATGATTCTTTTATATCTTTTTCTTAATAATATTTTATTATTTTCATTATTTCCAGCACGAATTACTTTATTTTCATATGATTATTTTTTCGTGTAAGTCATGTTTATTATTCCTATGATACATATTTATCATATCCAAATT
Organism: Viscum album; assembly: GCA_963277665.1. Classification (NCBI taxonomy): domain Eukaryota; kingdom Viridiplantae; phylum Streptophyta; class Magnoliopsida; order Santalales; family Viscaceae; genus Viscum; species Viscum album. Next base: position 1,701,127,385 of record OY728121.1, on the reverse strand, counting down.
TATAATATGTTCATTAATATTAAATACAATTATTATATACATTTTAATATTCAGTCTTAAATGATTGTAGTGTAGGATGAATCTCTTCATGTCCTGGAGATTGTTGGCCATCCGTACGCACGTGTGATGGTATCATTCAGTTATAGTAAATGGTATTGAATTAAATGGAATAAGATTTATAAATAATAAAAATTATTCCATATTTATTTTATAATTCTTTTATATTAATTTTTATACCAATCGAAATAATTTATAGATGAAAAACAGTTTACACCATAGCGTTGAAACGGTAAGCCGTACGTACACATGCATAGTGATATTATTTTTCATTGGATGTGAAACAAGAATAGTATGTTTTTTCCTTAATCATGATGACGTATAATTATGTGTATGATACTATATTTATTAATATGGAATGGACACAAAAAATATATAGGAATCAGAAGAAGAAAATATTTCAAATTGAATTTACAAAACGATTAACTCTTCTTTAGTGGGATTCCATTGGATCTGCTCTTAAAGAAAACAAGTGAATTTTTATTGGAAATCCATGAGCTAAAAAGGTGAAATATGAATGTTTAGAGATGAATTTTTTAGGTTTTGGTTGATCTAGAAGGTGTGAGGTGGTGTGATTAAGTGAGTGAGGAGGTGCCTTTTATTAGAGAGAAGATGGACACATTATGAAACTCTCAAAATACTAAAATATAATAAGGCTAATCAATATCCATATAAATAAAAATGAAAAATAAATTATTCCTTGAATATGTGTTCAACAATATCATACCACCATTTGATTATTTAACATTTTTCTGATTTTTAAGTATTTTAATTATAATTTAATTCAAAAATATAAGTGTATTATCAAATTTAATACTAATCATTTAATTTGACTTAAAATACCCTTTGAAAAAGTGGGAATTCGAATATAATGATTTCACATGACTCTAAATTTTCTTATAGATCAATAAAATCATTTATATATATTTTCTACACTACAAAATACGAAAATTAATATTATTGAAAGAGTTTATTATATATTATAGTTAGTTAAATAAATATAGTTTCAGAATTGAAGAGACTTTTACGGTAATTATATATCATCTAGAAATTAGAAATAAATTTATAAAATAAATCTAATCTCATTTATATCAATATAGTAATTTATATTCTTTCATAGTTTGATTATTGACCTATGTGGATACATATAATATATTAAATACAAGATAGTGATATTATGAAACTATGTTTGATTTAAATAATGTATATATTATTCTCATGCACACGTTTACATTAAATAAATAAGAATAAATTTTAATGTGATAAGGGTCGAATATTCTTCAGTAAATAACTTTTTGACAATTTTTTTTATTTTGAACCATATAATTTTGATTTACCCTTAATTAATCTATTAAATTTAAATTGTGATAAAAAAATTTTAAAAACTAAAAGGTTATAGATTTTTTCTAATATTAATTCAGCTATCCATAAATATAAATTTTATGAAATTTTTGACCATATATTTATCATTTAAAATTTTTAAATTTTCTTAGGATTTGTAAATTATGTAATAATTTTTTATCACAAAATATCATTTGTCTCAATTTTGACATTATTGATTAAATAGACTTGAAATAAAATTAAAATTGAAAGATAAATTCAAGAAAAACCATTGAATACACTTTTAACTTGTCTTATTAATATAAATTTTTTTATGTTTCACGATAAATAATTAAAATTTTATTTATTTTAATATTATTAATAACATTTATATGATATTTAATTGAATCAATCAATTATTGCATCATAATGTTGTCACCATTTAGTTTAGTAATTTAGTTTATAAAATTATAAATAAATTAATAATTTTTAAATAATTCTATTGTATTTGTAAATACAATTTATTGTTGACCATATAACTTATATAAACCTATATTAAAAATGATATAGTTATTAAAATTTGAGTATGAAATTTTTATCTCATCTTTAAATCATATATAAAAATTTCAAACTCTTACACAAGGTGCGTAAAAATGTTCATGATTTCTCCAAAGGATGTTTTTTTAGAAAAACACTTATTCTATTAAATTAAGACAACAAATAAGGTTATTTTAAATATTATAATATTAGTTTTACCATTCATTACTTGATTTTCCCTTAAATAAGGTAAATAAATAAAACATTACTAATGTTACAATTCACAAAAAATTGATGGTTAAACTATTAGACACAAAATAAAATACTTATTACAATGATTCTTGTGTACTTTTTAAAATTCAACTCACAGAAGTGTCTACATTAGGTTTAACTCTATTGTGGAGAGTAGGCATGTAAAAGAGAAATTTAAACATTCAGTATGTTTTTATATCTAATATAAATTTAAAATGATTCTAATGGGATATATAAGATTGAATTAGGATTGAGTTTTTTATTTTAAATTTTAAAAACTATTTAATAAAAAATAATTATTCAAATGAAAAATTTAGTATTTAACTATATTTTTATATTTTTTACTATTCATCAAAAAATGAATCTTTTCAGAAAAATACCAAAAATTCACCCTAAGATAATTATGATATTAAAATTTATAAAATGAAGTCTATTGTAACAACTATAATTAATAATAGTGTCTAATTTTAATTTCTTTATTTTTTACAAAAGGATGTAAATAGTATTTTTAGAAAGAATGTTGAATTTCAAAAGATATAACTTTTTTACAAAAACATATACATTCCATTACAAATAATTTTTTATATAAAAAAAATATAAATAAATTTTATAAAATATTTATTATTATTAATGTTACTATATATATTGGAAATTTTATAAATATATTATTTAAATAATTATAATACTAAAGTGTTGTTTCACAGAAATTCAATGTTTTAGTCAAAAAAATCCTTTTTGGTGTGGTGTGAGATATAAGCTATGAAATTTCATTAAAACAATTACATATAGTTATATATTTTTTTGTTACAGTGGAATTATAATAAAAACATTATGTCTGGCTACTTGAACACATGTTTCTTCATAGTATATGTTATCTTATTGATTATAATCCTTACAAACAAGACTAGATTTATTTATAACTACAATAACATTTTCATTAAATTTGTTATGAAAGACCCACATTAATAAAATTATATTAGTGTCTTTTGGACATTCAACCAAATTAAAAATATGGTTCCTTTTAAATTTATTTAATTCATGTTCTATTTCCATTATCCAATTCTTATCACATAATGCGTCATCAAGATTTATAGGTTTTAATTTAGATAATGATATATGATTTAAAATTTCATTTATCAAATAACTTATAGTTATAAATAGTTGATCTACATCACCAATGATATTATCAATAGGATGATTCCAAAGAAACAAATAATTTCATTTATATTCAAAATTATGTTCCACGTTAATTTTCTAAAATCAACTTGGGGAATAACTTGCAAAAACGTTTCACCAGTTTTTATATCTTGAGAGAATATTCTACCATAAATTGAAAACAATTTTTTGAAATGAAATTTGAATATGTATATAGAGATTTTTTGAAACAAATGGAATTGTTTCATAAAAAATAACATGTTATTTTTCCTCCATGATACATGCATTTTTATTAAAAATATTATAAGCCTTACTAGTTTTGGAATACCATAAAAATATCCCTTCCTCAAAATTGTGAGAAAATTTTTATATGTTATCTTTAGTATTTAGAAAGTACAATTTAAAACCTAACACGTTTATTTATGAATGTTTTTCTTTCCCCACATCTGAAACTCATAAGTATATTTACAAATAAAATTTATATTTAAAACTCGATTTATATTATAATAAAAAGTACTAACTATTTTTGGCCTAAAATGTTTAGTAACTAGGAATTTTTTCATCATGGTTATATTATTCATATAAAAAACACTATTACTTAATTTAACTAACACATTTTTATAAATATTTCTTTCTTCCTCAATGTTATGTATAATATAATTATTCTTTAAAAACATTGAATATCATAATTTTAAAATTTTGTACCAAGATCACTAGAAATAGATACAAGGACAGGTTTCACAGAATTTTAACTCTGAATAAAAATGTTTTAAAATATATAACATCCTTCTGATTTATTTCCTAGAATATAGAACCAAGTATATATTGATTCATCATCAACTAGAACAAATAAATTTTTTTTTCATACCGGTACATCCTTTTTTCCGAGGAATATATATGTTCTTGCCCTCTAACTATATTATTTCAGAAGTTGAGAATTCAATAATTTGTTAGAAATATGACTTCTGTTTCTTTCCAAATTGACAAGTCTCGCATATTAATGTTTCATACCTAATTTATAGGTGATCTGTATGAATACCTTTATTATATAACTTATCTAATTTACTAAGACTATAGTGTCCTAACCTTATATTCCATAACCATTATTGTTCGTCTATTTCACTGAGACAATGGATATCATTGGTCCATAGGTATTCTATGTTTTAATTTTAAACATTCTCATTCCTATTTTCATAAATAATAAATTCATCATTAGAACTATATATAGAGTATTATTCAATCTAGAATATCACAAGATAATACTCTTCACATAATAGAATTATACAAATATTGTTATTCTAAAGTCCAAAAATTCATAAATCATTTGAAATTAATTTTTTCCCATGAGAAAAAATGATTCCTATACCTCTAATTTCTCTTTATGCATTATCTCCAATTGTGATATTTCCTGCATCCATATTTATAATCTTTCTAATGAAATTTTTTTCTACTCACATTTCTTGAAAAACCACTAAAAATGATTCAATTGATTTTGATTTTATTACTCACATTATTTTCAAGAAAAAAATTTGTGTCTTGAATCCCAAACCACCCAGGGTCTGATATTATCCGAAAATAAAATATTTTGTATCCATATTTTCTATAAAACACTACATTTATGAACTCTCTTTTCTATTGATTTTTTTTATGAATATCCTATGACTAAGCATTATTAAAACAAAACATTTTTCTTTTACTTTCAACCACATTGACAATTAGTGAAAAAATGGTTCCCTCATTGGAATAATGCAATTATTATGAAAAATGTGTTCTATGCTAGTAAGACCCATTCTAGAAATATGTCTATATGGAATAATTTTCATATAAATTTTATCATAATTTTCATTCATAGAGGTAAACATAATCGAACATTTCATCAAACATGAAATTTACTATTTAAATATTAAAACGAGGTTTTTCTCCTCATTAGTATTCTTATTAGAAATAAGATTTAAAAAATTTGTTTTTAAACTATATTTCATAGAAATAGTTATAATTAATATCCTTAGAAATATCATCATTAAAAAATTATTTTTATCATGTACCTTGGAATGACCTATTATTTGTGTTGTAAGAGTAATTAATAGGGAATTTTCATTAATATTTTTACATTGAGGAACTTCTTGTTTTTTATAAACATTACAATTTTCATTTTAATGTAATTTAACAATAAAAATAATTCTTCATTACCAGGTACTGTATTATCCTCTATAGTTGTCGGTAATAATTCATATAAATATGATGATGTTTTCTCATCATTTTTATCATGGTATTTTCCAATTAATATAAGATCATTATGTTATTAATAATTATGTAACATATCCATGACAGATTAATTCAATATTAGTATATTTTCATATTAATATTCATTGATGGATGAATTAAGAGAAGAAATACCTTCTCCAAATATCACTCCATTTTTCTGATTCTTTTTAATTTTATTTTTATTATTACATCATCATTTCATAGAATTCTTGTATCCCTTCTATACTTTATTATCCTTCCTTTAATGATTAGTAAAATATATAACTTCTTTTCCTTCATTTTTTTATTCAAAACAATTAACATAATTTGAATCATTCATAGATCTCTGATCCTTATGAATTTTCTTATATCTATATTGAAGTACTCTCTTTCCAAGAATCATATTCAAAATTCTTGAAATATTTTTTAATTCATTCATAGATGTTATGATTAACGTATATCATACTGAAAAATAACATTCTTTCTTTCTAGATAATTTCACAACATTCTCATTTGATTTAGTTTTATTTGGATCATTTGATGTAGTTTAAAAATTAACTCCTCTATTTTTCTCTTTTTCTAATCTGAATCCTTTTTTATTCTACATTCATATTGTATAGGGGTTCTAAAGAGAACATCAAGTGGTACGTTTTTAATACTTATAATGTTTTATAATTATATCCTCCAATATTCAAATTTATTTCCCATAATTTATATAATTTTCTAATCATGTATTCAATCTATTAAATATTTCTCTCATATTGAATGTAAATTATTAACAATAGTAAAAAATATTTCATGAATCTTATATACTAATTCTCGAAATATGAAATAAAAAGGTTGATTGTCTTTTCTCAATATAAATATTATAGTTTAAATAAAATTCAATTTTCTAATGTGAGTAACCTCTATCATCATACATGTACTTTTTGCTACATCAATGGAAGAAATTTAACTATAGAGTATTATTTTCAATGAAAAAAGTAAAATATTACTTCATTATTAATTCAATTGATATTATTTTTCCTGATTCGTAAAAGTAGTAAATTCCATATATGGACTATTATAATCTACATTTATCATAAAGATGTTATCAACATTAATTTAGATTTGAAATATCTTCGTTAAATCTCTCTAGAATTTATAATCATCTAATAAAAAATTGGTGGTTTACTAGGATTTAGGTTTTCTTGTGTACCAACATTCAAACATTCGATTATAACAAATATTAAAACAATTTTCCCTAGAAACACATTAGTGTATAATTAATAAATAAACAAGAAGTTAATAAAAAAATATTATCAATTTGGAGTATGTGACACATGTAAAAACATATCAACTTAGAGTATAACATTATCCAATAATAATTGTTTGATAATAAGAGTATAAAATGTGTATAATAGTGGGGGTTAAATCTATTTTAAAAATTTGAAACTATTAAAAAAATTTATTAAAATTATCATACTAATTTATTGTGTGATGACTAGAGTAATGATATCATAAAACTATTTTTTATTGTATAAAATGTATTTAGTGGTGTCAGAAACAAACTGATAAAGTAGTTTGTTATAATGATATAAAATGAACTAATATTATTATTTAATTTCATAGAAGAATGAAATAAGTTTAAAAGAAAATAGTATTATCATGGTAGAAGTTTGAATGACATATAATATTTTATATGAGAACTGATACATTCTCCTAATCTGTTAAGGAAGTTAGAAATACATACTTATATTATGAAATCATTCAATATGAAATATAATGGCCTATATTTCCATACCAATAAATACCATTATAATATTATTGGTATCAATTCATCTCCCAATTCCATGTATTCCCTCAAAATGATGATCAGCATAATCTCTATCTTCATATCCCTAAAATCACTTGATCTGATGGATCATATTCACCCATCTTCCTATCCTCGAAACCCCATGATCAAAATCTTAATAAAAACAGTGTATAGAAATAAATCTACAGAATTTTCAATCATTATAATTATTCTATATAAATAACACTCTCTAAAACATTACTCATTATAGGATTGATATTTTCACGTATAACAATTTACAAATTGGTAGAGATGTAAAATGAATCCTCTACCAATTACTCAAATGTCCTTTTATTTATATGCAATCCAATAATGGCCATATTGTTGAGTTGGTTGCAATGGAATAAGTTTTATTTCACATAGACATCTCATAATGATCACATTATTGATCTTGACACCTAGGTATGAAAATTACATCATTTTTTGATGACATTTTTTTTAGCATTTCCACAATATTATAGATTTGGTCTGATAGAAATAATTAAAATCACTCCAATTATATACTTTGGATAGTATAACAGACTACACTATTGTTTATAAATTAGATAGATTCAGCAATTGTTGATGTGATGTATCGGTACCAATGTTATATCAATGTTTCTGTCCTTTTCCTGTATAAAATTAAGGGCATTAATCTATCCTCAGGTCATCAGAGTATTTGGTCCAATGTCTTAGATGCACCATCAATCTGATAGATCTGATTTAGTAATATATTTTTATAATTCTATTATATTAGAATGTTTTCTTTTTTATTAGATTATGTTCTATAAAAATATACTAAAATAATTTGGAAATATTGTCTTTTTTATTAAGAGTTCTAATAAAGTGTTTCTGATTTTAAAAACTAATGAATAGAAAAGATGAAATTAAAACATTTGACTCTACACATTTGATAAGAATATATTTTTTAGGATATAATTTTATTAGAATAAAAATGTTAACCATCATTTATATAAAATTTAGGATCATATTAATAAAAAATAGAATTATTTAATTTTTTCAATTATTTATTAATGAATACAATTTATAAAAACATTCAATAATAATCTATCATGTTACATGAACAAATAAATAAAACTCCCTAGATTCTATATATATATCAACAAAAAATAGAATAACATAAATATATGATCAATAAAAAAATTATTAAAAACTTTATGGTCATATACTATGTTAAATTTTATATCTTTTCTTCAGGTGAAATATTACCAAATTACCTTATAAATTTTCTAAATATTTGATTAAAATTTATAGAAATATGTAAAAACATTTATGATTTTCTATTTCTAAAATACCAAATATAAATTATTATATATATTTGTAATGAACTATAATAATATGGGGTTGAATTTTTGAAGTGAATGGTGTATGGTTTTTGTATTAAATTTTGAAAAAATATATTTATATAGGGAACATATTTAAAAACTCAATGATGTGATTACAGATCAAATATATGATACCACCTATTAAAACATTAACATACCACATATATATATAGATGTGTGTGTGTTCTTTCACTTATTAAATGATATTGGTAGTTATAATGAAATATCTACTCCCTTATAATCCACACAATCTCTACATATAACATCTCTATGATCATCAATCAGTTGATTCCATTGTCCAATTTGGAAGCATGTCAAAAAATAAAGAACGTTCCACACCAAATGATTTTAAAAATACATAATTTTTTTATAACATGTATTTGTCGGATCACATTGTAATCTACAGTCAACATGAATTAAAATCATGTAATGTTATGATACCTTGAACTCAATTGAGTTAATGTCCACAAACACTAATGATCAATCCCTACCATTAATCCCAAATCCAAAATTTTTAATTATATCGATATAAATATTCATCTCATTATATAATAGTAATCATATCTGAAACAAATCGTATATTTAAATCATAGTAAGTAACTAGAAATTCACTTTTCAAGAGTTGGGTGGTGGAAATTCCCATCCATTCCTATCTCAGTAACACTAGATGAAATAATAAAATCCAATTATATCTAATAATCTTATGTAAAAATACATTTCATTCAGAGGAAATACATTTCTATATAGCCACCATCCTATAAACTTATAAATTCCATAGTAAATACACATCTCTATTTGCTGAATCAATATATAGGTATACTATACGAATTATATATTTATATAATTGAATCTTTTTATATATTACACCAAATAAAATAGTAGTGTGTGAGGATCAGTGTTATTAATGGGTGTATCATAGCCAAATTCTCATTGATTTTTTGAGTAAGTAATTTATTTTACACTCATTTTAATTATTATAAATCCAATTCTCACATTATGTATGGTAGAGAAAATATACATCTTCATCTATCCTGAATTGTTGATGTTGGAGTAATAATTCATTAACAATTATTTCATATATATATTTTACACCCATATCATTCAATAATGGTTGGTTTGTATTGTATGATATACATATAAGTCATCCTCAGAATCATCATAAATCAATGAGTGAGAAAATGTATAGTCGCTACCATTTAACTCAAACCATATGAGGAGGTTGACGATTACAGATAACCATTGAATTTGGTGTGATAGAAAAACATATATACACCTTATGATTTCATGTATTAATTTTTTCCAATTTTTATATTATTTATGAAACATATTTAATGTTCTTATACAAGATAGTGTATGATAAACATTATTAAGTGTTTCAGATACTTTTATTGGCCATTGTAATTCCCTAATATGACATGAATCATAATGTAACATGTTGGTATTCATAAATACCATCCCTTATAGACAGATAATATCATCTTCTAAAAATAAAAACATATAGGTTATCCATGATATGGGATTATAATTCATTTAGACATCTTCTCAATATGTTCATAATTGGTAATATCCATGAAAATTAGTTTATAAAATCGTGAACCTATATAATGTAATCCAAAATAATTTGAGTCCATGGGTATTTCGATATAAAGAAATTAACAATGGTCCTTAGAAATTATAAATACTTTTAATAAATGACATGATATTCATTAATTGATCTATTGATGAAATGTTTTTTTGTAAAAACACATATATAGGTATGATAAATTGGTTCATTTTTAATAATATTTTATTAATGAATAATGAGAGGAATGATTTTTTCCATTTTTAATAGAATTAGATATCCCATTCCAATTTATGAGAATGAAACATTCAAATTATTAATATGTACAAGGTTTTCTATTTGAGAGTGCACTTTTAAATTGTAAATGAATGAGACATACAGTACCATTGTTGATGGAACTAGTAACAATATTTTTTGAGTTTATACATTGAGATAATGGGATTATATTACACAGTATAAATTCTAATTGGTTGAATGAAACTACGATATTAACATATTTATATATGGATGTATTTGAATAGTTTTAGATGATATATATGATTTTTATTATCATATTCCAACAACCACTTAGAAATGGATCTACAGGGTCACACACTATGTGTATTTATAATGTTAACTAAATACTATCTGGATTTAAAATTTGGAAAACATATTATTCAAATACATGTAATGAAAATTATTAATGTATAGTTGATATCCTTTATTAAGTCACAAGTTATATGAGAGATTATAAGTGAGTTGAAAAATTGTGAAATATTTATTTTTACATCTATTCAGGATAATATTTTAATATTTTTGGTTAAATAATACAGTAATATTTATTTTATTTAAAAATAGTCATTATGTATAATGAACTGGACTTTTAAAAATGAAATTTCCATTTTTAAATTATCAAATTAATTTTTAATAAATGAAATTAAAATAATATCAACTACTAATTTATTTTCTAGATCATTATATGATCTGTTAAAGGTGAAAGTCTATTAAGGGTCAAAACCATTATAATTAAATCCATTTTACATTGACCAATAAGAATAGTATATATGAATCATGATAACGTATATTTGGAAAAGATTTCGATGAAGATATCGTCACTGTGATTTTTCTTTCACCAATACTAAGCTAATAATAAATAACTAAATAAAAATATAAACCATTTATCAGAGAAGATCAAGCTCATCGAATCCATGACCAAGACCATTTTTTCAAACCATCCCATTAAAACTCTTTCATTACCAACATTACCCATGGGGAGTACGTTGTTGGCATAAAGGGATATGTATCATGATCTTAACATTTTTAATACTTGTATTTTACATATTATAATATAACTATTATATTTATCAATTTTAATTAATTATTTTCAAAATTTAATTTAATAATTTAAAAATAATTATAATTTTTACATTGAAAAAAAATTATCAAAGGGAAATATATAGTTTCAATCAAGACATGTATTTTGAGTAATTTAATAATTTATGAAATAAATGATATTATAATAAATTATTATTATTAAATACTAGTTATTAAATATAATTTATAATATTGTTTACAGAATAAAAATTTATTTATTTTAAGGGTCTAGAAAGTGTTATTGTCTAAAAACTGTAATTTATTAATAAATGGGTATGTTGATTCAGAAGTGTAAATACTCATATATATAGATTTTTTGTTGCTAAAATAAGATTTATTTTTTAAAATTATAACATGGAAAATATAAAATGGTGGTTTGTTCATAATTTCTAAGACAATTAAATATTTTTGATAATAAATTTAATATGGTTAAATTGTACTGTATGTATTATAACATCATAAAATCCATAATTTGATATATTAAATAATATAATGAAAATCATAGTTCATTATTACATTAATTGAGTAAAATATTTTTAAAGATGATATTTTAGTAAATTAATAATCCCTCTATGAATATTTTAAATAATATATAATATTTTAAGGTTTTTAAATCTATTATTTATAAACATGTTTCACATACAGATTAAAAGAGGATGCAATTAAAGGAGTATTGTCTGTTGAAATATAAAATAATTAAATCAACACCTATTTGGTAGATACTAGGGTCAAAACCATTGGGTGGATTGTTGTTTGGATTAAGTCATTATATAGAGTCCATGACGTATATTTAAATAAAAATAATGATATCCCCTCAACATTCAAATATAAACCAATGAAAACACCAATTTATAATTACATAAAATAAATTTATCAACAAATTACTTTTACAGTAACTCTATAGATTCTTACCAAGGATCCCACAATCCTTCATGATTCCCCACACAATCATTATTAAACTTTCTCTCAAGGTAACAGTTCCTAAAAATATTTATTCATGAACCTTCATTTAGATATTCCATTCAATTACCAATACTTCTAATTTGTATATGATTTATCATGTATCTCATATTATCCTTGTGTTTCACATGTGATATGATTACACATCCACTCTCATTCACCCATGTCATAATGAATTTATGTACCCATGTATTGCTGTTAAAATAATCATGCGAATTTCCATGCCAAATATCTTTGTAGTAAATACCAACCCCCATTTCCTCCCATAAGTATTCACCTTGATTTATGTATCAATCGTGGATGGGTGAATCTCATGTATATATAATTCACTAAATAATTTTTGTATTTAATGTAATATATTACTATCCTATGATTAATTATTTATATCACCCACGTATATATTTCATGATATAAATTTGACAGGAGGACCATGAATTATATCTCCCTCCAATGCATTGGGTAATATCTTAGTCACATTAGATTCAATTAATAGTGCATGAGAGGTTAAACTTATCACCATATGTTAGTTTTTCATAGACTTTATAGATGAAATATGAATTTGATGCCATTGTTTTCTGTTTCCCAAATTACCTTGTTTCTACTTTGTTATCATGTCATATCATTCTTCATTGTTCCACATTATAGTTACCACTGATTTAATGAAAATATGATATGAATCATGGATAACATGTATTTATTTATCTTATTATTATTTTTACTTACCAAACTGGTGTATCTATATCAACACTTTATTATGTGTGTCTCGAGGTATTCTCTTGAATATTTAGTGAAATGATATATTTTTGTGATGTTGTTATAGAATTTTTTTAATAAAGGAATTATACATCTATTTCTTGTGGAATTGTAATTTTTATAAATCCCCCAATAAATATTGTTTAAATATTTTCGATGTTATATTATTTTATAATTTTATTTAATAAATCATGAAATAACATGTATTAAATATTTGGGTTCTGTAAGTTGATGTTAGAGGAAAATTTATCTAATTTTCATATTAGGATTTGAAAATAATAGGGGAATCATTAGGGATAATATTGAACATGTTAAAACCCCCAATTTTATTTAAATTTAAATTATATTTTGTTAATAACTAAATACATATTTTTCTAGATAATACAAATGGATATAGATACAACAAAGTGGGTCATTGGAATAATAACCCAGAAATGGGCACATTAAACTTGACTAAATCATCACCAAGTTTACAATAATTGTTCATTATTAATTATTGTTTTGAAAATCCTAGAATATATGGTTCTGTTAATTCACAAGGCCCATACATACATTTTTATGGGAATGAAATTACTATTATATTTCATTTTTGTAAATTGATTTTGGATTTCATATATTAGACCCTTTAAATTCATACGTTAATGAATATATATAAATTATGAGTTATCACATCAATTATCATTTATTCATCTATATGTATTTAATTTTTTATTGATACACATCCCTAGTTTACCATTTATTTTAAGCTAATGAATGAAATTGGAGAATCTGATCCAACAACAACTAGAGGGAAAATGTGAAGAATGCCCAAATGAGACGGAAAATAGTATAAGGTTAGTAATTAATAACATTATTAAAATTAATTATCATTTAAGTCATGTTTTTAACAATATCTATAATAATTTAAATTCAGAAACCCCCAATTAGAAATATAATGTTTCAATGGATACTATTATTTGTCAAAGGAAACTAATTTTTAGTAGATCATCCTATCCCACAATTTTAGAAAAATATATCAACTCCATTATAATGAAATCATCAATCATTTAATGCTATAATAATGATAATTTTATACTAGTTGATTATCATATTCATAATGTAGATGAAAAGTGGGGTATATAGTGGATAGAATTTACGAAAATTCATTTGAAAAAATATTTATCACACACTCTAACTTAATATGAAGTGGTATTCCAATAGAAAAAATAAAAAGGATGATAAATTCATCATGGTATAGGGGTAATGGATCGTGATACCAAGGCTATATGCCACATACATTGTCATTAATTCTAAATGTAATGTTATCATGTTAATTTTTTGGCTATGTATTAGACTATGATGAGCCTTATACATTAAATAATTGTATAGTAAATAAGAAATTTTCTGATGTTATATTAAATTAAAAATGTGGAATAAATTTTTTTAATGTTATCATGTTGATATGAAGTGGAAAATATAGTTTATTTTGTGAGGTACACTGGATAAATCTAATGGCGATGTGAATGTCTAAAACACCACTCATCAAATGTATATGAATGAACTATTAAATAATTACCTGGCTTGGATAGAGAAATGATTTATGTGATGGATGGAAGATCCACTGATAATTGAAAACCAATAATTTGATTCAATAAAGGAAATATCCACTTCTCCCAAATATTATTTTCCTACATTTCTAAATCATGTAATGAAGAAACTGTGAGAATCAATGACCAAAACCAAGGGTTGTCGATGATAGTTGAGGACAACATCTTCCTTGGGCTAGAGAAATAGGGAAATAATATTCTATTAAAAATTAAAAGGTGTATATATGACCTTGATATTTAAATAGAGAATCATTTTTTTCATTGTGTATATGACATGGAACACAAACAAATAACAACATTGAAAATATATTTATTCAAATTTTATCTCCTCGATTGCATGAGAAAAATGTAACACCAATTAAAAAAGAAAAATACTTTAGTATAATGATTTATTTGTGGTTATGAATTTTACATTCGTAATAATGAAAATTATTTTTATCTATTTATTTCAAATAAAATTAATAATCATATAAAAGAAAAATGAATTTTTTTTAAAGATTTAATTTTTTTAAGAATAATAAGTCATACATCGAGTACATTCTTTAAAACTATTTTTTACCTCATTCATAAAATTTATTTAAATATATGAATATAATTTTAGAAATCTCAATATTAATATAAACCAATATTGAAATACTTTTTTATTTACAATTTGTTTTTCAGAGAATAGTAAAAATACTAATTTTTATAAAAAAATAATGTTCATTTCAATAATTTAAAAAATTTAAAGTACTAATATGTTTTCAATATTATTTGATTAATCTTATGTTTTATTTTTTTATATTGAACCCAATTAATTAATTAATTAATTATTATTTTTAATATATATTGTTTTCTAATTAAAAATATGGATTTATAAAATCATTTTTAAAATTCATAAATTTTTTCTATTTACGTTATTAAAAATATTAAAAAATGTGGAATTATTTAAAGTAAATTTATATACAATAATTTATTAAATATAAATTATGTTTCATATAATTATTTTAATTAGTTATAGAGTTTATAAAACCCCATCATTGACTAAGAAATACATTGCGGGAAAACATGCTTTTGCGTCGCCTCTATAGGTTTTGTTTTAAATGAAAATTTGGATGTTATGAAATTGAGTTTGTTAAAAAAGATTAAATATTTATAATAATAATAAATTATATTTTATAATAATGTCAACATAAATGTTTTAAATTAAATGAATAGTAAAAATATTAAAAATTAATTACTATTATTAACTTAAAATGGATTTACTGGTAGATAAAATAAAACAATCAGGGATAAAATGACCCCAAAAAAGTATAAAATATATTATTTGTACTTATTAAAACAAAATCCTATATAGTAAATAATTATAAATTATTCTACCCTTGTGACTGGATTATAACATGGGTGAAATTCATTTATATCAAAAATATCAAGTTGACCACTCACCTCACTTATAAAAATCCTCAACTTCCCATCCACTATAAATACATAAAAATCAAATGGAAAATAAATTAACTTCCCAAATAACATATTTAATTCAATAGTCTCATACTCATATATTTTTCGTAGAAATACCACCATTACATGGCTCTGGTATCAACAAAAAAAAAGCTAACTCAAGAAGATGTAGAATTCTTCAAAGAGTATTTTTTTTGTTTATACCAAAATACACATCAATTAATCCAAAACCATCCCTATATAATAGCCTCAGATAACTACATATAAATGTATCATATTTTCTTAAAGTAATAACCAAAAACCTTGACCTCGTATGACAAATTGGTTATGAAATAATCATTCGTTTGTATGGTGGACTATCACCTCACGAACATATGTATTTATTTTTTTTCATTACAATTTCTCATGACATAGAATGGTTATGGATTTAAATTATATATATGATATTTATAAAAATATAATACCTCTATAGATATTATATAATATATACATTTATTAGTTATTATTCTTCTGGTTATATGATTATGTCATTCTTGTGTATGACAGACTACTACCTCGTGAAGGGATATGATTCGTCTTTACTAAAAATATTCATGGGAGTTAATAAGTTATAAAATAAAAAAAATTTGTGATATAAATTTAAATGTATTGATAATAAATAAAAATTTATCAATATAAAAGAATAATATATCAATTTATCTCTTACATTTTCACTAACTAAAAAATCATACTCTTGTTTGTGAATGTGTACACTACCCCATTCACCAAATGATGTGACATTTTTTTCCTCAGAAAACTACATGAATGAGATATATATATATATATATTTAAAGAAATTATTTTATTAATTTATTTTTATTAATATTTAATGAAACAATAATTTATTCTTTATTTCTATTGTGATCACTAAAAAATAGAAATTTTACTCTTGGATACGTTCGACCCACCAACTCTAGGATAGAAAAGTAGATCATTTCTCAAAAACAATCATTCTTTATTTTTCATAAAAGATTAATTAATGAATAATATGATACATATTTCATTATTATTATAATAAATTTGATTATATAACTTACACATTGACTATTGTCACCTACAAAAGTCATTTTCAATACATAAGATAAATGTGGTCAAAACATATAACATAAACATAGTGGATCAAGTAATTTTATATACCGTTTTTATAAGTTCCATAAAATTAAAAATAAACAAGATAACATTTTTTAATAAATTTCAATAATTAACACAATTTTATTATTTATTATTTTAAAGACACACATGACAAGTCATACTCAATGTAAGTGACTTCATCGAAATTTAAACTAATTAATATATATTTTTTATATTTTACACAAATATTATTTTATCTGGTGTATATACAGCCCCACAAATTATTATATCCTGAATTAATCTTTTTAGGTTATTTTCAGTTTTCTAATGTTATTATTTATGGGGGATTATGATTAAATAATTTACAAAGTGATAGGGAAATTTTAATTAAAAAACTACTTTAATGTTTTATTTAAAACTCTTTATTTTCCATGTATGATTATTTGAAATGAATTTATGAAATTTTTTATATTGAAATAAAAAATATATATTTAACATACATTTTATTTTATTACAATATTTTAAATGGTTTTTAGAAGGATTATTTTTACACAATTATATAGATCATTTTATTAAATATAAAAATTAATGTTTTATTCATAATGTACATGATAAGATAATTTTTTATAATAATATATTTTTTGTAATAATTCTATCATCATATAAATAAATTATTTTGTTAATCTATTAAAAATAGAATTTTACTTTTTGTTTTTTTGTACTAAAAATCAGTTTTTAAATGAATATAATATTTTTATATGATATATTTTTTCATAAGGGTTTAAAAAAGTTATTTTAATTGGTTTTATGATTAATTGGATGAAGCATTATGTGTTTTATTCATTTTAGTGTATATAAATAATAAATTAAATGGGTGAGCCTAATATAGGGTATATGAATGGTTGATCCCCAATACACTCCAACAGTGAGTCTTATATATCTTGTATAATGGGTTGAGCCCCATTATAGGTCATGAAAAATAGTTTCATATGATATAGATTATATGAATGATGAGACCCGTTATTTTCCTCTAATTTGTTGGGTGCTTATTATGTTCTCTATATAATTATATTAGATGGTGACTATATGGGTTTTTTAAGGGAAATGGATTTGAGTGGGATTTATGATTGTAATTCTCCAAGTTTTCCAAAATGGGGATTATGTTTCTTGCTTTAGGATTAATTGATTTTCTATGAGTAAAAAATGTATGTGATTTTCATGTGGAATTATTTTCATTATCTCAATGAAAAGTAAGATAATGGGAAAAAATAACTGGTCTTCATGTTTTTTTATAGGACTAATAGTTTTATTTTTTTCCCACAATGAGATATTGGTGACCATCAAACCTTTAAAATTGATTTTAATAGGATTTAAGGATGTGTAATGGAAGGAAGTAATTCAAGTTGAATTTTGGGATGATTTCATATGGAATGATATCATGATATATTTTAAAATATTTATACCTTAGGAAATAAAGATACTAATTCGATGTTTAAACTTTTTAGAAAATTATTTTCTATATATGAGTAATGGGATAATTCTCTAAAAAAATAATCCTAGAATGATCCTCAAATATAACAGACTGAAATCATTAATTAAAAAAATATATTAACTATTTATTAAGGAAATGTACCCATAATTGGTATAATTGAGTGTCTTAGATAAAATCTGGGGTTATGAAAATGGATGTATCCATTGAAATATTTTACATTATTTATATGTTGAAATGATATTGAATTTATAGAATTCTGTTTCACATCATAAAAATTATTCATATTTAGAATTTGTTTCTATAGAGGACACAATTAATGTATATTAGGACGAAATTGAGATGAAAATATCCATCCAAATTATCATCTACAGTTGGTTGGAATTATAAAATATTAGTTTGTTGCAATGATGGATCATTTATGACATGCTATAAATGGTAGTGTTATCCATGATAGAGTGTAACCCCATATACCATGATAGAATATGTTTAAAATTGAACATACCATGATGAAACAACCCACATAAATTAGTGGATCATCTAATCATGTCGCAGCTGAAGGATGAATCCATTCTTCGGATAGGTTATTTAATGTCATGAGATGTTCAGAACATAAAAAGGTAACTATTTATATTTATCTTTTTGATAGGGAAGATGACCAGTAGTGGTATAGGGATAGGAATTCATGATTCAAAGATGATCATGATTATATAGAATGGGAATCTTTTGAAAATATTTTCTTTGAGAAATAATTCATTAAGTATGTTCACCATATCTTGGAGAAATAATAAAAATAATTAAAGAAAATGGATGACGATTACTATCTGAATATGAATAAAATTTTCCAAAGATATCAGGGGACATGCTAGATTTTCTTTATGAAATTAGTAGAGAAAATAATATATTTTAATCTATATTAAAACAATGATTATAAAGATCTATGGATATAATATTATTTAAAAATATGGAAATTTTATTTATTTTGGAGATAATGATGAAATGGATATTTCCTACACTTATTTTTAATTGGATGAAAAGAGTAAGAAAGTATCAAAGTGGTAGAAATTGTAGAAAATAATAGATAATGAACATAGAGGTAATCCCTGAAAATCATAAATCAATGAAAATACATTGGCAGTAATGTATGTTTGGATCTGGAAAGAGTTACCAATGTTGTATGTTTGGTTATAATGTTTGTGACTCCAAAACAACAGTCCTGATAAAAATCCATGATAGAGAAAATATATATTTATTTAATAGTGTTATGTTTTTGTGGTGATGAGTTTTGAAATTATTCTAATGTGTATATAATGTTACTTACCCAGGAAGGAAATTACCATTATTAAAATCAAAAAACAGGTTCCAAAATCATTTTATGCCTCTATATTTTGTGTTTGTACATCTGGTGTATTGCTGATAGCTCCAGGGAGATTGTAATGTGACAATGTTTTATCACTAGATTGATGCCATATGCTCCCCAATTTGGGTGTTTTATTTAATTGATATTCATTGGGAAATATAAATCGAGTTTTAATAGATGTATTAAAAATATATTTTAGTGGAAATGTTTTTTAGATAATGAATTTATATTTTATGGATATAATTTTCTAATTATTTAGTTCCATTTGGGTAAAAAATTTCATAAACGGAATATTAATAACAGTAATAATCTGATTATTTGTCATTGTGAAGGAAGGGTTGTATTGAAAACCATAGTAATATTGTTATTAAATTATTAACTATATTTTTAGGAAGTATATATTATTATTCTAGAAAAAATATATTGAATGTATTAATATAGTGTATTAAAAGGGAAACCAATATAATGGGTTAAAACACATTGCATTCTGATATTCCATGGAGATTGAACCCATGAATGGAAAAGTATATGGTTTTAGCACGTAACAAAAGACTAGGTGATTTCTCAGTTCATATAACATTATTTAAGGTTAAAATATTTGAAATGAAATATAATTTATAGAGAAGTGATGTTAATTTGTTTGTTTAATGGTTAATTTATTATATTGGGTAACTTTTTCAAAGCATACCATATTTGGAAAGTAGACAATGATAAATGGATGTACATTTTCACCTTTTAGGGATCTTATTGTCCCTTAAAAGTGAACTTTAGTGCTTCATGTATAAAAAATAAATTTCATAATATTTATTTCTTGGAGTAAGGGATGAATTTTGAGTTTATCAAAGGACAACCAAATGAGGAAACTGTTTTTCTAAAACTGAATCATATCAAGTAAATATATTTAATTATATTTTTTATAGTAAAATAATTTTCCTACTTTAATAAAAACAAATAGAATAAATAAATTTATGTTATCAAATTCATATCTAATTACTCAGATGGTATTTTAAATAATCTTATAATTATCATTTTTATTCCATAAACAAATATTTGATCACTAACTATAAATAGATCACTACATAAATTACTCTATATAATTAATTTCACATTTCATCAAATTTCATATCTACACATTCCACCAATGTGTTCGTACATATAAACATTGTTATGATTTATTCTATATGACCCATATACATTCCATTACCACTTATTAAGAGGATATTTTTTACCCTCATAGGATGTGGTTATTTAAATAATAAAATTTCTAAATTTCAAACACCAATAATTTCAAATTGTGAGGAATATATTTATGTTTATTATGGAGGATGAAACTCCATTATATTTTAAATGAATAATTTCATTAAAAAGTGTATGTTAAATATAACACTAAACTTTAACAACCCCGACTGTTTTTTTCAAATGATATCTTTTCGACATCTTTTATTGAACACAACACAATGTCAAAGTTAAATATTTCATAATAGGAAATTAAATATTTATTTATGGAATTAATAAACTAAATTATAAAAAATGATGTTTTCCGATGAATAATAATAAAAATATAATTCAATTAATAGATTAATATTTTTTTGAATTTTTTTTTCTAAGATGATTTCATTATATATAATGAATATTTTATAAAATTAATTTTTACCACTTCTAAAAAATTTACTGAAAAAAATGAATATGATTTATGTACCGAAATATAAAAAATTTAACTATTGTGATATTTTGAGATACTTTGTAGAAAATTAATTTTTGAGTGTGTAGTAAAAATTAATGATTATATTAAATATAATTTTTTTTGAATAATTTATGTATTTTAAAAGTCCCAAAATGTCTTGAATATAATTTCATATAACATATTTTTTATCTATTTTAACTTTCCTTGATTAATTACTTTTAAATAAATTGTATTTTTGATTTTATTTTATGTATTTTGTTTACAAAATTTCTTTTTCTTAAAATTATTTTAAAATGAAAAATATTTATCAATTTTAATTAATTAAATATAATCCATAATTTTGAATTTATTAAATTAATTTTCTATATTATATATCATAATATATTAATTTTGTTCCATAAAATGATTTTTTTACAGATTTATTAGAAAGTAATAATTTCCCCAGAAAATAGTCTACTAGAAAAACTATTTCTTCATCACATCTCATAGTTTTCTATTATATTAATAGATTCATCATTAGTGAATTTAAATTTGGAATAATTAATTTCATATTTCAAATAAATAATATATATAATATTAAATTTTATGTTCAATATTTAGTCAAAATGAATAGTGAAAAAATTAAATATTAATTTACATAGTTATGGTAAAAATGTATTTCTTGGGGGTTAAAGACAGATGATAATGGATCAAATAACCTAGTAACTTTTCTAAAATCTATTTTTTAGGAATATTTCAATTTCATCCATTATAGGGTCGCTAATGTTCCATTATTGGTGATATAAAAAACATGTGAGTAATTCATTTATTTTAAAACATATAACTGTGCCACTCACCTACCTTATAATTGGTCACCTACTATCTTACTCTCTCGATAAATTCATAACCCATTTCTTCCAAAAATACTTGATCGGGAATCATCGCACCATGCTTCATCTTATACTGTAATACTTAGTTTGGGAAGAATTCCATATTGGGATGTCCTTTAGTAAAAACCCAAAGAAGTTACTAGAAAAAGTGGGAACATACATTGATGGGTTTTTTATTTTATTTATACCACCAAAACATTAAATTATTATTAAAACAAAACTGTTTATTAACAAAATTATCAAACATATACCGAGGTACTAACTTTTTTAATTCGATATCATAAATCATTCTCCTCTTCCATCAAATAGGTTACGAAATCTAGATTTGTGTATATAGAGGACTACTGCATCATAAACATATGTCATTAATTTTTCAAATAAAACCTCCCAAAGTTGCCTAAAATTATGAGTATGAATTATATATATGATATAGATAACATAATAACACAAATGGGTTCATTATATCATATATACATTTTAACATTATATTTTACAGGGGACATGATAATGTCGTTCTTATGTTCAGTGGACTAATGCATCTTGATGTGATGTGACTCATTTTCTATAACACACTACATGGAATGTAATAGGGGAAATTATAATGAATATATCTAACACGAATCATATAATTATGTTATTAATTAAGCATATATGAATCCTAAAATACAATATATCATTTTATTTCCTAAATTTCTAGTCATCGACAAATGATAACGTCTTTTATGAAAATGTAGACTATCACATTCAAGAAGTGATGTTACTCTCTTTTCACCAAAAAAACATAATGGGTTTTATATTTGATAGTATATAATTAAATAATATATAATTCATGATGTCATTATCATTATAGAATGGAATAATAATATATACATTCTTTTTATAATGATCAATAAAGAATGGAAACCATACTTATGCATATATACGAAATTCCAAATACATGATTTTGAGATATACCATTTCTCAAAAAAGAATTATTGATTAGTTATAAATGTATAATTTATTTATAAATATTATAAATATTTCACTATTATTGTTATTATGGTATTTTTTAAAATTATATTTTTGATCATAGTCGACAGACAAAATTTATTTTTGACATGAATTCTGGATATGGTCAAGGAATCCATTGTAAAGATACTAGATTATGAAATTATATAGATCATGGAATAATATGAAATAAAATTAAAAATAAAAATATTTTTTCTACAAAGAAAATAATTGATATAATGTTATTATTCAGTAAGATAAATACACACCTAAAATGTTGGACTCAAGGTAATGAAATTCATCCCAATTTCCATTTGTTGAGGCATATTTTTATTTTATACACCTATATTATTTTACAAGTTGTATATAGAGCCCAATGAAATGTTATACCATCAATGTATCTATTATCATTGTATTTTTGGTTTATTCATACTATTCTATCACGAGCCAAAAGATTCAAATTGATCCCAAGTGATAGGCGATATTTCATTAAAATAAATATCTTTTAATATTTTATATTTGACACATAACTATCCATATAGATGTTTTTAAAATTATATGATGGAAAATATTACATATAAGTAAATGATCTATATATTACATTTTGTGTCTCTTTTTTACTTTATTTCTAAATTATTTCAAATATATTCTTATATTGTTTTTACGTGTAACATTTTAATATACTAAAGATGGAATTATATATTCATAACATCAATAAGGAAAATAACTTCCCCTATACCATAACCATTATTTATTTTCAAAAATCATTTTCAAAAGTTGATGTTTTGTTCTATGCGAAACCAACATTCCCTTTGTTCCAGCTATTTTGGTTTTAAACTTCTTTAAATATAAAATGGTATATTAATCCTAGTGTGTTTTTCACAAGAGATTAAAGGATTTTTCTAAAGGGTTTCATAGTGAGAATTTTGAGAAATAATTTTTTAATATTCATTATATATTTATTGAGAATTATAAGAAATACATGATCCTGATGTTGCTTATACAAAGTGTATATCCCCATTATAGATCACAGGTGATCCCAATATATCTAACATGAACGGGTGAACCCCATTATAACTCATGAGAAAAACCATGTCCCCAATATAACTTATATGAATGATGATCCCCGTTATATCTTTTCAATTAACTGGGTAATGATTATGTTCTCTTAATAAATATATTTCGAGTTATATGTATATAAATTCTATTTAAAATGGTTTAGATATGGTTTTGTGACTCTGATTCTAAAATATTAAAATTTAATATTTTCATATTGTGAGTTAAATTAATTTTTATTGATAAGAATGTGTGGGGTTTTTTATGCGGATATCACTTATTTCCTTTTATAATGTTAAATTGTGATGACAGTAAACATTTAATGGGTTTTCATGTTTTCACATGAATAATGGTTTTCTTCTTTTTATTTCCCTTACTGGACCATTTAATATCATCTAAATTTTTAAAAATGATTTTCATAGTATATTAATTTGTTTAAGGTAAATGAATAAATCATGTTAAATATCATGAATAGTTTCATTGTGGCCCAGGTGTCTACAGGTGCGATGCGTGGTTGTGGTAGCCCAAAAGGTTGTTGTTGGGGTGGAAGTGGGACTGTAGTAAGAAAAGTGGGGAATGTATAATGTGTAGGATGTCTTCATAAACCAGTGGGAAATTGGTGTGGGGTACAGAAACATCGATGATTTATTAATATTACTTTACTTGACATGCGTTATTTGGAGAGCATGCCTTGGTGATGGTTTGTGTGATAGTTTCCTAGCTCGGTGCCTTGGTTATCTTATTTTCTAACGGGGCATTAGAATGTCTCCCCACTTGTGCACAAGAGCCTTTGGTTTTCCCTACTCAGTTTACCTGTATACCCAACCTATGTATATAAAATTGTTTTCATGATTCTTGGAGGAATTCGATGAATATATCAGACTCTACTATTTCGGAAGTTGGGTCTTTTGACGTTGCTAATTTTCAATTATTTTAGTAATTCCCTTCAGAGTTTTCTTTTATCTTGTAGAATTTATTAATTGAATATGCATATGGGAATGTATTGTTTTTTCTTTACTTTAACATTATGTTTTGGTGTAGTTTATGATTTACTATCATATCTTATGATCCTACTAAAAATGGTAAATGAATTACATATTACGTGTGATTTTATATACTTGGTTCAACTCTCCAATCCAGGGCCTATTTAAGGTAGGACTCAGGGGGCATTATCTATCCTTCAACTTGAGGAAGATGGATCAAGAATTTTTTTGTCACTTCTCTCATCTTGGTGAAGGAATGTCATGAAAGGAGATGTTATGAAATTTCTGACTATATAATACTCATTTTGTAATTTAAATTATTATTATGATTTTTAAATAACATAATAAATTTATATTTTTAGAAAATATCAATAGTGTCTCATAATTGATTACATTTTCATTATATAAAATCCCCAAAAAATGAAAACATCTTACAAAATCATTTAATAAACTCATAATTTTTATTTTTCTCAAAGAAAAATCATGGGTAACCTTTAATAAATAAATGTTTTTTAATATTTTTTACAGTATTTATATGATATTTCCTTAAATGGTTCAATTACATCATCATTATTCTGTCACCATTTAATTTAATTATTTATTTTATAATATTAAATATAAATTAAAATGATGTAAATAAATATTTAATATTCCCAAATAAAAATTATATTTTTCCATATCACTTATATAAACTCATATTAAAACTGATATAGTTATTAAAATTTGATTACTAAATTTTTAACGCTTCTTCAAATAAAATATAACTATTTTCATAATCATACACAAGTTGCATAAAATGTATTATAATTTCAGCCTAAGAATATTTTTTATATTAAAATGCATACCTGATAAAATTAAGAGAAGTGATAGGGAAATTATTAAATATTATAACATTATTTTTACCATTAAATACCCGATTTTCCCTTAACCATCGTAAATAATGAAAAATTAAAAAAATTACTATTCACCACAATATTATAGTGAAAAATTATAGCCTAAAGGTAATACTGATTACAACCGGGAATTTTTGTTTTTCCAAATTCTACTCAGAGAAGTTGAATTTTTTTTGTCTTAATGTGGCGAGAATGTGGGTAAAAGAGATGTTTAAAAGTTTAGAATGAGTTCATATCTATTATTAATATAAAAATATTAAAATTAAATATTTTGGTTTAATATAAATATTATTGATATTTTTTTATTTTAAAAATCAATTTAATATAAAATTATTATTTAAACAAAAAATTCATTTTTTAACTATAATGCATCCTTTTAAATATTCATCAATTAATGTATCTTTTTAAGAAAATACTAAACATTCACACTAAGATAATTTTGATATTCCATATTTAAAGATGAAGTCAATGTTTTAAAATTTTAAATTATGTGAGTGTCTAAAATTAATTTTATTATTGATCTCAAAAGGAAGTAAATAATACATCCCTAAGGAAAATAATATTCCTATACACTTAATTATTTATCTGAATCATATACATTCAATAATAAATATGATTTATTTATGTGAAAAAATTAAATTGAAAATTAAAAAATTATTCATTAAAATTTATATTACTCTATTTAATGTTTATGTTATAAATATATTAATTAAATAATTACAATACTTATTTGTGGGTTCACAAAAACTCAATGTTTTGTGTGACATATGGCAGGTTCTTTATGTGTAAAATATAAGCTACATAATTAATATAAAAGTATAATTTACAATGAAATATTGGGATTTACATTCTCACATACATGGATAATTTATTTCCTCATAAATTGAAATAGTATGTCAAAAATTTATGTTCGACTTTATAAAATAATTTTTTGACAAAACCACTTAAGAAATGGGATTAATAAAACACCCTCTAAATCTATAGAAAAGGGAATTATGAAGGTAAAATTTGTATTATTAGTTCTAATTAGAGAAAATTGGTGAAAAGTATAGATACACTCATGGAGGAAAACATAAATATTTAAATAGAGTGATTGAGGACATCAATAAAAAATTGGTAAATTGTAAAGGGGAATTTTGGGGCCTCAAAGCCAAAAATCTATGATGATAAAAAATACATCCAGTTCAACAAAAATTAATGTACTAGGATAAAATATATTTTATTGATTCATTATCATGGATTTGAGTGATTATTTTACTATCCTGATAAGTACTTTAGAAAACATACTGGATTTCATTCCATGTCTCATTGTTATCATTTGGTTGTGATTCAATCTATTTTCAGTTAATTTTGTTAACATATAACTTGATATTCAAGATGATTCTTTATTTATGAAGTTCATTTAATGATTCAAAAGGTCCATTAGTTATTTATTAGTCTTTAAATGTATGCAAAAACTAAAATGGGTACAACATAATATCCAACAAATCATACATAAATCTAAAAAAATAATCAACTTTCAGCTTAATCCATTTCAACATAACGACTCGATCATAATAATCCCATCCAAATTCACTATCCAAAAAGGTATCTATATTTCTAAAATCAATCGTAACATCATATTCCCCAGACAATGTAATATAACACTTATTGCCACATTTGAAATATTTTATTAACTTTAATTACTTATTAAAAACTTGTAAACTAAAAAATCCTTAAAGAAGAAGAACTACAACACAATCCTTATATATATTTATATATATCATGATTATTATAATGATTCATCGATGAAATAATATATGAAGCGAAATATATATGAACAATAATCATTATTCTTCTTTCACGAAATATTAACTCCGTTTCATCATTAGTAGTATAACTATAACATGTATAACTATGTTTATTCTAATAAATGAGCAAAACAAAAAGAAAATAGTGACAAACATTAATTATATTGATATAGTCATGAAGAATCAATTATTGGATCTCTGAATGATTCCATCATCTTCTCAATCCATAAATCAATAGGATTAACCTAGGTTATCCATTACCAAATATAATGGATGATATCTTATAATTATACATATCTTAATATTTATTATAATGGTTATGTTTTATAAAAATCCATTTCTAAATATAGTTTGAAATACTTGTACAAAAATCATCTGAAAACAACTTTAACACCCTGACCCTAAAATCCTTGATCTGGTACATTATTTTGATATTTTTTTTATTACAAGGAATCCAATCCTAAAGGAGAAATCATTTTAGCATTCATAGAAAAGATATTACATATATGAACCTTTCATTTCAATTGAAAAAATAAAATTTAACATAGATAATAATATGAAAACTCCATTATTATAATAAATTAATCCCGCATATCAGTCATAATACATAGATTGGAAACCTGGGAAAGTAAAGCATAATAAATGGTTGAACTCAGATGCTCGTTATGGATAAAAAATATAGAGTATACTGTCATAAATAAGAATAAAATTTTAAGAAAATTTATATAACTAAATCCGACATATTTAAAAAAAATCATGAGCATAATAAGGAATGAATAAAAATAACAATTCCATTTAAACATATACATTAATATTCTACTAATCTAGTAAAAAAATGTAATATCAATAACTAATCTCATAATTTGGGGATACATAATACATGAAAACATAACCATACCAACAAGGCCTCATTCAGAGACCATACAAAAATGTTTAAAACCCCAATCAGACCTACTGATGCATCAAGGGGATATAGCGGGCCCCAATCTTCATATACTATGTACAATTAATTCCTCATATAAAAAGGATGAATCATAATAAATATAATGATTCATATTAAAAATGGAATATTAAATGTAAATAATGTCACGATAATCCATTAATGGGATAAAAATAGCACATCCATAGTCAAACATATCATAAAAAATAAAACACAAAATGGTTGATTGCATCACATGAAAATAACTTCAATTAAATATAATATCTAAGAAAGGATATTGACATATATGAAAATATTCATTAAAACACTTTGAGAGAAATATACTTTTTCACATTTAAATCGTTTAAAAGACACAAAATTATAAAAGTAAACATATATATTTAAAAAACTTGTAATCATGAAAAGGAATATTCATAATTTTAATTCATCATGATGGAGGACTAAGTTTCTTGTGCCGTATAAGTAAAAAAATCAATCTTCTCGTACTTTGTGTTAAAACGTCAAACAATGTACCCTGTATAGAATAAGAAAAAAAAAATTCCATTTTATAAAATCACACATCGGAAATAATGTATTTAAGGAAAATTAAAAAAAATATTATGAGTTTTTTCAAATATATTTTTATGAAACATGTACATGGATGATAAATATGTCCCCGTAAAATCTTATGCAAATGAAATCCCAGATAATAAAAAGATTTCAAAATTGATCCTTACCACTTACTCTCCTTTTGTAGAGGTTGTGTTACCTCAGTATATTTATTAAATTATATAATTATTTTATACCATATCTGTATACATTTTCTATTATATCATATATGATTCTTTTATATCTTTTTCTTAATAATATTTTATTATTTTCATTATTTCCAGCACGAATTACTTTATTTTCATGTGATTATTTTGTCGTGTAAGTCATGTTTCTTATTCCTATGATACATATTAATCATATCCAAATTTATAATATGTTCATTAATATTAAATACATTTATTATATACATTTTAATATTCAGTCTTAAATGATTGTAGTGTAGGATGAATCTCTTCATGTCCTGGAGATTGTTGGCCATCCGTACGCACGTGTGATGGTATCATTCAGTTATAGTAAATGGTATTGAATTAAATGGAATAAGATTTATAAATAATAAACATTATTCCATATTTATTTTATAATTATTTTATATTAATTTTTATACCAATCGAAATAATTTATAGATGAAAAACAGTTTACACCATAGCGTTGAAACGGTAAGCCATACGTACGCATGCATAGTGATATTATTTTTCATTGGATGTGTAACGAGAATAGTATGTTTATTTATTAATCATGATGACGTATAATTATGTGTATGATACTATATTTATTAATATGGAATGGACACAAAAAATATATAGGAAGCAGAAGAAGAAAATATTTCAAATTGAATTTACAAAATGATTAACTCTTCTTTAGTGGGATTTCATTGGATCTGCTCTTAAAGAAAACAAGTGAATTTTTTTTGGAAATCCATGAGCTAAAAAGGTTAAATAAGAATGTTTAGAGATGAATTTTTTAGGTTTTGGTTGATCTAGAAGGTGTGAGGTGGTGTGATTATGTGAGGGAGGAGGTGCCTTTTATTAGAGAGAAGATAGACACATTAGGAAACTCTCAAAATACTAAAATATAATAAGGCTAATCAATATCCATATAAATAAAAATGAAAAATAAATTATTCCTTGAATATGTGTTCAACAATATCATACCACCTTTTGATTATTTAACATTTTTCTGATTTTTAAGTATTTTAATTATAATTTAATTCAAAAATATTAGTGTATTATCAAATTTAATACTAATCATTTAATTTGACATAAAATACCCTTTGAAAAAGTGGGAATTCAAATATAATGATTTCACATGACTCTAAATTTTCTTATAGATCAATAAAATTATTTATATATATTTTCTACAGTACAAAATACGAAAATTAATATTATTGAAAGAGTTTATTATATATTATAGTTAGTTAAATAAATAAAATTTCAGAATTGAAGAGACTTTTACGGTAATTATATAGCATCTAGAAATTAGAAATAAATTTATAAAATAAATCTAATCTCATTTATATCAATATAATAATTTATATTCTTTCATAGTTTGATTATTGACTTATGTGGATACATATAATATATTAAATACAAGATAGTGATATTATGAAACTATGTTTGATTTAAATAATTTATATATTATTCTCATGCACATGTTTACATTAAATAAATAAAAATAAATTTTAATGTGATAAGGGTCGAATATTTTTTAGTAAATAACTTTTTGACATTTTTTTTTATTTTGAACCATATAATTTTGATTTACCCTTAATTAATCTATTAAATTTAAATTGTGATAAAAAAATTTTAAAAACTAAAAGGTTATAGATTTTTTCTAATATTCATTCAGCTATCCATAAATATAAATTTTATGAAATTTTTGACCATATATTAATCATTTAAAATTTTTAAATTTTTTTAGGATTTGTAAATTATGTAATAATTTTTTATCACAAAATATCATTTGTCTCAATTTTGACATTATTGATTAAATTGACTTGAAATAAAATTAAAATTGAAAGATAAATTCAAGAAAAACCATTGAATACACTTTTAACTTGTCTTATTAATATAATTTTTTTTATGTTTCACGATAAATAATTAAAATTTTATTTATTTTAATATTATTAATAAAATTGATATGATATTTAATTGAATCAATCAATTATTGCATCATAATGTTGTCACCATTTAGTTTAGTAATTTAGTTTATAAAATTATAAATAAATTAATAATTTTTAAATAATTCTAATGTATTTGTAAATACAATTTATTGTTGACCATATAACTTATATAAACCTATATTAAAATTGATATAGTTATTAAAATTTGAGTATGAAATTTTTATCTCATCATTAAATAATATATAATAAATTTCAAACTCTTACACAAGGTGCGTAAAAATGTACATGATTTCTCCAAAGGATCGTTTTTTTAGAAAAACACTTATTCTATTAAATTAAGACAACAAATAAGGTTATTTTAAATATTATAATATTAGTTTTACCATTCATTACTTGATTTTCCCTTAAATAAGGTAAATAAATAAAACATTACTAAGGTTAAAATCCACCAAAAATTGATGGTCAAACTATTAGACACAAAATAAAATACTTATTACAATGATTCTTGTGTACTTTTTAAAATTCAACTCACAGAAGTGTTACATTAGGTTTAACTCTATTGTGGAGAGTAGGCATGTAAAAGAGAAATTTAAACATTTAGTATGTTTTTATATCTAATATAAATTTAAAATGATTCTAATGGGATATATAAGATTGAATTAGGTTGGAGTTGTTTATTTTAAATTTTAAAAACAATTTAATAAAAAATAATTATTCAAATGAAAAATTTAGTATTTAACTATATTTTTATATTTTTTACTATTCATCAAAAAATGAATCTTTTCAGAAAAATACCAAAAATTCACCCTAAGATAATTATGATATTAAAATTTATAAAATGAAGTCTATTGTAACAACTATAATTAATAATAGTGTCTAATTTTAATTTCTTTATTTTTTACAAAAGGATGTAAAAATTATTTTTAGAATGAATGTTGAATTTCAAAAGATATAACTTTTTTACAAAAACATATACATTCCATTACAAATAATGTTTTTATATGAAAAAATATAAATAACTTTTATAAATAATTTATTATTATTAATGTTACTATATATATTGGATATTTTATAAATATATTATTTAAATAATTATAATACTAAAGTGTTGTTTCACATAAATTCAATGTTTCAGTCAACAAAATCCTTGTTGGTGTGGTGTGAGATATAAGCTATGAAATTTCATGAAAACAATTACATATAGTTATATATTTTTTTGTTACAGTGGAATTATAATAAAAACATTATGTCTGGCTACTCGAACACATGTTTCTTCATAGTATATGTTATCTTATTGATTATAATCCTTACAAACAAGACTAGATTTATTTATAACTACAATAACATTTTAATTAAATTTGTTATGAAAGACCCACATTAATACAATTATATTAGTGTCTTTTGTACATTCAACCAAATTAAAAATATGGTTCCTTTCAAATTTATTTAATTCATGTTCCATTTCCATTATCAAATTCTTATCACATAATGCGTCATCAAGATTTATAGGTTTTAATTTAGATAATGATATATGATTTAAAATTTCATTTATCAATTAACTTATAGTAATAACTAGTTGATCTACATCACCAATGATATTATCACTAGGATTATTCCAAAGAAACAAATAATTTCATTTATATTCAAAATTATGTTCCACGTTAATTTTCTAAAATCAACTTTGCAAAAAATTTCACCAGTTTTTATATCTTGAGAGAATATTCTACCATAAATTGAAAACAATTTTTTGAAATGAAATTTGAATATGTATATAGAGATTTTGTGAAACAAATGGAATTGTTTCATAAAAAATAACATGTTTTTTTCCTCCATGATACATGCATTTTTTTTAAAATATTATAAGCCTTACTAGTTTTGGAATACCATAAAAATATCCCTTCCTCAAAATTTTGAGAAACTTTTTATATGTTATCTTTAGTATTTAGAAAGTACAATTTAAAACCTAACACATTTATTTATGAATGTTTTTCTTTCTCCACATCTGAAACTCATAAGTAAATTTAGAAATAAAATTTATAATTAAAACTCGATTTATATTATAATAAAAAGAACTCACTATTTTTGGCCTAAAATGTTTAGTAACTAGTAATTTTTTCATCATGGTTATATTATTCATATAAAAAACACTATTACTTCATTTAACTAACCCATTTTTATAAATATTTCTTTCTTCCTCAATGTTATGTATAATATAATTATTCTTCAAAAACATTGAATATCAGAACTTTAAAATTTTGTACCAAGATCACTAGAAATAGATACAAGGACAAGTTTCTCAGAATTTTAACTCTGAATAAAAATGTTTTAAAATATATAACATCCTTCTGATTTATTTCCTAGAAGATAGAACCAAGTATATATTGATTCATCATAAAATAGAAAAAATAAAAATTTTTCATACCTGTACATCCTTTTTTTCGAGGACTATATATGTTCTTACCCTCTAACTGTATTATTTCCTAAGTTGATAATTCAATAATTTTTTAGAAATATGACTTCTGTTTCTTACCAAATTGACATGTCTCGCATAATAATGTTTCGAACCTAATTTTTAGGTGATCCGTATGAATACCTTTATTATATAACTTATCTAATTTACTAAGACTATTGTGTCCTAACCTTATATTCCATAACCAGTATTGTTCATCTATTTCACTGAGACAATGGATATCATTAGTCCATAGGTATTCTATGTTTTAATTTTAAACATTCTCATTCCTATTTTCACAAATAATAAATTCATCATTAGAACTATATATAGAGTATTATTCAATCTAGAATATCACAAGATAATACTCTTCACATAATAGACTTATACAAATATTATTATTCTAAAGTCCAACAATTCATAAATCATTTGAAATTAATTTTTTCCCATGAGAAAAAATGATTCCCATACCTCTAATTTCTCTTTAAGCATTATCTCCAATTGTGATATTTACTGCATCCATATTTATAATCTTTCTAATGAAATTTTTTTCTACTCACATTTCTTGAAAAACCACTAAAAATGATTCAATTGATTATGTTTTTATTACTCACATTATTTTCAAGAAAAAAATTTGTGTATTGAATCCCAAACCACCCAGGGTCTGATATTATCGGAAAATTAAATATTTTGTATCCATATTTTCTATAAAACACTACATTTATGAAATCTCTATTCTATTGAATTTTTTTATGAATATCATATGACTAAGCATTATTAAAACAAAACATTTTTCTTTTAGTTTAAACCACATTGAAAATTAGTGAAAAAATGGTTCCCTCATTGGAATAATGCAATTATTACAAAAAATGTGTTCTATGCTAGTAAGACCCATTCTAGAAATATGTCTATATGGAATAATTTTCATATAAATTTTATCATAATTTTCATTCATAGTGGTAAACATAGTCGAACATTTCATCAAACATGAAATTTACTATTTAAATTTTAAAACGAGGTTTTTCTCCTCAGTAGTATTCTTATTATAAATAAGATTTTAAAAAATAGTTTTTAAACTACATTTCATAGAAATAGTTATAATTAATATCCTTAGAAATATTATCATTAAAAAATTACTTTTATCATGTACCTTGGAATGACCTATTATTTGTGTTGTAAGATTAATTAATAGGGAATTTTCATTAATATTTTTACATTGAGGAACTTCTTGTTTTTTATAAACATTACAATTTTCATTTTAATGTAATTTAACAATAAAAATAATTCTTCATTACCAGGTACTGCATTATCCTCTATAGTTGTCAATAATAATTCATATAAATATGATGATGTTTTCTCATCATTTTTATCATGGTATTTTCCAATTAATATAAGATCATTATGTTATTAATAATTATGTACCTTATCCATGACAGATTAATTCAATATTAGTATTTTATCATATTAATATTCATTTATGGATGAATTAAGAGAAGAAATACCTTCTCCAAATATCACTCCATTTTTATGATTCTTTTTAATTTTATTTTTATTATTACATTATCATTTCAAATAATTCTTGTATCCCTTATATAATTTATTATCCTTTCTTTTATGATTAGTAAAATATATAACTAATTTTAATTCATTTTTTTATTCAAAACAATTAACATAATTTGAATCATTCTTAGATCTCTGATCCTTATGAATTGTCTTATATCTATATTTACGTATTCTCTTTCCAAGAATCATATTCAAAATTCTTGAAATATGTTTTAATTCATTCATAGATGTTCTGATTAAAGTATATCATACGGAAAAATAACATTCTTTCTTTCAAGATAATTTCACAACATTCTCAGTTGATTGAGTTTTATTTGGATCATTTGATGTAGTTTAAAAATTAACTCCTCTATTTTTCTCTTTTTCTAATCTGAATCCTTTTTATTCTATATTCATATTGTATAAGGGTGCCAAAGAGAACATCAAGTGGTACGTTTTTAATACTTATAATGTTTTATAATTATATCCTCCAATATTCAAATTTATTTCCCATAATTTATATAATTTTCTAATCATGTATTCAATCTGTTAAATATTTCTCTCACATTGAATGTAAATTATTAACAATAGTAATAAATATTTCATGAATCTTATATACTAATTCTCAAAATATTAAATAAAAAGGTCGATTGTCTTTTCTCAATATAAATATTATAGTTTAAATAAAATTAAATTTTCTAATGTGAGTAACCTCTATCATCATACATGTACTTTTTGCTATATCAATGGAAGAAATTTAACTATAGAGTATTATTTTCAATGAAAAAAGTAAAATATTACTTCTTCATTAATTCAATTGATATTATTTTTCTTGATTTGTAAAAGTAGTAAATTCCATATATAGACTATTATAATCTACAGTTAGCATAAAGATGTTATCAACATTAATTTAGATTTGAAATATCTTCGTTAAATCTCTCTAGTATTTATAATCATCTAATAAAAAATTGGTGGTTTACTAGGATTTAGGTTTTCATGTGTACCAACATTCAAACATTCGATTATAACAAATAAAAAAAATTCCCTAGAAACACATTAGTGTATAATTAATAAATAAACAAGAAGTTAATAAAAAAATATTATCAATTTGGAGTAAGTGACACATGTAAAAACATATCAACTTAGAGTATAACATTATCCAATAATAATTGTTTGATAATAAGAGTATAAAATGTGTATAATAGTGGGGGTTAAATATATTTTAAAAGTTTAAAACTATTAAAAAAATTTATCAAAATTATCATAATAATTTATTGTGTGATGACTAGAGTAATGATATCATAAAAATATTTTTTATTTTATAAAATGTATTTAGTGGTTTCAGAAACAAACTGATAAATTAGTTTGTTATAATGATATAAAATGAACTAATATTATTATTTAATTTCATAGAAGAATGAAATAAGTTTACAAGAAAATAGTATTATCAAGGTAGAATTTTGAATGACATATAATATTTTATATGAGAACTGAAACATTCTCCTAATGAGTTAAGGAAGTTAGAAATACATACTTATATTATGAAATCATTCAATATGAAATATAATGGCCTATATTTCCATACCAATAAATACCATTATAATATTATTGGTATCAATTCATCTCCCAATTCCATGTATGCCCTCAAAATGATGATCAACATAATCTCTATCTTCATATCCCTAAAATCACTTGATCTGATGGATCATATTCACCCATCTTCCTATCCTCGAAACCCCATGATCAAAATCTTAATAAAAACAGTGTATAGAAAAAGAAATCTACGTAATTTTGAATCTTTATAATTATTCTATATAAATAACACTCTCTAAAACATTACTCATTATAGGATTGATATTTTCAGGTATAACAATTTACAAATTGGTAGAGATGTAAAATGAATCCTCTACCAATTACTCAAATGTCCTCCTATTTATATGCAATCCAATAATGGCCATATTGTTGAGTTGGTTGCAATGGAATAAGTTTTATTTCACATAGACATCTCATAATGATCACATTATTGATCTTGACACCTAGGTATGAAAATTACATCATTTTTATGTCATTTTGTTTTTTAGCATTTCCACAATATTATAGATTTAGTCTGATAGAAATAATTAAAATCAATCCAATTATATATTTTGGATAGTATAACAGACTACACTATTGTTTATAAATTAGATAGATTCAGAAATTGTTGATGTGATGTATCGGTACCAATGTTATATAAATGTTTCTGTCCTTTTCCTGTATAAAATTAAGGGCATTAATCTATCCTCAGGTCATCAGAGTATTTGGTCCAATGTCTTAGTTGCACCATCAATCTGATAGATCTGATTTAGTAATATATTTTTATAATTCTATTATATTAGAATGTTTTCTTTTTTATTAGATTATGTTCTATAAAAAATATACTAAAATAATTTGGAAATATTGTCTTTTTTATTAAGAGTTCTAATAAAGTGTTTCTGATTTTAAAAACTAATGAATAGAAAAGATGAAATTAAAACATTTGACTCTACACTTTTGATAAGAATATATTTTTTAGTATATAATTTTATTAGAATAAAAATGTTAACCATCATTTATATAAAATTTAGGATCATATTAATAAAAAATCGAATTATTTAATTTTTTTCAATTATATATTAATGAATACAATTTATAAAAACATTCAATAATAATCTATCATGTTACATGAACAAATAAATAAAACTCCCTAGATTATATAAATATATCAACACAAAATAGAATAACATAAGTATATGATCAATAAAAAAATTATTAAAAACGTTATGGTCATATACTATGTTAAATTTTATATCTTTTCTTCAGGTGACATATTACCAAATTCCCTTATAAATTTTCTAAATATTTGATTAAAATTTATATAAATATCTAAAAACATTTATGATTTTATATTTCTAAAATACCAAATATAAATGATTATATATATTTGTAATGAACTATAATAATATGGGGTTGAATTTTTGAAGTGAATGGTGTATGGTTTTTGTATTAAATTTTGAAAAAATATATTTATATAAGGAACATATTTAAATACTCAATGATGTGATTACAGATCAAATATATGATAACACCTAATAAAACATTAACATACCACATATATATATATATATGTGTGTGTGTTCTTTCACTTATGAAATGATATTGGTAGTTATAATGAAATATCAACTCCCTTATAATCCACACAATCTCTACATATGACATCTCTATGATAATCAATCAGTTGATTCCATTGTCCAATTTGGAAGCATGTCAAAAAATAAAGAACGTTCCACACCAAATGATTTTAAAAATACATGATTTTTTTATAACATGTATTTGTCAGATCACATTGAAATCTACAGTCAACATGAATTGAAATCATGTAATGTTATGATACATTGAACTCAATTGAGTTAATGTCCACAAACACTAATGATCAATCCCTACCATTAATCCCAAATCCAAAATTTTTTAGTTATATCGACATAAATATTCATCTCATTATATAATAGTAATCATATCTGAAATAAATCGTATATTTAAATCATAGTTAGTAACTAGAAATTCACTTTTCAAGAGTTGGGTGGTGGAAATTCCCATCCATTCCTATCTCAGTAACACTAGATGAAATAATAAAATCCAATTATATCTAATAAAATTATGTAAAAATACATTTCATTCAGAGTAAATACATTTCTATATAGCCACCATCCTATAAACTTATAAATTCCATAGTAAATACACATCTCTATTTGCTGAATCAATATATTGGTATACTATACGAATTATATATTTATATAATTGAATCATTTTATCTATTACTCCAAATAAAATAGTAGTGTGTGAGGATCAGTGTTATTAATGGGTGTATCATAGCCAAATTCTCATTGATTTTTTGAGTAAGTAATTTATTTTACACTCATTTTAATTATTATAAATCCAATTCTCACATTATGTATGGTAGAGAAAATATACATCTTCATCTATCCTGAATTGTTGATGTTGGAGTAATAATTCATTAACAATTATTTCATATATATATTTTACACCCATATCATTCAATAATGGTTGGTTTGTATTGTATGGTATACATATAAGTCATCCTCAGAATCATCATAAATCAATGAGTGAGAAAATGTATAGTCGCTACCATTTAACTCAAACCATATGAGGAGGTTGATGATTACAGATAACCATTGAATTTGGTGTGATAGAAAAACATATATACACCTTATGATTTCATGTATTAATTTTTTCCAATTTTTATATTATTTATGAATCATATTTAATGTTCTTATACAGGATAGTGTATGATAAACATTATTAAGTGTTTTAGATACTTTTATTGGCCATTGTAATTCCCTAATATGACATGAATCATAATGTAACATGTTGGTATTCATAAATACCATCCCTTATAGACAGATAATATCATCTTCTGAAAATAAAAAAATATAGGTTATCCATGATATGGGATTGTAATTCATTTAGAGATCTTCTCAATATGTTCATAATTGGTAATATCCATGAAAATTAGTTTATAAAATCGTGAACCTATATAATGTAATCTAAAATAATTTGAGTCCATGGGTATTTCGATATAAATACATTAACAATGGTCCTTAGAAATTATAAATATTTTTAATGAATGACATGATATTCATTAATTGATCTATTGATGAAATGTTTTTTTGTAAAAACACATATATAGGTAAGATAAATTGGTTCATTATTACTAATATTTTATTAATGAATAATGAGAGGAATGATTTTTTCCATTTTTAATAGAATTAGATATCCCATTCCAATTTATGAGAATGAAACATTCAAATTATTAATATGTACAAGGTTTTCTATTTGAGAGTGAACTTTTAAATTTTAAATGAATGAGACATACAGTACCATTATTGATGGAACTAGAAACAATATATTTTGAGTTTATACATTGAGATAATGGGATTATATTACACAGTATAAATTCTAATTGGTTGAATGAAACTACGATATTAACACATTTATATATGGCTGTATTTGAATAGTTTTAGATGATATATATGATTTTTATTATCATATTCCAACAACCACTTAGAAATGGATCTATAGGGTCACACACTATGTGTATTTATAATGTTAACTAAATACTATCTGGATTTAAAATTTGGAAAACATATTATTCAAATACATGTAATGACAATTATTAATGTATAGATGATATCATTTATTAAGTCACAAGTTATATGAGAGATTATAAGTGAGTTGAAAAATTGTGAAATATTTATTTTTACATCTATTCAGGATAATATTTTAATATTTTTGGGTAAATAATATAGTAATATTTATTTTATTTAAAAATAGTCATTATGTATAATGAACTGGACTTTTAAAAATGAAATTTCCATTTTTAAATTATCAAATTAATATTTAATAAATGAAATTAAAATAATATCAACTACTAATTTATTTTCTAGATCATTATATGATCTGTTAAAGGTGAAAGTCTATTAAGGGTCAAAACCATTATAATTAAATCCATTTTACATTGACGAATAAGAATAGTATATAAGAATCATGATAACGTATATTTGGAAAAGATTTCGATGAAGATATCGTCACTGTGATTCTTCTTTCACCAATACTAAGCTAATAATAAATAACTAATTAAAAATATAAACCATTTATCAGAGAAGATCAAGCTCATCGAATCCATGGCCAAGACCATTTTTTCAAACCATCCCATTAAAACTCTTTCATTACCCACATTACCCATGGGGAGTAAGTTGTTGTCATAAAGGGATATGTATCATGATCTTAACATTTTTAATACTTGTATTTTCCATATTATAATATAACTATTATATTTATCAATTTTAATTAATTATTTTCAAAATTTAATTTAATAATTTAAAAATAATTATAATTTTTACATTGAAAAAAAATTATCAAAGGGAAATATATAGTTTCAATCAAGACATATATTTTGAGTAATTTAATAATTTATTAAATAAATGATATTATAATAAATTATTATTATTATTAAATACTAGTTATTAAATATAATTTATAATATTGTTTACAGAATAAAAATTTATTTATTTTAAGGGTCTAGAATGTGTTATTGTCTAAAAACTGTAATTTCTTAATAAATGTGTATGTTGATTTAGAGGTGTAAATACTCATATATATAGATTTTTTGTTGCTAAAATAAGATTTATTTTTTAAAATTATAACATGGAAAATATAAAATGGTGGTTTGTTCATAATTTCTAAGACAATTAAATATTTTTGATAATAAATTTAATATGGTTAAATTGTACTGTATGTATTATAACATCATAAAGTCCATAATTTGATATATTAAATAATATAATGAAAATCATAGTTCATTATTACTTTAATTGAGTAAAATATTTTTAAAGATGATATTTTAGTAAATTAATAATCCCTCTATGAATATTTTAAATAATATATAATATTTTAAGGTTTTTAAATCTATTATTTATAAACATGTTACACTTACACATTAAAAGAGGTTGTAATTAAAGGAGTATTGTCTGTTGAAATATAAAATAATTAAATCAACACCTATTTGGTAGATACTAGGGTCAAAACCATTGGGTGGATTGTTTTTTGGATTAAGTCATTATATAGAGTCCATGACGTATATTTAAATAATAATAATGAACTCCCCTCAACATTCAAATATAAACCAAAGAAAACACCAATTTATAATTACATAAAATAAATTTATCAACAAATTAATTTTACAGTAACTCTATAGATTCTTACCAAGGATCCCACAATCCTTCATGATTCCCCACACAATCATTATTAAACTTCCTCTCAAGGTAACAGTTCCTAAAAATCTTTATTCAAGAACCTTTATTTAGATATTCCATTCAATTACCAATACTTCTAATTTGTATATGAATTATCATGTATCTCATATTATCCTTGTGTTTCATATGTGATAATATTACACATCCACTCTCATTCACCCATGTCATAATGAATTTATGTACCCATGTATTGCTGTTAAAATAATCATGCGAATTCCAATGCCAAATATCTTTGTAGTAAATACTAACCCCCATTTCCTCCCAACAGTATTCACCTTGAATTATCTATCAATCGTGGATGGGTGAATTTCATGTATATATAATCCACTAAATAATTTTTGTATTTAATGTAATATATTACTATCCATGATTAATTATTTATATCACCCACGTATATATTTCATGACATAAATTTGATAGGCGGACCATGAATTATATCTCCCTCCAATGCATTGGGTAATATCTTAGTCGCGTTAGATTCAATTAATAGTGCATGAGAGGTTAAACTTATCACCATATGTTAGGTTTTCATAGACGTTATAGATGACATATGAATTTGATGCCATTGTTTTCTATTTCCCAAATTACCTTGTTTCTACTTTGTTATCATGTCATATCATTCATTATTATTCCACATTATAGTTACCACTGATTTAATGAAAATATGATATGAATCATGGATAACATTTATTTCTTTATCTTATTATTATTTTTACTTACCAAACTAGTGTATCTATATCAACACTTCATTATGTGTGTCTCGAGGTATTCTCTTGAATATTTAGTGAA
This sequence comes from Viscum album, assembly GCA_963277665.1. Lineage (NCBI taxonomy): Eukaryota > Viridiplantae > Streptophyta > Magnoliopsida > Santalales > Viscaceae > Viscum > Viscum album. The sequence goes on along the minus strand of OY728121.1, from coordinate 1,701,083,512 downwards.
ATGATATATTTTTATGATGTTGTTATAGAATTTTTTTAATAAAGGAATTATACATCTATTTCTTGTTGAATTGTAATTTTCATAAATTCCCCAATAAATAATGTTTAAATATTTTCGATGTTATATTATTTTGTAATTTTATTTAATAAATCATGAAATAACATGTATTAAATATTTGGGTTCTCTAAGTTGATGTTAGAGGAAAATTTATCTAATTTTCATATTAGGATTTGAAAATAATAGGGGAATCATTAGGGATAATATTTAACATGTTAAAGCCCCCAATTTTATTTAAATTTAAATTATATTTTTTTTAATAACTAAATACATATTTTTCTATATAATACAAATGGATATAGATACAAAAAAGTGGACCATTGGAATAATAACCCAGAAACGGGCACATTAAACTTGACTAAATCATCACCAAGTTTACAATAATTGGTCATTAATAATTATTGTTTTGAAAATCCTGGAATATATGGTTCTGTTAATTCACAAGGCCCATTCATACATTTTTATGGGAATGAAATTACTATTATATTTCATGTTTGTAAATTGATTTTGGATTTCATATATTGGACCCTTAAAATTCATACGTTAATGGATATATATAAATTATGAGTTATCAAATCAATTATCATTTATTCATCTATATGTATTTAATTTTTTATTGATACACATCCCTAGTTTCCCAATTATTTTAAGATAATGAATGAAATTGGAGAATCTGATCCAATAAAAACTAGAGGGAAAATGTGAAGAATGCCCAAATGAGACGGAAAATAGTATAAGGTTAGTAATTAATAACATTATTAAAATTAATTATCATTTAAGTCAGGTTTTTAACAATATCTATAATAAAGTAAATTCAGAAACCCCCAATTAGAAATATAATGTTTCAATGGATACTATTATTTGTCAAAGGAAACTAATTTTTAGTAGATCATCCTATCCCACATTTTTAGACAAATATATCAACTCCATTATAATGAAATAATCAATAATTTAATGGTATAATAATTATAATTTTATTCTAGTTTATTATCATATTCATAATGTAGATGCAAAAGTGGGGTACGTTTATCAAAAATTTGATTCTTCAGGAGGAGATTAATTGTATATAGTGGATAGAATTTATGAAAATTCATTTGAAAAAATATTTCTCACACACTCTAACTTAATATGAAGTGGTATTCCAATAGAAAAAATAAAAAGGATGATAAATTCATCATGGTATAGGGGTAATGGATCGTGATACCAAAGCTATATGCCACATACATTTTCATTAATTCTAAATGTAATGTTATCATGTTAATTATTTGGCTATGTTTTAGTCTATGATGATCCTTATACATTAAATAATTGTATAGTAAATAAGAAATTTTCTGATGTTATATTAAATTAAAAATGTGGACTAAATTTTTTTAATGTTATCATGTTGATATGAAGTGGAAAATATAGTTTATTTTGTGAGGTACACTGGATAAATCTAATGGCGATGTGAATGTCTAAAACACCACTCATCAAATGTATATGAATGAACTATTAAATAATTACCTGGCCTGGATAGATAAATGATTTATGTGAGGGATGGAAGATCGACTGATAATTGAAAACCACTAATTTGATTCAATAAAGGAAATATCCACTTCTCCCAAATCTTATTTTCCTACATTTCTAAATCATGTAATGAAGAAACTGTGAGAATCAATGACCAAAACCAAGGGTTGTCGATGATAGTTGAGGACAACATCTACCTAGGGATAGAGAAATAGGGAAATAATATTCTATTATAAATTAAAAGGTGTATATATGACCATGATATTTAAATAGAGAATCATTTTTTTCATTGTGTATATGACATGGAACACAAAGAAATAACAACATTGAAAATATATTTATTCAAATTTTATCTCCTCGATTGCATGAGAAAAATGTAACACGAATTAAAAATGAAAAATACTTTAGTATAATTATTTATTTGTGGTTATGAATTTTAAATTCGTAATAATGAAATTTATTTTTATCTATTTATTTCAAATAAAAGTAATAATCATATAAAAGAAAAATTAATTTTTTTTAAATATTTAATTTTTTCAAGAACAATAAGTCTTACATCGAGTACATTCTTTAAAACTATTTTTTACCTCATTCATAGAATTTATTTAATTATATTAATATAATTTTAGAAATCTCAATATTAATATTAACCAAAATTGAAATACTTTTTTATTTACATTTTTTTTTCAGGGAACAGTAAAAATACTAATTTTTATAAAAAAAATAATGTTCATTTCAATAATGTAAAAAATTTAAAGTACTAACATGTTTTCAATATGATTTGATTAATCTTATGTTTTATTTTTTTATATTGAACCCAATTAATTAATTAATTATTATTATTTTTAATATATATTGTTTTCTAATTAAAAATATGGATTTATAAAATCATTTTTAAAATTCATAATTTTTTTCTATTTACGTTATTAAAAATATTAAAAAATGTGGAATTATTTATAGGAAATTTATATATAATAATTTATTAAATATTAATTATGTTTCATATAATTATTTTAATTAGTTATAGAGTTTATAAAACCCATCATTGACTAAGAAATACATTGCGGGAAAACATGCTTTTGCGTCGCCTCTATAGGTTTTGTTTTAAATGAAAATTTGCATGTTATGAAATTGAGTTTGTTAAAAAAGATTAAATATTTATAATAATAATAAATTATATTTTATAATAATGTCAACATAAATGTTTTAAATTAAATGAATAGTAAAAATATTAAAAATTAATTACTATTGTTAACATAAAATGGATTTACTGGTAGATAAAATAAAAAAATCAGGGATAAAATGACCCAAAAAAAGTATAAAATATATTATTTGTACTTATTAAAACAAAATCCTATACATTATATAATTATAAATTATTCTAGCCTTGTTACTAGATTATAACATGGGTGAAATTCATTTATATCAAAAATATCAAGTTGACCACTGACCTCACTTATAAAAATCCTCAACTTCCCATCCATTATAAACACATAAAAATCAAATGGAAAATAAATTAACTTCCCAAATAACATATTTAATTCAATAGTCTCATACTCATATATTTTTTGTAGAAATACCACCATTATATGGCTCTGGTATCAACAAAAAAAAAAAGCTAACTGAAGAAGCTGTAGCATTCTTTATAGAGGATTTTTTTTGTTTATACCAAAATACACATCAATTAATCCAAAACCATCCTTATATAATATCCTCAGATAACTACATATAAATATATCATATTTTATTAAAGTAATAACCAAAAACCTTGACCTCATATGACAAATTGGTTATGAAATAATCATTCATTTGTATGGTGGACTATCACCTCACGAACATATGTATTTAATTTTTTTCATTACAATTTCACATGACATAGAATGGTTATGTATTTAAATTATATATATGATATTTATAAAAATATTATTCCTCTATAGAAATTATATAATATATACATTTATTAGTTATTATTCTTCTGGTTATATGATTATGTCATTCTTGTGTATGATAGACTACTACCTCGTGAAGGGATATGATTCGTCTTTACTAAAAATATTCATGGGAGTTAATAAGTGATAAAATAAAAACAATTTGTGATATAAATTTAAATGTATTGATAAAAATTAAAATTTATCAATATAAAAGAATAATATATCAATTTATCTCTTACATTTTCACTAACTAAAAAATCATACTCTTTTTCGTGAATGTGTGCAGTACCCCATTCACAAAATGATGTGACATTTTTTTCCTCAGCAAACCACATGAATGATAGAGATATATATATATATTTAAAGAAATTATTTTATTAATTTATTTTTATTAATATTTAATGAAACAATAATTTATTCTTTATTTCTATTGTGATCACTAAAAAATAAAAATTTACTCTTGCATACGTTCGACCCACCAACTCTAGGATAGAAAAGTAGATCATTTCTCAAAAACAACCATTCTTTATTTTTCATAAAAGATTAATTAATGAATAATATGATACATATTTCATTATTATTATAATAAATTTGATTATATAACTTACACATTGACTATAGTCACCTACATAATTCATTTTAAACATACAAGACAAATGTGGTCAAAACATATAACATAAAAATAGTGGATAAAGTAATTTTATATACCATTTTTATAAGTTCCATAAAATTAAAAATAAACATGATAAGGTTTTTTAATAAATTTCAATAATTAACACAATTTTATTATTTATTATTTTAAAGACACACATGACAAGTCATACTCAATGTAAGTGACTTCATCCAAATTTACACTAATTAATATATTTTTTTATATTTTACACAAATATTATTTTATCTGGTGTATATACAGCCCCACAAATTATTATATCCTAAATTAATATTTTTAGGTTATTTTCTATTTTCTAATTTTATTATTTATGGGGGATTATGATTAAATAATTTACAAAGTGATAGGGAAATTTTAATTAAAAAAACTACTTTAATGTTTTCTTTAAAACTCTTTCTTTTCCATGTATGTTTATTTGAAATGAATTTATGAAATTTTTTATATTTAAATAAAAAATATATATTTAACGTACATTTTATTTTATTACAATATTTTCAATGGTTTTTAGAAGGATTGTTTTTCCACAATTATATAGATTATTTTATTAAATATAAAAATGAATGTTTTATTCATAATGTACATGATAAGATAATTTTTTATAATAATATATTTTTTGTAATAATTCTATTATCATATGAATAAATTATTTTGTTAATCTATTAAAACTGGAATTTCACTTTTTATTTTTTTGTACAAAAAATCAGTTTTTAAATGAATATAATATTTTTATATGATAGATTTTTTCATAAGGGTTTAAAAAATTTATTTTAATTGGTTTTATGATTAATTGGATGAAGCATTATGTGTTTTATTCATTTTATTGTATATAAATAATAAATTAAATGGGTGAGCCTAATATAGGGTATATGAATGGTTGATCCCCAATACACCCCAAAAGTGAGTCTGATATAGCTTATACAATGGGTTGAGCCCCATTATAGGTCATGAAAAATAGTTTCATATGATATAGATTATTTGAATGATGAGACCCTTTATTTTCCTCTAATTTGTTGGGTGCTTATTATGTTCTCCATATAATTATATTAGATGGTGACTATATGGGGTTTTTTAAGGGAAATGGATTTGAGTGGGATTTATGATTGTAATTCTCCAAGTTTTCCAAAATGGGGATTAAGTTTCTTGCTTTAGGATTAATTGATTTTCTATGAGTAAAAATTGAATGTGATTTTCATGTGGAATTATTTTCATTATCTCAATGAAAATTAAGATAATGGGAAAAAATAACTGGTATTCATGTTTTTTTATAGGACTAATAGTTTTTTTCCCACATTGAGATATTGGTGACCGTCTAACATTTAAAATGGATTTTCATAGGATTTAAGGATGTGTAATGGAAGGAAGTAATTCAAGTTTAATTTTGGGATGATTTCATATGGAATGATATCATGATATATTTTAAAATATTTATACCTTAGGAAATAAAGATACTAATTGGATGTTTAAACTTTTTAAAAAATTATTTTATATCTATGAGTAATGGTTTAATTCTCTAAAAAAATAATCCTAGAATGATCCTCAAATGTAACGGACTGAAATCATCAATTAATACAATATATTAACTATTTATTAAGGAAATGTACCCATAATTGGTATAATTGAGTGTCTTAGATAAAATCTATGGTTATGAAAATGGTTGTATCAATTGAAATATTTTACATTATTTATATGTTGAAATGATATTGAATTTATAGAATTCTGTTTCACATCATAAAAATTATTCATATTTAGAATTTGTTTCTATAGAGGACACAATTAATGTATATTAGGACGGAATTGAGATGAAAATATCCATCCAAATTATCATCTACAGTTGGTTGGAATTATAAAATATTAGTTTGTTGTAATGATGGATCATTTATGACATGCTATAAATGGTAGTGTTATCCATGATAGAGAGTAACCCCATATACCATGATAGAATATGTTTAAAATTGAACATACCATGATGAAACAACCCACATCAATTAGTGGATCATCTGATCATGTGGCAGTTGAAGGATGAATCCATTCTTCAGATAGGTTATTTAATGTCATGAGATGTTCATAACATACAGAGGTAACTATTTATATTTATCTTTTTGATATGCAAGCTGATCGGTAGTGGTATAGGGATAGGAATTCGTGATTCAAAGATGATCATGATTATATAGAATGGGAATATTTTGAAAATATTTTCTTTAAGAAATAATTCATTAAGTATGTTCATCGTATCTTGGAGAAACAATAAAAATAATTAAGGAAAATGGATGACGATTACTATCTGAATATAAATCAAAATTTCCAAATATATCAGGGGACATGCTAGATTTTCTTCATGAAATTAGTAGAGAAAATAATATATTTTAATCTATATTAAAACAATGATTATAAAGATCTATGGATTTAATATTATTTAAAAATTATGGGAATTTTATTTATTTTGGAGATAATGATGAAATGGATATTTCCTACACTTATTTTTAATTGGATGAAAAGAGTAAGAAAGTTTCAAAGTAGTAGAAATTGTAGAAAATAATAGATAATGAACATAGAGGTAATCCCTGAAAATCATAAATCAATGAAAATACATTGGCAGTAATGTATGTTTGGATCTGGAAAGAGTTACCGATGTAGTATGTTTGGTTATAATGTTTGTGACTCCAAAACAACAGTCCTGATAAAAATCCATGATAGAGAAAATATATATTTATTTAATAGTGTTATGTTTTTGTGGTGATGAGTTTTGAAATTATTCTAATGTGTATCTAATGTTACTTACCCAGGAAGGAAAGTACCATTATTAAAATCAAAAAACAGGTTCCAAAATCATTTTATGCCTCTATATTTTGTGTTTGTATATCTGGTGTGTTGCTGATAGCTCCAGAGAGATTGTAATGTGACAATTTTTTATCACTAGATTGATGCCATATGCTCCCCAATTTGGGTGTTTTATTTAATTTATATTCATTGGGAAATATAAATCGAGTTTTAATAGATGTCTTAAAAATATATTTTAGTGGAAATGTTTTTTAGATAATGAATTTATATTTTATGGATATAGTTTTCTAATTATTTAGATCCATTTGGGTAAAAAATTTCATAAACGAAATATTAATAACAGTAATAATCTGATTATTTGTCATTGTGAAAGAAGGGTTGTATTGAAAACCATAGTAATATTGTTATTAAATTAGTAACTATATTTCTAGGATGTATATATTATTATTCTAGAAAAAATATATTGAATGTATTAATATAGTGTATTAAAAGGGAAACCAATATAATGGGTTAAAACACATTGCATCTTGATATGCCATGGAGATTGAACCCATGAATGGAAAATTATATGGTTTTAGCATGTAACAAAATACTAGGTGATTTCTCAGTTCATATAACATTATTTAAGGTTAAAATATTTGAAATGAAATATAATTTATAAGGAAGTGATGTTAATTTGTTTGTTTAAAGGTTAATTTATTATATTGGGTAACTTTTTCAAAGCATACCATGTTTGGAAAGTAGACAATGATAAATGGATGTACATTTTCAACTTTTAGGGATCTTGTTGTCCCTTAAAAGTGAACTTTAGTGCTTCATGTCTAAAAAATAAATTTCATAATATTTATTTCTTGGAATAAGGGATGAATTTTGAGTTTATCAAAGGACAACCAAACGAGAAAACTATTTTTCTAAAACCAAATCATATCAAGTAAATATATTTTATTATATTTTTTATAGTAAAATAATTTTCCAACTTTAATAAAAAGAAATCGAATAAATAAATTTTTGTTATCAAATTCATATCTAATTACTCAGATGTTATTTTAAATAATCTTATAATTATCATTTTTATTCCATAAACAAATATTTGATCAGTAACTATAAATAGATCTTTACATAAATTACTGAATATAATTAATTTAACATTTCATCAATTTTCATATCTACACATTCCACCAATGTGTTCGTACATATAAACATTGTTATGATTTATTCTATATGACCCATATACATTACATTACCTATTATTAAGAGGATATTTTTTACCCTCATAGGATGTGGTTATTTAAATAATAAAATTTCTAAATTTCAAACACCAAAAATTTCAAATTGTGAGGAATATATTTATGTATATTGTGGAGGATGAAACTCCATTATATTTTAAATGAATAATTTCATTAAAAAGTGTATGTTTAATATAACACTAAACTTTAACAACACCGACTGTTTTTTTAAATGTTATCTTTTCGATATCTTTTATTAAACACAACACAATGTCAAAGTTAAATATTACATAATAGGAAATTAAATATTTATTTATGGAAATAATAAACTAAATTATAAAAAATGATGTTTTCTGATGAATAATAATAAAAATATAATTCAATTAATAGATTAATATTTTTTTGAAATTTTTTTTCTAAGATGATTTCATTATATATAATGAATATTTTATAAAATTAATTTTCACCACTTCTAAAAAATTTACTGAAAAATATGAATATGATATGTGTACCGAAATATAAAAAGTTTAGCTATTGTGATATTTTGGGATAATTCGTAGAAAATTAATTTTTGAGTGTGTAGTAAAAATTAATGATTATATTAAAGATAATTTTTTTTGATTAATTTATGTATTTTAAAAGTCCAAAAATGTCTTGAATATAATTTCATATAACATATTTTTTATCTATTTTATGTTTCCCCGATTAATTACTTTTAAATAAATTGTATTTTTGTTTTTATTATATGTATTTTGTTTAAAAAATTTCTTTTTCTTAAAATTATTTTAAAATAAAAATGTTTATAAATTTTAATTAATTAAATATAATCCATAATGTTGAATTTATTAAATTAATTTTCTATATTTTATATCATAATATATTAATTTTGTTTCATAAAATGATTTTTTTACAGATTTATTAGAAAGTAATAATTTCCCCAGAAAATAGTCTACTTGAAAAACTACTTTTTCATCACATATCATAGTTTTCTATTTTATTAATAGACTCCTCATTAGTGAATTTAAATTTGGAATAATTAATTTCATATTTCAAATAAATAATATATATTATATAAAATTTTATGTTCAATATTTAGTCAAAATGAATAGTGAAAAAATTAAATATTAATTTACATAGTTATGGTAAAAATGTATTTCTTGGGGGTTAAACACAGATAATAATGGATCAAATAACCTAGTAAATTTTCTAAAATCTATTTTTTAGGAATATTTCAATTTCATCCATTATAGGGTCGCTAATGTTCCATTATTGGTGATATAAAAAACATGTGAGTAATTCATTTATTTTAAAACATATAATTGTGCCACTCACCTACCTTATAATTGGTCACCTACTATATTACTCTCTCGATAAATTCATATCCCATTTATTCCAAAAATACTTGATCGGGAATCATCGCACCATCCTTCATCTTATACTGTAATACTTAGTTTGGGAAGAATTCCATATTGGGATGTCCTTTAGTAAAAACCCAAAGAAGTTACTAGAAAAAGTGGGAACATACATTGATGGGTTTTTTATTTTATTTATACCACCAAAACATTAAATTATTATTAAAACAAAAGTGTTTATTAACAAAATTATCAAACATATACCGAGGTACTAACTTTTTTTAATTCGATAACATAAATCATTCTCCTCTTCCATCAAATAGGTTACGAAATCTAGATTTGTGTATATAGAGGACTACTGCATCATAAACATATGTCATTAATTTTTCAAATAAAACCTCCCACAGTTGCCTAAAATTATGAGTATGAATTATATATATGATATAGATAACATAATAACACCAATGGGTTCATTATATCATATATACATTTTAACATTATATTTTACAGGGGACATGATAATGTCGTTCTTATGTTCAGTGGACTACTACATCTTGAAGTGATGTGACTCATTTACTATAACACATTACATGGAATGTAATATGGGAAATTATAATGAATATATCTGACACGAATCATATAATTATGTTATTAATTAAGTATATATGAATCCTAAAATACAATATATCATTTTATTTCCTAAATTTCTAGTCATCGAGAAATGATAACGTCTTTTATGAAAATGTAGACTATCACCTTCAAGAAGTGATGTTACTCTCTTTTCACCAAAAAAACATAATGGGTTTTATATTTAATAGTATATAATTAAATAATATATAATTCATGATGTCATTATCATTATAGAATGGAATAATAATATATACATTCTTTTTATAATGATCAATAAAGAATGGAAACCATAGTCATGCATATATACGAAATTTCAAATACATGATTTTGAGATATACCATTTCTCAAAAAATAATTATTTATTAGTTATAAATGTATAATTTATTTATAAATATTATAAATATTTCATTATTATTGTTATTATGGTATTTTTTAAAATTATACTGTTGATCATAGTCGACAGACAAAATTTATTTTTGACAGGAATTCTGGATATGGTCAAGGAATCCATTGTAAAGATACTAGATTATGAAATTATATAGATCATTGAATAATATGAAATAAGATTAAAAATAAAAATATTTTGTTCTACAAAGAAAATAATTGAAATAATGTTATTATTCAGTAAGATAAATACACACCTAAAATGTTGGACTCATGGTAATGAACTTTATCCCAATTTCCATTTGTTGAGGCATATTTTTATTTTATACACCTATATTATTTTACAAGTTGTATATACAGCCCAATGAAATGTTATACCATCAATGTATATATTATCATTGTATTTTTGTTTTATTCATACTATTATATCACGGGCCAAAAGATTCAAATAGATCCCAAGTGATAGGCGATATTTCATTAAAATAAATATCTTTTAATATTTTCTATTTGACACATAACTATCCATATAGATTTTTTTAAAATTATATGATGGAAAATATTACATAGAAGTAAATGATCTATATATTACATTTTCTGTCTCTCTTTTACTTTATTTCTAAATTATTTCAAATATATTCTTATATTGTTTTTATGTGTAACATTTTAATATACTAAATATGGAATTATATATTCATAACATCAATAAGGAAAATAACTTCCCCTATACTATAACCATTATTTATTTTCAAAAATCATTTTCAAAAGTTGATGTTTTGTTCTATGCGAAACCAACATTCCCTTTGTTCCAGCTATTTTGGTTTTAAATTTCTTTAAATATAAAATGGTATATTAATCCTAGTGCGTTTTTCACAAGGTATTAAAGGAGTTTTCTAAAGGGTTTCATAGTGAGAATTTAGAGAAATAATTTTTTAATATTCATTATATATTTATTGAGAATTATAAGAAATACATGATCCTGATGTTGCTTATACAAAGTGTATATCCCCATTATAGATCACAGGTGATCCCAATATATCTAACATGAACGGGTGATCCCCATTATAACTCATGAAAAAACCCATGTACCCAATATAACTTATATGAATGATGAGCCCCGTTATATCTTTTCAGTGAACTGGGTAATGATTATGTTCTCTTAATAAATATATTTCTAGTTATATGTATAGAAATTCTATTTAAAATGGTTTTGATATGGTTTTGTGACTCTGATTCTAAAATATTAAAATTTTATATTTTCATATTGTGGGTTAAATTAATTTTTATTGATAAGAATGTGTGGGTTTTTTATGCGGATATCACGTATTTCCTTTTATAAAGTTAAATTGTGATGACAGAAAACATTTAATGGGTTTTCATGTTTTCACATGAGTAATGGTTTTCTTCTTTTTATTTCCCTTACTGGACCATTTAATATCATCCAAATTTTTAAAAATTATTTTCATAGGATATTAATTTGTTTAAGGTAAATGAATAAATCATGTTAATTATCATGAATATTTTCATTGATAATAAATAATGCTTTTTTATATAAGATATTATATTATAAAAAATAGGTTCAAATATGAATTATCCAATTTTCATTATAGGGTTTGGTTTTATATGAGTTATGTATTAATTATACAAAATGTAAACTAGAAAAACACCTCAAATGTTTGTAAATTAATTTATCAATTATAACTCAAGATATTGTAATTTTTATGTCCATATCCATAAAGTGGATCTCGACAATGATGTTATGACATGTTTTATTGTTTCTCATTAAAGAATATATATTATTTTTTTAGTTATATGAATGATTAAATAACAATATTATTAAGTAGAATAAATCATACATCCCTTAAAAAAAGAAGTTGGGTTATTAGTGATGATGTTGAATGGGAAAATTATCACATCGCACGAATTTAAATCACTCCCTATATAAATTTTTGGGATGACTTTCATGAAAGACCATGTAATAAAAAAATGATTGTAATCAAATACAATTCCATAAATATATATTCTACTATTATACAGTGAAAACATAAATTTCAAATATATGCAAATCACTCTATTTATCCCAAATTTTTCTCTGATTAAATGAATGTTCTTGTATGATGATGAATTATATTTTTTATTAACATCTCATTCAGGGATATTATTTCATTGAGAACTAGTATGTCTACATCGGATGATTTAGAATATAGAAATATCATAATATCAACCCAGATTAAATGCCCTTGGTAAGATAACTTTTGGAAGTTGTTATTGAATAATTTTCTTGCGTTCCACCTAAATGTGATGTGAATTTCATTATTGAGATCTTATTTAAGGATTTAATATTATCTAAAACTCCATATGTGATTTCAAGAAAATCATGGTCAACCATGTTTGCAGCATGGTCATCACCACCTTTTTGGTGTATGATACGAGGATGTCGTAAGGAATTGGTCTACAAATGCCATGAAAATGCCTTAAGAAAGGAATAAGTAGAAAGATATCATCACTAGTGTTATCAAAACATAAGAAAACTCACTACCCATGCCATACTAACAATATTACCCACTTATATGGCCATGTACCAATATGTTCCCATGTATATGGTTCATTTTAATTTACTTTTAAACACTAGGATCACTCTTTTACATTTCATAAACATTAAATGGAGACACAATGATATTCCCAGCAATTCATTTTGTATTTTAGGATTCACCTTATAATGGATAACCATTCCCATGGAATCAGTTACCATACACATTATAACTGGAAATGACAACCATTTTTTTATATCATAATGGATAAACTTGATAAATTACACATTACTTCACATGAGGGCCCACACACCTCATGAATTGAGATTAGAAATAAATCAATCGTAACCAATAATAATACATGCATTTGATAAATATCACAACATTACTAAACAATCAATATTATATCAACTAATGAAATGTGGTGAAATTAAACAATATGGCCTATAAATACGAATAACATGTTAATTATAGGCACCTAATATTATGGACATAACAACAATCACTTCCATTATATCATAGGGAAAAATATGAAATAGAATATGAGTTTAAACTATAATGAACAACACCAAATAACAAGTGATTCACCAAATAGTTAAATAATGTCAACTGTGATACAAAAAATAGAATAAAAATTATATTTTGGGTAACATGACTTTTACCCTAAATATTGGTTCACAACACCCATGCTCGGAATATTCATAAGTCCCAAGAATTCATATTCTCTAATATATTGTCTCTAAATATTAAATAATGAAAAAACCTCATATGATCCCACATTTTGATGTACCAGATCTTGATGTCTCTTAATAGGTTCCCCAAGTCTATTGGTCCACATGGTCTCAAGCGCATCCTCCCAGATTATAGAGGCTGATGACTTGTATTGAGGGAATAGGGTGTCTCCAAGGGGAGACTATTCCCTCATTATAAAATTATAGCAAAAATGATAAATATACATTGTGTAAAATAATTGAGTAAATATATGTAACAAAAGGAAAACAATTATAGAGACAATTGTAGAATTAAATTTAATAGCTACAATAAAAAACAATAACTGATAACGATAAGCAATGTATCTAGAAAATTGGAAAACATGGATACAATAAAGTTGTCAAAACATCATCTAAAAAAGTATAATGGAAATAATAAATCATTCCCAAGTATTATGATCTCTTGATCAGTCACATATTATCATGCTCCACAATAAACAACAAGCAATAATGTGCTCGAAGCTGTAAAAGTCCCTTTTTCGTCACCTGTAACCATGTAATTTACTCGGGGGTACCAGATGGTACCATGTGAGGGTGTGAGTAAAATCATAGTGGGACACAACCAAATGTGTATATAACATATTTACCATGTAAGGGGAAGATAATAGTGTGCATGAATGAATATAAATAATGTAAAACAATACTATGTAACTATTTATCCATGTGTCAGCTTTATCCCTATGCTGGTGTTTGGACATGAAACTAGTTCATTTATAATGTAATTAATAATTGATAAATGTTTTACATGTGAGGAATAACCAACATTAAACGTCCTTTAAAATTGTATAAATATTGAAGGTTCCATGACCTATCAAGGAGACCATGATTGATGACATTTAATAACGAAGTTCCACTACAACGAAAGAGGCAACATAGAACTCACGGGATTCTAACTCAGTAGTAACTGAGTGTAGATAATGGATAAGAGTGTAATACCATGCTCAATACCCATGGAATTCCACAATATGTTGCTTATAAAATCCAAGGAGACGATCCATTGTAAAACAGGGCTATGTGGTGGCTCGGCCCTATGGGATCTCACCATAGAACCTAAATGTCAATGATGGATATAAGGATTGTATACAAGGAATACTATAATTCAATTAGGGGGATACTCTAGTCTTATACCAAGTGTCCATGAATAGATAAGGATACAAATCAATGTGGGCCTCAACCTATGAATGTTGTGCCCTTGAATAAGAATGGTTAACCTAATTGATTAAGGCATTCTATGATTAAAATCCAAGGTGAGCTCGCATTAGGACACTCATATTTGATTATGATGTCAAATATATAACTTCAATTGGTTCAATATTTTCAATTCATTAGTTTGAATAGTAAAATTGGCATTTGAACCATTAATATAGTTATAATTAATCAAAAATTCCATTTTTTTCATGCCTTTCCTTTCATTAGGATGACAAGGCCAAGTAGAATTCAACTTCTATTAACTATATTTAAGGAAAATTCAATTATTAAGGTCCATTCCCCTAACTTTTATTAATGTTTTAAGGGGTTCTACAGTCATCTATCCTGTTATTTATTTACATATAATCTATTAAAGTCATAATTAGTATACTTTCCAATTTTCATTTAAAATTTAATTATCAATTGAAGCACTTACCATAGTCGGGTCATGTGGTGAGAATACATGGTGGTTTTTATTTATAAATTTGAAATATAAATCAATTCATTTAAAATTACCAAACATGCACTTATATGGGTCAAACCAATTCAAACAGAAATGGTGTATGGAACATGTTAAATAATAAAAATGCAAATATGGAATAATAATATACATGGGATGGATGGAGTTGTTTCCATAACCACCAACAATTAATCACAGATATGGTAAGAGAATAACCATATGTTTTTAATTTTAATGAGCATGGAATATAAATCCAATATACAGAACCCAATGAATCGGTTGTCCCCACACGACAATTCTATAATCAACAATCATTAGTGTTGAGATATATACCACCCACCTTAGGGTAAAAAATCTATCCTCATCCGAAATCATCCTCAAAATAATCTTAGAATAGTGTAGATCAGTGAAAAAGATAAAAATGCACACATCGTGATAACATGGCTAATAGAAATATATAATATAAAAGGCTTAAACAAACTTGATTACAAACCATTGCATATCCATCGTGTTGAGTGGAATCTCGATTAGATCCAATAAGAAATAGATCATTCAATTCCCATATTTGGCTATAAAAGAGCTCAAAATGATAAAAAATAGTTCATATAGTTAGAATTCAAATTAGGTGGAAGGAGGAAGCTTAATTAGATCAGTGAGGGAAAAAGGTATCATTAAACATAAAATAGAATGTGCACGGTTGGTCCACACTTTTTCACAAACTGTGTCCAAAAATGCACTGGTTCTTGTAGAAAATGGGCACTCATACTATTAGGCCACATAGAAGGGAAACTGTGTGCCATGCATTCAGTAAGGCTCTTTCTAAAAATATTCCACCCTTATGTTTCTTCTCTAACCATGGAGTCCCCATGAATGTTTTATTATATACCGTTACACAAGCCTGTTTTTCTAAAAATCTATGTTCTAGGCTCTGAACGAGCCTTGATCACCCTTGAAAAACATCACTAACTCAGTAGGCATCCAATTTTATTACAAAATAACAATTATACTGAAATACTAATGATAAAAAATGACTGAAAAACAATGTTCTTACACATGGATCTCCCTATATCTCAAGAAGCTCCACCCTATATTCTACATGATTCCTCTCCTAGTGTGGGATCTTCTCCCACAACACATTATTCAATAAACATCATTATGTTATTCATTTTTATTCTTAATTAATCTTGTTAGGATATATTTGAAATCATATGCACTATAATTGATATGATTTATAAGGTATTATATAATCCTTTTCACTGTAATTAGTACCTCCCATAAATCCATTATGTACCATGTTATACTATAATAATTGTCATGTGAATTTACATGACAAACATTTGTGCATTGATTACTCATCCACATTACCTCTTAATTTTATTCACATTGAAGTTCATAGACTTGATTAAATTTGGAAGACCATTTCTTAACAATCACTCCATTATAAATGTATTATATGAGATGAAATATGAATGTATATTAAATGGTCAATACGCCACCATTATGTAGGTACATGGTATGAATTTTTTGGGTTGGCTCAAAATTATATATCCCTCCTTTTCATTGGTTAATATTTTATTATCATGAAATTATATGAATAAAACATAATTTTTTATCTTATACACACTATGAGATGTTTCCTTGGTGATAATCATTACTTATGTTTATGGTGTCACGTTTTATATTATTAGTACATTCGCATGTTTCCTTTTGGTGATCATTTTATATAATTACTCTTTCTTAAATATTAAAACTCATACTTCTTTTATGATACTTTTATATTCCTCTGGGATAACATGTTCTATTTTTCTTTATGCTATGAGTTTGTTTAATCCCATATTGGGCTTTATATATCACCGCTTTCTTTTTTATGTCCCTAGGTAATCCTCTGTTGTTTTAAAATAATGATTGGTTTTTATGGGAAAGTTTTGGAGGTTTTAAAAAATGTTATTATAAATATATATCATGTTATTATGACATATATGTAATTTAATGAGGATAGTAGGCCTCAAAATCATCCATGTTATACAATGTGTGACATTATTTATCGACTCATGAAATAATATCTATTAAGGTTATTAGTTTTCCTAATATTGAGGATTAAGTAAATATTCACGATGAATGAATATTATAATTAATCTTTTAATGATAAATGTTATATTAAATATAATTTTTAAAACCATTTAAATTATTTTTCTAGGAAATAACCCTTATATATATGATTTTATCACAAGAAATGTAAATAATGGTAATAATATTAATAATAATATTATTATATATACATGGGACTCTTTGAAGATTAATATAATATTAAGAGAGTATGTTATATTAGTCATTATATAAATTTATCATTATAAAATCATGATTTTATTATTTTTAATCCTAAAAATAGTAGTTTATACTAAATATCTATGCATAATAATTTAAAATATAATAGTGTTATTCTAGTAAAACCCTCTCATGAATGGAGAAAAATTATCCTCTTCCACAATCTCAATTCTATAGTGGACAATAATAATCCTTCACACATGAAGTAATTATTATGGATTTCGATGGACAATTATAATTAATTTGAATCATATACACTAAAAACATGCTATTCTTATAGCCACATTCAAAGGATAGTTGTAACATGTCGATCCCAACTAATGGAATTATACCATTGAATCATATGATGTAATAATAGAACAATAAAATGTCTTAAACGTATGAATCATCAACCCAATAATTCTTATGTTAGGTAATTCATTTCATAAATTAACTATAAATTATATAAAATTTTCATGTGTCGTGGATTTGAGAATTCCAATTTCCACATTATAGGTAAAATGTTAAGGAATGTTAATATATTCCATAATTGTGAATTAGATTGACTACGTTTATAGAACTATTAAATCTTCTAGATGCAGTATAGTAGTCAATTAATAATATAAAATATTTTAGTATTCGTTGTTTGGTTATATGAATATGTTACTACTTTTTATCACCTATTTATTTCTGGTTTAATCTGAATGTCAGTTGACATTATCTAACAATTAAACATGTTTTTAATGTGAAATATAATATTGAACAATTTAAAACTGCCTAATAATTATCATAGATTTCATTTGGAGGGGGAGGATCTGATCGAGGGACAAATTTAACAAGTTTGTGACTAAAAATAACATTTCAGGTACAATGGTTAAACACATCAGGATATGTAGTCGGATAGCCATCAGTCCTTTCACATCAAATAATGATATATAATTACACATACTCTTATTGAATTTTTTTTTCCTAGAAATTATATTACATTAAAAATATGATATATTATTTTCTACCCTTCAGTGAATGACAAATGGACAATGTTATAAATAGAATATGTGTATTGTAGCAATGTACTTACATTAGAGAGTATAAATAGACATTAATTTATTTTGAAGTCAATGTAGAAAAAAAATCAATGGAATTAAAAATTAAAATACACCATCTTAATATTATTAAATAGAAAGTTAAATGGAGGTAAATTATATATGATATTATATAGTCCAAACATAATAACAAGTCCAAAAAAATGTATCATGAGTCAAATTATTGGATGGAAATGACTGAAATCATGGATATCACAATGAGATAACTGAGAACATAATCACCGACAACTACAACCACTATTTATTAACACGTCTATAGGTATTACCTAGTGATCATGAAGGATTATGTTTGTAGAATAAATACTGATATTTACATTTATTTATCAATGTAATAAATTATAAAAATTTATATCAAAATTATTTTCATTTATTTTTTTTCAAATTTTAATGGAAATAAAATATAACTTTTAACAACAATTTGATTAGATATATCTAATATTTATTAATGGAAATTAATAAGAATTAATAAACATTAACCCAAAAATATTTCTTTTTTATAATACATTCTTTTTTTATCTGTTCACTAATAATAAAATTAACATTTAATCCACTGTAGAAATTATGTTGAATAATTTTTTTAAATTTTTTTATTAGTATTTTCAAATTTTATAAAAATATAATCATATTTTTTAGCATAATAATATATTACAAATGTATATTTTAGTTACCAAGCTATGGATTTTTTTTTCAAATTTTTTTTTATAAAACATGTATAATTGTTTTAAAAAAAATTTATTTATCCATTTGAATTTATCACTATAATTAGATTGTTATACTTGTAATAAATATATTTCCAATCAGTTAATAAATATTTTATAAATCCCATGGAAAAAATATTAATGTGTAAAGAGACATATTTCAATTGAAATTTTTGTGTCCATATCATATTATTTATTTTAATAAAAAATTAACATAATTAGAAATTGAATTAGATTAAGAGGATAGAGAATTTAGAATCATAACATTAGAATTTGGAATAAATCGGAATGGAATATTTTTATTCCAAAAGACATTACCATTTAAAATTAATAATAAATGTAATTAGGGTTAAACGGGGGTAACATAAATTATCTTGAATTTGGAATTAATAACAAAAAATTGACCTTATTGATGTCATTTTTTTATTTTTAATTATGTTACATGTGTCTCACATACTAAAACTATCCAATCTCACATAACACCTATGTGATTCAATATTTTGGCCTTATATTCCTTTCAATTACATTGTAAAATTTTACTTTTTCACCTTTGGAAGGAGCAAAATTCAACCCTAATCAAGACACACTTACCCATGGAGTTACTCATTAATAAATATACATTTTAACTCCTCTAGAATCATCTTACAAATTTGTTTGTCTCTTTTCTTATTTTTTTTCCAATTTGACAAATTCGGAGATGTCCATCTGGTTGAGGATCGTGTCCTCAACATTATTATTATCTAATTTTCAAATATTACATCCATATCCTTCTCCACTAATCCTATTCAATGGGTACTAATATAATGATATTTAAATCACTAATATAATGATATATTATTATGTGGATGGAATATTCATTATAAATTTTTATCATATATATTTGAAAAATGAAAATGTTTCTTCATTTATTCGTGAAATACCTCATCAATGGAGATTATTTTTTAATCAATTACATAGATGGGTGTTTATAAATATTGAAAAATTTAATAAACATGTTATAAAAAATTTAAAAACACAATTTAATGATAAATTAAGTAGTATATTATTAATATTATCAATATGTTATCTGTGTTTTATTCACCACACAAAACATCCAATGAAATAATAATAACAATTTTTTCATTTGAAACTAATAGATTATTTATTAAAACACAATTCATTTATAAAAATTATTTCATTAATTTTTACATAATGATTCTTAAAATAAAATATAAAATATCAAGAGGCGTAGTTTCTTTGATTAATTAGATAAATATCATATTAAATTATAATGAGGATACAAAACCAATATATGAAAACACATTACATTCCCTCTAATCTAATTGATCATCTTTCTATATGTGGTGTATCTGGGGTCTGACATAGTAATAGGGTGAGATATGGAGAAAAATTTGGAAAATCAAAGAATATAATGGGAAAAGAAATAGATATTATTTATTAAGAATATGATGGTGGTGTAAAATGGTGAGAATCATTACCGTGATCATCAGAGCATGATATTATATTATAACATCAATGAAACATAACAATGTGGTGACAACATAAAACATGAAAACATAAGATTATGTCATGGATTTCCATTAATAAATAATAATATATTCTAAAAATGATACCCAATTGGGTGTCATATATGTTACCCCATGAGCTAAAAACATCACTAAATGCACATGAGTTGTACTTAATTTGAGTCAACATGTAATATTCATGTCATTTAAATGTATATATATTACACATAGATCAAAAACTAATAATAAAATTCATTAATTTAAATAAAATTATTCACAATTAGTTGTTAAATATAGGGAGTACCTCTTGTATTTTAGGAATGTATCTTTTTGGTGGTATCATTGAGTGGAGATCTAGAGGGATATTCAGAAAAAAAATATTTTGGCATGGAATATCACAAGATAAATTATAATGTTTCAAATATTTATAAAAAAACTTATTGAATGAAATAATGGGAGTTAGGGTTGGTCTACCATTACATATTCATCATTAAGATTTCAAAGGTTTGTGTAAAAATAAATTAAAACATGAACAATTGTAAATCAAAATGAATAGTATAAACAAATTACATGAATAAAAATTAAGAGGATATAATACCTTATCTTAAGAGGATGATTATAAAAATATTGGGAAGATATTATTATG
Organism: Viscum album; assembly: GCA_963277665.1. Taxonomy (NCBI): domain Eukaryota; kingdom Viridiplantae; phylum Streptophyta; class Magnoliopsida; order Santalales; family Viscaceae; genus Viscum; species Viscum album. Next base: position 1,701,061,776 of record OY728121.1, on the reverse strand, counting down.
TAAATCTTTCTAACATGAAAACATATTTATCTACAAATAAATCCATTTTCTTTGATATCTTTTGATATATACCAGCCCATGTCTAAAAAAACCGCAAAATTGTATATTGTAATAACGTATTATTTTAAATTATGTTTATGAATAGGACTAAATAGGTTGTTAAAAATATATGTGATAAAAATTTATTAAATAAATTAAATATTTATATATTTATTTTAGATAATATATTAAACAATTTTAAAAAAAGAACTGTTTTTTTAAAACTATATTTTTAATAAAAATCGGTATCTTCATTCCATGTTCAGATACATTAAATTTATTTTCCACATTCAGAAAATTTATATGAGAAAATGAATTTAATTTTTGAATATATAATTTAAATATTATGTTATATTGACATTTTTATAATTCTCTAAAAATTATTTTTTGTCAATGAATGGTAAAAAATAATATGCTTTATTAAAAAAACCATTTCATTTAATGAATTTAAAAATTTAAATTTAATTTACAACTTATTTAAATTTAAAATTTAATCAATATTATTATAATTATTACAATTTCAGTGATTTAATCAAATTAATATTTATTTTTTTATTTGAAATGTTTTTATACATTGGATAATTTTATATTTTGGAAATCTCTTTTTCATCACTACCGTGACATTAATTTTAAATTAAATTTTACCAATTATGTAAATGGAATATAGTAAAATGGAATCTATTTTTTATATTAATATAAATAATATTATATTATAAGGTAAAAATAATTTTTTTTTTCAAAATTATTTGGAGTAATAGTCATAATTAATAATCACAATTATGGTTAAAACTAGTTTACTAGGGGTTATGCTAAAAAACAATTGTAAAATGACCTATAAACTTTTAAAATTCATATTTTATGTGTATATTCATAGATAATAATATCTATGGTCTATGAATGAGTCAATATGGAGCCTTTTTTAATTTTCATGAATTTGGTCAAACGTTTTCTTTTTATACATTATCTCTGTGTCCTCTTCACCATAAATTAAGGAGAACCCCTCTCCTCCCATATTGACATTACCAATACCGTTGGTGTAACGACCTGAAATTTTTTTAAATAAATTTTGTTTCCCAATTTTATGTGTTATTGTTATACTCAACAAAAACGTTTTATTTGATAAACATGATTATAATTAAAATGAGATCAGTGGGTTTTGACTATTATATAACCATCGGTCAATATGACCGCTGTGAACAAAATGTTTTGATATAAGTAATCTTGGTTAATTATTATAGAAAGAAGATTCGATGGCCTCACCTAGTAGTCTTGGACTGATCGAAGCCCATCTAACAGAGCTTGGGAAGGAGGTAGCACCACTGGGCTTTGCTCTGGATCAAATCCAAGCCAAAATTCATCATGTGAAGCTGGAATGGAATCGCCTTCGTGAGAAGTTCAAACTGATAGAAATTACTACTCGGGCAATGTTGACTGAGTCGCCCCAAGCTTCTATCACCCTAGCACACCTTACTCTTAGGTCCTATGCTGGTATTATAAGGGGTTATGTAACGAGACCGTAACTACCTTGTGTAATCCTTGTTTTAAATAAAAATTGGGATTTCTTCTTATGATGAAGTTTATGAATTTTGAAATGACCAGATAAATATAGTATGCAGATTTTTGATGAATTTTAGAAAAAGGATATTTTAAATATGTTTATGTAAACCCTAAATAATTAAAAATGTGTAATGATTTTCAAAAAATGGTCTTTTACAATTATGTTCAGTACTAAATTTAGAGTCTAATAAGACCAACTTGATTTTTGATGAATAGTAAATTATGAATAGTGATTTTATGATTAGGATTAGTAATATGACCAAATGGATTAGTAATCTCACTTAAAGAAAGTTTTAAAATAATATAGGCACCTTGATTAAGTAATGTGATTCAATAAAATAGTTAAATAACGGTTTCATTAATTATTATTCAAGTATTAGTTTTTCCGGGTGAATAGTGTTTTTTAATTAAAAATTTAATTAAAAATAATTAGAAAATTATTTTTATAAAAATGACTTTATTTTTGAACTCAGAGCATCGATATTATGTTATGGTAATTTTTGGGGATTTTTCTGAAAAAAATGAATTTTCGATGAATAGTGTATTTATTTAAAAATAAAATTAAAAATATTTAGAAAATTATTTTTATAAAATGGAGTTCATTTTTGAAATCATATCATTGATATTTGGTTAAGGTGAAATTTTGGGATTTTTCTGAGAAAGTTGAATTTTCGGTGAATAGTGAAAGTATAGTTTTTAAGTTACGGGTGTTTAATGACATCATTAAATGATGTATTAAGTATATATTCAATATGTTCGAATTATGAATAGTAAGATAAGGTGTGAGGTGTCCCAAGTGGCCAATACCATGGGCAAATACCATGGTCAAGCCCATGGTTTTTCCAAAACCACTAGTGAGGTGTCCCTTGGCCATTAATGCTTTGTCCCCTCACTTTCCCTATAAATACCCACCCTTTCCTCCTTTAGTTTTCACTCCCAACTCTCCCCCAAAGAAGTTATGGTCTTCTTACCTTCCAAGGAGTCCTCCCAAGGTGCCCCCAAGCCCTCAAGGTCCAATCCTTTGAGTTTCAAGAGTCACGTTTTAAGGTAAGGGATCCGACCCCTCTCTTTCTTTTCATGAAATCTCTTTTATGTCATTCCAATTATGCTCCATGTTTTTATGTGAGAGGATGTTCTTTTATATTCCTCTTACTGCCCTTTCATGTTTATATGATTAGAGATCCCCTCTTACTCTCATCATTTCGTTTTATGAAAGTTTAAGTGACGCCGTTAGGCTGCCGAATTTTTAAGGGATTCTTTCACCCTTCTCATTTTTCAAGTTCGATTTTCATGTCAAGTCTTTCAAGTTCCTTTTTATTATGTTGGGGTATGATCTCTATATCAATCATACTGATCTCTTATGATCATATGATGAGGGACCCTTTTTGATCTTGTCAAATCATTTTCTTTTGAAGTTAAGTGACGCCGTAAGGCTGCCGAATTTTCATAAGAGAAATCTAATCTTTTTCCTTCCATGTTTTTCATTTCAAATGGTATGTCCCTAAAATTTCGTTACCATGTCCATATGTCCTTCTTATTCTTTCACCCTACTTTTTTATGGATCATTTATGAGTGGGTGACCCATGTCCCCTCTCATTTCAATGTTTTCTAAAACCCCGAAACTTAGCCGTTATGCTGCAGAATTTTCCCCTCAAAATGCCTCTCTCTTTTCTCAAAAATTATTTTATGTTATAAAGTGAATACTCAAAGCTCTTATTTCTACAAGGGTATTCACATACATATAAAAATGTTCCATTTTAAATTCTGGGATTTACATACATGAGACCCGCTTTCCCTTTCCGTGGGTTTAAAGTGACGTAAAGATCATGTCATTAAAGCAGTTTTTAAAATGTTATGATTATGAAATGAAACCCATTTATTTTTTGATATGTGGGTTATTTATGAAATGTTTGATGATGATATATGTGGCTCACATGATAATAAAGGAAAATTTAAGGGTGCGCCCTGATAGCGCTCCAATGCATTGGGTAATGATGTAACCACTAGAGATTACAATTTTCATGATACCTTGGTGAATAACCTTGGTAATTTTCAAATGACACCTTGGGGATGGACCTTGGTGATATGTTCATGATTGTCTATGTTAAATGATGTAGCCACATCTTCATGTTATGGAAAATGTTATTTTTATTATTAAATGACTCATGATTTTCTTTCTCATGCCTTAAAGTTATTTTCATGTCCTTATTGAAGTATACCAAGTTCACATGTAAAATGTTCCTCTTGTTTCCCTTACTGGGCCTTCTGCTCACCCTTTCATTTGAGGTATGTCCCCAGGTTATGAGATGCAGTAATGAACCTAGAATGAACTTAAGGAGACGCCTTTCAAGTGTTTAAGAAGAATGTTTTATGTTGTTTTCATGTATTATGTTCCTGGTTTCCAAGACACTAGACCTTAAAGATCCTCAGTTTTGTGTAATGTAATGAAAGTTTATGTTATAAAAAGACGGGATGCTATAGTTGGTATCAAAGGATGGTTTAGTTATTTGTGGAAATTAGGATATGAAAACTCTAGGAGGAACCCTATAGAAAAGTTTAATATAGGAAATCTTCCTGGTATTTTGGTGAGTATTGAGTAAGGGGTTGCCAAGCAAATACATCCCTGTCTGGATACGAGAAGGTAGAGGTGGCTCTGGCACAGATGTACATAGGGGTAAAACCCGAAAACACCGCTTTGAGCTAGACTCGAATGGGAACTGGTACACGACAACGGGCCTTGCTGCACTCTTGGTTACGACACTCCCGGGGGATATGCTTTGGTTAATTCATAAGCTTGGTATGAACCATTGTTAAAGGAACAAAGATAAAATAAAATAAAGGTTCACATAAGAATATATGATCATTCATAACCTAGATGGGAACCTAGGAGATCACAAGTTAGGGTATACCTTTCATATACAAGTTATCCTTATATGCTTTCAGTTCCTTTTCATGATTATTAGCTAAGTACTTAAACCCCTAATTATGCTTTCTCTTCTTAGTTAATGGTGGGAAATGGAAGAACATGTCCCGACAACCAATGTGATAGGAAATGCGACGATTTTATAATTAATATGACAGGGATGATTAGGGGATTAAAATATGATTATTATTTTGGAAGACGTTCATTATTTTGGGAACCATATTTGATCGAGGTAGATAGATTACTACGGTATTTTCATTGAGGAGTAAGGTTGACTTATATTTTGAAGAATCGATGAATTTAAGGTGAACTTATAGTAATTTAGGTTACTTATGGGAATGACTAACCTATCTTGGGTAAAATATGTTTAGGTTAGCTACTTTTTTTATAAGATGTTAGGAGTGGTTGATGTTGTCTGGAGATGAACAATGAAGTTGTTTTGAAAGACTATGTTATCAAATCCTTATTGTATTTGGGGTTCAATCTTAGTTTGGTTTGTTTTGAGGAATTTTAAGGACCGTTATTTAGGGAATGGTCTATAATGAAATTTGGGTAGTACCATGGAACTTTGATGATTTAAAAGTAGTTTCCATTCCTATGGGATTCTTTCTTTTTGAAGAGTTGTTTTACCTTAACCTTTCAGTTTTTGGGATAATGTTTAAAGATAGAATAAATAGATAGTTAATCTTTTTTAGATTATGTGATTCTATAGAAGATGATTCTTGTGCTTTTATGAGACCAAGTGTTTTTGAATTCTCATCATTTGGAGAAAAGATTAGTGTTGGTAGGGACTTGTTAAAGGATGAAACTCTACTTGAAGGTAGGTATATTTTCTTATGTTTTTGTTCTATGTAGTAAATGAAATCCTCAAAATTATGAAAAGAAACGTAAAACAAAAATGTTGTTGGTTTACGTTTCCTACTAGGTAATCAAAGACCGTTTACACACATCATAAGTTTGGGATTTTCTCATGGTTAACTTTCTCCTAATCATGTTCTCTATCACTCTCCCTCAGAACTTGACCCTTTGTTTTTTCCTCCATGTCCATGTTTTCCTACATGGAACCCTAGTGTGGGTTAACTCGGGTGACCTTTGTACTTCCCTTTCTTTATTTTAAAGTAATAGTTTTACTGACTCCTTTTCTGATGTGGGACTTTCAATGAAATTTCAAAACCCAATTTTAAAATTGCGAGGACGCAATTTCTTAAGGGGGGAAGATTGTAACGACCCGAAATTTTTTTAAATAAATTTTGTTTCCCAATTTTATGTGTTATTGTTATACTCAACAAAAACGTTTTATTTGATAAACATGATTATAATTAAAATGAGATCAGTGGGTTTTGACTATTATATAACCATCGGTCAATATGACCACTGTGAACAAATTTTTTTGATATAAGTAATCTTGGTTAATTATTATAGAAATAAGATTCGATGGCCTCACCTAGTAGTCTTGGACCGATCGAAGCCCATCTAACAGAGCTTGGGAAGGAGGTAGCACCACTGGGCTTTGCTCTGGATCAAATCCAAGCCGAACTTCATCATGTGAAGCTGGAACGGAATCGCCTTCGTGAGAAGTTCAAACTGATAGAAATTACTACTCGGGCAATGTTGACTGAGCCGCCCCAAGCTTCTATCACCCTAGCACACCTTACTCTTAGGTCCTATGCTGGTATTATAAGGGGTTATGTAACGAGACCGTAACTACCTTGTGTAATCATTGTTTTAAATAAAAATTGGGATTTCTTCTTATGATGAAGTTTATGAATTTTGAAATGACCAGATAAATATAGTATGCAGATTTTTGATGAATTTTAGAAAAAGGATATTTTAAATATGTTTATGTAAACCCTAAATAATTAAAAATGTGTAATGATTTTCAAAAAATGGTCTTTTACAATTATGTTCAGTACTAAATTTAGAGTCTAATAAGACCAACTTGATTTTGGATGAATAGTAAATTATGAATAGTGATTTTATGATTAGGATTAGTAATATGACCAAATGGATTAGTAATCTCACTTAAAGAAAGTTTTAAAATAATATAGGCACCTTGATTAAGTAATGTGATTCAATAAAATTGTTAAATAACGGTTTCATTAATTATTATTCAAGTATTAGTTTTTTTCGGGTGAATAGTGTTTTTTAATTAAAAATTTAATTAAAAATAATTAGAAAATTATTTTTATAAAAATGACTTTATTTTTGAACTCAGAGCATCGATATTATGTTATGGTAATTTTTGGGGATTTTTCTGAAAAAAATGAATTTTCGATGAATAGTGTATTTATTTAAAAATAAAATTAAAAATATTTAGAAAATTATTTTTATAAAATGGAGTTCATTTTTGAAATCATATCATTGATATTTGGTTAAGGTGAAATTTTGGGATTTTTCTGAGAAAGTTGAATTTTCGGTGAATAGTGAAAGTATAGTTTTTAAGTTACGGGTGTTTAATGACATCATTAAATGATGTATTAAGTATATATTCAATATTTTAGAATTATGAATAGTAAGATAAGGTGTGAGGTGTCCCATGTGGCCAATACCATGGGCAAATACCATGGTCAAGCCCATGGTTTTGCCAAAACCACTAGTGAGGTGTCCCTTGGCCATTAATGCTTTGTCCCCTCACTTTCCCTATAAATACCCACCCTTTCCTCCTTTAGTTTTCACTCCCAACTCTCCCCCAACGAAGTTATGGTCTTCTTACCTTCCAAGGAGTCCTCCCAAGGTGCCCCCAAGCCCTCAAGGTCCAATCCTTTGAGTTTCAAGAGTCACGTTTTAAGGTAAGGGATCCGACCCCTCTCTTTCTTTTCATGAAATCTCTTTTATGTCATTCCAATTATGCTCCATGTTTTTATGTGAGAGGATGTTCTTTTATATTCCTATTACTGCCCTTTCATGTTTATATGATGATAGATCCCCTCTTACTCTCATCATTTCGTTTTATGAAAGTTTAAGTGACGCCGTTAGGCTGCCGAATTTTTAAGGGATTCTTTCACCCTTCTCATTTTTCAAGTTCAATTTTCATGTCAAGTCTTTCAAGTTCCTTTTTATTATGTTGGGGTATGATCTCTATATCAATCATACTGATCTCTTATGATCATATTATGAGGGACCCTTTTTGATCTTGTCAAATCATTTTCTTTTGAAGTTAAGTGACGCCGTAAGGCTGCCGAATTTTCATAAGAGAAATCTAATCTTTTTTCCTTCCATGTTTTTCATTTCAAATGGTATGTCCCTAAAATTTCGTTACCATGTCCATATGTCCTTCTTATTCTTTCACCCTACTGTTTTATGGATCATTTATGAGTGGGTGACCCATGTCCCCTCTCATTTCAATGTTTTCTAAAATCCCGAAACTTAGCTGTTATGCTGCAGAATTTTCCCCTCAAAATGCCTCTCTCTTTTCTCAAAAATTATTTTATGTTATAAAGTGAATACTCAAAGCTCTTATTTCTACAAGGGTATTCACATACATATCAAAATTTTCCATTTTAAATTCTGGTATTTACATACATGAGACCCGCTTTCCCTTTCCGTGGGTTTAAAGTGACGTAAAGATCATGTCATTAAAGCAGTTTTTAAAACGTTATGATTATGAAATGAAACCCATTTATTTTTTGATATGTGGGTTATTTATGAAATGTTTGATGATGATATATGTGGCTCACATGATAATAAAGGAAAATTTAAGGGTGCGCCCTGATAGCTCTCCAATGCATTGGGTAATGATGTAACCACTAGAGATTACAATTTTCATGATACCTTGGTGAATAACCTTGGTAATTTTCAAATGACACCTTGGGGATGGACCTTGGTGATATGTTCATGATTATCTATGTTAAATGATGTAGCCACATCTTCATGTTATGGAAAATGTTATTTTTATTATGAAATGCCTCATGATTTTCTTTCTCATGCCTTAAAGTTATTTTCATGTCCTTATTGAAGTATACCAAGTTCACATGTAAAATGTTCCTCTTGTTTCCCTTACTGGGCCTTCTGCTCACCCTTTCATTTGAGGTATGTCCCCAGGTTATGAGATGCAGTAATGAACCTAGAATGAACTTAAGGAGACGCCTTTCAAGTGTTTAAGAAGAATGTTTTATATTGTTTTCATGTATTATGTTCCTGGTTTCCAAGACACTAGACCTTAAAGATCCTCAGTTTTGTGTAATGTAATGAAAGTTTATGTTATAAAAAGACAGGATGCTATAGTTGGATCATCAAATAACTTCCCAAGTATATTCTTTATTAAATATACACTACCTATATGACATAATTTTATTAAGAAACTATCTTAATAATGATTATTTTATTGACACAAAGGGCATCTCTAAAGAATAAATAAAATACCTAACATGAGATTTGGTATTGTTTATTATTCAAAATTTGTAAAATAATATAAAACTGTTATAAAATTATGAAAATAGAATATTCTAAATTAATATATTTTTTTATGTTTATTACGTAACCCATATACAATTTCACTTCCTTGAAAGGAGAAAGAAACCATTAGACATGTATATTGCATACTATCCTGAGAACTGATGTAACCCATTCTACATCACCACCTATCATAGATGGATTTAATTGTGGAAATAAATTATTTATATTACATTTATTTTATTTGTATTCTTATGAATTAAAAAATAACATATTATTTATCAACTTCCAATCTATTGGAAATCATTAATGATGCTACTGCGTATGTCTGTACTATCGCCTCCACAAACCATTATGAAATTTATTTCATTTAATTTCAAAATAGATGGTAATCAGTATATGTTTAATGAATATAAAAAAATATATTTTAACTATTTATGGGTATATTGAGGTGAAATATTAATTTTCATTTTTCATTCAGTCATTTTGAAAATATTGAAACAACCTTTAAGCGTACGTACGACCCACAGTCATCATGAATTGTGTAACTCATTTTCAAACATCAAACATTAATGGAATAATATAAATACTTATGTAATGATTATATATGATATTATTATCACTTATAAAATTATAGATATTATTCAATCATGATCAATGTAAAATGAAATAAAATACAGGATGCATATATAAATGGAAAACAAATAAAATATCACTTAAAATAGTTATATGAATAATGAGTAGTAAAAAATCATATCATAAAAGATAATAATTAAATAATATATGGTATATAATATACTATTAATGATATATAATTTATTTATAAAAAATATATAATTAATATACATGATTTATGGAAACATTCAAATGAAATCATTCACGGGGTAAGGGTTTCCCATCATAGTTTTACTTATTTGAGACATATTCCATATTAAATGTATTTATGTGTTTTATATAATTCAAATTTAGTATTATATGATACTAATAACACTTTGTTCATTGTATTTATGTATTCATTTTATGTTGTTGTGGACATGATTCAATATATATTCTATGGGTAAGGGTTTTTTATATATTCTGATCATTTATCAAGATGGTCTATGAACATATTTTTTATGTTGAAAACCTAAGATATATAAATAATGATTCTCAAAATTTTTATGCTCTAGATATTATTTAAAATTAAATGTAATAAAACCATTTTCATCACTTTGGTAATTAAAATTATTCCAAAGTGATTTTTTTAAAAGATAACAATTTTTTGGTTAGAAACACAATTCACATCAAGGTCAATGTTTTAAAAAAAATTAAAAAAAATTCAACATTATCTTGATAATTTATTTAAAAAAATTTACCATTTAATTTTTTTAAAAAATTGTACGAAATTAATCTAATTTTCATTTTATGAATGAGTAACTTTTTTAACTTCTTACAACAATGTTAGATGAATTTAATTTTCAACCTATACAGAATATATGGAACTAGCATCTTTTATGACTACTCATTCTATTAAATATTAATTTAAATGTTTATAAGGGTATTTTTGTTGAATTTTTTACTTATTATTCATTTAATTCCATGTTTTTTAATGTGACTTCCAATGTCAAATAATATTTTCCTAAATAATGTTTTAATAGACTATTTTTATTATTTAAATTAATTAATATAAGAAAAACTCATTTTATTTAGGCTCTATTGGTAATATTTCATAATGATTACATCCTTATTATAATTATATATTGTTTATTAACAACTTAAATGTAAATTTTCAATTTAATATTTTTCACCATTTTACAGTAAATGGTTTTGTCTATGTTTATACAATGGGTAATTATTAAAATTTTAATATGAAATTTTGTTCAATACTAATTTTTATATTTACTATGACTCCCACATTTCATATGATGAATTATTTTGACTTAGTAATTGATGAGAAATGAATTGTATATCCCCATGAAAAATAGATATGTCTCATAAAAATATTAGTTGTGGTTTTTCAAGGCTTTCTTCATTTATATAAGATGATTGGAAAAATGAATTTCTGGTATAGTTTTGGTTTATGGAATTATTCATTCAATAATTTTGATTTTAGATAATCATGTTGCATGTTATTATTCATTTTCTTTGAATATCCATGTTAATTTTTTTATTATAATTTTACCATTTTAAATAATTATTTTATCATAATTAATTCCTCAAAAATTATTACCATGTAATTTATTGATTGTAATGTCTTTTATATAATTAACATGTAATATTTATTGTGGATTATTTATTTATTATATCCTCTACTATAAAAATACCTTTACAAAGCCTTATAAATTACCCCATTATTATTATTCCTTTCCCAATTAATCCATGACATGTTTGAAGATTAATGAAAAGTGATATACTAATTAGAAGAATGCTTTACTCACTGAAAATAATACATATTATTATATCTTTTTAATTATAATATCAAATTTCATTATTTATATATTTTACCAAGACTACTTAACTATTTTTTCCTTAGTGATCATATTCCTTTTATGTTCTTAAAATTTAACAATATAACCATTGAATCTATACTATAAGGGTGAGGGTATTTATAGTTGGCAGAAGATTATATAATTAAGAAAAAATGTTACATATATTTATTAAAACATAGATCAAGGAACATATCGTTATTATTGAATTTGAGGATAATTATATTATAATATACTATTTTTTCTAATAAGATATTATGTAGATTTTTTAAAAAATAAATTCATGTCGAGATTCTACAACTAGAAGAGGTTCTGGAATGGTTATAACATGGGGATATAATCCAAAAAATGGTATAATGGGACTGAACTCTATATTTACATGGTTCATAAAAGTGGTCTAAATTTCACAAATTGTTCCACACACTATGTGGATATTTATTGGATTACGCATATTTCTATTACATAATTTTATACTAGTTTTGAAATTATTTTTTTGATTTTAAAACATTATCATGGACATTATGATCATCATTAAAATATTATCTATGCATAAAATTCTCAATGTGTATAATTAGTTATATTGTTTTGGGATTATACATTATATTTCATAATGATATGATCTATCATACTGTATTCAATTATTTAAAAATGTAAACTAGAATAATGATAGGGAAATGTATCAGTTCACACACACAATGTAGGTATTTCAGACCCGGGAATGATATTGACAATTGTGATAGATATATAGTTGGAACTCATAAAATGATAACCATATTGGGAATGAAGACTGATGTTATGATTATTATGATACCCAATATGGATTATCCAATAAATTTACCTTTTGGGGTAAAAATTCTAAACCATTTCTTGTTACAAAAACATACATCATTCAATGGGACTATAAGACCATTTGTAACTGATAAATTGATAAGTTTCATAGAAAATATATTTCATAATCAGATATGTAAATAATGGGAGATGTTTTTTCATTATCGTTTAGCTATATTTAAAAGATGTAAATAAATAGACTTAATTGATTAAAAACACTAAGGATGATGTAGTAATTGTGAGAATACAATGTAATTATATTTAGGTACTCTTAATTAAATTATTTCTTCATCAACAATGAGGTGATATGAAGAGATAATTCATGTGTCTTAAAAAATTGAGGATGAAAATATTTCTAATTAAGAATAAAAACTGAAAAGTTTATAAATTTTTTTTTGACTGTGTATGTATTCGGTAGAAAAAAAATGACTATTTGTTATGGCGGGATAAAGCCAATAATTTGATGGGAACTATTTTCTAACACATTCTGATCAAAATGGGACAATCAATGACGTGTTATCAAGAATGATATATAATTCAATAATTAACATGGATTCGGTGGAAATAATATTTTAAAATGGATCCTAAGAAAGATGGATATGGAAGGACTGAAAAAGGGAAGAATATAAGGGTGAATTTTACATCATTTAATTATTTTGGAAATAAATAGTATGAAGATTATTGTTGGGATTACTATTTTTATACATGTGTATAGAAAAATTCTTCTATTCTTATGATTGGTGTGGAAATAAATATGAAAAAAAAGTTCAATTATTCATCATTAATGGGATGAGACATTATGAATATAATTTTCGATGTTGTTAATGGAATTTTTCCTGAAACATTAATAGGATGGGAGGACATGGATTAGTCTTCACAACAACATAGGGTGAATTAAATAATGATTTTGTGGAAGACACTTAAATCATTTCTTCAAATTTTCAAAATTCATTTTTTGATTTTGGAGAATTGCAGTATTTTATATATTACATGGTAACCGTAAAAATTATATATTTCCCTAGCACCATAATAATGGAGTTATAAATCCTTAATACTAGTGTAATTCACAATGAAATAATTTTGTATCAGCAATTTCCTATTATGACGCATAGGAACACCCAATTTTCATTCATCAATATTATACATATCGTTGAATATAATATAATTTTTTGTATGGACTAGCCCTCAAAATAATTTACAAACATTATATGTAATGAGATGTATGTTATGATTCATGAATAATTTGATGAATTCCATAACATTTAATGAAATTATTCTTCATTACAGTCTTTTATTGAACCACCACTAGTAGCTCTACTAAATAAAATTCTTTAGGAACATGTGAAGACACAATATGAATATAGAATAGTTAATCATAAAATGATGGATGTACCAATTTTATAGGAAAACATCAATGTATTTCTTTACAAATTACCTATACATCTAATAAAACAAGAATTTTCATTTCCAATTTATTTCATGTCGAACAAAAGACCAATATAAATGACAACTGATAGAATATCCACTATGTAATTATATGAGTTTAATAAATAATAAGTTGAGTTATCAAATAGATTTATGTAGCACAATATTTCTCCATTGTGAGCCCCACTACATTTAATTGTGAAGAATGATTGATCTATGAGGCTGTTCATTTATCATAGGGAAATCTAGTATAGTATTATTGAGAACATGTATCTTATACGTTTCATTGATGACTTATTTGATAAACTTTATAGACTTTAGTATTATTCAATTATCAATATTCAAGTATATTGTTATGAATTTGAATTAAATATATAATATATTTTCAATATATAATTTCATTCAATTTATTGACATTAATAGTTCGTATTAATTCAAATTTATGGACTAATTCACTCTCACCTTTTATAGATCAAATGAAATGAGTATTCAAGGAATATGTTTATTTTTTTAGAGGTATTAATTGATTTTATCATGTTATACTATAAGATCTATATGGGAAATGATACTCACTTGATGATCACTCATGTTAATCTTAAAAGAAAATTTTTATATGGTAATTTATGAATGTATATGTTTTTTTATTCAAAATGATTATTTTCATGGTTTTATTGTCACCATGAATGGAAACATAGTTTATACTATGAAAAATACTCTTCTAATGAATTGCCTACATTAAAAAAAATAGTTGAGGTATGTAGATTCATTTTTTCAGTAAGTCACTAATTTATATTTCTTCAAATTATTTTTTTGGTCATTTAATATGTTAATAAATGTTATTAATAAATATGTTATGTTTATATGTATAATGTAATTTCATGATTATTATGGAGAATTGAAGACAAGATTAAAGAATTCCCAAAAATAGACTCAACAATCTAGGAAAGATGAGTTCATTGTATATAGTGATGCACTAAATAAGGTCATAGGTGTTGTCCAATTGTATAATGATAGTATTTATTCTTATGGGTCAATGTAGATAATGATTTCAGAACATATATATCTAATATCTTATCACGATTTGGTAGCAATAATTTCCTAATTGATGGTAATATATATAATCCATAAAATATTGCATTGAATATATTAATAAAGATATCAAAATTAGGAAATGAAGATAGTTTGAGATACTTATGGAATGTGATTTATCCAGAAACTACAAAACAGGTACTGAAAAAAATGTAGCAGATTCATTGAGTCAAATAGTTCATGGAGTCCTGAAAAAAAAGAGGATCAACCTGGATCCTATTTACATGGATTTAGTAAAAAGATAATATAGATAATTATTTAAGGGATGATAACAATCCCCTTTAATTTTTTTTTACCATAATTACTTGAAGATATATACATTTCAGTAGAAAATTATTATAATTTTCAAAATAGGATTAATGGTATGTATTAAATAATATAGAAGACCATGATTTTTTATGATGTTATGAAACATTGTAAGAGGATATGTGTTATATATATTCTTGAGTTTAATATATAATTTTTAGACTTTTCACATAGATCTAAGTGTTTTTATACACACAGGTATACAAATGATGTATAGGGTTTTGAAGAGACATTCTTGGTGGAATAATACGAAGAGAGATTCTTTTTATTATGTTTCAAGATGTTATTTTGGAAAAATTTGAACACTAAGATAAAGCATCCTATAGGCTTCTTCCAACCGCTTACTAGTACAATTTATCTACTGGGTGAAATTAAAAAGTCAAATTTCAATGGATTATTTAATTCTCATTGAAATAATCATTCAATACGAGTTATTATCGACCACCATGAAAAATAGTTACAATTACTAACTATAGGGTAAGATTTACCTATATAGATCCATAAAATTAAATATTTAAATTTTTTAAGACATAATGGTGAACCAATATCAAATGTTTCTGGTCTTGATCAACAATTTATATTAATATTATGGACGAGTCTCTAGAAGGAACTTAACACCAAGCATCGTTTGAACACTAGCCGTTACGCAAAAACATATAGACTATACAATATTAATATTCAAAAATTTGAATATATGTTTATGTTTTGTTATCACGTCATTCAAGAAATTTGGGATTAGTATTTTAGATTTATAGAGTTTTCCTATATAAATTGCATTCATTAAAGAATGAAAATTGGGCCAAATAGGGAAATATATGTAATGAGTGTTTATACTATTTATTATTGTTATGAAGATAGTTAATGTATGTTTTTATACCTATAACATTTGTATGTGAAAATGGATATGTTAAATTCAATTTAAATCTTAATTAATGTATATCAATTTAGGAAGAATATATTTCATGATTACTAAAGGAAATATTTGGAATATCATGTGGTAGATCTTGTTTTATAATTTATCATCATAGATAGGGGTTAGACAATTATTTGTGAAAGGTAAAATGATCCCTAAATACATAAATTATTTTAAAAACCTCAATGAAATTAAAAATATGGCCTACCATATATAAATTCAACCTTGTATCTCTAAAAAAAGATGTAGTCCAAATGCATTTTTTATGGATATACATGGTAGACCCAATGTGGCTTATCATCTATAAAGAAATTTAATAGGAACCTGATATGTCCTATAATGAGGATCCTTCATTAATTATTTTGAATATAGAACAGGTTTTGAGGAATTTGATGACTCATTTGATGATGGTACTTTTGGGAAATCATATTATAGGAGAGGCAATGTAGGATTCTAAAGAGATTTTGATGAAAATCAACTCAAATATCTTCATGAGATAAAAATATATAAATTTGGGGGAATGTTTTTTAGGGTGGTATAACTAGACACCCTAATACATTATGATATATTTATTTTTATATAAATCCATTCTCTTCAATATTGTTGAATACATGAAACACCAAGCCTAAATTAACAGTAAAATAATATATCATTAAAACATAGCTATTAATTTTTCGTATTTGAATAGTACTATATATACTATGAAATTATTTTTTGCAGAAAATTTTAAAATATATTCAGTTTGTATATATTTATTAGTGATAATATAAAAGTATTTTGAAGAACAATGATTTTTTTTCAAAAAATTGTATTTTTTATAAAAACCGGTTTTCATCACAATTTAATAGAAAGAATAAAAATTAAAATATGAAAATTTATAAAATGTATTATAAAAAAGGAAAATCATTTTTAGAGTAATTATTTCAAAATATTCTTTTAGAGGGTTGTAGAAAATTCTCTCAATTGATTAATTTTTTGATGTATAGTAAAAAATAATGGGATTAATTAAAAAATTCCATTTCATTTAAAGATGTCGAAGTTGAAATTTTATTTCAATGTAGTTTTAAAATTAATCTAAGAAAAATTTTATTTTTTTATCAGAAATAATTTTTTTCAATCAAATTCAATTTTAATTTGGATTTTAAACTATTTCATACTTATGAGAAATCATTCTTTGGAAAACAACTTTTTCATTAGGACTTTAAGTTAAATATTAAATTAAAAAACATAACTATTTGATTGTATTTTATATAAAATGGATTTTATATTTGGAATAAAATAATTAATGTTATATAATAATGAAAAATAAATTTGTTTTTCATAATTATTATTATGAACAATAAATATGATTTTACCACGTTTTTGGTTAAAATAAGATTACAAAGCGGTAAAACAAATAGTATAAGGGTTACGATGACCAGAAATGTTTTATAATTCCTTTTTATTTATTTATTATGAACTAAAAAAATATATATTTCTATATTGACTCATTTTGGATCCCTTTCTCAGGTTTTAAAATTTGGTCTCACTTTTTTCCTTTAAAAAATTCAATGTGCGCCCTCTCCCCTACATATAAAATCCCACACACTCTCATGTTGACTTGACACAAAAAAATCACTTTTTTCAATCCCATACCTACTCATATATCTTATGTTAATCCCTACCCAAAAACTATAGTTCAGAAATTGATTTGTAAACACTCTTATGAAGGGTTTATATATAATCCAAAAGATGTGCTCTGAAGAAGTTGTAAAATTTTTAAACATCTATTTTTATTTTATTTTTTAATCTAAACCAACTAATATTATCCAGATATGATAAAATGAAAAAACTAGTATCTATTACAATATTTTTTTATTAATTTTGTTACCTAAGCTATATCAATCTCCACATCCATCAAATGAAAAAATCCAATCATGTATATGACAAACTACCACCTCATGACCCGATGTAAATTGTTTTCCATCACCACCTCTCACAATAGGGTATAATGATGTAATAATCATATTTATATGATATTTATTAAATTTATATAGTAATTTAATTCAAAATTCATAGAATTTCATTCCTTATTTCCAATTTAAAAATAATAACCATGCTTGTCTGTATGCGTGGACTATCGCCTCCACATAGCATTGTGAAATGATACTAATTTAATTATGATAATTAAGGAAATTAATGAATATATAATGAATATAAATTATTAATTTTAACATATAATGTTTTTTTAATTGTGAAATATTATTTACCCTTATTTTTTATATCTATTGGGACAATAGAAAATTGTTCATGTGTATGTACGACCATCATGATCTGTGAACATAGTTACACATTTCCGCATCATAATATTTTATAGAACATAGTAAATACATAAATAATTATAATATGTGACATTTATATCATGGATACCAATATGGATATAATTTATCCAATATATAATTAATGGGAATTAAATTACCATGATATAATATACATGAAAATCAATGAATTTATCAGACAAAAAAGTGATTTTATCAACGACTTGTCCGTAAATGAAACATAGAAGAGTACAATTAAATATTAGGTGGTAATAAATATATTATTAGTGTTTTTAATAGATATATATGAAATTTAAATTTATTATTTTGGATGTACAGACACATATGATGAAAATCAAACCTAAGGAAAGTGTTCCATGTCTCGTTTATACATACCTGATATATATTCCATATTCAAATGTAATATATAATATACAGTGTATATGATAAAACTTTTATAGTTAATATCATTAATATATACTAATTAATGGTATTTAATTTTGTCTTTTTATGTTATTAGGGACAACATTCAAATGTTGCAAATGTTGTATGAGTTTATTTTTCAATATAGTCGTTTAACTCGATTAATAATGAATAAACATTTATTGATGAAATTATAAGATATGCCTCCCATGAAACCCATTAATTTTATTCACATGTGGTGGATAAATATATTTTCAAGTAATAGAAATATTTTCATTTAATTTGTAAATAACATTATTGAGAAACTGATTTTTAGAAAATCTATCTTCATTATAATTTTCTGTTGAATGTCATTTTCTCTTTTATATCCATGACGTTTGAAAATATTTTCAAAAAAGATTTATAATTACACCGTGGATTAATTTAATACATTGTTACACATGTTTTATATTTATAATTTTTTTAAAAATTAATCTTCATGTTGATGGGGGAAATATACACATTTTAACCTTTGTTAACATTATGAATTTTTTTTTCATATATGTATAGTACTAAATTAAAAACCATTATGACAACACATTTTATTAAATATTTATTTACATGTTTTCAATGATGTTTTTAGGGAAATTATTATTATTAATATTTTATAAATATTTTTTATTGAATTTTTTTTTGAAGAGGAGTTTTTCATCTATGAATTTTTAATGAAATTCTGTAAGTATTTCAATTGATAAATGAACAATACCCTCAATTTAGTTGTAGTATATTTGTAATATGTAGTAAAGATACCATAACATTTATTTTTATTGATTTTTTATGATTTTTTTGATAGAGGATGTCTTATTTTAATACCATTCTCCATATAACATAGGATAGTTATGGATTATATTTTTTAATTATGGAATGTATTAACATATCATTAACTATTTTTTAAAAATAAATTTTTATTTTTATTATGTTATACCCATTTCATATTATGAGTGTACTAGACTTAGTAAGATATCAACGGGGACCACTATATCTACTCATTGAATCAGTATATCCAATGAGAAAACCCATCTTTTTTTTCTCTGAGAACATACCAATTTATGTATGATTTCATGGAAAGATACAATTTTAGATTGGTTATGATATATTTTAGTATTAATACCCTTTTTTGAGATTATTTATTGATTTTATATGTGACTAATCGATTAGTTAATAATTCCATTGTTGCGCTTTAGGTTCTTGTGATATTTTATATACAATTATTTGATTGTCATGTATTTCTACCATGTTTTTATCATTTAAATTACTGAATGGAATATTTTTTCAATTATTTACTATGTAATACCGATGGTTTCTTATTTATTCATGATGTATTCCTCTATATTAAAACAATTATTAATAATTAGAGATCACCCCTTTCTTATCTTTCCTTTCTCTAGGATAATAAGGATTGATTATTGATTGCTAAGAAGGGATAAGATTAATGGAATAAGGGTGAACTATAATAAAATACTATGTTTTTTTATTAATTAATTTGTAATATTATGTTCAGGTATGTATATAGTTTATCCAAACTAGTAAATTATTTTTATCTCTCATGATGTAATTCCTCAAATATTATGTTATTTTAATAATATAACCACTGTTTTTATATTATTAAGGTTGGGGTCATTTCTTGTTAAGATCATGGAAAAACCTGGGATTGATATAGATATGGATAGGGGGAGTAAATTCATTCCCATTTTTGTTTAATGAAATTTGAATTGTTAGTTTAGTGGATATTTTTTGAAAAATATAAAGGAACTTTTGATTAATTTATATTCATGCGACATGGATTTTTGGTCATATAATAATTAATACCATAATCCATAACATGGTTTTATACCATGGTTTCTATAAATGTGTATAGGGATTGAATATTTTATTAGGTTATGAGTTGATTTCCTAAAATAACATCCTTGGTGATGTTGAAGTGATCGATCTTCATAATGAAATATTATTGAGTACTTTATATATAATATAGGCTTTTTTAATTGAATATAGAATTTTAAAATGAATAAAATAATTAAAAAATATTTTTTAATGGGTAAATACAATTTTATTTTGGGATAACCATTTATTGAATTTATTAAGTCACTTTTGGGAGAATATAATGTCATAATGAAAAATTTATATTTGTACCAAAATTATATTTTACCCTGAAATTGAACTATAATTAAAAATTAATAATAATTTATCATTGGAAAACATATATGTTATATTAAAAAAATATATTTATTTTTACAAATATTCATTGAAAAATAATACTTTCAAATTTTTAATTAAATCCTCACTTACCATAAATTCAAGGTTATATGAAATTATACACTTAATGACCCTTAAAAAGTTTATTTGGGAAATAGTTAATTAAATTATAATATAAATTTAAAAAATATTATTTCATTATATACATCCTGAAAATGGACATTGTTTATAAATTTCATAAAATTATCAAAAGGAGGTTCTTAATCAGAACTATATATTTTTTAATTTAAATTTCATTTTATTCATAACCAAAAAAAATTCTTTGTAAGAACATTCTTTATTGATATATATATATGATATAATTATAGAAAATAGATTAATATGTTCATCATATTTTTAAATATGAAATATAAATATTCATACATCTAGGGTCTAGATATATGACCCCCTTTTACCCTAGCAAATACCTCACTGGTAATGAGATTTATGGTGGTATATTCTTGTGGTGGTTCACTAAACATGGGCTGGGTCCTGATTTTGATAATCATGTACTTATATTATAAAATTAATTTCACATGATTTAGTTTTTGAATCTAAACATGGGATTGGTGATGAGGAAAGTCTATTTATCTGATATCGCATAGAATCCTTGATAAATAAGTTTAATAAGGTACTATTTAAATGGTCAAAGTCAATATTTTTCGGTATTTGTATATAATTCATTGTCAAAAACCATAATTTATACAAAAATTAGTATTTTTTTTATAAATAACAATTTTATCATTACTAATGAATCATATTTGTATTTTAAGAATGAAAAAAATTATGGCCATATTTTATAATGTTACAATATTTCAAAATTAAATTTTATGCATGTGTTTTCTATAACTGAATTTCCTAATATGGAATTTTATGATTCCAAATAAAATTTAATTTTCAATGTCATCTTCATTATAATAATTACCACATCAAAAATTTCTCCCCAGAAATTTCATTTCTAGCACTAGAACTGACATGTGTACTTTTTTTCATCATTTTTCTGTTTCTAATGATTCATTCTCAACCTTGTTGTTCCACTACAAATCATTGAAAATGTGATATTTCTAATTTCATAAAACGTTTCCATATGATTAATTATTTTCATCGATAACTCCGTGTATGAATGTTGATTCTACGATGGTACTAACTCTTTTTTTAGTTCATGTGAGTGGTCCATTAAATACTTCCATAGATGTGATAGATAGAATACATCATGCAATTCATATAGTTTAGGTGGGGATGACAATTTATAGAATTTTTCTCCAATTTGATCACTGATAACAAAGGGGTTTATATATCTTGGGCGAAGAGTTCCCTTATTCGCAGATATCATGAATTTATTCCATAGTGAAATACGATAGAACACATTATTATTTAGATAAATAACTTTGTTTCATCAATGATTTTTTATATTGTTTTTATATAAAAATTGTTCATATTTTTTATAACACGTTATGGTTTGAACCATCTATATGATCTTTGGATATGATTGAGTTACATAACATTCAACATCCCAAATTTATCATATTATTTTGCAGTTAAACATATATTCCTATATAGACCTAAGAAGGTTCCATTTTAATTTTATAGTGGAAATTTTTGTTATATGTGATTTCCACACGG
This sequence comes from Viscum album, assembly GCA_963277665.1. NCBI lineage: Eukaryota > Viridiplantae > Streptophyta > Magnoliopsida > Santalales > Viscaceae > Viscum > Viscum album. Next base: position 1,701,039,225 of record OY728121.1, on the reverse strand, counting down.
GGAAGGTGATGATTCCACCATATTTGGAATTTTTTTTGAACACGATTGAAGCATATCCATGAGAGTTTGGATGTTTCCCTTAGAATAAACATCCATCTAAGAACATTATGCACTGTGAAACAAATATAAATATTCAATTCTAGGTGAAGGATTCTCCATAACCTCATGGTGAACCTCATGTATCAATAAGGTATAAAAAAGTGTTTTATTCAAAGTCTTCTTAGAATAACTCTTATTTATATCATAGCTAATTGTACAAGAGTGAGATATTAATATATAGTAATGAATTATGATGACATTTAAAGGCAATAAATGAGCACCCATATAGAGTTATTTAAAACATATTTCCTAGGTTGTCCACAAATTACTTTCCCAGGGCATGAGAAAACCATTTTTAATTACTTAGAGTACTATAATATCTAACATAGGTAGTCTCCCAAAAAAGTGCACATAAAACTAGTTTATCTATTTTAGATGATTTGAGGAACACAATTTATTTATGATTTAGTTTTTGAATATTAGAAACTATAATGATATTTAAATTGATTGATCTTAAACCAATTGAAGAAATATAGTGAGTGATATTTGATTTCATAAATGTAGTTCTTTTAAATCATTTATTTTATAATCTTTTAATATGGATTCTACTGGCAAGTAAGATAGATATCTACCTTTTTATTCACCAACCCTATAATATAATGGATATGGTAAGGGAATACCTAATCATTTCTCAATCATTCTACCATCTTTTCAATGTGTGTGTTACTATAATGGATTCCTTGGATAAATTAAATCAATTCCCAAATTGGATTTTTTTTATTCCCTAATTAGCAGTAGTCCCTAACACAATTCCTCACCGAAGAAGGTGATTACTGAACAGTCAATAACTAACCCTAATATTTTATACTAAAAAATGGGAATTTTATAGAGAGAGATATTGATCATTTACTGAGGAAAATCCAATAAAATGATTCTAACCCTACTAAATATTAATTTGTAAATAAAAATATAATTAATAATTGAAACATGTAGGTATAAGAATGGTAAGAAAGTTGTATTAATTAAAATTATGAACTCATGAATATAACTCGGTAAACCCTCCCTGTTTATCAACCACTGATAGTAAATAACACTCTATAGATGGTGGAGTCATATTGATTTGGTTCATGGGAGATAACATAGATTGATGAAAAGAAAAAAAAAGAAAATGAAGGAAACAAAATTACTACAGGACATCATCTAGAGCTCATCACCGGTCGATCTCTTTTTTATCCCATGGGTTCAATATTTATATTCCTCCAACATAACCCCTGGGAAATATAATGGATTTATAAACTGATCAGGTTTAGTATAACCAAAACTATGTTATGAAATAATCATTGCCTGAATTATTTCTTGATAAAAATCCATTTATTCTTCAACGTAGAGGGTTTCTTGTCTTGTAACTTATTTTCCACGTATAACATATGAGGCCCCACTTATTTTTCATGATATAAATTCTAGAAGGTTCAGGTCATTTAAATGAAATTCACAACATGAAATGTATAAGGATGATCATTAATTTCTTATTATGATGTCTTATTATTTTTAATATTCACTTTAGGAATATAATTTACTTGATGTGTAATGTTTTTTTTCCAGCTAGTGTTTCTGAGTTCCATTCTGATTCAACATTTTAATGCTCTATATTTTTTCATTTAAACATATTAAATTGTAATATACCATCACGAGTCTGGCATTACATAGTTCTAATTTATAGCTTGGAAAGATGTGTTTTTTATTATTATATTCATCTCGTTTGGTTTATTTTTTTCCTATAATGAATCATTCCAAAAAAATTGAAAAAATATCATATATTACATGATTAGTCAATTTTTCATATTAAAATTACCATGAAATAAAATGATATGAATATCATAGTGTTTAAACCATTATTGGTTTATATAAAACATCAATTAAACATCTCCATATTCAAATAAACCTATAACCCTAAGTATTTTACATGTCCAATGGATTATAGGTGGGTCTTCACCTCTCATTCATTCATATATCACAATTAATTTTCATTACACATTAAACTTCATGATTTACCACATAGTGGATTATTTTCACTAATCAATCATGATAAATATTAAATTATAAATTTTATCTTATTTTGAGTAAATTCACTTTTTTGTAGTATTGGAATGGAACTACTTTCTCCAATGTGTAATGTAAAAATTTAAATAAAATAATTTGGAATTATCAATAATTATTATAATGAATCTAAGTCATAAGGTGAGAATAATTGATGTCCCAATGATAAGAATCAAAGGGATGGTTCACTATAAATAAATCTACATTATGCCAAAAGTATTTTTAAATTAATATATATCTTATAAAATGAAAAATATGTATCCCAAAACATGGAGGCTATTCATGATTAGTTCATTTATAATAAAAGGGTTTCACTCACTTGATTAATTTCTGTTTTTTCATTGTTTGTTTGTAAAAAAATACATTTAGATCAAATCTCACATTCATCACCCATCCACGTTGGATTTGTTGATCATTATTATTATAATGGTGATTTTTTCCCAAAACATACCAATCATTTATCATTTTATTCTTATTAGGGGATAAAAATATTCATAGATTATGAAACATGGTACCTTATAAATACCCAAAATACAGCCCCGAAAATATTACCATGTAACACAATTCATTCCTTTTTTCATAAAATCATTATTCCCACACAATTAAATATTAAAATATAATTTAATGTAAATTTTTATGGGTTGGAATTGATAAAAATATTTTGTAATGTGTCTCATTCATTAGGAGTTCATTCATAGAATCTATTTTCTAAGAATAGATTAATTTCATTAGGGGGTCTAAGGATATGGGGAAAATAAAAAATTTTCTCTATTCATTTTAATTGTAGTTTTTCACATTCATATACTTATCAAGTTTGAATGTATGTTAAATATGGCTTTATTACATAAGATCTATCTTAAATTATTATGATAATATAAATTTGGTGTATTTTTCATATAAATCCTATATGGAATGGAAAATATAGTATGGGACAATAAATCTCAGAATGTAATAACAATAAAAAATATACCCATATAATTTTTTTTAATATGTGTTAAAATTGTAGTGAAATATCTATTATCTAAATAAAAAAATTAAATCAAATCACGTGTCATTAATTAAATATGTTAAATTCACTCAAACTAGTTAATACATTATTTTTCTCATATAATCATTCAAACATAGAAATGTCAATAATAGAATCCTGTGATTTTTAAGAAATTTAGGTCTTGTAGATTTGTTATGTAATTTAAGAAACCTGCATGTAGGTATTCAATTTTTTATATATTTTAAAAAATACATTATTTTTTTATATCAAACATATTGAATATAAAATAAATATCCTTTTAGAAATGATACTTTAGTTGGGTGTGACTAGTTTTGTTTCTCTGGTTTTGAATCTGCTTCATGAAATAAATACATTTCCCACTTTGTAGTCTACTCTAATTCTTCATTATCTACACATCCATATTATTTATTAATGGACAATAAATATAATAATAATAACCTATTACTATTAATGCATGTCCAATAATGGTAAAATATGACTAAGGGGAAGAGTTGAGTAATGGGAAAATATAGATAACAACACCAAAGTGATTATTTTTATTATTTCATTGGATAAACTTGAAGAAATAATTTAAAAAAAATCAATGAATAGAAGATTATCTCCCCAAAAATAAATTGATGTAGTTTATTTAATTTATAAAAAATAATTACTTTTATAAGTATATTTAAAATTACTTTACAGAATTCAATCAAATGAAATATTATGATGCATCCTAGTATGATTTCATTGGATATTAGGATAAATTTTTGTAGTATCCTTCAGTGGTTCTTGAGGTATTTTTCAATGGATTTTCATTTTTATATCCCCATTTATAGTGAATGGGTTTCCTCCTCACCCTGAAAAATTCATAAAACCAAAAATGGAGTTTTTTGATATGCGTTTTAAATAATAAATTTCTGAAAATGGCTAAGGCTAATTTTTTTTTTAAAAATATTCTACGAAGGCGGCATCATCGATGCCCCCTTTTCAATGAAACAATATTTTAATATATATTTTTTTATATATTTAATATTTTATTATTTTATTATTATGATAGTATGATTATATATATATATAACTTAATTTTTCAACATAATTTATCATTTATTCCAGTACGTGACTTTTCAAGGCTATATAATATAAATTATAAGACAAATATAAATGAAATTTTAAACATTCCTTAAGAATATAACAAGTAGTCCAAAATAAATATATTTTATAAAAAAATCATGGTGTGAAATTATTTATAACCTATAAAATCCCCCTACTATAAACCTAAAAATATTTAATGGACGTGACTTTTTTGGACTATATAATATAAATTATAAGACAAATATGAATGAAATTTTTAAAATTGCTTTAAAATATAACAAGTAGTCCAAAATGAAAAAAATTAAAAATCATGGTGAAAAATTATTTATAACCTATCATATCCTGCAACATGAATCATTAAAATGATTCAGGTACGTGACTTTGATGGCCCATACAATATAAAATATAAGATCGATATGAATGAAAATTTAATCATTTCTAAAACATAAAACAAGTAGAAGAAATTATAAAAAAATTCTTAAAAATTCATAGTGAAAATTTATTTATAACCAATCAAATCAACCTACATGAAACAAAAAAATGTTTCATGTACGTGACTTTGCTGTCCTATATAATATAAACTACAAGACCCAAATGAATGGAATTTTTGAAATTTCTTAAACATATTACAAGTACTCCAAAATAAAAATAGTTTCATAATAAATCTTGGTGAAATATTTTTTGATCCTTTCAAATAAACCTACATGAAACCTAAAAATGTTTTAGGTACCTGACTTTTCAGGCCTATATAATATAAACAATAAGACCAATATGAATGGAATTTTAAAAATTTATTAATCATATAACTAGTACTCAAAAATAAAAATAGTTTCTTAAAAAATCCCGGAGAAAAATTATTTATAACCATTCGAATCCACCTACATGAAACTTAAAAATGTTTCAAGTACGTGACTTTGATAGCCTATATAATATAAACTACATGTCTTATAAGAATTAAATTTTAAAAATATCATAAACATATAACTAATAGTCGAAAATAAAAATAACTTTTTGAAAAATATTGGTGAAATAATATTTTTAACCTTTCAATTCCACCTACATGATACTTCAAAATGTTTCAAGTATGTGACTTTGCTATCCTGTATAATATAAAATATAAGATTGATATTAATGAAATTTTACGATTTTCTTAAATATATTACTAGTAGTCCAAAATTAAAATAACTTCATAAAAAATCATGGTGAAAAATAATTTATAACCTTTCAAATACACCTATATGAAGCATAAAAATGTTTCAACCATGTGACTTTGCTGGTCTATATAATATAAACAATAAGACTTATGTGAATGGAATTTTAAAAATTTCTTAAATTGGAACACAATTCACCCCCCTTCTTCAGATTCCCCTTAGACTAATGAGTAATAATAGTATTTTGTTTTCAGTAGACATAAAACATGTAAACAATAATGTAAAATCAATGCCTATGTCTTTGGCGAGAAAATTATGCCCCATGGGGTGTTCTGCGAATAGGACGTTCGCGTCGAGTGCACAGTGGAGTATGATAACAAAGAGAGGGATGATCCTCGGGCACTAGAACATCGACTGGCGTATCCTCCATCTGTTTTTCAGTGAATGGAGTTGTCAACTGCATCTCGTACTACTATCCAGATCCTTCACCCACTTGGGTGGTAGAAGGACCTACCTCCATCACAGTGGGGAGCCAAGCATGCGATGGAGATATACCCCAAGACAGTGATGGATCTGGAATCAACGGTTGTGAAGGAACCATAACCAAAGATGGAGAGAATTTCAGATATCCTGTCATGAAAAATGGATACCATGCTGCCTTAGGCACATCCTGAATTGGCTAACCTATGACTACTAGAGGGGCGACCTCTGCTTGTGGAACATTTGAGGCCTCACGTACAACACAACGTTGTCTATGTTTCCATGGTCATGACTACTACACACCAGCAGATGCTACAAGATGTTCCTCAATGTAAGGAGCATCCTCTCTCGGATCTGGTTGCCTGAATATGGTCCTGGAACGTGCACAAAAAGTTTCCCCTGCCTCCAGCGTTGTAGTATGGACGACTGAATGGCTAAAGACCCCCTCCTCCTCTTCATCAAAAAATGTGAAAAATATTCTCTACGTTACATCCATGTAAATAGATTCAAATTGGATTAGAAAATAATTCAATAAAAAAACTATTGTAAATTTATTGGCTTACCATCCACTTCATCTTTATGCCATGTTTGGTAGGATATAGTATAGACTTCAGCCTATACCATGGTGTATAGTAAACTTTCTCCAAAAGAGATAATCGATTCAGATGAACACCCTAAATAAGAAACATAGAACGTATGTGCCAATATTCTATAAAACTGGCATGTACATGGGACTAGGAAACATCCTGACTCTCTTTCAGCATCATCCCATGAAGCTGGTATGTCTGTCTCGATGGAAATGGAATTGGATGAGTACAGAAAAATTGGCACCTAACTCTGTCAGTTTGTAGCCACTCAATAATATGGAAGTAAATTTGGGGCACTACAACCATAACATCCTCAAGCCCAACCATTAAGTATGTTGTCAACTGGTCTGAATTACTCCAGTATGGAAGCCATGAAATCTTAAATGACAAGTGATTTTTTCAAAAAACAACACCTAACTAAAAACCAAAATTGATTAAATTATTAAATATGATAGAAAGTGATAGATTGTATATATATACTTGATCTTGTAAGATACATTCCAACTATAGATGATATATGCCCAAATGTTATCTAGGAACAACAACAAAATTGTGTCACTAACACCACTTATAAAATACATCAATGATAGTGACAAATAATGAAAAATTATAGTCAATAACTCATTGTAGAATAAGAAAACAATTGATATGACTTGTCATAAAAGAATCCATGCGGAGCATCATGCATCACCTCCCACCCAATCAGTGGACTAGAAAGGTCAGGGTGGAATGCTGGGATGCACTCCCATGCCCCCCTTTGAATAAGGATGACACATCCTCCGAGACCTGTATGGTCCTTGTGGGATAACAGGCATAATGATCTGTACATGTATGCCAGTTAGTCTTATCCCCATCTGTATATCCTAGCCTGATCAAATTACTCTAGTAGGGGTAGATACATCATATGAACGTGCATCCCTGAGTGATCAGTACACATGGTCTCTCCAATGAGCCATAAAATATATACATGTGCATAACACACGATGGTATACTCATCGTCATCATCCTGTAAATGTGGAATCTGTGACTCTAACCAAAGAATAGATATGGACAATCCATCTATATCCCAACATTCAGAAAAAATATCAACGTCTAACAAGAACTGATTAAGGTATGGCCAAGCTCCAAGGGTGAGTAAAATAAAGGGTCTCCCCTAGATAGGGAAACCGAGAAGAACTGCCACAACCTCGAGGGTTATGGTCATCTCTCCCTTAGCTAGGTGGAATGTGTGTGTCTCTAGTCTCAATCTCTCATCGAGGGATGAAATTTGGTAATGATCTACAAATTTGATATCAGAGACGACATGTCCATAGATGCTAGCATGATGCACGTAAGGACAAATTGCATGTGGAGGCTCCCTGTGGTGAAAATGGTGAACTTGACGCACCATGACTAATCGATCTGAATGTCCCTCTAACACGACCTATGAAATATGTGTAGGATGCTGAGTGAGTAGTATGGTATCATACATCTGCATATAAACAAATGAACATGGTTGGACATATTTTGGTGGAGCATTATGATTAACTACTTATTGTTTCTATTAAGATAAAGCATGTCAATTATTAATGATGTTTTTTAAATTTATCTAATTATATGTATTGAGTAAATTATTCTTATCATTATGATACTATAATTTCATTATTGATAAGTTTACTAAAATATCACACATAATTTAACCAAAAACCATTTCAACATGAGGTTGTTTTTGTGTTGGGGTTTAGGTTTGAGGGTTTAGGGTTTCAAATTTTAATATTAAGGTTTAGGAAACTTGTTTCTGGGTTAATTACATCTACGATACAATATGGGATAAGCATTCTACTTTTGGATTTATGAAATAAATTCTATTATATCAGATTTTATTTAAGGAAGAAATTGAATGTTATTTCTTGAAATCAAGAATACTATTATGAAATAAGATCTATTATCTAAAATATTGGGTCTTGAATTTGGATAGACATATTTTGGAGGATCACTACGATTAACTACTTATAGATTAGATTAAGATAAACCATGGGAATTAGTAATGATATTTTTGGAATTTATCAAATTATATATAACTTATGCTAAACATTATGATACTATAATTTTGTTATAGAATATTTTACTAAAATATCATACATAATTTAACCAAAGACCATCGAAAAGAGAATATGTTTTGGGTTCGAGTTTAGGTTTGAGGGTTTAGGGTTTCAAATTTTAATATTAATGTTTAGGAAACATGTTTCATGGTTAATGAAATTTACTTTACAATATGGGTTAAGTGTTCTGCTTTTGGATTTATAAAATAAAATAAATTATATCATATTTTATTAATGGACTAAGGAGAAAGTATTTTCTTTAAAGAAAAAATACTATTATGAAATAAGTCATATTATCTAAAATATTGGGTCTTGATTTTTATTAGACATATTTTGGAGGAGCATTATGATTAACTACTTATGGATTGGAGTAGGATAAATCATGTCAATTAGTAATGATGTTTTTTGAATTTATCTAATTATATATAACCTATGATAATCATTATGATAATATAATTTCGTCATAGAATAGTTTACTAATATATCAAAAATAATTTAACCAAAAACCATGGAAAAGGTAAGATTTTTTTGGGGTTTAGAAAACCGATGAAAAAGAAGAGATAACGAAATTTAGTTTACAATATGGGAATGTCACAATGAGGATGATACATTATTATGGATGAGATTGTGAACTCGACCAACCTACATTAGTATATCATTTCTGGTTATGACCATCTTTATGACATACATGCATTGCAACCTCTGTCCTTGTTTTTTAGGCCAGTACATCTCATTACACATCCTACTCTCCTTCGGTCTCCCATGAGGATGTAACCAATTCATGTAAGGTATCACTATCGTCTGCCCTACGAGCATTGGGAAATAACAATACTGCCCAATAGGTGTCTATGGTGCTGAATAATAGTTAGAAATGGTATCCATTCGGTACACTGGATCAACATATGCTTCCAATGAGATGTTCACAGAGGCACATGCTACAATGGTGTGGTTACATGGAAAATGTAAGTCTAGGAAGATTCCATATTGGCATTTCCTTGTTTCCAGTAATACAACCATTTTTTTGCCGATGTGATTTGGGATGGGGTCTAAATGCTCTTGAACTTCAAATAGGGATTCTTCTCTTCGAAAGAGACAGACGTGATAACCAAAATCATCTTCAATATTCTTTTCAATGTCTCATTGACAGTGTCTTATGTATGTTATCCCCTAATGTATTCTGTTTGATGCTAGTTTTGGTCTCTCCACAAATTACTTCACGCATCGATATAATGTCTCTTGAACTAAGGCAGTTATAGGTAGCCTGCAAATCCCTTTTAAGACACCATTGATGCACTCCATAATGTTTGTCGTCATGTGTCAATATATCTTCCCCCCTTCATATGACAACATCCATTTCACATTTGGAATCCACATCATATAATCATAAACATCATGATTAGCATGACAGATTTGTTCAAAACATTATTCAAACCACCGTGGGTCTGACTCATATACTACAAAGAATAGATAATATTTCACATAAATTGATTTTATCTTTATGTTGAAATAGTAAAACAGAACGAATAGGATGCATACCAAGCCTCGTGACTACCTTCTTAATTGGTTAGTTGTGGAATTTTCTGTACACATTCCTAGGAATGTGTCTAATGCATAACTAATTATGTGAATTTGGAAATCTCCACGTATAAGGATCTGTATTGATTGCCTCATTAATTTCTTGACGGAGATCAGATATCAAACAAACACTCCAAATGTTGGTGAAATGGTTGCTGATACATGTCAGAAACCAACTCTATGATTCATAGTTTTTTTTCTCTACAATGGTAAAGAAAATAAGAAGAGGTGAACGGTTTCCATATTCTTTTGCAAAAATCAACAATATGACCATGTATTTTCTATACAGAAATGTTCCATCAATTTGAATAAACTGTTTGCAGAAATGAAACATGGAGATATATGGAAGTAATGCCCAGAACAATCAAAGAAATTGTACATGATATGGATCAAGTCAGTTATCATGAGACACATGTTTTTTTGTATCCATATGGAATAAAACATTGTTATGATGCCTCGGTAAGGCTAGAAATTGTGGCAACACAATATATGATTCATCCCAATCACCGTAGACCACCACAATTTCCCTATGTTTGTCCATCCATGCCTTATTATATGAAATAAAATAACCGAATGTATGTTGAATCCTATCTTTCACAAGGGATATTGGAAAATCAAGACATGAACTAATCATCTCAACAACAATAGATGACAAAAATTCCGTATCCAATGATGTATGATATTGTGTGAGGCTTGGATGAATGCAAGAATGAGCCGCCTCAATCCTCAAGATTCTCCAACCTCTAAATGTAATTTCCAGAATCACCCTCATGTGAAATCATCAACCATCCCCTAATTCTCACACTCAATAACATATTTACTATGGAATGATTCAGGAACTACATAGTTGAAGTGTATCTCAATATGAAATCTCTTTAGAGTCGGTTTTAAGGCATCTTTATTAAGAAAATTGATTCAAATATATAAGTTTTTTTCCACCTCAATAAACCTATCAGGTACAACTCTAGGGATCTCAATTTCCTATGTGGGAATAATATTGTTGAATTTAGGAACAAATTTCATTGCTTCTGAACAAGATGAAATGAGTGGTGGATGATTAGTTATAGGACAAGGTTGATGTACAACTAATGCAATTCTAAAAACATCATCCCAATATTCCATTGGTACCTCCTCATCAGAACAGATGTCAACATCAGATCCATCATTACGAAACTTCTCATCAGATGTCATATTGACATGTATATCCGGGATATCATATAGGTTGTCCTCTTTTTCTACATAATTTGGAATAGGATAAATTACATGGGGTGAATTTTCTTCAACAACTCTTGTAATTCTATGTCTTCGAACAACTGGACGTAGTTGTTATACAGTAGCAACATCAACATATAACTCTATCATGGTACCATCTCACCATTGAGAAAATAAATTAATTGCTTCGACCCACAATGCATCAGCAACTAGTGGAAGAGGTAGTTTCCACAGTGTTGTTGAATGTTGAAAATGTCTATAACTCGTAGACATGATCTATTGATCGGGTCCCAAATATAAGGAATCATAAATTTTCTCTTGAAGGTCACTTATAGTTACACAATCAGTTGCACTAACAACCATAATTGGTTGTGTACAATATGAAGCTCCTTTCTCAGTTTGAATAAACTCCCCATATCAGTACACACAGGAAAACATGACTATCTACGCCAAAAAACTTTATTTCATCAAAATTTTGATAGTGTAAACAATATTAAAAATGTTGATTGACCATATGATATTTATTAGAATGTAATTTTAAGGTGCTTTTATATACCTTAAAATATGCTACTGATGTTTGACCATATGATATTTATTATAATGTGATTTTTGGGGGTCTTTTTATTTAATGTGTTTTTCTTCTTCTATTCAATTTATATGTTCATCTGTATCGTTAGCTAATCATTATATAGATCCATGTTTTAATCCTATGTTATTTATAAATTATTCTATAATTTATTATGTCTAATAATAACTATTATTTCTAAAATATATAATATTTAAATTTTAAAACATTTTCTTCTCCATTTCATTTTAGATAATTATAATGTTTATTTTCAACTAATAATATTTAAAACGTTTTTACAAATCAATCATTCTTTAATCACTATTTAATCACTATTATGTTATTTTTAATTATTTATTCTTTAATTGTTAATCATGTTATATTCATTATTTAATTATAATTAACTAATAATAACATTATTTCGTTAATGATTTTGTCTTTATTTCATTCTATAACATCATATGTATCATTCCATTATTGATAAATATACTGATTTGATTTTTCTTTTCATATATATTTTAGTATTTTATACAGAAAATGTGAATCATCTTAAACATATCCACCAGGAGTGTCAAACCAGGGTGCAGAAAAGCTCGTTATCATGCACCAGTTCATGTTCGAGTATAGCGCAGGGAAGATTTTTTAGGTTTTACCCCTATGTACATTTCTTCCAGAGCCACATCCACATGTTTTTATGCAGACATGAATTTAATTGATTAGATAAACACATAATCTATAAGCTACCAAAATTTCAAAATACTTAATCCTATGTTAATATATTCAAAATCTATACTACTAAAAATCATTATTTCAAACTATATATAACTAATTACAGAAAATAAATAAATTTTAATATTTAAAACAAAATATAATTAAATTAAATAAAAAAACCATTAAATTAAATAAAGAAACATACCTCTAAATGGAGCTTCATAAAAACCCACAAAGAAAATGAATTTTTTAGAGTGATAGAGAAATAATTTAGGAGAGATGATGGCAAGGATAAAGTGTGGAGAGGCAGGGCGCCCTTTTATAGGGAGTTTAGGACAAGGCAGCATCGACGTTTTCGCCTTGGTTCACTAACACAAAGGTGGCATCGACGATGCTGCCTTTGTAACATATTATTTAAAAAATTACCTAAGTTGTTTTAAGAATTTTATTAAAATTCATATAAAAAAATTCCCCAATAGTGTGTACATGAATAATAATAAAAGGTCATTCCCATAATGAATGAAATTTTCTTAGAATCAGTTTGGTTCCAGAGTTGTATAAATGAATTTTATCACCATGGTTGAATAATCTTGGTTGAATCGTATTTTCATGAGAAAACAGGGTTATTTTTTTATAAATCAAGAAATATCAAATGAATATCTCTTTATTTATTAATCATCATTTATTTTTAATCTACATTCTTTCAAATATGTATCATAGTTAATATTCATATTTCTCATAGGCCCAATAGGTTTTTGTTCAATTCTACTAGGAAGTAGATAATCGTCCCAAAAAACAATCTATAGGGGTTCTTTATTAGGTTTGTTTAATAGGTGGTCTTATAATGCCATATTTTGTCATCTAACATATTTAGACTACCTTTCCTATTTGGGTTAATAGTATTTTCTATAATTCACATGATTTCTCTATTCAAAAAATATTCTTGTCAATTTGTATATAGATGATATGGGGATAATTTCTTATTGTCAACCACATGCCTTTTGAGAAATAAATCCATTTTCCTACTGTAGAAGTGGATATCATTGTCCATAATGTTGTATTATGGTACTCCAAACATACATAATATGCTAGTCCTGAAAAATTTAAATAAAAATTTTGCATCATCATTCCTGATTTCTTTTTACTCCACTCAATTTGATACATATTATTGAAGTGAAATAAAATAAAAATATTTAAATGTTACTACATATGGTCCCTCAAATCCTATTCAACACACATAAGAAATTTAAAATAAGTTAATTTATTTTTTTGGTAATTTACCATAATTTTTAGTGGTTTCCTAAAAACTGGCATTTTTTAGTTTTTTTAGAAACACATGTGCATCTTCTAATAAATCATCCAAAAAAATTATAGATTCAAAGATATTACTAGGTTTCATTTGGAATAAAAATATCACCCACATGTTTTTCAAGTAATTAATAGAAATTTTGATTCAATTTATCTATTAAAATACATCTTCTAATTATATGTATGGTGTATCTTTTCCATAGGATTTATTCATTCCAAATTATCACATGGAGTCATGATTATGTTATAACTACGGATTTTTGTTTAATGAAGATGGTTCTTATATTATGACAAAATATATGACCTTATCAGCTTACCATAGTTCATCACCATCACTGATTTTATGTTGTTCACTAGGGATTTGTCCATATAATGGGTATTCAAATGGAATTGCTACTTTATTTGTGTGAGGCATCAACAAAGTTGATTGACCACTTGATTTTCAGTACCCTTTTTGTCTATGATCAGAATGTGGAAATCCTAAAAGAGGTGCATAAAAATCTCTATTCATAACATAGAATCATACATATGCATGAAACAATAGAGCTGCATGATAAAAAAATAACTTTAGTTCCTTGTATGTGTGATGTGATATTATATAGAGATAATATAAATGAAAGGAACTCCTTATTATTAGTTATCTAATTGATTTTCCTTTTATCCAACAACCCTGATTCATATACAATGATGCATGTATAGTATTGAATTATTTTTTATGGTTCATTTCAAACATCATGATGTGATCTATCATAATAAAGCTCAAAAGGATCGTCCCATACTAGTTGTTTCATTATTTTTTGTCTGATAAAAATTTTTTCCAACTCATTAAATAGCTTTCTATAATCATCATCCACATTTAATTCTTCTTCCAATAAATATAATATTAAAATAGGTTAATAAATAATTATTGAATATTTAATAAATCATTAGTAGAAACTAGCATGGCATAATATGATATATTATCCTTAGAAAAGTTGGATATAGTAATTTGTTGAATACTCAAACCATTAAATAATATACTAAAATTATTTTTTATAAAATTATCCATCTTAATAATATTCATTTTTAATTTTGAAATAGAATTTACAGATACCTAAAAAATTAATTTCTTCAATGCCTGATTTTAAAACATTTTCAAAATTCCCTATGAAATGATTCAATGAATCGTAAAAATTTGTGAAATCATCAAGAATTGCCACACGTAAGTCCTTAAATACATCTATGAAAATACACACCACACACCACTGAAATATACCTCATGTGTTGCATAGAATAATTAACATCATTTTGTAGTTGAATGTTCCAAAAGGATTAGTGAATTTCATATTCTCCTAGTCTACTACTATAATTAGTACCTGAATGTATCCTAAGAAACAATATAATTTGAAATAATGATATTTCTCGCTAATAATAGAAGAGTTTTAAAAATTAATGGGCTAGGTGAGTTGTATTTTTTAGTGAATTTATTTATATATCTATATCCATTATATGATCTCTTGATATATTCACCCTCATGGGAGTTATCTAAATTTTTAAATTTTCAATAGTGGTAAGGATGGTTTTCTTTGGAACTACATGAATATGGAAACACCTTGAAAATTAGTTATTTAGAAAATGATTTCATATTCTATAAATATATAAATATTTTTTTAATCCCTCTATGGTGGTGGTATTTAATATTCTGTGAGTTTTTATTTATAGTATGGAATCACTTTCTATAAATATTCTATGGGAGTATACCTTGGGTTTGATTCTGGATATATCACATAAACAATATTATATTACATGAACATTAAATTATATAAAGTTAATCATTGTTAGTTTTTGTTAAAGTGATTGGTTATTATAAATTGTCTCTAGTTTCATCTCTCCTTCAATATGATAAGAATACATCGATTCACATGGAAATGGAAATAACTACACACATTGGGATTATTATAGGATGAGATGCAGTTGAGGTTTTAGAAATCTAAATCATGGGTCTATTTTATAATGTAAATGTATTTTAGTATGTATGAGTAGAAATTCAGAAGTAACCTCACCATCTATACAGAAATTGGGATTCTCATGATTTTTGGTATTTTTATATTCAATTGAAAATTTATCTACAAAAGAAAGTATGTCATGAAGAATACCAAAAACATCAACAGGTTATGTATCAAATTTTTGGTGGATCTCATAAAATGATTCACTTCTGATAGAATGTTCATCACATCAATATTTTTGATGAGTAATTTATTATCTACATTTACCATTATATGTTATCTTTTTTGACACTAATGATAGATATTTATTTCTTTAAAAAATGACTCCCTAGGATGAAGGGTGAGTTTTATTGTACGCTACCCCCTTCCATGGAAATGACATAAATGTTTACTATAATTACCATCCAATTGAATCCTATAATTTAATTTTAAACATATCCTATTTTGAAATACATGGTTCAATTTGTTATCTTTTCCCACAATCATTTTGGATTCTTATCTATGATATATAATGAAAAAAATACTGAGTAAGAAATGTCAATTATTGAATCAAATAGATCACATAAGGCATCTATAAAATTTAAAGATACAATAGTGTAGGGAGTAGAAAATTTCCTTATATATTGACATTTATATTACATTGGGGTGTGATCTGTGATGGGATGCTTCAACCCAAGTTGATTCATTCAAATCCATCCATTAGTCCTCTCTTTATGCAAAGCTATTTATAAAATTTTATATATTTTGGGATTTTTAATATGGAATCTGATAGTGGGATGTTATAGTCTATTTTTCAGATGGTTTCAAAAATTTCCTTCTTAATTTACTCCTCTTCACTATTCATTTTCTCAACTAATGTAGACTGGAATGGTTCTTGGATACCATTTTTCTCCCATTGTTGTTTCTGGAATGGTGGTTTTTCACATTCCTTTCAGAACATGGGTCTATTATTAAATTTTTTGATATCCTTATATTGGATGGATGAGTTTAGCATTATATGTCCTCTTATAATCATCACCCAAAAACATTATTTATATATAGATCACATTTACAAATTGTTTTTAAAAACTTTTCACAGTTTACATATGGTTCAAAACATTCTTCAATGCTAGATTAAAATTATTATTTATTAAATTGTATATAAAATCTCTAATCTTCTACGTGATCTTATCAATATTATTCCCCAATAATACTAAATTTGAAATTAGTTAATTATTAGTAGGTTTAGTTGTAATGGTGGAAGGTTCCCCATAATTAATTTATGAAAAGGTTGTACTGGAAATTACTTGTAATTACTAGAACATATTAATGTATAATTATTGCAATAACTCTAGGTTTTTATATTTCTATAGTAATGTTTGATGGATTAAAATGGTTGTTATTTCTTGGTTCTATTGACCTCAAATTTATTGATGTTATTATGCTTATCTACACTGTTGTTTTTATAATTTCGTTGGCTGTAATGCTGCATCAAAACTCTCCATTCCCTATATCTCAACAAATTTAAAAGATTAATGATTTATATATAAACCCATAAAACATACCTAAGGTGTTGAATACTATTATAATTCCCAATTTAACAAATAATTATCATATTGAACATGTTATTTCATTAATTTTGATTTTAACTAGAGGTGAAAAACTATATGTTTGTACCACATGAATACCTCTTGTGCATGCACCTCTAGAGCTAATTTGTTTTGAATTCTATGAAATTATTTCAATCATAATTTGTGATTCATCTGGTGCATTTTTAATAATGTACCCCCTAGATGTTGAATCAAGAAGGTTTTATCCATTATCAATAAAACCTCAATAAAATAAGTCAAATAATTGGTGATCCTTCATTTCATGAAGTGTGATTATTTAAGTGAGATTCATTAAGCACTCACAATAATTGAAAATTGTCTCTTTGGATAATATTCATTTAATGAAAATATACATTTTAATTATGGTGATTCTGGATGTGGGAAAAAATTATTTCAGGAATAAAATTTTTATATCTCCCTCCTCAACAATCTCCCCATGTTGAAAATTTTATATCCACTCCTTAGATTCTAATTTGAGTGGGAAGGGAAATTCCCAACACTATCATTGGACATTAGGCACTCCCGTAGTCCTAATTCTTGATTAGATTATTCCTAATTATTTTATATTCCAATTTGGGTCTTCTCCTACAAGCCAATATATTTTTGGAACAATAGGAATCATAATGAGAATTATTTTGAAATCATTTTTCGATGTAAGTGTAATTAGTTCGTTATTATTAAGAGTTAACTAAGGAACACACATATTTGATAGAGTTAGTTTGGAATTTGTAACCATAAAGTCAAATTGAATGTAAATTCTGAATGATTCCCTTAGAAGTAAGAATTTCTTTTATTGAATCATTTTGTTATATTCAATTTAAATTATATTTTTATTATTATTTCAATTTCTTAATCAAATATAATTAATCGGTTATTTTAACTACATGTTGTTAAAATTATTTTTCCATTGTTTTTATTAAATTCATTCTTAAAAATAGAACTATTTTTGATTCAATACTATCATGGTGAGTGGAAATTTTTTTTACATATAATAGTAAGAAAGTTAACCTAGGTAGTCTCCCAAATAATAGTGAAAAAATTATTTTCACTTTTTGTTTATTTGATGAGAACATCAGATTTATGATTTTCAGTTGTGCATTTTAGAAATTAGAAAATATATTAAATTTATTGGTTTTAAAATAATTAATAAATGGATGAGATCATAATTGGTTTGGATAAACCTAATTCTATGCTATAAATTTTTCATGTTTTTAAAAATTATTCATTTTATGGCTAGTAATAGACTGATTCATGTGTTGATTAATCTCTCCCATTGGTCATAGAGTTATTGTAAGGGACTCCCTAATGGTGGATAATTAGTTATACCAACCATCTTGTGTTTCTAGAGGTGTGATGTGTAATTTTAATAAATTAATGTAATTATAAATTTTGAATTGTTTTTCTATATTTAAAATTAGTCCCCACCATTATTCCTCACACGTGTTCATCATCATTGATTAGTCCCAAACCAACCCCAATACATTATATACAAATAAATAGTAATTGAATCGTTGGAGTTATCAATTATTTATAATGGATGCTGACATTAAATGTACATTTCCCTAGTGCAGATGCATTTAGAATTAAGAAACATAATTAACAAGTTAAACCAGTTGGAAGAAAAAATAGATATATGTTTTTATTTAATTAAATGTATAAAACAACTCATATAATTTTCAAATGAATCCCCCCTTAGTATCACTTACTGTAACTACCCATTCATGTATATGGAATTTGAGTTGATTCGAGATAGGGAAGACAATATATAATAACTAATACACAAGAAACAAAAATAAAGGATATAAAACTAAAGTAAGTTGTCATTCAGATATCATCATTGATCGATATATTCTCAATCCACCTAGTAATATATATATAATCCTCAATATCACCCTTAACGAACTATAATATCATCATAAATTTAATAGGGTCAAGCCCAAGGGGTTCTTTGTTAATAGTTAAACAATGGACAAATTAGATCACATCAAACTATCATTTCTAGATCATCTCCAAGGGTTTCATGTCATGTATATATTTTATGATGTGTAACACATGGGTATATTAGTATTTAGTACACTCATTATTAGTCATGGATCACATCATGTACATAATATTCACATTTTCTAATGTATGTGTCTATAATTTTAATGATTTCCTTTCATGTCAGGTAATTTATTAGATTCAGAATGTAGATATAATTTACCTGGCATGTAATGGTATTTTTCAAACTGGGTTGACCTTGTTTCAGCCTATGTATTCCTTTATTAGTTTCAAATTTTGCTTTTTGTCTACAAAAACTACAATATACCATTAGGGTTTCAGTTTCACACCATTGCATGCATCAGCGTGGCATGATGTGATTTCGGGGTACTAGATTCATCTAATTTTGTTCATTTGTTGGCCACACTCATTATATTACAAATAAATTAATAATAATTAATTTTGGGCATTATTATTCAATTAATTTATTGAATGAGTCATTTTATATAAAAAAATACATGCATAAAATGATTATTTCAAGATTCCTATGATAAAATGCATGGTTATATTTTATCATTTCATTCTATATATGGTAAATAGAGACATCATTCTATTACACATTTTTTCATCATCTTTAACCAGTTTCAAAATCATGTATCAAGACTAAGATTATGAAATATGTCTCTTAATGGTATCCAAAAATATGTATTTCATCATATCTCTTAAGATCATAGAATATTTTGCATAAATAGAGAAGGGTTATCAATTTGAATTATCCAGATGATACCAATGAACATATGGTTATAATGGGATACATATCCCAGTTCTAAACTATAAAAACCCACCTATAAGAAATTGAATAGTATTAATATTCATTTCTTTTATCTATATATCATTATTTTCATTGTGGTGATCTATGAATCTATGATGAATTTATGGTTAAGAATTTATTTGTGAAAGTTAGTATAATGTTCCCTTTATAATTCCCATGAACCTCATTTTCAATTTTAATATGATTAAATCCCATTCTGTCCAAAATATGGATAGGGCTATTTTATCCTTTTTAGTCAATGAATAATCCACTTTTTTAATCTTCTATGGATTATATTGTATTTAATAATAATAATCATTGATCATCTATTACCACTATTATTGAATCGTATAGAGATACTTATTTAGAATATATAATTGAAGATTTTATGTTCCATATATAAGTCAAACATATCCACATTTATATAATTATGATAATTATTAAATGAAAATGTTCCAGTATCCAAATATATATCATAGTGTTAGTTCATTCTATTATTTGTTCTTTTACTAGTAGCGGTAATAAGATATCACATTTTCATTTTTCATGAGTACAAAAATCAATTAATATTGGTTGTATCATCTTATATCACAAATAAATCCATATTATTGGGAAATGGGACCACTGGTTAATTGATTAGATTCTTTTTTCACCCTTTCATACACCCATTTCATTAAATATTATAGTGAAATGTCACTCCATTCATAGTCATGATTTATATACGACTAGAAAAAAAAAGCTTTTTATATTTCATGTGGAACGTATTACCAAAACAATTAATGGAAGATGCAGTTAAAAAATATATATTATTGTCTATGATACACTTTTTTTCTCCTATATTTGAATGATACACAAAAATAACTTTTCTTGTGATAAATACCCCCATGAATGATACTTTCCATATCCGAAACACTAGTTTTTACCTTATATACAAATATTCTTGTATAAAAGTATACATTATAGAATTCAAATGATATTGATGTTCCTCCATATTTTTAGAATAAATAAGAATATATTCAACATACGCTATCACAAATTTATCTGGGTAATTAATAATTACTCTATTCATTAAATCCATGAAAATAGTAGATGCATTTGTGACTCTAAAATGATAAAAATGAACTGGTTGTTACAATACCTTGTATGAAAATAAATATTTAGGACATCCACCTTTTTCACCTCTATATGATAATATATTGACCAAATATCTACTTTTTATAAGTATAAGACTCCACCTAGTTGATTGGATTAGTAATTAATCTGTGGTGGAGGATATATTTTCGTTTTCATGATCAATTTTAGCTCATCATAATAAATATAAATGGATATTTACATATCACTATACATCATTAAAAGGATATACATAGGACTTTGTGAAGCACTTGGGTGTATAAACCCATTATCTAGTATTTCTAGGGGCTTCTTCTTCAAAAAATGTTTTTATAAAAATGACTATTCTATATGGATTTTGGGATATTGGTAAATCACCAAGTATTTGTTTGATTGTGAACAATAAATGATGTCTATTAAGAAGATCAACATATTTTGTAGGGAACACATCATTGCGTTCATTTATAATTTGAATGTCATCAAGGTTGATATTTGTAACACCACGTATTCAAAAAATATATAACTACTTTAGATAGCATATAATACACTGAACACCAATAAAAATTGTCCATGATTATTTAAATATGACCATTATAAATAAAATATTCTATTGGTGGGTATGAACATTATTTTCTGATATTTGATATATATATATATATATAATGTTACTAAACAAAATACATTTATATAAGCATTCTTAGTATATAAGCACTCAATATTGTATGGGGTTTTTTCATATTAAATACATTATATTCAAAAATAATTTTTTATTACATATTTAAAAAATATTTTAATTAATTTGTAGAAATATTTAATTTTGATTTAAAAAATTTATATAATTTTATAAATTGGAATATCAAAATTATCTTTCAGTGGAATTTTGAGGATTTTGAATTTTTGTTATTTTTAAGTGAATTGTAAAAATTGATGATTTTTCATATACCATCATATTAATTTATTATATAAGGTAATTTGAAAGTGAAATTATTTTATTTACTTTTCCTAAACGTAAAATATATACCATTTATTTATATTTATGTAATTAATTTCATTTTAAAAGTCATTTTTCTAGATTTTGGTGTATGGTTATTTGTATTTTTCAATAATAATTATATAAAAATTCATTTCAAGTGCATAAGGTTTACCCATTGTAATTAGTTTAAAAACCCCTAAAAATTAATTTTTAAACAAATTATATAGATTTTATTTCTATTAGTATTAATTTTAAATTATATAAGCAATATTACATGTAACGTGGTTAATATATTTTCATCTTTTCTGTCAAAATTTCATTTCTTTCAAAACCAATTTTCAATAGGTTTAGTAGGATTATTTTTAAATAAAATACATCCACTTATACAAAATCAATTTTGAAAAAAAATTATATATTTCATATTAATATTTTATATTATGTTATATTTTAAATATAATATATATCATATTGAATTTTATAAATAAGGAAAATTATTTACCACATTTAAGACTAAAATACAATATTTAATGTTACTAGTACATGTTTTAAAATTTATTTCAAAAACATTTATTATTTTTAATTTTATAACTGGGATTAAAAATTTATGATAATTACGTTTAAATATAAAAATATTTTAAGATTAATTTTAGTGATAAAATATAAATAACTAAGTTAAAAGATTGTTACTGTGGTGAAAACTGAAATTGTAATCGTGAGAAACCTTATATGAAGAGTGGATAAAATGATTAAAATGTTCCTTATTAATATTGGATATGTTCAGAGAATATATATTTCCAAATCTCAATTATTTATATTTTTTTTATTAAAATTGATTGGTATCTACTTTCCATTATTCTATTGTTTTTGGTATTTACAAAAATGTCAATTTGTCCCACATATAAAGGGGAACCATCTCACCTCTCTTATCAACACATAAAAAATATAATTTCAAACTAAAATATGTTATATCATTATTAAATTACATAAAATTTAAAATATTTCGCTAAAATTATAAAAACCCCATATGAATTATTTTTTAGAAAATATAATGATATTTCTTATTGAACTTGTATTTTTTTTAATCAATTATTTTGTTTAATTTATTGTTTCCCATCCTTGAAATATTTTTCGACCATGTAGAGATAATAAAATTATTATAAATGATTTAATATTATGTTATTAGGTTAAATTAATAATCTATATCCATATCTTATTCAATAAAATGGGAAACAAAACTATCATTCAATTGTACGATGGACTAGTACCTCACGAACCCATGTAATTTTATATATATATATATATATATTATTCAGGAAATATTTATTATTATATAAGATTAATATATCATTTTTTTAAAAGACATATATTAATTAAAATATGACAGTGTTGTTCATGCGCACATGCATATTTCCATGTACAAGAATCAATGTGATTCATTATTTATTAATACATAAAATGGACAATAAATATAATTATTTTTCAAGAGAAAGTAAAATATTTATTTTATATTTATCATAATTGAATGATAATGTAACACCTTTTCGATAATGATCGTTGAAAAATGAAAATGTTACACTCTCTTGTGTGTGACCTACCATCTCTATGATTATAAAATATTTTATTTTCCATAACCATATTTAATGGATGATTATAGAATTAAAAATTACTTATAAAAATTTTCATTATTTCATTATTAATATTCTATAAAAGGTTAATTACATATATCGGTGACCTCTGACAACATAGAAAAACGATTTTGGAAATATTATGTGAATATCATGAAAACATCTGATATTATCCAAAACGATTAAGTAATTAAATATATTAGATGTAATTAATATGAAAGAGGTTATTAATCATGAATATAATTAAAATAAATATATTATATAGTAATATAAATAACCAACCTGATGAGTCTGATAGAACCTAAGGAAACTCTCTTTAAAATATTTTTCTTCATGTTCCAACTATTCTCTCTCAAACTAACTTTTTCTCAGTAAATGAACATGTAAAATTATTTAAAATTATATAAATTTTTCTCTAAAAAATTACGTATATTATAATTCCATTTTCTATTTTGGTAATAGATTCCTTAAAATAATTTATAAATGTTATTAATTACGGAATTCCATTTGAATATGAAATGAGGAACAATTATAAAACCCATTTTATATCTAAAGGTAGTTTTTATGATCATTCATTAATATTAATTTTTGTTTTAGAAAAAATGATAATGTACTTATTTTTATTGTTGTGAATTGATATATATATTGTGTTGGATAAATAAATAGTATTATCATACATTACGTATGGACTACGGGGTAAACCTATTACATTAATGGACTTTGTCCACCTAGTGATATTTCCTAGGAACATAGAATCACCTCGTATTTCTACCATTGTTTATATTTCCAACACATTTCCTATATTTATTTGATCTTACGGTGAAATATTGTTTCTATAAAAATTTATTGTGATTACTCATGGGACTTATATTTTAGGACAACATGTTATACCTTTGACTCATATGTTATGTTTCATTATAATCTTTAATCACCTATAATGTTTTTTTCCCAACCCTATCATTTAAGAATTACCCAGGTGATCTTATGAATATTCAATATATAAAATAAATTTAAGGTTTCATTATAGATAATAAAATAATAGTGCATTTTTTATTATCCATTGGATGAGTTATTTAACATTTATTTTAAATACTTTAGGCCTCACACTATTTGGGATGTAATTATTGGACAATGTTGTTTAAAAATAATTTTATAATATGTGTAAAATGATTCTGTAAATAAAATGTTATCCTAAAATTTATTTATATGATAATGTTAAAAATTCTCCAATTTTAAAGATATCCATTATTGATATTTTTATAATAAGGTAGATCGGTCACCCTCTTAACATATTAATATAATGAAATTGTGATTTTTGATGTAGAGGGTGATTTCTATGTCTTTGAAATATATGATGGATCTATAAATAGAATATTAATACATAAATATAATATCATAATACTTTTCAAAAAATATTACAACAAGGATTTCATGGAAATTCTTCTAACATATATAGACTGGATAGATATTTTATACTAGGGCTGTAATAATTAACCCATTTGTGGTTTTGACTAATAGCTAAACATAAATGTTCTAAGGTAGAGTTTGATTATTTCTTATAACCATGGGTGGTATGAAATAATAATTATAATAATAATAAAATTTAACATTCACTATCCATGACTAATTAACTTGCATAATAATCATTATATCATCGACAGGATCCAACCTAATAGTTGGAATGGAAAATGTTCACCATTTCCCTCTAGGCCAAGGTCGATTATTTGGAAAATAATATTCTAAAAATAAATTATTATTTAATTATTTTTTATTGTGGACATATTCCTTGTATTAGAAACATTGTAGTGTAGAATGAGGTTGAAAAAACTATTCCTTTCGGACATCACATTAGTGGATTTCTCTCATTGCCATTTGCTATCTTGGTTTCTATCATTCTGAAAAATCAATCATTTCCACTACCACTTCTGGAAATATGATTTATAAATATAAAACTAATTTAAAAATATTGGTGTAATTCATTGTTATATATAATACATTACTCAATTTCTACAAAATAATCTATGTCTATTCACTAATTCTTTTCTCGAGACACAAGTGAGACCTGATATTTGCCTACTCAATTGCGACATTGAAAACACATCCAAAATATTCATCCTATATTTAAAAGTATTTAATTACTATATTACTACATATATTCGTAATTACACATCTAAATAAGTGTCCAACATTACCTTTGGATCCAGATACAAAGATGAATTCATATCGTAGAAGTCTTTTTAACATTTCCTCATATGCCCTGAAGGATTCATCACCAATATCATGAGTCCAAGTAACTCCCCCAATATTTGAAGTCATAGAATCCAAAAAAATATTTATCTAATAATACTTTTCTGAATTAATTACACTATTGATTTGTTATTTTTCTATGGCCTATTATTCCTGAACATTGAACACCATTGAAGAGATGTTCCAACCATGTGATTGAAATCCAACATGACCATTTCATTCTCAGAGCATTGATGAATGGAATGGTTATGTCCAATGGATTTGGTAAATTTTTCTAGGACTTTTATAATTTAATATCCACTGAATTTTAGAGTCCATTATCTTATAAGGGTCCTAATTGAAATATTCTCTATTATTGGTGGGATGTGGGTTTTCCCCCTTATTTAAGTATCATTTAAAAAAGAGTTAATTAAGTGTCTATATAATTTAATATCATTAATCTAACAACAATTATGTTTATAAACTCTTTAGGTATATCATAAAATTTTCTAACCTATTTTTTTTTTTAAATTTCTCCTCCAATTTCTATATAGTGTCGAAAATAATTTGATAATTGTAGTTAATAATTATAAAAATATAAAACACAATAAAAGAAAACTATTATTATTATAGAAATAAAACATAAATTTAAAATATTATATAACCTATGATCAATTATTTTAAATATATGTTGAACATGTAATTTTTCTTAAAATAAAACTTCATAGGAATTTCTCGTTAATAATATTTATTAATGAGCATGAGAATATAACAAAATATATATCTTATGAGTGTCAAACATGGTGTGAAGTAAATCCATTTTTTCATTCACGGGGTTTTGATCAAATTTTAAGAAAATATAACCATTTTTTGTTTTCACGCCTATGTAAAATAGTGAAATATCTACATCTACATTAATTATCCCTACATATATTTTATTTATTTGAAACCAATTACTCTACTCTTTCCCAAAATTTCGGGGTTTCATCCAATTTTTAACCTTATTGTAAAATGAATTTTCTATGGATTCCTAATACTAATAATAAATGTTTTTGTGAAATTTCTCTAGTATCTACTATGACTACCCATATCATTTATAAACTTTTTTCATTACATATAACATAGTGCTTCACATAAAAAATCCATTACTATCATGATTCCTTGAGTCATTGGGTAACTTTATATATATATATATATCAATAACATAGAACATGGATTTAATATAGAATTTTAAAATCCACTATAATGAACATAAATTCCATTTATCATCTAAAAATACATGTGACAACCCTTGCACATACATAAGATGGGGTGAGGTTTGACTCCCATTATTAGAATATTCAAAACATGAAATTAAGAAAGTAATACATGTCAGTCAAAAGTAATATAATGGTTATGTATAAGGGAATGAATCATAAAAATTCACATCAAATAGTGATATAAGATTATAACATCAATGAAATATACTAATGGGGTGAAAAAATTAAACATGTAATCATAAGAATATGCTCAGTTTATCCATCAAGTCCTCATTATACTGTGTTCATAGGCTAACATCCTGTTGACCAAACATTGAATCTGAAGGGGAAAGAATATTACTCAATTAATTGGACGAATATATAATTCTAGGCCCACACATCACATTAATAATATAAACATGTATTTGTGTATAAAATAGATTGTACACCATAATAATATATTTAAAAAATAAAATTCAATGGTTATTGAGGTTGGGTTACATACATGGTAGAACCAATGCATTGAAGTTTATATATAGCTATCTGAATAACCCTTTGTGGAAATGGGGATGGGTATTCACAAGAAAAATGATTGCTGTGGAAATTTAAAGGAGAATTTTATTTCGATACAATGAGTAATTGATAGTTTATAAAAGTGAATAATGAGCGTGGAAGGTTTCCTATCCTTACAAAGGAATCATAATGATATTAAATAGAAGTATGAAATCACATTATAAAATGAAAAATTGAAAATAAAAATGAATAGTTCCTAGAATATACTTATATAAAATAAATATTGAGAGAATCACATAGCATGGAATAGTGCTTATAAAATCTTTCTAGAATATTATTAAGAGAATTGGAACACCTTGGAGAAGCACTATATAGGTCTTGGGAGAAGAACATTAGGAACAATGTGTTCTTGGTAAAGTAAAATGGGAGTCAGGTAGGTATTTATATAAAGTTGATTTGAATTCATTAATAGTTTCTAAACATGTGATTTGGACTATAAATTATAAAATACTTAAAACACAATCATTTCCATGGAATCATACTTTATTATCAAACATTGAGAAAAAGTTTTACATATTTTATCTGGCTAAAAACCAAACTCCTTGATATAATATTAATGATGAAGTGGATATTGGTTGTTTATTTAATGAATATATTCCAAAACAATAAAATATAACATATGTTTTTTATGATACATAAAGGTATCTAAAATTAATCAAACAATATAAAGAACACATTATTTGAAACAGAAACACTATAACATGCCATGTATTCCATTTATATTATTTTGTTCAATATATTTTAGCCATTATAATATCATAATATACAAATTATGTTTATACTATACCTATATTATACCAAAATATTTGAATATCCCAAAAAATAATGAAAAAGACACCATTATATAATTTAAATATTCTAATTAAAAAAATATTCTAATAATGTAAACATATATATATATATATATATGATAATTTAGGTACATAAATTAATATCATTATTTTATCTAAAATATTCCATTTACAAATGTAACCACATTTAGAGACATTTAATATTTACAGTAGAAATAATTAGGATATGTTATAATTTATATTTAAATACATATTATACGTAAAAAATATTTAATTAAATTAAAATTTATTATAAAATATATTTAATTTATGATACAGTATGTATTAAATGAAACTATATATTTATAAACTTAATTTTATTCGTTATAGGTCAATGTTATTTTTTACCAAACACATTATCTATGACTATATATATGTAAATAAAAAATAAAAAAAGGGATAAATATAAAAATTATCTTATTAAATAAAACTTTAATGATCTATACCATTCCATAAGTTAATTCTAGTAAGGATCACCATGTTTTTCAGTGGGGAACGGTTTTAAATCATAAGATTTTGTTTGTTATCTTGATTTAGGTGGACATCTAGATATTAGACAATAAAATTGTGGATTACCTCATGATTTATGTGAGGGGTATGTTTTAAATATGTTAGGATTTTCTGAATGTCTATCCATTCTATCTTCACATATTCCACTAATTTTTTGAGGAACATTATTTACTTTTAGTGCATGTTCTATCACTCTTAATTCTACATTTATCCACATGTTTAGGTTTCTTCAAATTAGTGGCATGTTTTGATATCTCCTATATTTGGTTTGTTTTTCCATTCATTGAAATTTTTAAATTCACTTTACTGTTATAGTTTTGGTTTGGGTGTTCAATTTATATATTTTAATGATCCTCTTTTATACCAACTGATCTATGGTTTTCTAATTTTTATTGTGTTTTGTGAAAATTTCTACTCTTTATGTTGTTTATTGTGAGTTTTAGAAGCTTATTTGATGTAGTGTTTCTATCATTTTAATTATTATGTATTAAGATATAGGGTTCATCTTTTTTATATTTGGGAATATTTTCCCCCTTTTAGTGATGGTAAATAATTTTATAGATTAAATTTAAAGGGAAATTGGTTTTATTTTCTAACATTTTACATATAATTTATTACCGTGATGTTATGATATATGGACTAAACACCCCACTAAAAATTGTTGTTGTTGGTGTATTTATTTTCACTATGGTATTTGTGATATAGAATTCTTATTATGGTTTGTTATGATTTCACCCTAAATAGAAATCAGAAAAACACTTATATTTGGATAGTAAAACATTTTCCCCATGATTTAGGTCATGTGTGGTAATTCCCCAAAAATATTATATTAAATTTTATTAAAAACCCCAATGATTTTTTTAATTTATTTTGATATATTTATTGTATGATCATTTTTTGGTGGTAATGTGATGGTTATTTTGGTCTTAGTGTCGTGTTTTGATGTGATGATTTGTTTGGATACAGAGGACGGAAAAAATTTGATTTTTTTGTCTGTGATATGGGGTGGTGATGTGATGGTTAGTTTGGTTATTCTCCTCGGTGGTGATCTGATGGTTTTTTATACATGCTTTGGAAAAAATCTATGTAATGTAGTCTATTATGTGGTTGTTTGATGGTGGTGATGTGAGGATATTTTGATAGGTAAAGTTGATGTGTTTTTTAAATGTTGCGATGTGATTTTTTTTCTATTTTCCTTGGTAGTATTAGAATTGGACAGTAATTATTGAAATGGAATGTGTCATATTGGTTAAGGGGATTGAAATTGATAAAAAAACTAAATAATACGGTTTCATTAGGTTAAATTCAATCATTAATCAATAATAAATAGAATGGGATATTTTATTAACATATCCATCGAATGAAATGAATAGGATCTGTATAGAATGTGCTTGGTATAGGGATTTCTTCATATAGTGGGGGTAGAAATTATTAGGATTTTGTGAGTTAGAGATTTTTTGGGTGGAAGTATAAGATAGGATTGTGTGTGTTCCATAATATAAACCTTATTTGTTTATATTTAATTTGTGTATGGATCCCACCCAGGATGAGGACTATGTGTCGACACCCATATATTTATAGGAGATGTTTTTAAAATATAATATTGATGATGATATGTGGATGTCTACCAAAAATTTCATTATCCATCTTGGAGATTAGTGTATATCCATAAGAAATTATGGATATAGGTCAGATAGTGAACATGGTGGTGAATGAATATTATTCTGGAAAGATGTTATGTGACCATTATGAGGGGAGGTGTTCTAGGTTTCTTCAAGAGATATTTTATGAGGCCTTGATATGTGGT
The DNA here is from genome assembly GCA_963277665.1 of Viscum album. NCBI lineage: Eukaryota > Viridiplantae > Streptophyta > Magnoliopsida > Santalales > Viscaceae > Viscum > Viscum album. Next base: position 1,701,008,082 of record OY728121.1, on the reverse strand, counting down.
GGCGAAACATGTTTCTTTGCATGGGATGTGATGAGATTATCATGTGGGGTAGTGGCCAAGGTGTAATGGGGTGAGGTGTGATGAGACCGTGATGTAGGATGATGACTTAGGTGACATTATTTGACATGTGTGTAACGCCCCGAACCCAGTTACCCAGAGTCGGTGCATTATTTTAATACATTGGCATGATTACAAGAAATCAAGTCCCGAAGGACCGATCAGTTTAGCAGTCTTGGAAACACTAGATATATTCCTAAGTCTTTTATTACAACATAAAAAAAAACTACAACAACATGTTTTCTTCATAGACCACACTCTTATCCCTTCATACTATCCCTGCAGGTCATTCATAATTTACTTCTTCATACCCTAAGAAAAATAAAACATAGAAAAGGGGTGAGCTCAAATGCCCAGTAAGGATAACAATAAAGTGCAGACTTTCATAAATAAGAATAAACATTTAAGGAAATGTATAACTAAACCAAAAGCCTTTTAAACTTGAACTTCAACATAGTATGGAAAAAATAAAATGAAATAATTCCATTTACTTATTCACATGGATATTCTACTAATCGAATAATCACATGCAATATCAATAACCACTTTCATAATGATGGAATGCATAATTCCAGACTATCATAACCACATAGCCAAGGCCTCGTTCCAAGACTACAAATAAGATTTTTTCAAGTCCTTGTTCCAAGACACTAGTTTGTCTCATGAGACCTACCGATGCATCGAGGAGCTATAGCAGGCTCCACCCGTCACATATTAAGTCCAATGCATTCCCATATGAAAAGGTTTAAACATACATAAACATTCACATTAAAACTAGCATACGAAATGTAAATACTTCATCCATAAAACATGAATGGTATAAAAATAACATATCCATAGTCAAACATATCACAAAACCTTCAATACAATATGGAAGTTTTGTTTCATAATAAATCATCTCCAAATAATCTTAAAATCCATCAAAGAATGTTGACATAGATGAAATAAATACTATTTGAGACAAATATCTCTTTTTTTTAAAATCATTTAAAAGTTGCATAATTATAGATAAAAAATTTATTTTGAAAATATCATTATAAGCTTGTGAAGGAAGCTTCAAAGGTGTAATAAAGGCGGAGAATAACCACACCCACCGTATAAGTTAAAAAAATACATTCTTACCTTAATTTTGTCAAAAGGTTAAAAACACCTTGTTTGGAAAATGACGGAACGATTCCTTTATAAACCTCTTATAAAAAGTAAAACAAGGGTATAAATTAATTTAACCCATATTCTTGTAAATGGTAAAAATGTTTTGAAATACATTTTGAAAATACATGGATGTGGATGACAAAGAACTCCTAGTAGATTATTACGTATAAACAACCTCGAATAATGAAGAGATTGCAAAATAAAACCTTACCTTGTACTTTTCCTTGGTTGAGGGTAGTTTAAACTCATGTATAATGGTGAAATAATTGTTATTAAATTCTACAGGAATCATATATATTAATATAATATCATATGTGATCTTTTGACCTTTCTTTGTTAATAATATCTTAGTATTATAGTCGTTTAGGGTGTTTACATACTCGTTTTCTTTTATATGTTTTGTTATGTAATCCATGTTTTTCATGGATAGGTTGTATATTATTCATATCCAAAATGATATTAAGTCCTTAAACATTATATTTAAATCATAAAATGATAATGATACTTAAATGGATATGATGGAGAATGAATCTCACAGCGTTTGTGCAGACGGTAGTCCGTACGTACGCACGAGCGACAATATCATTCTTTTGATATTAAAATAATATATAATTGGACAGTATATCATATATACATAATCATTATCATGTTATATTTATTATTTACATGAGTTATATATCATTATTATATTCATCCAAATAATAATATATTGAATAACAATTACACCACGACGTGGAGACGGTAAGTTGTACGTACACACGTATGGTGACATGTTATTCAAAGTGTGGATAGAATACTGAATATGGTTGTTCCATATTTATAATAACATTACATTATATATAATATACTTCAGTTATTATTTTATAATGGTAATATCAAATAAATAATAAGTGGAAGAAGAAATGAATTTGAAAAAGGGTGGTGATAACATTAAGTCTTCTTTAGATTCTTCAATTTGATTTGATAAAAAGGGCTCCTTAGGTTGCCTTTCTGATAAATATAAGGCCTCTAGGTTGTAGTGAGGGATGTTGAGAGAGTATTTGGGAAGATTTTGGCGGAACCAAAAGTCTTTGAAGGTGTGAAGTAATGATAAGGGGGAGTGCCCTTTTATGAGAGGGGTGAGGGGAACCTTTGGAAAAGCTAGAAATATTAATTTATAATAAATTCATATTCGGTTTATAATGGCTCTAAAGTTTATTATTAAAAGATTAAGGTGAGGATAGGTCGAAAACCATTAAACCAATAGAATTTAGATAGGTTTGGGTTACTATATTAACCTTATCTTTTAGTTTTAACTCTTAGTTAATTAGTTTGACATTTACCATGTCACTTTGTATTTTTATATTATATAGTTAATAATCTTACTATATACATCCAAGAGACCCCCAAGTGGTCCATTAATTATACGCCTATTATGATATAAGTCTCTTGTCTAAACCTTATATTTTTATGAATTTAATATCAATTAATAATATAATATTTATTTTAAAAACTCTTTTATGTCAATTTTGACACTATTCAATAGTTGATTTTTGTGAAACTCATAAAAGAATGATTACTTCGACTAAAGTTAATTAAATCAATCCTAACATGTCATATTAACCAATAAAATTAGTTTAATTCATAAAAAGTCTCAAATTATATTTATTTGGGTATTTATAATATCAATTATTTTAATTTTTCACTATTATGGAAATTACTGCATCATCATTGTGTCATAAATAAATTAAATTATTTAATGTCTAAAAAATATAAATAAAATACTATTATGTAGGAAATGGTTTTATCTTTCTAATAAATATTTATAGTTGAAAATAAAATATATATATCCCTATGTAAAAGTTTTTGGAAAAAGATATATGCTTGTGTCATTTTTGCATTCATTTTAACTTAATTAAAATAAAGTGTCCCTATCACTTACAAGTGGCTCCATGGGGTCCCAAAATCGACCCCAAGATGCCCATGGTAGGAAATTTATCAACCAATAAGGTTAGGACACGTTTTAGGGTAATTTTTTATTATTATAATATTATTTTTTTACCCTTATTTACCGGATTTACCCTTTAACCATGGTAAATAAAATATTTACCTAAGTAATTATTCAAAATGTCTAAAAATAAACGTTACCTATTTACAAAATTTTAACATCCTGATTCAAAATATGGAATCCATTTTTCCAAATTCAAAACACAGAAGTGGCAGAAATTAATTTAAAATTAATTCCCGTTGTTAAAACAAAAAGCGTGTTTTTAAGAGATAATAACTATAAAAAGATTGACGCTTGTTTATGTCTGGTTTAATTGTGAAATTTTGTCCAATGACCAAAATTGTATTAAATGGTAAAAATATATTATAAATATAATTTATAACCACTCAAATTCATAATTTATCACTACAAATTATTTTGATTGAAAAAGTTGTTTTTAATTACAATTTAGTAATTTTCACTATTTATCAAAATATAAAAGTTATCCAAAAAGTACCAAAATTTCACCCTAGGCTAAATTCTATATTTTGAATCCAAAATTGATGTCCATTTTGAGAGATAATATTTATAAAATTTTAAAAAGTAGGTATTTCTTTTCATTACGGCTACTTTGATTGGTCGTGGTGTGTGTTAGAACTCGAAGTTGCGTACCACACACGCTACTGTATTATTCAAAGTGAAGCGTACCATGGATGATCGGGGTGTAACATTAGCCCCTCCTTAAATAAATTGCATCCTTGCAATTTGATATTGTTCTTTGAAATAACGGTTGAAAATAGAAAATATCTTTGTGGAAAAACCCACATCGAAAATATGGTTAATAAAATTTAGTCTTAACAAGATGAAAAAGGAAATGAAAGGGTCACCAAAAAATTATGATCTCGATTAGGAGGCCATCATTGGAAATTATAGAAATATAATTGGACGAAAGACGTAAATATTTATAGGTAGTGATTAAGGTCATCAATCACAAACAAGTTTAAAATTAAGGTCTTTAAATTCATCAATCTATGATGATTTAAAATACCATCGGTTCAACAAAAAATAGGGTATTAGGATTACACATTTTTGGTTTTATGATTAATTAAATAAAATATATGAATTAATTTCTTCATAGAATAAGAGAAGAAGAAAAATATATTCTTGATATGTAGAGTTCCATCCTTTAACTAATTTCTACCACAAACTCATCTTTCACTCTAAAAGATAATAGAACGTAAAAAATATTCTATTTATCCTATTCGTATAGGGTTCAAAAAAAAGAATTTATAATTCATCTACCAGATCATTAAAAAAACTAAATTATTTAATCCCAGACATTACGTGGGCCAATGGTAGGTGATATACCCTTGTCTCCCTTCGGTTGTGGGTTCAAGTCTCACGACCTTGCCGGTCGCGACGGGTTGTCGCCCGACCTCCGGGTTGTCCTTTTATGGCAATCCAAAATTAATCTCAAACTAGAACTATCCAAAATTCATTAGTCCAAAAATTAAGATCCTTTTTGCTGCATAATAACATGTGAACACCTTCATCATGTATTCTTTTAAAACACTGCAACATCCTGAATTACCAAAAAAAACTTATTGATTACATTCATGACCCCTTATTCCTTAAATAATAATGGATATACTCCTTCAATCCAAAAATGTTGTAAACCCCAACAATGATGGACTATACAAATCATTAATCAGTTTCAAGGTAGTCAATAATATCCAATATAATTTATCCAAATCAATCATGTATTATTCCAAAATAACTACCTCAGTATCAGAACAATATTATGGGTTATCATTCTCTCAACCATATATTTTCCAAAAATTTATCCTACTATTGAGTCACTTTTCTTTGTTCCACACAATCTTAAGTCCTTAATGAAATAGTACTACAGTACAATCCTTATATACTCCATAATTATTATAACAGGTACATTGTTGATACAACACTCAAATGACATAATCAACATAAGAACACTAATCATTCCTCTTCATCTGTGGTAATATCATAACTTGATTATTATCTAATAGCATCATTTGCGGCATAGTCTAATGACTGGGACATAGGTTCGCGTAGTGTCCAAACTCCTTGAAAATGAAGCATTGTACATTTGAAACCATTTTCTTACCCTTGTAGTCACGTACATTATGCCCTTTTCCTCTACACTTATAACAAATTCTCATTCCTTTCAGGCATGTTCTAGGGTGTTTCTTCCCACAGTTATCACATATGGGGAAATTATTATTTTCCCTCTACTCTTTATCCATCATTCTCTCTTCCATAATTTTCTTCTTTTTCTTCCCTTCAAAGCCATAGGACTCAGTAAAATCTTTAGTTATCTTATCCATACATGATACTATTTCTTAATATGATGATAATACGTGGGAGACTATTTCCCTTCAAAATGATGTCTTAATAGCACGAAAGATACGATCCTTCTTACTCTTTGGATCATACGTATTACTGGAGTTCACATTCCTTCTATTGGGTGCCATTTCTATATAATAGCATAAACTAGGTCAGTTTATGAATTGAAATAAATAATTCCTAATGCAAATTGAACAGTTTATGGATATAATCCATAAACATAAAAAATGTTATCTTTGAGTAAGTATATAGTCATGAGCCCTTTATAATGGTTTATAAATAAAATGAGAATTATCCTAAGCATATCCCCTGGGAGTGTCGTAACCAAGAGTGCGACAAGGCCCATTGTCATGAACAAGTCCCCGTTCGAGTCTAGCTCAAAGTGGTGTTTTCGGGTTTTACCCCTAGGTACATCTATACCAGAGCCGCCTCTACCTGTTCGTATCCAGACAGGGATTTATTTCTTGTAAAACTAAAAAAAATATCTACAATACCAAAATTCTAAGAAGTTCTTCTATACTAATCCTCAATGTCTATCTTAGGGCTATGTTCTCTAATCAGAGTTTATCTAAATCTAATTTCCAAGGATTGTACTAAACTTCCTCTGATACCAACTGTAACTCCCCAACCCCAGTTACCCAGAGTCGGTGCATTATTTTAATACATTGGAAAGATTACAAGTAATCAAGTCCCGAAGGACCGATCAGTTTTGCAGTCTTGGAAACAGTAGATATATTCATAAGTCTTACATTAGAACATAAAAACTGAATACTACAAAAAACAATTTTCTTTATAGACCACACTCTTATCCCCTCATACTATCCTTGCAGGTCATTAATAATTTACTTCTTCATACCTCGGGAAAAATAAAACATAGAAAATGGGTGAGCTCAAATGTCCAGTAAAGATAACAATAAAGCAGAGACTTTTATAAATAAGAATAAACTTTTAAGGCAATGTATAACTAAAACAAAAGCCTTTTAAACATGAACTTCAACATAGTATGGAAAAAATAAAATGTAATAATGCCATTAACTTATTCACATGGATATTATACTAATCGAATAATCACATGCAATATCAATAAACACATTTATAATTATGGAATGCATAATGCCAGACTATCATAACCACATAGCCAAGGCCTCGTGCCAAGACTACAAATAAGATTTTCCCAAGGCCTTGTCCCAAGACACTAGTTTGTCTCATGAGACCTACCGATGCATCGAGGAGCTATAGCGGGCTCCACCCGTCACATTCTACGTCCAATGCATTCCCATATTAAAAGGTTTAAACATGCATAAACATTCGTATTAAAACTAGCATACGAAATGTAAATACTTCATCCATAAACCATGAATGGTATAAAAATAACATATCCATATTCAAACATTTCACAAAACCTTCAATACAATATGGATGTTTTGTTTCATAATAAATCATCTCCAAATAAGCTTAAAATCAATCAAAGTATGTTGACATAGATGAAATCAATACTATTTGAGAGAAATATCTCTTTTTTTAAATCATTTAAAAGTTTCATAATTATAGAGAAAACATTTATATTGAAAATATCTTTATAAGCTTGTGAAGGAAGCTTCAAAGGTCTAATAACGGTGGAGAATAACCGCACCCACTGTATAAGTTAAAAAAATACATTCTTACCTTAATTTTGTCAAAAGGTTAAAAGCACCTTTTTGGAAAATGACGGAAAGATTCATTTATAAACCTCTTATAAAAAGTCAAACAAGGGTATAATTGAATTTAACCCATATTAATTTAAATGGTAAAAATGTTTTGAAAAACATTTTTAAAAAACATGGATGTGGATGATAAAGAAATCCCAGTAGATTATTATGTATAAACAACCTCGAATAATGAAGAGATTGTGAAATAAACCCTTACCTTGTACTTTTCCTTGGTTGAGGGTAGGTTGAACTCATGTATAATGGTGAAATAATTGTTAATAAATTATACAAGAATCATATATATTAATATGATATCATATATGATATTTTAACATTACTTTGTTAATAATATCTTAGTATTATCATCGTTTCGGGTGTTAACTTACTCGTTTTATTTTATATGTTTTGTTATGTAATCCATGTTTGTCATGGATAGGTTGTATATTATTCATATACATAATGATATCAAGTCCTTAAATATTATTTTTAAATCATCAAATGATAATGATACTTGAATGGATATGATGGAGAATGAATCTCACCACGTTTGTGGAGATGGTAGTCCGTACGTACGCACGAGCGACAATATAATTCTTTTGATATTAAAATAATATATAATTGGACATTATATCATATATACAGAATAATTATCATGTTATATTTGTTATTTACATGAGTTACACATCATTATTATACCCATACAAATAATAATATATTGAATAACAATTACACCACGACGTGGAGACGGTAAGCCGTACGTACGCACGTATGGTGTCATGTTATTCAAAGGGTGGACAGAATACTGAATATGGTTGTACCATATTTATAATAACATCACATTATATATAAGATACTGGATTTATTATTTTAGAATGGTAATAACAAAGAAAGAAGAAGTGGAAGAAGAAATGAATTTGAAAAAAGGTGGTGAAAACATTACCTCTTCTTCAGGTTCTTTCATTTGATTTGATCAAAAGGGCTCCATAGGTTGGATTTCTGATCAAACTAAGGCCTCTAGGTTGTAGTGGGTGAAGTTGAGAGAGTATTTTGGCAGATTTTGGCCGAACCAATAGGCTCTGAAGGTGTGACGTTATGAGAAGGGGGAGTTCCCTTTTATAAGAGGGGTGAGGGGTACCTTTGGAAATGCTAGAATCATTAATTTATAATAAATTCATATTCGGTTTCTAATGGCTCCAAATATTATTATTAAAAGGTTAAGGTGGGTATAGGTAAAAATCCATTAAACCAATATAATTTATACAGGTTTGGGTTACTATATTAACCTTATCTTTTAGTTTTAACTCTTAGTTAAATAGTTTGACATTTACCATGTCACTTTGTATTTTTATATTATATTGTTAATAAAAATACTATATACATCCAAGACACCCCTAAGTGGTACATTAATGATACACCTATCATGATATAAGTCTCTTGGCCGAACCTTATATTTTAATGAATTTAATATCAATTAATAATATAATATTTGTTTTAAAAACTATTTTATGTCAATTTTGACACTATTCTATAGTTGATTTTTGTGAAACTCATAACAGAATGATTACTTCGACAAAAGTTAATTAAATCAATCCTAACATGTCATATTAACCTGGAAAATTAGTTTAATTTATAAAAAGTCTAAAATTATATTTATTTGGGTATTTTTAATATCAATTATTTTAATGTTTCACTATTATGGTAATTACTGCATCATCATTGTGTCATAAATAAATTAAATTATTTAATTTATATAAATTATAAATAAAATACCATTATGTATTAAATCAGTTTATATTTTTAATAAATATTTATAGTCGAAAATCAAACATATATATCCCTATGTAAAAAATGTTTTTCTAAAAGATGTATGCTTGTGTCATTTTTGCATTCATTTTAACTTAATTAAAATAAAGTACCCCTATCACTTACAGGTGGCTCCATGTGGTCCCAAACTCGACTCAAAGATGCAAATGGTCAGAAATGTATCAACCAATAAGTTTAGGACACGTTTTAGGGTAATTTGTTTTATTATAATATGATTTTTTAACCCTCATTTACCGGATTTACCCTTTAACCATGGTAAATAAAATATTTACCGAAGTAATTATTCAAAATGTTTAAAAATAAAAGTTACCTATTTACAAAATTTTAACATCATGATTCCAAATATGGAATCCATTTTTCCAAATTCAAAACACAGAAGTGGCAGAAATTAATTTAAAATTAATTCCCGTTGTTAAAACAAAAAAACATGGTTTTAAGAGATAATAACTATCAAAAGATAGACACTTGTTTATGTCCGGTTTAATTGTGAAATTTTGTCGAATGACCAAAATTGTAATAAATGGTAAAAATCTATTCTAAATATAATTTAAAACCACTAAAAATCATAATTTATCCCTAATAATTATTTGATTAAAAAAGTTGTTTTTAATTACAATTTAGTAATTTTCACTATTCATCAAAATATAAAAGTTATCCGAAAAGTACAAAAATTTCACCCTAGGATAAATTCGATATTTTGAATCCAAAAATGATGTCCATTTTTAGAGATACTATTTACAAAATTTTAAAAAGTATGTATTACTATTTATTACGGCTACTTTGATTGGTCATGGTGTGTGTTAGAACTCGAAGTTGCGTACAACACACGATACTATATTATTCAAAGAGAAGAGTACCGTGGAAGTTCGGTGTGATACATGTGTGTGACAATTCTATGGGAGGTGGTATATGTTTTTTGGAAGATATGGAGTTACCAAAATGTCTGATGTAAGGTTGTGTCCAAAAAACATTTTCTGGAAATCAGTGCGACACAACCTTTATGATTTTTATACTTGTAATGTTTTTATACGTGGATTCATTATTTGATGAATGTTCCCATGTTAGGATCTACTTTTATAGTTTACCAAATTATGTGTGGTTTGATTATGCTATTTTATTCATATGTGCATTGTTAATTATAATTCACATTTTCACGAGAGACATTGGTTATCGTACATTGTATACACATTTTTAATCATTAATATATAAAATATATTTTTTGTTTCTAGGTGTATTACATGGACCATGTTGTAAATTAGTAGCTCATATTCTTATGATTTTTCTATGTCACTATGTAATCTTGTCGTTTGGGTATTTACTTTGGATGAATTTTATTTGTATAAGTTTTATAATACAGGTATTGTGATATGTTTTTTTATTTTTTTTATTATCTTAGGGATTTTTATGGGTTTTATTCATCATTTATCCTGATTTTTTTAATATAAATCGAAATTCCTCCCATATATGAGTGTTTTATACCTTTGGGGCTAGTCACCAACCCATGGCCTATGGGTGGGGGACTATATTGTCATTATATTCCTATATTAATTATGGAATCTTATGTTGGAGGGGTTCATGAATGACTTGTATCAATGGTGATGGTTAATGGATATGATATTTTTTTTAAATTTTGAATATTAGGTATTTCATGGGTTCCAATTTAAATAGCTCCATTTGACATTTTCATGTGTCATAGGTCAGAGAGACTTACAAGGACATGTGATTTCAAATTTCCCCATGATCGACTGCACAAACTGTAATCTTTTTGAATGACCAACTGAGGTGAAAATATATATATTGAATATACATGAGATAGGTCTAGGCATAATGATGAATTTTTGTTCTTATTTAAATTTTGATGGCATGGGAAGTTAAATTAATGAAAAATTAAGTAAAATGAATTTATTAATCCATAATAAAATTACTTGTTTTCTAGAATATGATGTTCTATTTACCTTATAGAATAGTTCCATGTCATCATCTATGTGTTCTTCAGGTGGTTGATGTTCAATCGGTTGATCCATTTTTTCTCTAAAAGATGATCTTACAGGGTATGACAATTAGTGGTAGAGGATGTTACTTTATTTTCTGGATGCAGATATGGGAATGTATGAGTGAATAGTTTCTGATATGGAGACAATGATTTGGTTGGAGGATACTTATGTTGTCGTCAATATAACTCATGATTCTTTATATTAATGGATCCCATTGGTAGTTAGTATGATATGTGGTTTTTTGCATAAGTGTTGGATGCAATTTGTAGTGGAGAAGAAGGAGGAAGGTGATGCGGGGGTCAACATTCATTAAGAGTTCTGAAAGATTTCCTTTTTTCGTCAATGATGATAGTGATGATTTAGGAGATTCCATCACTTCATCAATGGATTATATGAATGTAGAAGCTATATATTAATTTTAAATAACAGTTTCATTTCTCCCAAGTCATATTTTATGATTATTGTAACTGTGAAAGATTCCTAAGGAGGATATAGTTCCTTCTATCTAGTATGCAGTTTCACCCTCTTCATTATAAATGTATGAAGTCATTTAGAAGACGGTATAAGAGAATTATAAGATTCACTTGTGGGGAGGATTTACAAAGGAGGGTAGAAAACATTATGTCATTAATATATGAGTTTTAAATGTTATGTTTTAGGTTCTAGGACATTTTATATTTTGATGAGTGGGGATTCTACCTCATCAAATTTCTTTTCATACTCTAATGGATAATAGTTTCCATTATTTTCTTATGGACTTCATTTCAGTGTTCTTCATATTTGGGGTTCATGTGCATTATTAGAACAAGTTCATAGTGGTTCATCAAGATTAGTATAGTGGTGGTAGTTAGATTCAGTACCATTCTCAGGATTAGTTGTAAGTGAGTTCATTTAAACATAATGGTAAGTTGCCTTATGAGTTTCATTGAGTTGGTGGAGTAGATAGGTGCCAAATTCATGAAGTAAAATGAGTTTAAGGCCCTCAAAATAAGTGTGTTCATTGATTAGTTCATAATTAGATAGGCAGGGTATCTGGGATTGGACAGTTTCATTGAGTGGAGGCATCACATCTAGATGGGGAAAATATCGTTTGAGATACACTTAGCTAATATTATACACATTATTTTTCCATTTCTGATTTATGATCATCACCCTTAGTTTATAAATATTCTCTTTTAAATTCATTTGGGATAGATGTAGAGTGGAATACAATTTCATTGATGTTTTACATTCCATTTAGGGGCCATACAAGAATTTTTGTTTTGTTATAAGGGTTTAAATTGATGATTAGGCCACATAAATCCAAGGAATATCATTTATTACATTAGATTCTGTTATATGAGGTCGTCCTCAATATAAAAAAATAGTATTACATGATTTTTGATATTTATTTATTCTAGCGGAGAGTCATGTTATTACATTTAGATGGAGATTGTTTGATTATTGTTGGAAATAGCAATTATCAGTAGCTTAATAGTTGTGTGGTGAGCCTTACTATATATATATATATATATATGTTGTCTATATGTTTATTGGATGTTTGGATGGTGGTGGTCCGCATGGTCATTGAGTTGTTTTGGTTGTTTTTTCTAATGGTTTTTTGATACTACCCCCTCGAGAGGTTTTTTAGTTTGTGATATTCTTAAAACCTAGAGCATCTACAAATTTGATGGATATTTATCATTTTACAAATTCAAAGATATGGGTTTTGGAGATACTAATTGATGAAATGATGCTGGAAGGAATCATAAAGCCTAGTGGGTCATCCTGGGGAGTCCCAATATACTTCTCACAAAAGGTGGATGGTAGTTTAAGTCACTATAAATAATACCGTAAGTTGAATTAGGAAATGATCATGATTCATTTCTTTCTTTTGAGGATAGATAATGTATTCAACCATAGGAGAGGGGCGAGTTATTTTTCCCAAAATTAATATATAGTCTACGGATTAATAGTTGCTGATAAAGGAGGAAAATATCCCAAATACAACATTTAGATATAGATATAGGCACATCATATTTTTAGTCATGTGGTTTAGTGATATGAACCCACATGTTGTGTTCATGGGACTCCTGAACTCTATGTTCCCTGAATCCTTAAAACAGATCATAGTAAAGTTTGTTGATGACATATTGATCTACTTGATGTCATAAGAGGAGCATGTCGATCTTATCATGGATGTTTTAATGTTAAATAATTCCACCAACTCAATTTAATGTTTTCCACGTGTATGATATATATGTGTCATGTACATTTTCTCATTCACGAGGTTCCTTAGTTGGGTGTGGTAATACACCAATCGAAGGATATAGGAGGTGTTTCAATGGAAGAACCTATGACCATGGATGAGGAATATAGCTTCCTTTGTCTCTTGTGATAATATTTTTGGTTTTTCTATTTTATACTAATGTTTTATCCATGGAAACTATGTTAACGAAGATGCAATTTTTTTTTTGAAATTATCATTTACATGTTGTATTTGGTTACCAAAAATAGAAGATGATTATTACTTTTTTGCGTCGTTTTTCTAATGAGGGTGGATTTTTTAAGGTTTTTTAAACATCTCATATTGTATTGGGATAATTATTGATACATTTGGAGTCATTTATTTGTTAGGTTCCTACAATTTTATGTACTCATGAGAAAAACTATTCCACCAATGATATTGATTTAACAATGATTCAATTTGGTATATTGTTTTGGTTGATGTACCTCACCAGGGACAGATTTTTCAACTTTATGGATCACAATAGATTTTAGTACACATTTTAATAGTATGACATGAATATAAGACAATTGTGGTTAAATGAGTTTCATCTTGATTATGATTTTGATATCTCTTACAACCTTAGAAATAGAAATGGTGTGGATTATTCGTTGCGTAGGAAGGAATGAATGGTTTTTTGTTTTAGGAGTCCGTAGATTTGTGGTGAGTGATTGGAGAGGTGGAATACATTCACATGAATTAAATGAGGGGAGATTATAGAGATATATTTTTAATAATACTGTTCACCAATCTCTAATGCAGTAGGTGGTTGAGTCTCAGTGTGGAGTCCCATAATTAGAGGTGATGCACAACAGTGTTATACATGGTGATACTCTGGAGGGATGATCATAAATGGATGATATATTAGGGGAGAAAGTTTGTTCCTCTATCGATGAAAGAGGGACACCTTTCTCATGTTGAGATATCATCATTCCCAGTACATCTATGAGTATATATGATGTTTCATGGCATGATGGTGAATTTTTTATTCCTCAGGATGAAATATGATGTGGATGATTTTGTGTCAAGGGGATTGTTTAATCAGTATTCACAGGATTAGAAATTTTTTCCCAATTTTTTTTATATCCTTTAGATGTTATAATGTTATAATGAGACAAAATATTGAGGGATACCATCACAGGATTACCGCAATCTTATAGAGATTGTGATACAATAAAGGAAATCCTGGATTAGTCCACAAGGTAGGATCACATACCGGTGATGAAGAATTTAGGTGCAGTCGATTCATTGAATAAGACTTATGTGGATAATGTGGTGTGGTTCCATGTAGTTATGATGTCCATTAAATCTAATTGGGAAATAAAATTTACTTGATATATCTAGAGGGTATTGCAACATGATAGTAGAACATTGTTTCACCTCATCAATACATTCAACCCTCATATGTACATGAATATGGAGTGGAAAATATATACATTATAAAATATGTTGTGGGTGTCCATATTATACTTTGGACGATCATAGGAAATGTCCCCTGAACACCGTTTTGATTGGTTATAATAGTAGTTATAACTCATACATTTGTATGGGACCATTTAAGGCATTACATGGGTTGTTATATTGTTCTCCATTGTTCTGGATGGAGGTTGAGATGTAGTTCTTGGTCCCGATGTGAGGGAAAAAAATAGATAAAAAAAATTCTTTTTCCAATGATAATGAAATCTTTATAAGCCTAAAATAATAATATTACCAACTGTTTGAGTAGGAAAACATTATGTGACGGTGGAGACTTTTTATTCCGAATGGCATACCCTTGAAGCTCTCCGTGTTGGGTTCGAAGGATAACTGTGAATTATCTAATGATCTTTGGATACATTGAGGTGTTATGGTGAGTTGGTGGGGATGATGGGTAGAATATATGTCAGTATTACCACCATGAATATAATCGATTCACAACATCATACATGTATCTCAACTCTTTTAATATCTTAGTGATGACTCCCATGTAACTGACTAGGGAGATATAGATTTCAAGGATGAGGTGATGTATGGGGAAATTCTAGAAGAGATCCAGGATCATCCGAAGAATGTACATCATGGATGGACCATTCCCTTGGTTCAGGTGTTTTGGATGCATGGTGGATTATAGGAGAGTACATGTAATCTTGAGATCCAGAAGTGTGCCTAGTAACTATAACTTATTTCTGTTTTGGTCAAATTTTTTTTGTTTTGTGATATGATGTTTGAACTGTGTTGTTCAATTAGATGAGTTTTTCCAAAATTTGTGACGCAGGAGAAGGATTCTGACATATGAAAAAGGAAATACTACATTCCTAATCAAGAAACATTATACATTGATAGTATTAAAATCAAATATTAGATTATGTTACACACACAGAGTATAATATCCTAACAAAAAAGACGACATTCCCTAATTTACATCCTTGGTTAGTTGTGTGTTTAATGTTGGTTGTAATATTTGTTTTCCTAGGCTATGTTTAGGTAGGATGGTTTTTCTTTTCTGTGGGTGTAAATATGATGGTGGTTTGTTTTAGGTATTAGATTTTTTTTTGTTTTACATATGATTGGTATTTGTGTGGTTTTTTTTGGGTGCCTATAGGCATTTTGGTAAGTGAGTTTGGTTCTTGGTTTTATTTTAGTTGTTATGATAACATTTAGAGATATTTGGGGAGTGGTTGGTTGGATAAATTTATATTCATATGGACCAGATTTCATATTTATGGATCAAAATAGTTTGAGTAGTATCTAAAGAAAAATATTGTCCATTATAGTTCCATTATATTTCTTTATTGAGGGGGAAAATAATTAGAGGTGGTTAGATGAGGTTTGGTGGAGTTTGAATTTCCTCAAAACTACAACAACATTTTTACACCGTAAAACTCTTATTTTTGGAATAATATGGAGATTTATTTGTACTTTGGAAATATAGAATATATCTTGTAAAAATGTAGTGTTTTTGTTATGAAATGTCTTTACACCATAAACATTTTTTATGTTATAGGTTAATTAAATTCCATTATAGATTTTTTTTTGACAAAAATAATTTACAGCCTAAGAATTGGGTTTTCAATGTGATTAATGTGGAATCATGGATCTTATTCCATAATTGTGTGGTTTACATAGTAATTTTAGAGTGTTCTATGTTATAAATATATGCTATTTTGATGATTCTCAACCTATCCCTTTATCAAATGGTAACACCAATAGTTTTTTATGAATTATTATTATTTGATTAATTTAATATATTTTGATTTCATTCATTTTATGTTACTGTTAGAACCCAGATCTTCTTTTCATGGATATTTTACTTTTTAGGTCGTTTTTTGAGGAAAAGAGGTTTTTCTGGAAATTTTCGAAATACACGCTTTTTACTTTATGAGTATACTCCATGTATAGGCCATGCAAATGGACATGTGTGGGTAACCTAGATTCCACCTATAGAAGAGTAAGAAAATGGCGACTACGCATCGTGTACTTCAAAAGTACACACCATGTACTTCCTTTTTTTAATTATACGCACTGTGGTTTCATCTAATCGCCAGAAAGCTATCCTTCTAGGTCTCGTTCGATCGAGAGCTCCGTACGGCCAAATATCTTCAACGAACCCTAGAGAGAGCATTCTTCCTCCGAATCGAACACTATCAGTTGCATTGGAATTGCAACGACAAGTTCTCTCTTCTCCTAGAGCATCATTGTCTATTTTATCTTTTTCTGTGAGTAATCATTAAGTGAAAATTTTATACATTTTTATAGATCTATGGAATTATATGGTGATTCAAGCCTCGAGGATGAATTATATTTATCTCCCAATTCCATGGTAGTGGTTTGTTCCTTTCTGTTGAGATTCTTTGAGTTTTATGTGCTAATTTTTCTAATACCCATATACGGGGAATTGTGCACTTACCGTTTTAGCCCTATTGTTTTTCTACTATTCTTGTATTCTATTGGAGATGATATATGATTTTGAATTAGGTGAATTGATTTTCTTTGGTTGTATTTCCCATATTAGATTCACTACATTCCTATATATATGTATCATGCATCATTTTATATATGTGCTACAGTTTATTCTATCAGTCTTCCACTGGTTATTTTTGTATGATGTTATTATAGCTTCTGCTCTTGTATATATATATTGGTTTAATTCTACTTTGTACTATTCCAATGAGGTCATAGTTTCCCCACTATCACACATAAGTCCCTAACTCTTAGTCGGTAGTATGTGGCGTTCGGGGAAATGAACTCGAGGGCATGTGACAAACCGGGTATGAGGTGCCTCTGGGTCGCTTCCAGAACAGGAACGTTACAAAGTGGCATCAAAGGGATTCATTTCTTCTTGACTAACTATTTGGAGCCTTTATCTAGGGATATGATGGAATAGGTACTTGGTAATAAGTTGTGCCTGAGAGTATCTAGCCCGTGTATAGGGAAAAGACAATCTACCTCATTTATTGCAATTTTCCTGGTTTTTCAATTCTACGATTGATTTCATTTCACCATTGGGTGAATCAAAAGTTTTGTGTTGTTACTATTGATGTCATTGAGCTTCTATTTCTGTCGAAACCTGATGAGATGAGGGTATTCCCTCTGATGCATCATATAGGAACGTGCTAGAAATCACATGTCATGAATTTTTGACATGCCATCTAGGTTGCATTAGCAATTTCATGTTTTTGTGATAGATATTGTGTAGAATATGAATTATGTTATGATAGTTGCCTAGATAAAATACCTACTATTTTATAGGGTATTGTTTGAGTAAGTTTTTGTATTAATTAATTCCAAACATTGGTTCTTGGAGTGTTATGGGCCATCATGGACCGGAACTTTGTGGATCATTGACTTTTTACCATTTTATAACATTTATAAGATGCCAAAATTTGATTCGCGGGGAGTATGGGCCCTCAAGGATCGGATTTTGGATCCTTCAATGTTCATTTTTGTGTTTTTCTTGGTTCTAGAGTAGTTTATGAAACATACTATCTGGAAATACCCAGAGTATATGCTGTGTAGTTTTGAGTACACACCTTCTGTTCTTCTGTTCGGGATGAAACTATTTTAAATAGTACACATTGTGTTCTGAATGTACATTTCATGTAGTCTCTAATAGTGTCGTAGGATGTGTGGGTAGAGACATGTGATAGGGAAATTTATGTGGGAACACTCCGTGTACCGGTTGTGCACACCGTGTGAGGTGCTGACCCTGTGTCCTCCCATTAGACAAATGACAAGGATAGATAAATCTTTGGTTATACATGTCATGTCAGGCTTGAACATGTCTTGTAGTGTAATACTAGGAACCCGACCATATAGCTAACAACAACAGACTGTGGAGTCTCTTCTTACACATGCTGTGTCTACTTGGAACTTGTCGTGTCATGTGATCCATGTACCCGGACATGTCACTAACAACAAAGGTAGATGAAGCTCATCTCATACACGTCATGTTTTCCTTTAACATGCCATGTAGTCTTGTCTTATGAGAGCCATGTGGATTAACTGGGTAGAAGGACTCATGCAGGGGAAGAGTATTCTAGTATATGTCGTGTTTTAAGACAAAATTCCATGTGTGTGGGGTGATACATGACCTAGGTTGGAAAAAGTACAATCCCATGTGAATGACTTAAGGGAACACATCGTGTAGGTTTAATATAGGCAGTCTAGTCATGTTTTGTAGAACTGTATTGTTTTTTTCTCTTGTACCCTTATTAAACATCTATTTTTCAGTCCCTGTTAATATTGATCTATGGAGTGCGTTTGACCTTACAGATTCTTGCCACCGAGATGTCCTCCGATTGTCTGTCAGTTACAGGGCAGTGATCAGACGCTGGATACAGTGGATCAGGGACTTCCTGTAGATCCTCCTACTATTGCAGTCTTAGAACCAACAGTTATACCTGATACCGGTGATGATCCTCCATTCAGGGAAGGATTCATGTGAATTATGTGAACTTTTCAGTGAGCACCACCTCCTTCCCCAACGATGAGATATTTGACGCGGGTTTTCCAGTAGCAGCAGCATCCCACTTTCTCTAGGGAATGAGGACCTCATGATGCAGATTCGTGGCTAGAATCCATGCTGACGATCTATGATCATCTTAAGACACCTCTATAGAGGAGGGTCAATCTCTCTACCTATATACTTTGGGACTCCACCATGAGTTGGTGGGATGTGATCTCACAGTCGTGAAACCAGCAGGTTATGTTGTGGGAAATGTTTCTGTGCATCTTCTATGATTACTTATATTCGGTTACCCTAAGGGCCGATTGATCCTGGTAGGTTATGAGTCTGGAGGAGGGTACTATTTCTGTTATGATGTATTCCTCATCCTTTACTGAGCTACAGTGCTTCAAACCTATTCCAGGAGGTGATCAGTTTTTCCTGGCATTGAAGTTCGAGGGTGGCCTAAGGCACGACATCTGTTCATAGGTGAACATCTTTAGGTTGAATTCCATTAATACTATCGTCAACCAGGCACTTATCACGGAGTGCAATATGAGAGATTCCGGTGTTTTGAGCCACGGAGTCTCAGCATCTGGAATTAGCATCCCTCCTACTAACAATAGGAAGTGCCGCAGGGAGTCGTCGCGTGGTGATCCAAGGAGGGAGACACATCTTCTAGTAGCCAGGTGGTGTGCTACCAGTGCGGAAAGAGTGCACATATGAGGGCACATTTCTGGAATAACCCAGTGGAGTTCTGATCATGTGGCATGATGGGTCACCTTCAGTGCTTCTATCATATCTTCTCACCAGAAGCTCGTGACAGGTGTTATTATAAGACCCCACATTTGGGATCAGCACAACCAGTTTGTCACCATTCTGGGAAATGGAGTTCTTCTGGCCATTCAGTCTGAGGTGGAGGTCGAGGGTGTGGTGG
The DNA here is from genome assembly GCA_963277665.1 of Viscum album. Classification (NCBI taxonomy): domain Eukaryota; kingdom Viridiplantae; phylum Streptophyta; class Magnoliopsida; order Santalales; family Viscaceae; genus Viscum; species Viscum album. The sequence continues at coordinate 1,700,987,893 of OY728121.1, read as the reverse complement.
TCAATCTCCAGTCTTTCTTCGGAAATAGAGTGGATCAGCTCAGAGTGGTCAGGCAGGCTCATAGGGCCACGGAGTAGGCCAGACCATTGCAGCGGAGCAAACCCAGCAGGAGGAGGATCCCAGACCTTCAATAGTGTGAGCTATAATCATTTTTTCCTTAGTTTTATCATCATCTCTTTTTGATACATGGTATTTCAAAATTTATATATATTTCTATTGTGGAGAACCATGGGCTCTACATCTTTTCTTCTGCCAATATTTTGACACTAGACAATCCATTGGGGACTAGAACGACTAGTCTAGGTCCGTGGAAGTAGTGCACTATAGTGGTTGGTGGGTGACACTTATTATGGGATCTCAATGTCTTAGAGATGATAGGCTGTGATGTCATTCATAGAATGGACTGGCTTGTTCCCTTCTAGGTCGTCTTCAACTTTTATCGCCTAATAGTGGGGTTCATATCACCAGAGGATGGATCATTTCTTCATAAGGGCAATTGGTATGTCCAGGTGTGCAGATCTTGTCCAGATCATCATGATTTTGGAGGATTTACAGCCTAGATTGCTAGTCTGTATCTGGATGATCATGGGATTTCACAGTTATAATTTCCTACAGTGGTGAATCGTTTCAGGGATGTATTTCCAGAGGACTTTTTAGGTTTTCCTATAGAGCGAGAGGAGGAATTTTCAATTGAGCTCAAGCCAGGAGCAGCACTGGTGTCTATTACTCAATATATGATGGCTACACCAGTGTTGCAGGAGCTCACGAAGTAGTTGTAGGAGTTTTAGGTAATGGGATTCATTCAACCCAATACTTATCCTAGGGTTCTTCCTATCCTATTTTAGAAGAAGGCAGATGGAAGCCTTAGGTTTTGTGTGGATTATTGGAAGTTGAACCAGTTGACGGTCAAGAACCAATATCCTATGCCATGTATTGATGATCTCTTTGATCAGTTTCTAGGAGGCCGGGTGTTCTCAAAGATTCACCTGTGGTCCGATTATCATCAGTTGTTCATTAGATCATCTGATATACATCTCACAGCCTTCTGGAGCAGGTACGGTCTATACTAGTATATTGATACGTCGTTTGGTCTCATGAATGCGCCTGTAGTGTACATGTAACTGATGAACCGAGTGTTCTATCCGTACTTGGATTCATTTGTGGTGGCCTTCATGACCAATATCTTGGTGTACTCTCACACTTGAAACGACCATGCTTCCCATCTTGACGTCGTTCTGAGTACACTGAGATATCATTAATTATATGTTAAGCTCTCAAAATTACACTTTTGGATGGATCAGATTCACTTATTGGGACTTGTTTTCTCAGAGACTAGAGTGTTAGTAAACCTAGAGAATATGAGAGGAGAAATTTCCTGGGAGTAGCCAAAGAACTTCTTTGAGGTGAAAAGTTTTCTAGGGATGGGTGGATACTACATAAATTTCATTCAAAACTCTTCATGCATAGCAGAACTACTGAAGAGTCTGACTATGAAGGGTGAAAAGTTCTTATGGTCAGATTCTTGTGAGTTAGCCTTTCATGAGATGATGGGGTGGTTGACTATAGCACCAATACTAGTATTTCCAGAGTTGGGAAAGAGCTATACTGTTTATTGTGATTCTTCAGGTATGAGCCTAGTAGATGTGCATATACAAGGATATGGAGTCGTGGCGTATGGGTCTCGGTAGTTCAGACCACATGAGAGGGACTACCCAATACATGATCTCGAGTTAGCAGCAGTTGTTCATGATATACACTGTAGGAGACATTATCTTCTGGGAGAGAAGTTTTTGGTTTTCACCAACCAAAAAAGTCTCAATTACATCTTTACTCAGCGTGATCTGAATTTGAGGCAGCGATGGTGGGTTGAGTACCTTCATCCCGTTGTCCTGGAGCTTTCCTACACACCAAGGAAAGGAAACACAGTGGCTGATGAGTTGACCAGGAGGACTTAGATATAGGTAGTTAAGGAGGCCATTGTTGAGTGGCAGCTTATGGCTCTGTTCTCGGAGATGCATTTGGAGGTTCATGACTGACACTGGTAGACATTTCTATCATCTTTAGTTGTTACCTCTGCATTCTTGATCGAGTACAAATGAGGCAGGTATCAGATTTTGAAGGCCTATTCCTGTAGGAAAGTGTGTCAGGGGAGGACCCTATTCTTGGATGGACCATAGGTGAGGATGAGATCTTTCGTTTCCAGGGGTGCGTATGGGTGCCAATAGACATATGCCATGAGCTGATGTGGAACTCTCATTCCTCTGTTTTGGCAGTTATCTTGGTGTCACCAAGATGTATCATGATCTAAATCGTCAGTATTGGTGGCCAAGTATGAAGAGAAACATTGCAGGTTTTGTCATGAGGTGTTCCACCTACCGGTAGGTGAAGGCGGAGCATCAGCGACCAGTATGCCTTTTGTAGCAGTTACCCATTCTTTAGTGGAGGTAGAATAATGTCGCGATGGATTTCATAATAGGGTTGCATAGGTCTCATAAAGAGAACGATTTAGTATGAGTTGTCATTAACCGACCTATGAAGCTCACTCACTTCTTGTCGATCAAGGAGACATGCAGTGTTGATGAGTTGGGACGGATGTACATCTGTGAGATTTTATGTATTCATGGTCTTCGATACTCCATCATTTCTTATAGGGATGCACGTTTTACATCTCGGGTCTGGTAGGGGCTACAGAATGATTTGGGTACACATGTGCTTTTGAGTACAGCTTATCACCCACAGACTGATGGACAGTCCGAACGTACGATTCAGGTGCTTGAGGACATGCTATGAGCATGCATCCTTGATTTTTGAGGTTCTTGGGAGAACCATATACTTCTTCTAATTTTCTCCTACAATAATAGTTTCCAAGCTACTATTTAAATAGAACCATATGAGGCTTTTTAAAGTAGGTCATTCCGATCACCCTTAAGTTGGATGGAGACAGGAGAGGAAGCTTTTCTGTGACCTCGTCTTATTCAGCAGACCAAAGAGTAGATAGAGTTAACTCAGAAAGATATGGCTATTGTGCAGTCTAGATAGTTGTCTTATGCTGATTAGCAGAGATGACCTATGGAGTTCGAGGTTGGGGATCTGGTTTTCCTGCGTGTCACACTGAGGTTGGGATACATGAGGTTTTAGAGACTGGGAAATATTTCTCTAAGGTACGTAGGTCCTTTTGAGGTGTTGAAGATAGTTGGGAAGGTTGCCTATCAGTTGCAGTTACCTCAGATGTACCACGCTATTCACGACGCCTCCCATGTTTATCCACATAGACCTTACTTTTCAGACCCATCACATGTTTTCCAACATGAGGAGGATGATTTGGAATTGGACACATATTTCTAGGATTATCCTATCCGGATTTTCAATAGTAGTAAAAAGGTTCTCTATGGTCGTTCTGTTCCTCTGGTATGACTGCTATGGAAGAACGAGAGAGTACAAGATGAGATTTGGGAGAGGGAGGCTGATGTACGATCGTAGTGGCCGGAGTTTTTCAAGGATTTTTCTTCTATGCCACCATTCTGTGGAAATTCGAGGAAGAATCTCATTAAGTGGGAAAGTTCTTAAGAACAATGATATTTAGTTCAGGTATGTTTTTGTTTTCTTGTCGTTTTGGAGGAAAAGTGGTTTTTCTAGAAATTTTTTAAGTACACACCTTATACTTTATGAGTACAAGCCCTGTACTCGGTGACCATTGGTAGCCGTGTGTTGACCGTGTAGCGGCCATACAGATGGCGATGTGGGGGTGACCTGGAAGCCTCCTAAAGCGGAGTATGGAAACAGTGAGTACATGTCGTTTACTTTCGTTGTTTTCATTAAACGCACTAGGGTTGCGCTAATCGCCAGAAGTCTCTCTTTCTAGGTCTCATTCGACCGAGAGCTCTATATGACCACATATCATCGATGAACCCCCGAGCGAGAATCCGTCCTCGGATTCAAACACTTTCGGTTGCGTTGGAATCGCATCGGTGAGTTCTCACTTCTCCTAGAGGATCATCTTCAAGTTGATCATATTTCGTGAGTTATTGTAAGTTGAATGTTTTATAAATTTTCATAGATCTATGACATTCTAACGAAATTCAACCCTCTAGGTTCAATTATATTTATATCCCAATGCCAATGTAGGTGGTTTTTTTCTTTCTGTTGAGATTCATTGAGTTTTATGTGCAAATTTTTCCAATACCCATTGGTGGGGTGTTGCGCATTTACCGTTTTATCCCTATTGTTTTTATACTATGATTGTATGCTTGATTAGATGATATTTGATTGTGAAATTGGAGAAATTGTGTGCTTTCGTTGTGTTTCCATTTCATGTTTTTCATGTTTTGACCGTTGGGTCTAGTTTTCCTATTAGGCTACTGTTTAATTTCCCAAGACAAGTATTGTAGGATGGTGTGACTATTTTTATGTTATGTTGTAATGTTGTAGAATGTTATCCAAGTTGTTATTGAGGTTTACCTTGGTCGATATGCACTTTTACACTTTCTTGAATTACACAGGGCCAGGAAAACCTGGTTTATAGACCATAGGGAGAATGGACGTTGAGGGATTCTCCAGAGTGTCTGTTTTACTTACAATGTGAGACCACATGGGGAATTGATGTCGAGTGCTTCCTCAGAGTGTATGTAGTTCCTCGATGTGGGAAACATAGGGAATATGATGTAAGTTCTTCTATATATTAACTTTAGATATCGATATGAGACTATATGAGGAATTTACTGTGAGTGCATTCTTAGAGAGTCTATGATTAAGCTTAACCATAGGGGTTAGATTAAGTGTACTGACAAGAGGGTTACTTGGATTTGTTAAGTAGGAATATACTGTAAATGTTGTGGGTACTTTTCAGTGGGTTACCAGTTTGTGTTTATCTGTTTGTTTAGTTGTTGCTTGATATTGAAAGTGTGGATTGTTTACTGTTGAGTACTTTCCTCTCTAAAATTCTCTGTAATTTTACCTACCATATATTCCATGACTATTAGGAACATATATCATGGTGGGTTCCTTCTGAAATTTAGTCTCACACTCTATTTGGGCTATGATTTTGGGCCCAAACAGATTATATTGTTGTAGGTATAGACGAAGGATAGATCCCTTCTACTTCAGGTACTTGACATGTTGTGGAGCTGGAGAGCACGGGACCAATATTAGGTTATCGATACTGTGGAACTGATTACTATTTTTTTTTACTTGGTTTAGTACTGTATTTTCACACTTGGATTTGTTTTTCTTCTTTCTTGGCCATATGTATCATGCATCATTTTAAATACGTCATCCAGTTTATTCAATAAGTATTTAGCTATTTATTTATGTAAGATATTATTACTACTTCCTCTCTTGAATATATATACTTGTTTACTTCTGTTGTGTACTCTGACAATAAGGGAATAGATTCCCCATAATCACAACCAAGGCCCTCACTACTAGTTGGCAGCCTCTGGCATTTAGGAAAATGCATTGAGTCCATGTGACCAATCAGGTATGGGCGCCTCGGGGTGGCTTCTGGAACCGAGATATTACAACTACCCCATTTTAAGGTATCTTAATAAAGAAAATTCATATTAGAATTCGACAAATGAAACTTTAAGAAAATTTTTCCTTACATGCAATACTACATTTGGCATTTATTACACCCAATCCTGATTTGCTTCAATATCTTAAATTACTCACAAGAATGAGTGTTACTGGACAACAAGTTTATTTATCAAATATTTTAATAGATATCACATAGAGATGGAATGTAATACCCGAAAAAGATGTAAAATAATATTATTATTTGGTTTATACATGTTTATAAAATTAATTATTTGGTTATAAATTAATTATAAATTAAAAATCATAATTGATTATAAAGGAATTGATTTTTGGAAGAAATTGATTTTATGGACAGAATGGAATTTTTGATTAATAAATTAAATTAATCATAATTAGTGACAGATATTATTAAAATTTTGATATTATAAATTAAAAGGTGTTTCTTTATATTCAACTAATATGATTCATATGCAAAAATTAAGAAAAACACTAATATTAGGCATAATGAGCTACATTTTTCTAAAAGGCGAGGTTTCCACGTTTAAATGGAAGATGTGTGTTAAAAATAATTTTGGGCAGTTTAGTAATTTTTATTTAACATGATAATAATATTTTATCTAATTTAGAAAATAAAAATTTCAATTCAGTGATTTTTTGGTATTTTTCCAAGATGGTTTGTTGGGTAAAATGAGAACAACAATGAATATTATTTGAAAAATGCATTTTCAAAAAACTAATTTTACCTGGTAAAATATATTATAAATAGTAATTATAGTTTATTTGAATGAAATAATCATTTTTTAATATAATCTAGGTCATTTTAATCATTTTCACAGTGAGTTGGATATATGGACTTTTCAATATTTTGATCATTTTCACTATAAAAATATATATTTTCATCACATATTTGGGATGAATTTTAAATTTAAACCAACCACATAAGTTAATATTATTTTAAAAAATTGATTCAGTATATGGAAATATAATAATATATAATTTATTCTATGTTTAAAATATTTTTTGACCAAAAATAGTATTGAATGTAACTAAAATTAATTACAACTACAAAGCTAATTTTGAGTTTTATTACTGAATGAAAATTTTTTATAGGTCCAAGTAACCTAGAAAAAAGACTGAAAGGAATTCATTGGACATATTTTGACAAAATTCTCCTCTACTACAATATGGACCAATATTTATGGAACATTATAAAATGAATTCCTCTCAATAGTGTTTTGAATTTTGTATTTTCACGAATCCTAGTCACCCTCCCAAAGGTAACTCACACCCTCAAATCATCACACATCATAGGCCCTTGGGATCATCAAACACCAAACATAATAATATAAAAAAATCCCCCTTACCATATAATAAATCTTAATTTGTTCATAAATAAATAAAATGTCTCCCATTGGTGAAGACCAAAAGGAAATACATAAACGATAGGTAATGTTCCTCAACATGAATTTGGTGTCATATCCTTATCCACAACATAATTTATAATTATTAAACGATATTATAATTGAAATAGTTACCTAAATATACTGAGATGTTGTTATATTATGGTTACTACTTACACCTTCACACAATTCAAATAAATGGGATTCAAAATCATAGTTTGGGTGTACGGTGTAATATTATCTCATGAACCGACATCATTTTTTCATGCATTACCACCTCTCATGTTTTGTAATAATGAGGGAAATGATTATTTTATAAAAATTATATGATATTTATTATTTATTTTTGATTATATAATTATTATATACCACATACCATCGTGATTTATATTTTTTGGGAAAATGATAACATTTGTTTAGGACTTTTAGACCACCACTACCTCAGAGCGATGTGATTCGTTCAAACATTACATGGAATGAATTAAAAATTGGGTTAAAAAATTCCTGAAATATATAATAAATATTAATTAAAATGGAGGTAATATATATATAATATTTACTGGTCTTCTATAAAAATATGATAAGAAATTTGAAACAGTGTTCATGCGTATATATGGCCTACCTTTTTAATGAATGGTGTATTTCATTTCATATTTACATATTTTATAGATTATAATAAATAATAATAATATAATAATATATAATAATTATATCATGTTTTAAATTAGGAAAATAATTAAATCATAAACTATGTAGGGTGATCAAGAATAAAAATTCAAAACATATATGAAAAACATAGCAGTTTTTTCCCGATACATAACATTATCATGAAATTGTTAATAAATAAGCAATAAAAAATAATTTTAAAATCTTATATGTTATGATATATAATAATAAATTTATTTTTTATATTTATTATAAAATTATTTTTTATATATAGGAGGTTTTAACATGTATAAAGAATGTTATGATGTAAGTTAAGGGTTTTCTCATCTCACATTTATTTCTATGACTTATATACTATATTCACCACTTATTCATGTCGTTTTATGTATATACTGACCTATTACAAGTAATGTCATGAATTTAATATATTAAATGATATTAAATCATTCAATTTATTTTATTATTTCATTGAACGCATTATTCCAGCTTTTCTCATGTATAATTTGAATTTATAGTCACACATTTATTTCTATGACACTTATACCATATTCACCATTTGTTTCTTTTATATGGTGAATATACTACCCATCAATGTATTCTATTGTCCATATCCATAATTATTTGTTTATTTAAATAATAATTTTATGATCAATATATCTTGTTGGTTATTGTTCATAATATTCAAACTCGGTAAAATAATTTTGACTGAATTTTTCTTCTTCGAGACACTTGCATGTCATGCACATATATTCTATTACGAAGTCAACATTCAGTCCATAGAAAATATATATCCTGAATATAATTATTTTAATGATAATTTAATATTAATGTAATTTTATTCTCTCATGGGTATTATGATTGAAATTTCAAAAAATATTAAGAGTTTATCATAATAATCTCATCGTTTATCAGGATTGTTTATGATAATGTTTACATTGATGAAATATTATGACTATATCATAATAAATATCATGAATTTTATTCTCCTATGGTTATTATTTATATATTAATGTATTGGAATAATTATTTCCACAAATTGGTAGTTCACAATATTAATAATTTTTTTTTGGAAAATCCTACATTTTTTCCCACTTTGGATGGAAATATGTTATATTTCAATGACCATGCTTTTGAAATATTTATACAAAAAAATGTTACAAAATTATTTATCAATAAAATTTTAACGGAAAAGGTAATTATGTTTTTAAAATAAAATTGTTTAAAATGGTTTTCAAATCATCATTTATATGTATTAAAACATCTTTTCACATAAAATGATTAAAATTTTTCTTATGCTTTAAAAAGTGTTTTTCAATGAAGAATGTGTATTTTCATAATGAAATGTTTTAAATGACCATATAAAAATTATTTTACATATAATATGAAATCCTTTAAAAATATTTACAATTTATGGTAGATATGATAAAAGGAAATTATTTTTATTATTTGTTGAATGGTTTATATTGATAATGACAAGATGTTTATGGAAATCATTTCTCTTCCATAAGTTAATCACGATTGTTAAAAATTTACCAAAAAACATTTTTTATGAGGATAATCATGTTATAAATTAACAAATATTTTTTTGAGGATATGTTTCCTATTTGTTATTTATTCATGTATTGGGTCATGAAAATTTCATATATGAGGGGGTGGCCTAGATGGAACTGGGTAAGCTCATTACTGCAAATATGATGCAGTGGACTAGATAGAATGGGTTAATCTTAATAAATCTTTCTTGAAGTGGTTTCAGAAATAGTTCATGGTAATTTAGTTATAGCATATATGATTGGGTGACCTAGATTGTGACAGTTAATCATATTACAACATATAAAATGGGGTGGTAAAGATAGCACCGAGAAGGCCCGTTTCGACTTATATAATTGGGTGGCCCAGATATAACTAGTTATCAAAGTTATAGATTATTTGATGGGGTGTCTATGATAGAATTGGGAGATCCAGTTATATCATAATTTACATGTGAAACATATTTATCCCTCTAATGCATTGGTTAATGATTTATATCTCATAATATAAACATGGAAACTAGTAGATGGGGATGATCCACTAAGGGAATATTGAATAACATTATCCAGTAAGAAAATGACTATGACTGCGGATTGTGTTATGTCCCACCGAGTAAGTGTAGACTCACTAAAATTCCATGTTATTATTGGGAAGTGGAACATTTCTTTTATGTATTTTTTACATGACAATATATATGCCAATAATTCTTTATCTTATTCATATGTTATGGTCGCTTGTCTTATGCAATCGATTACATAATAATTCATGTATTATGAAATACTATTCCTAATTCCATGACTCTGAATTATGATCATTGGTATGCAGGATATGATCCTCTATTGTTGCCATCATGTTCTCACAACCATATTCTCATATTAAGCTTACATATCTAGTTTTTTACCCATATTGAGCATCTGAGCTCACCATATTCACATTCTTTCATTTCCCCATGTTATTATAAAATGTTTTTAGTTATATTAATAACTATGGAAATATGAAAGGGAGATGTTGAAGATCTTTCCCCAAGAGAGACGATTTTGTTTCCATGTTTCCAAATAAACTAATCTGTTGTGGTCCTCAAAAAGGTACATTTATAATGTGTTTATTATTAATCTAAAATGATGTAATACATATGCACACTAATCAAGGGTTGATACTGTTTGTATAAAATTAATTAAATAGTCAGATTTTGAAAAATAGGATGAAAAATGATTCTGACACCCATAGAGATATTTCTAAGGATATGTATAGGGATATCTCTAAGGATAAGTCAATGTATGTGTCATATTTTAAGAACATGACTTAGAAATTTTTTTTAAAGGATTGATAAATTTGATTCCATGAAATTAAATCCAATTATAGATAATATAAGTGAATATTATAACGGAACATGAATATGTTTTGTATGTGGAATATAACGACATAACACAAGTAATCGTAAAAGTTATCTGAACTATTCAATTAATTTAGTGGATGAGAATAATGGTCTCCCTAAGGTGTCAAACCCTATCTTATTGATTTAAAATGAAACTAATGGAAATTATAAAAACTAATTTCTTATGGTAAATATGATGAATGAAATGTGAATGGTTATAATAGTAATGGCCAGACATTGGGTGATTAATAGACTATGAGCAACATATGAATGATATGTTGTTTTCAAATAGTAGTGTTTATAATAATGATTGAATTGAATATTAATGATTTAAATTTCATATTAATGGAAATAATATTTAATGAATAAGATAATGAATAATAGATAATGTATTTAAAGAACATGTGGAATGATTGAAGTATAAACTTATTTGAATTCAATGATTTTGTCAAATGAATCATATAATATTTAGGTGTTGTATTTATAATTTTTTCTTTTTGTATTTCCAAGAATATATTAAATGATATTGATGAACTAGAAATTTGATTTAAAACAATGTTTAAATTAAGGGTAGTCATCCCATAACATGTATCGGAGGATGAGAAAATGATTTTAGTATTGATAAATAGATGATTATATTGATTATGTAATTTGTAAAGTATTTTTAGCGAACCACAGTCTTCCTACAATAACATTACATTATTTTTCACAACACATAAGAGCTAAAACACTCAGACACCAAAATATCGTACTATTATGGTGCCTTAGGAAACATGGAATCATATATAGTAGTATATAATTGATCCACATCCTCTTCCACTAGGTTCTTATTAACCAGAAGCCTTCTTTGTTAAAAAAACTAAACAAATATATTTATTACGTAGTGGAAGGAAACATTAAATGTGTTGATTTTAGATTATAAGTATACTAAGGGAAAATCATTATTTGCGATGGGCTATTTGTGACAGGAATAAATCTCATCACAATTAGCCAATTATTTGTGACGAGAATAGACCCTGCGCCACAAAAAGTTTTGTGCAGATTTCCACGGTTTGCATGTCAAACCGCATCAATGACTATTTGCGACGGGTTGGCACCACCCGTTGCAATTGTTGGGAGGTGGTAAGACATATTTGCAATGGGTGGATCCCACATTGCAACTAGTTCGACCCCATAGATTGTTTGCGATGGGACCAGTCACAAATAACAGATAGTGGTAAAAACATATTCGCAACGAGATGTTGTGCCGACACAGAAAGTGTGTCGGCAGGTCAATTTTTGCGATGGGGTCCGTCACAAATAACCTTTTAACTGTCAACGGTATTTAATGAGGCTGAAGTTATTTACGACGGGTCCGATAAAAAATAATACTTTTTCGATGGGATTGCATTCGCTAATAGTGTCGATGCAACTAATTTAACATATATAAACCCTCAATCAATTTTTCTTCTCTCTGCCTAAACTTCTTGTTCCTTTACTCCTGTAAAATCTAATTTTCGAGTGAAATTTTTTTAGAGTTCGCTCTTTTTTATGAAGATGTTTTGAAGCCGCCTAAAATTCGAAGAGATCAAGTTTAAAGGTATTTCTGTTTTATTTAATTAAGTATTTATTTCCTCTTTAATATTAATTTTAAATATAGTTGATTAGTCTTAATTAAGTTAGATTTAAATTGGTTGGTCATCAATATTTATTTGTAATAATAAAATGTTGTTATTAGTGTTAATTTTTAGTCATTAGTAATAATTAATCATTATTAACGATAATTAGTATGGTATACAAATAATTAGAGGTAATAAGTAATTTGTAGTAGTATTTTGCAGTAATTAATATCAATTAACACTAATTTGTAATAATTAGAAAAACTGTTAGTAAATATTATCAATTAGTAATAAATAGTATCAATTAGTAATAATTAGCAATAAATAATAATAAATACTAATAAATACTAATAAATAAAAATAAATAGTAATAAATACTAATAAATACTTATAATTAGTAATAAATACTAATAATTAGAAATACATATAATAATTAATAGTAATAAATACTAATAAATACTAATAAATAATAATAAATACTAATAAATTGTAATAAATACTAATAAATAGTAATAAATACTAATAAAAAGTAATTATTACTAATAATTACTAATATATATTAATAAATACAAATAAATAGTAATAAATACTAATAAATAATATCAAATAGTAGTAAATAGTAATAAATAGTAATAAAAAAAATAAATAGAAATAAATAGTAATAAATAGAAATAAATACTATCAAAAACAAATAAATACTAATAAATAGTAATAAATAATAATAAATAGTAATAAATAGTAATAAACACTAATAATTAGTAGTAAATAGTAATAAATAGAAATAAATACTAATATATAAAAATAAATACTTATAAATAAAAATAATAAATAATTAATACTAATAAATAATATTATATAATAATAAATACTAATAAATACTAATAAAAAACAATAAAAATTAATACATACTAATAAATTGTATCAAATACTAATAAATACTAATAAATAGTAAATAATAGTAAAAAATATTAATAAATACTAATAAATAATAATAAATTGTATTAAATTGTAATAAATAGTAGTAAAAAGTATTAAATTGTAATAATTAATAATAAATATTTATATTTATTAATAATTTGTAATAACTAGAAATAATTAAAATTATTAGTAATAATTAGTAATAATTAGTAATAATTAGTAAGAATGAGCAATAATTATTAATAATTAGTAACAATTAGTAACAATAAGTTATAAATAATAATAAAAAGTAATAAATAGTAATAAATAGTAATATTTAGTAATAATTAGTAATAATTAGTAATAACTAGTAATAATTAGCAAAAATTAGTAATAATTAGAAATAATTAGTAATAATTAGTAATAATTAGTAAAAATTATTAAAAATTAGAAATAAATTATATTAATTTCTAAATAATTCTAACAATTAATAATAATTAATAATAATTATTAATAAATCGTAATAATTAGTAATAAATACTAATAAATAGTAATAATTAGTAATAATTAGTAACAATTAGAAGTATTTATTAATAAATAGTAATAAGTAGTTATAAATTTTAATAAATAGTAATAATTAGTTAAAAATACTAAAAAATGGTAATAAATAAAAATAAAGACAAATATAAAGAAATAATAAATATTAAATACAAAAAAGTACATATAAATTGAAATAATTAGTAATTGAATAGTAATAAATATTAATAAATAGTAAGAAATTGGATAAATAGTAATAAATAGTAATAAATACTAATAAATGGTAAAAAATTATAATAAAGAGTAATAAATACTAACAAATATTAATAAATACTATTAAATAGTAATAAATATAAATAAATAATAATAAATAATAATAAATATTAATAAATAGCAATTAATAGCAATTAATAGTAATAAATAGTTATAAATAGTAGTAAATATTAATTAATACTAATAAATACTAATAATTACTATTAATTAGAAATATTTTTTAATATTTTTTAATAATTAGTAATTAATATTAATAATTAGTAATAATTAGTAATAATTAGTAATAATTAGTTATAAGTATTAATAAATAGTTAAAATTAGTTAAAATTCGTAATAAATAGTAATAAATAGTAATTATGAGTAATAAATAGTAATAAGTTGTAATAATTAGTTATAATTAGTAATAATTAATAATAATTACTAATAATTTCCAATAAATAGTAATAAATAGTAATAGATACTAATAAATACTAATAAATACTAATAATTAGCAAAAAGTAGAACTAAATACTAATAAATATTAATAATGTGCAATAAATAGAAATTAATTACAATAAATACCAATAAATAGAAATTAATAGAAATAAATTGTAATAAATTGCAATAAATTGAAAAACAAATTTCAATAAATATCAACAATTAGCAATAATTAGCAGTAATTAGCAACAATTAGCAACAATTAGCAATAATAAGAAATAATTAGCATTAATTAGCAATAATTAGCTATAAATAGAAATTAATTTCAATAATTAGCAATAAATCGAAATAATTAGCAATAAATTAGCAATAAATAGCCATAAATAGAAATAAATAGAAATATATTCTAATAAATAGCAATAATTATCCAAAATTAGCAATAATTAGCAATAATTCGAAATATTTATTAATAAATAGAAAGAAATAGCAATAATTAACAATAAAATTAATTGTACTAAATTGTAATAACTTGGAACATTTTTTAGTTGATTGAAGACACCCCTTTTGCTCAATGACTATTCTCCTTTCAACTATCACTGACTCAAAACATTATGCAAAGTATGCTTTTATGTAGGCACACCCAGTCTCGTATGGGTGAGTTTGAATATGTATTCATAGGATGAAATTTTTCATATTGTTTTCACACTGAAATAACAATGTAGAACTTGCTGGGAGGAATGCTTATGCAATCTCGTATGCAGGACAACGAATAAGTGTACCTCGAAGAAGATTCATCGTTGTGATTTCGGTGTGAGAATGTTGCAAGTAAATGAGCCATCACACAGAAGAGAAGCCATCAATCCACTAGAAATTGTGTCACCTATAATCAATAGTAATTATTAAGTAGTTGTAATTATTTATCTTATTTTTGTGTATTGTATTTTTTGAATTTGAAATTATTCAAAAACTGTAACGATATTATATTATTTTGAAAAATATAGAACAATGAAGTCGACAAGATTTATTAATTGAAAATCAAGATTGGATAAATCCGTGTAAAAATCCAAATGGTTCTGGTTTTAAATTCTATATATATTTATGGTGTTGATGGTTTTTTATCAATTGCACCCTCAAAACTAATTTTTTTCTGAAGGCTCAATTATGTGTCCTTGTAAAAAACATGCTCTAAGAACGTTTGACACATTTGAAAAGGTTGGATGACATCTCTTGCGGTTTGGTTTTTAACCAGATTATAGTCTTTGGAATTGATATGGTCAATGTAGTTCCCGAGAAGATACAAATATCTTGATTCTGAATCCGTCAAGGTATCAAAATTTAGCACATGATGTTGTAGGTGAATCTGTTAAACAAACTGAAACACAGTATTCTATTGATATAACTCATGAGTTGGCACAAATCGAATTTTATGAGCTGATGAGGTCTATTGAGGATGCATTATATCCTGGTTGCAATATTGGCAAATTAGAAGTGGTTACAAAATTTTGGGCTATTAAATTAGAAAATGAAATGATAGAAAACAGTTTTCATTTGATATTTTCTTTGATAAAAAAAGTATTACCTGAAAGAAATGTGTTTTCTATAAATTACTATGAGGGATAGAGATTGGTTCGTAATCTGGGCATTAGTTATCTGAAGATTAATGCATGTGAAATGGTTGCTTCTTATATTCTAGTGAAAATGTGTCATTGGATACTTATCCCATATGGGGACAATCAAGGAATAAATAATCTCAATCGAGTAAGTCTAGATCGATTCATGTGAAATAGTTGAGATCATTTCACTTTACACCAAGGTTTTAGTGTTTTTTATGTATTAGAATACAACATCAATGATTTCATGGAAGAAAACCATGATTTCAACTTATAAAATCTTGAATCATTCATCAGATAGTGATTTATGGAATCATTTTGACCGGCTGCATCCGTCTTTTTTCAGTAGTTTCCCAAAACATGCCATTGGGTCCTTCTACTGATGATTTCAATCCATTTGGTTCTTATGGTAGTCAGTATTGATGTTGTTCTCTCTTTATAAATCGTTACGATTTACCTCCATGTATTTTGATGAAGGTACCCTATATCTTTTTGACATTATTAATCCTAGGACATCCGAAAATGAATATTGAAGTTTATTTTAAACCATTTATTGATGAGTTAAATTCATTGTGGATTAATGGTGTTAGTACATATGATGTTGTTGTGAAACAAAATTTCATAATTAAATCCTCATTGATGAGGAAGATTTTGACTTCCCGGCATATGGCATGTTATATATCTGGAGTACACATGGCCCAAAATAATGTTGTTACTGTATGAATGAAAAAATCCTTTATGCTCATCATTGGACAAAAGATTTCTATTTGGACTATCATCGCAGATTTAGTCTAACAGATCATCCATTTCAGAGGAATAAATCTCATTTCAAAATTGAAACAATTAAAAGGGATGAACCTTCAAAAATGATCTCAGGTAATGAGTTAATGTTAGTTGTATTTTAATTATCTCACGTCACATTTGGTCCAACAGTAAACCAACAAAAATTTCATGGTTTAAGGAAAGAGTATAATTGGATAAAACATATAATTTTTTAGGATCATCCATATTGGACTGAATTTTCGGCCCACCAAATTTTAGATGTCATGCATATAGAAATGAACTATTTTTATAATTTAATTCATATGGTTTTGGATTCACAACGTAAGACTAAAGATAATGTAAAGGAAAGATTAAATTTTTACCAAATTTGCAGACGACAAGAACTTGAACTGTTTCAAAATGCAAGATCATTGAGGTTGATAAAACAAAAAGTAGTTTATACAAAATCAAAAGTGTGCCGCTTATTATTTTGATAGTAGATTATATATTGGAGACTTTCTGATGGATGGGTTTCCAATTTGGGCAGATGTGTTAAGAATGGTCATATTACAAGTTTAAAAATTCATGATTCCCATGTTATAATGGAAGGAATTATGCCAATCAGAGTCAAGGTATTGTTGAATTTTATTATTTAATATTCTATAACAGACATATCATATTTTTTTCGAGACATTTGTGCAGTGAAAACAGTCTATTATTCCCTAATTAAACTGGATGAATATGGTGTTGTCATTATATATAAACTTGAAAAAATCATTCTACTGGCTTTCTTTGAAACACCGGAACATCTAATATTATATTAGACACATGATGATAAATTTGGAGGTCCAGTGTAGTTTTAATGGATGTTCCAATTTGAGAGATGCATGCAGAAATTGAGGAAAACATTACATAACAAAGCATCAGTCGAAGGCTCAATTGCTGAAGCTTATTTGTAAGAGGAAAGATCTTTTTTATACTCTCATTATTTTGAATCAGAATATCCCTCAAAACACAACCAAATGGGATAGAACAAGGTGAATTTTGATGATTAAATGGACAATAAATTATCATTTTTTAATCTACCAGAGCTTTGTTTCAGTGGAGTTCATGAACGATGGCTTTCAGATGATAAACATCACAGAGATCATACCTATGCTTTCCACAACTGTGACGAAATGACATCATTTAGACTATGAGTGATTCAATAACTTATTCAATAATTTATTTTACAATAATTAAACTTATTTTATTTGTAGGTTATATGATTATCATATCAAGAAATAGCTTCCACAAATATCAACAATGTCTCTTGAAGAACACGGAAAGAAAAAAATTTCACAATGGTTTCCAAAATTGGTAAAATAAATTATTGAGGGATTAACATATTAATTCGGGTTATTATTTATTATATTGATAATTTTTTTACAAATTTTTAGTTGTCTTATCATGCAAATAAAATTGATAAGCGACTGTGTATATTGAGTAACCCAACATCCAACATGGTTAAATATTAAAATGAATATTTGGTGAATGGTTTTCAATTTAATACACGTGCATATAGAGAATCCAATAAAATAATGAACAATGGAGTTTTCATAATAGTACCACATCATAGAGAAATTGAAGTTGAATTTTATGACATGCTGGATAAAATTATTGAACTATGTTATCTAGGGAAAATTATATAACAACGTTTAAATATCGACAGTTAGATACCGAGAGATGATTGTGTTTTTATTCTATTAATTGAATCATAGATATTAAATATAAAATTATTATTTTAGAAAATGAATAATTTTTACTAGATCAATTGGAAAATATAATATTTTACAAAAACATATTGTGCTACTTCAGGGGACCTGAGTGATTCGTGGAGCATAATAAAATTGAATTCTCGGAAAAATCAGTTTACTCAAACTAAATGTAGTTTTGATGAAGTAAAAAGAATTGAAAATTTTCAAGATACTACTCAAAATTCATCTCTTTCACCAAGATACATGAATATTGAAGATAACCCCCCATAATTAAGGGTCGATGATGATGATGATATTAATGATGTCACAAATGAATTTGAAATGGAAGGTGATGATGAAACTGAAACTCATATGGATATTGATGATGTAGATGATGGATATGAATACATTGACATCGTCACATATAAAGACAATAATCAATGTGAACATTGACAAAGTAAAATTCTAGTTATTATCATAACAAATATATATCTATATGTAATAGTAATTTTTAACTATCTACTAACAATAATTATTTCATGTTTCAGATGGACCTGGATCTACTTCGTGAGTTGCATGAGGCTGAGAATCCACTGGAGTAGGAGGAATTGGCATCGTCTAACCCTCAAGATACTGCCTATTTAGGTGGTATGTGAGGGGGAGTGGGATTGCGTGACTTATGATACATGACCAGATCCCCAAGCAGCGTCCACATCATGGTTATGATCCACGCACATAGAGGTATGATAACCGGTGTATTTCAGTTAGATTTCACTTATTTATTTATATACTAATTGTTATATTAGTTGTTCTCTTTCACTATTTTGCGCTTTTTTCTATTGGACATGGGAGTTATATCTTGGCCAATTATTTTTCTCAGCCATGGATCACATGGGAACATATTACCATTGATATGCGGCTTGAAATGTTCTATCATTGGCCAGTACATAATTAAATAATATTTCTTTAGAAATTTATTTCATTAATAACGTGATATTATAAATTATTTGTAGGGTTTATGGTATCCAATCGATGATAGCATGTGTGTCGCTATCCAAGAGGAATGAGAGGTGTCTATGCATGAGGATTTCCGTCAATTTTTCCACAATTTGAGAAGGAAAACCGTTAAGAAAATAGGAGTGGCACTATTTGATGAGTTATATAGAGCTCATTGACAAGAGTACATTTCATCTCACATTTGGGATGGATTATGTTCACAATAGTTTAGTAGTGGATTTTAGTGGAGTTCTTCATTGGGCTGGTTGAACCGGGGGAGATAAGAGGTGACACATCGATCTGGTAGCCGTAAATTTAGTATGCATAGAGAGCATTCGGTATGTATATTTTTTAAATATTTAATATAACATTGAATATAAATATTTATTTTATAGTAATATAGGCAGTCAAAAATCCTGATATTAGAGAGTACGATATTTTTTGGAGAATGTATAGTTTTCCAACCCCTTGAGTGATTTGAGTTGATCTCCAGCGTTAGATCGTGGTCAGTATTTTTTTCAAATATAAAATTAACTAAATATAATATTTTCATTATTTTAATTTCAAATTTAAACAGAAGGAGTCATATGAGGCTACGACCTCTCAGACATGGTCTAAGAGTCAGGCTGATACGGATGATCAGACTTGTTCCCACCATTTCAATGAGGTGGAATGGATGTAGGTGACCCTGTATGCCTTCAAGAATGGCCGAGTAGTTATTATTGGCTCACATATTACTCTTAAAACGTCTTATGGTACTGCTTCGATTTCGGAATCCAACTTGAGAGGATCCTGTGGAGAAGCATGCATCGCTGGAAGCGATGTCAACAATCATATGACTCTTAGGACTTATTATGGACCCAGTATGTGTCAGCAACAATAGCAGCAACACAAGGAGGACAAGCGTCAATGTAAGCGGCAATAGCAGAAGCAGCACGAAGTGGAAATGCATCAATGGCTGCAGCAACAACATGATCAGATGGAGTACATGCACCGTATGACTCGTAGTTTAGGGATAGAGTTTCCTCCACCATCTTCTCCAGCTCCTCCAGCTCTTCTAGAAGACTTTTCCCCCCATTATTTTATTATTTTGATAAAAATATTTGAATTGAACATTGTTTTCATATGATCTATTTAATGTTTTTTCCTATTATATTTTTGCAAATATTGCATAATTTTTCTTTTTTTTAATATTTTATTATTTTTTATATCTTAAATTTATTGTATTTTTTAACGTTTGATTATTTAAATAATAATAATAATATTTTTATTATATGATATTTTATATATTATTACTAAATATTTAGAATTTTATTATTTTTTGTTATTTCTTATTATTTTAATAATATTAATATAATTTTTTTCATTATTAATAATTTTATAAATATTTATATATTATTAAGTATTTTAAAATACTATGAATTGTAATATTTATTATTTTTTTAATTTTTTGATAATATTAATATTTTTTCATTTTATTAAGTATTTGCAATGGGAACTTTTGTAATGGGGGGCCTGTCGCAAAAGGTTATATATATATAAATTAAATGTATTTGTTTTCACGAGCTTTATGGTCTCAATAAAATTTTTGCAACGAATCTATCACAAAAGGTTTATAACAAATAAGATATATGTGATGGGCTGGTGTCTCATCGAAAATAAATTTTCTGATGAGGCCCATCGGTAAAATTACTTGTATATGTAATGAATTTAATCAATCAACTATTTGCAATGGGCCTGCTTCCCATCGTAAAAAAATATTAGTTGTGACTCTGTTTTATACAACAGGCTATTTGCGATGGGCCCCTACACAAATCTTTTTTTCAGACGGGGTACCATCGCAAATAGCTCATCGAAAAGAGCTAAATTTCTAGTTGTGGTTGGGGTAATTGAGGTAGATACATAATCCTAATAATAAGTATAATTTTATGAGAATATGATGATAAAAATATAAGATCATACCATGCATATCAAAGATCTTAAACAATAATAATGAAATAATGCTTAGTAGTTAATAGGATATGAATCAATAAAAAAGGAATAAGATAAGTAGTGAAATCATAACAAAAGAATAAAACAAGGAATTGTGGTAGACACATAATCATATATAATTATTTCAATAGTAATTTACACATTATTGTAGAGGTCATGTTAGTGGACAATTTTTTTTTCTAAACTGGGTTAACTTCCCATTCCATCCCTGTATTACAAAATTGATATCACTCATCATTATATTCATATAATAATTATGTTATTTAATTTTTCATTCTAGCCATGTCTATCTCATTACATATAATTCATTTCCCAATTAATTTTTTGGTGATATAGGTCCCACCCATCTCATAAAGAAAGCATAAATATATGTTCCACAAAATCAGAAATAATATTATCATAAGACCTGAAATGAAAAGTTTATTATAAAAATGAAATCATATAATAATCATTTAAATAAGACATGATTCATAATAATTTTATCAAATCATAACCCTTGAAAAAAGCAGGTTTCAAAAGCCTATAATAGGTTGAAGATAAACAGGATTCATAAACATCATGCCATAAAAACATAATTCATTCAGAGAATGAATATGAATGTGAATATTGACAAATTCCCAAATGGGAATGATTAAAAAATTATCATTAAATTTAAATAATTTTGAAACATATTTTAAAATATTTTCTTGAGGGAATTGTCTTATCTACATTAGAAAACTCATTTTAAAACACAACAAAAATTGAAAACATTTTTCTATGAAAATATACCTGAAAACATATAAAGGAAGAATAAATAATTAAGTAATTATTTAAAAAATTATATTCCCCTTAAAAATGATCTTCAAATATAATTTGAAAACATTTTTGAAAATATAGATTTTGAAATGTACATATTTCTGACCGAATTGAGAAATAATGTCATATTTTTATTAAAAACATTTTCTTACTTCTATTATTTTCTGAATAGGGAAAAAATTGTACTAATACTATGATATACCTTGAATATATATAGATGAATGAAATTAATGAGTTTTATTTATTGGTGGATCATATTATTTAAATAAAGGATTTATAATCATAAACAATCTCGATAAATGATGAGATTGTTTCAATAAACTCTTAACTCATAGTAATATGAGATCGTACACTAACTGTATGAAAAAGAAACTATTTGAGTATTTAAATAACACTAAATAATGTTTATTCAAGATATTACACGTCAAATGAAACTATATACACCTAAAAATTAATTTGGGTGTATAATTAAAAATGTCTCTCAATGAAGGTAAATTGAGACAAAACTGCCATTCTAATTTCGTAGATTTAAAAACCTTAAACCCATGAGTTAAATATCATATAATGGATATTTATATAACCATTAATTTAATTATAATAGTCCTTGAATTAATTCATGCATTGTATAAACACAACAAAAATAGGAATAGTGGTGAATAATGCATTTGTCTCATGAAAATAAAAAGTGAGCTGAAATGCCCTTACCATTTTTATTGACTACTTTTGTACTCATAAAAAATATCATGTATAATAAATATATGTTTATTATACAACTTTCCCATAACCATATCATTATATCTATGACATTATATAGATTTATTATGAAATTATCTTATACTCATATTAATAATTCTATGTAAAGGTTTCACTTTGGGTAATATCAGCTTTTTTATTCATACATGTATTAATTGGTTATATATTTGGTCCTTATACATAGATCATGATTTATAGAATGTTAAAAATGATATAAATATCATGTAAATTCAGTATATTTTTATTATAATAACCTATATACTAATGTACAATGAAATTGAAAACGCTGTTCATGAAGATGGTAAGTTCTACATACACATGAACACTCATTTCGTTTTAATTGTCATATTGAAAGTAAAAATGAAAAATTATATATGTATATATATATTAGTTCGGGTAGAATTATTATTTCATATATATCATATAATTTCAAAAAACGTTTTCATAATTCATTCCATGTATTTTTTGAATGAATCACATCGCTTGGGGGGGGGGGTAGTTCCCACAACCCCAAACAAGATTATGATAGTCACATCAAATGGAATATATATATCGCATAAAAGGATTAAATGATCTTAAATAACTAATAAATATAATATATAACATATATAAATAGATTTTACATAATCATTTCCATGATGAAATTTGGTAAATGAAAAATTAACAATCATCATTTTTTGAGGTTGTAGTTTAGAATACACATGAACAATATGTTTTTTGACCATTAGAAAGATGTTTTTGTAATTTTAGGTCAAAAAATATCACTAAGACGTCATATTATATTGGGGATAATTTTTTTTATAAAATCATGGAATTTGAATTGTTGAGGGGGTGTCATTGAAATAAAATTGTACAACATAAGGAAGAAAGTGACCTCTTATTTGGATAAATCCATTTAGTTTTCACCAAAGGGGTTCATTAAAAGAATTTCCTCCGAAAGAGAGGATTCAAAGAGGAAGGATATAATTTTTAATATTTTATTGGGTATTGATTTTGTGGACCTATTTGTTTTTATTAGTGTGAGGAAGTGGGAGGAGAGGAATCCATTTATAGTGGAGGAGTGACATTCTTGTAAATATTGGAATAGAGAATTCCACCCATATTTTTCATGTTTCATGTGGATATAATAATAGAAAACCATATATAAAAGGGCGTATAAGCTATAAATATTTCCATACAATGGCTATTAAACATGTTTATAGTTATTATTGTCTATTTAAATTAATTTTTAGTTATTTATTATGTTTAATCATACCTTAATAATTGTATTTAATTTTTATTAGATTAACTGTTGTTTTTTCCCAAAATATAAATTTACCTAAGTAGAATTTATTAATTATTAATATTACAAATATTGAGACCATTTTTTAATATTCTTATAATAGAAGTGGCATAAATAAATTTAAATTTAATCCCATATTTGGGTCGACAATGCATGTTTTTAAAATATAAATTTTTAAAAGATAATTATTATTTTTATTCCATATCAAAGTTAAATTGAATCCAAGTAGAAAAATTGCATTGATTGATAAAAATGAGATATAATTAAAGTATGAATCCAAATTAAAATATAAAATTAACACTATATATATATTAGAAGAAAACATAAATTTTGAATTAAAATTCCATATTTTTTACTATACATTCAAAAATGATTTTCCCAAACAAATTTCTCAAATTAACAGTATTCGAATTTTCACATAATAAATTTAAAATTGATTTTCATTTTGTTAAATTAAAATTTTAATGTGTGTAATATTATGTTTATTATTTTTCACAGATAGACATTAAAAGATATTCATTTGATAAAATATTATGTTAAAACAAATAAGTAATTTACCCAAAATTATAACATTTGATATCAATATTTATTATTTATGTAAAACCATTATAAAATCTATATCTAAAAATTTGTTACTAATTATCATATTAATATGTTAAATAGGTATCTTATAATTAGATCATTTAAATAATTATAACAATAAAATAAATTTTGGTATAAACTCAGTGTTGTGTGTAATGTATGCCATGTTGTTCCAGATTCTTTATCTTGTTCTTCTAACAGGTGCCATGTTGTTGTTTTGTTAAAAGAATATTTGAATTATTTTATTTGAAACAATAAATTAAAGTTAATTTATTAGAGAGAAAAAGTTCCATAAAAACTCAAAGTGATACAATATTTAGGACATTTGAATTGTTAAAGGATTTCTTGAAAATGTGCTTTATGTTATCGTTAATGAAGTTTATATCAATTATGTATTTAAATAATTTATCCATTGATCAACAGAATGATGAAGAATGCATGAATTCAATAAGGATATAGTGTAATTGAGGTTATTACCATGTTTCAAAAGATTATATGGTTAAGATATTCACACAATTTTAATTTGAAAAACAAGAGCTGCATTAAAATATATGTGGGATCAATGTAATTATTATTTATAGAAATTTAGTGAGCTTATTTATAATATTGTGAATTTCATAATTCTATAGGGTTACAGGGGTAACCATTAATGGAATGGTTTATTTTAATAATTTAATGTGTTTTGGAGATTAATGTATTATATCACTATAGGGTTCTTTATGCATATTTTAGAACATGTAATTACCATATTGTTGTGATGTTAACTAAAGACACATGGAATGACTTAACATTATATTTAAGTATTTCATGATCTATTATTTTAGGAATGATAAGGCCAACATCAATTCCTAGGCTATGAGATGAAGTGACTATTCATCAAGGAACACCCAAAGGTTGATATTGGGCATATAAAATGAAATTAAATCAAATAAGCATATGTCATTGTGAAAATTATTCAAAATTAAGAGAAAAATTGTCATGTTATGTTCATTTTGATGATATCAATGACCTATTAATCCATAGGTAGGTAATTATTTTATTTCCACTAACCTTATCTAGTTCACCCACATTCTCAGGATAAGTGATCTTTTTCACTCTCTATAATTATTCACTCATTATGTCAACATCCATGTTTTCACATTCCAAATATATACAAATATGTGGAATCACTGTTAGGAGTTAGTTTTTGAAACTTTTATGTTTCCAAAATTACTTTTTTAATGGATTTTTAGTATTCATTCTTAATTTTTCTGATTATATGAATGGAACATTCATGTATTAAACATTTCATAATCTAGATGAATATCTAGAGAAAAACTAATTTTAAGGGGGTAGAATGTAACAACCCTAGATTTTATTAATTTTTTTCTAATAAATTTAAATTCATTGAGGGATTCTATTTCACACTAAACCTTGGTTGGATTTATTTATAGAATACAAAAATAATAAATTAAAATACATGAAACATTTACATTATATTTTTGTGCATACAACACAATGCTTGTATTGTGTATCACACAACTATGAGTACTTTCAATAGCATGCATTACATGCCTCACCGAGTTTTATAGAACTACTATATTACAATTAGAATATCATTATAGTTTTCACCTATCTAGTTTAATGGATGATAAGACATTTATTAACAATGTTATGATATTATGGTTTACAAATTTATTTAATATTAATTAATCTGTTATCAATTAATTGTATATGAAAATAAAAAACAATTGAATATAATAGATGTGTCTATATAAAAAACCAATTACGCACATATTAGAATTTTATCTTATTATATTAAATTATTATCTATTAATGTCAAATATTAGTTAAATGAATAAATTTTAAATTAATTTTTTTCATTCTTTTATGAAGTTTCACAATCATTAAATAATAAAAAATAATGCTTTATGTATAAAAATATATATTATTCTAAACATTATTTATAACACCTTTTAATGAAAAAAGTTACAAAATTAATTATTTAAAACTTTAAGATTTTTAGTTAACAAAATAATATTAGTTTTTAAAATTTTTATTAAAAAGTGTACCTTCTGTGATTTTTTTTATTTTAATGGCTTGTTTTATTTTTTGATATATAGTGAGAATCAATGAATTTTAATTGGAAATTGCATTTATATATAATTTATTTTTATAGTTAAATTATATTTTAAATTAGTTTTAAATTATTTTTGGATACATTTTACATATATTATTTAAATTTAGGACACATGAATAAATTTTACATTGAAATTGTATATAAAAACACAAAATCTTTTGAATATTTTCAGTTTAAAAACTCGTTGTTTTGTCCCATATGTTAGATTATCATAAAAAAATATTACACTGATGTTATTATAATTTGACCAAATGGATTCAATTTTTGTAATAATAATAATTTATAATACCTAGTATTGTTACAATTATTTTTTATCATAAATATTATATCAATGTATTGATATTAATTACCACAAATATGGTAAAAACAAGTTAACATAGTGGTTAATATTTATATATGGGGACCAAATAACATATAAAGAAGTAAAAAAGAAATTTTATGGCCATATAATGACCATATAATCCCTTTTAAGGATAATTTAATATTATTTGAGGCTCATGATTTACATAAGGCCTCTCAGTAGGGTATGCATTTTTGTATTTACAAGAATGTCACTCCCCCTCCACTATAATATAGATCTCACCCCCTCATTGTTTCATAGATAAAAATCTGATTGAATCCTCAAAACACGTCCCAAAAAAGGTCCCACATTCAATAATATCATCCAAAAACCTAAAATTTGGCATAAACCAAACCATGTTTTTTACTTTTTTGCAAATGAAATGGAATTACCTCAATAAGAGGAAAGGTTATTTAATGAAAACATTTGTTTCATTCCATTTTCCTAAAAAATTATTAATATTATTACATTGTTAAATAATTATCATAGTAAAATAAATAAAAATATATGTTGTTATTATGTGGTTTATACCATTATCATCAAATAATTTCACCTAATAGGATCCACATTCATCATTCATTTGAATGGAAGACTACTTACTCAAAAAATGATGTCGTTCATTCTTCAATTACCACATCTAAATGTTTGTGATAATAATGTACATGCCAATTTTATATGATAAATATTATTTATTTATTATTATATAATGATTTAATGACAGATACCTTCATGGATTCATTTTTTTGGAAATATGATAACTTCGTTTGTGGAAATGTGAACTACTGCATCTTCAAAGCAATGTAATTCATTAATTCTTTACATGTAATGTATTAAGGATTATATTAATATAAATATGTGATAAATTTAAAAAAATAAATCTAATATAAATATAAAATATAGTTAGATTTTTTATTTAATATTTTTTTAAAAATGAAAAAGAAAACGGTAACAACGTTTATGAATACATAAAACATACCCTCTCCATTAATGTTTTATTTCATTTCAATGATCGATATATTATAGATTGTTATAAATAACAATAAATTTTTTATATATTATAATTATATAATGTTTTAAAATATTCAATTAATTACATAATGAACAATATAATTTGATCAGAAATAATAAGTCGAATCATATATGGAAATCAAAACAAACAATACAAGGTAAATAACATTAAAATAAAATTAGTAATTGATGGGTAATATAATATAACAATAAAATTATATTTTGGACCATATAAATAAATTTTATTCTATGGTGTATTTTTTAATAAACATATATTTATTATAAATTATGTTTTAACATGTATGATGAAATTGAGGACTTAAGGTAAGGGTTTTCTCATCTCATCTTTATTTCTAAGAGATAGATGATATATTTAACACCTATTATTGGTGTGTGGTATATATACTGACCGATGAAATTTTATATCATGACATCATTTTATATCATTATATTCAATGTTTTAATTTATTTTATTCATTCATAGAGTTCATTAATTAAACTACACTTAAGTAGTCTAGGGATTTATACTCTTAATTTAATTTCTGTGAGAAATAGGACATATTTTCCAATAGTTTCCTTTGTGTGGGGTTTATACTACCCATTAATTTAATATAATAATCCTATAATTATTTTTTTAATGGACATATAAATTTTATATTATTTCTTTCATGGGGTTTCTTGTTATATAGTTAACAAATTAGAAACAAAATTATATCCCAATTTTCCTTCTTCGGGACACATGACTTATTATTTACCTATAATATTTTATGATATATATATTCTACCATTTAATATATGATATCATGAATATAATTGTCTTTTGGATATTTTATTCATCACTGATTTTTATTCTCCCATGGGATTTATGATTCAATGTAACTAAATTGGGAAGATTTTATTGTTAAAACCTAATCCATTATCATGATTCATTAGGATTATACAACCATTGATGAAATCATATTATCAATTTCTTAATAAATATAACGAAATTTATTCACCTCGGGTTATTCATGATATATTCTTCTATTGGAAATATATTTTTCACACTTTGTTAATTAATAATATTAATAAAGTATTTTTATGAATATATTATTTATTTATCTGTTCAGTCAGATATCTATTTTATTCAAAAACTATATTTTCTAAAAATGTTTCAAATTTTATTTTTAAAATGATATATTTATCATTTTTTAAAAGGAAATTATTTTTAGTGTTTTTTAGAATTTAAGAAGATCATAAAATGTTTTAAAAATATTACTTTTTAATTTTCAAATTTATTTTTAAATGATAAGTATTTAAAAAATAATTCATGTTTTAAAATGTGTTTCTCAAATAATAATGGATTTTTTTCAAGATATAATTTTTAATGATCCTTTAAAAATTAATTTCCATCTAATCAGAAATTCTTTAATAATTATATCTTTTACGTTGGATGTGATCCAAAGAAAAAATCTTTGTGTTAGATAATAGTTTATGTTTAATATGACATTTTGTTAATGGATTTTATTTGTTTTCAATGAGTTAATAATGATTATAAGATATTAAGGGTCATATCATTCAATTTCTAGGGGTTAATCATGTTATGAATGAGTAATTGTTTTCTATAGTTTTGATTATATTCTTGCTATCTATATATTATTCATGTTTTGGTTCATTAACATCGATTATATGATTTTGGGATCCATATAACATCAGGTAAGAATATAACATCTTATACGATGGGGTGGCCTAGATAGCATCATTTAAGCTCATTACACCATATAAAATGGGGTGTCCCTGGTAGTAATAGGTAATCCCATTATGAATTATATGATGGGGTGGCCTTGATAAGGGATGTAATCTAATTATTGATAAAATGATGGGTTTTCCCAAATTGTGTTATGTAATCCTATTACATCTTATACAATGGGATGTCCATAATTGCTCTAGGTAAGCCAATTATAAATTATATGATCTAGTCATCGAGTTAGTTATGGGCAATCCCATTAGATCTTAAATTATGGGTGGTACATATATCTCCATATAATTTATTTTCTAACATTTTTTATCTCATATGATAATGATGGGAACATGTATATGGGCCGAATCCACCATGAGAAGAAGGTATAACCTGATATAATATTTGGAATGGGATTTGACAGGGGATGGTGGTGTGTATCACCCTATAGGTGGGGACCCCATGTAGTTCCCTGATAGGTTCATGCAGTGATCCTTCACTTATTGGGAGCAATTTTACACAGTTTTGTGCATTCCATAAATTTCATATCGTATTCATGTGTTACTGTTTCATAGATTAGTCTATCAATTTCCTTATATTCAAATATTATGATATTATAATATTTATGATTTTACCCTTTATTATGGTCATTAATATATATGGTATCACCTTATAATTTCCTTATTATATTCTAATACCCTTATTCTCAATTTATTTTTTCATACCTCAGTTCTTTAACATTAGTAATCATTAGAGCTCACGCTTTTCTTATTTTCCCTTTCCCAAGGTTATGTGTATATCATATTAGTATGAATACTAATGCTAATTATCTTTATGGTAGATAATGGAGATATTCTATCAAGAAATATGATTTCGTTTCAATTTTCATAATGTCAATAATCTATTATGGTCCTCTAGCATTTAATTTTATTATTTTGATCAATATTCATTTTAATTTATGAAATATCAATGTATGTTAAGCACGAGTCACTATAATTATCTCCATATCATTTTTCAATGATGAAAAGTTTTTATCGGAGCATATTTTAACCCCCATTCATCTACATTGATCCTTGGGAACCGTTGGATTCCCATTTTCGATTATTTGGGAGTTATCCTCTTCTCCACATGATATTAAATTAATCATTATTCATAGATCAACTGTGGTGGTGCTATATTCATTTTGGGTGAGTGATGTTTATGTGATTATGATACTTTGTTGTGTTGTGGGTAGATCTATGGTTTCTCTATGTCCTGTTATAGTTTTGGGGGGTTGATACTTCACCATGTACTATTAAACATGTGGTGAAAGCTTCATTGAGGTCAGTTTCTCTCTTTTTAAATTATATAGAATTTTTTGGAATGGTTTATCTTTTTTTATCATTGTGAAGATAGTCTACATGGAGTAAATTATAAAAAATAATTATTTAAATAAAATTGAAGTGGAAATGGTTTTTATTTTCATGATATTTATATGTTTAATATTATTGTAATGTTGATATTATTTGGGGAAAACACCCAAGATGAAATTATGTATATTGGAGTATTTTTTTTTGAATTTTTTTTGGCTGGATAAGGAAAAACATTATTTATTTATACCATAATATTTAATATATTTTGAGATATGTAGTGATGTTTGAATATTATTTTGGGTTGTAGTGTAATGGTTTGTTTGATTGTGATATGGTGTAGAGATGTTATGGTTTGATTGACTATAATATTGGGATATGATAGGAGGGTTTGTTTGTTCATGTTGTGGGATTGTGATTTAATGTATTTTTTGTTTGTTTTGTGAGGTGGAGATGTTTTGTTTTTTTGGATCTATGATGGGAAATGATGTGAGGGTTTGTTTGGTCATGTACTAGGGTACCAATTATGGTATGTTTTCTATGATGTGGTTTTCAGATGGTGGTGACATGGTGATGGTTTTCATGGTATGGTTAATGTACTATTTTTTATGATTTGTTTTTATAGTTTTAGTTTCCAAGTTTGTAATAGAATGTTTTAGTACTAATGTAAATGAAATGGTTTGATTTGGTTATTGGGATGAAAATGGTTAATGATAAAACTTGTAATGGGATGTTTGGTTTATTATAGTTATTAATAATTAAATAATCTAATGATATGTTTTAATAAATTTTTCTTGGAATAAAATGAATAAAATTTAGTGCATGTCATTGTTCAGTGGATTTTGGCATTTTGAAGTGGAAACAGAAGTCAGAATGTTGTGATTTAGTTATTATTCAGGATTCGAAGTATCAGGGTGTGTGTGTGGCTATATATACAAAATCTATGTTCCGTGTGATTTCTATAAATTCCCCTCATGTATTGAGATCTATGTACAGACGCTAATACCACTATACAGGGTTGTTTTCTTATAATCATAGGGATAATGATGGATGGATGGCTACCCATAGTTCCCACTCTCTCTTTAATGTGAGATGATAAGAACATTTCGTGATATGAAGTGTTATAATATTTCACTAGGTGATTTCTCCATGTTTCAATGTGTGAGTTTTTATGTGACCATGATATAGGGAGATGGATTAGGTGACCTCAGGAAGGATGTAATGAGATCATGAAATGGGGTCATGGCCCATGTTTCTTCCAGAATGATGTGATGTGGTCATATTATGGGAAGGTGACCTTGGTGTATTTTTCATTTGTGTGATGAGACCATTTTATGGGTCATTGGGTAGGTATACTTGGGTGAGATTAATTGTGATCATGTTGTGGATAGAAGGTATATGATATTTAGAAGATATTAATGTACCTTGATATACAATGTTAGGGAATGAGAGTAGAAAATCTACGAGAGAGTTGTTTATGGAATCGAATATCAATATTCTTATAATTTAGTTATTATAATTTTTTTTTGTTTTTTGAGAGAGTTCATTCGTGATGATGGGTTTGGATATCTATACTGATTATGTTTTTATTTTTTTTATATTGTTTCCTTACTTGTGCATTTGTATGCTTCATTCACATGTGCATGAGAGACTTTTCACACCATATGCAGTAGACATTTATGATCTCCAAACACATGTGGATTTTAATTTAGGTTCATAGGAGGATTATGTGGATACTTCTGGTCATTATTATCATCGAATTTTGGAATTATTATGTGTTACTTATCTACTTATACTTTCTATATACAATTGGATACATTTATATTTATGTGTTTTATTATACATGTATTTTGGGAATATTTTTTTCCTTATTTTTTGATAATGTCTCATATATTATAGTAGTTTATTCATATTATCTAATATTTTATTATTAGTGTATAGTTTAATTCCATACAATTTTGATATCATTATACTATAGGGTAAAGTATTTAATAAAGGACTCACAAGAGGTGGGACTTAGGGGGGGCATTATCTCTCTCCCTACACTGTAATATCTTTAATGGAAGATGATTTAGAAATGAAAGTATAAAAATTCATACTACTTGTTCCTAAATGCCAAACCCCATACTACATAAATGTTTTCCCTAAGGGTATGGAGTGTTTTTTTGGTGCTTTCATATGAATGTTCATTGAATTTTTTTAGGAATTATTTATATAATCTTGAATAACTCCTATTAAAAGTTTCACACAAGTTTCAATTACCATGTCATATAAAATTAATTTTTAAGGGAATAGAGATATGATTCCATCTCCCATGGAAGCTTTGATGCATGATATTCAAAGGTGATGATCCTATTGGTCAAGTGTATCACTTATTCCATCATGAAAAATTAAAAATTATTATAACCCTAATCATATATTAATCTGAACAATCTCTTTAGAACAAACATATTATAAATGGTTATGAAACATAATTGTATATTAATACTGGGAGAAAATGTAATTACAAATTTTATAATTTTCCAAATAATGAAAATTAAAATTTTTACATGTGACTTCTATATGATAATTACGTAATAAGGCCTTTATTTATTTAAAAGTGAATATCATTGAAGATTATTTGGGTTATTGAATTATAATCTTACCTTATTCTTCAACTCTTCCAAATTTACTATAATAACCTTAATTAAATTTATATAATATCATTATTCAAATATTTAATTGATATTATAGTAGAATTATAACTTTCATAACCACACACAACAACAGATTATGGTGTGTTCTTATTCACGTCAGTCTAACCACCTACTTAGAAAATGCTATGAATTATTATTAATTTTTAAAAAAGAAGTGTAATTATGAGTATGATTAAATAATAATTATTAAATAATGACCTTTTTGGTTGGAAAATAGTAAAAATAATATTTAACTCATTATTTAGATACTACCTTCTATTTATTAAAAATTAAGAAAAATATTCTCTCTAATTTCTTCATCATGAGTCATAGTATAAACAATAATTATATGATATTAAAAATTTTAAAAACAATTATAGAGTAATTATATTAGTACCCTATGTAAATTGAAAATGGTTATCAATGTATCAAAGAATATTTATCAATGTATTCTTTATAATACTTGTATGAATAAATAGATGTTAATAACATACACTAATTAAAATAACGAATAACTATCTAATAAATGTATAATTTATCGATTATAATTATAGATTTGAAAAATTAACCTACATGAATAATGTTAGGAAATACATTATTAAATTATATATTTTTATTCTAAAGGTTGTTAAATTACATAGATGGTAGCTGAGAATAAATATAATGGTTTCCCATCAATATTTTAATCTATTGGGAAATATTACATATTCAATATTAGGTTTATCTTTTTAGTGAATATACTCTTCCCTATGAATATTTCAATAAAAATATATATTCATTTTAGTCTCTTTATAAATAAGAAATATTTTATTTCGTTCATGGAATTTTTATTCTTATATGTCATTGTTGTAAGGGTTTTTGTCTTAATATTCTCTCATGGAGATATATAAAATATTCGCCCATTATACCATTTTTTTACGATTATTATAATACTATGGATATTTTTATCAAAATATTCATTAAATTTAGTGCATTTAATAATAATGAATATATAATATCTTTTATGCCCATTTGCAAAAATGGATACAAATGTTGTAATTGTTTACATCCCAATTATCCTTTATTTAGACATGATTTAATATTTTTCACCTATTTTTATTTCATGTGGTTTAATTACAACCACATTAAATTATTAACATATAAATCACTTTTATAATTTTGTTTTAATACTAGATTTAAAAATATCAATACCTTGTTCAATTAATTTATACACTACTCAAGTTGTATAATATATTTTAACACAATATCACTTCAATGAATTATATGGTCTTATGTTGAACATCATTATTCTATAATTCCATTGTTTTATCAAGTAGATATTTAAAATTTCATTTCCAATTTATTATCTATGTATATAATCCTACAAATCATTAACACCTTTCTTATATAATACTAATTTTATGATTGTTATATTTTTAGGGGGGTTTTTAACCAATACACTTTATGGATTTATAATCATTAATCTTGAATTGATATATTCTAATACATTTATATTTATTCAATTGATTAAGGTCATAAGATATTACATCCATTATTATATAGATATTAACATTTTGATTCCAAATCTGTTTTTATTGGGTTTTTTTATCAAAAAACATTGGGGTTATGATTAATTCCCCTCATTACAAATAATAACATTCTATAAAACATCTATATTCTATATTGCAAAAAATATTTTATTTTTAAATATTTATTCACGTATATATATAATATGATTTCAACATAATATTTATCATTTCCCATTTTCATAATGAAGTTTAAATATCTATTTTATGAAGTTGACTTCAAAAATTGTATTTTGAAATAAGAAAAATTCCTTTCTCTTCATGTTCTTATATTTTATCATCCACTATGAATTTTATCTATAAAAATGATAGTATATTTGATGGATCAATTTTATGGATTTTCAAAATGATTTAATTTAGAAATTATCCATGTAACCATCATGAAAATAATTCTTCAGAGTGGCTCATATAATAAAATATTAATTAAAATTTGGTAATATTTTCTCAGAACAGAATTAATAATTTTCACATTTTATATATTCTTCCATTAAAAATATATTCTCCTCTTTGTTATTGTTTCAATATTAAAAATCTAAATTCTTTTATAAATTTATAATTTATACCCTAGCTTCTACATAATGGATATTTTCTCAATATCTCATCATCGCTCTCTTAAAATTGTCTTCCTCTTCTATGTCCACATCAGTTTATATCATAGAAATATTCTATATAATTTCAATTATAATAATAATAAAATAAACATTACTATATCATCATAAGGTTATTTTTTATTCAAATACGGATGAAAATAAACGAATAAAAATAGATAAAAACAATCAAAACCAGATGATCTTGACCACTACTATGGGGGCTTCAAATAAAGGAGACCAAGGGCATCCCCTATAATAATATTAACCCCATCTGGATTTACACTGGCCATAGAATGAACCCACACATTCTCTAATACAGAGAAATCCAATGTTTACATATGTTCTGCTACATTATTCCCTACTTTCCATGTCTGTGAACATTTAGTATTTTCGGCGAGGATGCTTTTACACTTTCAGATGATATAATCAATCGCCCAAGGTGGGTTCCCACTACCTTGTGGAGAATTTTTAAAAATCAGAGATTTCGTTATCACATCCATAATAACTAATCCCCTATGTCAGTATAACCTAAGAACTATGAGCACTACCATGTATTATTCCTTTAATGAATTTACATGTCCAAGCATGATCATAAATATAATTACTGTATATAATGTGAATACCTTTCCAATTTTTTGGATTTTACGATGAATTTATTAAATTTATTTACTTTTGAATTATTATCAATATATAAACTAACTATTATTATACATAAAAGTAATGATTACTAAATATAAGTAGATAATATATATTTAATGAATTCAATTTATATAGTGAAATCATTAGAGTAAATTATCCATAAGTTTCTTCACTAATTTTATACTCCCTAAGAGTATTAGAAACCCTCAGTTGATGAATAAATTTTTTCATTTAGTGTGTTCCTTCCCATTCAATTTTTTTATTTATATGAGGACATAGTGATTTTTATTATATATAATGTATTCAAATAATTATTTAATGGTTTTTTAGTTGACCATTATTAATTACTGAATAACAAAGAAGTCGATTATCATTTAATATATGATTATTTTCATAACTACATTATCCATGGACAGAGTACATGATTTGGAAAATTTATATGAATTATTTTATTTTTATTTATTCTTATATAATTATAATTTCTTTCTTTATTCCTAGATTTAAATTGATTATTCCATGATTTAAATTGTCGTCTATTTACAAATATTATCATTAAAAGTTATTTTTTGTGTGTTGTTGATTTTTTTAAAAAAATTACTAAATTTAGTAGAATTATTTCTCCTAACTTAGAATATATACGGGATTTATTAGATAATTGTTTTTACTAACTATCTAAAATGATATATATTAAAATTCCCTAGTTTTATTGTGACTCATGATTTGTGATGGATAGTATAATAATTGATGATTATTATTTTGTTTCATCCATTGATATGATTTTCATTGTGTAAAATTTGTGATCATTTGAACCAAATATAGTTGTGTGCGTCATGGGAATGATAACAAGCCAGACTATGACACAAAATCTTATACTACATAATGTATATCTAGGTTACATGATTTATATTCTGTGTATTTTAATTCCTAGTTTGATAGAATCATCATGGTCAAATATGAATCATATATAAATATACATATCATGAGACATAGATAATGAAACTCAATGTCACATACTATATATATGTCATACATTTTTTACCATAATAATTCCTTTGATAAATAGATACATATATTCTTTTTGTGGTTTTAAGATATTTTTTAATAGATAAATACCAGATGTTTGGGTCATTATTAAATATTGTTATAATCATTCCAGACCATGGTCTGTCCTTCAGTAATTATCTTTATAGAATAGTAAGAGCAGAACATTGAATATATCTCATTAGTAAAATATTTTTAACGAACAAGAAATTAATTGAATTATACTAATTGGTTTAATAATTGATTTCATTATTAAAAAAATTACATTTCAATCATTATGGGATCATACAATACAAAAATATTTCAGATTAAAGAAATGTTCATTTAATTCTATGTAATTATATTGAAAATACTAGTTAATCTATTTACTTTCAGAATTACTATACATGATAGGAATCTAAAACACTGTTCTAATTGAAATTAAGATAAATAAATAAATAAATAAATTATTTATTTATTTATTTATTTATTTAATGTTTTCATCAACAACTATATAGAATTAATTTAAATGAATATTAGTGGGTTTATAATTTAGAATTTGATAAGTGTGTGGAATAAATTAATATTAAACCAACATGTGTATATGACAGGTTTCTTTTAATTTATTAAACTAAAATGATGGAAAATATATCAACCCCACCTCTGTACAATTTATAGCATGTATGTTGATGTAATCATTTATATAAACATCATTATCAAGTTCATTGGATCCCCTTACAAAAGTATGTGTAAAATTATTTAATGAAATAGATACCATGATAGAGATGGATTTATAATTACAGAGTTAGGATGAAACCAAATCAACATATAAAAAATTGCATAAGTGGAATGATACAACTCATTCAAGATATGGTTTATTATGTTTTTCCCCTAGGATAATTTGTTGGTTTTTAGTATTCAAGATAATCTAACAATTATAAAACCTCATCATCATTCCCTTTTATTAATTTCTATTTTAATTTGTCTGGTTAATTATTTATAAACACATTATAATTAAAAATTTAATTAGTGAACATTCAATATATAATGAATATAATATTTTAATTTGTGAACATTTTATCTAGAAATTATTTATTAATTAAGTAAATGAAAATTAATATTATGGAAAATTTAATAATATAAATTAATAAAATTATGCATAAAGAAACTCTCCTTAAAAAATATTATTTCCTTAAATCCTTCCATTAATCATGTAAGTATGAAACCATAGTTCAAAGTAATTTTCTAAAACAAATCATGGTATTCCAATTATTGTTTATTTTTAACATGGGTTTTGGGTCTAATTAACAATGTATACTTCAATGGGTGAATACCTAAGAAAAAATTAGCGTAATCGGGATTCAAATACTGAGTAAATAATTGTCTTGGATTTTAGGATAGGGGATTCTAGTCAATGGATAATGAAACATTCAATAAAGGTAGTCGAAAACTAATACCCCCATAAAAACCTAAAAATAAATTTTCATGAATATATATGAGCTATGAGAAATGATTTTGGGATCGATTCCCCTAGAAAATATACATGATAAATAATTCAAAAAAAAAATTGAGTGTTTTTTCATTACATAAAATACTGGCAGATAAATAAATTAAATTATAAAGTGTATTTTGTAGTCAGGAATATGTAAATAATACTGAGTAATTATAAAAATGGAATTTTTTTATAAATCAAAATTATCACTATGATCTATATTGGAAAAAGTTAAGTCTAAAAATTGATAAAATATCAACTAATGATAAAGGTTCATATGAAATATATTATATAATGAATGAATGTATTACATGCTAGAAAAATATTTTCTTATGTTCCTAGAAAATAATCACGTGAGGTGGTAATTATATGAGATTATAAGGAACTATTCACATGATTGATTGGACAATCGGAGCAATCTGGGTAACATGTGGTCAATATTATTGGAAATATAGAGTTTTTTTAATTCTATTATTTTAGGCTTCCATATTATTTTTTTGTAGAACTCCTCTTAACATCACTACATTATATTTTCTCAAATTTTTATTTAATTTTTAATATCTGTGATAATTATTAAACAATATCGAAATTCCATTCCATGATTCGTCATTTTGAAAATAACAAGAGGTGTCATAACCCTATATTTATTAATTGGAATAAATGGAAGAATGATGAAATCATCCTCAAGCCTCAAGATAATAATAATCCACATGAGAATAATTATTCGAAGAAATTAATGATCCAATGAATGGTGAAGGATTGAAACATAGTTTGTTTTCATTGTAAAATATAGATCACTTAAAAAAGAAATTGGCCAAGGTAAATAATCGAGGGAAAACATCAAGAGTATTAATTATCTTTTGAAATCATCCAATATATACTAATTTGATATCAAATATAATTTTTGATTGTCACATTTTTTTCCAAATATTGGAGTATAGAAGATTATAATACATTTCCAAATGAGAATCTAATCATTGTGAGGAAAATATATGTTGATTGGATAACATGGATAATTAAGGCTTCAACATTTTATTATTAATAGTGAAAATCAGTGTTTGGAAATAATTTTATTTTGAACACAATTTGTTAGAAAAATTATTCTTTATATCCACCCAATATATAGATGGGTTTTAATAGAAATTTGGATATAAAAGTTTCATCTTTTACAAAAAACATGTTTCATGGTAAGTATCTTATAAATAAATTTGTTTATGAATTTTATTATGAACACCATGTATTATAAATTGGAAGGCAATCAATTACTCATTACTCATATCACACATAGTTTCGGAATCTCAAATTTTGTAATCTAAACATGATGATAC
Organism: Viscum album; assembly: GCA_963277665.1. Taxonomy (NCBI): domain Eukaryota; kingdom Viridiplantae; phylum Streptophyta; class Magnoliopsida; order Santalales; family Viscaceae; genus Viscum; species Viscum album. Next base: position 1,700,947,321 of record OY728121.1, on the reverse strand, counting down.
TAAAAACATATATGAAGATGGATAATTAGATTATTTGGAACTAAATCCACTTCAAATATGCCTTATTTTTTTACATGGTTGGATAAAAAGTTCATTTTAATAGGTATGGTTATAGACCTATATACCTTCAAGAATTTGTACAAATTGAAATATTTATTCTTTTCTTGGAGAATCTATTTTTGGGTATTTGTACATCATAACATTTAATGCCGACTTTAGTGGGTATATATATTTCTAATCTGGTGTTATTATTCCCATTAATTTTATAAAATCAATGATTTCAAGGATTATGTATAGAATAAACATGGTTTTATGATAATGAATCTTTGAACAAATTAGTTTATAGAGTATCATATCCATGATTTTTTTGACTCTTTTTAGTACTATTGAATTTTATAATAACTCACTCCTCATACTACATTATTCTATTATTATGTTAATTAAATGAGGAATTGATCCTTTTTATAAATTTTTTGGTCAGTAAAAAATCATATTGATCATTCATTGTCCTATTTGGGATATGTATTATAACTACTCTATTCAAACAAAAATTAGTTTAAAATTTAAAAAATGGGATTTAATATTTATTCTAGATTGGATTGAATCATTTGTTATAAATTACATGTAAATTTAGTTTATATAGGATTAATAAATCAAAATTTATAGAAAAATAAAATCTTGAGGGAAAAATTTTATATTAATTGGATATACTATGAAAAAATGGGATATTTATTAAATGAAAATTCATATAAAAATTTCATGGTGGTAGGATAATCCAAATATCATAATAAATATCACATTCCATCATTTGATAATGTGATAAAAATTTACATAGTAGATGGTAATTCATAATATACATAAGATATGGTAATTAAATAAATTACAATTACCATATATAATTATTTTCCTATGATAGATGTGTGATATCTCTGCACTTTATATGTTTAATGACAAGAAATATATTATTTCAAAGGTACTAAATATAGAGACTAACTATTTTTTGATAATAATGATCATATTTCTTATAAATAGTATCACACTCTAAACACAGTAATCAATTATTTTATTCATTACAGGCTTGTAGTTCATTTGGATTAAGTTTAGGTCATGTTCATTGTGATTTTTATTGATTTTATGTAGTTTCCAGGGGCATTTTGGATTCTTCATGGTTTATATTCATGTTTTCATAGTAAATTGAGCAGTGTGTTAAGTCCAAGGGTGTTTTTTTGTTCAAATACTTCTTCTAATGATTTCTATTTTATTACATGTGAACAATTTAGGGTGATCCATGCGAGGTGAATGAAAATCGGTGTGGCTCCTGGGTGGTGTTTGGTGCAGGGGAATGACCTATGCAATTTTTTTCTAAAATTGTATAACAATTGGGTGGGGAGGCTCTTCTATATCACACATCAAATTTTCTCTATTTGTGCATGGAATCCCAAACCATTTATCAAAACTATGTGTGGTGTCCCTCTTATCTATTAGGGTGTGCGGTTAGTGAATGGTTTTCTCATCCATGTGCCCAAACCATTTGAGTTTTCATGTCATTAAATGTTGTTATATTCACATTTCCCTCCTAGTTTTTTAATCCTTGACCTTACTTTTCCCTTCCCAATCATTTTCTAATACCTATGGGAGCCATTTTTGGATTCCCCATTCATCCCAACATAGATTTATGGAACATCGCCATTAGTTTTTTAGTGGATTCTCCATGGGTATTTTAATATCCCATGTAAGTAATGAATAATAGATATTTTTATATATGTCTATTAATGATTAAGATAGTGTTTTAGAGGCTTAAAATGAAAATAAATACAAACTTATGCATGGAATACACTAATATTCTTAAAAGATTGTTTTACTGCCTTTTGATGGAAAACCATTTTTGAATCTATATTTTGACAATTTTATAAACTATGTTTGTCAAAATAAACCTATCCTTTATGATTGGGACATCAAAATTTACCTTGTGTGAATTTTTGGTAATTTTCTGACAATGTTCATTTTTTAATGAATAGTGAAAAATACTGCATTTTACATCAAAACTGCTTTTTAATATAATTTATTTATATGATTAGATTATGTTTTGAATTGGTTTTGAAGTGAAATTAGAATATATTTTTACCATTTTATCCAATGGTGGTCATTGGAATCAATTTCACTTTGAAATTAGACTTAAACTAGTGTCAATCTTTTGATACTTTTTGTTTTGTAAAAACACGCTATTTGCTCTGGCAGCGGGAATTAATTATTAAATTAATTAATGTGACTTATATGATTTGAATTTTGTAAAATAGACTTCATTTTTGAATTCGGAATATCAAATATAGCTTAGGGTGAATTTTTGGTAATTTTCTGAAAAACTTCAATTTTTGATGAATAGTGAAACCACTAACTGGTAATCAAGCAAACTGATTTTTCAGTTAAATGAATGTTTACCACTAATGTGTATTGAATTTTGAAAATCCAACATACATGGTTGTCATTAATAAGTAAAATGTGGTTCAATGATATTAAAATAATTTTTTGGTGAATAGTAACTTATTAAGTTTTAATCGCGATTAGAGGTAATTAGTGTAGTTTAAGGTAAAAATGGTATTATAAAAATGTGAAAACTGTAACACCCCGAGATTTTATGAAAAATATTATTTTAATTTCATTAACATCTTATGTTGTATTCTACACCAAGATTACCTTGTGCTATACGCAACACCGTATTAGCTTGCAGTATACGCAACACTATTCTTGGACCGTGTTACACACAATTTTGATAATAGTTATTCTACGCAACATTGAGTATATATATATATATATATTAAATGTATAAATGAAATATGGTTGGATTCTGTTATATGAAACAATGAAGGATTCTTTCACAACACGCAACCCTGACTTGGCTTGCATTACACGCAATCGCGACCTTCCTCGATAGCGTGTGTTGTACACAATACCGGGTTTTAATAAACAATGTTATATTATTATAATATTGTCATGAACTAGCCGTTATGAATAGTATTAACTAAATTTTGAATTTTATAACATTATTATTCATCTTACACATTTCTAGAACATGGTATAAGAACAAAATAAATATTTCGGGTAAAATAAGTATTTTTCAAAAAAATGCAGTTTTGCCGCCTTTTGATGGCGCACCCACTTTAAATCTATTTTTTGACATGTTTATAAGTTCAATTTGACAAAATAAAATTCTTCTTTGGAATCAAGAAATAAAAATTTACTTTGGATAAATTTTTCATATTATTCTGGTAACTTTCACATTTTAATGAATAGTAAAAACACGCTATATTTTAATTAAAAACAACTTTTTTCATCGTAATATCTTATGTGGTTAAATTATAATATTGAATGGGTTTAAAGTATAAATAGAATATATTTTTACCATTTAATATAATGTATGTCATTAGCATTGATTTTACCTTGAATTCGTAGGTTAAATCAATTCAATCTTTTGCAATGTTTTAAACAAAAACCCGTTTTTATTCGACAACGGGATTAATTTTAATTTAATTTCTGCAACTTCTGTGTATGGAATTTTAAAAAATGGATTCCATATTTGGAATCAGTGGGTCCAAATTATGTTAATAAGCTACTTTTTATTTTTGGGAATTATGAATAGTAACTACGGTAAATTTTATTTACCATAGTTAAAGGTAAATCGGGTAATTAAGGGTAAATATAATATTTTAAAATTACCCTAACAAATGTCAAAATCCTATTGGATGACTAAAAGTCGACCCATATCACCTAAGGGTCAGATTAGAATCATTTAATGAACATTTGTCTATGAAAATAACTTAATTATTATTAAAACCAAAGAAAGTGACAACATGTCACTCTCTTAAATTTTATAAGTATATTAATTTTAATTTAGTGATAAACTTCATGAAACTTAGAACATGAATAGTCTACATAAATCTAATGAAATTATCTACATCATATAAATTTATTTATAATTTTTAGGGATTAAATAATTATCATTAATTATGACACATTAGTGATGCAGAAATTGTTTATCTAGTGAAAAATCAAGAATAATGTTTTTTTTAAACTAATAGTGACCATAAAATGCACAAATACCTAACAAAAACTTATTGTACATGTAAATGTAAACCATAATCATTTAATGGTCGAATATTTGACCATTTGGAGCCTTATAAAAGCGATTATGACACTTATATTATTTTATTTTAAATGACGCCAAAGTTGTCACCTTCATAATTTAATAAATATAACAATTTAAATATTGTTATTTTAAGATGATAAATTCGAGTAAAAGTATTATTGTGAAAGGTAATATATTTATCTTCATCATAGAATTTTATTTTAAATTTTATACAACAAATAAGTATATTAAATAATTATACAAAAATGATGTAGTAATTATTTTATTAAGAGATAAACCAAATAAATGGTTTTAAAAATAATAAAATAAATATTATATGAACTATTTAATGTGATACACTAATTTTATAGATACATATGACCTTTTATTAATATATTAAAGCTTTTAGTTCGAACATATCTTCTGTATATATTTTATTTAAATACAAATAAATGAATAGTGTCAAAATTGACACTATTGTTATTTTACAAAAATAACGTATTATAAAATTGTTTAAAAATCACAAAAATATTTAAAAATTATAAATTTATATTTATATGGTCTATAATGTTATAAAGTAAACAATTATGGAAAATTCACAACAAATAAGTAATTATTTGTTATAATTTAAAATTTAGAATTTTATTACCACAAATAAACTTAAATAGATTAAATAAGGATAAATCAAAATGATAAGGTTTAAAATAAGATCCAAACATGTCTAAATTTGATTGGTTGATGAGATTACAACCCTATCTCATCTAATCTTCGAATATGAGTCATTTTTGGAGGTTTTTATGTGGGGTTAGATTTATTATAAATTAATATTTTTAAGAATTCTTAAGGTGCCCCTCTCCTCCCTTATAAAAGGGAACCTCCTCCCCCTCCTCCTCACACCAAATTGAGCACTCAAGCTCGGCCAACCCCTGCAAAAATCCCTTCTACACTTCCCTAGAATAGTCCTAGAGGTCCTGGTCTTCTTCAAAGACCAATCTTAGTTCCCTAAGTGAAGGATTCAAAGAAGCGTTCCAAAGAAGAGGAGCTTCGGACACGTATAAAGCAAATTGGACCTAAGGTAAGAGAAATATCACAATCTCATTTTTATCCGAGATTGTTTATTCGTAAGTATTTACTGGGGTGTATTTTATCATCCACATCCATGTTCCCTCAATATGTAATATTGTTTCCATCCACTTACAATAGTTTAAATCCAATTTTACCCTTCGATGAGTTTTTAGTAAAGAATAAGAAAGGAATCTTTTGTCGTTTTTCGTACGAGGTACTTTTTGACTTTTCCGACAAAAGTACGAGAAGAATGTTTTTTTTAACTTATACGGCACGAACGGATTTTTACGGTTTTATAAAGCCTTATTTTCATGAAACTTACTCCAAAATATTTCATGAATATTTTCAATAAAATCTCTTTCTTTTAAAATTGCATGATGTTTTGTGAAAAGAAATTGATTTTGAAGAAGAAAGGATATTTTCCTCAAGAATTCAATTCAAGTGTTTTATCAAAATTATTTTCCATCTAAGATAATAAAGGGTTCTGTTTCTATCCATATTTTTACATTGATTTGACTATGTTGTGATGGAATTATGTTTATGAATTCCTTTATCTTATATGAATGGTTTTATGATGTCATGTTGTTTAAGAATCCCATTTTTATTACATGGGTTATGAAATGATTTATGGTTTATGATTTTGTGGCACACATAAGAATGGTATCATTAAGAGATGGGTGGGACCTATATCTCCCTCCAATGAATTGGGTAAAGATTTTATATCTCATGAGATAGACATGGCTGAAATGGTAGGTTATACCGGTTCAGTGAAACAGGACTGAAACGAGGGTTACTCGATTCAGAAAGGGAATTTGTCCACTAAGATAGTCTTGGCATTGAGTCTTGACTAACAAGAAATGATTATCTATGATTATATGTGTATGCCACAAAGTTTCATGTTTTAAGTTATGATTATTGGGATTACATTTCACTTCTATGATTTATCCCATGTTATGATATTATGAGCTTTTTTGCAGGTTAAGATTTCCAAAAGCTATGTTCTTATATATATGATGTGATTGATATTTCTTTTGTTTAACCTTACTGAGCATTTGAGCTCACCCTTTTATGTTTTCTTTTCCCCAGGATATAAAGAAAGGTTTTAGGTAAAAAAAAAGGGATGACCTTTATGGGAGATATTGAAGAACTTTCACCACGATTAGAAGATTACGTTCCAAGTTTCCAAAGACACTAAACTATTACGATCCTTTAGTGTGTGTTTTTGTTATGTACTAAGTATTCCGCAAAAGTAATGTAATGTCAATGTACGTCAGGCTTCGGGTCTCTACAGTTGGTATCAGAGGAAAGGTTTAGTCAACCTTTGGAAACTAGGATGCGAAAACGTTAGTGATATTCCTAGAGATATTTCTAAGGTATGTCTAGGGATGTCCCTAAGGATAAGTATACGTATAGGATATATTCCTAGAACTATGGTAATGATATTAGATTAAACCTAAGAAGTTAGGTATTGAGGATACTTTCCCTTTACTATGTTGTTTTCTCTAGCATGATTTTTGATTCTCACAAAATTATTTTTGTGTTTTAGTTAATGGAGGGAACCAAAAGGAATTCAGTTAACATTGAATCCAATGGACAAACTGGTGACTATGAGCAACAAAATTGTGTAATGCCTAGAGAGAAAGATGTTGTGATTATGCCGAATCAATCATCGCGATATATGATTAACAAGGTGAAATTTAGTGGTATGCCTAATTCTTCAAAGAAGAGGAAGATAGACTATTATGCATGTTCGCATGTTGAGGAGCATAAAGAAAGGAAGATTGAGATTTCTAAAGAAGGGAAGAAGAACCTTGAGGAATACCTAAAATGGAGGGACCGATGTTATCTGTGTGGAGAAAAGGGTCATAGATTGACAGACTGTTATGGAGTTCAATGTCTTATTTGTGGATAACATGGGCATTACCCAACTCAATGCCCTGACCTAAAAAGTTACTTGTAAATCAAGGAAGGACTTATTCCAGGATAATCATTGATGTGGATGGACTAATGTGTTTATGTATTGGTATTCAAGAATAATGTTGATGAGGTACTTTTATGGTGTGTTGAAATATTTAAGTATTGGTCTATTGTGGTTTTCAATAATTTTAAGGTACCAATAACTATGAAAAGTGATTCAAATATTTTGGAAAGTAGATGATAAGTGCATAATGAAAGGATAAGAAGATAATGAGATGTTTGATTGTATTCATGAGCTCATGATTGATATAAGGACTAAGTGATATCATGGTTTGAGTATATAGAATTTTGAGGATTTTGGTATGTGGAAAGTGTTAACTTTAAACTACATTCATGTTTTCACTAAGGTATTCAAGCGAATACATGATTAAGGACTTTGAATTTTTAGAATGTGACCAACAAGACATATCTTATGGGGATCGACGATGGTGTTAAATCTCTGGTAATCTTTTTCACTATGTTATGAGAATGGACTGCAGTATTATGGATAAGCCTAAAAGATTGGAATGGATTATGTTGGACATAAGTTAGTATTGTTTGTTTTTTTGATATTATTGATGGGATGTTATATAGTTTTGGAAAAAGGACAACCTGCAGGACGGGCGACAGCCCATCGCTTCGGACAAGGCTGTAGGAATTGAACCCACAACCGAAGTGCGACTGGCCTTTATCGCCTACCACTGGCCTACAGGAAGTCCCTGTTTAGTAGAAACTAGTTTTATTATATTAAGCAGTATGATATATGAAGTATAAGTCCATTTTAGGAACCATATATGATTAATCTCACTATAAGATCGACTTATGCATATAATTTCTGCTAACCTTTTGTTTGAGACAGATGGAATGACCCGTCATTCTATCACATGATCTGTTAACACTTCATAAATAACAAATTCAACTTCATTTATTTAAGAGATGAAGTGGAAATTGTTCAAGGCACGAACAACAATGAGATTGTACCAAAATAAAGTAAGTATTTATTCTAATTCAAATTTTCAACTTTAGGGAAATGATCTTGAAAACCAAAAATGTTGTCCTAATGATCTTATACCTGATGAATCGGATGGTACCTTAGATCGTCACAAATTTATGGATTTGTGATTATTGGCTTTTCCATAGCCATGTTCTCTACCACTCTCCATCAGAACATGATGGTTAGATTTCTCTTCCATATCCATATTTTCACATATGTGGAAACCCAATGATTAGTTTATTTGGGTAACCGTTATGTTTCATACTTTTGTTTTTAAAGATTGGTTTTGATATTCCTTTTTACGATGTGGGTTTCTATTAAAGAAACTTTCAAATAGTAAACCATTTATAACCCCAACGAATTTCGAGGGCGAAATTCATTTTAAGGGGGGTAGAATGTAACACCCCGAGATTTTATGAAAAATATTATTTTAATTTCATTAACATCTTATGTTGTATTCTACACCAAGATTACCTTGCGCTATACGCAACACCGTATTAGGTTGCAGTATACGCAACACTATTCTTGGACCGTGTTACACACAATTTTGATAATAGTTATTCTACGCAACATTGAGTATATATATATATATATATATTAAATGTATAAATGAAATATGGTTGGATTCTGTTATACGAAACAATGAAGGATTCTTTCACAACACGCAACCCTGACTTGGCTTGCATTACACGCAATCACGACCTTCCTCGATAGCGTGTGTTGTACACAATACCGGGTTTTAATAAACAATGTTATATTATTATAATATTGTCATGAACTAGCCGTTATGAATAGTATTAACTAAATTTTGAATTTTATAACATTATTATTCATCTTACACATTTCTAGAACATGGTATAAGAACAAAATAAATATTTCGGGTAAAATAAGTATTTTTCAAAAAAATGCAGTTTTGCCGCCTTTTGATGGCGCACCCACTTTAAATCTATTTTTTGACATGTTTATAAGTTCAATTTGACAAAATAAAATTCTTCTTTGGAATCAAGAAATAAAAATTTACTTTGGATAAATTTTTCATATTATTCTGGTAACTTTCACATTTTAATGAATAGTAAAAACACGCTATATTTTAATTAAAAACAACTTTTTTCATCGTAATATCTTATATGGTTAAATTATAATATTGAATGGTTTTAAAGTATAAATAGAATATATTTTTACCATTTAATATAATGTATGTCATTAGCATTGATTTTACCTTGAATTCGTAGGTTAAATCAATTCAATCTTTTGCAATGTTTTAAACAAAAACCCGTTTTTATTCGACAACGGGATTAATTTTAATTTAATTTCTGCAAATTCTGTGTATGGAATTTTAAAAAATTGATTCCATATTTGGAATCAGTGGGTCCAAATTATGTTAATAATCTACTTTTTATTTTTGGGAATTATGAATAGTAACTACGGTAAATTTTATTTACCATAGTTAAAGGTAAATCGGGTAATTAAGGGTAAATATAATATTTTAAAATTACCCTAACAAATGTCAAAATCCTATTGGATGACTAAAAGTCGACCCATATCACCTAAGGGTCAGATTAGAATCATTTAATGAACATTTGTCTATGAAAATAACTTAATTATTATTAAAACCAAAGAAAGTGACAACATGTCACTCTCTTAAATTTTATAAGTATATTAATTTTAATTTAGTGATAAACTTCATGAAACTTCGAACATGAATAGTCTACAGAAATATAATAAAATTATCTACATCATATAAATTTATTTATAATTTTTAGGGATTAAATAATTATCATTAATTATGACACAATAGTGATGCAGAAATTGCTTATCTAGTGAAAAATCAAGAATAATGTTTTTTTTAAAATAATAGTGACCATAAAATGCACAAATACCTAACCAAAACTTATTGTACATGTAAATGTAAACCATAAGCATTTAATGGTCGAATATTTGACCATTTTGAGCCTTATAAAAGCGATTATGACACTTATATTATTTTATTTTAAATGATGCCAAAGTTGTCACCTTCATAATTTAATAAATATAACAATTTAAATATTGTGATTTTAAGATGATAAATTCGAGTAAAAGTATTATTGTGAAAGGTAATATATTTATATTCATCATAGAATTTTATTTTAAATTTTATACAACAAATAAGTATATTAAATAATTATACAAAAATGATGTAGTAATTATTTTATTAAGAGATAAACCAAATAAATGGTTTTAAAAATAATAAAATAAATATTATATGAACTATTTAATGTGATACACTAATTTTATAGATACATATGACCTTTTATTAATATATTAAAGCTTTTAGTTCGAACATATCGTCTGTATATATTTTATTTAAATTCAAATAAATGAATAGTGTCAAAATTGACACTATTGTTATTTTACAAAAATAACGTATTATAAAATTGTTTAAAAATCACAAAAATATTTAAAAATTATAAATTTATATTTATATGGTCTATAATGTTATAAAGTAAACAATTATGGAAAATTCACAACAAATAAGTAATTATTTGTTATAATTTAAAATTTAGAATTTTATTACCACAAATAAACTTAAATAGATTAAATAAGGATAAATGAAAATGATAAGGTTTAAAATAAGATCCAAACATGTCTAAATTTGATTGGTTGATGAGATTACAACCCTATCTCATCTAATCTTCGAATATGAGTCATTTTTGGAGGTTTTTATGTGGGGTTAGATTTATTATAAATTAATATTTTTAAGAATTCCTAAGGTGCCCCTCTCCTCCCTTATAAAAGGGAACCTCCTCCCCCTCCTCCTCACACCAAATTGAGCACTCAAGCTCGGCCAACCCCTGCAAAAACCCCTTCTACACTTCCCTAGAATAGTCCTAGAGGTCCTGGTCTTCTTCAAAGACCAATCTTAGTTCCCTAAGTGAAGGATTCAAAGAAGCGTTCCAAAGAAGAGGAGCTTCGGACACGTATAAAGCAAATTGGACCTAAGGTAAGGGAAATATCACAATCTCATTTTTATCCGAGATTGTTTATTCGTAAGTATTTACTGGGGTGTATTTTATCATCCACATCCATGTTCCCTCAATATGTAATATTGTTTCCATCCACTTACAATAGTTTAAATCCAATTTTACCCTTCTATGAGTTTTTAGTAAAGAATAAGAAAGGAATCTTTTGTCGTTTTTCGTACGAGGTACTTTTTGACTTTTCCGACAAAAGTACGAGAAGAATGTTTTTTTAACTTATACGGCACGAATGGATTTTTACGGTTTTATAAAGCCTTATTTTCATGAAACTTACTCCAAAATATTTCATGAATATTTTCAATAAAATCTCTTTCTTTTAAAATTGCATGATGTTTTGTGAAAAGAAATTGATTTTGAAGAAGAAAGGATATTTTCCTCAAGAATTCAATTCAAGTGTTTTATCAAAATTATTTTCCATCTAAGATAATAAAGGGTTCTGTTTCTATCCATATTTTTACATTGATTTGACTATGTTGTGATGGAATTATGTTTATGAATTCCTTTATCTTATATGAATGGTTTTATGATGTCATGTTGTTTAAGAATCCCATTTTTATTACATGGGTTATGAAATGATTTATGGTTTATGATTTTGTGGCACACATAAGAATGGTATCATTAAGAGATGGGTGGGACCTATATCTCCCTCCAATGCATTGGGTAAAGATTTTATATCTCATGAGATAGACATGGCTGAAATGGTAGGTTATACCGGTTCAGTGAAACAGGACTGAAACGAGGGTTACTCGATTCAGAAAGGGACTTTGTCCACTAAGATAGTCTTGGCATTGAGTCTTGACTAACAAGAAATGATTATCTATGATTATGTGTGTATGCCACAAAGTTTCATGTTTTAAGTTATCATTATTGGGATTACATTTCACTTGTATGATTTATCCCATGTTATGATATTATGAGCTTTTTTGCAGGTTAAGATTTCCAAAAGCTATGTTCTTATATATATGATGTGATTGATATTTCTTTTGTTTACCCTTACTGAGCATTTGAGCTCACCCTTTTATGTTTTCTTTTCCCCAGGATATAAAGAAAGTTTTTAGGTAAAAAAAAAGGGATGACCTTTATGGGAGATATTGAAGAACTTTCACCACGATTAGAAGATTACGTTCCAAGTTTCCAAAGACACTAAACTATTACGATCCTTTAGTGTGTGTTTTTGTTGTGTACTAAGTATTCCGCAAAAGTAATGTAATGTCAATGTACGTCAGGCTTCGGGTCTCTACAAAAACACCATGACAATTTTCCTACACATATTGGGTGAGTCATGACCGACCAAGAAAAGCCATGGGCCAACTTGGGGACCCCATGGAGCCACTTTAGTTGGAAAATGACATTAATATATTTTTATTTAATGTTAAAGTGAAAATGACAATAACATAAATTGTTTTACTAAAATAATTTTTGATTGGGGTTATACAAGTCCAAATTTTGATTATAAATAATCATTGGAAAGCTAAAACTATTTCCTACATCATAGTAGTTTTTTTATAATTTTTAGACATTAAATAAATTAAATTATATAAGACATAATAATGATGCAGCGATGACATCATTATTTGACGATTTAAATAAAATGGAAAGATAATGAAAAATATAAAACCTACACATGGCAAAAACCAATTGGATGAGTGGATTTAGAACCCTTATCACCTTATCCATGAATTATATCAATGTGGGACCTTTTAAAACCGAAACACATTTTCAAATAAAGTAATATTTCTTTACTTTCCAAAAGTGCCCCTCCTCTCCTCTTATAAAAGGCCCCCACCTCTACCCCATTTCACACACTTCTAAAGCCTTTGGCTCGGACAAACCCTGCCCAATTACTCTCTCCACATCCCTCTCCTAATCCTATAGGATTACCTTTGGGCAGAATCCTTTCAAAGGAAGCCTTTAGGCTCAAATCAAAGGGAGTTACACTTTTAAAGGTAATTCATTCTCTCTTGTTCATTTGTTTTATTTTTATTCTCCAACCCTCTAAACTCTTTTTATTTACTTCTTTTGTAACAACAACAGTATCTTCAATATACTAGGATGTTGTTATATGATTTATTTGAGCTACACTCTCACAAAACTACATCAAATGGTTAAAGAACATACGGTTTCCGTGGATGGAGAAATTCTGCCTCCCGAAACGATGATTGTTCAATACTCATTTAACACCTTCAAGGGTGGACATTATGATGTCACTATTTTTATATATGATATATTATATTTTTATGTTTTCTTTAAGCTTCTGTATTTTTCATTTTTGGCATACCTTTATGGTTTCCATTATGGGTAAACACGATATCTTCATTTAAGGAAGTGCGGACTACCGCCCCCTCAAAGTGATGTGATTCGTTAATGCCATATGTGGGACGTGTAAAAGATGGATTTAAAGTTATTATATATGATGTTATACTGGAATTATAATATAACTCTATATCATTATTATTTCTTTCCATTAAAGTATGAGATAGAAATGAAAGTAGCATTCATGCGTACGTACGGCTTACCATCTCCATGAATGGTGCATTTCATTTCTTATCCCCAAATGTAATGTACTATTAAAAGTACATGTATATAATGGATATATATAATTAATGATATATCTAAATGATGAATATAATTCTGTAATTAAAATATACATACCTCCCATTTAGTTTTAATTCCATTAATATGACAAAGAAATGAAAGTAGCGTTCATGTGTACGTACGGCTTACCGTCTCCATGAACGGTGCATTTCATTTATTACCTCTAAATGATTATGTAATATTATAAATACATGTATATGCTGGATATATATGATACATATTATATCAAAATAGGGAATTTCATTCTGGATATAAAGAACGTTTGACCACATGAACAACATGTAATTGTAAGAAGTCAACTTTCGACTTAAGAACCAAATATTGACAAAACAAACATTATTAACTTAAATGGTTACATAATGTTTATAAAATGGCAATAAGTGATATAAAAGGAATAATGAACTTTAAAAAGGTTCTTAATCAAGTATAAATTAACTCAAGTTTATTATTCAGGACGTTAAAGAACGATCGAGTCAAGTCGGACCCAAGGTAAGGGACTTCGTCTCAATCTCCTTTCATTGAGGCATATTTCGTTTTATACACAAATTTCTTTTATACGGTGTATAAAATCCTTTGACTTTTACTTTTATACAAAAGGAATATTTTTCTATGAAGCGTTTTACTAAACGACAAAAAGGAATGTTTTTTTTAACGTACGCGGTGACAACGACTTTTTCCGCCGCCGCGAGTATTATTTGGTCTTTGGCTTCCTCAACAAGCCGTATTGTTTTTAGAATAAAATAAATACCATATACTCTTTTATGTATTTTGGTATTGAAAATGGTTTTGATAAAGGATTCTATTATGTCAATATATTTATGTTATATTATGATTGAAATGTGGAAATGTTATCATTCCTTTATATTGGTTTTATGTTTTATGATTTTATACTGGTACTTGGACATTTTAACGGGTGGTTACGTTATAAACCATATGACGGGTGGTGTCGTGAATACCAGGACGGGTGGTTACGTTATAACCTCCAATGCATTGGGTATGGAAGTCGGCCGTATGGCTATTCCATTAAGTATGTATGGAAATTGGCCGTATGGCTATTCCATTAAGTGATATGTGTGGAAGTCAACCGTATGGTTATTCCACTTAAGTATGTTTATGTCCCAAGTTACCTTTATATATGTTATGTGTTCTTTATATGGGTTTTATGGTAATCCTTTGGTTACAAAAAGGTATGTAATGATACTTTATTCAGTGAAGATTTTTTTTTACTACTTCATGAAGGTGAAGGTATTACTTTGATATAGTATACATGGTTTACATGATGTTTGAAAAACTAACAGTTTTCATTCTCTTTGTATCCCTTACTGAGCTTTTTATGCTCACCCCAAGTTTTTCGAAATGTTTTTCACATGACTTAAAGTGGAATAAGGTCAAGGATGGGATCAAGGGAATTTCATGCTATCTAAAACATGGAATCTAGACATCTTTCTTTTTAAGAGTTTTTATTTTATGGAGACTTAGTAGAAGTGTCTACTTTGTAATCTTTTAAGATGTAATAGTTATGTTCTAATTCTCTAAAACTCTAAACCTGAAAAGATCCTCAATGTGAATTATTAATTTAATTCAATATTAAGTAAGGTTTAAGGCCGAGGCCTTATAGTTGGTATCAAAGGTCGGTTTAGAAAAATTTAGGATTTAGAAAATTGTTAAATTATAAGTTAATTTATAATATGATTGAAATTATATAGCATTTACGGATTACCATGTTGCTTCGCCTAAGATATTTCTGTGTTCAGAATGGTTTTCCGCAGAGGAAACAAAGCAGCTATGTTGGGATGACATCAGGAGAAAGATAACCTTCCAAATCAGCAACCTGAGATGGTCGGAATCGGAACTGAACAGTTTGTTGCAGTGATGACACAGTTGACTCAGGCTATAAATGGTGGTGGTATCCATGCACAAGATCAGCCAGATCAACCGCAGAGGAACATGTCAGTGGTGGAACATTTCATGAGGCAACATCCCCCATCATTCAGAGGATCATCTGACCATGTGCAAGCTGAAGGGTGGATTAAAGCACTGGAGAAGATTTTTGATGTCATGGGGTGTTCAGAACATCAAAAGGTTAGTCTTGCTGTTTACCATTTTGAAGGTGAAGCTGATCAGTGGTGGTCGATGGTGAAAAATATCAGGGATAGTGATGAGATTGAGGATCTTCACTGGGAATAATTCAAAGGTATGTTTCTTGAGAAATATTTTCCTAAGGTGTTTCGTCTTAGGATGGAAAAAAAGTTCCTATAATTGAGGCAGGAGGATGATTCAGTGGCTGCTTATGAAGAAAAGTTCACTCGATTGGCAAGGTATGCTCCAAACTTCATACGAGATCTTGATAGTAAAATCAATCGTTTTTACTCAGTATTAAAGCCAAAATATCGAAGGGCTTTAGCTTCTCCTGAGTTCAAAAGTTATGAAAAACTTGTTCGATGTGCGGAGAAGGTGGAAATGGAGTTTACTGGTGATCAGGTGTTCTATGACAAACAACAGAATAAGAGGTCTAGTTGGCAGGAAAAGGGGAAGAATTCATCAAAGAAGCAAGGAGGTAAGAAAAACAAATATCCATCTTGTGAGAAGTGTGGTAAAATGCATCCTGAAGAATGTTTATCGAAGTCTGGTAAGTGCTTTCGGTGTGGTAAGTCTGGTCATATTGCTCGTAACTGTAAGGAAGATGATCAAGCAGGAAATGAAAAGCCAACGGTAAGATGTTTTAAGTGTAATGAAATGGGTCATTATGCAAACGAGTGTCCAACGAAGAAATCAACTGGGGGAATGCAGCCAGACTACAAGCAGAAAGGGGTGGTGAAATCCTTTGCAACAACTTCAGCAGATGTTGGGCCATCGAATGAAGTGGTATCAGCTCCAGGGAGCTCAATATTTTTCGAAGATTGACCTGAGATCGGGGTACCATCAGTTGAAAGTAAAAGAAGAAGACGTTTCGAAGACTGCGTTCCGTACTAGATATGGCCATTATGAATTTGTAGTTATGCCTTTTGGGTTAACCAATGCACCTGCTGTATTCATGGACCTTATGAATGAAAATTTCCATGATTTCTTGGATAAGTTTGTGTTTGTGTTCTGAGGTTTGGGAAGAGATTATGTGTGCCTTGTGATTCACAGTTGAAGAATGAGTTGTTATATGAGGCTCATAGTTCCCCGTTTTCAGTTCATCCTAGAAGTACTAAGATGTACAGAGATCTGCGGGAGTATTACTGGTGGGATGGAATGAAAAGAGATATTGCTGATTTTACTGTGAAGTGTTTGACATGTCAACAGGTTAAAGCAGAGCAGCAGTTATCGAAAGGGATGCTTCAGCCTTTACCAGTGCCAGAGTGGAAATGGGAAAACATATCCATGGACTTTGTTGTGGGATTACCGAGGAAATCTCGAGGTAATAATGCAATCTGGGTTATTGTTGATCACTTGACCAAATCTGCTCATTTCCTTTCTATACGAGATAATTTCTCTCTTGATCAACTTTCCCGTCTGTATCTTAAAGAGATAGTCAGGTTACATGGAGTTCCTCTCTCCATTGTATCGGATCGTGATCCCAGGTTTAGTTTTAAATTTTGGAAAGGCCTTCAGAAGTCGTTGGGTACTGAATTAAATTTTAGTACAGCTTTTCATCCTCAATCATATGGGCAGTCAGAACGAACAATTCAGACCTTGGAGGATATGCTACGAGCTTGTTCTATGGATTATCAGGGAAGTTGGGACCAACATCTTTCTTTGGTTGAATTTTCTTATTATAACATCTTTCATTCCAGTATACAGATGGCACTATTTTAGGCATTATATGGGAAGCGATGTCGAACTCTAGCATTTTGGGATGAAGTGGGTGAAAGGAAGCTGATGGGACCAGAATTGGTAAAAGAGATGGCAGAAAAAGTTCAGCTGATTTAGAAACACATGAGAACAGCTCAGAGCAGGCAGAAGAGTTATGCGGATAACCGGAGGAAGGATCTATCTTTCGAGGTAGGTGATCATGTTTTTCTCAAGGTTTCTCCTTGGAAAAGTGTGATGAGATTTGGTATGAAAGGAAAGTTGAGTCCAAGGTTCGTTGGACCATACGAAATTCTGGAAAGAGTTGGATCAGTTGCATACCGAGTGGCTTTACCTCCGAGTTTATCTCAGGTACACAATGTTTTTCACGTTTCGATGTTGAGAAAGTATATGCCAGATTCATCTCATGTTTTGAGTCCAGAGGTAGTTTAGCTGGAAGAGAACCTATCTTATGAAGAACAACCAGTCCAGATTCTTGACCACAGGGAGCAGGTGTTACGGAATAAGGTGACTCACTAGGTAAAGGTTTTGTGGAAAAACCACATGATTGAAGAGGCAAAATGGGAATCTGAAAATGCAATGAGGGATAAGTACCCCCATTTATTCGATAAGTAAATAAATTGCGGGGACACAATTTTCTAGAGGGGGGAAGGATGTAACATCCCAAGTAAGTAATGAATAATAGATATTTTTATCTATGTCTATTAATGATTAAGATAGTGTTTTAGAGGCTTAAAATGAAAATAAATACAATCTTATGCATGGAATACACTAATATTCTTAAAAGATTGTTTTACTGCCTTTTGATGGAAAACCATTTTTGAATCTATATTTTGACAATTTTATAAACTATGTTTGTAAAAATAATCTTATCCTTTATTATTGGGACATCAAAATTTACCTTGTGTGAATTTTTGGTATTTTTCTGACAATGTTCATTTTTTAATGAATAGTGAAAAATACTGCATTTTACATCAAAACTGCTTTTTAATCTAATTTATATATATTATTAGATTATGTTTTGAATTGGTTTTGAAGTGAAATTAGAATATATTTTTACCATTTTATCCAATGGTGGTCATTGGAATCAATTTCACTTTTAAATTAGACTTAAACTGGTGTCAATCTTTTGATACTTTTTGTTTTGTAGAAACACGCTATTTGCTCTGGCAGCGGGAATTAATTATTAAATTAATTAATGTGACTTATATGAATTGAATTTTGTAAAATAGACTTCATTTTTTAATTCAGAATATCAAATATAGCTTAGGGTGAATTTTTGGTAATTTTCTGAAAAACTTCAATTTTTGATGAATAGTGAAACCACTAACTGGTAATCAAGAAAACTGATTTTTCAGTTAAATGAAATTTTACCACTAATGTGTATTGAATTTTGAAAATCCGACATACATGGTTGTCATTAAGAAGTAAAATGTGGTTCAATGAGATTAAAATAATTTTTTGGTGAATAGTAACTTATTAAGTTTTAATCGCGATTAGAGGTAATTAGTGTAGTTTAATGTAAAAATGGTATTATAAAAATGTGAAAACACCATGACACTTGTCTTAAAACTATTGGGTGAGTCATGGACGACCAAGACACGCCATGGGCCAACTTGGGGACCCCATGGAGCCACTTTAGTTGGAAAATGACATTAATATATTTTTATTTAATGTTAAAGTGAAAATGACACTAACATAAATTGTTTTACTAAAATAATTTTTGATTGGGGTTATAAAAGTCCAAATTTTGATTATAAATAGTCATTGGAAAGCTAAAGAGATTTTCTACATCATAGTATTTTTTTTATAATTTTTAGACATTAAATAAATTAAATTATATATGACATAATAATGATGCAGCGATGACATCATTATTTGATGATTTAAATAAAATGGAAAGATAATGAAAAATATAAAACCTACACATGGAAAAAACCAATTGGATGAGTGTATTTCGAACCCTTATCACCTTATCCACGAATTATATCAATGTGGGACCTTTTAAAACCGAAACACATTTTCAAATAAAGTAATATTTCTTTACTTTCCAAAAGTGCCCCTCCTCTCCTCTTATAAAAGGCCCCCACCTTTACCCCATTTCACACACTTCTCAAGCCTTTGGCTCGGCCAACCCCTCCCCAATTACTCTATACACATCCCTCTCCTCATCCTAGAGGATTCCCTTTGGGCATAATCCTTTCAAAGGAAGCCTTTAGGCTCAAATCAAAGGGAGTTACATTTTTAAAGGTAATTCATTCTCTCTTGTTCATTTGTTTTATTTTGCTTCTCCAACACTCTAAACTCTTTTTATTTACTTCTTTTGTAACAACAACAGTATATTCAATATACTAGGATGTTTTTATATGACTTATTTGAGCTACACTCTCACACAACTACATCAAATGGTTAAAGAACATACGGTTTCCGTGGATGGCGAAATTCTGCCTCCCGAAACGATGATTGTTCAATACTCATTTAACACCTTCAAGGGTGGCCATTATGATGTCACTATTTTTATATATGATATATAATATGTTTATGTTTTCTTTAAGCTTCTGTATTTTTCATTTTTGGCATACCTTTATGGTTTCCATTATGGGTAAACACGATATCTTCATTTAAGGAAGTGCGGACTACCGCCCCCTCAAAGTGATGTGATTCGTTAATGCCATATGTGGGACGTGTAAAGGATGGATTTAAAGTTATTATATATGATGTTATACTGGAATTATAATATACCTCTATATAATTATTATTTCTTTCCATTAAAGTATGAGATAGAAATGAATGTAGCGTTCATGCGTACGTACGGCTTACCGTCTCCATGAACGGTGCATTTCATTTCTTATCCCCAAATGTAATGTACTATTAAAAGTATATGTATATAATGGATATATATAATTAATGATATATCTAAATGATGAATATAATTCTGTAATTAAAATATACATACCTACCATTTAGTTTTAATTCCATTAATATGACAAAGAAATGAAAGTAGCGTTCATGCGTACGTACGGCTTACCGTCTCCATGAACGGTGCATTTCATTTCTTACCTCTAAATGATTATGTAATATTATAAATACATGTATATGCTGGATATATATGATACATATTATATCCAAATCAGGAATTTCATTCTGGATATAAAGAACGTTTGACCACATGAACAACATGTAATTGTAAGAAGTCAACTTTCGACTTAAGAACCAAATATTGACAAAACAAACATTATTAAATTAAATGGTTACATAATGTTTATAACATGGCAATAAGTGATATAAAAGGAATAATGAACTTTAAAAAGGTTCTTAATCAAGTATAAATTTACTCAAGTTTATTATTAATGACGTTAAAGAATGATCGAGTCATGTCGGACCCAAGGTAAGGGACTTCATCTCAATCTCCTTTCATTGAGGCATATTTCGTTTTATACACAAATTTCTTTTATACGGTGTATAAAATCCTTTGACATTTACTTTTATACAAAAGGAATCTTTTTCTACGAAGCGTTTTACTAAACGACAAAAAGGAATGTTTTTTTAACGTACGCGGTGACAACGACTTTTTCCGCCGCCGCGAGTATTATTTGGTCTTTGGCTTCCTTAACAAGACGTATTGTTCTTAGAATAAAATAAATACCATATACTCTTTTATGTATTTTGGTATTCAAAATGGTTTTGATAAAGGATTCTATTATGTCAATATATTTATGTTATATTATGATTGAAATGTGGAAATGTTATCATTCCTTTATATTGGTTTTATGTTTTATGATTTTATACTGGTACTTGGACATTTTAACGGGTGGTTACGTTATAAACCATATGACGGGTGGTGCCGTGAATACCAGGACGGGTGGTTACTTTATAACCTCCAATGCATTGGGTATGGAAGTCGGTCGTATGACTATTCCATTAAGTATGTATGGAAATTGGCCGTATGGCTATTCCATTAAGTGATATGTGTGGAAGTCAACCGTATGGTTATTCCAATTAAGTATGTTTATGTCCCAAGTTACCTTTATATATGTTATGTGTTCTTTATATGGGTTTTATGGTAATCCTTTGGTTACAAAAAGGTAAGTAATGATACTTTATTCAGTGAAGATTTTTTTTACTACTTCATGGAGGTGAAGGTATTACTTTGATATAGTATACATGGTTTACTTGATGTTTGAAAAACTAACAGTTTTCATTCTCTTTGTATCCCTTACTGAGCTTTTTATGCTCACCCCAAGTTTTTCGAAATGTTTTTCACAGGACTTAAAGTGGAATAAGGTCAAGTATGGGATCAAGGGAATTTCATGCTATCTAAAACATGGAATCTAGACATCTTTCTTTTTAGGAGTTTTTATTTTATGGAGACTTAGTAGAAGTGTCTACTTTGTAATATTTTAAGATGTAATAGTTATGTTCTAATTCTCTAAAAATCTAAACCTGAAAAGATCCTCAATGTGAATTATTCATTTAATTCAATATTAAGTAAGGTTTAAGGCCGGGGCCTTATAGGTATGTTTAAACCTATACTTCTATCCTTCTTCTAGTTTTTAGTACTCTCATGTTGGGGTCCCTCTTGGACAAAAACTTTGGTGAGGATTAGGTTATATGGATTGATTTATTTTATGTTTGGGTGTGAATATCTTTCCTTGGGATTACATCATAGTTCATTAATGGTTTCATTCCATTCACACGACCTCAAGGTAGGTGTTTCCATTATTTTCCATTCAGTATAATTCAATTGAATGCATGATATTTCCTAGTTGATATCAAAATACAATATTTTTTTGTATGTGTTAGTATAAATATATATTTTTCTTTTATTTTGTTATTATAGAGATTTTTTTTCAAATAGTTTACTTAATCCAATATACATATATTTATGTCTGCATGTTGTTCAAACACCTAATTTTAAGGACTAAACTCTAATATATAAAAATCCTCTATTGATTTAATTAAATATATAATTATGTATTAAGTTTATAGAAAACACATTTTTTTATATTTTTTATTATATTTTATAGTATATAAAAGACTATGATTTTTTTCGATTTATAATATAGTTGTTGAGTAGTGATCTTGTGATTAGCATAAATATATGTCTCTGATAAACCCAATTGATACAGAAAAAGAATGTAATGACCCAAAACAAAAGGATCCCACTATATGAATCCCATTTATAGGAGATTAAGAGGGACATATAATCACTAGTCTTTGGCCTTAACAATGTCCAAGATAATATTAAACAACTAAAGAATAAGAAATGGGCTTTATAGGAGAAGTTCAATCTAATGAAGGCCATGGTCCAAACCCTATAGGCTGAAACATCTAATGGAAGTATCAAAATTGCACACTATTCCCTTAATATGTATCCTAGTGTATTAATGGAATATTTATGAAGAATATAATAAGATTAAATCATATATTTTATTTTCAATAAAATAGTTCTTTATATTTACTTCATATCCTTTCATTATAAAAGCTTTTTATTTTTATATAATAAAAAACTGAATTTTAATTAAGAATTAAATTTCAATTAAATTTCATATTTTTTTTGAATTAATTGATTTTAAAAATAATTAGTATTATAAAAAAAATATTATTAAATTATTGTGATTTAATATAAGTGATCATATACTTTTTATGAAGAAAAATGTAATTATTATAAGGGTTTGAAAATTGTTATTTTTAAATACCATGCATCTCTCAATAAATTTCAATTCTTATTTTCAGTGAAAATAAATATATTTTTGAAATTATTTTGATAAATTTAATCTATTTTTTTAATTAAATTTTTTTTTTACCAATTGTGACATTTTCTTAATTTTTCTAGACATTCAAATTTTTAATTGATAATTAAAAACAACTGATATATACAATGTGATATTGACATTATAATGACACAAAATTTATGTTATAAATACAATAAAAGATATCTATGAAAAATTATATGTTTTCTCTTTAGGATACTTTTGATTTATTTTTATTTTATTAATTTTAAAATTCAATTATGAAACCTCTAAAACCTATAATTTTTATTGAGGGTTTGAAATCATTTAATTATGTTTATAGTTGACTTTAACATTAAAAATGATAACATTTTTTTAATTTTTTTCAAACAAAATAATGATATAATTAAAACCAACCAATTTGGTAGAAACCATGGGAAAACTTGATATGGTTCATGGTTTTGTTTATTTTATTATATAAAGTCTAAAACCTATGTTTGTGAAATGATAAATAAATCCACACTCATTTCATATATAATCCAACCAAATAACCCATATATGTTCAATAAAAACCTACGAGAAAATACTTAATTTGAACTCGACTCTCTATAATCCATCCAAGGTTCCCCGGTCTTTTAAAAATCATATCCCAATCATTTAGAGTCATCCATTCAAGGAAAAGGATTTATATCTTATCAATTCAATTCAAGTACCTATTTTTTGTTATATATTTATTTCAGTACATTTATCCCAAGCTTATAGAGTGAATATTTGTTTCATAGTTTGTTTTAAGATGCATATGTATTCATCATGTTAATGCTAAGAATTAATGACCATCACGTATATTACATTTTTTCATATTCATGTTTAGAAATGGGAATAGGTGGACATGGATATTTTTTAAAAAGTGTGCCACAATTAGTTCAGACTCAACATTCTATATGGGATATAGTGCACCAGCATAAAAAGTTATCACATTTCATCCCTATTCATGAATGTCATCTTGGAGAGGAATTATATATAATTTGTATTCGAAAAGGGGTAAAGAGGAATGGCATACTAGTTTCAATAGTATATGACTGAGATACATGGTTTATATCTCATTTCTGAAAATCATTAAGCAAGCACATGGTACTCAATTGGCTATGAGTGTTGTGTATCATCCATATATGGATGGGAAATCAAAACTATTGAAAAAGAATGTTGAAAGACATGTTGGAGGCTTATGTAATATATTTTTCTAGTTAATGGGATTAGAAATTATTGTTTTTAGAGTTCTTATTTAATACTTGTTTTCAAGATTTTATACAAATTGATCCTTTTAAATTATTATATGTGCATCCTTACCATTATACACATTTTTGTGTAGACATATGTGAGACTTTCTAAGAAAGAAAAACCCTTTCCAAGAGATAAAAGAGATTATTTATTTGATCTAGAAAAGAATGGAGATGACATAAAGATGGAAATATATTTATGAGGACCATCATTAATTACCACTGTCATTTAATGTGAGTGATCATTTTTTCATGTTAATCTATCCATGGCTTGTTCATCATCATTTTTTATAGAATGAAAATCTATCTCCTCGACATATATGTACTTTTTGAATACATAAATGGGTTGGTGAGGTGGAATATTGGTTTTATTTTCCACTAAAGTTGAATTAATTGAATAATGTGTAACATATATCCAAGTTGAAAAATAATTATTCTAATTCTGACTATGCAATTCGATGGGATCATTATTTTCTAGAGTAAGATGCTTTGTTGGTCTACATCCAAGTAGATATTGTTGATAGGAATGAAAAACTATTTCAAGGAAAAAAATTGGTATATTTCGTATTTTATTTTACCATGGTCTAATTAAAAAAAACCATGGGATGAAGAGAAGAAAATGATTGGGAAATGGATGAAACATTTTTATAGCAACGATGGTTTTATACTTTCCATGGATGGAAATACCAATGGTTGGGGGAATATATCACCCCTAGTTTAAATTAAGTATCTCTTTTTATGAATTTGATGTATGTAATGTGTTTTAGTAATTTTTTGGGATGTTGGATGATATTTTATAACATTTTTTGGATTTTAGGGATGTGCATGATTTGATCATGGTTAGGAAAATGATGCAACTCATATAATAAATTATGCAACCTAAAATAGAGGAATCTTGTAAGGAGAATGGTTAGGCTCATGATTTTTTTCAAAACATATGGACACCTAATAATAACCATGAAATATGAAATATAGGTAAAAATGAGTTTGGTGCATGGTTGGTCTAATGCTGACGTTTGTCCATGCTTGAGGTGTTTATAAGAAGAGGCATGTGAGAGGCTAGTAAATGGTATACATACTATTCACAGTTAAAATTTTAGATAAAAAAATTAGATCTCTCTCATTTTCACCAATAAGGATCTCTGGTTTCACTATATGCAACCTAAAATTGTATTTCATCCTCCCAATTCCTTTACATACTCTCTCCAATGATCCATATGTTGTATGGTACCAAATCCTCTCATGTTAAAGCCCAATTATAGTGGTAAGTCTTTTTTTAAGTAGTTCTCACTATATATTCTCATCTTCCAAATATTGGATTGAGTGGACTAATCATTTGGGATATATCTATGATAATGTACTCCAATAATGACAATATTTGGCTATGTTATTAATAGGTATCAAGATCTAAGGAGTGTTTATTGATATTAAATCTTGTTTTGCTGAATAAATAGCTTCATTCCCCTTTATTGATGTCATTAAAAAGGTATGTCTCTTCACTATCGACACATATTAATATAACATAATGTTATCCATTCAATTTTATTGAACTGTTGGATAATTTGTTATGAAATTGATGTGTTATTCTGTATAGAATCCTAATTTAGTGATAGTTTTTGGATTCCGGGAAATTGGTTTTTGGGGAATATGTTTTTTATGAATCTTAAAATGTTGATTTTATGATGTTTATTTGATTTATTTATTGAAAAAGTTTTTATGGATAGGAATTAAATAAAATTTTGTTTCATTGAAATTGATTTATATGGTTTTTGCAATTGTGTTGGAAGACAAGGTTTTTAAGAGAGCATGCTTTTGATGTGACCCAAAATAAGGGTCTTTTACCATTTGAGTACAAAGGGACATGACCCTTGATTAGGGGTATGTGTCACTGGGATACAAGGTTTTGAAACATAGTACCAAGATAGTGGATGAATTAGTAAATGATCATGAGTATGGAACTTTCGCTGAGTCATTCATGTATGTGTGTGTCAATAAAGAAATTGGTAAGTCAAAAATAAGGTATAAAATGTTTTTAAAAAATTGGTAGCTTTCATTGGAAACTAATTTGTTAGGGAAATTTCATTATATTTTGATATAAACTATTACATGTTTTTATATAAATTGTTTTATATTAATAAGAAAACATGTTCTATCATTGTGGCATGATTAGGGTAGTCATTGTGGAAAAACCTACCGAGTTTCATTACTCAACCCAACTTTGATACATTTTTTATTTGCATATATTATTTATCAAGACACAAGAATAGGGAAATAATCCCAATTATTTAGTTTAATATCATGATACTGGGGTTGTTTTGATGAGTTTGGGAATGAAACTAATTGTGAGGTGTGGGGTTATATATTTTGAGTCATTGAGCTTTGTGGACTAGTATTCTTCTTTAGTACACTGAATATTTTCATGGTGTAGTATTTATATTGATTTAATTTGGTATTTAGTTGAGTAGTATTACATTTTTATCATGGGTTATATCATATTTTTTGATAAGGGTTTTTTGAGTTGTTTTTAATTTTTAAGGGAAAATTATTCCCCAACAATATTGAATCCCAGGGAATTTATTTCCAGCCTTTGGCATATTGGGGAAGTCTCTTAAGGCCATGTAACATTCCACTACATTCTCATGCCAACAAGGAGGTGTGAAATGTTACATTTTTGAATTTACATTAATTTTTATTACATATACATATACGAATTGAATAATTATAAGAGATTCCATATTTGGAATCATGATATTCAATTTTTTTTAATTCACACTATTATTAATTAATATTAATATATGTAGTAAATATTTATCACCGTATTGATAGTAAATAGGGTCATTAAAGAGGACTATAATGTGATAATCCCTATGATAACTGTTGGACTAATCATTTATTAATCATGTTTTAATGATCACAAATCTCAATAATAATTACACATCATGTTTTAATGATTGCAAATCTTATTACTGTATATTACTCACATTATTATTTACAAATATTTTTCATGATCACAACTCTCACTTATCTAATCAAACCCTTGTGTTTATGTTTCATGTTCCCTCAATTAACAATGGCTAAGATTAATTCATATTCTGCATATTATTTTTTATGTCTAAATACAGATATTTGTCTAAGTATAAAGACACTGTGAAGATTGACACAGTAAGACAGACTGTGTGTAAGACACAGTCACAATCAAACAGACACTGTGAACAGAAACACTGATATAGACACTGTGAAGCCTAAGTCTCAGACACTGTGATCAATGAGACACTGTGACCTCAACACACCATGACAGTAAGCCTGACATCATGAAGGACACGCCGTGAGCAAGACACCTTGAAGGTTATACCCTGAAGGTCATACCGTAAAGGACACACCATGAGTCAGACACCTTGACTCAGACACTGTGACATTGAGACACTGTGAAGGAGACACATTGAAGGAAATACTGGTTCTTGGAGACACCATTTACATAATCACAGTGACACTGTTTATTAACCTTTTTTTCAATATTATTTAAATAATACTAACGGTCATATTTGATGTTTTTAATGAAATTATTGTTCTTTAATGATAGTTGTTCGTCTATTGGGAAACTGTACCTCGTACCTATAGAGGGGAAATAATTCCTACTAATGGAGCTTATGGAATATAATTAAGATTGAGATGTAGTATAACAACTAGAGACACAAGCGTGAAAACAAGAAGAGAACATACATATGCGCAACAACTCAAGAAACACGAGTGCATTGTACTGAACAGAAGAAGAATCCTGAGCACAAAGAAGAGGTTTAAAGATCATTCAAGAACTCTTATGAATGTAATCCAACTCTATTGAAGAACACACGATGAATCAAGAGAAAATTATTACGCGTGAAGAACACAAGATGAACCACGACACTCTGTTTTTCACACAAAACCAGAGAATAAATCAGAAGCTATTCTGCTGAATCCAATGAGTCCCGAGCTGCACTGCCAGTCACTAGATCTTTCTAAACATTCATATAATATCTCTAAGTGATTTATTATTTACTTTCGAGCAGTGTGTGTATCCTGTTTATTTTACACACACACTGTCTTCTGTGCTAAACTGGGGGATATCACAATCCTCACACCAAAACTCCTTACTATTTTTTACCCATGACAACTGTGGAAGAGGTCCTTGTGTGGCTTGGTCCTTATTTTTTTCCCACGAAGAACAGTTTTAGAGGTCCCTGCGTGGCCTAGATAGTCTTATACTGCTGTTAACCCCGATCCAGGGCGTGGATCAAATTTATATATAAATTTGAGAGGACTAGGTCTCGTCTTGAGACTGAACCTCTTGGTTATATCTGTTGTGGATTTTTAGTTTAAGATAAAAATATACAGTATCTAATTTATATTCCACTTCTTATTACTTTGAAATACAAATATGTTTTAAAGTTACTTTGATAATTAATCATTCAAGTGTTTGTATCTATTGTAAATCAGTAAGTTTGTTTCAAAATCTTATCTAATCTTCTGATTAGATTAACTAACAACTAATTAATTTTTTGTGAATATAATTGAACCTTTACAGTTTTACAAATTCACTACAGTTTAACTTGTTTTATAAACTGGGGGATTTTAATAGTAAATATTTTAACAGAAATTTTGATTAGAACACAATTCACCCCCCCTTGAGTGTCCACTCCGACCAACAATTGATATGAGATGTTTTTTTGTTAAAGTATTTCAAAATAATATGTTTTTTCAACTATGATTTTATTTTCATCATTAAAGATATTAAATTTCTGTTAGTTCTAAATTTTATATCTTTAAATTAATTTTCTAAAATCTAGTCATGGATAACAGACTAGAAGGTGATACTACTAGTAGGCCACCTTTCTTTAATGGTACAATCAATGACCAGTGGAAACTTAATATGAAAATTCATTTTGAATGTATGGGTTTTGATATCTAGACTACTATAGAATATCAATATAAAATTCCAGAATCTGAAAGAACAACTTGGGATGAACCTACAAAAACTGTATACAATAATAATTGTAAATATACGAATGCTTTATACCTTGCTTTATAAGATGAGGAATTTAATAGAATATCTGCTTGCAAAACTGCCTATGAAATTTGGGATACTTTTGGAGTTTATCTTGAAGGAACAACCAATGTTAAAGAAATGAGATTAAATACTTATACTATTAAATATGATAATTTTAAAATGAAGACTGATGAACCTATTTCTGATATGTATCTCCGGTTTAATGAGATTGTCAACACTATGAGTTCTCTTGGTAAGGATGTTCTAGCAAAGGAACAAATCATGAGAATCTTGAGGTGTCTACCAGACCGATGGAGGGGCACTTCTGTTTCAATCGGAGAATCATGTGACATATGAGCTCTGCCTATCAAAGAACTTATTGGCAATCTTATGATGTATGAGGAAGAACTCAAAGTGAATAATGAGGAATATGATTTACCAAATAGAAAGTCAGTGGCATTCAAGTCTACTACTTCAAAGAGAAAAGATAAGGAGAAAATACATGTACCTACTGAAAGCTCAACATGTGAAAGTTCAGATTCTGACTCTGACGCTAAAATGGCTCAGATAGCCATAAGGTTTAGGAAATTATATAAGAAGAAGATGTTCTTCAAAATATAAAATTATAAAGGTAAGTATGATCAATAAGGTAAGTGGAATAAGGACTGGAAGAAAGCTGATAAGGAAGATGGTATAGTCTTCTATGAGTGCAATAGGAAAGGACACATCAAAGCTGAATGTCCAAAACTGAAGTTCAAAAGGAAACATGACTACAAGGACAGTAAGTACAAGAATGCCATGAAAGCAACCTAGAGTGCTTCGGAAGACATCACAAGTGAATATGAATTTTATGATTCTGAAAAAATTTGTGCCAACATGTGTTTCACGACCAACACATCAGAGGTAACCTTAGATACTCCTATTTTAAATTCTTATTATTCTGGAGATGATTCAGAATCTAATTCTGATTGTGATGATATGACTAAAGCTGAATTATCTGAATATTGTAACATGCTGGAAGGAACAAGTAATGAACTTAAGGAAAAATATAAGTCATTAATGAAACAATATGAACTCTCTAAAAATCCTAAATCCTCCCTTGATATAGAAAAACAAAAGAATTCTCAACTGTTAAAGGAAAATATTGAACTAAAAATGTCTAATGAACAACTTAGAAAGGACTTAGAAAAGTTTAAAAATTGAAAGGATACTCTAACTCAAATGATAGAAAAGAAAGTGGCACTAAAATACAATAATGGAATAGGCTAACAACCTGGAAAAAATATTTTACTAAAACTAGATTTATTCCTAAATCTGAACAAAATTTTTCTAGATCTAGTTCTGGAAATTCACATGCTTCCCCTAGTTCCTCACATAGTTATAGATGAAATAGAGTTTATCTTTCAAAATCTGTTGAATCTATTGATTGTATGAGACCCATAAGTTAAATTTGGGTACCCAAAACATTACTCACTAACCTGTCTTGACCCAAGAGAATCTAGGTACCAAAATCATTCTCTATTTAAAACTATTTTGTAAGAAACTTGTTTTAAGAGTTCCAATAAGATGAAATGGTATTTGGACAACGGATGTTCAAGACTTATATCTAGGGATTATTCATGCTTCAAGAATGTAATAAAGGTTGATGGAGGCTATGTCACCTTCGGTGATAATTCTAAATGAAAAATCATCGGCCTAGGCCAAATTGGTAACACTAACTCAGTTTTAATTTCTAACGTTTTATTTGTTGATGGACTGAAATATAATCTGTTAAGTATTTCTCAATTATGTGATGATGGCTTTAATGTGAAATTTGAAAATGATTCCAGTAATGTGTTTAACTCTAAAAATGTTTTAGTATTTTGTGATTTCAGAAATGAAAATGTTTTTGCACTTGATTTAAATTCCTTAGATAAGAAAAATATTACTTGTTTAAATGCTTTTCATAAACAATATTGGTAATGGCACAGAAGACTAGGACACTTTAATATAAATTCACTTATAAATTTCACTAGAAAGAACATGGTTAGAGACCTACACAAAATTTAATTCCCAAATGACAAAGTTTGTAATCCCTGTTAAAATGGAAAGAAACATAAAGTCTCTTTTAAATCAAAGAAAGAAGTCTCAACTTCTCAACCTCTCTAGTTGGTTCACATGGACTTTTTTCGACATTCAAGAGTTTCTAGTTTAAATTGGAATCACTATGTCTATGTATTAGTAGATGACTTTTCTAGATATACTTGGGTATATTTCTTAGCTCACAAAAGTGAAGCTTGTTCTTATTTTGTTAAATACTCCAAGTGTGTAGAAAACCATTCTAGACTTAAGATAAAAACCTTGAGAAGTGATTATGGACGTGAGTTTGAAAAGTAAGTGATTGAATCTTATTGCTCACATAATGGCTATAGTCACAACTTTTCTGCCCCTAGGACACCTCAAAAAAATTGTTTAGTAGAAAGAAGAAATAGAACTATTCAGGAAATAGCAAGAACTATGCTTAATGAGTATGACTTGCCTATTTATTTTTGGGTTGGATCTTTGAATACAGTATGCTATATTATTAATAGAGTCTTGATTAGACATGTTCTCAAGGGGACACCTTATGAACTATGGAATAATAGAAAATCTAAAGTAAATTACATTAGAGTCTTTGGATGCAAATTCTTTATCCTCAATACAAAGGATAATCTAGAAAATTTTGCGGCGAAGAGTGATGAAGAATTTTTCTTGGATATTCATTAACTAGAAAAGCCTATAGATTTTTTAATAAAAGAACCAAGTGTGTGGAAGAATCTGTTCACATCAAATTTGATGAAACTGATCCACATGAACCTAAATCATCTCTTTTAAATCTTGTAGAATATTTATCTGTTCTGAACCATAATGATAAAACTAAGGAACTTACTGTAAAAACATCCAGTTGTATACATATTCCATAATCTTCTCATAATGAACCCGAACCTAGAGAAGAATCTGAAATTTCTAGTCATACCTTTACTAGATCAACTAGGATTCTAAAGAATGTTCTTTTATATGTTATTGTCGGAAATCTGGATATATGGACACAAACTAGAGAGTCTCTTAGAAATCAGGTTGAACATCAAGCATTCTTGTCACAGATTGAACCTAAAAACATTGATGATGCCATTAATGATAAATTTTGGGTAATTTCTATGCACGAATAACATAATCAATTTGAAGGAAATAATGTTTGGAAACCTGTAGAAAGACCTAAGGACACATTCACCATAGGCACTAAATGGGTGTTTAGAAATAAAGTTGATGAATCTGGAAATATAGTTAGAAACAATGCTTGGTAAGTTGCACAAGGCTATAGTCAAGAAGAATGAATTGACTATGATGAGACTTTTCTCTAGTATCCAGATTAGAAGCCATTAGAATTCTACTTACTTTTGTTACACATCAAAATTTCAAACTATATCAAATGGATGTCAAGAGTGCATTCTTAAATGGGTATATAGCTGGGGATGTTTTTGTTGAACAACCACCAGGATTTACAAAACCTCATTGTAGAAATCTTATTTTTAAATTATCAAAAGCATTATTTGGTATAAAGCAAGTGCCAAGAGGTTGGTCTGACAGATTAAGTACTTTTATAATTTCTAATGGTTTAAAAAAAGAATAGCTGATCCTACTCTTTTTATAAAACAAATTTATAAAGAAGGTTTAGTTGTACAAATTTATGTAGATGATATTATTTTTGGATTTTCAAAAAATTCATTATGTAATGATTTTTCTAAAATGATGCATAACAAATTTGAAATGAGATTAATGGGTGAATTAAAATTTTTTATTGGAATTCAAATCATTCAAAATAATGATTGAATTATTTTAACTCAATGTAAATATACTAGAGATCTCTTAAAACATTTTGGATTGGATAACACAAAAAGTAGTGACACTCCCATGAGTACCACATGTATGTTGTATCTTGATGAAGATGGAAAATATGTTGATCAAACAACTTATAGAGGAATTATTGAAAGACTACTCTACTTTAATGCTAGTTGTCCGGATATTATGTTTAGTGTGTGTATGTGTGCTCGTTTTCAAGAAAATCCAAAGAGTAACATTTAAATGTTGTAAAGATAATTTTCAAATACCTCAAGCATACTCCCAATTTAGGATTGTTCTATCCTAAAGGACAATCATTTGAACTAGTTAGTTATTCTGATGCTGATTTTGCTGGATGTAAGTTAGATAGAAAAAACACATCTAGAAAATGTCACTTTCTTGGAAATTCACTAGTATCATGGTGTAGTAAGAAACAAAATTCTGTTGCATTGTCTACTATAGAAGCTGAATACATATCTGATGGTAGTTGTTGTGTACATATTTTTTTGATGAAACATACTTTAATAGGAAATGTATATCAATTCAAACATGTCCCAATAAATTGTGACAACACAAGTTCTATTAACATTTCCAAGAATCCTGTTTCACATTATAGGACAAAGCATATCGATGTAAGACATCACTTTTTGAGGGATCAATATCTAAAAGGTGATATCAATTTGGAATTCATTGGTACTGAATATAAACATTCTGATATATTCACTAAAACATTAAATTCTGAGAGATTAGACTACATCATACATGATCTTGGTATGATCAACCATAAATAGACATCTTACAGGTCTTGTTGTTTACTATTATACTATATTTTACATTACGGTTTCATGTTCACTATTTCTTAGTTACTGTTTCATGTTTATGGTCTCATAGTTAACACCTTGTGTTCACAGTCTGTCACATAACTGTCTCACCGTGACAGAACAATTCACTTACTATCTCACTGTGTCTGCACAGAATGGTCACTGTCTCAACGTGACGGCACAGAATGGTCACTGTCTCATCGTGACGAACACCAATTGTCTCACCGTGATGACTGTTTTTCATCGCACCGTAACGCCTACTCACGGTCTCACCAGGAAGATTATTTATTCATTTATTTTAATCCGTATCGTGGTAATTTTTATTTCACCGTTGTTTTCTTTCCCGTCATTATGTTTTCATGACATTTGACATTCCCAAATGATAAAACAAAAGGGTTTTCATTGTACTTCTCACCCGAACTCTCTCCTGAACCTTCTCAATCCTGCAATCCTTCTCTCCTCTATCACCTGAACCTTCAGTGAATGCCATGGATGAAGCATCCATATTCACCCTCATCTGAGAAGCGCCACTCTAAGAAACAGAAGAGGGTACCAAAAATTACACCCGAAGGACCTCTAAATCCAAACTTAGTAAGCTGTACTGTAGTTCCTGAAAAGGAGATCTTCCCTGAGTGCCTTTTGACTAGAAAGTCTTTGGTCCTGAAAATCCTAAGAGGACAAATATGGATCAAATGGTTCTCTAGACAAGATAGAACGTTTTATCCAAGGTTGGTATCTCAATTTTACCAGTATGTAATGTTTTCCTTTGATGCTGGAGAAAGTTTTATGGTGACAAGCTGGATCAATGGAAAAATGTGGTCATTCTCTTCAAGGTTATGGGCTGCATGCCTGAGGATTTCTCATGAAGGGATTTGTGATGATTACCATAGAGACCCTCCTCCAACAACTGACTTATTTGATCTGGAAAATGCACTAGATATCCTGAATGGAAATGGCACCAAGCGAAGGGCCATAGAAACTGAATTGGATCTGGAGACAAGAATGCTTTTCAAATTTGTTATGAATTTTATTAGTCCAAGAAAAGGAGATTTTTCTGTAATGAATTATCAGTATGTGTTCCTGATTCACCTATTGAAGAATGGCCATAAGATCAATCTTTGCAATTATGTCATTAACCATATATGTGAGATGATTAAAGTCACTTCCAAATCCACCTCCTTGTTTTACTCAAGGATGGTTTTGGCCATGTTAGTTTCCAAAGGAATGGATAGACCAAATGAAGAAAAGATAGAGGATTTTTATTTCTGTTTATCCAAGCCTGTCATTAGAAGGATGAATATTAATTGGAACCCCTCGAAGAAGTAGTGGGTAGAGGATAATGATCAACTTTATAATAAGTATAATCTGGTTGATTGTCCAAGAAGGCCTAAGAACATTACTGATCTTGTTTTGGAACCAGATGAAGTGGATGACTAACCCAAAGAGGAAGAAGAAGAAGAAGAGGCTGAAATACGTCAAGAGGAAGCAGCTCCTATTGAGAAAGAAAGGACCGTTGTCCCAGCTGATGTTCCTGCAGAAATACCTTCTAGAGAGGAAGTTTCTGTTGTTTTTAGAGAAGAATATCATGCTTCTAGAGATGATGTTGATCAAGAAATTCAGTCTGAGGCTGTAAGAGATTTGATGATCCCTGTTTATAGCAGCAATCCATGGAAGAGCTGGTGGTGAAGAAGACCTCCCTTCCCTAGAAAAAGATGATCTAGGAGAAATCCCTGTTAGGGAAAATGTTAATCAAGAGGATCTCCATGTTGAAAAAAAGCAAGTCTGGAAGCACAACTAGTGGAACAGTCAGTTCCTGAGTACAAACCCTATGATGAAGAGAGGATAGAAATTTCCATTTAGCTGGCTAGGAAAGAATTTGCTGAAGAGATTAGAGCTGATCTTGTGGATCATAAACGAATTCCTGAGCCTGAAGAATATGAAATGGAAGCACATTTTTAGGGGGAGGAAACTCAAAATCTTGAGAATGATGAAGCTGGATCGGCTGAAACCTCTCAACCAACAATCACATATTCTGTGTACACTTGGTATAAATATACATGTTTTTATGATGTGAGTGAATAATAACATGTGACTATAACTGGTATAGAACACTCTTATTTGTTTCAACTGAAGTCTGTATCTCACCTAGAACTAGAACCAGAACCAAAGCCACAAACTCAACCACAATCTGAATATGAAACTGAAACTAATTCTGAACAGCAACTAGAATCTGCATCAGAACCTATACCACTACCTTCACCTGTACTTTTACCTGACCAGAAATCATTTGTAACTAAGGATGACATGAAAGTAAATGGAGATACTATCTAGTCTGGAGTTGAGAAGATTATATCCTCTCAACCTCGTCTAGTGACTCAACTAATCCAAGAAGATTCCTCGATTCTTTTGGAAAAATTTGTTCTGCATATTCAACCAAGGATGATCAGTTAAATACAAGAAGTCAGTGTTGAAAATAAGTTGCTTAGTACTGATGTTGAAAATTTGAATGATATGATGGAAAACCTTCAAAGAGAAATTTCTTCAAGATTGGAGCCTTCTCCTGTTGTTTCTTCTCCTGAACCTATTTCTAATTCTCCTGAACCGTATGTTTCCAACATTTCTAGAGATATTGTGTCTCAATTGAATCCTTATCTATTATCTTATGGTGAGAATACTGGAGGAAGCCATAAAAAGATACTGCAACACATGAGAGAGCTTTTATAAAATCTGAATAATCTCACATATGAGTACAATGGATTTCTGCAAAAGGTTTTAAAATTTCTCAATGTTCTAACCGAAGCTGTCAAGGCTTCTCCTCCCTCTGGTCAGACATCCACAACTTCTATGGATGATTCTGTTCTTAGATCTATAATCAAGGAAGAAGTGAAAAATTATTTTAGTGTCATAGATTTGTATCCTTTATCTAAAGTTGTGAAGAACAGTTATAGAGCACTTGATCTTTTTCAGATCCATTCTAATATTTCCAATGATGCTCAACAAGAGATCATTAAGAAGATAGACTTTTATCTCACTCGGATTTTCTCTAAAAGTGACATGAAAAATAACATTAAGTATCTTGTGGAGAACCTCAAAATACCTCCAGTGACGCATGCTTTTAAAGCTCAAGTTTAGAAGCTTACAAAGTTCACCTAATTGTTGGAGAAATTCATAGAGAATAAGGATGATTTTGAAAAGGCTATTCAATATGGTGGAGAAATCATTATAGATTTCATAAATCTTTTGATGTTGTATATTCATGTGTAGAGTACTACTGTCGTTGCTTTATCTACTACACCCCTTAGACCTGGTCTACCTGCCTAGCCTCAACTGCCATGTCAGTCAACCAAGCCCTATCTCAGATCAGACCAATCATTCTTGACCAACCAAAGACTAGATCATCTACTACACCTTATTTGGCTCCATCTATTTTTGAAGGTATACCTTTACCTTCTTTGTCTACTACATCTATTCCTTCTTCCACATCAGTACCAGCTACTACTACTATTAAAGGAATAGAAAAAACCCAATCCCTGAAGAGTCCAGTGGCTCGTTGTTTTTTTAGGGGATGTCTTTTTGTATTGTATAATGTATTCTGAACGTTTTTAATGAAAAATTAATTGTTTCCCTCCATTCTCTCTATTTAACTTTTTGATAATCCCAATAGGGGGAGAAAAAGTAAAAGTATTGTATAAGTATTCTAATGTGATATATTATTGTAGAATCTGTTATTCTTTATGTTATTTTCTCTAACGTTATAGTTCATTTATACTTTAACTATACATGATATGTGATCATCAAAAAGGTGGATATTGTTGGACTCATCATGTATTAATCATGTTTTAATGATAAAAAATCTCAATAATAATTACACATCATGTTTTAATGAGTGAAAATCTTATTACTGTCAATTACTCTCATTATTATTTACAAATATTTTGCATGATCACAACTCTCACTTATCTTATCAAACCCTTGTATTTATGTTTCAAGTTCTCTTAATTAATATTGGTTAAGTTGAATTCATATTCTTCATATTACTGTTTAAGCCTAAATACTGATATTTGTTTATGTATAAAGACATCGTGAAGCTTGATACAGTATGACAGACTATGTGCAAGACACAGTCACAGTCAAACAGATACTGTGAACAGAAACACTGAAGTAGACACCGTGAAGCCTAAGTCTTAGACGACGTGATCAGTGAGACACTGTGACCTCAACACACCATGACAGTAAGCATGACACTGTGAAGGACACATCGTGAGCATGACACCGTGAATGTTATACCGTGATGGTCATACCGTAATGGACACATCATGAGTCAGACACCGTGACTTAGACACCGTTACATGGAGACACCATGAAGGATACACAGTGAAGGACATACTTGTTCTTGGAGACACCGTTTACATAATATCGTGACACCGTTTCTTAAACATTTTTTCAATATTATTTAAATAATAATAATAGTCATATTTGATGTTTTTAATGCAATTAATGTTATTTAATGATAGTTTTTGGTATGTCAGGAAACTGTACCTTGAACCTATTAAGAGGAAATAATTCCTACTACCAGATCTTATAGAATATAAAGAAGACTGAGCTGAAGTAGAACAATGAGAGACACAAGCATGAAATCCATAAGAGAACATACATACGCGCGGAAACTCAAGAAACACGAGTGCACTGTAATGAACAGAAGAAGAATCCTGAGCACAAAGAAGAGATTGAAAGATCATTCAAGAACTCTTATGAGTGTAATACAACTCTACTAAAGAACACACAAATAATCAAGAGAACATTCTTACCCGTGAACAACACAAGATGAACCAGGACACTCTGTTTTTCACATAAAACCAGACAAGCACTCAGAAGCTATTCTGCTGAATCCAACGAGTCCAGAGCTACACTACCAATCACTGGAGCTTTCTAAACATTCATATAATCTCTCTAAGTGATTTATTATTTACATTCAAGCTGTGTGTGTATCCTGTTTATTTTACACACACACTGTCTCCTATGGTGAACAGGAGGATGTCACAATCTTCACAAAAAAATTCTTCACTCTTTTTTTACCCACGACAAATGATGAAGAGGTCCTTGTGTGGCCTGGTCTTTAATTTTTTTTTCATGAAAAATAGTCGTAGAGTTCCTTACACGGCCTGGACAGTCCTATACTGTTTTTATCCTCGATCCAGGGTGTGGATCAAATTTATATATAAATTTGAGAGGAATAAGGCTCGGCTTGAGACTGAACCTCTTGGTTATATCTACTGTTCATTTTTAGTTTATGTTCAAAATATACAGTATCTAATTTATATTTAGTTTCTTATTAATTTGAAATACAAATATGTTTTAATGTTATATTGATAATTAATCTAGAAAGTCTGTGCATCTATTGTAAATCAGTAAGTTAGTTTCAAAATCTAATTTAATCATCTGATTATATTAACTGATAACTAAAAAATATTTTTAGAATCTAATTGAACCTTTACAGTTTTACAAATTCACTACAGTTTAACATGTTTTATAAATTGGGGGATTTTAATAGAAAATTTTTTAACAGAAATTTTGATTGGAACTCAATTCACCCCCCCCCTCTTGAGTGTCACTCCGACCAACAATAACTATCAAAAAAATTATATTTATTTTATTCCATAATATTTCATTAACCATAACCGTCCAAGGATAAAAAAATATTGAAATTTCCATCCACTTTCATTTGATAATGACCATGGTATGAATTTAAAAGAATGAATAGAAACAAAATGTCAAAATGTTTTATTATGATTAATATTTTTATAAATATAAAATGAGTATATACATCATTCTAAAAAATTATTTAAAATATAAATGAATTTTATTTATAATGGTAGTCAATATTAAATCATAGTGATGAATAAATTACCTTAAATACAATTTATAAACCAACAAACAATGTGTCCATGTATTAGAAAAATTATGTAAATGATTTTAAAAACTATAAATGTAAAATATCATTGGTGAGATATAGTGACCAATAAAATATTAATATAATTTTTCATGTTTAGGTAAGTGATGTTATTTTATATTCAAATTTGAATAATATCAGATATCATTAATTTCAAAAACTATATAAATAGTAAAAAAGTGCTATAATAGAATATTGTTTGAATAAATATTTAATTTAATGATTCCAAACTCAAAAAATATATATTATTACACATTAGTTTGATATTTTTTATATTATAATCCATTTTTTTGAATTTTTATTTATTCATTTATGTTAACATTATTGGAAGATTATTGGTACATAACATTTATATCACCATAATCATCAAAAGAGTTAACGATTTGTTAAATCTATGAGGTACATGTAAAAACATCTCATAAAATGGTTATATTTTTTTGTATTATATTATTTCTTCTTTTATATATCCTATTTTAAATATATATGTAATATGTATCCATTATTAATGAACATCAATTTATAGTAATTTAATACAACAATTACTTCCAATAGTTTCGAAATCACCCACATATTAACATAAACATCATTTCCTCTATTCATCCAACCTCTTGATAATTATAATTATTCTGATAGAAATTCATCAAACTAAAATAATTTCCAATAAATTACCTATATTATCTTGTATCATCAATGTAAAAAATTAAGAATCAAGGTAAATTGTAAACGTGTTGTTCAAATGAATAGGATTAACTAGAAATTTTATATTTTTATGTTAACCAATATTTAACATCATAAAAATATAATTACAAAATATGATATAATATCATAATTATCTCCTATATTATTAAAAGTTAATATGATAATGGTCAAACCATTTTTCATCCCCTTTTACGTCAAATGGATATTGAAAACACCGCTCATTACTAAATGTAGACTTCCCCTTCCTTGAAGAGATATGCATCATTTTCTATCACCGCATATCTTGGTTTATAATGATGATTGAATTAATATATATATATATATATATATATATATGATATTTAGGACATATTAATCATTATAAAAAGTTAATATATACATAGTTTTCTTACAATTCACTCCATTCTAAAATGATAATTTTATTCATTTCTATATAAGCATTACAACCTCCATAAAATGATATTAATCATTTTTCATTTATTACTACGATGATTTAATATAAAAGTAGATTAAATAAATAATAATTATTAAAATTTCATTACTATTTTTTCAGATTATGTAAATGTTACCTGCTTTAAAATTTTAAGTATAATGTAGTTGTTTTTATTTTATGAAAGGTGTATCTTTAAGACCCACAACGTGGACATGACAAATATAGTGATTAAATATTTTATTGAAAAAAATGAATTTAATAGATGAATAATATTGTAATAAACCTATAAAACATTCCAATTAAAATAAAAACCTAATATAAGTTTAATATATAGGTATTATAGAATGTATATAGCAAGATGAGGCTC
This sequence comes from Viscum album, assembly GCA_963277665.1. Classification (NCBI taxonomy): domain Eukaryota; kingdom Viridiplantae; phylum Streptophyta; class Magnoliopsida; order Santalales; family Viscaceae; genus Viscum; species Viscum album. Next base: position 1,700,905,616 of record OY728121.1, on the reverse strand, counting down.
AAGGTAAGGTGTTTATTTACTAAATTTTTAATAATAAAGATATAAAACTATATAATTTACTATATTAAGTCCCGATTATGATTAAAATACACTTTAAAATATTTAATCCATTTATAATCATATTGTATTTGTATTTACATTTATTCTAAAAAACCAATTCATTAATTGAATCTCACCTCAAAAGTTATGATCTTTATAAAGGGGCTCTTAACTCGATTTTCATTCGTTCTGTTATACAACTAACACATTGTTTGTGATATTATATTATTATGAGTTAAATGACCTCTAATTTATTTATATAGTATTTATAATTTAATTATGTGTATTTACATTTTTTGCATCATCGTTTAATTTATTTACTCTCAGATCAAGAGTTATGATCATTATATGAGGTTTCTTTACTCAATTTCCCTTAATTAAGTTATAAATAAACTTTCTGAACTATTTAATTCCTTGATTATTTTTTAAATTCATTTTAATTAATTATTTTGAATTTTAAAATTTTCATTGTGATGTTAAAATTGGTACAAATAACCAATTAATTGATTAATTATAACAAAAATGATTATATATTTGAAAGTATTATTCATCACAATATTTATTCTTCGAGAATTGTCTTATAATATACTTATACAACTATTTATAAGGATTATATAAATCCAGTTGAGATATTATATCATGAATGATTATATTAGAATAATATTTAATATAACTTTTAATGTATCTCACTCATGATAAATTGATACATATTTTATTAAATAATCATTGGTTCTCATGTTCTCATGTTCATTTCATTAAGATATAATTAATTTTATGCTCCATGAGTTATTTTATATGGTGAGTTTATTACCCCATGAATTTTTTTTAACAAAAAAACCAATAAATGTCTTGGGATTTTAGAAATATTATTATGTTCCTTCATTCAATGGATTTTCTATTAATGTGTCACCTAGGTTGTATGGGTTTCCCTTATAAAACATCTTTCATTAGGATATGTAATAATTAATGCACCAATTTTTTTATATTTTTTATACACTAACTCATGAAATATAATATCATGAATCATTATATATTATTTGTATTTTAGGTTCCTTATTTTGTTCTTTCATTCAAATGGTTTGGAGTTTTTAAATATAATTAATTGATTTTCATTAAAAATGTTGTTTAATGGATTTAAATAATTTCAACCAAATCATACACCATGTTCGTTATCTTACTTATAAAATTTTATTTTCAAAAAATAATAAATTTCAAATATTTATTTTTAGAGGCCTTTTTATTTATTCTAAAAAAAGAAAATATTATAATTTTTTCTGTATTCAAAACTTTAAAATTAAAATTTATTTTTTATCTACACATTATTTATATATTTTCCACCCATTATAGAATTTCATTTATTTAAATGTCTACTTTAATCATTCTAGGGTGACTATGAGAGAAAATAATTTTTTTCATATATTTTGGTAAATTCATCTTAAAATATTATTACTCTAAATTTATATATTCCTATGTTATCAATGTAATTTTAATGTTCCTTTTAATCCATTTCCAAAAAGTTAAATTTTACTTATGAAGCACTGTGGATTTAACCCTATGATACTTCTCACATTCATTATTGGAATGATCAATGATGATGTGTTAAAGATGTTGTGGGAAACCCACTTTACTTTTCATAGTTAAGTCATGCCTTTCTAGTTTTGATGAAATGTAATAAACTCTGTGGTATGCCTCCTGATATCATTACTAGACATTATTAAAAAATTCTGAATAGGGGAGATAAAACTTATCCTTAAGGGACATTTTTTGATATGTGAGTAGTGGGTTTTCTTTCCCCAAACCCCAAGAATTGTGTAATGAGATAGAGTTAATTTGATGGATGTTACACCTAATACGTGACACTGTTCTGATAAAATTATGATAAGATTAAGTTGTATAATACCAATTTACTACTAAAAGGTGAAAATGTATTCATATTTTATGTTTCTATAATGATATATAGTATGTATCTTTTTTAATGATTCTAATATGAATATTTTATGTCCCAATATATATATACAGAGTTTTATAATGGTTATTATGTGTTTTAATGGATTTTTTTCTCTCATATTGTTGTACATGTCTCATGTTTGATTACTTATATGAATATTTTATTAAGATAAATATTATTCCCATGTTAAAAAAATTATGATCCTCATTTTTTAGGTATCAAAAAATTATTTTATGCTCACTCACATTGATTATGTCACGATACCCTTATAAGTAAATTATGATCATTAATGGAATTGAATTGTTAGTTCCTATATTTAACCATAAATGAGTGTTTTATCTCACCAATTTTATGTATTACATACCCCCCAGGTTATGTATAATGATGTTTAATTAATTTTATCTACAAAGGTTTCTTCCATGTAAGATTTTTTTTGGACATGTTTAATATGTAATGTCAAAAATTAAAATCATGGTATATGTGGAAAATTATTTATTGAAATCAGGGGTGTTATTATGTAATAGATTGTAATATTTCAATATAAGAATAAATCTAAAATTTACTTGGGTTTATATGTGATTAAATATTTTAATTTGATGTTTTATGTTTTGGATGGACAAAATTGGATCATGTTTATAAATATAATAACCAAATATGTAAGGATTAATTTTCTATCATCAAATCCATATGTGTGGGTTTGGGATAAAATAATTAATATAAATCTATAGATTAGTTCAGATGAGTTTAAAAAAAGAGTTACAGATAACATCATGGGTTTATATCTAAAATGAGGATTGTATGTTCCAAGGGATAAGCATCCCATTTGAGGTTTAATGTTTGGAATTTCCTCACATGGGTGCCACAAATTGGTGCCCCGATCCAGTTCGCTATAAGTCCCAAATTATACAACCCAGTATTGAAGAGGATAGATACCACAATTTAGATTCTAATATATATTAATTGGGGAGACTATACCCTTTATATCAAAGTATCACTACAATGATAATAAACAAATAGAGAGGAAATTATACAAGAAACAACTAGAATAATGCCATAACTAATAAAAAATAATATCACATGATGAACTAGAATAATAAAATAATATCCAAATCTATAGTATTAGATATAACATTTTGTATATATTTCATGATTCAATTTGAAAACCCAGAAATAATGACAAACTAACAAAAAATATTTATCATGAAATCATTTCTAATTCCCTTATCCATGATCCATCTCAAAAAATATATCTAACATATTTATCTTTCCCTTATCCTATCCAACAAACATTAAATCTATTCGGGTGAATCTTTGGATGCACGAGTTGGGTGTGAGAACATCATAGTATGTCACCACCAACAACATCTAAAACAATATCCAGACTGTGCCAATATATGTAGTTATATTATGAATAATGTAATATAAAGTAATATTTTTTGAAAATTCATTAATCATTAATCGAACTACCAAAATTATAAGGTTCATGATGAAACTTGAACTATCTATTCATTATTTTTACCATTGTAGAGTCTCATCCATATCACATAGAGAATCAAAATTCATAAAAACATTGTCTTCCATTACCCTTTTAATTTTAATTCATATCACATCTATATGGAACAATTTTCTAATGCCATCATTTGGGGCCTAGAACATCACGTTTATTAGATCATGGATTTTTGAAACTTTAGTATATGTCCCACACCTCATCATTAGCCTATCAGGGATTTTGAATCATCGGCCTTTATTCCACACATGATTATATAACATTGAGTCGTTTGATACATTATTCTTTACCCCACACATATTTTTCACTAATATCATAATATCGTGCATATCACATATTTTATATATATTACAAATAAATATCACAATCCTTATTATAAAAATTTCACATAAAATATATCCTTTTCAATTTTCCATTTAATAGTGGTTCTCCAAATCAATAACATGGTATTATATGAAAATTTTACCATCAAACCATCTATCCAAATAAAATAAAATTATACACTAATAAATAAATTAAAGATCACATTATTCATTAACTTCGTAATCACCACTTCTACCAATTTCAAAATCACCACATTCCATCAAAACCATGAATCTATTAAAAATATTACCAATTTTTTAATCAATTTCAATAAGTTATTTCCAAACATGGAAAATAAAATTCTCCAATTTCAACCACATAATGAAAATCAAGCCTATGGGAGTTTACATTTAGACCACCAACCTCAAGATTATTGGCAAAAAATCACAAAAGCATAAATAAAAAAATTTAAATGGAACAATAACATTCACAAAAAATAGGAATACCTAGAATAAAATCCAATATCAGCCTCAAATTATTATGATATATGAAAATATAAATTTAAACCAATCCGTAATGGGGAATAAAACATTACTTCTAATCCGGAATGTGAGATGGGAGAGAGAGAGAGAGAACCTCACATGATGATATTGCATACTGAATGATGAAAAAAACATTCAATCAAACCATTGATTCTATAATAATGAAGTTCATGAAGCCTTGAAACACTATTGAGATTAAAATTTTGGAGAAATGATTTTATGTATGAGTAAGGGTGATTTTTCAATAATAACAGAGGGTTACTGTTTTTTTTAATATTTCTTGAGAATAAAATCTTAGGTGCATTATTTCTTATATGTGGCACACAGTTTTCACAGTATATGAACCTAAACAATATTACTATATATAAGGGAACACATTTAATCCTATTAAGCCACGAATTTTGAAGAAACACTCCCCAACCATGAAAACCCTCTATGTTTGGGGATACATGGTTTATACGGTTTAAGCTCATTGTTTGGGAGAAACCTACATCATATATGCACTAACAACTTTTCTACAAAATTAGAAAGTCATCACAAAAAACACCCCAAAAGAACACCCATGTAATTGGAATATATGAGTACAAAATTACACGAAAATGATCATGATACATCTCCAAAAAAATTTGGAACACACAATCTCCCACCTTAAAACTAGTCATCATTGAGTTTTACTCCAATGCATCTCTGATATTCTAATGTAAAATGATTGGTCCAATGAGCCCAAATTCCATCTTCTATCTCCCATTATTCCTCCTAAACATGGAAATGTTTCCAAAATAATCCAACATTCAGCAGATACATTCAACACAACACCTTGTCACTAAAATCCAAAAAACATATCAGATGTTCCGTAATGCATACCTCAGTCTCTAAATAAACCTCATCAATACATATACCTTGAGAAGTGCCATGGCGATGTTTCAAATGATGTGTCACATGAAGAAAAGATCATGTCTAGAACTATTACTTTTTGGATGAACTAATATATACCCCACTGATTGGATTCTCTCCACAATCTCAAAAGGACCAACAAACCTATATTCCATATTATAGTGCCTCTGAATCTTATATTCACCCAAACTCGATGACCCATAAATAATATCATGATAACCAAATATAAAAAAAGGACTAATAAATTTATATTAGAATATGACTTTTTATTACTGTGAGATATATCCATATGATTCTAAATCAGTTGAACTCACTCTAAAATCTCATTCATCAGACATGGTCCTAATATATCTGACTCATCTTAATCAATCTAGAATAGAGGAGATTTAAATTGACTACAATAAAGATAACCATATGGTTCCTTCTAAATAGACTAATGATAACTATTTTAATAGGTGAACTGAATGAGCACCAACTGATTCTCCAAATTCCTACCAATTTCAATAAAAAAATCATAACATATCCATGAAAACATGTACAATATATTCCAACTTCTTATAAGTAACATCACAAACCTAGATGCCACCCAACAATGCTCCATGTCTGGTTGGCCACATAGCCTCATTTTCATCTCCCTAAACATTAGTGGCTTCGGACTAGAAGTGAGTGACTAGGTGTGATAGTGGGGAAATTATGACCTAATTAGCTGAGTGCAGCACAACGTAATACAATAAAAACTCAACAGTAGAAGATGTAATATCATTTAATAGATTTAAACAATAGAATATTGAAAATATAATTAAACAACAATCTTATCATACAAATAATGATGACATATGTCTAATGTTTCTAATAATGCAGTAAAAATAAGTTACACTATAATCAGATACAATAAATTTCCCAATATAAATAATAGAGAAAAACCCAATATCATTACAATACACAGCTTGGTCACATGGTCTCCTGATCCTCAGAATCATATCATGTACCTATTGGAGGGCACTTTCCCTTATCGAAACCTATAATCTATAATTTTTGTAGGTCCAAAACACAACCCAAATAAGTTGTGGGACTAAATCCTAGTATGAAACCACCCAAGTACTGTTCTAATATATATATATGAATATTTATTACAGGTAGTGTACACTAATTAATGTATATAAAAGAATGTACTCAAAAGTAAACAAACTACAACCCATAAGCACTAATTTTCATTTACATTATATCTCATTATCAATTTAAAATTCATTGACATTTAACTCACAAATATTGATATCTAGAATAATCCTGAAATCCCATATATAACAATAAGAAAAATATATTCCTCTGAAGGCCATCTAAAAAAGTTCAATAGAAGACAAAATCCAAGAATTTTATTTTCCATTTAGATGTTTCATAAGTCATTCCATTACAATTGTTACATTGTAACCTGATTCAATCCATGAAATTCTGAATTTGGAATTCATGTATAACTCTATGTAAAGATCCCACCAACATCCTACAATCCCATTCCAAAAATCCTCTTACTAACACAGTATCATTCTAGGTGTTGTAAAAGTCCATTTAAACTGAGCCAGTCCTTGGAGGTCTTACAGGGAAGACCCAAGTGTCACTCAAGATATATAGTTAATGAATCATGTTCTCATACATGGAATACATCAAATAATCCATCATTCAATAAACATTTATTTACAACCTCTATGATCCCATATATGGAATCTATTGATCAATAACTTCGTAAACATAATAATCCCTTTGATCATGTCAATGTAATTATAAACAAAATCTATGGTTTAGTAAAGGATGATGTTACATTATTCTATGAACACTTCCAGGGATTTTTAAACTGAAACCATCATTTACACATGGATAATTACCAATTCATTATTCAATTCATTTTACAATTCATTAGTAATGCTAAGGTCAAAACCCAAAAGCATCTAATATAACTCACCACCAAGGGGTGTATCAAGAAACGTCCAACAATCCAGGATAGTCCATACATATACTCACATGGTAAAACTCACGATAACAAGAATCTCATTCATATTAAACTATTACATGGAATTTACATTTTTCAACTCACATAGGCATGTACATAGATTATGTAAATCAATAAAAACATGCATAAACATGCGTAGGAACACAAGGTTAATGGGGTAAACCAACATCCCATTTCTTAACCAATTCAATTACAATTTAAAAACCTTGTTAATTAATTAATAATATCAATCCTTTTTTAACAACCCATGCTTATTTAAAAAAATACATACCTCATATGAAACCTAGGCCCAATAGCTATAGAAAGTCATATAAGGGAACTCCTGATTGGCATGTCCCTTAATCTAGATATTAAACCTAATGAATGTGTCAAAACCATAATTCCATTACATAAATGATAATAGGAAACCACATTTTTCAATTATAATTCATGGTGATGTGCATAAAATGGGTGTGCGACACTCTGACATATATAAACAGTATGAAAATTAGATAGATGATCCAGAACACTTACCTTAGGGTCATGCGGGATAACTCATCCAATATCAAGATATGTTTTTCGCTAGTATGGATAAAATCTGAAGAATGGAAGAAGAATGAGATATTATGGAATATGATCATAAATCAGAATGGAAAAACTGATATCTAAAAGAATCATCAAATTATAAAAATGAATCGAAGAATTAACATTTCTGATCCAAGGAGATTAACCATGTTTGAATTAGAGATCAAATGGAAATGGAATTTGAAAATAATAAATAGACAAGGGGAAACCCATTTCAACATGAATGAGTCTATTATTATTTTTATGAATAATACATTTATGTTTTGTAATATTTTTTTAAAAATTTAATATAAATAAACTACACAGTAGGTCTCGCTCAGTTTATCCACACAGTTTGACAAACTATGCTGTTACTGAGAAAGTCATCCTATATGCATGGGGCATAGTTCAGGGTTACCCTACACTATTTTCACTAAAAATGTGGTAAATATTCTCAAGCATATTCCAAGTGCTTCTAATATTGGAGTGTTCCCACACGATAGTGCGACCAACCCACAGAATTTGAATAATCGTGTGTTCCCCAATTTTCACCAAATACACGAGTTCTAGGCTCCAGACTAACCAAAAACATCCAAGATACCTTCATAACCACAAAAGGAATTAAAAAATGCCATAATTAAGTAATAAAACTGAGAAATTATATAAAACTGAAGATTTTTACATCAACGAAGAACTGGGTTCATACAAACACCCCCTTAACTAAAATTGTCCATGAATTTCCCATTGAAGGATGATGGAGAAATATATGAGAACAACTCCATCGAATGAAATCATAAAGCATCCTCCCTCTCTTAGGTATCATCTTTCACCTAGTAGCGTTACCATATAACCTATAGTAATATAAAAACTGGCCATGTATAACCTTCATTCTATGATCCACAATTCATATATGATGTCCTCAAAGAACACATCTACATGTAACTAAACCTCCTAGAGCTGTATAACATCTGAAAATTCAGAATAGTAACAACATAGATGAGAAAAAATTGGAGATTTGTTGCATATCCTAGTACATCGAATGTATCAAAAACTAATAGGATACCAAGCCAACCTCTCCAGAATCTTAAACATCCCAATGTATCTTGTTGAATGCTTACCCTATCTCACAAGACTCTTATTTCCCAACCTTGTTGAAACACCACGAAATTACTAATCCTCGACCATGAACTCTAGAATCCATCTGTGGTGATCAAATAAAATTTCATATTAGACTGCATGATATCCATCTACACCCAAATCAACTATACATGTTCTGTGGTCTACTAAATGAGAAGAGGTCCCAACATAGATGCATCTTTTATCTCCAACAAACATAGGAGTGATCAGCATGGACTACCGTATAAATCCTCATATTTATCCATCAAAATATTATATATAAATATATTATTATAGGTGAACTCAGTTGGGGGTATTTGCTTCTGCAAAGATCCCCTGAAATTCAGGATGCAAGCCCAAAGAATGTCCTCAATAACCTGGATCAGGAGTTCTAACTGGCCATCCATTTTTTTGGTTGGTAAGATATGTTCAAAAGACCCTATGTACCAAATGACTTCTATTTCCCTTTATAGAAACGTGTCGTAAACCAAGAATCCATATCTGAAATGATAGATTGGCGAACCTAGTTTTATCATAAAATCGAACACATGTACAACATTCCAATAAATAAAAACCCAAAGGGAAATGTTTCATCCTGGAATCCTTGGGTAAACATGTCACAAAAACATTCATTCCATTGCCCCATTTCCATTTCAAAATGGGTTGCTGCTGTAAAAATTTGATTGGTCATTGGCTTTCTACCATCACCTGCTAACTGGTCGAACATCTCATGGGAAAACCAGCTACATCACATTTCATACACATCCTCAAATACAGACGATGTAAATACCGATATATGTTGGAGAAATGAGGATACACTTCCCATACAGATACATGAAATTCTCACAAGAACTTTTCATGCAAACCTTCAAACCCCCATATGCACCCATGTAATCATAGAACATCATCCTCACCAATGGTCCATCAATGAGGAGGGTCCACACATGGAACACACTCCAATAGAAATAGGCCAATAGAATCAAATAGTTTCCACATCCTCACTCTCTCCAATAGGGTACATCTGACATATAAGTATTATATAAACCACATTCAATGACTATCTTTCTCATCAAATAGAATCTCAGAGTACCATACCATGATCTTTCACCAACTCTTGTCCTACCACACTACTTTTATCTCAGCAATGCAGCTTAGTTAGTCATCCATGGCGTTTCTTTTACAAGGCATGTAGGAAAACTCAATTTCAGAATACAAAAGTTCTTCCACCCGCTATATCATCCTTAGATTTAGATCATGATGTGTAAATTGGTACAAGAATATTTTTTGTCCTTGAACAATACAAAATTCTCTCCCAGTAAGTAATGACTCAAATAACATAGTGTGTGATCAACCATAGCCAACTCAAGATCCTATGTCTATTAATTACACTAATGTGGCCTCAATGTTTTATAAGTGTACACAAAAACTTTATCCCCTTGTATAAGAACAATTCCCATCCTGATACTTGATGAATCGCAATACCCTATGAAACTCTTTCCTAGATTAGAAAAAATCACTATGGATAATGATTTTAGTCTCTCTTTCATGTCATGAATGTTCATCTTGTTTTAATATAACTATACATACTTTAAACACTTTATAATCAATCCAATCAATGGAGATACTAAGAATGAAAAGCCATGTATGATATTAAATATATCCATATGAGGCCCAAATACATTCCAAGGATGCTCCTAGGAAACAACATCTCTTAACTTCTCGAGTTCAATCAATACTATCGTCTCTATGATGAAGTGTCCTATGATGTTAATATGATCCATCCATAATTGTCACTATGTGAAATTAACACATAAATTATTCTATATTAGTTTATTCAAAATGATCTCAATATGATTGGAATGGTTGTGTCTATTGTGAAAATACACCATGATATCATCAACGAAAAAACCAACAAATGAGTTTTGATATGTATGAAACACTCAGTTCTTCATTTTCATGTAGGGAACTTGCGTGATTGTGAGATTAAATGACATTGAAATGTAATCATACAGATGACACCTTCTCATAGATATATGTTTGATAATATGTCATGCACCTAATGATAACCGGATATCAAATCATTCTTTGAGAAAACATGATCTCCATAGAGCTGGTTAAAAATATAATCTATTTGCAGTAGAGTATACTGGTTATTAACCATCAAATGATATAAATTTTTATAACCCACACCTAGCATGAGGGTATCTTCCTCATTTTTCTCCAAATGGAATATTAGATCCCATGAAGATGTATGGGATCATATGAAACCTTTTTCCATTAGATCATGTAGCTGCCTATTAAACTCTTGCGAATCCATCGTAGCAATCCTACAAGGGGGAAAAATACGAGTACAACCCCTTATACTATATTTATAGAGAAAACTACCTCTCTCACTCGAGGTAATCCAAAAAAAAAATCTATGAAAATGTCCATAAAATGATCATCTACTTGTGGGAAATCAGTTTGATATTTTCTCTGTTCATCCAAATATAAACATGCAATCTAGGTTTCCATATTTCCCAAACCATGATGCTCTAGTCCAGATCGTTCTCCTTGATATCCATTTCCCCATTAAGTATAATCCCTCCACCATATTGGAATGTAAAATAACCATGAAATGATAGAAATTAAAAAATTCATGAAAGGGAAGCCACTCATGCATCCCATAGCTGATATTAGTGAATTTCATCTCATGGAAATAGAGGTCCCATATGAAGTGAGACCCTCCAATCTTAAGGGGCACTCATTTCATAGACGAACACATTTTTTCTTATCGAAAACAATGTTTTTAGAATTATAACATCATATGAAGCAAAATCACCGAGCCTCTGACACTCTATAATGGGCACATATACGAAACTATGTTAATAAACTATATCAAAAAGTGAATAAGATAAAACAAAGGCTACTAGAATAGTACCACTGTTAGTAGAAGGTAAAAGATCGTACTTATTATATGTTTGTTTCACTGCATATGCCCGACATTTACCACATCGATATGATAGTTCATGTCTTCCTTGAGATGATCCACCATACTGACATTGTGATCTTAGAGTTTACTTACCACACCCATAACCACCAACTCTGTCTGAATGGAATGATGTGCTCCAGCTCCCTGTTTGGTGGAAATATACAAACCCCACAACTAAACATGGAGCCAATTCAGACCCTCTCTCACTAGATTCTAGTGAAAATGTCCTACAGAAAGGTTGTAGATTTCCCATATTGCCACATGATCGGCACTTGAAATGGTCTAGTGGACATATTTTCCTCGTATTCCCCATCCTACAAAAATTGTAGCACCTCACATGGCTATATGAATATACATTATAACTACTATTGTCATCATGTTAAATCTCCTGCTGACACTTCTTAAAAATGGGAGATATTTCACTAGGTCTAGGTGTTGAACTGCATGACTCACACCTCCAGATTCCATAGGTTATGCTCTGTGACTAGAACATGGTTCTTTATAGAATATAAAATAGTCAACATGAATATATTTACAAGTCATAAAATAAAATACCTAAGACTATCCTAAACTCTCCTAGCTTTTTATACATCGTCACATCTCAGAATAGGTGAGAAGTTACGAAGCTCAATAAAATGGAGTGAATAGTCTATAATAAACGATTCACCCTACAATAGATAAAGAAACACCCTGGCTCTATCAAACCACAATGTCTTGGGATATTATAAATCATATAAGAGATTATGAAATTATACAAAATCAATATCCAAATGCAAATTCACCTGAGTTATGACATCCCACAACCTCTTGGTAAAATCACATAGCATGATCACATATAGCATTAAACTCTACTTATGAGGCATCTATAAATTATTGAGGATTGAAAACATGTCCTCTATCCATTTCTACATAGCCTATGGTCCTCCATCCCACGAAAATGTCATAGGATGCGGTTTCTGGAACACTCGTGCTAGCTCTCCCATAAACGTGGAATGTTGTGGTTCTCTCTGAAATGTTTGAATGAACCTCATAATGTCTTCACAAAAGAATTTATCAACACCTATATCAGGTATAAAAGTTGGATCGATATCTGGGACAATTGGAGGATCCACTGGTTTTATGTGGTCTACCACCTTTAGGGTATGATCATCACCAAAATCTAGGCATATATGTTAAGGTCGTCATGATGGAATGAATGTAAAATTCCAACCACATGCATCAGTTCAATATTTTGGTCATTGTTTGAAACTCAGAATAATAGATACAAAACATGATAGGTCAAAACCTTCATTTATGATCTCACCCATCTTCATACCCCATGGGTTAGGTATATGTGTCAATCAAATGAGAGACTACCAAAATAAAACTACTAAGGATTGCTCTGTTCTATGTATCTATCTAAAAACATTCTAGTTTCACTTGATTTTATATTCACTTCATATTTATCACATCCCCTTTCACAAGGTTAAACCAAATGGTATGCCAAATTCTAATTAGTTTGTGACCATAGTCCCCAAGAATAAATTTTGTGATTCCACATATATCTCATCATTACACAATTCAAATTAAGTCTACAACATAATCCACCAATATCTGTCCCAATAGGTCCCATGCACATCAGAGACCAAATATTTTCTTCCATCCAATTCATACTATGATGTTTCATAAAATACCTATAAAAATAGCAAGCATATAGATAATTACATATATCACAAAAAAATGCAATCAGTAATGCTCTTAACATTTCATGGAAATAATGCATGTCATGGAATTTCTAATAAGTGGTTTTATGATGTGTGTGATGGAATACCCTCATCTCATTGGGTGGAATCAAAATATAACCCAAAATTATATCAATAATAACAATGCGATAAATGTGTTTCACCCAATGGAGAAATAAAATCAATTGTAATATCTCAAAATCCAAAATGGAAAATCCCATTTGTGAAAATTTGGATTTTCCATGTACATGTGTTGCTACTGCTGGGAACAAATATTTAACAAATCAATTTTCTTGTTATCCATGTCTATTATCGCCAAATAGTAAATTAAATAATAAAATTCAACTAATACCACATTATAATGTCCCATCTGGGATGCCTCTAATTACTATACATAGCCCAATTGTCCACAGGGCCTTAATAACATCTCCCCAAATGGCAGAGGATCAAGATTAGTTTTGAGGGCCTATGTGTGATAGTGGGGAGACAATTCTATCATTTTAAGAGTTTAACATAATGGAATTCAATAAAAACTCAATATTTGTAGATGTAATATCCGACAACAAAAGTAAATAGAATAAGATCAGTTGATTAATAAAACAAAAATAATATTATATAATAATGATAATAAGTGTCACAAATTTACAATAAATTATTCAAAATAGGATAGATTGTAGTTTGATATAATATATGTCAAAAATTTACAAATTTGCCAATAAGAAACCTAGTATAATCACAAGCCTCTTCTTGGTCTCAAGCTCTCCTACTTCTTAGCTACATATCATGTACCTATATGATCACACATTCTCATATTGACACCTTATATCAAATAATTTATTTTGATCCAAAACATTACAAAAACTGGGTATGACACTAAATCCTAGTAGGTATCCACCCATGGTTATTACCAATATGTTAGTGAATATATATAACAAGTTTTGTGGAATAATTATTCCAGTAAGATTGGTAGTTGTCAACAGAAAACAACATATGAGAACTGATTCCCAATTACATTTCATCTCATTATCCATTTACAATGTCAGTAAATTTAATTCATAAGTATCAGGATTCGGTATAATCACATCATCCATTGAATAATTGAAAGTAATGAAGATTCCATAGCTGGTCATCAATATAAGTATGAGGGAAATTCCAAATTGATTGATGTGATTTGTCTTCGAAGATGTTTTACAAGTCATTCCATTTCAACAGATAAATTTTAATCCTAACCCATCCATGACATTCTTATGTTAAAATTCAATTATTAGTCTATGTAAAATTCCTACCCACACTCTAAAAATCCAATCTTGGAAAACCTCTGAGGAACCTGATATTACTCAATATGTGGTATAAGAAAACGTTAATTGAGACCATCATTGGTCGTCTTATAGGGAAGCCCAAAGTACCACTCAGGAAATATATTCCATGACTGTTGAGACCATCCATGGCGTCCCTCAATGGATCCATGATTCACTCTTCATTTAACATTAACCTCTATGATGTCTTCTATTTCCTTCATGTTTAAATCAAGTATTAAACATAATTAACCATTTGATATCGTCCATGTAACTATTAACCAAATCTATGGTTCACTTAAGGAAAAATGTACATTAATCTATTTTTCATTCCACGACTATTTGAACTAAATCCTTGACTTATCCATGTATAATGACCAATTCATCATCAAATTAATGTAATGATTTACTTTTGCATGAAAAGATCAAAACCCAATAGTATATAACATAACTCACCACCAATGGTTGTCTAAATCAAGGACAAACCACATATGTATTGGGCTTTTATTTACTGACATGGGAAAATTTCTTATAATAACTTTCACATGTAAATTGATATATTATATGGATTTATCATTATTCATCCCATGTGGGAATATCAATAGATTAATAAAATACATCCAAATATTCTTAATCAATCATTTTCATACATGGGTCAAGTGGAAATTCAACAATGCTATGCCCTAACAAAACAAATTAATATTTTATAACCATATAATTAAATTAATATTCTCAATCCAATATTTAAAACCAAGGAAGGGAATATAATGGCTTGTCTTATCAGCAAACTAGGCACAACTTCCATAAAAGAAAATCCATGGGAACTCATCAATGGGGTGACCTTTAATCGAGGTATACCACCAAATAAATGTGTCAAAACACCAATTCCATTACCTAAAAATATATATGAAAACATGGATAAATTATAATTCATGGAAACACACTAAAATTTCTGATCCAACACTCTAGAGTATATAATTTGCATCACCATTATAGAAATTCATGAGACCACATACGTTAGGCTCCTCTTAAATAGATCATGTAGTATCTTGCTATGATTATCCATGGTTTGGGAGAAATCTAATGAACAGACAAAGGATAGTATATTTGGTAATATGATAATAAATCTAATTACTACAGTCAACATCATTATGAATTGAGAATGGCTAAAATGTAATCATGTTATTACGGTCACATATCCAAGGAGCCAAACCAAATTTAAATTAGAGAGCAGATGACGAAAGAATATGGAAACAATGAATAGCCTAGTGGAGATCCCTTTACACATGAAGGAGTTTGTTGTATGTTTGATGAAAACCTCATTTATGTTTTCTATGAATTTTATTTTAAAATTTAAATATTAAAAAAACACACAGGGCTCGCAAGGTTTATCCACACAGTATGAAAAATCATGAAGAGATTGTTCAAGGCTTCTTGTATGTTAGGGGAATATCACACATTTACCCTACATTGTTTTTAATTACAATATGGAAAACACGCTCAATCCTCTACCATGGTCTTCTATATTTTTAGAATTGTTGCACGACCTTTTGACCAAACCTTTATGGTTTTCACTAACTGAATGGACTCCTATTTTCTCCCAATATATCGGTTTTAGGCTCCAGACTAGTTTCTGAAAACCAATATACCTCCTTGACCACAAAATGGATGCATAAAAGGCCAAAACTAAAAAAATTAAACAGAGATATGATGGAAAACAAAAAAAGATGAACTTCTATGGAGAACCATGTTCTTATAGCATATGTTTGTGGGTTGAATTCAATACAAAGTAATACTTGTGTACTGCAGGACATCTTCAAACCTTTCTAGATGTTTGAGGTGAAATGTGAGTTATGGTATGAAACTAAACTCCATGGAACCCCATGAAGATAAAAAATATACCTAATGTATAATTCTCGAAACTATTCTACTGATAATATTTCCGATATTGGCACAAAATGTGTCACATTCATTAGTCAGTTCATAATACCCAAAATAGAATCATTCATTCAAGGTGTCCTAATGAGACCTAACAAAAAAATACATTAGAGCACCACAAAATTCCATTATAAAATTTAAAATGTCTATTTTAAACAACATGTTCATTATTTTTTGTCCTTTACCTACTATTAGGATTAAAACTATGTCATGAACTCTAAAATATCATTTTTCAGGCCCTTCCCAAAATATTGTTAATTTATGTAATAATACATTTTGGACAAACCCACATGTTATGCACACTTTGAGGCATCAAATTGGTGAATCATATCCTCTCATATAATTTTAGGTACCAAAACAGGTCCCTAATGAATATGATATCATCCTTATCTATAGTAAAATTGGATGGAGACTCCACACCTTTAAGGCATTCCCTCAAATACAGACACTTATGATCATCACACATATTCTCCAGTTCTAGCTCAAAATTTTAAAATAAACTAATAATGAGACTAGATTTATCTTTTCTTGGTCATATTAAACCACTATATGTTTTTCTTCTATAAAATTCATCATCTTCTACTCATAACTAGACTCATCAACTACCTTATTATAGTTTTTTTCTCAATTAATCTACAATACTATTTCCGTTCCTATGTGTATATGATGTCTCCAAATAAAATGACTGTAAATACTAAACCTACGACAATTGTGGAATATTAAAAAATCAGTGAAAAATGATATAAGATCATTTGATCCTTAAATATGATACATGTTTCACAAAATAGATAATGTTGCAAACAAATCAAAGCCTAAATAACTACAGCGGAAATAATGTCATTGATAGTGAAATTCCATTAATTTTTCCTCTACATATGTGATCCATATACCCCAACTAAATCTACTTTAAATAACATTAATCGAATACCTATCCCTAATTCAATAAAAAACACTACAAACTCCTAGCATGTATCCATTACGATCAAGATTGGAGTTGTAGTCAAGTGATTGATCAATCCATGGAATGAATTCTCACATGTCATAGACCATTTAAACATTATCCCCTTTTATTCAAGCCCCAATTAGGTTATTATATGCGTGATTTTTTTGGAAAAAATACAATAATTACCCTTTATTCCTAGAATGAAACCAATATGAAAAACATTCATGGGGTGATATTAATAACCAATACATACTCCTATTTTCCCACTAACACCCTATCATCTAAGATAATGTTACCCAAGAAATATACCTGATTGATCTTGAATTGAAACTTAGGTATTTTTTTGTATAAGTGATATGATTCATGTTTATTGTGGACAATTTCATGATGTTGCATGATCTGTGTGTGTTTTCTAGTACACCAAAATATCATCCACAATATCAACAACATACTGATCTAGGTTTAGATGTAATATTTGGTTCATCAAGGCCATAAATATAGTAGGATAATTAGTGATCCAAAATGGAATCACGATGAACTCATATAGGTTGTACATTCTTTTAAAAGAAGTCATTGGTATACCATCTGTTTGAACATTAAACTGATGATTCTCCAATCTGAAGTCAATCATGGAGAACATAGATGCTCCTCTCAAATAATTTATGTTATTTTCAATACATGGAAGAGGATAACAGTTCTTCACTATCATCGAGTACAACATCTGGTAATCGAAACATATGAAAAGAGTCCCATCATAAATCTATTGAAAACATATTAGGGAACATGAATTTGACATATATGGATGTATAATTTCTAGAGAGCAGAACTTTTTAATTATATTTGTTTCCTAATTATTTGTGTTATTTTATTTTATAATAAAATTCTATATCCATTAATTAATAAAGTGGATATAATTAAAATGATACCATTGGGTTTTGATAGTTTTATGACCGTTGGTCAATATGACCTTTTCAAACTATAATATTAATGTTGTGTTTTTATAAATATAGTTATCATGGTGAATTAATACATAAAGATGATTGAATGGCCTCATCCAGTAGACTCGGGCCATTTGAAGCCCATCTGTCATATCATGGGAAGGAGGTAGCATACCAAGGCTTTTCTCTGGACAAAGCCCAAGTCGAACATCAACATACAAAATTTGAACAGAATTGCCTAAGGGAGATGTTCAAGCTGATATAAATCACCACTGAGGTGATTTTTCCGAGCCACCTCAAGATTCTATAACCAGAGCACACCTTAAACTTAGGTCCTACACTGGTGTTCTATGGGTCTATGTAACAAGACTTTAGCTTCTTTATATAATACTTTTATATATATAATATTGTTATTTCTTTTTATGGAAATGTTTATGAATTTTAAATATCTGGATAAATATAGGATGAGTGTTATTGACGAATTTCAGAAAAAGGGGTATATTAAAATATTTTGTTATTCTTTAAATAAGTAATAATGTGAATTGATTTTCAAAGAATGATCTTCTACAGTTGTGTTTAGTAAGAAAATTAGAGTCTAAAAAGATCAACTTTATTTTTAGTGAATTGTAATATATGAATAGTAACATACCTGTATGAATAGTAACGAATAGTAATAATTTGTTAATTTTCCAAAAAACAGAAACTTCAACAATGAATTTATAAATACAATTTAAACATCTTAAAAGTGAAAAACGATTACAGTAAAAATTTTCGTATTTTTGTATGTCATAAAAATTATATTAAAAATTTTATAATTAATTTTATAATTTAAAATGGAATTATATTTTTATAAAATTTAATAATAAATTGTTGCTTTATTTTATTATTGTTATACAATAATTTTATGGGACATTGATTACTTTTTTATGGTGTTACAAAAAGTTCTATAGTTTTAAAGTTTTATTTTAGGTATAAATAATGATATTATTTAAAAATTAAATTAACAATATTTAGAAAATTATTTTCATAAAATGGAGTTAATTTTCCAATTCAAAGCATTGATATTATGTTAGGGTGAATTCTTGGGATTTTCCTGAAACAATTGAATTTTCAGTGAATAGTCAAAATACAGTTTTGAGTTTCGGGCGTTTAATGAAATCATTAATGATGTAATAATTATGTAATATTTATGGTCAACTAATTAATAGTGATATATGATATGTGGTGTCCCAAGTGGCCAATACCATGAGAAAATACTATGGTCAATCCATTGGTTTTTCAAATACCACCGATGAGGTGTCCCTTGAAAATTAATAATTTATTCCCTCCCTTTTACTATAAATACCAAACCATTTCCCCCCTTAATTTCATCACAAAATAATCCTAAACGAAGTTATGGTATCATTAACTCCCAAGGAGTCCTCCATAGGTTCCCTCAATCCTCTGAAGGTCCTGAACATCAAGCATTCGATGTTACTCTTCAAGGTAAGGGTACCTTTCACCCACCTCTTTTATGTCATGAATTCCTTTATGATATGTCTTTTAGATCCATTTTATTATGTGGGGTATCATTCATATATATTTTTACTACTTTACATTTTATTTCCAATTTACTAGATACCTTTCCACTCTCATCAATTGATTTTCTGAATTTTTAAGTGACGACGTTAGTGTACGAAATTTTCATAAAAGAAATCATGATTTCTCTTTCATTTCAAGATTCCTTTTCATGTGGTGGGTCATTAAAATATCCACACCATGATCTTATTTCTTTGTATTATTTCCCTCTACATCAAAATGGTTCATTTATGGATGGGAGACACTTGTCCCCTTTCTTTTTATTATTTTTTATAACCAATATATATAGTTGTCATGCTGTAGAAATTTCACCACAAATTTTCTCTCTATTTCTCTCTTGTTATATTTATGTGAATAACTAGACCTAAATTGTTTCTATTGGTGTTAATAAATATACCAAAATAGATATATTTGATTATGGAATTGACATATTGTTGGTGCCAAAATATTGAACGAAAGGAAGGGACGGTAAAGAAGGCTGACACGCTGCCTCACGAAGCACCGACGTGAAGCACGCCGAGCATCGCAGTCTCGCGAAGCTCCGGAGGTGGTAACTCTCTGCGAATGGGTTTAACGTTCGCGATCCCGCCACGAAGCTTTGGAGGCGGTAAATCTCCACGAACGGGTTTGACGTTCGCGAGCCCGCCACGATGCTCTGGAGGCGGTAACTCTCCGCGAACGCGTTTGACGTTCGCGAGCCCGCCGCGAAGCACCTTTGGCGGTGCACTGGTTCGGCTTCGCGGCGCCCCTTGCCTATAAATATGGGGCTCCCCTTGAGTCCCCTGGATGGAAAATCTGACATTTTGGCTTCTCCTATCCCGAATCGCAAAGCACCCTTTTCCCCCGGGAATCATGAGCTCTGCGAGGTACATCCACTTCGCGTGATGCCTCTACTTTGTCTCGTTTTGAGCCCCTCTTCTGAGAGGGATGCACTTCATGAAGCTCAAGGGAATTCGCGAAGGAAGGGGATTCCCAAGGGAACTTGGGCAGCCGCAGAGCGTTTATGCTTCGCAAAACACCCAACCTGTACTATTGCCCCCTATGCTAAGGTAGGATCATTACACATCGCGAAGCACACTGCTTTGCAGCACCCTGCTTCACGAGGAACCTATTCTTCGCGAGGCAGTGCTCCGTGAATACTGTTCTACTTCGCGAAGCACCCACCACTCACACCTATGCCATATACTAAGGCTAAGTCACTCCTCTTCGCGAATCACACTCCTTTATTTGGAAAATCCGCTTCCCGTGCGACCCTCCAAGTATGCACGATGTGATTTCAAAGTCCCACGAACAATACCACTCGTAGCATTGCTTCGCCTAATGCTTCTTCGCATAGGCATGCTAATGGCTATAGCTTCTTCGCATAGCCACGCTAACGTGGACCCCTTGATGGTTCGCTCCACAACCCCCCTTAACCATGGCCTTTCCAGTACCTTCCCTCCCCCAAGGACTAGAGGGTACCAGTTATGTAAGTCCTAGGGGTGTGGAGTGAACCTACCTCGTCCGAGCTGCAGGACATTAAACTGTCAAGTGCCACGTCCTCAACACATGAAATTAAACTAAGATCCGACCTCGTGCCTCTCACGAAGGGTCCCCCCAACTCGAACATTTTTTACGCCACTCATATCTACGGGAGTGGAATCACCCATCCACAAGGGATGATATCCTCCTTATTGGAGTTGTGTATGTTCTCAGGAGAAGGGCGACCCTAGTTCCCCAACGGATGGCTGCACCCCTGCATCTCCATACTTCCCCACTACCAAGGTCAGGGGAGGGAGTGATAGGGAATGAGGAACCTCCTATCATAGGTCCCAAATCTCTTATTCACTGCACTTTTCCACATATTGGGCCTCCATCCTGGAGTAAGTCCTAGCACCATGGTCCGCCTAACGCATAAGCCCCTCTTCTCTTCTCATGGACGCACCCTTCGCAGCGTGGTCGTGAGGTCCTTGTTGTCTCTTGTTTCTCACACCAAGCATGACTCACGTGGGCTTAGAGTCAGCATTGGCCATGACAATACCTCTTCCACCATGACGTTAAACTGCATGCCCTCATCCAGCATGACATTAAACTGCATGCCATCGTCCAGCATGACGTTAAACTACACACCCAGTTGAACTACGGGGACTTTGATTCATGTCATGGCGTGGTACGTAGGAAGCCTCTACAAGGTTCAAGCCCACCCATTATTTATTCATGTCGGTTCACCGACACCCACCACTTGTGGACCCCCCTGGGTCTACATTCACGTCGGTTCGCCGAGACCCACCGCCATTCCTGAACTACGAGGTCTTTGATCCATGTCAAGGCATGGTACGTAGGAAGCCTCACGAGGTTCAAGCCCACCATTAGTGGACCCCCGGGTTCACCTTCACGTCGGTCCGCCGACGAAACCCTTTGAACTACGAGGTCTTTGATCCATGTCAAGCCATGGTACGTAGGAAGCCTCTCTGAGGTTCTATCCCACCACCCATTGGACCCCCCGAGTCCACCTTCACGTCGGTTCGCCGACGAAGCCACACCCGAACTACGAGGTATTTGATCCATGTCAAGGCATGGTACGTAGGAAGCCTCCCTGAGGTTCAAGCCCATTTCCCATCGGACCATGGTCCCTCATTTACGTCGGCTCACTGACACCCAACGCCATTCTTGAACTACAAGGTCTTTGATCCATGTGAAGGCATGGTAAGTAGGAAGCCTCACGAGGTTCAAGCCCACAATTAGTGGACCCCCGTGTTCACCTTCATGTCGGTCCGCTGACGAAACCATTCCGAACTAAGAGGTCTTTGATCCATTTCATGGCATTGTACATAGGAATCATCCACGAGGTTCATTCCCACCCGTCATACAATTCACGTCGAGTTCTACCTTCATCCAGCATGACGTTAAACTGTAACCCAGTCCGACGGCAAGCCGTTGTGACCATTCTGAACTACGATGACTTTGATCCATGTCAACGAATGGTACGTAGGAATCCTCCCAGAGGTTCAAACCCATCTCCATCGGACCAAGGTCCCTCATTTACGTCGGTTTTACGACACCCAACGCCCGTCATTCATTCACGTCAGGGTTCACTATCGTCCCGCATGATGTTAAACTGTATTCATCCATTTGAACTACGAGGACTTTGATCTATGTCAAGGAATGGTACGTAGGAAAACTCCCTGAGGTTCAAGCCCACCTCGCATCGGACTTAGGTCCACCTTTACTTTGGTTCACTGACGACATCCATCGGGAAATGGTCCACATTCATGTCGGTTCATCTGGCACCCTCCCAAACTACGTGGACTTTGATTCTCTGCCACGAGGATACGTTGGAGGTCTCTCCGAGGGTCAAGCCCAACTTCACTGTCACCCTTGCGATGGTCCCTTGCCATTTCACCATCAACTTCATTCTTCCATCAATCATCCACCCTGATTCCCGCCCGAACCGTCACATCCTGGTGAGACCATGTCGGTCTGCTCCTCTTCATAGCTGCCCATGGGTTGGTCCCGGTATCGGCACCCTTTCAAGGAAGATCCCTCAATCCGATCCATTCTAGCTAATGCTCTGATTGGGTTGTTTCATCTCCTCTTGACGTTAAACATGCGGCATACCCTGTGTTAATCACAGGAAGATAAGGAAAACCTCAGATATGTGTCTATGGAATATAATTCCCCGCGCTCGATGTGGGATGCCTCGAGCTTCCACGCCCTCGAGAAGCCCTGTGACCAGGGATAATAGACAGACATACCAGGTTCCCCAACATCCAGACACGCTACTGATGCCTCAACATGACTACTCCCCCTGATGAACGTTGCTTCCCTGACCGGACCCTTTGGAATGTCCCAATAGAAGCATTGTAATTAACTGGCATCCATGAAAACATGGCACTAGGGAGAGTTTCACGAACAATGTATTAAATCTATGAGGGAGACCCAGACTAGGTGACGACTTCTGAGGAGGAATCTGCAGAAGGAAGAAACGACATCCTATCATCACATTTCGATCAAGAAGCAGACGTCCCTGAATAAGGAACGAATGTCGCCCGCCTTTGGAAAGCGGGAATGCGGGGCAACAACGCAGCGCGTCCTCCTCCACAGACGGACGGATGCGCGCGCCCCGGCGAAAGCATCAGAAACAAAAATGGTGAACCCGACAGTGAAGTTCTTCTCCTCAATGTGGAGATTAGTAGAGTTTGAGACACCAGTAGATTGACGTGTCACCGTATCCAGATATCCGGCGCCTGACCCGCCAAGAAAATAGCGGGCCTGTCGTGAAGCTCACCGGAAGTCGGGGTAGTAGAACGTGGGGCACTCCATTCTGCAGCGTGTTGGCGTGGATCCTTCTTACAGACATAGAGAATGGAAGGACGTTGGGGCACTGGTTGTCAATCCTTTTCCTCGCAGTGCTGATGAGTTGATCCCTTTGTTTCTCAGGAACCAAGTTGCTGTTACAGAGATGCGATCACCGCCCTCTAGCCTACGCAGGGTCAGGGGAAACATCGCCACAACCACCCCTCATGGCACCGCTACCACCACGACGACCGCCACATCGCAGAATATGGGGCGCCCACGTCCCCTTTACCCATCAGAGGTCATCCAGCGAAGGGTGATCAACAACCTCGTACGTAGGTACGAGGAGGAAGGGGTCATCCCAACTCGGGATATGGCCCACCTGGACCTGGAGGCATCTGGGCCCCGCCGTCAATGACGCCCTAACAGGCCGCGCAGGGAGCCCCTACTCCCCACCCCAACGTTCAACTATTTTGGGAGCCTGTCCTCGGAACGCATCGATGACTCCTCACCAAACGCTGATGAGGCGGGCTCCGTCCGGCTCGGCCCGCTCAGGGTCTCGACCCAAGTACTCCAGGAAAGGGCTCCCATTCAGCAGCGTCAGCGCCGCCGTCCAACTCCGCAGGAGGAGTAGCCAGGCCATGCCCCTACACCACCTCCGCCAGCTCGTCTGACCCGACGTCAGCGCTGGGCCCGGGCTGAGGACGCTTGCCCAGGTGCATCGACGTCAACAGATATAGTGGCTCGAGCCACCGCCGACGTGCATCATGGGGCCCCTGCATACGCTGAGCTGGGGCACTCTTTCACCCAACCAGGATCGAGACCCCAACCGCCCCACGGGCAGGCTTGGTTGACTCTCCGGGTTGCAGGCCTGAGCGGTGATTACTGCAAACCAACCCGCAGTGATGTCACCTCATACGGAGGCCCTCCCCGTACCACTACTCCACAAAGCGTGGGCCATCCCCGCTCCGAAGCTCTTCATAGAGGTATGTCTCATGCTACCCCCGTCTTGAAGGAAGACCTGCCCCACGACAGTGACTCTCGGCGTAGAAACCTTTCCCGCGCCCACTATACAGGGAATGGAGTCCATCCTCCTGCCCCCGACCGCCGATCTGAAGGCACTGTCCATCCGGTCCTTCTCCAACGTGGGGGCCCTCCCTACGTCCTCTCTCCAACCGGCAAAGGTCCTCCTTGCCCCAACAACTGGAGGAGTGAAGGTCAGCCTTGCTCCGCCCGCATCGACCATGGAGGTCCTCCCCATGCTCCTGCCGGTTCCAACAGAGGCTCCGCCCGCATGGGTGCTGTCCATGGAGGTCCTCCCCATTTACCCTTCTATATTTGCCCTGGTGCCCCTCGTACTTCGGCTATCTCATGTGGGGGCCCTCTCTTCCATGACGCCAGCACCGCCCCGAGGCTACATGATGAGAATCAACCATGTTCCGAAGATCCACCCCGGGGCCGGAGAGCAGGTCGTCGCCGCCACAAGAAGAATCCTGGGAAGGCCCGACGGGGGATCAAACCTACCCGCTTCTCCGACTCTGAAGCAGAATGTGACTCAGCAATGGAACCATCTCCCTGCTCCACCGTATCAGGGACTGGGGCAGGAAACAGGCATGTTAGCCTCATTCTCCCAGAATATGAGGTCCACCAGATCCCCATCTCCCTCCACAGGTACATCCAGAAGGAATAAATCATGGAGATTCCGCATGTCTCAACCGTGCAATCACCACTATCATCGCCGGAAGCACCCTCCACCACTACCAGAGATCACGGAGAGCTGTTTTTGGGGCCGACGACAGTAGAGAGACGACATGACCTATCGCCGGAAGTCGCGATTCCCGTGCCGGAAGCTTTGGCTATCAGCCCATTGTATCGTGACATCGTGGCCAGGTCACCGCACTCTTCAGAGGATGGCCCAGAATTCGGCGGCCAGTCAGCTCGTTTGCCATATTCTCCGCCGCCAAGCTTACTATCCCAGAGGTCCGCCTCGGTACCGCTACCAGTCCCTCAGCCGCCCCCGATTGATGAGTGGGGCAATACAGGTCCAGACCCCGAGTCAGAACCCAGGAGCTTCTCGAGCATTCTCGTAGCGGATTACTTCCCGGAGAAGTTCTGGCCAACGGCGGCGATGAACTTTCGCGCAGAAGAGTCACTTACCCCTGAAGAAGTGGGGTTCTTTTGTCGAACCCAATGGAAGACACACTTCCGCTTTCGTTACGAGCGGGTGGTGTACCCCAGAAGTCGAGAGCACTTCGAAGAAATCGGCGAGCAATGCGGCCTGATCGATTTGGCCGCACTCCTTGTGGCCCAGCACCCTGAGTCGCCAGCCCGTCAGAGCGCCCTTCAACGAAAATGTTTTCAGAGTTTCAAAGTACTCCACAGAATCGTCAGGGAAGCTACCCCCCATGTGCAAGTCCATGGTAGGGGACACTATGCCACTCTCCTCTTTGACCCTATCCGATGACAGCCTGATTCACTATGTGACATTGAGGACATTCCCTCGAGAGGGGTCATGGTCCACATGGCAGATGTTGTGGAAAAGGAAGACGATCTTGAATTCCTTGATGGAGACTTACCCCCCGAGGGCGTACCGCCACTACTGGACCCATCAGGGAGGGTTACCCGTCAGTAGAGGAACATACTAGGCCTCCCCATACCCACCGAGTCGCTCGTACTCGGTCGAAATACCGGCAAGGGTAAGGAGAATGTTGGAATTGTCAAGCACTCTGACCCGTCTTCCTCTGTGCAGAAAACGGACGAAGATCCCGAGAAGGCCACGTTACGCCAGTAGCTTGCTAAGCAGAAGAGGCAGGTTGATGAACTCTTGGATGAGTGCGCCGCAGAGCGGCGACCCAACTATGGTAATCCCAGGCCGGGGCAGCAGGGGCAGGAACAATTTTACACTGATGAGATTCCTCCGAGAAACCCTGATCATGCTACTCTCGCATACAGGGCAGAATCCGGAACTTACAGCAAGAGGGCGGGATACGTCTCGCCAAACCCCCCCGAGCGACGAGTCAATCTGAAGAATTATTCCAGGTTCCCCCAGTCGCCTCACAGGTCGTTCCGCCAGTTGATCCACGAGATTCTGAATCCATCTACCATGTTGAAAAACCTAGCAACGCACTTTTGATTAGGGATCCCCGTCAAGACAGGGACCCCCACCCAGATGATCTTATAGCGGCACTCACAGCCCGCCTCGAAGCGTTGGGAACGCGGCAGGTGCCGGTCCCACCGGATGGCTAGTCGTATCCCGCATGGGTGGATGATATGCCCACGCTCCTGGGATTTGGGAACCCCACATTCTCTCCCTTAAACGGGACAGGGGACCTGCCCCAGCACTTGGCTCATTTTTCTTCCAGGTGCGACCCCATGCTGGGAACCCCGGCTCAGCAGGAAGCTGCCAAGATCCGAAGTTTCGTACAGACATTTGAAGGTCCCGCATTCGTCTGGTACATCCATCTCCCTATCGAATCGGTGACCGGTTCGGAGGATCTCCACCAGCAGTTCCTATACCGGTTCAGCTCCACCACGCGGAAGACCAGCATTGCAGACCTCTTCAAGTGCAAGTAAAGGCCTGATGAGCGAGTCGCAGATTTCATCGCCCGGTGGAAGGGACTTACATATTCCCTCGATATGCTAGTGAATTAGGAGTAATTACTGACGATGTGTGTGGGCAACGTCAAAACAGAGCTGGTACCATCCCTAATTACCCAGAACAACCCTGGAGGATTCAGAGACTTCTCAGACTAGGCTCAGTGCCTTGAGGAGGCTCTACAACAGGCTAGCCAGGCACGTTCGTTTCCCCCTATGATTCCATCCAGGAGGACTGCCAGAGCCGAACCTACCGCGGTGACCCAAATATAAGACCCTAGGCAGCTGGAATTA
This sequence comes from Viscum album, assembly GCA_963277665.1. Lineage (NCBI taxonomy): Eukaryota > Viridiplantae > Streptophyta > Magnoliopsida > Santalales > Viscaceae > Viscum > Viscum album. Next base: position 1,700,877,175 of record OY728121.1, on the reverse strand, counting down.
CTGCCAGCGGCACCATCCCCGCAACCCCGCAGAGGTCCTCCACCTCAAGCACAGGCTCCTGCCCAGCAATGACCGCCTCAGAATCGACAGGTTCCCCCACGCAATGTGCCACCGCCACCCAGGCGAGAAAATCAGGCGCCACCTCCTCGGCAGGCCCCTCCGGCCCTTCTTCAGGGTCAGGCCCCCAGGGTCCCCTATCTGGAAAGAAGGCACCAGACTTATTCGTTCAACGAAAATCAGTTCCCTGGCTATTTCCGAAGTGCTCTAGAGCAAGGGATTGTGCGCCTACCCGAGTGCAGAAGGCCGGCAGCGGCGCATCTCACCGATCACCCCAACTACTATCCTTATCATCAGATTCTGGGGAACACCCTCAAGCAATGCTATGTTTTTAAAGACTGGCTTCAAGACCAGGTCAACAACAACATAGTCAGGTTGAGCCCGGCACCATCACAAGTGGCGAGTGTCCTTCCAGGGTCAGAGATCGACAACGACAGCGAAGGCGAGTGGCAACAGGTTCCCAGCCGCGGATCCTGGAAATACGATGACTGGATGACTCAAAAAACCATCTTTCCTGCCCATGGTATCATCCGGGCGCGCCTGAAGTAGCCAGAACCTTCAGAAGAAGTAGCTGGTACCTCTGCATCGTCTTCACAACCGACCACTTCCCAAAAGAGCAAGAAGTGACGACACAAGAAGAAGCAATGCACTCCGCCGGTGCCATCATCATCCTGCACTCTCTAGTACTTTATGCCCCCTAAAATGGGGATTCCTCCCAGAATATGCCCGGTGGTGTATGACTCATCGAGTGATAGTCAGGGGTACGCTTCATTTAACATCGTGGAGCTGGTAAACCCCTATATGACTCCCGATGAGGGGGAACGCCAGGCGAGCCTCCCCAACGTTTCCAGCCGATGTCAACATCAGCGGAATCGAAACTGCACCGGTCGTCAAGATACGTTAGCCGACACTTTCATCCAAGCCGTGCACGCTACTGAGACCAGACAGCAAGCTCAGCGCAGAGATCAGCATGCGCAACCCCATCTAACTCCCTCGGCTCTATCTCCACCGCCGTTTGTGCTACTAGATCAGGGAGAGCCTCCTCGTTCGCATCATAGTCAGTTTCGCCCGGCTACAGGCCAACCTCCGCTGTCTGATCCTAGTCTTGCGACTACACTCCAGGCTTCAACTAGTAGGAAGCAGGATTTACCAAGCACTAGATGATTTCCGGTTCAACTGGCAGGACCCGCTATGCCTCCAACTGTCGAACGACCTCCTGTAGGCAGAGGCTCGCGTTTTGCACGAAAGTATGATGTCCTGAAGCACCTGGCCGGCATACCGGCATGTCTTTCTATCCTCTAGGTCCTTCTCCTGTCATCTGAAATGTGTGAGGCACTTGCCGAGGCCCTAAGGAGCCCCCTCTAGTTTGAGATAGAGGTAGCAGCTGCAGATGCCTTCCATACCGAGACAATTGAGAACGCTGAATGTCAGGAGGTTATCTCGTTCCCCGGTGAAGATGAGGACCCTCCAATACAAGGTCATATTCGCCCGCTCTACATCACTGTCCACGTCAATGGTGTGGATGTCCACCGCTGCCTCGTTGACACGGGTTCCGGAATCAACCTATTTCTGACTTGGACGTTGCGAAAGCTAGGTCTGTCTGAAGGCGATTTAACTCCCTCTGACCTCAGAATCCAGGGGTACGATAGGACCGAGAAAACCCCAGTTGGCAAGATCCGCCTGAAGACTCAGTTCGGTGGCTTAATTTCTAGCACCAAGTTCATGGTCATCTCTCAGGACACAGCCTACAACGCGTTTATGGGTAGGCCATGGCTCCATCTACATGTAGCAGTCCCTTCGTCGTATCATCAGTGCCTCAAATACTCACTCAACGGTCGAGTAGGTGTGATCCAAGGAGATGCGTCTCCTTTCGCCTCTTGTGAGGCCCGCTATCTAGATGCTGGTTATTACAAAAGTAAGGATAATCAAATCCTAGCAAGTGAGGATGAACCTGCCCCGGTCACAAGTGATCCCGGGCCAAGCAAGGATGATGCCTACATCCTCCCGATCCACCAATTGGTGGCCACGACCCCCGACATGGGGAAATATTTTGTTGTTTCGGGTACACAAGGAAGGCATGTTCCCGTGTCCAAGAGACGGCGGAAGATCACCTCGTACTCCTACATCAACCAGGCTCAGGTGATCCTAGAACCTCCTACCCCTGTACAGTACCGGAATGTCAAGCTTATGACAACAGTGGTACATCATACGTGTCTCTTCCGCCGGGCTGGAATCCACCGACTAAGGCTGACACGTCACCACTGCTTTGATATCATCAAACGTGGCCCCTTAGGCCGATGGCCAGATGGGATAGGGTCGACTGCCTTCATTGCTATGGTTTCAATGGCGTGTGAGTCTCCTGATATGATTACCACTGCTTCCCAAGCCGACACCAGCTTCCCCTCAGGTTTTGCTAGCCCAGAAGTATATCCCGTCATGGGAAATCCACTCACGGGTGGAGAGGAAGACTTGGAGGATGCTTGAAAAATGCAGGTGCCACTTATCAGAGGGCCGTGCACTGCATATTCAAGCCAATTCTCGGGACGCTGGTGGAATGTTACGTAGATGACCTAGTGGTCAAATCATGTCAGCGCAAGGACCATCTCAAAGACCTCGAGAAGGTGTTCGGTTTCCTCCGTTCCCGTCACCTGAAGATGAAACCGTTGAAGTGTGCCTTTGGGGTCACCTCTGGGAAGTTTCTGGGCTTTGTTGTCAGATATCGAGGTATAGAGATCGTCCCAGAGAAAATCAAGGCCATAAACCAAATTCCTACCTCGAGCAACATTAGGGAACTTCGAGGCCTCCAAGGCCACTTAGCCTATATATGCCGATTCATCGCGAATCTGGACGACAAGTGTAATCCATTTTCCTGGCTCATGAAGTTGGGTGCCGCCTACGAATGGGATGAGGAGTGTCGAACCGACTTCGAGGAAATAAAGCATTATCTGCTCCAAACTCCGGTTTTGATGCCACCCATCTCTGGAAAGTCGCTGGTCCTTTACGTGACTGCCCTAGAAAGATCCCTCGGTGCACTGCTCGCCCAGAAGAATAACGAGGGTACTGAGAATAGTCTCTACTATCTCAGCTGCATGCTTCTCGATACAGAGGTCAGATACTCTCCTATCGAAAAGAGCTGCCTTGCGCTCGTCTTCGCCGTGCAGAAGTTGCGACATTACCAGCAGCACCATGAGATGCAATTGGTCTCCCGGGTAGACCCACTGAATTATATCCTAAACCGCCCCATGCTGACTAGTCGACTAGAACGTTGGGCAGTGATTCTACAGCAGTTTGATATCATGTTCGTACCTCAGAATGCCATTAATGGACAGGCATTGGAAGACTTTTTAGCTGCCCATCCAAGCTCTGCAGATCAATCCCTGGACCTGGATTTTCCTGATGAGACGATCCTCTCAGTCGATCATGTCGCCCCGTGTTGGAAAATTCATTTCGACGACGCCTCCCGAAGCCCCATCGGCTGGCCGCTCAACGATCCTAAGATCAACAGAGTGGGCCTGGGTATTTTCTTCATTACCCCGACGCAAGTCGTCCTGCCATACTCGTTCCTGTTGTCAGAAGGCTGTACGAACAATGAGGCCAAGTACCAGGCTCTCATCACCGGTCTCGAGATGGCCCTTGAGATCCATGTGACCCATCTACATGTGAAAGGATATTCCAAGCTGGTAATCAAACAGGTTAATGGAGACTACGTCGTCAGGAAGCCGGTGCTTGCACCATTGCTGGAGTACACCCTGGGCCTAATGGCCCTGTTCTCTTCTCGACCAGAGATTACCCATGTCCCACGGTCACAGATTGGTCAAGAAGACACCTTGGCTGGCTTAGCCGCGTCACTCGCAGAACCCGAGCAAGACGATTTTATCATACATGTGGCACACTGGAGAGTTATTGCCCCCGTCACCCAAGAGGAAAATGATGGCCTGTGGGTAAGTCATATCACCGCCGGACCCTCTATGTCAGGGGTCCTGGGTTCATCAGACACAGTGGTTGAAGCCACTCCCGACTGGAGGGAACCTTTTGTCGAGTATCTCTAAAATGATCGCCTCCCGGATGACTGGGTCGAGTGCAAGCGAATCCGACGCCGCGCGCTGCAATTTACCCTCCAGAGTGATCCCATTCTTGAACAGATCCTTTATAAGTGGAGCTTCGATGGCGTCCTCCTCCGTTGCATTCTAAGAGTAGAGATTCCTCAAGATATGCAAGAGGTTCACCCCGGTTCCTGTGGTGCCTATCAAGCTGGGCCGAAGCTGTCCCATCAAATCCGGAGGTTGGGGTACTTCTGGCCCTCTATGATCCACAATTGTATTGGTTATGCCAAGAGATTCCACACGTTCCATGTTCACGCCATCTTCCTGCATCAGCTGCCGGAGCCCCTCCTCCAAACCAAGTATTCTTGGCCATTTGCAGTATGGGGACTTGATGTAGTGGGGCCATATCCACTGGAAACACCTCGCCAGTGTAGGTTCATCCTGACTTCTACAGATTTCTTCTCCAAGTGGGCAGAGGCAGTTCCACTTGAAGAGGTCAAGGCCTGTTCCATCGTTGACTTTGTGAGCTCCAATATTATCCACCAGTTTGGGGTCCCTCACGCCGTCCTCACCGATAATGGCACCAACTTCCGAGCAGCTGAACTAAAGAAATTGTACGCCAAGTACGGTATCTGTTCGAACCATACCTCCCGCTACCACACGCAGGAAAACTGACAGATCGAGGCATTCAACAAAACCCTCTCTTACATTTTGCAGAAGATGGTTGGTCAGAAAAAGAAAAGTTGGCCGGACAAGCTCCCCAATTCCCTCTGGGCTTACCGGACGACAACTCGCAACTCTACCCAGGTGACCCCATATTCCCTGGTGTATGGAGCTGAGTCCGTCCTAGCCATTGAGATCCAGCTGCCATCGTTACGCACTACAGTCTATGATCACCAGACATCAGATGAGGTAGCCGAAATCCGTCTAGATGAATTAGAAGCACTGGACAAGAACCGACTTCGTGCCCTACACAATCTTGAAAGGATCAGGATAAGATAGGGAGGGTCTTCAATAAGAAGGTTCGTCTCTGTTCTTTTATACAGGGTGTCCTAGTACTGGCCCTCCGAGCGCCAATGATTCCTGGTAGGAAACCGCCCAAGTTAGAACCCAAGTGGGAAGGGCCTTATGGAATCCATAAGGTTTACCTCAATGGAGCATACTCCTTGGTGACCACGGATGGAGAGCGCATAACTCCTCCCACCAATGCCAAGTTCCTCAAGCGGTACTTTTCCTAGGGAAAAAGGGTCTACACGACCTTAAACTGCATCTCCGTCCTACAAGATGATAAACTGCAAAAAGGTCCTGCATGACCTTAAACTGCATGGCAGGGTCCCGCATGACATTAAACTGAACGTTATGGTCAAACACGACCTTAAACTGTAAAGTCCTGCACGTCCTTAAACTGCATCTTCGACTTGCAAGACGATAAACTGCAAAATGGTCTGAGCTCTATGACTTTAAACTAAGATCTCCCCCCTTCCTTACTGCAAGACATTAATCTACAAGCTAGATAGGCTTTCCTGACCGAGGCTCAGCCTCAGGCCCCTTGGCCTCCTCGGGCCCTCGGCCCCCCGTCCTTACTGAAAGACGTTATACTACAATCCAGTCAGGCCTTACTGACCGAGGCTCAGCCTCATCCCCCTTGGCCTTCTCGGGCCCATGGCCCCCGTCTTCACTGTGAGACGTTAAACCGCAAGCTGGTCAGGTCTCCCTGACCGCGGCCTGGCCTCAGGCCCCTTGGTTATCCCCGACTTACCCTCTTGAGGGATCGTACAGTATGGTGTAGGATTACGTCCTCATTCACGTTTGATTACTTGTCGTACCTTACATATCCCCAAATGAGATGCATCCTCATCCCGCATGACATTAAACTGCATCTTAAGAACTACGTGTGGCTGGATTCTCATCTTAATGGGATACGTAGGAATGATCAGATGCTTCGTCTTGAGCCCAGACCCAAGCTTCTCTCTTCCACTATTCCCCCTGGGAATAGTTTCCTTGGAGGATCTTTGTGCAGCAGGGAGTAGGATTTCTTAGCCCGCTCATACAACCCCGATCACACAAGGATTGTAAGGGTCGCACCATGTGCCCACTCCCGTTCTTCTATCCTCCCACGTCCTCACCGCACGATGCTAAACTGCATGGCCTTCAAGAACTACGTATGGCTTGATTCCCATCCTAATGGGATACGTAGGAACGCCTGGGCATTTCGTCCGTTGGCCCATCCCAAAAGCCAAAATCTTCCCCTCAGGTCCAGGCATATGGCAGGGTGCACACTTTTACCCCAACTCACATCGAGCAAGCCTCGACCCGGCATTACATCCCCCTGGAGATGTTTTCCTCTTTCGTGGATGGATACAGCTTTGCTTATCCCACTCCTTGACTGGGATTCCATCATTATTCACACCCAGAGGGACCCCCAAGAACGACCTAGATACTACGCCCAAGGGCTCTCCTATCGATACTGGCCAATGCCCCCGAGGGTTTTCAAGCAACAAGCCGATACAAGTCCCGCGTTGCGAATTTGGTCAGCGGTCGATGCTCATTTTTTGCTCCCATATCAGGTCACCATAGGAACACTGTGTTTCGAACATGGTCAATAATGTCCTGGATCTTTGAGTCCACCCCGAGATGTCCCAGACATCGAGTGTAGTGATTCATTCTACCCCATCCTGAAGTGACAAACTTCCCCCCGGGTGATGCTAGCGGTCGGGCCCACGACCCCGATTCCCCATAGGGGTGTACGGTGTGGTGTGAGACTATTCCCTCATTCACGTCGAGATCAGGTACCATGCCATACACCTTCCCTTACGAGGCGCAGCCACAGGCCCCTTGGCCTCCTTGGGTCCCCGACCCCCATCCTCATGTAAGACATTAAACTGCAAACCAGTCAGGCCTTCCTGACTGATGCCTGAACTTAGGTCCCTTGGCCTTCTCGGGCCAATCTACCTATCCTCTTATCCGGGGTGTACGGTGTGGTGTGGGACTATGTCCTCATTCATGTCGGGATCATGTACCATGTCATACGCCTTCCCTTATGAGGCCCAGCCTCAGGCCCCTTGGCCTCCTTGGGCCCCTGGCCCTCGTCCTCACTGCAAGACGTTAAACTACAAGCAGGTCAGGCCTTCCGGACCAATGCTAACCTTCAGGCCCCTTGGCCTTTCTGGGCCCCGGCCCAGGTCCTATCTTATAGGAGTGTATGGTGTGGCGTGAGGTTATTTTTTCATTCACGTCGGTCTCGTAATGAAAACGCCATTACCTCTCCCTCTTGAGCTGTTTAGTCGATCCCTTTTCGGCAGTTCACCAATGTGCCTAAGAGTACTCTAGTTTATTACCTGGAATGCCATGCTTTACTCAGACACATCCGCACCCTCATTCCAGGATTTGTGTATCTCTACATCAGGGCTCCCATCATCTTTCACCCCCGGAGGGACCGCTAAGAACGGCCTGGATACTACGCCCAAGGGCTCTCCTACCATTACGGGCCAACGCCCCCGAGGGTTTCGGACAACAAATCGACAAAATCCCATGTTGAGAATATGGTCATCGGTCGATGCTCGTTTGTTGTTCCCACCTCAGGCTAATGCGATATGGATGCTGCGTTTCCGCCGTGGTTAACAGTTTTCCTCTATCGCCACGCCAACCCATTAAGCCCTAAATGCCGGGTACACAATTCACACCCTTCATCACTTCATCGTGTCCAAGTAGAGCCTCAGAACTCTTGGTACTTTTCATCTGTGCACGTCTGCACGTTGGGGAAACAAGCCGCGTAAAAGGTGTCCTTCGGGGCTCTCTACCAAATCCCCTCTGATGGACACCCCAGGTATTGCGATAAGGATGCCCCCCTTGTTTCCCACACCGAGTTTAACTCACGTGGGCTTCGGGATCGGGTTGACGTCTACGCTAACATGGGAGGTTGTTACCATTCATGGTCCGAGATCTAAGACCATAAACTAAGATCCATCCGGAACTACGTTCATCTTGATTCCCATCCTCAAGGGATACGTAGGACCGCCCGGACACCCTGTATTCGGGTACAACCCATTTAGGGAGCTAGTCTCTCCCCCCTGTTTCACCTCTTACCTCTATATAGGCCCCTAGGCCTAAGATCTCCATCTTCGAGTGGCATACAATGTAATGTGGGATCATGTCTCCATCAATTGTGTTTTATAAAACTATGCACGTTCCTCGCTTAGCATCGTCTCTGCTACGTCTGTGCTACATGACGATAAAATGCATGCTTGGTCCTATCATACGACCCTAAACTGTGACATTATCGTCCTGGCCGCACGATGAAAAACGGAACTGCATTGTGGTGACCTCATTGTAGAGGACATCACATTGGGTATTGGTCACGTGCCATACCATTTGTCAACGCTCATCACGGCTTGATCCTTGTGGCGACACCACGACCTACTTTTCTAGGCCTGTCGCTTCACAAAAAGAAAACCACTCACCTTAAAGGACAAACAAGATTTATCAAATTCTGCTTCTTTTAGTGCAAGGGTCATGCCTGCATCCCCTTTTCCCCTGGCACTGGTATATTACCATGTCACCTCTAAGAACTATGTGTGGCTTGATTCTCATCCTCATGAGATACGTAGGAGCGCCCGAGCACTTCCCCGCTGGCCCAGCCTAACCTTTGTGTTCGATCCCCCGACTCGAGCATTTCCCCAAAGAACGCATGGTAAGTAGGGCTTAGGTCCTCCTTCACATCGGGTTTTGTTTCCATGTGTCCTCTGCTCCCTTTACCCATTTATGGTCTAAGGTCCATCAAGAACTACGTGAGGCTTGATTATCATCCTTATGAGATACGTAGGAGCGCCTGGTCACTTCCCCGCGGGCCCAGCCTAACTTTCACTTTCGGTCCCTTGAACAAAAACCCCTCCATGAGTGGATTATATGTTGTGGTATGGGATTGTGTCCTCATTCACGTCGGGTTGTTCATCGCACTGCACACACACCCTATTCCCATTCATGCCAGTTGTTTGAGTTACTCCACCATGTGCCTCTTATTTCTCCTCACATCCATGGTCCGAGCTCTATGACCCTAAACTAAGATATCACTATGGGAAAGGACTCTGCTCCCCATATCTAATACGTCTCGTTGTCGTATTCAGATGTGTTTTTGACAATGATCCTGAAGTGTGGGATTTTCATAGGGACATCCTCCTCATCCCATGATCATGCTTCGTGAGCTCGCTATTTGGATCCTCATCCTCTTCCACATCCAAAAGGACCCTCAGACGACATAGATACTAGGCTGAAGGGCTCTCCATGAATGCTGTACCTAAGGGCCCTCCAATTGTTTCGGGCCAACGTCCCTACTGATCTTTGGAAACATTTGTGACATGGTCCCATGTTTCGAACATGGTCAACGGTCGACCCTCATTTGTTTGTCCCCATTCTAGGCTAACGCGATATGGATGCTAGTTTTCCACCACGGTCTACAGTTATCCTCCATCGTCACGCCACCATCATCATGATCTGAATCTCAAGCGCCTTGATTCACACATTTCCACTTCCTCATGTTAAAGTGGAACTTCATCATACTCTGATCTTTCTCTTCGTGCATCTAGGTGCGCTAAATGATCGTGTTAGTGTCATTGGGACAGTATTCACCGAGCGTCCCTTTGCCCTAACCTACCCCTTTCTGTGTCGGGAAATTCCCACCAATACTACTTGTTTCTGACACCGATCACGACTCATGTGGGCTTAGTAGTTTTGGCGGGATGTGTACCAATACGGCCAGGCTTCTCATCATCCTGCATGACGTTAAACTGTGATTCCAGAACTACGTTTGGCTTGATTCCCATCCTCATGGGGTACGTAGGAACGCCCGACCACTATGCTTGGCCCAGCCTAATCTTCGCTCTTGGTCCCTCGACCTGAAGAGTTTCCTCCGGGGGTACGTGGTGTGATTTGGACTCCAAGTCCTCATTCACGTCGGTTTCATGTCTACCGCACCACACGCTCCATGGGATCTTCCCTTTTATTCCACGTCTTATCATATGGCGTCAAAATACAGGAGTCCATGTGTCCTCAACGCATGACACTAAACTGCGGTTCTACCATGAGCAAGCTCAGGATGCCCCATATTAATCATGGGATGCACCAGAGTCAGAGAGGATTTCACCTGCCAGTTTTGGTCTTTGACTGGACTGTGAATCCAGAACAACGTATGGCTTGATTCTCATACTTAAGGGATATGTAGGGACACCCAGGCATTTCACCTAGGGTCCAGCCCCAGGAATCGTAAAGACTTGTTCCTCCTCCTGGTCGGACCCCTCATAGGGGACTGTGTGATTATGACTCTTCCCTGAACATGTTAATAATGCCCCAAGATTACATTGGGAAGTGGTAAATCCCCTCGCCAGAGAGGCCCTGTCTGAAAAAAAGGAATGATCCATGATCCAAGCAATGCACCCATATGGTGTACTCCCACCACGGTGTTGTAACTACCTAAGTGTTGGATTCTATTCGGACAAACCATCACTCCATATTCCATGCTTTGTGTGCCCCTTATTCGGACTCTCGTCCCCTTCAATGTCTCACGGGACCCCCTAACGGCCTGGACTCATGCCACATCAGCCCACCTACCATCCTGGGCCAATGTTCCGGAAGACTGGTCATGTTTGGAAGGATCCCCTAACAGTATGGATGTTTGACCTATGGTCCGCCAACTGTCCTGGGTCAATGTCCAGAATGATTGACTGACAATATTTTTGACATGGTCCCATGTATCGAACATGGTCAACGGTTGACCCTCATTTTTGTCCCCATTATAGGCTAACCCAGTAAGGATACCCCTTCTCCTCCATGGATAACAGGTTTCCCTTTTTGTCACGCCATCCCCACAGTGATCCAAATCCTGGGCATCGTAATTCACGCTTCATGTTTCCGCATGTTCGTACTGATTCCAGTGCCCCTGTTGTTGCACTGTTCGTGCATAAGAGCATGCTGAAACAACGGTAATTCGGCTGTTCAGAAAATTTCCTTCTCCGGTCAAGCCTCTCCCTTCTTTTGGAAATCCAGATTGGTAATCTCAATCCCAGATGCCTGGAGTATGGTCTCCACTCCTATGTTAGGTGGGACGAGAAGGAAACTATCTCCTATTTCTCACATTGGGCTCGACCCACATGGGCTTGGGTAATTATCGTCGGACGTCCCGCAAAAATTGTAGGGATGAAACGAGGCGATTCAAATAGTGGAAATCGTGCGCACTATGAAATTCAAAACAAAGAAAAAAAATTGATGCACGAAAGTACCAATAAAAGGTTTTTTTGGTATGTTACAATACCCGGGGGTTGAATCCCCCCATGGACGGGTTGACCTCATCAAAAGAGCATTGCAGCTCCACCACCCGTTGGCTTGTGGCATCCAAGGCTTACTGCCGCTAACTCAGCTCCCGGTCCTCCTCAGCAGCGGTGGGGCGCACTTCATCAGCCTTGGCTCTGGCCCTCTCTACCTCAGCCTGAATGGCATCCATCGTTCCAAAGGCCTGCCTCATAAGCTCCTTTGCATCTTCCAGCTGTGCCTTCAATTGGGAGATCAGCTCAGATTGTGCATTCAGAGAGGCTAAGTGCTAATCCGCCTAGGTCTGCAGCTGCTGGACCTCGCTTTCAGCCTCCAATAGCTTCATGATGTTTGTCGCTTTCCTCCGCTGCCAGCCCACGCTGATCCCACGATCATGCTCCCGGATCTTCTCATCCATAAGATCTCGGATGAGCACGTGAGGTCGTTGGGCGTCCACTCCCCTAGCGCATAGTTCGCGCAACCGCAAGCGGAGTCTGTCAATTTCGGCCAGCTGTAGCGCTTGGGGGGTGTCCTTGATGAACCGTGTGATTAGCTTCCATGACCTGCTGCGGACTATGCTATTGTCTTCCTCGTCAAAGGCCATTTCGTCCCAGTATGCGCGATTGGTAGGCTCGTACGCAGGATACGCCTGCAGGAAGTAATCGGCGGGATCTACATCTGGTGTTGAATCCAGTACGACATCTGGCGCCGAAGCAGGTGTGACAGGACTGGGACCAACCGTTTGATCCGCTTCATCGGAGTCCACCTCGATGACTTCGGGCACGACCCTGCTGGTGGTCCCGCCAGTGATGGTGTGTGTTGCAGCTTGAGGAGATGGGGGGACTATAGCCACCATCACCGACATTCCCCTAGGGGGATGCCACTAGACATCCCGACTAGTCTTGCCGCAACAGCCCATGCCAATCGGAGAACTTCACAACAGAGAGGGACGTAAACGTTAGTTGGCATAGTCTACATATGACGATAAGGACACCGATAGAGGAAACTTATGGAGATCGACCTCCTGGCACTTCTCTGGAGCCGGTACTGACGGAACCCTGAGGCGAGGCCCTCCGTATACTGTTGTAAGGTCTGGAGATTCTGGAGGAGCCACCTTGGGAGCTCTGGTCCCACCAGACGCGGAACTGGACGCAGCCATAGGTGCGGGTTCTGAAGGTCCCGCATCACCACCCACCGAGGGGCGAGAACGAGGCCGGTGAACAAGTTCCTCCTACGTGGCTCAAACATCAGTGAGAAGTCCATAATGGCCCAAGAACGGACCGTAAGGAATGATGTTCAGAATGCTACCTCGAGAGCCTCAGCGAAATCGTCAGAATCTGAGCCTTGATCTCCGACCTCGCCCTCCTCCACGAGCTCCCTCCTCCAGCCTCATCCTCCCGAGAGGAGTCCTCTGATTCTTCCGACAGGGAGAAGCACTCCCTCAGATCGGCAGCCGATAATTGTGGGGGGACCGTTCGATTCAGCAACACCCTTACCCGGTCAGTCATTGGGCGAGGGACACCGCTGGAGTGGACGTAATCTTCCAGCTCATCCAGGTATTGCTCGGCCTCCACCGGAGACGCCATGAATCGAGCCCGGACTGGGCCTATGCCCGGTAATTCCATCCCGAGGCGATTCAGGTGGGCTCATATCTCAGGTGGGATGAGGAATTGCCGGTTGACATCCTAAATGTACTAGGCTTCCGGGAAGACGACATCCTCTACCATGTCGATATGACACAGATGCTTCCCCGGGGCCTGAGTGGATATCCTTGGAAATCCCCTCGGTGGCTGCCCCTCCAGATGGACCTACTCTTCTGGAATCACCGGGTCCGCCGCTGCTATCGCACCCTCGGCCGGTGCGGGTCTCACCTCCATGTCGGCCCCGCAACTGCGAGAGGCCAAGCTGCCCTCCGACCCCGACCTCGAGATTCAGGAGGCCCACCATCACTGACCCGAATAGGCGGTTGCTTCAGCATCTCTCCTAGGTAAGTAGCCTCCCAACTAATGGAACACTCCCTCACCAATCCGAAAGCGTCGGTGGATGGAGGCAATGCAATTCGCATATTCCCATGTTCTCGTGTGAACATGAGCCACAACTACCTCATCACACACGGGTGATACTCATGACGCACCTCCCAGTAGACCTACGGGGTCAGCCGCTGGAGGCACAGGAACTGCCTCGCAAACCGATGCGGGGGGTACGGTTCACAGTGTGGCTCACGATCTACTCATGCCACCAAAACTCCACCTCGAAAGGCCAGGAGGTAAGCCCGATGTTCTTCCATTCCCCCCCCGTCGTCAGTAAGTATCCCCGTCGGCAATGGGAAGGGGTGGAAGTTAAACACATCCGACCTCCACACCCGATTCAGCACCATCGGCACGGCTAGTTTGAACGGGAAGCTCCCGATCGCATTCAGGATGGAGGGGCGGAAGTTCGATCCCGATGAAGAAATAGGGTTTGGATACTCATAGATACCCCTGATGTGCACTGCATTCCACCCATAGAGGAGATGGAAGGGCCCGCATATCCTTGGCGGCTTCTTGCCCTCACTAATGTACCACAACATTATGTACAGTTTGGCGAGCATTGGAATCCCCAGATTGATCCGCTGCCCCATGGCCAATATGGACACCATAATAAACGAGCTAGGCTGCACCCCCATGCTTTTATCCATCACCGGTAGGATCCAACCACAGATGAGAGCTGCGATAAACACTGCTAGCCAGACTATCGGCTGTTGTTCAGTGGTGACACTGAAACCCCATGTCTTCTATTGGCTGTCCTCCAAGACCTGCCAATAAGAGTGCCCCTTACCTCTTTGGGCTGCCCTCGGACAAGTTCGAGGCCTCGGAGGGAACTCCATTCTTTGGGAAATTCAGGAATCACTTGAACCATCTCCTAAACTGGACATCCCTTACCGCCTCCTTGTCCTCTCCAGGGACGAATGCCATCAGCACTGACGCCAGTCGCGGAATTATCTCGGTATCCTCCCATGCGCTCATGAAGGGGAGGAACTCATCATACATGGCCCCCAAGATCGGAACCCTAGAAATCTGGTGGACATCCCACAGGCTGATTCCCACCTCCCCATGATGCAGGTGAAAGGTATTGGTCCTGGACGACCATCTGCACAGCTATTCTGGCATCAGTTTCGTTGGTTGGTAAATGTGGAATTGGGAGGCACATGCCGCCTCATATAACCCCACTCTCCTCAGCTCTGCCCCAAACTCCTCGCATGAGGCGCCTACCCAGTAGGCCCAGGCCCAGTTATCAGTAAAGTTGCTGCCCTGGCGCAGGTCCCACTCATCAGACCATCCCTTCTTCGAATCCTGCAAAGCTGCCTTCAGCATGGTACGGTAGAGAGGAGGGGACGTCTCCGGTTGTAGTGGCTTCCCGTCAATATCGTTCAAATGGTTGTAGAGACAGTCAGCGGTGACATGTGTGAAGTCCTCCTGCACATGACCATCAGCCGCCATGAACCATTGATGCTGACATGGTGTGCTCCTGAACTAGCAAGTTGATTTGTCCCTACTCACCTCAGGGGTGAAGACGTCATCCCTCAACCAGAAGCCATACAATGGAAGCTTCTTACACTGTGGATAATTCTTCTAGACCTCTGATAGCAGATCCGTCAAAGAAGCATGGTCCGAATGGCTTCAGACCATCTCCCCATGTCCTGTACAGTTGGCCATCTCATCCTGATGAGCGACATCTGCAAGAACCCCCAATATAGCCTCTCGATTGGCCATTCTGGTTCCGGCACTCAGAATGGAATTTTTTCCGAACGAATCGCGAAGCTGGATCATGAAGCCGGATCGTGAAGGTCGGTTGTGAGACCAAGCCGTGATGTCGGGCCGAGGCAGACAAGCAGAAGCTCGCTTGGCACAGACGTGGAGTCAGAGACCTGCGGTTTGCCGCGAAACTCGATTCGCGGAGAGCAGGCCCAGAGTACGCGAAGATTTGCGAAATTGATAGCACAAAATGACAAGGAAGTCGCGTGAAGAAAAAATAGGTCGACCCCCCTATTTATAGGCGGCAACCCCGTAGCATCGTGGCGCGCCTCACCCATGTGGAGCATCGCGGCGCGTCCGGATCCATGGCCCCGGTCCGCACTGCGGGCCCTCTTCGCGAGGTCTCGTCGCGAACCACCGAATTTTTTTGCGAATTTCCCTTAGACTTCGACCCTTCACCCTCCGTGGCTCCATTTCTGAGGGGGGGAATTTGTTGGTGCCAAAATATTGCACTAAAGGAAGGGACGAAAAATAAGGCTGACACGCTTCATCGCGATGCACCGATGCGAAGCACGCCGAGCATCGCGGTCTCGCAAAACTCCAGAGGAGGTAACTCTCCGCGAACGGGTTTGACGTTCACGAGACCGCCTCGATGCTCTGGAGGTGGTAACTCTCCATGAATGGGCTTGACTTTTGCGAGCCCGCCGCGAAGTTCTGGAGGCAGTAACTCTCCGCGAACGTGTTTGACGTTCGCAAGCCCGCTGCAAAGCATTTTTGGCGGCGCGTGAGTTCGGCTTCGCGGCGCCCCTTGCCTATAAATACGAGGGTCCCCTTGAGTCCCCCGAATGGACAATCCGACCTTTCGGCTTCTCCTCTCCCAAATCGTGAATCACGCTTTGCCCCAAGGAATCATGAGATCCGAGAGGTACATCCACTTCGCGTGACGCCTCTGCTTTGTCTCGTTTTGAGCCCCTCTTCCGAGAGGGATGCCCTTCGTGAAGCTCAAGGGCATTCGCGAAGGAAGCAGATTCCCAAGGGAACCCGGGAAGCCACGGAGCATTTATGCTTCGCGAAACACCCATCCTGTACTATTGATCCCTATGCTAATGCAGGATCGTTACACATCGTGAAGCACACTGCTTCGCAGAACCCTGCTTCGTGAGGAACCTCTTCTTCGCGAGGCAGTGCTCCGTGAATACTGTTCTACTTCGCGAAGCACCCACCACTCACACCTATGCCCTATGCTAAGGCTAAGGCACTCCGCTTCGCGAAGCACACTCCTTTGTTTGGAAATTACGCTTCCCGTGCGACCCTCCAAGTATGCACGATGTGTTTTCAAAGTCCCACGGACAATACCACTCGTAGAGCTGGTTCGCCTAATGCTTCTTCGCATAGCCACGCTAACGTGGACCCCTCGATGGTTCGCTCCACAACCCCCCTTAACCATGGCCTTGCCAGTACCTTCCCTCCCCCAAGGACCAGAGGGTACCGGTTATGTAAGTCCTAGGGGTGTGGAGTGAACCCACCTCGTCCGAGCTGCAGGACGTTAAACTTCCAAGCGCCACGTCCTCAACACATGACGTTAAACTATGACCCGACCTCGTGCCTCACACGAAGGGTCCCCCCAGCTCGAATATTTTTTACGCCACTCATCACTACGGGAGTGTAATCACCCATCCACAAGGGATGATATCCTCCTTACTGGAGTGGCGTATGTTCTCAGGATAATGGCAACCCTAGTTCCCCAACGGATGGCTGCACCCCTGCATCTCCATACTTCCCCACTACCAAGGTCAGTGGAGGGCGTGATAGGGAATGAGGCACCTCCTATCAATGGTCCAAAATCTATCTTTCGATGCGCTTTGCTGCATTTCGGGCCTCCATCCTTGAGTAAGTCCAAGAACCATTGGCCGCCTAACACGTAAGCCCCTCTTCGCTTCTCATGGACGCACCCTTCGCGGCATGGTCGTCAGGTCCTTACTGTCTCTTGTTTCTCACACCGAGCATGACTCACGTGGGCTTACTGTCAGCATTGGCCATGAAAATACCTCGTCCAACTTGACGTTAAACTGCATGCCCTCATCCATCATGATGTTAAACTGCATGCCCTCATCCAGCATGACGTTAAACAGCACACCCAGTTGAACTACGGGGACTTTGATCCCTGTCATGGCGTGGTACGTAGGAAGCCTCTACGAGGTTCAAGCCCACCCATTATTTATTCATGTCGGTTCACCGACACCCACCACTTGTGGAACCCCCTGGGTCTACATTCACTTCGGTTCACCGACACCCACCGCCATTCCCGAACTACGAGGTCTTTGATCCATGTCAAGTCATGGTACGTAGGAAGCCTCACAGGGTTCAAGCCCACCATTAGTGGACCCCCCGGGTTAACCTTCACATCGGTCCGCCGACAAAACCCTTTGAACTACGAGGTCTTTGATCCATGTCAAGGCATGGTACATAAGAAGCCTCCCTGAGGTTCAAGACCATCACCCATTGGACCCCCGGGTCCAACTTCACGTCGGTTCGCTGACGAAGCCACACCCGAACTACGAGGTCTTTGATCCATGTCAAGGCATGGTACGTAGGAAGCCTCCCTGAGGTTCAAGCCCATTTTCCATCGGACCAAGGTCCCTCATTTATGTCGGTTCGCCGACACCCACCGCCATTCCTGAACTACGAGGTCTTTGATCCATGTCAAGGAATGGTACGTAGGAAGCCTCACGAGGTTCAATCCCACCATTAGTGGACCCCAGAGTTCACCTTCACGTCAGTCCACCGACGAAACCATTCTGAACTATGAGGTCTTTGATCCATGTCATGGCATGGTATTTAGGAAGCCTCCACGAGGTTCAAGCCCACCCATCATACAATTCACATCGAGTTATACCTTCGTCCAGCATGATGTTGAACTATATCCCAGTCCGACGGCAAGCCGTTGTGACCATTCTGAACTACGAGGACTTTGATCCATTTCAAGGCATGGTACGTAGGAAGCCTCCCAGAGGTTTAAAACCATCTCCATCGGACCAAGGTCCCTCATTTACATCGGTTCTCCGACACCCAACGCCCGTCGTTCATTCACATCAGGGTTCACTATCGTCCCGCATGACGTTAAACTGTATTCCACCATTTGAACTACGAGTAATTTGATCTATGTCAAGGCATGGTACGTAGGAAGCCTCCCTGAGGTTCAAGCCAATCTCGCTTCAGACCGAGGTCCAACTTTACTTTTGTTCACTGACGACATCCATCGGGCCAAGGTCCACCTTCATGCCGGTTCAACCGGCACCCTCCCAAACTATGTGGACTTTGATTCCCTGCCACGGGGATACGTAGGAGGTCTCTCCGAGGCTCAAGCCCAACTTCACCATCTCCCTTAAGTTGGTCCCTTGCCATTTCATGATCCACTTCATTCGTCCATCAATCATCCACCCTGATTCCTTCCTGGACCATCACATCCTGGTGAGACCATGTCAGTCAGCTCCTCTTCATAGCCGCCCATGGGTTGGTCTCGGTATCGACACCCTTTCAAGGAAAATACCTCAATCCGATCCATTCTAGATAATGCTCTGATCAGGTTGATTCATCGCTGCTGGATGTTAAACTTGCAGCATACCCTGTGTTAAACACAGGAAGCTAAGAAAAACCCCAGATATGTTTCTTCGACATATAATTCCTCGTACTCGATATGGGATGCCTCGGGCTTCCACGCCCTTGATAATCCCTGTGTCCAGGGATAATAGACAAACATACCAGGTTCCCTAGCATCCAGACACACTACTGATGCCTCAACGTGACTACTCCCCGGACTGAAGGTTGCTGCCCTGACCGGACCCTTTGGAATGTCCCAACAGAAGCAGTGTAATTAACCGGCGTCCATGGAATCATGGCACTGGGACTAGTTTTATGAACAATGTATTAAATCTATGAGGGAGACTCGGACTTGGTGACAAGTTCTGAGGAGGAATCCACAGATGGAAGAACCGACATCACATAATCCCGTTTCGATCAAGGAGTAGAAGTCCCTGAATAAGGAACAAATGCCTCCCGCCTTTGGAAAGCGGGAATGCAGGGCAACCGTGCAGCGCGTCCTCCTCCGCGGACGGATGGATGCGTGCGCCCCAGCGAAAGCGTCGGAAACACATACATATATCCATCACTCCATTTCTATTGGTTATAAATGAAAAATTGACTTTTTTTATCTTTTAAAACATCACATTTTTTAAATGAATCCCATTTATTTTGTTCTCTATAGGTTATTTATGAAATGTTTTAGTATGACCTATTTGGATGACATGATAATAATTCCATATTAAGGGTGCACCTAGATATAGCTCCAATGTATTGGGTAAGGAAATTAATCTCTAGAGATGACATGTTTCACGATACCTTGGTGAATAACCTCTGTGATTTTTATGACACCTTGAGGATAAACATTGGTCTTATGTTCATGAATGTATAAATGAAATGTTTTATCCACATATTAATGTTATGATTCATGTTTTTTTATTATGATATTCCTATTCTTCCATTTGTCATTCCATTATTACTTTTATCATTTTCTTATTAATATTCTCAATATCACATGTCAACTATTTCACTTTTTTTTCTTACTAGGCCTTCTGCTCACCCTTTCCATTATTGTGTGTCTCCTAGATATGAGATACAGTAATTTCACATAGGATAAACCTATGATAATTCTTTACGAGTGTTTTAGAAGAATGTTTTATTTTGTTTTCATGTAATATAATCCTGATTTCCAAGACACTAGACTTTAAAAATCATATGTTTGTAAAATGTAATGAAAAGATATGTAATAAAAATGCTGGATACCATAGTTATTATCAAAGGATATTTTATTTATTTATTTAAATTAGGTGATGAATACATTATGAGGATTCATATATAAATGTTTAAATATAGAAAAACAACCAGGTATTTTGTTGAGTATTTAGTAAGTGGTTTATCAAGAAAATACATACCTGTCTGGATGGGAGCAGGTATAGGCTATTCTGGAACAAAGGTACCTATGAGTGAAAACATCGACAAGGAGTTTCTGGCTTGACCCAGGGTATCTTGGTACACAACGATGAGAATTTACGCACTCTTTGATATGATACTCCTGGGGGATATGTTTGGTTAATCATATAATTTTTAGGAATCATTATGACAGATTTATAGATAAATGTAATTGTTTAAAGAATTTTTATGACATAAAATACTATATTTTTTTAATATTCATTAATGAAATAAGTGTCTCTATATGTTGTATTCTTTAAGAAATGGTGGGAAATAGGAGGAACCATGCAAATGGTGACTGTAATGGACCGTGCATTGACGACCCTCTGATTGATGTCGGAATGGAAACATTCATGCGAATGATTAAACAACTGACTCATATTGTAGGAAATAACATGAATCTTGCTAAGAGACTGATCTCACCACGAAAGGAACCACATTATTGTTGAGTCCTTTATGCATCAATGACCACCATCCTTTAGTGGATCGACCGACCCATTTATTGATGAACAATGGATCAGCTCTATAGAGAAGATCTTTTATATGCTCTGCTGTTTAGAGGAAGTGATGTTTACCCTAGTTGTCTATCATATAGATGGAGAAGCTGATCTATGGTAGGAACTGATTAAAAATATGAGGCAATGACTGGTGGCAGATTATATGGAGTGGGAAGAGTTTAGAGGGATTTTTTTTAGTAAGTATTTCCCTCATTCCATGAGAACTGGAATAGAGAAGATGTTTATCGAGCTGAAGCAGAAGGAGAATGAAGCTGTTGGATGATACGAGAAAAACTTTTTAAGAAATTCCCATTATACATAATGCTTTTTCATGGAACCTAATGGTACGGTTGATAAATTCTTCGGTGGACTATGACCTCATTTGCGGAAGAATCTAGCCAACTGAGACTATGACATCTATGATCAGATCGTACAGAGTGCAATGAAAGTCGAACTGAAGTTAAGTGAGATGTAGTGGTCCTATAAATCAACCAAAAAAATAGATCAATGGAGTACAACTTATTGAGGACCTTTGATCATGGACGAGGAGGTAGGAAAGTGAAAATATCAACATGTAATAAATGGTGGAATAAGTCTTCCATGAACTTCCTTCTCGGGAGTGGGAAATGCTACACGTGTGGAAGACATGGCCATATTGTGAGGAATTATTTTAGTGAAGTGAAATCTCAAAATCCAAACACTAATTACAAGGGAAAGATGGTGCAGGACATACCTAATGTCTAGTGCTTTATGTGTAGACAACTTGGGAACTTTTCCAATCACTGTCCAAATGTGAGGGTATTTGAGGGGAACCACCAGCAGCCTTAGCAAAGGCCAAGCGAGAAAGGCCATGCATTTTCTATCATGAAAGATGATGTTGAATCTCCCAATGATGTGGTAGTATGTACTCTTGTTGTTCTCTCAAATCTAGAAAGTACTTCATTTGATTCTGGTTCTATGAATTTCTTTATTTTCTCTAAGTGTGAAAAGAATTTTGAATCAACCCCAGACTTGCTAAAAGTTGAGTTATCAGCTAGGACTCCTAGTGGGATTATCCATGCATCGTTAGTGTTTAGAAACTATAGAATTTAATATGGTGAGAATAATCTTATTGCAAATCTATTAGTCATTCACATGCTGGAATTAGACATTATACTAGGGATGGAATGTCTCTCAAAGTATAATGATAAGATCAAATTAAAATGTATGGAAATCTCAGTAGTCATGAATATAAAACCTACAGTTATCTTCTAAGGAGAGATATCTCGACCTGATCTTTGTTAAGAAGAACCTACTATATCAGCCTTTATGGAATTTATCTGTAATGAAGAAGAAGGAAATTAGAGTTTGAGGATAGAAAATTTCTCATCATCCAAGAATAGTTTGACATATTTCCTAAGAAGTTTCATGGTCCTCCCCCAAAAAGAGAGTTAGAGTTCTATATTGAACTCGTACTTAGGTCTAATCAAATATCAGAGACACAATATAGGATGTAAAACATGGAGCATGAGGAATTAAAGAAAAAACTCTATGATCTTTTGGATATGGGGTTTATCCGAACAAGTTTGTCTCCTTGGGAGCATGCGTTTTCTTTGTTAAGAATAATGATGGTTGGATGTGGTTGTGAATTGATTATTGAGAACATAATGGGATCACAGTAAAGATCATATACCATCTTCCATGAAATGATGAATTATTTGACCAACATCGTGGGGATCATTTCTTCTCTAATATTGATCATCGATCTATTTATCATCAATTAAGGGTGAAGGATGAAGATATTCTGAAAACTACCTTCCGATCAAGATATGTGCATTATGAGTTTTTTTGTTATTCCTTTTGGATGGACTAATGTACCTGCTATTTTTATGGATTTGATGAATATAGTCTTTAAGGAAAACCTTGATAACTTTATGATAGTTGTTATTGATGATATTTTGATATATTCCAAAAGTCGTGAGAAGAATGAGGATCATATAAGGGTTATTTTGAAAACATTACGAAAGGAGAAGCTTTTTGGGAAGTTCAGTAAATGTGCATTCAGGTTACAACAGGTTTCTTTCATGGGGCACATTGTTACCAATGAAGGAATCAAAGTTGACCCAGGAAAGACAAAAGTTGTAGAGGAGTGGCCTCAACCTACAAAAAAAAACTGAGATTCATATTTTCCTTGGATTAGTGAGATACTATTAGAGGTTTGGGAAATTTTTTCACAACATTCTTATACATTAACCATGTTAACTAAAAAAGGGTTCTAGTTCATCTAGACAAAGTAGTGTGAGGAATGATTCCAAGTGCTAAAGAAGAGATTGGTTACTGCACCTCTGTTAAACCTACCCTCATGTGGAGAAGGATTCATTATTTTTAACGATGAATCCTTGAAAGGGTTGGGTGCATCCTCATGAAAAATTACAAGGTCATTGCTTCTGAATCTCTACAGGTGAAGACCCATTAGCAGAACTATCCTATTCTTGATCTGGAGCTAGCTGTGGTCATTTATGCTCTGAATGTATGGAGGCACTATATTTAGGGGTAGAAATGTGGTATATACATATACCATCATTGTTTGAAGTATATTTTCACACAAAAGGAATTGAACATGAGGCCAAGGAGATTGTAGGAACTTTCTAAAGACTATGACTGTTCAATTAATTATCATCCCAGAAGAGCAAACAATGTCTCTGAAGCCTTAAGAAAGAAAGACCTAGTTGTTCTATCCATTATGAGGATTCTAAGACATCCTTTGATCAATTACATAGTAAAACTGGACATGGGTATTATAATGAAAGGTACATAATCAATCCAAAACCAAATGATTTCTCAACCATCATTACTAGATAAGAACAAGAAAGATCAGAAAGTAGTTCCTTTATTAGAGAAGTAGTTTACGGCTGTGAAGGATAGGATGTTTCTTGAGTACAATACCGATCAAGAATGTGTACATAAATTTCGTACAAGATGATTTATTCCATCTATTCCAGAAATAAAGAAGGACCATATGGGTAAAGATCATGGCTCTACATTCTCAATACATCTCAGTAGCATGAAAATGTATAGGGATCTCTGTGAGAATTATTAGTTGGATAATATGAAAAGAGAGGTTGGTGACTACACATCAAGGTGCTTGGTATTTCATCAAGTGAAGGTAGAGAGACAACTTCATAAAGGGGTATTGCAACCACTACCCATACCAGCTTGGAAGCGGGACAATATCACTTTGTAATTTTTCATCGGTCTCCCAAGAACATCCAATGGAAACAATGAGTTATGGGTTATTGTGGACCGTCTCACCAAGACTGACAATTTTATCTCTATTCAGGATGATTCTTCTCTTGATCAACATGCTATGATTTACATTTAGGAAGTGGTAAGGCTGCTGTAGTTCAACTTTCTATCATATCTAATCATGATCCAAGGTTCACATCAAAATTCTGGAGAGTTCTTCAACAAGATCTGAGAACTGACTTGAATTTTATTATAGCCAATCACCCCTAAACTGATGGAAAATCAAAATGGAATATTAAAAAATTCAAGGACATGATGAGAACATGCACAATGGAATTTAATGGGGGATGGGATCAACATCTCCCTTTTGTTGAGTTCTCTTACAACAAAAACTTCCACTCGAGCATTAAAATGGTACCCTATGAAGCTCTATATGGGAAGGGATGTTGAACTTCTACTTGTTGGGATGAAGCTGGAATGTGAAACCTTCTTTGGCCTGATCATGTGCACGAGACGATAGAAAAGGTCCATGACATCCAGCAACACATTATGACTGCTCAGAGTCAAAAAACGTGCTATGCCAACAACCATAAAAGGGACTTGGAGTTTGATGTTGGTGGAAAAGTATTTATTCGAATTTCACCTTAGAATAGAGCCATGAGGTTTGGGAAGAAAGGGAAGCTCAACCCTATGTACATTAGCCCCTATGAAATCCTTGATCTCATAGGAGGAGTGGCCTATCGGCTTGCACTTCCGCCAAATCTAGTAGAAGTTCATGATGTTTTCCACATATCCCTCTCAAGGAAGTAAATATGCGACCCTTCACATGTACTAAATCTAAAGGTGGTACAATTGGAACACGACCTCTCTTATGAGGAGAAGCTGGGGAGATCATAGATCGTAGAGACAAGGTTCTATGAAAAAATTAATACTCACCTTGTTATGGTGTTTTGGTGGAACCACAAATGAAATGAATCCATGTGGGAAGTATTGGAGTCTATGAGGTAGAAGTACCCAAACCTTTAATCTTCTTAGGTAACGAGTTAAAAATTTTGGGACCAATTTTCTTATGTGGGAATAATGTGATGACCTGAACATTTTAATAATGTTGTTTACTAAATTTGTGTCGTATTTTTTATACTAATAAAACTATATCATTTAAATAATTAAGTGTTTATAATTAAAAATGAGACTATTGAGTTTCAACTGTTATATGACCATTGGTCAATATGACCATTAGAAACTATAATTTCAATGTTGTGTTTTTATAAATATAGATATCTGTGTTAACTAATACACATTGAAGATTGAATAGCCTTATCCAGTAGACTTGGGAAATATGAAGCCTAACTATGGAGCTTGGGACCGAGGTAGCATCCCTGGGCATTGATCTAGACGATACCCAAGCGGAACATTAACATAGGAATTTTGAACGAAATCGCTTAATGGAGAAGTTCAAACTGATTGAAATAAACACTCGGGTAATGTTGTCTGAGCCACCCCAAGAATATATTACCATAGCACACTATAAACTTATGTCTTATTCTAGTTTTATAAGTGGCTATGTAATGCGGACATATCTTCTTTGTGTAATCCATTTATATAAATAAAATTGTTATTTATTATTATGGAAAAGTTTGTGAATTTCAAATATCTGAATAAATATATGATGTGTATTATTGATGAATTTAGAAAAAGTGGTCTTTTAAAAATATTTTTTTGTTCTTCAAATAATTAAAAATGTTAATTGATTTTTAAAAAATGGTATTCTAATGTTTTTTTAGTAAAAAATATAGAGTCTAATAAAATCATCTTGATTTTTAGTGAATAGTAATGTATGAATAGTAACATACCCGTATGAATATTAATGAATAGTAATAAACTAAAAATTCCCCAAAAAGTAGAAACTTCCACCATGAATTTATAAATACAATTTAAATATCTTAAAAGTGAAAAACGATCATAATATTTGTTTTTGTATATTTGTATGTCATAAATATTTTATTTAAAATATTATAATGAATTTAATAATTTAGAATGAAAATATATTTTCATATAATGTTATAATAAATTGTTACTTTATTGTATTATGATTATACAATAATATTATGGGACCTTGATTAATTTTTTATAGTGTTACAAAATGAGTTATAGTTTTAAAGTTTCATTTCTGGAAGAAATAATGTTTTTATTTAAAAATTAAAATTAAAAATATATTCAAAATTATTTTCATAAAATGGAGTTCATTTTTTAATTTCGAGCATCGATATTAAGTTAGGGTGAATTTTTGGGAATTTTCAGAAATAATTGAATTTACAGTGAATAGTAAAAAAAAATATAGTTTTCAGTTTCAGGTGTTTAATAACATCATTAATGATGTAATAATGATGTATGAATTCTAGTCAACTTATTAATAGTGATATATTCTATGAGGTGTCCCAATCGGCCAATACAATGGTAAAATACAATGGGAAAGCCCATGGTTTTTCAAATACCACCGATGAGGTTTCCCTTAAAAATTAATAATTTATTCCCTTACATTCCCTATAAATTTCAAGCCATTTCCCTCATTAATTTCATTACAAAATAATCCTCAACGAATTTCTTATCTCCTTACCTCCCAAGATGTCCTCATAATGTTCCGTCAATCCTCCCAAGGTCCCAACCTTCAAACATTCGATGTTACTCTTCAAGGTTAGGGAACCTTTCACTCTCCACTTTTAAGTCATGACTTAATGTTATGTCTTATAGTTCCATTTTATTATAATGGGTCATGTTATTATATATCTTTACTACTATACATTTCATTTTCAAATGATTATAAAATCTCTGTAATGACCTGGATTTGGATCCACTCAACTGGTGCCCCATACCCGATTCACCACATGACCTCTAGCGCATTTCCCCAAATGCCAGAGGTTACCGACTAACAGCGAGGGCCTTGGTGAGTAATTGGGGAAACTATGCCCTCATTTGTTAAATTATATAAGGTAAAGGAAATAATAGTCAATAGTGGAAGCAGTAACATCATAAAATAATGGAAAATAAATAGCGGATGAAATGAATATATAGTAATGATGAAAATGATCAAGCAAGAACAACTATCTAAAAAAGAAGCAAACACAACAACCTGCTGAAATACAACTGAGAAACAAAGTATGAAAATTATACAGTAACTTCAATAGAATCGCAAACCTACACTCAGTCCTATGATCTCTAGATCCATCCAGAAATCATGTAACTGAAGAATAAAGGCCACAATCTATATCCACACCTGCAACCATATAACATGTTTGGGCCGAAAAGAAGGACCCAAACAGTGTGTGAGACTAATCTCAGTAGGCAACCACCACAAGATCTGTTCCCCACTATTATTGAGTAATATTGAAGAAGTAATGAATATAAATGTAGTAATGAACTAGGAGTACACAAGTAAAAAATCCTACCAATTACCATTCACATTAATTTAACAATTTATTTATTCCTTTAATTAAACAAACAAGTAATCTATAAAATCTCTCTATTCCAATGTAAACAGGTAACAAGGTAGGCATAAAATGACTACCTATGAAAACAAGCAGGCTAATAGATCCAAGCTTGTGCTTTGGCATGGTAGACTCATCTAAACCATCCAATCAATCAACATTCACACTGTCTCTCTGGGTTTCTCAAACTATCATACCCCTATTGTCATGTAAACATACATTGGAACAAACACTATTGGAAGCACTCATGTCGATTCCCATGTGGTCTTGAAAAAATAGCTACATACTCTCTGAGGAATCTCTTACGTCTAATTCCTCATGTGGTCTCGATACGTGTGTAAACTAGGGACACTCTTAGGAAGCACAAAGTCCTATTTCCGTAGGTCCCGCGTAAGAAACTAATTCCAATTGACACCATTGGGAAGCACTTAACCATCTATTCCCTCTTTGGTCTCCCACACCAGGTTCTCACAGCCCATAGTAGTCCATTCATGTGTAATAGATTGATAGAAACCCTAAGTAATTTTAGCAACTACATGGACAAAATATACAATTCATCAAAAGCATTAAAACAGTAAGCAGCACATGAAATTAGTTATAATAAGAAAACTAGAAATTGCAATAGTGTTTACCTTGCAGGAAAATTGTGCAAAACGATGATAAACATCCAAACATGGATAACACCGATGGGGCGATCCTCAATCATGAAAACAAGCATATTTTATTATCAATTAACCTTAAGCTAACACGAAATCTAAGGAAATTAAACAATAGGACCAAAATCCCTAACCCGGGATACCTGAAAAATGGGGATCCAGAAATTTTGAACAAAAACTCAAAGACATTCAACGTAAGGAAAAGAACCACCTTCCTCGATCCTAAGAGATTGATATATTTGAACCTCGTCTCGTGAATCGTCCAAGAATAGATTAGATCTACAAAAATGCCTAAAACGTTCAACCTTCGATAAATCTCATAAGAGAATGAATCCGGAAACATGGAAAAGAAGAACCAAGAACTCACCGATGCAATTATTTTGCAACTGACTATGTTCGATTCGAATAACCGTTGATGGATCGTAAACTCGGAGAAGATGTTGCCTCCACGGATGCTCTGGATGGAATTAGGCAAAGAAGAAGATGGAAATAAGGATTAGACGTGACCCCGGTCTGTTTAACGAAATAAAAAGAATGCACACAGCGTGTACTTCTAAAGTACATGCCATGTACCGGCCTTTTCTATACTCCACTTTAGTCGGCCTCCAAGTCACCCTTACACGTCTGTGTGTGTTTCCATGACACGGCCAACACACAGCTTCGATTGGCATTGAAGAACATGGCGTGTACTCATAATGTACAGGGCGTGTACTCCGAAAATTTCCAGATTTTCCACATTTTCTCAAAAAATTCAAGAAAAGGAAAAACATACCTAAAAAGAAAATCTGGGTTCTTATAAACATCCCCCTTTAAAGAAAATCTTCCTAGAATTTCCCTAACAAGTTGGCAAAGAAGAAACCTCGATCAACTATGGAAACTGTGAGGGCATATCGGCCTCCGTCTACCAAGTCTCGTCCTGTACACGATCGTCCTACCATAGCACCCGTACTAGAGAAACAGACTGGCCATAGAGTACCTTTTCACTATGATCAACAATCTTGATAGGATTCTCCTCGAATGATGAATCATACTCCAGCTCCGCCTCCTTGGGGTGAAAAACATGAGACATGTCTGATAAATAGCGTCGAATATGAGAAACATGGAAGACGTCATGCATATCCGGGTACCTCTAAGGTAACTGAAACCTATAAGAAACCATCCTGAATCCCTCCAAAACCTCATATGTCCTGACGTATCTTGGTGAAAGATTACCCTATCTTCTGATCCTCTTGTGTCCCAAACTTGGGGTAACACATATGAAAACCTAATCTCCGACCTTGAACTCCAAATGTCATCTCCAATGATCAGCATAAGATTTATGCTGAGACTGTGTAGTATCCAACCATTTCTGAATCAACTCCACCTATTTGGTGGTATCTTGAACAAGACAAGGTCCTATCATAACTGCCTCTCTTGCCTCCAGACACACAAGGTTTATCGACATGACAAACTATACAAAGCCTCATAATGTGCCATATGAATAGATTCTTGAAAACTATTATTGTAGGAAAACTCTATTAGAGGTATATGTATCTCCCAAGAACCTCAAAAATCAAGAATTCATCATTGTAGCATGTCCTCTAGCACATGCATCATGCGCTCTGATTGGCCATCTATCTGGGGATGGTAAGTTGTACTCAGAAGTACCTGTGTACCCAATGTCCTCGGTAGCCCTTTCCAGAAATGCAACGTAAAGTGGGCGTCCCTTTCTGAGATTATAGTATCCGGAACCCCATGCAAGTGTACAATATCATGGATGTATAATCCTCCAAGATCATCAACACCGGAGGTCTCATTAATTGGAAAGAAGTGAGAATCCATCATGAGCCTCTAAATGACAACCCATACCATGTCATTCTCTCAAGGAGATATCGGTAACCCTTTCACGATGTCCATCGAGACATCATTCCACTTCCACTCAGGAATGGGTAGCTGTTGTAAATGACCTGCTGGTCGTTGGTGCTCCGCCTTCACCTACTAACAGGTGGAACACATCATGAAAAAACTAGAAGCATCTCTCTTCATACCTAGAAACCAATACTGGCATTGTAGATCACGACACATCTTGGTGATTCCAGGATAAACTGCACAAAATGAGGAATTAAAGGCTCGCATCATCTCCTCGCGTATATCTTTTGGCACCCATACGCGTCCCTGGAGACATAAGATCTCATCCTTGCTACGGTCCATCCGGGAAGAGGGTCCTCTCCTGAAATGCATTCCCATAAGAATAGGCCTTCAAAATTTGATAGATGCCTCATTCAAACTCGGTCAAGAATGGTAGAGTTAACAGCTATAGTAGAAAGAAATGTCTGACCCTGTCTGTCGTGCACCTCCAAATGCATTTCAGAGAACAAAGCCATAAGCTGCCACTCGTTTTCTGGCCTCTTGACCTTCATGTATTTGTGTACTCCTTCTCAGTGCGTCTGCTATAGAATTTCCTTTCCATGGCGTATAAGAATGCATGAAATTGAAATACTGTAGGTACTCAACCCACCTCTGCTATCTCAGATTCAAGTCACGCTGTGTGAAGATATACTTGAGGCTCTTATGGTTAGTATATACCAGAAAATGCTCACCCAGAAGATAATGTCTACAACAATGAAAATCATGAACAACTGTAGTTAACTCCAGGTTGTGCATAGGATAGTTCCTCTCGTGTGGCCTCAACTACCGAGATCCATATGCAACAACACAATCCTCCTGCATAAGAACTGCTCCGAGCCCAATTCCAGATGCATCACAGAAAACTGTATAACTCTTGGCCGGCTCGAGAAAAACTAGAATTGGTGCTCAAGTCAGTCTCTCCTTTAGCACCTGAAAGGCCGAATCACAGGCTTCTGACGAAACATAATTCACCCCATTCTTATTCAATCCCGTCAATGGTGCTACTAAGCATGAGAAGTCCTATATTAACTGTATGTAGTAACCAGCCAGCCCTAAGAAACTTTGTACCTCAAGGACATTATTCGGCTGCTCCCAGGTAACTATTGCACTCAACTTCCCTGGGTCTACTGATTCTCATGTCTATGATATTAAATGACCCATGAAGTGAATCTCGTCCATCCAAAGTGGAACTTTGAGATCTTTGCATATAACTGATGATCGCTCAGTGTACTGAAAACTATCTCAAGATGGTTAGCATATTCCTGTCGAGTGTGAAGGTACACCAAGATATCTTCCACGAAAAAAACAACGAAAGAATCGAAGTAAGGATGGGAAACCCTGTTCATCAGCTCCATGAAAACTACTGGCCTGTTTGTGAGAACAAAAAACCTAACAAAATACTCATACGCACCATACCTGTTCCGCAAGGCAGTAAGAGGTATATCAGATGGTCTGACACGCAACTGATGATATCCAGATCCCAAGTCGATCAAGGAGAACACTCTATCTTCATGAAGCTAATAAAAGAGATCATCATTCTGTGGAAACGGATATCGGTTCTTCACCATCAACTGGTTTATCTTTTGATATTCCACACAAATCCATAATTTACCATCCGCCTTCCTTATAAACAGAACGGGAGAACCACTAGGAGATGTATTGGGTTGGATAAAACCATTTTCCACAAACTCCTCCAACTGCTTCTTGAGATTATGTTACTAAGGTGTAGCCATCCTATAAGGAGGTATGGATACTGGAGCTGCTCCTAGAAAAATCTCTATAGAGAATTCAACCTCTCACTCCGGAGGAAAACATGAAAAGTCTTCTAGGAAGACATCTAGAAAGAGATAAACCATTGGAGGAAAATATATCTGAGAATTCCCCTAGTCATCCAGATATAAGGTAGAAATTTGGGTCGTAAAACGGCCCAACCCATGATGCACTGGTCCAGCTCTGCTCACCCGGACATCCCATTCAACCTTGTGAAGAAAAGATCCACCCTCTGGTGATGTGAATCTCACCCTACGATGATAGAAATCGACAAAGGCCAAGAAGGGAACTATCCAATCCATCCCAAGAATGACTTCATAGAAGTTCATCTCCAATACATTGAAGTTCCACGACAAACGACACCCACCAATCTCAAGGGGATAGTCTAAGAACTGACACATGCTAGCAGTTCTAATTCCCAAGGAAGTGTATAACATTATCATTTCCTCTGAAGTATAAATAGTTAGTCTATGACCTTCCACAGTATGAAGATAAATAAATCTATGAGAAGATCATTTATCAAATAGTATAGAGGATAAAAATGAGGCTACTAAAATCTTACCTCAAACTGTAGAAGGTCAAGGATCCTTCTCCTGATGAATCTACTCTACCACAATTGTTTGGTCGGCACCGCGGCCCTGTGTAGCAGCCTGAGATCCCAGAGCTGACCCTCCCTGAGCCTGACCACTGTGTCCATGGCCTCTATCCTGGCTTGAATGACCTGAAGAACTCCAGCCCCCAGTCTGCTGTAGAACTGGTAATACTGCTACATTACATGAAGTCAAAAATGATCCTCCTTCACTAGACGCTGGAAGGAAAACCTTGAGAAAATGTTGCAGATGACCCATATTTCTGCAATATCGGCACTCCACTGGGTCTCTTGGGTATTGAGACATCTTATGGTCACTTTTTACACACTTATAGCACACAAATTGGTTTCCATAAGGAAGATCCCATATACCAGAAGGAATACCCCGCTTCCTCGAGTCACCTAGTGTAGACTCTCGGTGGCTCTTCCTGATGTCTATCTGAAATGAATCAGCCCAGGATTCTGAACCACCCTGGTCCACATCTCCAGTATCCCTCATATTTCTCTCCGTGATAAGCTCCTGGTTGACTATCAGTGTAATAGAAGTCAACTAAAAGACATTAACATGTGATCTGATGTCCGATCTGAGGCCTTCCTCATAATTCCTCTCTAAAAATAGCTCGTCATTCCCCAGAATGGGAGTGAAATGCTGTAACTCTGTGAAGCGAGATAAATACTCCATAAATGTGAGAGTACCCTGCTACACGTTCATGAACACTCTGGCTCTGTCAACCCTCAGTGTCTTCATGTAAAAGTATTCATAGAACGTACGTTGAAACTCATCCCAAGCCATAGCCTGTTGGGGCCCTACCTGTGAAACCACATCCCACCCTCTCTTGGTGGAATCTCATAGAATATAAGTTGTGAAAAGAACTCTCCAATTTAGAGGCATCTAAATATTATTGATGATGGAAATCATAGATTCTAGCCATGACTCTGTAGCCTTTGGTCCTCCATCCCCTGTTAAAGTGGGAGGATGCTGCTACAGAAAAACCTGCATCAGCTCTACCATAGACAGTGCAGGATTCTGAGATACTTGGAAGGTCAGCATGAATCTCATGAAACCCTCTTTGAACTGAGCTTTGGCACCAGGGTCTATAATTTCTATAGGTTCCATCCCTGGAATGATAGGCAGAACTACTAGTAGTCATTGATTTGTCGTATCATGTGTACGGTCACTACCTAGTTCCTGACGTGCTACAGGAGGACGTCTTGGCAGCATGAGTCTTCAAGGTCACAAGCACACCTCAATTAATGACGAAACAAAGTTTCATCTTAAGAGAGTAAAATAGAACAGGAGAGAGAAACTCTAAAATTTGGTGAAAACATGACTACATGGCTTGTAGTACCACTACACGGTGTGTTTCTTGAAATTACCCTGGACGTGTACCTTGGCCATACATGGCAATGTAATCCACCCGGCTACATGGAGTGTTCTCAAACTACATGGTGTGTAATAAACCTTTATCTCACTGCTCGGTTACTCCTACACAGCTAGGAACACGGACTATCCCAATAGGAAACTACACGGCATGTTTGTCCACTACACGGCGTGTCGTTAAGATTTTTCCCATGTCTGTGTCGTTAGTCACATGGACTGGTACATGGACCACTACTACCCAACATTTCATCATGGTACATGATGTTTTTCCTTGCGGATTTCCCAACCCATGTATTCAACTACATGGCTTTGTCACACTGAATGAATGTACACGGCATGTACAAGAAAGTACACAGCGTGTAACCATGAAAAGTAGTTCTTCCGGAAAAGAAGAACACATGGTTTGTGTTCGTAATACCACACACCATTTTGTCTGGTTTTATGGGCATTAAACATACAATAACCCCCATAACCAATGAAAACAAAACGCTAAAACAAGCACCTATGTGCAAAATTCCGATCTGTGGGGGCTCATACTCCCCGAGAATCAAAGCTTGCCATTACAAAATTGAATATAAAAAGTAAATAGTATAACAAACTCATGATCCAACAAATTACTATCGTCAAGGGCCCATAACACCACTACGACCATGGTTTGGCATCCATGAAATGGAAACTGTAAAAAAACGATACCTTATCAACATAAAAGGAATTCTATCACAACAACATGTATAGTATATCAAAAATTCTATCACAAATGCATGAAATTTATAATGTAATTTAGATGGAATGGAAAAATGTATGACATGTG
Source organism: Viscum album (assembly GCA_963277665.1). Taxonomy (NCBI): domain Eukaryota; kingdom Viridiplantae; phylum Streptophyta; class Magnoliopsida; order Santalales; family Viscaceae; genus Viscum; species Viscum album. The sequence goes on along the minus strand of OY728121.1, from coordinate 1,700,842,713 downwards.
ATTTTCTAACAAGTACCTATATGATGCATTAGATGGAATACCCTCATCTAATTGGGTTGCAACAAAATGGAACCATAATCATATAAATAGTAACAACACAACACAAGTGCACCACCCAACGGTGAAGTCAATTAAACTGTAACATTTGAAAACTCGAATATTTCAATATTCAAGGTAACATGGCTTCTTCCATGTACACAGGTTCTAGAACTCCAGGGCAGAGCTATTTACCATTTACCTATTCCGTCCTCTCAAGGATTAATGTTGCTAAACATTATGTCAATAGAAAAGAAAAGAAACCTGCTCAGATACCACTTTTTGAGGACCAGGATCCGGAGCCACTCCACTGGTGCCCCGTACTCGGTTCGCCACATGACCTCAAGTGCATTTCCCCAAATACCAGAGGCTGCCGACTAGCAGTGTGGGCCTTGGTGAGTCATTGGGGGAAACTATGGCTTCATTTGGTAAAGTATACAATGGAAAGGAAATAACACTGTATAGTGGATGCACTAACATCATACAATAATTGAAATTAAATAGCGGAATCAATGAAAAAATAGTAATAATGATAATGATGTAGAAGGTAAAAGTATCTAAGGAAATCAGTAAACACCACAACGTGTTGAAATAAAATAGAGAAATAATGTACGAAAAGTAAACAATAACTCCAACAGCATCGCAAGCCTAAGCTCATTCCTATGCTATCCAGTTCCAACCAGAAATCATGTACTTGATGTTGAAGGGACAAAATCCCTATCCACACCTATAACCATATAACCTGTTTGGGCTGAAATGCAGGACCCAAACAGGGTGTGAGACCAATCCTAGTAAGCAACCACCACAAATCTGTTCCCTACTTTCAGTGAGTAATGTAGCAGTAGTAATAAATGTAAATGTAGTAATGAACTAGGAGTACACAAGTAAACAAACCTATCAATTACCATTCACATTCATTTAAAAATTTATTTATTCATGTAATTAAACAACCAATGAATCTATCAAATCTCTTTATTCCAACGTAAATAGGTAGCATAGCTGGCATCAAAAGACTACCAAAACAAAAATGCATGATAATAGATCCAAGCTTGTTCTTTGGCATGGTAGACTCATCTAAACCGACCAAACAATCCACATTCACCCTGACTCTCTGGGTGGATCAAACTAGTAGACCCCAATAGTCACGTAAACATAAAAAGGAATAGACACACTTGGAAGCACTCACGTTGATCCCCCTGTTGTCTTGCAATGATAGCTACAGACTCTATGAGGAAGCTCTTACATCTAATTACTCCTATGGTCTCTATACGTGCATAAATTAGGGACACTATTTCGAATCACAAATTCCAATCCTTGTAGGTCTTGTGTACGAAAAAAATTACAACAGACCCCCTAGGGAAGCACTTAATCATCAAATCCCACTTTGGTCTCCTGCACCGGGTTCTCAGAGACCTGACCAGTCTAGTCATGCGTAATCGACTATCAGTAGCCCTATGTAAGTTTAGAAACTACTTGGCTTAATGCTACAATTAATCAAAATCATTAAAAATGCAGGCAACACATGCAATTAGTTATAACATGAAAACTAGCAATTGCAATAGGGTTTTCCTTGTAGGAAAACTGTACTAAACAACGATTAATTTCCAAACAGGGATAAAACCCATGGGGTGATCCTCAATCATGCAAAAAACAATATTGTATTATCAATTACCCTTACATTAATAAGAAATATATGGAAATTAAACAATAGGACCAAAATCCCTATCTTGGGATACCCAAAACCTGGGAATCCAGAACATTTGCACAAAAACACAAGGACATTAAACATAAGGCAACAAACCACCTACTTAGATCCTAGGAGATCGATATACTTGAAACTCAGCCTTTGAATCAGACTAAAATGGAGTGGAGCTTAAAAAATGTCTAAAACGTTCTACCTACGATAACTCTCATAAGAGAAAGAATTAATAAACATGGCCAATGATGAACCATGAACTAACCGATGTGATTATATTGCAACCAACAGTGTTTGTTTCGAATAACCGGTGACAGATCGACTGGTCAGAGAATATTTGGCCTCTATGGACCCTTTGGACGGAATTATGTGAAGAAGAAGATGGAAATAAGGATTAGACATGACCCTGGCCCGTTTAATGAAAAATAAAAATAAACGTCATGTACTTCTAGAGTATATGAAGTGTACATTCCTTTTCCATACTACACTTTAGGCATCCTCAAAGTCACCCTTACATGTCCGTGTGTGTGGCCATGACATGGCCAGCACACGGCTTCCAGTGGCATCGAAGTAGACGACATGTACTCATAAATTACACGGTTTGTACTCCGAAAAATTCCAGATTTTCATCTTTTTCTCAAAAACTACTATAAAATAAAAACATACCTGAAAAGAAGATCTGGGATCATACAACCTTTCTTCTCCCATCAATTTATTTTCTTATTTTTTATGTGACACCATTTGACTGTCGAATTTTTGTAAAGTAAATCACACTTTCTCTTTCCATTCATGTTTCCTTTTCATGTGGTGTGTCAGTAAAATGTCCAAATCATGATCTGATTTATTTTTATTTTGTATGTCTACTTCAAAATGGTTAATTTATGGACTGGAGACCCTTTTCCACTGTCTTTTTATTTTTTCTAAAACCATGATATATATCCGTTATGCTGTAGAAATTTCATCTCAAAATTTATCTCTCTTTCCCTCTTGTTTTATTTCTGAAAATACCCACAGCTATTTTGTTTCTATGGGTGTTCATAAATATACAAAAAATAGAAATATTTGATTTTATAATTGAAATAATTATAACCCTCACTCCTTTTCTAGGATTTATAAATGACACAATGACCTTTTTTTAACTTCTATAACGTCACAATTTAGAAATGAAATCCATTTCTTTTGTTCTCTATGGGTTATTTATGAAATGATTTATTATGATCTATATGGATCACATGAAAATAATGAAATATTAATGGTGCACCCAGATAGTGCTCCAAATCATTGGGTAAGGAAATTATTCTCTAGAGATGATAGGTTTCATGATACCTTGTTGAATAACCTTGGTAATTTTTATGACACCACATAGATAATCCTTTTTGATATGGTCATGAATGTCTTAATAAAATATTGTAGCCCCATATTCATTTTATGATAAAAGAAATATTAATTATTATATTCCAATTCATCCATTTATCATACCTTTATGGCTTATATCATGTTGTTATTAAATATTGCTCCAGATCACATGTCAACTATTTCACTTGTTTTACTTATTGTGCCTTCTACTCACCCTTTCCGTTGATGTATGTCCCTACAATATGAGATGCATTAATTGTACATAAAATGAACCTATTATGATTCCTTAAGATTGGTTTAGAATACTGTTTTTTGTTGATTTCATTTATTATTTTCATGATTTCAAAGACACTACACATTAAAGATTCTCTGTTTGGAAAATGTAATGAAAAGTTATTTAATTAAAAGGTTGGATGCCATATAATTCATTTATCTATCAATTCAAATTGTTATTGTTTTATCTTCATTAATATCTTATGGTGTCATCTTTTATAGTGGAATAGAATTTTTCTCAACACATACCCCGAGCTCAATCAGAAATTCCAAAACTCTCTCAGGTGGTAGCCCTGATACAGAATTTGGAAACACATCCTGGAATTGATCCACTACATGTGAATAGGAATCCTTCTTCATACCCCATCATTGAGAAAAATCACATAAGATTGGGAGGTTAGATCCCCCATTTGCTGATGTGTTCTCCCAATATGTCCTTATCAGATATTCAACTATCCACGATGAACACAATTGTCACCCTCAAAAAACATAAATATCCATTTTCTACAATAAATATCATTGTGTGCATAGTATTCTACTAACCATTCCATTCAAAATATCACTTATAATCCTGAAATTTCAATATTAAATAAATCCCATAATAAAATATAATCCCCATCCAAGATAGAAACCCTCTTGCAAAAATAGATTTCTCTCGACCATTCCCCCAAATGTGTATCAAGTTTTAAAATCAAACTCACTAACTCCTCTTCTATACTCAACACATTCATAATTTTTTATGATAAAAAATAATGTGATTAGTGTAAAATAAGGTTCCAGAAATAGTAGAATATACAATAATAGTACTTATAATTATTTCTGCCCTAGCCTCTCAATCCACATGTGTATGATAAACTACATGTTACTATACTTCGCCTCATCCCTGTGATGTACTATGATTGTTCTGAGCTACACCAGTCGATTATATAGGTGATCTTGTCAATCTTCACAACATCCATTGAATCTTCAATAGTAGCTAATAGAACTACAATTTTTTGATTGATATGGGGATAAACTCCCCCTTTTTGACACTCTAGTTTGGTCTAGATTCTATATCACTTCCCATATATTGTGGGCCCCTGTAGAATAGTAATAGATTCCCCATCATACGAAATCACTATACGCTATTGTTGGTTAGAGGAACTATCCACAAATGTTACACATCTTAAAAAACTACTAATAGATCATCATATTCTTGTACTTAGTAATTGAACCTTCCCACCATGTACTATTCTTTCAATCACTCTAATTCATATTTTAATAGTATCTCTTCCAACACATGGGAGGTGTACCTCATAGACATCTAGTATATATAAAATTTCATGAAATAGACGCATCCTTTATGATCCCCTTAGATATGATAGCTTTATTTACTACATAAAGAAAACTTATTAAGTAAAATAATATTCACGTAGGACAAAAATTGTCATTTTAACCCATATAGAAATTTTTTCTTTGTAGTAGCCTCTCACATTGGAAATGATAATGAAATGTTCTCATATATATTCCATCACAAACATACTCCCTTTTTTCAAACACTAAAACCAAAATCCCCTCTCCTTCATGATCATCTTAATGTAAAAGTCCTTAAAGGACATATACTGAATTCCCTTCACCATCATATTCTCCATTTTTCAATCCTGATTTTGGATTTCCCATTAATGGTTCACCATAAAACATATTATATAGGCAGCTAGAATGAATCACTTCTCAAAAGGAGTTTCAATCTGGTTAAGGATTTTTTATATAAACACAATCTAGAACTCATTTACCTTGGATCTAACTAATATAATGAATGTTTTAATGTGATACAACTCAAACACTTTTTTATGTTGGAAATATTTTTCTTAGCCCAATCAGGGTATCTTTCAATAAACATCCTAAAGAAATAAATTTTCACAAGGAAAGTCTCACTATTATCCTCTTGCAAAACAATCAGATCCTCTGGTTTCACTACTTTTGGATCATTTCGTTCCATTAATATCCAATCAATAGGCATCATCATAGGTGAATACATCAAAAATTACAAACAATCATCTTATGACTCATAAAACAATATTATCTAATTTTTGTAAGAGTGATTAACATAAACCCATAACAAATCATCCACCATATATAGAAACATTGTAAAAAATAGAAAATATCACAACCGTTAACCATCCACAATCCTAGTCATGTCTAACATAGTGTATAAAACAATCATATTTATGTATTACATTATACACAAATTTTTCAATTTCAATATATCACATTTTTAACATTTAATGTTTTACAATTTCACATTTTTCATAATATCTATTAAATTAATCAATAAGAATAGAATTCCCATGGAAGCAATGTATAACATAACATGTTTTTTCTTGTGGGACTAAAATGACGCATGTCAAAACAATTCATAAGTTACTAGAATAATGATTTTATACTCAAAATTCATTATATTTTACGATATATATAAAAATCTATGAGAAAATAATAACATCACAAAACTAGTGCATCACTCAAGGTGAATTAATAGTTAACTATATCTAAAAACATCAATACCAAAAATCCAAAATGTGTATAGGGGTTCTCCACATAAATTGGTTAGATACTCCCATTCATGAGATCATTACTAAATCCTCAATCATCTTAGTCTAATCTCAAACTTTTCAAAAAAATAAGAAAAAATAATATACAAGAAAATCAACCCTTTTAAATCACTTTTTAGGATCTTGAACAAGGTGACACATACTTGTGGCCCAATCCAGATCTCAACATGACCTCAAGAATTTTTCCCATATTCTAGAGGGCTATGACTAATAGTGAGGATCCAATATATATAAAATTTGAGGATTAAACACTAGATATCAGTGTAGCAAAATAGAAGACATAAATGAACAATTACTAACTGATATAACCAAATTTGGGAATAATATCATAACCAATACATACTTGTATCACATGAGGAACCAAAATCGGAAAAACATATCTAAATCAAGAGTAACAGATAGGTCTTAATGTGTCACGTCCCCCTCCCACCAAAGATGCCCCTCCTGAGATGGCCATGGTGAAAGAGAGATAATGACCCACGAGTCCCGCCTCCAGTAGGCCCCGAAGTGGCGACTAGCACCAAGGGTATGAGTTTTCACAAATATGGGAGGCATTACCCATTTATTATTTTAAGATAATAAAATAGGACAAGTCAACCACCAAAAAGGAAAAGAGCATGTGTATAAAAATAAACCCAATACAATCCCACATGCATGTTTAAATAGTTATGAAACAAGGTACAAGTAAAAGAAAGCTCAAAAGTACAATACCGAAATAAAACAAGAGTACAACAACTGCAACAACTCCAACTGTCCGACTAGTAGGGTCCCGCATGGACCTGGTAGTCCTCCAAGAAACATGAAAGTAAACTTAGGGTGATCAAAAAAGTATTCCCAGTAGGGAAACCTAACGCTCTTGTGCATAGGTGGGGAGACATCCTAATGTCTCATGAGAACAACAGAAGAAACTTGGCATGGAAATCTATCCACCCATCCTCACCAGCCACACTAACCAAAAACGCAATCACAATAGGTAGTATTAGTATATAAGATCAATAGTATTGGGTACCATGCCCCATTTCCCATTAGTAAGCTGCTCTTCCTAACGACGAACGTCCCGACGCTACCACACACTTCATGCCCGCACACACCTGGGCCTCATGAACCACACTTCCCGCCCGCACACACCTAGGCCTCACAACCACATATCCCGCTCACACAAACCTGGGCCTCACAACCACATATCCCGCTCGCACACACCTGGGCCTCACAACCACGTATCCCGCCCCCACACACCTGGGTCTCATCCAGAAGATTCCTGGGAAATAGTAAAACCTATCCGAAGAGTCTTGGGCTGAAACCACCACAATTGAAACCTACCTGAAGGGTATTAGGTGTAAGGTCGCCTTAAGCCATCACAGCCTAGGGAAGAAGGAGCAGAAAGGAGCTAGTAGCTAAGGGAAAAACACTCTCTCCCATGAAATGGGAGTGTTCGGCAATAAGTGTTCAACATGAGTGGGGTGTGATAAAACACAAAAGATACAGATACATATATGTATACCAAACACACATCCCAACCTATGGATTCTAAACAGATAAACTGAGCATGTTCCTCGACACTGCTACTATGAAGCATGAATACAACAAACAACCCCAACCCCATTTAGGTTTTCACGATTCAACAGAATTAGTTTATTTAGTTCCTTATCTACTGGGAAACCAACCACAACCAACCATATAAATCGTTCGCAAAACAAATCCATGCCATCCACAAATAAAGTTAGGAAAACACAAGCAGCACAACAAGTCCCTTATTATTAACCAACCAACCCATTGATTATTAATCATGTTCCATTACCATGACCCACTATCCATTAACTCTTCCACTTTTTATTTCATATTCACAACCCATAGCTGGTTCACATTCAAACCCATCCCGGTAACACTAGTTCCAACCACCATAACCACAATCACACTGATACCCATACATCATTATCCCATTAATACCATTTATCGCAGCCCCGCTGCCCATCACCAACATAACATTCACACCAACCCACAACCATGCCAACCGTAGCCCACTTCTCACCCGATCCACAACAACGCACAAAACACATCCTTCACATGCCATGTATCCAATCCAACATCCACATGTTCATTATTCCATTTTGTTCAACCAGGGTGATCACACAAAGGTTCTAGATTTTAATAAGACAACATTACGTGATTAACCAAATTTCCACATTCAACGAAGTTTCCATCCACAAAAACGGTCTATAAAGATAGAGAAATATTTAATTGCGCAAGAAAAGGACCCCAACGGCCATGATTTTCAGTAGTAAGAATTTGATTCAATACACAACATAATATCACAGGATATTAAGATAAACATAACAACTTCCCCATCCCCATTCATTAACCAGTTATTATCTTCAATTATTGGTTCAACCGTTTCTCATGAAAATAATAGGATACCCACCCCACATGATACACAATTTAAAGATATGATCGTAAGATCCCTACCTCAAGAGGTTCTGATCACAACGCTTCCCCAGATCAACTTTAGAAGATGTCTGTCGGCGTCAGACACTTCTGTCGAGTCCCGGAAAAACATCCTTGGGTAGATGATGGGAAGGAAAGTCCAAAGGAAAGACAAAAAATCCAAGATCAGAAGTCCCGCCTCATCGTTGCGATCCCATGGCCACTGGCAGATCATAAATCGGGGCTTGGACGAAGAAGTTATGGAAGAAAAGGATCTTTCGAGTCTCTTGGGAGAGCTCTTCTCAGAGGAATGGGGAGGAGAGGGGTGAGTTGAAAAGGAGGAGGGGACCCCTCCTTTTATAGGAACAAAAAACAAGAGTACACTATGTGTACTTTATGGTACACGGCGTGTACTCGGCCATTTCACACGGTCTCCACGCGGCTTCCAACACAGCCTTTCACGTGGAAGGCGGCCGTTGACTGGTCAACACACGGCTTTAGGGTAACGTATACGTGCGGATGGACTACACGACATGTAGTATTGGACACACGATGTGTACCATTTATTTCACACGGCAAGGACATGGCTCCAATATGGCACACGACTGTTGACTGGTCAACACACGACTTGAGGGTAACACATACGCGGGGAGGGACAACACGGCGTGTAGTATTAGACACACGGCGTGTACACATTTATTTCACATGGCAGGGACACTACCTTCAACCCGGGGTATACTATGCGAGGGGGTAAACGGCATGTACTCACACTACACAGCGTGTAGTTTCAAAATTCTGAAAAGTGTGGGAAAATTCTATTTTACCCTCCAGAACACTTTTTGACCTTCTTTTGACAAAGGAATGGACCGGAGAGGTCTGGGCCATTACATCAGATACCTCTTAAAACATTCCATTCCTCTAGAATTTAAAACCCAACCCAGAGGAACCCAACAAGATACCTCTTAGGGTTATCGTTATAACAGGAACCCCACCAACAATCCTAATCATAGGTAATAAGAAATTCCCTCTCCTATGTCGCGATATTATCCGCTTTAGGCGGCACTGACTCTCCTGTGCGGGTTTAATAACATCCGAATTAATGCATCACGATGAAGGATTGGGCCTTCCCACTTCCATATATTAGGATTTTCCAACTTTCACTACCCTCAACACCAACCAACCATCACACTGCCCGAACATGTGGTTTGGGGAAAATTCCTTCTCCTATGTCGAGATATTATCCGCTTTAGGTGGCACTAACTCGCCCACACGGGTTCAATCACATCCTCATTAATGCATCTCGATTAAGAGTCATGTTTTTCCCTTTCCCCACACATCCGGACATACTACACACTTCCAAAGAACAAACCAACAAAAGGTCTCATAACCGACAAGCCAAGAATTCCATATATCAAAGGTATAGAGTATAACATCAACACAATTCTCAAAAGAACAAGGGAAAACAAAGTTAAAAAAAAATCTAGGTACTGAGCGTGCATCTGGGCCCCCCACTCCCAGGTGCTCTCCTCGAGGCCGCCATGCCTCCACAACCCACGAACCAAGGCGATGGTTCGTCAACAGAGCACCTTCTCTTTACGATCCTCGATTCTGACAGGTCATTCCTCGAAGTTCGCCTCATCTCCTATATCTAACTCTCCCCAGTCGATAATGTGAGAGTCTTCATTTGAGTATTGACGTAGCTGGGAGACGTGGAAGACATCATGAACCTTCTCCAACTGAGGTGGTAGGGCTCGCTGATATGCCACCTCGCCGGCTCGCCTCAGCACCTCAAATGGTCCGATGAGCCTAGGTGAGACCTTGCTCCCTTTCCCAAACCTCTGCTACCCCCGTTGAGGGGAAACCTTCTAGAACACATGATCTTCCACCTTGAACTCGAAGGGCATCCTCCGACGATTAGTATAAGACTTCTATCAGTCCTGAGCCGCTTTCATCCTCTCACGTACAAGCTGGACGTTCGCTATGGTGCTCTGCACTACCTCTGGCCCAAGAGCACCTGTCTCCCCAACCTCTTCCCAACTAATGGGTGAACGAAATGGTCTTCCATAAAAAGCCTAAAACGTTTCCATGCCAATAGAAGAGTGGAAGCTGTTGCTGTTGGAAAGATCTACTAAAGGAAAGTGTCATACCCATGATCCTACGAAATCCAGAATGCATGCTCGTAGCTTTTCCTCCAACGTTTGGATAGTCCGCTTTGTCTGTCCATCGGTCTGGGGGTGGAAAGAAGTGCTAAGGCATGGCAGGGTTCCAAAAGCATGTTGTAACCCCCACTAGACTCGTGAGGTAAACCGAGTAAATCGATCTGAGACGATAGAATTTGGAACACAATGCAACCGCAAAACCTCATCTATGTACCTCTGTGCTAAGGTACTCACCGGGCCTGACTCCTTAATTGCTAAGAAGTGAGCTGATTTTTTCAGTCGATCCACCACTACCCAGATAGCATCATAACCACCCTGAGTTCTGGGTAGTCCCATGATTAATTCCATTGAGATGTCATCCCACTTCAACTTGGGGACATCTAAAGGATGCAACAAACCACTGGGAACATGGTGTTAATCCCTCACTTGTTGAAACACTAGGAATTTAGCCACAAACTCTTCCACTGCCCATTTCACCCTGGGCCACCAAAACTGTTCCCTCAGGCCTCAGTAAATTTTTGAAACTCCTAGATGTACCGCGAAGGCTGAGCTACGGAACTCACGGAGAACTCCATCATGCATCGCTTCTGGAACAAACAACCTTTCATGGAAAATCATCCGATGTCGGCTGTCCTCTGACCATCCTTCTGGAGCGTTTCCCTGATCGAAACGATCCTGTATTACTTCCGCCATTGAGTCCCACCACTGAGACTCTTCCACCTGTTGCAACAAGGAGGACTGCACCGTCATTTGAAACAAATAGCCTCAAACACCTTCTACCCTGGCATCCAAGTGCAAGGCATCCAACTCTCCAATCACATTCCTAGCATTAGTGGATTCCCAAACCACTTCCTTGTGTGACTTCCTACTCAGGGAATCAGCCACAACGTTGCCCTTACCTTCAGTGTAAGAGATCTCGAAGTCATAGCCTTGGAGAAACTCAACCCATCTCTACTGCCGTAAGTTCCGGTCACACTGGGAGAAGATATAACATTGGCTCTTGTGATCCGAGAAGACCACAAAGCACTCCCCAAAGAGGTAATGTCGCCACAAATTCAGTGTGAACACTACTTCTACAGGCTCTAGGTCATGGGTGGCATAGTTACGCTCATGAGGGAGTAACTTCCTAGAACCATAACAGATCAATCCCTTCTTCTGCAACAGCACGCACCCTAGACCAAGGCCAGAAGCACCAAAAAACACCTCATACAACAACCCTTCCTCTGGAAAACTCAGTACGTGAACATTGACCAACTTCTCCTTCAGGTAGTCGAAAGCTTTCTCGCACTGCTTGCTCCATAGGAAGACCTGGTTCTTCCTAGTCAAAGCTGTAAATGGAGCAGAAACTCGAGAGAAGTCCGAAACGAGCCTCCGATAGTAACCTGATAACCCCAGGAAACTACAAACTTCTCCCATGCAGTTGGATGCTGCCCAAGAAACAACTGCCTCCACCTTTGATGGGTCCACTAACACTCCATGTTGAGACACTACGTGCACAAGGAAGTGTACTTCTTGTTTCAAGAGCTTACACTTCGACAATTTCCAATAATTTGGTGGTGTCTAAAGACATCCAAGACTGCCCTGAGATGGTCAATGTGTTCCTCCTCGGATCTTGACTAGATTAGGATGTCTTCGATAAACACAATGATGAACTCATCCAGAAAATCTCAGGAGAAAATGTTCATAAGACCCATGAACACAGCCGGTGCATTCGTAACTCCAAACGGAATCACTACAAACTTGACGTGCCCATACCTTCACCTGAAATTCGTCTTCAAGATGTCATTGTCCTTTACCATTAGATGATGATATCTAGATCGTAGATCAATCATAGAAAACCAACCTACTACCATTAGTTGGTCAAAGAGATCATCTATACTTGGTAGGGGTAATGGTTCTTGACCGTTACCTGGTTCAACCTTCGGTAGTCTATGCATAGCCTGAGACCACCATCTGCCTTCTTCACGAACAAAACTGGAGCAACCCATGGAGATATGCTGGGTCGAACAAAACCCTTCTCTATCAGATCGTCAATCTGAATTCGCAACTCCTAAAACTTCAAAGGTTCCATCTGATAAAGGGCCATCGAAATTAGATGGGCACCAGGTTGTCAGTCTATCCTGAACTCAACGTCACGTCAGGGGGGGGGGGGGTAGAGTCAAAACCTCCTCAGGAAAAACAGCAAGGAACTTCCCAACAACCTTCGGGGCATCCATCATTTCTGTATCAGCTGGAACCATTGATAACCTGCCTAACAAGGAAAGGAGAGGCTTCACATGTCGTCTTCCTACCTGATAGATCCTCTCGCCAACAAAAGATACACACTTCCCATCCACATCAGAGATCACGAAACTTCTTTGAAAGAATTCAATAACGGAACTAACAGAAAACAACCAGTCGACGCCTAGGATGACATCGTATGGATGCATCTGTAGAAAAAGAAGTACCCCACTATATCGATGTGATCCAAACGTCATCCCACATCCTCGGAAAACACAAGATATGTTGGTATGGCCTCCAACTGGTGTACTCAGCACCAGTGGTACGAAATGTCTCTCTACATCGAGTCCCAAAGCATGGGCTAGACCAGGTGCAAAAAAGGAGTGTCAAGCTCCCAAATCGAACTAGGCATAAACGAGAGTTCTAAACAAACAAACAGTACCTCACACCACATCTGGTCCTATCGGAGCTGTCAAATCTGCTACGTGCAAGTGTCCATGCCCAGCTCCTCTGCCTCTCTGATGTCGTCCACCTCCTCGAACACACACTGGTTGAGGTCCCTAAGGAGCACCCTGAGGTCGGCCTCCTCCCGCAAAGTCTGCCCTCTGAGGAGCATCGTCCTGTTGCTGCTGGAAGGTCCTCGCCGGCAACTGGTGCTGCTGAGGTGGGCGATGAACCTGCCCACCTCCACCATAATGATATCGGGTTGGGCACCGACTCTGAATGTGCCCGAAACCACCACAAGAAAAAAACATTGGTCCTGGGCTCGTGAAAAAGGGACGAGGTCCTGATGATCTGAATTGGAAAAGCTGGGGCCTGCTCCCCACTGGCCTGAACCTAGAAGGTCCCATCGTAGGAGACCTACTGCTGACTGCCTTCCCCTTCGATGAACCTGGATGGATCCCCTCACGTGGTGCACCTCCCTACGTGTGAATCCTCTCTATAACCTCTGCCTTCTTCTATACTGCTATGTACGTCGGAAGGGTGAAGCGGGTGACAACATACTGGATTGAAGGACGAAGAGCCTCCCCCAAACATCTCGCCCGAGACTCCTCATCTATAAAGAGATCCGGAGCAAAGCACTGTAGATCCTTGAACATGATCCCCAACTCTCATACTGACATACTCCCCTGCTGAAGGTAGAGTAACTCCTGGTGCTTCTCTGCCTTGATCATGGAATAAAGGAATTCATCTCGGAATTCCTTCCCAAAGTTATCCCACGAAACCTCTTCCCCTATCCTCTCTCTGAGGTAGAGCATCCACAACTATCACACCTCACCTCTCAGCTGACTGACTGCTAGGGGAACCCAGTACTCCCTCAAATCACGAATCAAGGTAAAAGTGATCACTAGCTCCTCATGTCACCCCTCTGTCTCCGTATCCTAAGTACTACCCTCGTACATCTTGAGGGTCTGCCACTGGAAAGAACGGAGATTCTTCTGCCACTGGATATCTTCATCCTCTTGATCAATCCTCAACTTGTCGACCGCCTGAATCTACTGGGCCTTGGCCGTCTAAGCCACCTGGGGATGACTTCCAGGTGCCATAGCTGTATGGTAAACAAAGATCTCCTAAGACCAAGTAGTAAGGAAATTTCTCAATGTTTTATTTTATGATTTTTTTATTTCAATTTCTTTCTCAGAACACCAAAATCAAGTAAAACACAATAATGATGATTCATGTACCTTCCCTAGGGTCTCTACCATGAAATCAATGTAGTCTAACTTGGTTGTTTTGTAGGCTCAGTTTCCTTTCATCAGATCACAGGGGGCCCTAAAATCCCGTGTTCTAGCCATTCCTCCCTGGCCTATGTCATGCACCAAGATTACCCAACACTATTGCGCTACCATCCCATGCAATCTTCATTGTTTTTAACTATAGACTCCATCATATCTCTCTTTCATCACCTCTAATACCATTTTTTCACGACCCCCTCCCACCAAAGATGCCCCTCCTGAGATGGAAATGGCGAAAGGGAGATAATGACCCCCCGAGTCCCACCTCCAGTAGGCTCCGGAGTGGTGACTAGCACCAAGGGTATGAGTTTTCACAAATATGGGAGGCATTACCCTTTTATTATTTTAAGATCAGGAAATAGGACAAGTCAACCACCAAAAAGAAAAAGAACACGTGTATAGAAATAAACCCAAACCAATCCCACATGCATATTTAAATAGTTCTGAAACAAGGTACAAGTAAAAGAAAGCTCAAAAGTACAGTACCAAAAGAAAACAAGAGTACATCAACTGCAACAACTCCAACTGTCCGACTAGTAGGGTCCCACACGGCCCTGGTAGTCCTCCTGAAAACTTGAAAGTAATCGTAGGGTGAGCATACATGTATACATAGTAGGGAAACTTAATGCTCTCACACACAGGTGGGGAGACATCCTAATGTCCCTTGAGAAAAACTGAAGAAACCAAGCAGGGAAATCTATCCACCCAACCTCACCAGCCACACTCACCAAAAACACAATCACAATAGGCAGTAGTAGTATATAAGAACAAGAGTATTCAGTACCCAACACCATTTCCCATTAGCTAGAAGCTCTTCCTAATGTCGAATGTCCTGACGCTACCACATTCTTCCCGCCCGCGCACACCTGGGCCTCAGGAACCACACATCCCGCCCGCACACACCTGGGCCTCAAAACCACGTATCCCACCCGCACACACCTGGGACTCACAAACACGTATCCTGACCGCACACACCTGGGCCTCACAACCACGTATCCCACCCGCAAATACCTGGGCCTCATCTCGAAGATTCTTGGAAAACAGTAAAACCTTCCCAAAGAGTCTTGTGCTAAAACTACCCCAATCGAAACCTACCTGAAGGGTCTTAGGTGTAAGGTCGCCTCAAGCCATCACAGCCTAGGGAAGAAGAAGCGGGAAAGTTCTAGTAACTAAGGGGAAAACACCCTCTCCCTTGAAATGGGAGTGTTCGGAACTAAGTGCTCAACAAGGGTGGGGTGCGATAAAACACAAAAGATACAGATACATATATGTATACCAAACACACAGCCCAACCTATGGCTTCTAAACAGAGAAACTGAGCATGTGCCTCGACACTGCTACTATGAAGCATGCATACAACAATCAACCCCAAACCCATTTAGGTTTTCCCATTTCAGCAGAATTAGATTATTTATTTCCTTATCTACTGGGAAACCAACCGCAACCAACCATATCAATCGTTCACAAAAAATATCCATTCCATCCACAAATAAAGTTAGGAAAACACAAGAATAACAACAAGTCCCTTATTATTAACCAACCAACCCATTAATTATTAATCCCGTTCCATTACCAGGACCCATCATCCATTAACTCTTCCAGTTTGTTTTATTATTCACAACCCATAGCCCGTTCACATTCAAAACCATCCCTGCAGCCCTGCTGCCAACCACCATAACCATAATCACACTGATGCCCATCCATCATTATCCCTTTAATACCATTTATCGTAGCCCCGCTGCCCATCACCAACACAACATTCACACCAACCCACATCCAAGCCAACTGCAGCCCACAACTCACCCAATCCACAAAAATCCACAAAACACCCCCTTCACATGCCACATATCCAAGCCAACATCCACATGTTCATTATTCCATTTTTTTTCAATCGGGGTGATCACATAAAAGTTCCAGATTTTAATCAGCCATCTTTCTGTGATTAACCAAATTTCTACGTTCAACGAAGTTTCCATCCACAAAAATGGTATCAAAAGATAGGGAAACATTTAATTGTGCAATGAAAGGCCCCCAAAGACCGTGATTTTCAGTAGGCAGAATCTAATTCAATACACAACATAATATTACATGATATAAAGATAAACATAACAACTTTCCCATCCCTGTTCTTTAACCAGTTATTATCTTCATTTATTGGTTCAATCGTTTATCATGAAAACAAGAGGATAGCCACCCCACATGATACAAAATTTAAAGAGATGAAGGTAAGATACCTACCTCAATTGGTTCTGATCACAACACTCCCCCGGATCAACATTAAAAGAGGTTCGTCGGCGTCTGTCACTTCTGTTGAGTCCGGGAAAAACCTCCTCGGGTGGAAGTTGGAAAGTAAAGGCCAAAGGAAAGAAAAAATATCTAAGCTCAGATGTTCTGCCTCGTTGTTACGATCCCGTGGCCGCTGACGGATAGTAAATCGGAGATCAGACGAAGAAGTTATGGAAGAAAAGGAGCCTTCAAGTCTCTTGGGAGAGCTCTACTTAGAGGAATGGGAATGAGAGGGGTGAGTTGAAAAGGAGGAGGGGACCCCTCCTTTTATAGGCTAGAAAAAAAAGTACACGGCGTGTACTTTATGGTACACATCGTGTACTCGGCCATTTCACATGGTCTCCACGCGGCTTCCAACACGGCCTTTAACGCGACACGAGGTTGTTGACTGGTCAACACACGACTTGAGGGTAACGCATACGAGGGGAGGGACTAAACGACATGTTGTATTGGACACATGGTGTGTAACCATTTATTTCACATGGAAAGGACATGGCTCCAACATGGCACACGACCGTTGACTGGCCAACACACGGCTTGAGGGTAACACATAAGTGGGGAGGGACTACACAACGTGTAGTATTGGACACACGGTGTGTACCAATTTATTTCACACGACTAGGACACGAACTTCAACACGGGGTATACTCGGAGAGGGGATACAGAGAGTGTACTCACACTACACGACGAGTAGTTTCAAAATTCTGAAAAGTGTGGGAAATGTCCATTTTACCCTCCAGAACACTTCGTGAGCTTTTTTGACAAAGGAATGGGCCGGAGAGGTCCGAGCCATTATATAATGTGTATACTTCAAGTGTTAATATGAAAAAAATAAAATAAAGACACACTAAAAACTACCAATTGGGTCCTGAAATCATGTTAAATTCCCTAATCCATGATCCAAACAAATAGACCATATAACATTTTTCACATTCCTTTATCCAGCGAAAAAAACATGAATTAAATTTAGGGTCTGATTAGGCAGGTTGAGTACGGTTTTAGGAAAACCCAGTAGGACACAACAAATGGTTTCTAAAAAATATCTAGACTACCAAAACATATGATGTTTTATATGGAATAAAGTACAATAATGTAAACTATTATAGAAATACATTATTCTTATGTTAACCAAAGAAATTTCTTGGTTTCACAATGAATCGCAAAACACCAATAGTTGTTTCAACCCTTGATGGAGTCTTAACCATATCACATATTGAAACAAAATTCATTATAACATGGGAATAAATTATCTATTTAATTTGAATAAATACCATGGATACGTGGAACCATAGATGAATTCCAAAATTTTAGTCCTTGAAAGTCATGTCTGTCACCCCATGGTCATTTGATGCATTAGTCCTTATACGACACATCATTAATATCACATATGGTATTTTGAAGAATCAATACATTCCCCATGTTCTAGTTATACAATATTGGATTTTGAATCATCTTTACTAGTAGCACATATGTTTATAAAATATATCCAAATATAACAGATATATATAATATTTCATACATATAAGGTTTACGAAACATTAACCTTCTTATCAAACATTCTCATCAAACAATCCCCCAACAATACTCTATTTATTTTTTGTTATTAAATATAATATCATTGGATAATATGAATATGTATCCATTAAAACATTTTCAACATTAAATGGAAATACCCAATAATACATTAATTAAATATCTTATTATTCACTAGTGGAATAATAATAATATCTATATTTTTTTATCACCTCATTCCATCAATTGCATGATTCCATTAATTAATTGACCAAGTATTCTATACAATTCACAAAATGATTTCCAGATTGTGTAATTAATATTTCATAGTTACATAAACATAAATTATTTGAATACTATGAGTATTGACAATCAGAACTCTTACATGAATAGTTTTTATGCATATTTCCAAATGATGAAGTCCCTAAATTGAAATAGAACGACCAATTTAACAATGTAGAACTATATCATGGACCAAAACCAGGACCAATATCAAATGGTTTATGATCTAAAAATACAATGATCTAAAAACTTCTTCAATGTGGAGTAAAACATTTCCCTTCATCTAAAAGGAGTGTCATGAGAGAGATGAAATGACAGAGATAAAAATTAGAAAATAGAGGTTTCCCAGACCCATCTATCAAATCATTCATTCTTCAAGAAAAGATATATTTTAGCCTTCAAATCCTATCAAGAGAATAAAAAAATCATAGTAATGAGTATAAGATTCAGTAATGGTGATTAGTTATTAATAATAAGGTGTTTGAGGTTATTGTTATAATTTTTATTGGATTAAAATATAACATGAATAATTTCCAATAGGTGAATATGATTTACTCAAACAGTGAAACATAGTTGTCTGCCTCTCCATTGGGGAACACAATTTATATTAATAGGGAAAATGGTTATAGAGACCATGAACTAACCACTAATCCCTCTCTTTTTAGGGATGAATGATTTTCATGGTGTTGGAATATGATTTGGTAAATCTATATGTAAACCGTTCAGATCCCCTCTTCTACCAAAAATAAAAAATTATGAATTATGAGGTATGTGTTTTTTATAGGTCCATTTAATTTTTTTCATTATGAATAAAATATATAGTAAATAAATGTCACCTCAGTATGGATATATCTGATAATTAATGTTAAATTTAATATGGTAGTGAATAAAAATATTCATAAGCATTGTATTTATTTTATTTGATTAATTTTTTACCATAACCATCAAAGGAATTTTTATTGTAATTTTCATTCCACATTACTATGAAAATGACTATAATTTGATTTTATAAAATGATCCAAAACAAAATTTCACTATTTTTTTGGCATCATATTAATTTTGACAAATTTATTAAAGGGGTTATGTTCAGTTAAAGTATTTTTTCACTATCACTAATATATTTTTAGTATAACTAATTTTTTAGTATCACTACTCTTTTTTACTATCACATTAATATTATTGAACCTTAAATAGTAAATAGTATTTATATTGTGGTATTAATCAAAATGTTCAACATGTTGTTAAAAATTATATATAAGTGAGAAAACAAAAACTGAAAATGTAAAAATATTAATTTAGTAACGGATTTGGAATCATAGTCATACTATATTTTAAACATATCAATTTAGTTCCACATTTCAATGAACATTAATATATAATAATTTAATAGTTTTGATAATTCAATTAGTGTACATCCCATAACTTATAAAACATATCCCCCAATCTTATATTAAAAACATGATATAAGTACTATTTTTTGAAAAATAAATTATAATATCAAAATCCATTTTACATATCCATGACATAGAAGCTCTAGACTTATGAAAATTCTACCTATTGATGCATAATTTGTATCCCAAATACGATTTTCTAATGAAGAGGAAAAACTCTTAATTTTTTGTTTCTATTTTACTCACTCTTATAAAACCATAAAATATTCTTAAACACTATAATTCATTAAAATACGGCTTTAATATATACTGATATATTATTATTACTATTTGAAAACCATGTTTCGCCAAATTTTCTATTAAAAATAGTACTAAAACATTGTTCTTGCCGACCTGTCAACTACCACCTAAATGAAGCGATGCGTTTAATTTTCCATCACCACCATTTATATATGTTTATAATAATGGATTTAATGTATTTATATGATATACATGAAATAATTATCCCTCAATAAATAAATTATATCATATATTTTCCAACCCTTCTATCTTCTGGAACTGTTAATATCATTCGTGCATACACATTGATTACCGTCTCCACGAAGTGATGTGATTTATTTATAATTAACACCATTCATATATAGCTATAAAATTTTATTTATGTAATAAAAAAGTAAATATTTCATGATTATTATTCTATAAATTATTTAATTTTTTCAAAATTGAAAATAGTCATTATTCCAACATTTTATCTCAATTCTGAACCAAACACCGTCAAATACGGAGCATGGGAATAATAGGATATGCAATTAAATTTATCACGGAAATAAATTTTCTATGTGGATTAATTAAAATATCATAATCCTATAAAAAATAAAACAAGTAAATAATTAAAATCCATTAATTATACATGAGTTACAGAATTTACGCAGTGAGTTGGTACTCATGGTTGGGTTTTCGTAACACAATTTTTATTTACTATGTTATACCATAACATCAATAATTATTTCATGCCATTATTATATGCTAAATAAAATATGATTTTTTTATGTCTCAGTTTCACTTTTTATTTGTGTATTTCCTTTTTTATACACAATCAATTCATTGATTGACTCCCATGTTAAATATTATGATATTCGAAAGGGGGTTCATAACACAATTGTAATTCATTTACTTATACCTAAACAACACAGATTATGTTATGCCATGATTTTTCTTTAAATGAAATATGAATCTATTTTTTTGGAAATAACTAATCCCTTATATCAAATTAAAATTTTAAAAAAATATATTAAATGAATAATTACCAAATTAAAAATATATGGTCTTTGTAAGGGGATTCATAACTCAAATTGATTTCCATTTGGTTAAACATATACGTTTTATATATTTCATTTCATGATTATGTGTGAAATTATTTATCATTTTATCAGGTATTATTTATTATTATTTTTATTATTTTAACAATTTTTACCAATACTCACATAATTTATTTGTTATAACCTAAATGATATTATCATTTAACGATTATTTTATTTGATATTTTATATTTAAGAAATACCTTGAATTATACACATAGTTCCTTTAATAATTTTTATATTCAATAACTTTAGATATTTTACCATAAAGGAATATTTGATCATAATATTTGATGTTATGATGAATTTATCAACATCTTAAGATATTGACTCCAATGATATAAATGATGAAAGTGTAATTTAATGCTTCTTCATTCAATGTTAGTTATTCAATAATTATCTTAGAAGCAAGGGTTTGTGAACCCAAACATTAATATTTATGAAATATTTTGATTGATGAAATAATATATATTTATATTATGTATATACAAAATATAGACATATAATATCATGAATCATTTTATACTCATTGTATTATATATTCATTTTGATCCTAATTTCAATAGGATTTTTTATTTGAATGTCCAAAATATGTTTGTCTTTAAAAACATTGTATTATTTTTTAAAATAATTTTGACCTAACTTTTCTCTCATGTTATATATTTTATATTAAGAAATATCATTTCGAAAAATAAATGATTTCTTGAAGTTATTTTAACGAACCTTTTTACTTTTAAATATTTTAATTGAAGATTCCATATTATCTTCCACATACAATATTTTGATTAGAATGCTTTTTTTAGACATTCATGAAAATTATGGATATTCCAGTTATAATAACTATTCTTTTCATTAAAGAATGAATTATATGTTAATTGTGTTATTATAAAAAAATTTAAATTTATTAAGGTTCAATGAATTTCCATTCAAAATATTATCAATCTAATATGATATTTTTTCATTTTTCCAAGAAATGAATGAATGATCATTAAATGGTATTTTATACTATGTTAAAACCATTAATAATTGAAATGTTTCACTAAGGATATGAAATTATTATTCCAGTCAAATACATTATATTAATAGATATTATTTCTTTTAAAAAATTATATTATGAATCAAATTTATTTTTATGTGTAAATCGGGAATTTATTGTTTTGTGAAATATAATAATATATATGATAGTATCATTTTATAGTACATATATATTGTTGATCAATGGGGGATTGGATATTAAACCCAAATCCTTAGGGAACATTTTATAATAAGTGGTGGTAAGGTACCTTATATTCATCCAATGAGTGGGTAATGAGATGGTGTTAACTACACGAAAGTTACTCAAAAGAGACGATATAGTTATGTTATTACTAATAGATGAACGTGTTAACATAATGTATCTTAATTATAAGAAGATATTTAGTTTAATAGTTATGGGTTAATTCTAAGAGGTTTTTAATTTTCTAGTTATGTAATTCCATGATCAATGTTCGACGTTCAATAAAACTTGTATAGTCTCTCAGTTATTATTATGAGTTCATATGGATCTGTTTTCTCAATGATTGTTTTCACAGGGGTCATTATTTTATTACATCTATTAATCAAGGATTATGTCCTTTAATTATCCCACACCACAAAATTTATGACACATGTATTTGTGAGTATAAATTATCTTGTGTCATTTACGAGCACATTGATTAAGTCATGATGTACCTATTCTTTTCATATTCTCACTAATTACTTTAAATTGTCAATGATTATATTTTAATATATTGATAATATTTTCTAAACAATCATATGTTTTAAATTCCCCTAATATATAATAAGTAATTTTAAATTAATTATGTTTACAATTGTATCAAATGTTATCAATAATAATGTAAATGTTGAATATGTAATGTGAAATAATAAAATAATGGTATATTGGGAATAATTATAACTTGAAGATATATGTATTGTTATATAATAATTTTTCCTACTTCTTTAAAACTATAATTTTTTTTAATATTTTATATTTGGATGAAATATTTTAATTTCTTGTTTTAGGTTTTTTATTTTAATAATTTGGCTATTTGTATCATTATAAAATAAAAAAAATTAAAGGTTATGTCTTTATAAAAGGATACATGATGGTGGATTTGGGTATGTCATCGGTTCACCATGTGAAATCAAGACAACATCCTAAAACTCTAGAGGCTGATGACCATTAGTGGGGGTCTATAGAAATAGTTTTTAGAGGCTATACCTCATATGGTAGAGTACATAGTAATAGATGAAGATAACTATTTATCATCCATTAACATCAAAATCAATGAAGAAGACATCGAATATATTCATGCTGATAACAAATAAAATATAGTAAATGACAATACAAGGATACCATATATAAATTTGACAACCCAAAAGATTTTTATATGTACATATTCACAAATTATAATACAGGTCCCCAGTATAACTCTGATCCATATCTCATCCCCATATAATGACATCATATATGTTGTTCATCATGATAATAAAAGTCCCCAATCCAATTATTCAGCATAACATATGCCTAAAATTACCATGGGAGTGATAAACTGCTACACTTGAGGAATGGAATCCTAATTAGGATATGATTACATATGTTAATAAGGAACCCCCAAAACAGACTCATACTAACTGGCATATATTTTGATACATGGATGTTACTTAATTATTTGGAAATAATATATAACCTAAATAAATATATATATATTATTAAAATATCATTGAACCTTATGTTTGTTATCCTGATTGAAAATACATACATCTACTAGTGTAAGGTTATATCTAATCTTGTAATGATAAACAAACAATTATAGTAATATGTGTTCTCCAAATGAATTTTAATCTTAACTAATCCACAAGAATCTGGGGTCCCAACCCTTGATTGTACAGACATTGGACCTCAAAATAAGAAGAATCTCATACACAATTCACAAAGTAGGTGGTAGCTCCCTGAATAACTTAATGGGTTTGTGGTACCATACCATAGAATTTAAAATATAAAAACCCTAAATAAATATTTTCTCCAACACAATGATCCAAATCCATTGTCTCTCCAAATGTATATTCGGGCACCACGTCCTTGAAGACCCAACATTGATAATTTCAATTGGGCCCCCAATAGGAGTTCTCTAAACTATAATCACCCAAATAAACGCCACCCTATGGTAATTTCCATCACAAATAAAATTCACCCCCTAATTGAATTTTTGATATAGAAATTTCAACCACTCTAGTGTGTACTGAAAATTCATATTTGAAAAATTCAAAAATGTAATGTAGAAATGTTGTTCCAATGGAAACATAACATAAACCCTAAATCTAATATGTACAATGAATGTTTCTTGGTGATTTTCACAACCATCACTAAAAAATCCAAAACAACCCTTCTTGGGATCGACCATTCAACTAGAGACCCACTCTTGTTCCTAGGGTCATTGTATATCACAACAACCCTCAAGAATGACCTTATTCTAAAAAACCGTTCATGTTAAAACCATTATTTCCATATAGTGATACATACCACAATAAATCCATCATGACGGAGGATCCCCATTTTCTACTTGGGGTTTCCACAAGAGAAGGCACGCAGAATGTCTCTATAAATAAGTTCTCTCTCTTTTTTTTTCTACTCAATCAACCCATTATTTATAGCCAAGGATCCATATACCTAAGTCAAGCATTTCTCATTAATCCCCACAAGATCGAGATTGGTTTTTTTATCTCAACTGAATCCAATCATGTACAATATCATTTTTTTGAAGACAATAAAATCCATCATTGTTAATAATTTTGGAATAGTTTAAAGTGAAAAATGTTATTTATTAAATAAAAATATTTTCATATATTATTTAATGGATTTTTGTATGTGTAATATCATAGTTAACATCATGGATTTTTTTTTGAATATTTTTATATTCAAACAATATGTTATTTTGTGATTTTGAGGACCTTAGTGTCACCAACCATATGATATAAAATAAAATAAAATATTATATTAGGATATAATGAATTTATACAAATTAATTTACCATATCCAAACTTGTATTTCATATGAGAATTAAAAACCATAATTGAGACTTGGATGATGATTTTTCTTCATGTTTGATAAAAAAACATTCTCTATAGAGCGTTAAGTAACATCTCATGCAAGGATAACATATTTTTTATTCTTATTTATATATTTTTAAAATTATATGAATATATCCCAAAGGGTTCTTCATATGAAAAATTTGAGAAAAAAATTAGCTCCATGATGAGCGGTTTACTTTAGGGTGACATATTCAGAATGCACATTTCTTTTTTTACAACCAATATAAGGGTAATATTAATAATATTATTTTTATTTTTATTTTTATTGAATAAATTAATATCGTAATTAAATGGGTAATTAATTTATCTTAATTTATGAACAACGTTTCACCATGGGTTAGCATTTAAATGTGATGTTAGATATTGGTATTGATATTATTAGTCATAACCCATTAATTCAATTCATTAGTTTAAATAAATTTTTTAAATATTTGTGTTGCAAATTAATTTTTTAATATATTATTAATCGAATGTAAGAAGATGATTTAATAACAATAATAATATATTTTTATTGTAATTATTAATTTGAAAATAATAATACTTTTTTAGTATAATGAAAATTGGGTAATATACCTTCGAGATAAATATATGGATATATATATGGGGATTTATATAAATACATAATGATTCAATATATGTATGATTTAAATATATCTGTGTCTATATATATATATGGGTGTGTGTATTTGTATTTTATGTATATATTAGGATAAATAGGTGAATGTATGTATATATATATATGACCTTAATATTTATTTTAATAACTATATTAATGTATATAAAATAACTATATATTGATGTAATAACATGTAATATTATCACGGGCACAGAAAAGTAGGTGTTGGATTCATGAATAGGTAATTAATTTAAATATCATAATTATAAATGTTATAAAAATGGAAGTAAACAATATAATTAATAAAAAAATATATAGTGGGTTTTAGAGGTTATGTTCACAACCTATAGTGGAATCCCTCTACCACTGCCTTTCAATCTCCCCTCTCTCACAATTTTCTATCTTCTCTATCCCTATTTGCTCCTCTACTCTATTAATTTTTTTAATATCAGTATATTATTTTTTGAAACAACAACATTTAAAATCATCTATGATATTGATCAGATTGATGCATCATATGTTCTATTGTACTCTTCTCAATGAGAATAAATTTATTCCTAATATTTTTTTAAGTATATGATGTTTTTTGTTCAGGAATAATGTATTCAAATTTTAACCTTTTATATATATATAAATTATAATTTCATCAAATAAATAGCTAATAATTAACATTAATTATCAAATTATAATTGGTCTAGATTTCCAAATGTTGATTATAAAAATTATTAATGTATAATGATAATGTAATTATGATGTAAATATTATTATTTCAATTATAAAAGTATAAGGACATGTATTTTTTATTATTATTATAAATAATTATTAAGAGGTAATTATAATAAATTATTAATTGATAAATTATAGAAAAATTATAAATATATAATCAAATAATTTTTCTAATATAATTCATTAGAAATTATAATATGATTATTGTAATGTATTAATTTATTCACTTGATCAAATAATAATAATTATTTTATTAATATTCATGAGGGGGATATTTCAATTTAATGTGTTGGCCAAAAATGATAATTCTGAGATTATCTAGGAGAGATTACATATTATCTCATAAAACCTATTATTTACATTTGGAAAAGATATATGGGGTTGGATTTAGTAATCCTTTTTCCCAATAATTTTACATGTTGT
Organism: Viscum album; assembly: GCA_963277665.1. NCBI lineage: Eukaryota > Viridiplantae > Streptophyta > Magnoliopsida > Santalales > Viscaceae > Viscum > Viscum album. The sequence goes on along the minus strand of OY728121.1, from coordinate 1,700,815,521 downwards.
CGTGTGAATGTGGAATGGGTGACAACACCTTTAATATATAAAAACATTGATGTTGTTAACATTGAGATATATGGTTCCTTACCTTTATGGTCCTGGTATATTTATTATGTTATAATGATATAATTTTATGATAGATTACTCATAATTATTCTATGATACATGTGGGTGTGTGAGTATATTTGGGAATAAATTTGGTTTATGATTATCCCGACATTGTTCTTGGTGCAACTTATCATTCCTTATTATAACAGGTATTTTTTATGTTGCATAACCTTTAGAATTTGGTTGTAGTTACCATGATACTTAGGTGGGGACACATTGTGGGTGTTCTAGGTTACCAAACATAATTAAGAATGAAAATCTTTAATGGAAGTATTGGATACTGTTTTATAAGGGAATAAATAGAGACCACTTGATGGTACTTTGATAATCCATTTGAAACACATTCAAATTCATTATTTTTTAAGAAAATTATAACACTTTAATGGATTATATTTCATGGAAAACCATGAGAAGAATTATTTATACTATAGAAAAATATTTTATTTCAAAATATGCAACACTGATATTATCATTTAGTATATGAAAGACTATATTTGTCTTACCATTCAAAAAATGTTGAATTCCTCCTACAGCTTGGGTCATACGCAAGACAATGATTTACTGAACTAAGATAATATTATTCAAATATTTTTATAGTATTAACCTAGATATTTGAGTGGTATATATAAATAATGTTATCTAATATATGAAACTATAGTTTAAGAATGTTTATAGAATGAAATATTTGGTGACTAAAAAACTAGAAATGAAAATAAAACCCATTTTATATATAGGAATTCATTTTTTGGAAAACCAATTTTATAAAATAAAAAAAAGATTATATGAAATATTTTTTAAAAATAAATAAATAAATATTATAATAAGTAATCAATTTAAATTTCATCTATTTTTTTCTATAGGTGTGATAATAATAAATCCAATTTTATATAGAAATAGTTTTCTTTTTTCTCAATGGAAATTTTTACATCGTTTATTGGAATTCCTATTATAAATATAAAATTATTCAAATTTGTCAAAAATATTTGGAAAAATAAACATCATTTTTTAAAAAATAAAATAATGTTTATCTAGGAATAAATTTCTAATTTTTATGAGAACTTTTGATATATCGTGAATATTAAGAAACATTGATTTGTAATCGAAAACAACATTTTCATCTTATTTATTTATAGAGTAAAATTATTTTTTAAAATGGTTTTATGAGTATGTAGATAAATTAAAAATATATTAATATAATTTAGGTTATTATAATAAATATCTAAATTCATCTGGATATAAAAAAATAAAATCATTTAAGCATTTTCACTTTAAAAAGTCACTTTTTCCCACATATGGGATTATTTTTCATTATTTTCTACAACTTAATATATTGGAATTAAAATAATAGATTCTATATTTTTAACCATCCTAATGTAAAATTTATTATATGTTCATATTAATTTTCTCCCATAAAATATTAGTGACTGAATTAAAATTAATTTCAATGATTAAGGTAAAAATGTGTTTACTTAGTGATTAAACATTTATTTATGGGAAAAATAACCTAGAAACTTGTAAAAAAATCATTGGATATTCATATTTCCACCATATCCTCCCTTGTATTGAAAATCGACCGTTAATTAAGGAACATTATGTATATTATCCCTCTCAATAGTGTTTACCATTTTATATTTACAAGAATTCCCCTCCAATTCCACTTTTAAAAGGAAGTCACTACCCTCAATTAATGGTACCTATAAATAACTTTGTATCATCAAAACCCAATCTATTATATCCTCCAAACATACATCTTATCATCCTATAATAATCACTTTGGGATGAAGGCTGTTAGAGTTATTATGTTGGTGCAATCAAAATGGAATTACACAAAGAGGAGAAGGTTTTAATGTGACCATAGAAAGTCAATACTTTTTTTAATGTAACATCGTCTCATTTTTTAATCCATGAGATACATGAAATATTCGCCAATATTAAATTTTATGTGGTGAATATAAAATTATATGACATGTTACATCATGAATTAACATTAGTTCAAGATATTTAAAGCATTAATTGATGTTATTTTTTCTTGGGAAAGAATAATTCTATAGATACTCATTTATTAAGGTAATTTCATCTAACTTTTTATATTTATGAGAGACTCTCAATTTACACCACTAGATTATTATTTTCCATTGAATATACTAACATATGAAATTATATATCATGTATTTACGTTATTTCATTATATTCTATGTTTCAATTGATGTTATTGTTTCTTTGGGAATAATAATTCAAATGTTACTCAAGTAGTAATGAGATTAATAATCTCCCTTATATGTTTTTTATACTTATGCCTTATCAATGCTGATGTATTTTTTGTGTTATATATAATTATAATAAATAAATTCTATTACAATTTTACTTAAATTTATGGGTATTTTTATATCCATTAGATTATAACTATTTTATGGGGTTTTATCTTTCATAATTTACCAAATCGATAATGTTATTTATTTTAATTTTTATATCTTGGAGATTCATTTTTTTGTGAAACAATATTCTTCGTTGAGGTGAATATAAGTTAATTTAAAATGTTATAAAATTAATATAATTATTTTCATGATATTTTATAATTTATCGAATGTTATTATTTCTTGGGGACTTTGATCAAATTTTACCAATGTGGCAATTGTATGATGATACAATCTAATCAATTATCGATATTTCTTCTGATTATTCTTCAAATGTGGAAATTCTATGATCCATCAATCAATATATCTCATGAATACTTATAACCTATGTTTATTCTTGTTATCATCATTTATTGGAACCGGTATTTACAATTTGGTACCTATTATAATTATGAATTTTTTTATGAAAATGTAATGCAATTCCTCTCTTAGATCCTGAATCCATTTTAAGTAAAAATATGGTTTTCTAATAACTATTTCAAATTTTTCTAAATGATATTTTATATTTATTGTCTAGGTAAATGGTTTTATGAATAATGATTTATTGTTTTTAATGTTTAATTTATATTTTTTAAATGTTATTTTCTATGAAAATGTTTCGAAATTTTTTTAAATCATTTTGAAAGAATATATTATTTTTCCCTAATGAAATTTTATTAAAAGATATTTAAAAATTATTTTCTAACTCATATGAAATATTTTGGTGTTAATAATTCTTTATTAGGGATGTGATCAATGAAATCCATTAATATTATTACTCATAGTGGTTTAAGTTTTAATGGTATCATGTATATAAATAACATTTCTCTTTTATGAGTAATATGTTTATGAAACTTATATATCTGTATAGATATATATTCTTTTGAAACCCAGTGCATGTGATGTGTTATTCAAGGATGAACTGATTATACCTTCTATATAATTTACACATGCTACAATATTATAACATGTTTATGATTCCCATTTCTTATTTCAAGGTTTATATAATTATTTTTATGACCTTCAGGAACCAAAATGTGTAATTTAATTGTTAGATGGGAGTGACCTATATAACTCTCTAAATAATTCTAAAATGATTTATATTCTATGAAATATATAAGTCTATAATGTGAAGTGAACTAGGATTAATAATACAGGGCTAGAAAAATCTGAAATGGGATCAGTAATTTAGTCATGAAATGATAAGTGAACATGGTTCACTAAAACAAGGATATTATAAGAAGTGAACTCGCTTTAAGAATACAAGCTATAATGAAGAGTGAATATAAATTTGTAAAATAAGGTTGGAATGGGGAGTTAATTTTTTTATTAATATAGGAATGCAATGGGAGGTGAACTAAATTTAGTAATAAAGGTATTGAAGGAGAGGTGAACTCTCTTCGGTAAAAAAGTTCTAGAATGAGTGTCGAACTTAGTTATGTAATATAGACTTGGAAGAAGGAGTTAAATTATTTCAATAATAAATGGATCGAACACTAAGTGGTCTTGTATTAGTAGTATGTGGCCGGAAGAGGGACTAAATCCGGTTCATTAAATATAATTTTCCATGAAGAGGGTATTGGATGTGAACATTCCATACTAAAATAGTGTGGGGAGTGAACCACATAATACAATATGGCCTTGGAAAAAATCTTTAACTATAATTTAAATAATTATATATGATTATTTTTTATGCTTTGATTGAATATTATTATGATTTTCTATATGATTCGGGCCATATGTTCTTGAAATCATTATGACATGACTCATGTTTATGGTCTCTGATATAAGGGGTATGTTCATCAATTTTTTTATTGTGTTCTCATACACTTGTTACCAATAATATTCGTAAATATCTCCCTTGTATTTCAATAATTAGAGTTTGATCTCTCCATTTCTTATGTTTCTGTTCCCCCTATTATGAAGAACTATTTTATGTTAATGTAATCAAGGGGAATATATTTATGGGAGAGGATTTTTATGTTTTACCAAATTTGAATCATATAATACAAGCATAAAAGTACACTAAAACACTATAGTCCTCAACCTTGTAATTTTACAATGAGATTAACATTCATCTAAAATGATTTAATATACATTTATGTTAATCTTAGGTCTCTATAATTGGTATCAATGTTATGGTTTTGTAAATATTTGGAATCTATGATGAGAAAATATTAGTGATACATATTGTTATGTTTATATGGAGATTTCTACATATGTATTTAAGGGTAAGTCTAAAAATGAGTATCCACTGTTGGAAAATGTCCTAGAATTTTAGAAAATTATCTAACATCATTTTCCCTAGAAATACATCTCTATCTAAATACTAAATGTGGATGAGGTTTTGGAACATATATACATAGGGGTTACAACCACAAAACGTAATTTTGTTATAGTTTACAATGGGATCAATTTCCTGACAATAGGACTCCATACACACCTGGTCTTTTAATCTCATGGGATGTTATTTTTTAATTCACAAACTCTTCTCAAATAATCCTAATGGATTTAAAAATAATGGTACTATGAATAACCCATGATAAAAAAAATTTATAATAGAATAATGGATGAGGATTCATCATTTGGAGATATTATATGTTATCATCACGAGAATGTGATTTCGCACTATAGAATGTGTTTCTCACATTATAGATTCTTGTTTTAGTCAATGGAAAAAATGATATACTACTAGATTATAATTGAATGTTTTATATATGGAATTTATGGGAATAATAAAAATAGACCACCTCAATATAATTCACATGAAGAGGATTACGAAGTTGGTATGATTATAGGTTATATAGAAGATGATGTAGATGCAATTAATTACATGTGAAATATATAATATATTCTAGTAGTATTTTTTATAAGAAATATTAAATTGAGAAGAAATGATCTTTGTTTCATATTTAATGATAAGGGTATTCATGAATTAGTTGATGAATCATAATCAATGGTTACAGAAGGATTTTGTATGATTTAAGTGTATACGAATTGGAATTTAATAAATATGTTATTCGAATCGTGAAGTATAATTTGTGGAATAAGGGTTTGGAAAATATTTATTCGATGCTTCTGATGATATAGAATAAGAAAGAATGAATATTATCAATATTATTTAAAAGAAATTTATGTTATGATAATGTCTCAAGATAATACATGATAAATGTTTTGTGGTGTTTTGTATATGACAACCAAGAGATACTTTATAATGTGTGGTGGATGAATGTTATGTCAATTTTGATAAATTTAGTGACCTATTTCTTAATTTTTGGATATATAAATTTTTTAAGGGTTAAAAGGTTTACCATTTATAGAATAGTTTACGATAAACATCACAAGAAATTATATACATTATCATAATATCTCATAAAATAAGTATTTATGCATATCAGATAATATGTGATAATAATATGTATTTGGTGATGATTAATGATATAAGTGACGACTTTCCATTAAATATATGAATTGTAAGATCTATTAGTGCTTTTAGAATGAAAAATCCACCTTCACTTCATTGATTATGAGTTGAATTGGAAATTGGTCAAATCCCAAAAAAGGGTGAGTCTTATCATATGAAATGAAATGAAATAAAATAAGTATAATTTCTCACGAAAACTATTCCACTATACGAATTGTATTATGAAATAATATTTTGTCATATTATCATCTTTTTTTATTATATCAATGAACTATTACACACTTAAATAGTTTATGGTTCATTTATTGTTACCTTTCACTTGGTCACCCAATTTGTAGGGATCAATGATCATTATCTATATATATGATAATTTACTATTTTATTATATTTCCATGATTTTACATTTCATGTATGTTCTCCTATGTGGAAACATAGTTCTAAGTGACTTTGGTTTACTATTATACTTATAATATACATTTTTTATAATTTTTTATTATTCATTTTTAATATGTGTGATTCTATAAAAGGATGTATTTCTTATTAATATTGGAATAAACCATAATAATTTTAATCATGATACTCGTTTTAAGGGTTGTATAATGTAACACAACACGTTATTATGAATTATTTTTTTCTGAATAAATAATAATGATACAATATCTTGGATTTCACGAAACACTATGTTAAGAATTATTTTTAGACATAAACAATATTATATTGAAACACATGAATCAATTATATATTTTTTAGTATAAGCAGGAAAATGTTTGGATTTTTCAATAAACGATGCCATGTTCCTTTCATATCTTGTGTTATACGCAAGACATTGTCTTACCCAACTATAATATTATTATTAGAATTTATATTTAGTTATAACATTTGTTTTGGCATGGAAAATAAGAATAAGATTAAATATATTATGAAACATTGGACTATAATTTTTAAATAATTTATTATTTGTTGACCATTTAACTATACATCAAAAATAAAATACTTTTTAATATATAAGAAATCATTTTCTGGAGAACTATTTCTACAAATTGATTAAATTCATTTATGAGTGATCATAATTAAATATATATATTTATATATATTATTAAATAATCCACTTATGATTAATATTATGTATTTTGTAGACATATTTTATGAATATACCCCATTTTATGTATAAATATATGAATTTATTTAAAAGTTATTTTTACCACATTTTAATAGAGCACCTATTTTAAATATAATTATTGAAATATTTTAAATTATTGTTTAAAAAATCATTTCTTTTTTAAATATTTATATCAAAATTATATTACATTGAATGTTTGGTATTTTTTTTGAGAAGTAACATTTTCTCTTTAATAGTGAGAAACTTTGAATATTAATTGGAAAACGCATTTCTGCCTAATTTATTTATATATTTAAAATTAGTTATCTGTTTTTTATAGTATAGTTTGATAAATTATAAATATAATTGTTCTATTTCTATTATTTGAATCAATTACACTTTAGAATTTGATATAAAAAATTCAATCATTTGAACATTTTACTATAAAACCTCATCGTTTCATCCCTTAAATGTGATTAATTTCAATTATTTTATGAAAAATATGTGATTAGAATTTGAAAAAATGAATTAAATATTTCTAATAAACAAAATTTATTATTAATAGAATGGTAAACTTAGTATTTTACAGAAAATATTTTTGAATGATGTTATAATTATTTAAATTGAATAATAATAAAATTAATTTACATTGGGTTTAAAATTTAACATTAGGGTCAAACATATCATAGAAACATGTCATAAATACATTATATGGACATATATAGACTATATCATAACTTGGGTAAAAAATGGTCCATTATTGGAGGCACATAATATAATGTATAACACCCAATAGTTTTTACCCTTTTATATTGATAAGATTTTAACTCCTCATGCACTTTAAAATTCCACTCATATCCATTACAATTTGTAAAAAATAAAACCAATTTAGAACATTAGGGAGAAACCTAATTAATTATGTTATGAATAGGATTTTAGAACATGTATGAAGAATATCAAGAGTTAAGGTGTTGGAATTTCATATCATTGTTTATACTAGTGAGGTAAATTATATATTCACCATATGATTAATATATGTTGTTTATATAAATACCGATGACATTTTATATCATGAATTTAAATTATTTTAGGATATTAAAGGTTTTAAGTTTTTTATTCTCTCATGGGGAATCATATGTTAGAATTTTCTCATCAAGATATATAATTTCATCTCACTTTTTATATATGTGAGATAGATTCCATATTCACCATATGATTATTTTATGTGGTTTTTATACGTCCCTATGACATGTAATATTAATAATTTTCATTATTTCCTGACATTAGATGTTTCAATTGATTTTATTCATTTACGAGGAATAATAATTCAAGAGAAACACAATATTAGGTTGATTTATAGTCTCACATTTATTTTGGTGAGACTTATGACTACTAATAACTCATTTATTTTTTATAGTATATATAATTAATATGAATTTATTATATGATCCTTATCTTTATATTTATATATATTTACATATCCAATTATGATCTATATTTAATGGGATTTTAATTTTTATATGTTACCAAATAGGTATGGTAATTTTATCGCATTCTACCTTTTTTGACACACATATTTTGTTTTGATTGATATTCCCTTATTATGTTTCTATAGTTTCATTTTAAATGTATTTCATGAATCTAATTCATTTAATGATTTTTTAATCTTCCTGAAATTGTATTATTTTATGGGTACATTTTTTTAATGTTGCGAACATGATAAGGGTTTATTGCTACAGTTTAATCATTTATGCGGGTTTTAGGATTTTTATTTGAATGAATAAATATTATAACCCATAACATAATAATTATAATAAATCTTCTTCTCCTATTATTATTCATGAAATATAAATTTTTTCATAACATTTTACACTCTTTCATTCATTACATTATTAAGAAAATATTTTTATGAAAATTCAACAATATTCATCAATTTCTCATGGATTTTGTTTTATTTAAAAAAATGGTAAAAATAATTTATTTAAAAAATGTTTTTAAATGATATATTAAAAAAAATTAGACGAAATTAATTTTTAAAAATTAATTTTATCAAATATTCATTAATAATATTTTAATTTTATTTTAGATGATTTTTTTTTCAAAATTATATATGTTTTAAAAAGTGTTTTGAAAGATGAAATTATATTTTCCTCAAGAAATGTTTTTGAAATAGCAGTAAACATTTACTACACATACGATGAAATCCATTTGTAATACCCATTACATACAAGGGATTATATCAATGTCTGCCATTCATATTTTTTATCTAAAAACATTATATTTTAATGTAATGATGTTTTTGAAACCAATATATCTTTAACGAGTTACGTGTTTATAAATATTGTTTCCCATTAATGGGTTTTATTCTAATGGATCATACTAATTTTCATGGGTTATCATATAAAACATATCTCCCTTCCAATGATTATTATATGATAAAATGTTTATGATACCCATTTTACATTTCATGGTTTATGATATGATGATATTTTATGATATTATTCGACACATATGTATGATTTCATTACGATATTGGTGGGACCTATATCTATGATCAATGAATTGGTTAAATATATATATCTGATAAGATATAAAGGGATGTAATTGGATGTGATCCTAGTTTTTTAATATTGATTTGGAATGAGAGTAGAAATCAGTTATGTAATATCAGGATGGAATGAGAATTGGACTCGGTTTAGTAATAAAGGGTTTCAATGAGAAGTGAAATCAGCTTAGTAATATGTGGTTGGAATGAGGAGGGAACAAAATTATGTAATACAAGGTTGGAATAAGAACTGAACATAGTCAATTAATATTGGTACGGAATGAGAAGTGCTATTTGTTTTGTAAAATAATTCTAGAATGAGAAGTGGAAATGATTTAGTAATACATGTATGAAATAGGGAGTGAACATGGCTTATTAATAGAAGATAGGAAAGAAGGGTGACATTTGTTTTGTAACACAGGGTTATAATATGAAGTGAATTTTTTTAGTAATTTAGGACTTGATTTGGGAGTGAACGTAGTTCGATAAAGGTCATTCTCAACTAAGATGGTATTGGGAGTGAACCATTACTACTAAGATCATTTCAAGAGTGAACCTCTTCCACTAACATGGACATGGAAATAATTCATAACTATAATGAAAATCTATTTTTATGTTCATGTGCCCAGAACAATTCCATGATCAATTCATATGTTATGATTTCATAGATTGTTCTCTTCATTTACCTATGATTCATGCATTATTTTCTAGAAATCATTATTCCTTGTCTAATTTGTATGATCTTTAAAGTGAAGGGTGTTTTCTTCAAATTTTATTTTCATGTTATCATACACTTATTCACAAGATTATACTTATATATCTCTCTTTTTAACTTTAATAAACAACTGACATCAGCCTTTATTATATTTTCCTTTCCCCATGTTAAGTATAAAGGTTATATGTATGAATACCAAAGGGGATTCTGATTAAGGGAGATGTTGATGATCTTTAAACAAATTAGAAGAATGTGTTCAGTGATTCCAATGTCATGAAACTATTACATTCTCTGGTCATATTCTAATGTATCGTGCTGAATATTCACCTATAATTATTTAATATCCATGTATGTTATTCTTATGGATATATAGAAGTGTATCCATGAGATTGGTTAAATGAGGTTACCCAATATGACATGTCAATAATTTCATGAAAGGTTGGTGTGGATACCCTGTACATTGTAAATCACAGTGAATTGCTTGAGGACACTAATATATATAGATGGATCCATCAGGGAGGAAGTTATGTAGTACAATGGTTGATTACCCATCTCGATGTTGTCTGAACATACAAAACATGAAACATGGAAATTACTATAGAGAGTAAATCTAGTGGCGTGTTGGTAGATATTAGTCAGGGAGTCCTAGGGACAAGGGTCATGGGTAATTAAAAGTTTATGTTAACCGGGGATCGACATGACGGAACATGCGATGTTCCTATGACAACCAATGGGTGGGTGGAGTGATATTTTGACATGGTGGAACTTTAGAAATTCCAATTTCATCTACAAGCTTTGTGGGGTGATTTTTTTTACATTTATATAGGTACAAGACTTCTTGACATTCTTGCCACCAATGAGCTAAAGTAGGCAGTGTTATAGTTCATGGCATCTTGTTTGGTGCTATAGGACTCATCAAAATGATTTTGAATATAGAATTATTTATTTTATGATACAAACAATTATAAATATTGTGAAAATACTATATGATTGAATTAATGGTGTCTTTCTATGTCTTATACTCACACACTAATCAGGCATTTCAGCAGACATGTATTATTTATGTAAAGAGATCTAGTTAAATGAATGAGTAACATGGTGTATGGTTGAGATATGAAGCATGGAGATATAATGTACCAAGACTCACAAAATAGTACCACATAGATGTTAGTTTATTTACTTATCATGTATTTACCAATTGATTGTACTCTGTATATGATTACAACATTAGGAGATATTTTTATATATATGTCCCTTATACATTATTTTCATTTAACTATGATTTTTTTACATTATTTTAATTAATGATGAAATTTTAAGAAGGGAATAGTATCCACTCTATCAGAATTAGACACTCATTTCTAGGCTGACCCCCTTGCATATGGGGTCACAATCAAAAATTCAAGTGACATTCCATATTTGAACTGATGATTCATGAATGAATGTTAAATAAAATGGTATATGTGGAAGGATTGTTGTCTTTTAATTTACCTTGAAATGATTTTGGATAGGATACTAAAGAGTTAGGATATATGGGACTAAGATAGGGGGACAATCATAATCTCAGAAGACAACTCTATTGTAAACCTCCAACTTACCATAAAATGAGAATTTATGTTATTATATTGTTGCTAATTAAAATAATAATTGGTGATACAGATTATGTTGATATGATATTTATTTGATTTTTCATATGTTCATTCATTATTACTATTCACATAGGTCAAAATTAAATTTATATTATTGTTTTATTGTTTTATAGTATTTAATTAATTAAATTCATGGTTTTTACTATTTTTTAAGGATACATTACTTGTGTGATATATATATTAACATGTTCATTGATATATATTTATTGGATAAATGAATTTAAAATGAGAATTCATTGTGTTAGTATATATATGAATACATTGAATAATGTCTATAGATGAGGATAACAGTTATTCTACATTGTTGTATACCTTGGATTGAGTGGAGAATCATAGGAAATTCATTTTTTGATCCCATATTCATGTTAGATAATTATATGATCACTATTATTTTTGTTATAGATTATGTTTCTCCATATATTTATTGAAGGACCACTAGCTACTGATAATTATCTAAATCATTATCAACACCATCCCAATAGTACATACAGTAGGCCCACTCATGCGGGGTGTCTGACATCCATTATCTTAGTTCAACAATACTAGATTCTTATAGCCATTTAGGTAATTGGTTTGTCATACGATTCAAGGGAATGGATATGCTTCATCGAGGATACTTTTGATCACTATGATACATGTGAGGATTAGAATGTGGAAATGGTAGCTTTCAGGATACAGGGTCAAACCAATCAGTAGTTGAGTGTGATGATATATTTAGGAAGATACTAATTTTTATCATGTACTATATTCAAAAACATTTTCAATAATGTGTTCCTCATTATTAAACTAAATTCATATTCTACCAATAAACTCATAGATCATCAACAATTTTTAAGGTAATTGATTTCCCAAACATCAATTCAAACAAAGCTAACTCAAGAGGCCATGATAGACAAGAATTGAATGGAGGGGTTAGACTTGTGGGACTCCTCCTAGTTTAAAATGGACATTCCATTGATACATAGAGATGAAGGATGTAGATGGATGCTGAGTCTTTCTGGTGTGGTGGAAGATAGCAGAGGTAGAGCAATAGGTCGATAACACCACTAATGAAATAATTCCAACCACTGAGATTTTATAGTGAGGACGTCTGAAATTATTATACTTTTGAAATCATCTCAAAACAAATGGTGACAATGTGGCCAAACATGACATCTTAATCATTTTTTCTCCATATCTATGATGGTAGGTTTCTACTGTTGATTGATATAGACATGGTCTGGGGTGCATGGATGTAGTAATGGTTCAAAATAGTAATATCAGTTAGTGGGGACATGGTAGAGTAAATCACAAAGTATTTGAGTTGAGGTAGGAAATATCTATAAAGTTGTTTAAAAACAAATAGATGATTATAAAGAAAATATATTTTTACTTGAAATGGTATTGAAAATGTTTTTTTGTTAACTTTTCTTGTATAATATTAATGGATCTATAATATATGCAAGTATTTTCTAGATATGACGTACCAATAAGGTATTGTTTCCATAAGAAACGATTATATGACACATATTTGAATAATATTGTGGAACCCTACTATTTTTTATATTCATAATTAGTGATACCATTATTAAGATATTGATAAGAGAAATGGATGAAATTTAGAACCACATAAAATCCATGAATACTGTTATGGTATAAGTGTACTATATACACACTCGAGGATATGTGTTGGGATTTCATTATTCTGTTTGGTGGTGTGTGGAATAATCAACAAAACACAGAACCATAAGAGACTATTTATGGGAATCCATTTCCATCACCACCATCGATGGTGTAAGGTAGGTGTGCAGATATCATGTACTGGCCATATGAGGGTACCTATGGTGTTAGATTTTAGTGATCTAGATTTTACATTGATTGAATCCTCAATTAGGGCATTGATGTCAATTAGAAAGGATAAATGGACCAATAATTTTTGGGTCACATTTAGGTCACATAATAGGCGGTAATAGTGGAATACCATTTGGTAATCATTCATGTCATTGAGGCATGTAGGATGTGTTCCACATTTATCATCTTTGGAGGTACACGTTTGATCTTGTCCATGTTGCAAACTATGATGATGCTGAGTTTAAACTAGATGCATTTATAAGGTGTGATCGATTAAAAATATGGTATGGAGTGGGAATTTTCTATAAGGAAATATGGTATGACTAATTTGAGTATTGGTCGTAACATATATGAGTCCATAAAAATATGTGGGAGCATCATTCAAATGCTTGAGCTCAGTAGAATGAGTTGTACTCGAGACACCATTAGAGATATGTCTCATGGAGGAGTAGTTGATTGAAGGATATAATTTTAGTATCCATAATTTTTAAATATAGTTAAAAACCTTATTGATATTAATTTTTTAATAGTATTAGTTTAAAAATATTTTTTTAATATAAATAACTTAATATATGTTTTAAAGAGTATTTGTAAGGGTAAAATCCCAGTTAAAAACATGGTGACCAACTCTATGGAATCATGAAAACACATTAGGAATTATTATAAAAATAATAATCAAAAATCAAGAAAGAATAGGTCAATATAATATTTTTACGACAATAAAAGTCATTATATGAAAATATTAAATTATACTAAAAATATATGTTTCAAAAACAAAAAACCAAACCAAGGTAATCAAGTACTAAAAATTTCATATCAATTTGACATGTACTCACCATGATAATCTAACTAAATAGTCATTATCAAAACCTATTTTACAATTTGAAACCTTTTATTTTCCAACATAAGAAGTATCATGATATCCATACACCAACATTAGTATATAGTCTCTAAGCCAAACTAACATACTAGTACACAATTTTATTCATACAATGTATTCATAATTTAAAATAAATATTCCAATATAAATAAATAAAATTTATTATGTAAAACATTCAAAAATTTATTCCAAACATGTAAATAAACATTTTTAAACAACATGTAATGAACTCAAAATTAAATTAATTTTCATTTAATTTCTAGAAAAAGTAATTTTATCAATGCTTTTCAAATAATAATTCCACTGACTGAAATTTTTTTATGATAACTAGGATCCAAAAATAATTTATGTAATCATATTACACCATGTTCACATAATAACCTGGAACAATAGTCCTTGTTGGTAAGTGGTCACTTATAAAAATATGCACACTGATTAAAAAAACCAATCAACTCAGTACACACATTATCTTAAAATAATGTATGTAGGTGGGTACTTTATATTCACTAGAATTGCATGAAACCCCGATGTTGTCAACAAGTATATTAAAATTTTGAAAAATAAATCATTTAATAATAATTTCATACAAATAATGTTAGTTAAATTTCACAGCAATAATAAATATCAATTGAAATGCATTTTATAAACAATACCAACAGGAATGTCAAATTAACAATTTTTTCATAAAAACCATTAATTTCACCATTCTTCCAAATAAATCTATTAAAAATAATTTCCTCGTCAATTCAATATTTTACTAAACATGCATCATGCCTTAAATGGATTTTTAAAATTATATTTGAATTAAAAGAAATAAAAATTTATAGAAAAATCCATTTCATGATACCACTGACCAAAAACAGATGTAATTTAATGTAGAAGATGGGACCCCCCATATAGAGATATGACTAGAATGGTTAAGTGTATAATCCAATGAAAAATGATTCTAAATTACAATCTCATATCAAAAACTTTTACGACATTTTTCTGGACCATCTATAGAATGAGATAAGATGAACACTCCGGGGAAGAGAATCAATTACCAAATAAGTCATACAGTCAACATAACATGATTAAGGATCTAGTTAGATCGTTTATCTACCATTTATTTTATTTGGGATTGAAAATAACAACCCATGATAGCTCCTATGGTTGTATGGGTAGAGATTTAGTAAGGGAAGGTGGAAATAATAATAAAATAAGGATTCCAATATATTTTTATGATAATCACCATACTAAATCATGATCAAATCAGTGTCACTAGATGAACTATAAATTCCAAAATAGCTAGAAAATAGGCCTCGTAATGGACAGTTTTAAATATTTTTGATTCAGTTGATACATGGATAAATGATGTAAATTATTCATTTCTTCAGATGGATTTTGGTTCGTCACCATCTAGCTGGTGGGATTCATATATCCTAGGTTATCCCAGGCAAGTATTTTTTTTAAAGAGGAAGCTCTCACCAGCTATTGGGTGGACGTACTATATATTTTCCTTCTATGGGATCTACGAAACACTTATTCTGACTCCCAAGAGACTCATGCTTCCATTAAAAATTGATTAAAACAAGAAAAACCTACATATTTGGTTAAAGAAAAGATAAATGAAATAATATAGTGATAAATAAAATGAAACACTATTTTCTTACAACTAAATAACATTATATAATAATTTTCCCATACATAAATTTAAAATCGGGAATCAGAATTTATAGAAA
This sequence comes from Viscum album, assembly GCA_963277665.1. Lineage (NCBI taxonomy): Eukaryota > Viridiplantae > Streptophyta > Magnoliopsida > Santalales > Viscaceae > Viscum > Viscum album. Next base: position 1,700,799,163 of record OY728121.1, on the reverse strand, counting down.
ACCATAATCCCAAAGTCCCTAATGAAATTATCTGAAATATTTTATAATATATTGATTGGTTTAAGTATTTGAAATGAAATAAATAAGCATATGTTCTCATATTCTTCAAGGAAAACTACATAGAAGATCTAATTTATTTATAATATTTTATATTGATAACATTTTTAATCAAAATAAAACATCTAGAATTTTTTTGATTAGGTCCTTAAGAAATATTTATCAATAATATGTGTTACCTGTGGGACCAAGTTAATATCTTTCCTATGCATCATGGTAGATCAGATAAATAAAAAATATTTTAGATATATATTTTTTATCCCCATCATCCGTGAATTAATTAAATCATAAATAATTTTTAAATAGATCCCAAATGGGATCTTATAGTTTATTGTTTACCAAATAATTTTTTTATTTTGGAAAGTTATAATCTATGTCTTAGTGTTAGATCCAAAAATGGTATCATATTATGATTTTAATTTAATATACCTGTAAAAATACATATAATTTATATAATAATTATTAGCTCTTATAATTGAGTTAATAATAATTTCTCCTGACGCCCTCAGTGAGATGAGATTATAGGATTTAATATCATTCTTCATGAAATTAATAATGAAATCAAAAGTAAGTATTGATCAAGATATATGAAAGGTCATACCTAGTGTTTTTCTTTGTTTATTTTAAAATTCAGTATTTTTCAAAAAAAATCATTTTTTTTATTTAATATTTATTAAGTACAAAAAGTAATAGAAATTTATATAATTTATATAATTATTCTTTAATGTTTGAACTACGCATGGTTAACATAATAATAATGAGATGTGATAAAAGATTGGGTGGATTGATAAACATCATAATTCATCCCATTTCCATTCCCATAATATTTCATGCCTTATATTATTGAATGGTGTAGCTAATAATGGGAAGTGGAAATTCATATTGGTGACTAGGTATAGATATGTTTTCCATTTTCTCTCTCATTATCTCTCTAATTTCTCTCTCTTATTGTTTTCACATTAATGAATATCACTAACCCTTGTTGTTGTTGTTGGTAAAGTGTCATTGGTTAGGGAATTACATGGTTATCTGTTTCCCAATAAGGGTCAACATAGAGCCAATAGACCATATGAAATGACCAATGTAGTGGACTATAATTGATTGTAGCTATATTAGTTTGTGATAAAAGTGGTGAAAGAGTAAAATAGTGGTGTGAAGTAACCTAATGGAATAATGGGGATGTTACAGTAGTGAGGTAAATAAACTATGGATTGTGGATCTAGTAAACATTGAATAAATATTTTAATTATTAATATAATAATAAATAATTTTTAACATTAGCTCAAAAGAGGTTCAGTGATGGACCCACCTCTATATGGTGCTCTATGGGTGACTAGATGATTGGTCATTCCATACCGATAGGCTTGCCTATGTGAATCCATATATACCTGGGTGGAATAAGAATGCCTTGTGTAGTGTTTTGATCCAATAATGGAATTCACTTTTATCCTTGAATATTATCCCTACTCATCTATTTTAATGGATGAATGATCATGTCATGAACAAAAGTCTAACATAATCTAATGGTTCAATGTATGGCTGTATAGGAGACCACCCCTAGGATTTATCATATGTGAATAATCCAAAACACCATGGTGTATATTTAACCTCTATGAGGGACATCCGTTATCTAATATATGTTTTCAGAATATTTCCAAGATTGAAACATAACATACCACATCCCTTAAACACGCACATGGAAGTACACACCAATGCTCCCCTTTGGTCACATGTGGTTAGACACATGACCTAAGTGAATCCGATCCCCCATCACAAGAAATATAAATATGGAATGTCCTGTGGGATGCCACATGTATTGGGACATGATTTTCTAGTTAATTTCAAAGGTTTTCTTAAATTTAAAAATCATAATAGTTAGTATACAATTATGAAAAATTTTCAATGTAAAACATGAATGGGTCATTAGATTTTAATTTAGAGTACATCATTGAGAAATTTTATATCATTTTTAGTTCATTATCATCTTTGGCAGGGTGATTTGAATTTATTGAGATGATATGTGTTGAAACTATTTTTTGCACTCACCTATTGATGTTTTAATGACAGCATGAGAGTACCCCACTAGATTTATAGAGTTTATTACTCACAAACTGTGTAAGGGTTTTTTATTTAATTTATTAATGGGTTTGGTGAAACCATAGTAATAAAAATTGTTCATCCCCTTATATTAGTTATAGAGTTAGAGAATACATTATTGAAAGTATCATGGGTTCTCCCACCGTGGATTGAGAACTCATTCGATTGATATGATTTTCATTGACATGTTGTGGGTCGCCCGTATGTGTTCAACACTCCCCCAACCAAAATGTGTATCTTTGAGGTGTGTGGGTATAATAATATAATGAATAATAAACTACATGGTATTATTATGTGTGGATAATTTACGTATTGTACGTTATGTGGTTGGATAGAAATTTTGGGCGGCATAAATTATATGATTTTCATAGAGCTATGATATTGTGATTTGACATTACTAAAACGTGGATTCTATAAATTCATATTTATATTCATGGAAAATTGTTTTTACCAAGTCCTATTTTTTGGTAATATATTATTTCTATCATCTCATAGTTTATAGGTTTTCCTACTTGGTATTTTCAAACTCATTAAAACATCATAAATTTTTTCACATGTATGCTGTCTCATATGGATGATGGAAAATGTAGTGGTTTTCATAAAGGATTTGTAGTGAATATATCTATTTTTTACAATTTAATGTTGATGACGGTATTTTATTTTTTCATTGTGTATAGATCAAATGTAAATGAGTGTTTCCTTTTTTGTTCATGGGTTATCAATATTTGAGATATTGAGGTCACATATTTACAATTATTTTATAATTATATGAATCATAATAATATTGATTATTTATAGGTGTCTCATGAAAATTATGAAATATATTTTTTATAATTATTATATATTATTATATATGTATTTCTTCTAATGAAATATTACAGGGTTTACAATTGGTAGTCAATTTCATCCCAGGACTTTTATATTTTGTTTTGGTTTTAGTCCTAGGCCCACGACCTAATTGGAGTGTTATTTTTGTGTAAATGTCTACATAATACCATTATATGATGTTTCTTGGTGGGTCATGTTTTACCAATGAGGTGTCAATACATTTTCATGTCCTATTAATGAAGTTATGATTTTGAAATATTATAATAATTTTTTGGAATTATTATTGAAATTATATTTTCAGGTAATAATTTCAATTACATTCCATGTAACAAAAAATTGGTATTGTAAAAAATATATCATTTTTTCTGGTGGACGATAATATATTATTCAACAGAAATAAATAAAGTTTTATTTTTATGGAATCAACAAAAAACTACATGCATCATGTATCATGATAGTTGTGATATTTTATGTGCAGTAATTATATCATTTCTATTAGATATATTTTAATAATTTCTAGTCTATCCTATAAAAGGTATAATTAAACTATAAAAATAGTAATCATGATATTAGATGAAGGTTTATTACCATCATATTTTAGTGCTTTATCAACCATCCCATAATTAGTCGAGTGATGAAAATTTTATTCAACATCCCAACAGAGAGGTATAATTAATAAGTGAGAATAGGGAAGTCAATATTCCATTTGACCATAATGTAAAAACTTTAACCATTATATATGTGAATGGTCTTATACATACTGAGATATATACACCTTGGTTAGAGGTGAATGTGATGACATGTATTTTATGAATTTTATGAGAAATAATATGATAGGAACCACTGAGATTCCAAAATAATCTAGATTAATATACAATTGGCGAATATATATGGGTAGTGACAAAATAGTTTGGATTTATTTATAAAACTACTAATCACATGGTGTTGAATGTATCAAGTCTTCTTCTTGATGTGGACATTCATCAAGGGGATTTAAATCCGTAAATAAATAATTTGGATAATCTTCTATGGATATATTTTTACTGCATATTTAGAGAGAATTACTACTCTATGTCTCCATTCTTGGTTTGGGGTTATGATCTACAGGATAAAAAAAATATAGTATGACTTTGAATGTGAACATTAAAAAGTTATACAATATCTTCTGATGCTCTGATTACATTACATTTTATAATATTATATATTTATTTGTTTTTAATGGAGATATTTGTGACATGGGTATATTCAAATATAAAACATCACTTTTTACTATGTTGTGGAGGGATAACTCGTTATTTAATGTTTTATGTGAGAGTTGTATCTACGGACAATATAATGGTCTACACTATATATGGTATGAATTTATTACCATACAATTAATAAAAATATCCTATTTAAAATTGATAGTATAATAAACAAACATGGTCCTAGAAATATTTATTAGTGATTTAATAGTCGTATAGAGGACTAAACATGTATACTGATAAAACATACTACAATTAAGGTTATTTAGGACATAATAGTTGAGACATTCTATCCTGATATATTTATAATTTAATCTATGGATGAAAAATTGATAAAACTATATACTAGAATTTATAAGAAGAATAAGGGACTTCTTATGTATATTAAGGTTTTTCATCGAGATTTTTGTTAGGGAAAGGATGTAAATCCATAGAATGATGAACATGTGGTCAATGATTATTCAAATCTTATAAAACATACACATCTACGTAGACCTTAAAATGTTCAGTGAGATATTATTTAGGGATACAAAAACATTGGTTTTAAGGATGGTTAGAACTAGGTTGTTCATGAAATGGTTTGAGGTATGGAATTTATGTTTTAGAAACTATAATTAAATCATATAATCACCTATATGATAAATTATTATATTTAAATATTATTTGATTGAAAAATTTTGAGTCCAGTATATCATCTAGGAATAACCATGTAGCTTGAGGCTCATACAGATGAGGAAATATGCTCACACATATCGATTATTGGTGAAATCAAATTCATATTGTGGAGAGGTTCCCATGGAACATTACTTTCCCAAGGACGAATCCCTTATAATGTATCCCTATAATAGAATAGTTTTCATTATTTTATTACCCAATAAACCACTTTCATCCTAGGGTAGTGTAAAAGGTAGATGATGTATCAAGTTTATACATTATGGGTGTTTGATATCCTCAATCATGATGAGGGAGAACTTCCAGTATTATGATTCGACTGAGAATGCACTAAATAGTGTGTCTTCTCTTATATAGAGTTAATTCTCTTGAGGATCAAGTTATGGATGAAGTTAATGATAAAAAGAATTATTTTAATAATTGTGTTTTATGATTCCTCCCCCATTGATGGATTAAGAGATATATTGATTTAAGTAATGGGATACATTGATATAAAAATATAATATTATATAAACTCAGAAGGACATATCTAATTGATGGTGTAGTTATAGAATCATTTCTATGATGTTTCTATTACTCCTAATTTATTAGCATATAGAGGTCAAATTTTTTTCTCTAACACTATGGATGGGAGCCAAATAATTTATATTCAATATTCATTCATGAATTGTTTGTTATTAAATAAAAATCCCCCAACTAATGGTTGATAAACCATTAGACTAGATGAATGGAGTTTAAAAAATATAAAATTTTTACCATAGGATTGGATATCACCAAAATCTAGTTCTTACGGAGTATATCAGAAAGGAATAATTTAATTTTCACTATAGGCACTGTGATATTTTGGTGATATTGATTGATATGATGAAAAACACAATTTATTTATGGATTAAAAAAACATATCTTCTAGAAACTCATAATACTCTTAATGATATTGTTTAATAATGAGATACATATGTATTAGATATCAATGGAATGGTATTTTGAGAATATGAGATCAGTCCATTGAATTCTTGCACAAATCCAATGGGAAAGTAAAATTGTATATTATTTTATACTGGTAATCATATAAATCCTTAATATATTTATTATTAAATCTTATTATAGGGTTAATAATAATATCTCTTAAAAACCTTGGTGTAAGGAGTTTGGAGTATTATACATCATTGTTCCTGAAATGAATAAGAAACCTAGAGTAAGGATCATTCAAGATATTTCAATGATCATACATCGAGGATGGCCTTCATTAATTTCAATTCCAATAATTTTTGTAGTTATTAGATTATCACATTTTTATTTTAGATTTATTAATTTCATGAATTTTTAGAAATTGTTATTAATTTTATGTCATTATAATTTCATGTTTCACCTATTCATGATGAACATCAGAAGATTGATTTGATAAGTGTTGTTTAGTGGATAGTTAGAAATAAAACATCATCCACATTTTATTCCCCTAATATTACTTACCCCATAGTAAGGGACATTGTCGCTAATCACGGCCAATGTCACTTAATAGTTTTGAATATATCCAAATTTGTTGTCCCTATTCTCTCTCACTATATATCGTCACTTATTTCACTTTTATAGTCAAGACAATGAATCTCAATTACCTTTATGGTGGATTATAGTGAAATATGATATGGAAGGGAAAAACATGTTTACATGGTGTCCTAGTCGGGGACATCACATAGCTACTAATACATATAAAATGACATATGTGATGGTGTATCAGTGTGTGATTTATGGTTAGTTTCTGATGGTAGTGGTGCAAGGCTAAAATGGTTTTTTAATGTAACCCAATGGAATAATGGTGATGTTTAAGGCATTAGGTTATTAAATTATTTTTTAGTGATTTGGTAATCATAGAATATAAATTTTTATAACGAATACAAAAATAATGGCATGTTACTGTTATATGAAGATTGGTCTAGTGATGGAATGGCCACTATATGGTGGTGGAGGGTTGAAAAATGGTGTATCAAGCACCACCAAAACGACAAACTTCCTAAAAATATATATTTATGTGTGAAACATTAAATCATTTTGTGGTTTCTAGAACCTATATTTGATTTCTCATCTTACCTAGCATATTATCCCAACAAATATATTATAAATGATGAATGATCTTGTCATGCACATAATATTGACTTACCTAATGGATCAAAAGCATTTTATATAAGAGACTACCCCTTTGATTTCCAAGAGATACATATTACAACCCAACATTGGGTATCTTCCTCATCTAGGTGGAACATACCTTTTATAAGAAAGGTTTTGGAATAACATTCTATATCAATATAGAACTATTCTCACCCCCAGAGGGAACACATGGAACTACATTCCCATGTCACCCTTTGGTCACACGTGTTTTGACAAATGACTTTAGGGAATCCTATCCACCACTCCTAACACGTTGTTAGAATGAATGTATTGATGGAATCCACATGTATTGGGACATGATTTTAATGGGAAATTCCAAAAAATTTTCAATGTTAAAAATAATTGATTGATTTTAATTACAATTATAGCAGAAATATGTAAACGTTTATTTTATTTTTAGTTTATTAGAATCTTAGGACCACTACTTTGGTTTTATTGAGATTATCAAAGTTGAAACTAGTTTTTGTACTCCCCTAGAGATGTGTTGATTGCTAATTGAGAGACCCACACCATATATATGTAGATCAGTACTCCATTAATGAGTATTGATTATTTTAATCAATTTATGAACAATTTTGGTACACCATTAGTGCTATAAATAGTTCAACCAATAAAATGATTTCATTATGAGGGTTTTTTATTTTCTTCATGTCAACAACTCCAACTGCAATTAGTGTTTAATTTTTAGTTTTTCTAGGGTTATCATTACATGTTAGATTGGGATCTAGTTTCTACGATTATTTTTTATTATATGAATCAAAATAATTTGGAATTTTATGAGGTGGCTCATACATAGTATTCAATTGAATATTATTTGTTTTATATTATTATATATTTATTGTTTCTATTTAAATATTATATGTTTTATTATTAATAGTCAAATACATTCTATTAATTTTGTATTATTTCATGGTTCTAGAATGCATCAGTTATCAAACTTGGAGTGGTATTAAGGTGTTATAATGGACTCAATACCATTATATGAAGTTTCATGGGGAGGGGGGGTTAGTTATTTCAAAGTCATATCAAAACAATGTTGTCACCTAGAAATGTAGTTTACAGTATGGAATAATAAATGTATTTTTTGGGGAAAAATTAAGGAAGTTTATATGCACATTTTGAGTTCGGTTATTATTCCATGGAACCCAAAATAGCTATAAAAAAATCCTTTATTCATGTGGATGATAATATAACATTAAACATAAAAAACTAATGTGTTATTTTCAAGGAATTAATAGAGATGTAAATTCATCATGTATCATGATACTTATGATATTTTATAGTCAATAATTGAATCTTATCAATTAGAGATGGTTTAATAATTTTCAATCTATCATTTCAATGGTAGAATTACATTATATAAATAGTCATCATGGATTTATTTGAAGGGTAATTATTCTCCTATTGTAGTCTGTTATAATCATTTACATAATTTTTTGTCTGATGAATATTTTATTTAAGGGCCCAACATAGAGGAATATATAATTAGTGAGAACAAAAAAGTCTATATTCCAATTGAGCATAATGAAAATAATTAAACAATTATATTGTTAAAGGTTCTTATACATAATGATATGTATATGAATACATTAGAGTAGGATTATGTGACTTGTATGATATAAATGGTATAAAAATTATTGTTGTTGTAACCACTAACATTCCAATGAAATCTTGACCAATATACCATTGAGGAATATATAACGATCGTGATATGGTCATTTTGATTATTTTATAAAATTTATTATCACATGGAGGTGAAAGTATCAAGTATTCTTCATGATTTTAAGACTGTTTAGAAATATTTCACACAATAGACATATAAAATCTCTTGTTTTAAGAATGGAACACTATTTTCAATAGTGTAAAAGATACGCTACAACAAGAATAAAAAAACTACTAAATATTATTATTTAAATGTTACAATTATAACTTAGCCATTGGAATAGAGAGAGTGAATAATATCAAATAAATTATGAAAATATTTTTTTTCAATTTTTTAGATAATGATTCATTGGTTCCCAATTTTGTTAGAAATGGAAATAAAAATAAATTTAAAATAAAGAATATGTTTTTATAAAAAACATATTTTATGGAGAATAATTGTGCTCATAAAATCATATCCATAAATATGAATTTTTATTTAATTAAAAATATTTTTTTATATTAAATATAATTTTTTAAATTCATCTTTTATTTTTTCTATATATGATTTTTGAAAAAATGTTATTTTTTTAGTCAAAAGAAGTGTTTTCAAATAAAATATATAGTTTTACCTCCTTATGATGGAGAAACCTTTTAAAATTATAACTTTTAAAATTTCATAAGTTATATTTCACATAATAAACTTATTCTTTGCAAGTAGGGCATAAAAATTTACCATTGTCAAAGTCATGGATTTTTTATAATAAATTCATATTTTAATAAATAATGAAAAATGTAGCATATTTAATGAAAACTACATTTTCATCTAATTTATTTATATAATTAGATTATATTTTTATTTGGTCTGAAGGTGTAATTAGATTATTGTTTTATCATTTAATAAAATTTGGTCATTGGAAATAATTAGACATATAAATTAGATAAAAATGAATGATAATATATTGATTGTTTTTACTTTTTAATAATCCACTTTATGGGTTTGACTACAAGAATTAATTTTAAATTAATTACTATAATTTCTATTAATTGAATATCTAAAAATATATTTAATATTTATAATAACAATTACCAAACATTAAAAATAGGTACATTTTATTTTTTTCCATTTTGAATATTAATTTCAGTAATTATTTTAATTTTCCTTTGTTAAAGTGTTAATCAGGTAAATAGGGGTAAATATATAACAATATAACAATATAAAACTACCCTAAAACTTTTCATAATAATTTAGGATGAGATATGTCTTACTATGAAAATCCTCGGATTGATTTTAGGACCCCATGGATCCACTTGGTTGTGATAATGACTTGTTATAATAATTAATTTAATGTAAAGAGAAATTTAATATAAACATGTATCTTTTACTAAAATAATTTTAATAAAGGATTATAAAACTGATCTCTTTTACTATAATTAGTAATTAGAAGCTAAATTTATTTCATACATCATCTTATATTGTTTATAAATATTAAAAATTAAATAAGAAAAACTATTTATGACCCACAATTCGTGTAGCGATTTCCATATTAATGAATTATTCGAATAAATGTTATTATAAATATTAAATTAAATTTAATATCAATATTTTTATTATATTCATGAATATTAAGGATGATTATGAAATTTTATATTTGATTTAATGTAGAATTTTCTAATGAATCAATTTGATATGACTTTAACAAAAATCAATTACTAAATTGTGTGAAAATTGACAGAAATTAGTTAAAAAAACTATTTTCTTAAATTTTATGTATAGTCATAAAAATTATAGATTAAAAAAAATTACATAGATAATGATAAAAATTTCATTAATGAATCTCTATATCTTCTCATAGAATTTTTTAGTAACCATATTAACCATATATTATAAAAATACAAGGAGACATGGTAAAAGATAATTTTTTAAACTAAGGCTTAAATCCAAAAGATAAGGTTAAATTTGTTACCTAATCATGTATAAAATCAATTGGCTTATAGTATTTCTACCCATAATCACATTATCCTCTAAATATTTCACATTGAAACTATAATAATTGGTAAATAAATTTATAATAAAATAATATTTCAAGACTATCGTAAAGCGGCCTCCTCCCTCTTATAAATGGATACTACAATTTACAACATACTAAAACATCTAATTCCCCTTGTATACTATAAATTATACTCAAATAAACTCCCATAATTCGTCCTGTAATAATAGAATCCTTAAAGTTGGATGATTGTAGTTCAATAATGACTTTTAACTCAAATCAAAAGGAGTTACCTGATTTAGAGGTTGCGTCTCCATTGAAGTTTATTTTCATTAATTTTCTTTATCAATTTCTATGTTATTATAATTATATGATTAAATAAGAAAATTATAATTCAAAAAATACTAGGTTGTGGAAATGATATGGATTCAAACCACACATACAAAAACCTCTATCTATTGGATTTGAACATATTGTTTCTAGGTACGGAAAACTAATACCTTATTAAATGATGATTATTCAATTTTATCCTACCAACTCTCATGGTAGAAATTATTATGGAACTATATTTATATTTTATATAGATTATATTTATATTTTCTCTATTCATATGTAATTTTTATTCAAAATATTCCTTCATTCTTTCCATAATGTGTAAATATGATAATTTTATTTGAGGATTTGTGGACTACGACCCCCTCAATGTTATGTGAATCGTACATGACATACATGGAATTTATAAAGGTTTGTTTTAAATAAAATAATTAAGATATATTATATGGATATTATACTATAATTATTACATACCAATGTATCATTGTGATTTCATTTCATTAATATTATATATAAATTAAAGTAGCGTTCAGTTGTATGTAAGGCCTACCATCTCCATGAACGGTGAAATTAATTTAATATATACAAATGTTAGGGACTATTTTAAATACATAGATATAATGTTTATATGATATTTAAATAATGAATTGTGTTATTGATATGATGGAATTTAGAACATGTTTATAATTTACATCAATATAAGATCCTTTTTACTAAATAACACAATATAAAAAAAATGTCTGATATGAAATCAAATAGTTATATAATTTATATAACATAGTATTATCTGATATAAAAGAAATAATAAACATGAAAAATGTTCGAAAGGAAGTTGAAATTAAACATTTTCTTATTTTTCAAGAATGTAACAAAAGAACTAGACAAGTCAGACAAGAGGTAAAGGAAATCGTAACTCAATCTACATTCAGTGAGTTAAATAAATATGTCATTGGTTTTATATTTTATAGATAATGTATGAATGTACTGTGATTATTTTACACTGAATATTGGGTTTTTTCAGTTTCACACATAATAATTTCATTGATTTATCCACAATCTAATGATAAGATCTTTTTGAGGATCTTCCTCGCAATTTCCTTTCAGTGGGGTATATTTTGAATTAAATACGACCTTATTTTATATGATTTATAAAAATATCCATTTGAATTTTAATTTCATTCAAAATTTTTCAAAGGAATATTTTTCTATAAGTATTTTACTACATGAAAAAATAAATTTTAATTTTTAACATACGATGTGGCAATGACCTTTCTGTTTCCACGATCAGTATTTTAAATTTGGCTTCCTTCACAAACCATTATTATTTTAAAAAGAAATTTAAATACCATATTCATTATTTAGTATTTTTTTGAAAATGGTTTTTGTAATAGATTTATTTTATCAATAACGTGAAATTGTGTCTTATTATTGCAATGTGTAACTGTTATTTTTTCCTTTATACTTGTTAATGTTTTATGATTGTGTTATTGTTATTGGTAATTGAATATATATACGGGTGGTTCCATGATAATCTGAGGGTGGGTGATCCCATTATAGCTCTCCAAATCATTGGGTACGATAATACAGGTAAATAATAATGTTTCTCCTAATATATTTTGGGAATATACATTGATTTGTATTCTAAACATAACCATTAATGTTACTCCCTATGTTGAGATTAAATCTTTAATATATGTATGAAATATATTCCACAAGATACCATTATGATTTTTGTTTTATTATTTATGATTACCTTGACGTATTTTCGGAATATTGTTATTTCGTGAGGTATGTCTAAGATATTTTGTTCCATGGATGAAAATTATGATTTACAAAAAATGTTTTTAATGCATTTAAAATATTTATGGTATAACATTTTCCAAAATTAATTTATATCCCATACTGAACATATTATGTTAAACCCATGTTTTTTAATTGTTTTCTACAGGCTATAAGGATGCGAAAGAGGAAGGAAAAAATTATGATGAATGTTATGATGATTTTTATCATGAAAATAAATCATTTTTAATTTAAAATAGTTTCTTTTTGTAAAAAATAGAGTGTGATTATAATTGATTACTTTTAAATTTTTGAGTAATTGTATAATAATTATGGTTTAATTATCAAAAATTCTAAACCTGAAATGATCCTTAATGGTAATTATTTACTAAACACATGATTATGTATTATTTAAAAATGGGGCCTTATAGTTTGTATCAGAGGATGGTTTAGATATCCTTAGAGGTTTGGGTTTTATTGAAACGAATATCCATAATGGTTATAATATTAGAAAGAGTTATAGATATATTGAATGAGATTAAGATAACATGAATATTTATACCTAAGAGTTTAACCTCATCATAGGACAGTATATGCTGATTTTACTTATATAATCACACAAATATTTTTGGTTTTAGTAAATGCCTATATCTAGAAGGCACCAAAGTTATTATGGATTTCATGGAAACTGTTTTGGTTTTCTAGATATGATAACAACTAAAATGGGTGCTACAATTATAATTTTTGTAGTTATTAATAACCAACTATATGGTTTCATGATTGATCGATTTTCCTTGGTGATTTTTCTATGGAATCATATATGTTGTAAAATAATCCCTATGGATGTTCAGGTAATATTCATAAAGGTAAGAATATTCAACATTATATGCTTTAAGGATGTGAAAAAAACCCATAGGAAAATGTTTCAAAGGGATGAGAAGATGTTATATATGTTTTAATTATGTTCATAAATCAATAACCTTTTACAGAAAAAAGGAAGTGTTTATTTGACTACATGGAAGGGATTGATGTTCTTCCCAAGGGATCCATTGAATGTTTTAAATGTTGTGTGCATTTTAATTACAAAAATAGATGTCCTATGAAGAATTTTTTGTAATGGGATAGTAGGACCCTAAAAATATATGTATACCAATACCTAATTCCATTCAAATTAATGATGAGGAAATAGAAATTATCCTATGAAAGGTATGGATTATTTTATTTCTCATGTTTTGAAATTATTGAATCTTAAGACATTATATAGGATTTTGTTTGTAGGGAATATGTGTTAACAAATAATATGGAAAACATGGATAAATGGTCATGATGAATGTTTTATGATTAATATATCTACATTTCAGGATTTGAAGATTTATATTGTATCTATTGATGATGATATGTCTTAATTCATTAAAAATGGTATTGCATTGGATTTCCTCCATCATGTGTAACCCTTATGTTTTTTTGTAAAAATGTTAATTTTAGAAAGAATTATCTTTTCTTATGGGGATATAGTTATAAATAACTTTTAGGGTTTATATGATCATTGAATTTGATGCAAAGGAGGGTTATTACATTTTTGGATGCAAAATAAACGGCATGAAATTAACATGAAATTAAAAAATGGTATGTTAATTTTGATGATTTTATGTAATGATGGGAATTTTATAAGGATTTTATAGTATCAGTAAAAGGAAAACCCACATGATGGGTGATAAATCATCACATCTGCCTAGTCCATGATAATCGAACCCATAAGTGAATGGAGAGAAGGGTTCATCTCCTAATATAGGCCTATATTAAATCTAGAGTATGAATAAGTTATTATTTTCATATATTATTTTATAGATTAAGAATAATTTTATAATGGGAACATACATTTTATAAAATTGATATACTTAGTATAAGAAAATTATTTCGGGATCAAGTCATAAATGTTTTTTGGGAGAATATTGGTAGTTTGGGAAAACAATATTACTAGGAATAATAGAATACTATGGTATTTCATTTAAGGAGTAATGGTTGAATTTTAATTTGAATGAATCCATGTTTTTATTATGTATGTATGATTATTTGTGTTCTATATGGAAATGATTAACCAATCAGGGGGAATATGTTAATTTTTTAATTTATTTTACGTATGAGACTTTAAGAGTAGTAGATGTTATTTGGAGATAAATTTTACGATTTATCATGGAAGACTATGTGGTCAAATCCTTCATAATTTTGGGTTCCAAACATAGTTTGAATTATTTTATGAAAATTTTAGGGAAATTTGATTTTTTATGATCAATGTAGATCTTGGGTATTAATATTGAATTATGGATATTAGAGGGAGTTCTTCTAATTATAAAGGATTATTCTTTTGGGGGGATTATTTGATCTTACACTAAAAATTATTGGTTCGGTTAATGATTAAGTGTAGAAGTAATAGATAGTTAACCTTTTTTGGTTGATATGAGTTATTAGAAGTTGATTATTTTTCTTATGGCATGAAAAATTATTCTTGAAAAATCATCGTTTGATAAAAAAGAAGATTCTATGGGGGAAATTGATTAAATGATAATACACAACCTTTCAAGTAACTAAATTTTTTTAATCAATGTCTTAAAATAATTTGTCAACATTATGAAAAGGGATGTAAAAAAATCTTGTTTACATTTTACTACTATGTAACGAATGAACATTAAACCCATCAAATATTTGTGGTTTTCAGATTGTTAACATTCCCCAATTCATATTTTATATAAATATCCATTTGAGAAATATGATTTTTTCAAACATATCCATTTTTCCTATATCGAACCTCAGTATGTGTTATCTCAGGTGACCATGGTACTTTACAATCTATGTTTTAATGAGTATGTTTATTAACGCTGTTACCTTTGAGGGTTTGCAATAACGGTATTTAGAAAAGTCATACCCAAGTTACTGACCCAAAATTTTAAATTTATAGGATGCAATTTATTAAGGGGTAGGACGTAACATCCTTATTTTTAAGAAAGAACACTATGTTCCATAACATACAAGATACAACACATCGAGATAAAATGAAAAAACAAATATTATTATTTAAATATTACTATTCTAACCTTCTTGATGGAATGAAATGAGTTTATAGTATCAATTGAATTATGAAAATACGGTTTACACAGTTTTAGATAATGATTAATTTGTTAACAAATTTATTAGAAATGAAAATAAAAACCAATTGAACATAATATATGTTTTTTATGAAAACCTATTTAAAAGATAATAATTGTGTTTATAAAATCATATCACACGTTTTTATTTTTTATTTATTTAAAAATATGGTTTATATATTAAATTAAATTTTATAAATTCATATTATATGTTTTATAGATATGATATAATAACAAATTCAATTTTTCAAGATTAAAGTATTATATCAAATAAAATTGTTTTGCCAACTTTTGATGGAGAACCCTTTTTAAATATAGTTATTTACAATTTTATAAGTTATATATGACATAATAATCTTTTTATTTAGAATATGGACATAAAATTTTTCCATCATTCAAATATTGGAAATTTTTTGATTAAATTGACATTTTAATGATTATTCAAAACACTTCATTTTAATTCAAAAAAACATTTTCATCAAATTTATCTATATAGTAATATTAAATTTTTATTTGGTTTTAAATTTTAATTGGATTATGTTTGTATAATTTAATAAAATTCCGAACATCCTACGTAGTTTCATATTTAAATTACATGTAAACCAATGTCAATATTTTGATAGTTTTAACTTTTTAAAACCCTACATTATGGTTTTGACAACCGGGATTAATTTAAAATTAATTAATGAAATTTATGTGTTATTTAATTGAAAAATGGATTCCATATTTTGAATCATATGTTTTTAAATTTTTAAATAGGTACCTTTTATTTTTTGATATTTTTAATATTATCTTCATTAATTATTTTTATTTACCAATGTTCAAGTGTAAATCAGTAAATAAAGGTACAAATAATATTGTAATAATATAAAACAACCCTAACATATTTCCTAAACATATTTATGACATATTTAAAACCATGATAATATTGGGGTATATTTTAGGACCCCATGGATGCATTTTTATGTGATAAAGACATGTTATAATAATTAATTTAAAGTAATGGGATATATAACAGAAACATGTATATTTCACTAAAACAATTTTATTATAGGTGTATATAAATGATCTCATTGACTATAAAACTAGTTAAGAATATAAAAAAATTTCAAACATCATGGTATTTTATAGATAAATTTTATACATTAAATAAATCAATTTATTTTTGACACAATGATGATGTTGTGGAAATATTATTAATGAAATATTCAAATAAATGATATTATATATATTCAAATAAATGTAATTTAAAAATTTGGATTCCATCCATGAATTTTAAGGATAATTATTACATGTTATATTTGATTAAATATTGTTTTTTCTGATAAATTGTGTAATTGTTACTTTTTGAAAAAACCATTACTAAATTGGGTCAAAAGTGACATAAATGAGTTTTAAACACTAATATTAATTTAATAAATGATATAATAGTCATAAAAATCACTATTTCAGCCGAATAACTTAGATAATGTTTCAAATTTAATTAATAGTCCACATTATGTTCTCTTGTAATTTTATAGTTTCCATATTAACCATATATTGTAAAAAAACAAGAAGACAATGTAAGATTTAATTTATTTATCTATGTGATAAATCCAAAAGATAAGGTTATATCTGTGACCAAAATATCACTAAAACCTATTGGGTTAGAGTACGTAGACCCATAGTAATCCTATCATCTATATATATCACTTTGGAACTTTTTTATACAAAAATAAATTTACAATAAAATAATATTTCTTGACATTCATAAAGTGCACCACCTCCCTCTTATTAAAGGACACCACCTCTACCCACATACTCACACATCTCATGCCACATAGATCATAAAAATTATGATAAAATAATCATCCATCATCTATATATTATTTTTTTGTGTTTTACCTTGGGATAAAGGAAATTCAAGAATGCATTTTAGCTCAAATCAAATGGAGTTACCTGATTTAGAGGTAGTGTCTCCTCTAATATTCCTTTCATTTATAATACATCTTCACTCCCTATGTTCTTATGTTTCTATGATTACATATAAACAATAGTATCCTCATAATAATATAATGTGTTTATGATATGTATTCTAAACACACTTTGTAACACCCCAAGCTTCTACAATACGCTTCTCTATGAATAATGCAATAGCGTGTGTTGTACGCAACATCGAGTTCTAACACACACCGCAACCGATCAAACTAGCCGTTATGAATAGTAAAACCTACTTTTTGAAATTTTATAAATTTTATCCCTCAAAATTGACTTAATTTTTGGATTCATAGTATCGAATTTAGCCTAAGGATAAATTTTGGTACTTTTCGGATAACTTTCATATTTTGATGAATAGTGAAAATTACTATATTTTAATTAAATTTTTTTTTATCAAATTAATTAATATTGATAAGTTATGAATTTGAGTGGTTTTAAAGTATATTTAGAATATATTTTTACCATTTAATACAATGTTGGTCATTGGACATAATTTCACAATTAAACTGAACATAAACAAGTATCAATTTTTTGATTGTTATTATATCTAAAAAACACGCTTTTTGTTTTGACACCGAGAATTATTTTTAAATTAATTTCTGCCACTTCTGTGTTTTGAATTTATAAAAATGGATTCTATATTTTGAATCAGGATGTTAAAATTGTTTAAATAGGTAACTTTTATTTTTAGACATTTTGAATAATTACTTCGGTAAATATTTTATTTACCATGGTTAAAGGGTAAATCCGATAAATAAGGGTTAACAAATAATATTATAAAAATAACACATTATCCTAAAACGTGTCCTAACCTTACTGGTTGATACTTGTCCGACCATGAGAATCTTTGGGTCAATTTTGGGACCCCATGGCGCCACTTGTAAGTGATAGGGACACTTTATTTTAATTAAGTTAAAATGAATATAAAAATGACACAAGCATATATCTTTTAGAAAACCAATTTTTACATAGGGTTATATATGTTGGATTTTCAACTATAAATATTAATTAGAACTCTAACACGATTTCCTACATAATTGTATTTTATTTATAATTTTTAGACAATAAATAATTTAAATTATTTATGACACAATGGTGATGCAATAATTACCATAATAGTGAAAAATTAAAATGATTGATATTGCAGATACCCAAATAAATATAATATGAGACTTTTTATGAATTATAAAAATTTTATAGGTTAATATTACATGTTATGAATGATTTAATTAACTTATTTAGAAGTAATAATTCTGTTAATATTTTTACAAAAATCAATTATTGAATAGTGTCAAAATTGACATAAAAGACTTTTTAAAACAAATATTATATTATTAATTGATATTAAATTCCTAAAAATCTAATGTTCTATCAAAAGTCATATATCATGATAGGTGTATCATTAATGGACCACTTGGGGGTCTCTTGGATTTATATATTATGTTTATTAACAATATAATATAAAAATACAAAGAGACGATGTAAAAGTGAAACTAATTAACTAAGAGTTAATACTTAATGATAAGGTTTGTATAATAAACCAAACCTATCTAAATTCTATTGTATGAGTTGTTTTCAACCTATCCCCACCTTAAAATTTAAATAATCCACTTTTGAGCCATTAGAAACTGAATATGAATTTGTTTGAAAATAATATTTCTAGCTTTTCCAAAGGTGCCCCTCACCCCTCTTATAAAAGGGCACTCCCCCTTCTCTTTAATTCACACCTTCGAAGTCTTTTTTTCTGGATAAAATCTGCCCAACTACTCTCTAAACGTCCCTCAACTCATCCTAGAGGCCTTACTTTAGTTAGAAAGCCAACCTATGATCCCTTTTGATCCAATCAAAAGGAAGAACCCGAAGAAGAGTTAATGATTTCACCACCCTTTTCCAAGTTCCTTTATTCTTCCACTTCTTCTTCCTTGGTTTTTACCATTCTAAAATAATAACCCCAGTATGTTAAATATAATGTGATGTTATTATAAATATGGTAAAACCATATTCAGTATTCTATCCATCCTTTGAATAACATGTCACCATACATGCATACGTACGGTTTACTGTCTCCACGTCGTGTTGTAAATCTTATTCAATAAATTATTATTTGGATTAGGATAATAATGATTTATAATTCATGTAAATAATAAATATAACATGATAATAATTCTATATATATGATATACCATCCAATTATATATTATTTTAATATCAAAAGAATGATATTGTCGCTCGTGCGTACGTACGGACTACCGTCTCCACGAACGCGATGAAATTCATTACCCATCATATCCATTCAAGCATAATTATCATTTGATGATTTAAAAATAATATTTAAGGACTTTATATAATTATGGATATGAATAATATACAACCTATCCATTACAAACATGGCTTACATAACAAAACATATAAAATAAAACGAGTATGTTAACACCCGAAACAACGATAATACTAAGATATTATTAACAAATCAATGATAAAAGATCATATTTGATATCATATTAATGTATATGATTCTTTTTTAATTTAATAACAATTATTTCACCATTATACATGAGGTTAACCTACCCCCAAAAAAGGAAAAGTACATGGTAAGGGTTTATTTCACAATCTCTTCATTATCTGAGGTTTTTTTATACATGATTATCTACTGGGACCTCTTTATCATCCACATCCATGTTTCTTAAAAATTTATTTCAAATAATACTTTCTATTTTAGAGACTATGGTATAAATTCATTTATACGCTTGTTGACTTTTATAAGTGGTTTATGAAGGAATCTTTCTATCATTTTCCAAACAAAGTCCTTTTTAACTTTTTCAACAGAATTATGGTAAGAATGTTTTTTAACTTATACGGTGGGTGCTGCTATTTTCCACCGTTATAAAATCTTTGAAGCTTCCCTTAAAATCTTATAAGAATATTTTCAAAGAAAATGTTTTATTTTATAAATATATGAATCTTAAATGATTTCAAAATAGAAAGGGATATTTTTCTAAAAAGAGTTTTGACTTCATCTATGTCAACATCCTTTGATGGATTTTATGTTTATTCGAAGTTGATTTATTATGATACAAAACTTCTATATTTTATTGATGGTTTTGTGATATTTTTGACTGTAGATGTGCTATTTTTATACCATTCATAGTTTATGGTGAATGTATTGACAATTTGTATGCTATTTCTAATATGAATATTTATGTTATGATTAAACCTTTTTATATGGGAATGCATTGGACATAATATGTGATGGGTGGACCCCGATATAGCTCCTTGATGCATAGGTAGGTCTTGTGAGACAAACTAGTGCCTTGTGACAAGGCCTTTGAAAAATATTATTTGAAATCTTGGCATGAGGCCTTGGCTATGTGGTTATGATAGTCTGGAATTATGCATTCCATCATTATGAAAGTGGTTATTGATATTGAATATGATTATTCGATTAGTAGAATATTCATGTGAATAACTAAATGGAATTATTTCATTTTATTTTTACCATACTATTTTGATGTTCAAGTTTAAAAGGCTTTTGTTTTAGTTATACATTTCCTTAAATGTTTATTCTTTTTTATGAATGTTTCCGCTATATTGGTATCCTTACTAGGCATTTGATCTCACCCCTTTTCTATGTTTTATTTTTCCCATGACGTGAAGAAGTAAATTATGAATGACCTTCAGGGATATTATGAGGGTATAATATTGTGGACTATGAAGACAATATGTTGTTTTAGTATTTTTTCACTTTATGATTTAATGTAAAACTTTATGAATATATCTAGGGTTTCCAAGGCTACTAAACCAATTGGTATTACGAGATTTGATCTTTCTTGTGATCATGACAATGTTATGTAATAATGCACCGACACTAGGTAACTGGGGTCGCGAAGTTACAGTTGGTATCAGAGGAAGTTTAGTAATAACCTAGGAAGCTAGATTTAGATAAACTCTGATTAGAGCATATTGACCTAAGATGGACTTTGAGATTTATTATAGAAGAACTTCCTAGAATTTTTGTATTGTAGAGATTTTGTCAGTTTTCCGAGCAATAAATCCCTTTCTGGATACGAGCAGGTAGAGGCGGCTCTGGAACAGATGTACCTAGGGGTAAAACCCGAAAACACCGCTTTGAGCTAGACTTGAACGGGAATTGGTGCACGACAACGGGCCTTGCTGCACTATTGGTTACGACACTCCAAGGGGATATTAATAGGATACCTCTCATTTTCTTTACAAATAATTATGAAGGGTTTATGAGTATATAATTCCCCAAAGAAAACATTTTTATGATTATGGATTATATCCATAAATAGTTCAATTTATGTTAAGTGTTTAATAAGTATGGAATTATGTATTTTGATTCATAAACGGATCTAGTTTATGCCATTATTTTTAAATGGCTCCTAGTGGAAGAAATGGAAACTATATCAATGCACGCACTCCATGTAGGGATTTCCCTTCTGCTCAAGATAATTATAGTGGATCTAGTGATGCAACTACTGCCGATCAGCTAATCACCATACTGGGACAACTCACTCAGGTTCTGAAAAATAAACTTACCCATATGGAGTACCCTGATCCGCAGTGTGGAGGATCAATGTTAGATCGATTCATGAGGAAACGTCCACAAACGTTTAATGGGAGTACAAATCCATTAGTATCTGAGCAATGGATAAATTCCCTAGAGAAAATATTTCAGGCTTTGGGGAGTAGTGAAAGGGAAAAAGTTATCATGGCAGTTTACCGCCTAACTGGAGATGATGATCAATGGTGGTCATTGATTCAAAACATGACGGAAGATGATGAAGTATCAAATATGGAATAGAGGGATTTTAAAGATTTGTTTTTAGAAAAATACATTCCTCGTGACCATCGAGCATATATGGAAAGGAAATTTTGGAGTCTAAGACAAAAGAAGGATGAGAATGTCACAAAGTATGAGGCTAATTTTAAAAGGTTATCAAGGTATGCTAGAGATTATATATGTATCCCAAGAAGTATGATTGATCGTTTCTTTGATGGGTCAAAAACATTTCTCCATCGAGCATTAGTCTCACTATCCTTCTGGTCGTACGAAGACATTGTCTCATGTGCTATCAAGACAAAAAATAAATTCTCTATGTCTTATGACTTTAAAGAAAAGCAAGAGAAGAAGAGATCTACTGATCAATCTGGGAATGGACATAAGGGGGAAAAGAGAAAGGTTGAATATCCATCCTGTGGTAAATGTGGGGGGAAACACCCCGGTACTTGCTTGAAGGGAATGAGCGTCTGTTACAAATGTGGTGAAAAAGGCCACCAAGCTCGTGATTGAAAAGGGAAGAAAGAAGCTACCAATGTTCAGTGATATAATTTCAGGGAGATTGGACATTATACAAATTAATGTCCTAATAGTCATGGGAACTTACTTCAGAAAAGGCCAAGTGATCATGGCCATGATTTTGCAATCACTAATACTGAGGTGGAAGCTCCAAAATACGTGGTGGTAGGTAATTTAATGGTTTCCTCAAGTTTAGAAAATGCATTATTTGATTCTGGATCATCACATTGTTTCATATCTTCCCAGTTTTCTAAGAAAATTAGATATTTCCAATTTTATTTAACAAGGGTGTTATTAGTTAAAACTCCTAAGGGAAGTATCATTCCAACAAAGTTTTATGAATCAGTCCCCATTAGAGCACATAAATTTTCTTTATCCGCAGATCTCATCGTCATACCTATGATTGAATTTGATATAATCCTCGATATGGATTGGATTTCGGATTATGATGCGAAGATTTACTGTAAGAAGAAGGAGGTTACGATTTTTGATGATGATGATAAGGACCACCTTATCTTTAGAGCAGAATCCTCACCACCTAATTCTTATCTAGATCCACCCCCATTAGCTCAACTAAATTCAATTATTAGGGAGAATGAGAATGAAATTACTATGGGTGAGGAAAGGAATGTTCAAATAGAGGATGTACCTGTTGTGACAGAATATGTAGATGTATTTCCGAAAGATTTACCCGGACATCCTCCCGAATGAGAAGTTGAGTTTTCCATTGATTTAATTCCCGGATCAAGGCCTATATCGAAGACCCCTTATAGAATGGCCACTGTAGAATTTTTTGAACTAAAGAAACAACTAGAGGAATTGAGTAATAAGGGATTTATTCGCCCTAGTGTTTCTCCATGGAAAGCCCGTGTTCTTTTTGTTAAAACGAAAGATGGATCTATGAGATTATGTATCGATTACAGGGAGATCAATGCTATATAAATAAAGAACAAGTATCCCCTACCTCGCATTGATGATTTATTTGACCAAATGCATGGAACTAAATACTTTTAAAAGATTGAAATTCAATCTGGATACCATCAGTTGTGTGTGACGAAGGAAGACATTCCAAAGACAGCATTTCGAACCAGGTACAGGCATTACGAGTTTACTGTAATGCCTTTTGGATTGACTAATTCACCCTATGTATTCATGGATCTGATGAATAGAGTATTCAAGGAATATCTTGATGAATTTGGGGTGGTATTTATTAATGATATCATGGTATACTCCAAAAGCTACGAATATCATGAAAATCACTTGCGCATTATCCTGAAGACTCTAAGAAGACATGAATTATATGGGAAGTTTAGCAAGTGTGAATTTTGGCTTCTTGATATTTCTTTTCCTGGCCATATTGTCTCTAAAGATGGAATCTCGGTCGATCCTTCTATGACCAAGGAAATCCAAGAATGGCCAGCACCTACGAGTATAACTGAGGTACGCAGTTTTATTTGTTTATCAGGTTATTATCGACGTTTGGTCCAGAATTTTGCCCAATTAGCGAACCCATTAATGAAGATCACACGTAAAGGGGTTAAATTTGTTTGGACAAAAGAGTGCGATGAATGTTTTGAATAACTGAAGAAAAGATTAGTCAATGCTCCTATATTGACTCTACCATCGGGGAATGATGGGTTTGTTATTTATAGTGATGCATCAAAGAAAGGACTTGGTTGTGTCCTTATTCAGAATGACAGGGTTATTGACTATGCATCACGATAGTTGAAAATTCATTAGAAAAACTATCCTACTCATGATCTCGAGTTAGCAGCTGTGATCTTTTCTTTGAAGATATGGAGCCACTACCTCTATGGTGAAAAATGTGAGATTTATACTGATCACAAGAGTTTTAAGTATATTTTTCTCACAAAAAGAACTCAATGTGAGTCAAAGGAGATGGCTTGAATTACTCAAGGATTATTATTGCACGATACATTACCAACCGGGGAAGGAAAAAAGGTGGCAGATGCTTTGAGTAAAAAAGATCATGGAGTTTTGATCAATATGAGAATTTAAAGGGATCCAATTTTCATAGTTCTAGTGAAGATGGACATGGGAATAACCAGGGAAGGTGAAACATCATTGCTTTTTCAAATTGTTTCCAAAAAATCTTTACTATAAAGGATTAAGAGTTCTCATACTGATGATGAAGAATTTCAAAAGAATAATAATGTTGTGAATTATAAGAGATTGAGAGACTTTGTGTGTTAAGATGGAATTTTGAAATTCGGGAAGAGGATTTCTATTCCCGATATACCTGATATAAAAAGGGAATTTCTGGATGATGCTCATCGTTCCAATTTCTCTATACACCCAGGGAGAACCAAAATGTATAGAGATTTGAAGGAACATTTTTGGTGGGACCACATGAAGAGGAAGATTGCTGATTTTTTGTCAAGATGTATGGTTTGTCAAAAAGTGAAAGCTGGACGATAACAACCTGGAGGAGTCATGCAACCTCTTCCCATACTAGAGTGGAAATGGGACAATATTACGATGGACTTTGTCATTGGGCTACCAAAGACTCCTAGAAGTAATGATGCAATATGGGTCATTGTTGATCGTCTTACCAAGTCAGCACATTTTATTTCTATAAGATAAGATCTACCACTGGAACCTCTAGCAAGAATAAATATTGAGGAAGTTGTGAGACTTCATGGAGTACCCCCTATCGATTTTTTCTGATCGTGATCCCTGTTTTACTTCAAGATTCTGGAAAAGACTTCAGAAAGTCTTGGATACTGAACTTCATTTGAGAACTGCCTACCACCCTTAAACTAATGGACAATCAGAATGAACTATTAAAACCTTAGAAGACATGTTGAGATCCTGCTCACTTGACTTTCATGGTTTTTGGGATCAATATTTACCTCTAGTAGACTTTTCCTATAACAATAGCTTCCATTCGAGTATTCAGATGGCACCATATGAAGCGTTATATGGAATGAGATGTCGTACAACAACCTATTGGGATGACGTTGGAGAACGAAAACTTGTAGGCCCAGAACTGGTGGAGGGAATGATTGAAAAGGTGAAGGTAATCCAAAATCACATCAAAGCAGATCAAAGTAGGCAGAAGAGCTATGCGGATAATCGAAGAAAGGATTTGGAATTTCAAGTCGGTGATCATGTTTTCCTGAAGGTATCTACATGGAAGGTAGTCATACGTTTTGGTAAGAAAGATAAATTGAGTCCCAGGTACATCAGACCTTTTGAAATTCTAGAACGAATTGGGGCTATAGATTACCGATTGGCAATGCCGCCAAGTCTCTCCAATGTTCATGATGTGTTCCACGTATCTCTATTAAGGAAATACATGCTTGACCCAACGCATGTACTCACCTATGAGGAATTAGAACTGGAACCCGATCTGTCTTATTGCGAAGAACCCGTCAAGATTATTGATATGATAGAACATGTACTGAGAAACTGGATGACGCGTTTGGTAAAAGTTTTTTGGAGAAACCATAAGATGGAAGAGGCAACGTGGGAACTCGAAGAACTTGTGATGAAGAACCAGCCAAGTCTTTTCATGCGGTAGTATTCTAGAAATTTCGAGGATGAAATTATTTTAAGGAGGGGATAATGTAACACCCCAAGCTTCTACATTATGCTTCTTTTTGAATAATGCAATAGCGTGTGTTGTACGCAACATTGAGTTCTAACACACACCACAACAGATCAAACTAGCCTTATGAATAGTAATACCTACTTTTTGAAATTTTATAAATTTTAACTCTCAAAATGGACTTCATTTTTGGATTCAGAGTATCAAATTTAGCCTAAGGTGAAATTTTGGTAATTTTCAGATAACTTTTATATTTTGATGAATAGTGAAAATTACTAAATTTTAATTAAAAACAATTTTTTTATTCAAAATAATTAATAGTGATAAATTATGAATTTGAGTGGTTTTAAAGTATATTTAGAATATATTTTTACCATTTAATACAATTTTGTTCATTAGACATAATTTCATAATTAAACCGAACATAAACAAGTATCAATCTTTTGATAGTTATTATATCTTAGAAACATGCTTTTTTGTTTTGACAGCGGAAATTAATTTTAAATTAATTTCTGCCACTTATGTGTTTTAAATTTAGAAAAATGGATTCCATATTTGGAATCAGGATGTTCAAATTTTGTAAATAGGTAACTTTTATTTTTAAACATTTTGAATAATTACTTCGGTAAATATTTTATTTACCATGGTTAAAGGGTAAATCCGGTAAATAAGGGTTAAAAAATAATATTATAATAAAACAAATTACCCTAAAACGTGTCCTAACCTTATTGGTTGATACCTGTCTGACCATGGGAATGTTTTGTTCTATTTTGGGAACCCATGGTGCCACTTGTATGTGATAGGGACAATTTATTTTAATTAAGTTAAAATGAATACAAAAATGACACAAGCATATATCTTTTAGAAAAACAATTTTTATATAGGGTTATATATTTTGGATTTTTGACTAAAAATACTCATTAGAAAGATAAAATGATTTCATACATAATGGTATTTCATTAATAATTTTTATACATTAAATAAGTAAATTTATGTATGACACAATGGTGATGGAGTAATTACCATAGTAGTGAAAAATTAAAATGATCGATATTGTATATACCCAATGAAATATAATTTGAGACTTTTTATGAATTAAAATTATTTTATAGGTTAATATGACATGTTAGGATTGATTTAATTAACTTTTTTTGAAGTAATAATTCTGTAATGATTTTTACAAAAATGAATTATTGAATAGTGTCAAAATTGACATAAAAGAGTTTTTAAAACAAATATTATATTATGAATTGATATTAAATTTTTAAAAAATCTAAGGTTCGGCCAACACACTTATATCATGATAGGTGTATCATTAATGGACCACTTGGGGGTATCTTGGATGTATATAGTATATTTATTAACCATATAATATAAAAATACAAAGAGACATTGTAAAAGTGAAACTAATTAACTAAGAGTTAATACTTAAAGATAAGGTTAGTATAATGACCCAAACCTATATAAATTTTATTGTTTGAGTGTTTTTTGACCTATAACCAATTAAAATTTAAATTATACACTTTGGAGCCATTAGAAACCAAATATGAATTTATTATAAAATAATATTTCTAGCTTTTCCAAAGGTGCCCCTCACCCCTCTTATAAAAGGGCACTCACCCTTCTATTTAATTCACACCATTGAAGCATTTTCGTTCATCCAAACACTACCCAAATACTCTCTCAACTTCCCTCAATTCATACTAGAGGACTTCCGTTAGTCATAAAGCCAACCTAAGTGACCTTTTGATCAAATCAAAAGGGAGAACCTGAAGAAGAGGTAATGATTTCACCACCCTTTTCCAAGTTCCTTTCTTCTTCCACTTCTTCATCCTTTGTTATTACCATTATAAAATAATAACTCCAGTATCTTATATACAATATGATTTTATTATAAATATGGTACAACCATATTCATTATTCTATCCATCCTTTGAATAACATGTCACCATACGTGCGTACGTACGACTTACCGTCTCCACGTCGTGGTGTAATTGTTATTCAATAAATTATTATTTGGATGGGTATAATAATGATCTATAATTCCTGTAAATAATAAATATAACATGATAATAATTATTTATATATGATATAACATCCAATTATATATTATTTTAATATCAAAATAATGTTATTGTTGCTCGTGCGTATGTACGGACTACCGTCTCCACGAACATGATGAGATTCATTCTCCGTCGTATCCATATATGAACATAAATAGTAATATAATTTTTATGACACAATAATATGTGACATAAAATAAATAATGAAGATTAAAATGGATATGAAACATGTATAATGAACATAATTTTATTATTATGGAATATTAATAATGAACGAGACAATTCATACATGAGGTAAGGGTACTCATAACTCGATCGCCATTCCTTGAGTTAAATATCCATGTCATTTGATTGGTTTATTGATGAATATGTGCCAATTCCTATGATTGTATTACACTGAATATCCACATAGATTTGGGGTATTTATCATCACACATAATAATTTCATTGAATTATCCATAATTAAATGATACTATCATTTCAAAGGACTTCATCTCAATATCCTTTCATTGAGGAAAATTTTGATTTATATACGACCTTCGTTTAAATGGTGCATAGTAAACCCCATTTAATTTTAATTAAATTCATTGGCTTTCTAAAGGAATATTTTTTTCGGAAGAGTTTTACTAAACTACTGAAAGAATTCATCTTTTTAATGTACCTGGTATCAATAACATTTCTACCACTATGAGCACTATTTGATATTCAGATTCCACCATAATCCGTAATATTTTCATAAGGAAAAGAAAATACCATATTACATTTTTACGAATTTTGGTATTAAATATGTTTTTTTGAATGGATTGATTATAATAATATCTTAATATGAAGTCTTATGATTTCAGTGTAGAAATTTTATTTTTTTTCATTTATGCGTGTTTATGGGTAATGATTATGCTATGGTACTTGAGAGTTTCTTATGTATTTGGTTGGTTCTATGATAAAGTGATGGTGGGTGAGCCCATCATAGATCTCAAATGAATTGGGTAATGTTACATATGTAAATGAACAAGTTTCTCCTAAGATAATTAAATAATATACTATGATGGGTATTCGAAACATAACCATGAAGGTTATTCCTTATGTAGGTATGAAAGATACTACATATGTATGATATGACTTCCATATGATACAACAATGATGTTTGCTTTATTATTTACGATTATAAATATGTTTATCCGAAATATTATCATTTCATGACGTATTTCTAAGAGTTTATGTTCTACAGGTGAAAATTATTATTTCATAAAAATATTTTCAATCAGATTAAATATTTATGGGATATCATTTTTTTTCATTATTTTATTTCACTTACTCTGCTTATTTTTATCATCCAATATTTTTATAATGATTTTCATAGGATATAAGTATGGGTATGAGGAAGGAGGAAATCAAGATGAATCTTTTAATTATTTTTATAAAGAAACTAAAGCATGTTTTATTTTAAACCATTTCATTTTAAAAAAAATATATAGTCAGTAGACATGACTAATTTTTAATTTTTTAGTTATTTTGTAATAGTTATGGAATAATTATAAAAACTCTAAACCTGAAATGATCTTCAATGTGAATTCTTGACTTAACTAAAGATTATGTAATGTTTATGGATGGGGCCTTATAATAAAAATAATTACATTACTATTAAATGGATAGATTGATAGTTTATATCTAGGGATATTTAATGAACTATGAATCAATATTCTATTAGGGTTTATGAACTATAGTATCTTCATCATGGTTGTATGACCCCAAATGACTACATTAAAAATATAAATGACATTGTGTGATACTCCCCCAATAATATATGTGGTAATATTAGAGGTTTATATAGGTCCATTTGAGAGATGCGTGATATGTTCTTGTTCATTTATATAATATCTATTTTTACCATGTATTGGAATGATAACTCAATAATGAATGTTTCCGTTGAGATGCATATTTATGGAAAATAGAAGGTTTTAGACTCCCTATGGTAGATCCTTCCTTATAATCTCGCTAATAAATATTTTCGGTATTAAATTATTATTGGGGTTCCTATACATGATCCAAGAAATAGAGATTTGTGATATAATTGTCTAATATAGGATTGAACATGTGTAAATATATACTCTTTAATAATTCCAATGTCGGAGGCCAAAATAGATTATAATTTGTGACATGATATGTGTCTAAGGAAATCATTGGACAAATTTTTGATAAACCTACCTAATAGAATCTATGACAATAATAAGGGACTACTAAATGATATTAATATTCTACCTGTATATTTTGGTTCAGTAGTCGATGTAGAGGTGTAAAAGGAAGAACGTGAGGTAGATGATTATTCAATATACTTCTACCACTTCAACCACTATGTGACCCTCATAATGTTGGGTGGGGGTTATTAATTTGGGATATAGAAACAAAGATGTTATGGAGGGATATGACAAACAAAATCATAGAGTGATCTGAGGTATGACCTAAATGTTTTGAAAAAATAATAATTTAAATTTATAATCACTTCTATACTGAAACACATTATTTTAATATCATTAGTTTGAAAACTAGCGAGTCCAGTATATCCTCTAACCCATCCCATGTTGTTATCTAACTAGATTTGGATACATGTGAACACACATATATTAATGGGTCGATCATATGATTAGTGGAGATAGGTTCCAATGGGACCATATTATTTCTATGATGAATGCATTGGATGATATCCTTAATATAGAATAGTTTCCTTTGTACTATAACCAATAATAAAATATCATCATGAAGTGGTATACAATCCAACTAATGAATCAATGTTATATATAATCAGGGTTTGATATCATCATTAATGAATAGTGAGACCAACCCATATTAAGATATACGTGATCAACCACTATATTCATGTCTCACTGTGGGCCTTGTGAGATATATGTGATTTTAATTGGCAAGACAGACATCACAATTTCTTTCATTGGACTCAAAAACCATATCTTCATACCTCTCATAGTGCTATTAATGATTTTATTAAACAATGAAATAACTATATATTAAATATTATAGGGAATGTTTTTTGGGAATATGAGTATATTCCAATTAATTTTTTTAGTGAACCAAGGGGAATATAAAACCCTATTCCTATATTATATATTTTATTTCCTTATCAAACATATGGATTTTCTTGATTAAAAAAACTCTATTCATCAAGGAATTAGTGTTGTGTACCTAAGAATCCACACTATGGAAAGAGTATGTTTTTTTCAATCTCTTCTATTATTTTATTCTATTATGTCTCTAATCCATGTATAATTAAAAACAATTATTGTAAACATATTTTGAATGTTTGTTGAGATTATAATAATAATTTTATTATTTTGTAAAAAAAATTATATTTGAAGTATTTATATTTTAGAACTCTCTTTCTACTCCTTTGTAAAATGTTTCTGATAACGGTCAATTTATCAAAAACAATGATTTTGGAAATTTTTTTTATCACAAACCATATCTCCGGTTATCATAAATAATATATAGAATATCAATATATAAATATATTAATGTAAATATTCTTTAATTAATTCAACTAATGTTTAATCTACATTGAACAATATTATGAAATCAATGACACATAAACAATTTTTAAGGAAAACATTATATTAACATATCTTCCCATTAACCATGGAAATTAAATATAATAATAAAATGAATATAATTGTTAATAATTTTAAAAAATAAAATAATTTTAGTCAAAATAAATATTTAAATAAATATATTTATATTATTTAGTATGATGAAAAGTGTCGTAATATTGTAGGATTCAAGGTAAGGGGATTCTTGAACTCAACACATTTTCATTAGGATGTATTATTATAGATAATTTTCTGTATGGATATTCCTATAATGTTACTTATAATTTGATAAATATTATTTTTTCTTTTATGAGTATTTTATTCCACCAACAATCATAATCCAAATACAATTAATTTTTGAAATTTAATTTTATTCCAAAAATAGCATTTACTCAGAACATGTTTTTCCTTTATCAATCAAGAATTAATATTTTTATTAAAAAATTGATTTCCATTTTTTGTTTGGTAACCCTAATTATATTCCTAACATAATGATTTATTACATCCTAATTAAACATAGTATTTCTGTGGGTGATTTCATTACAAAAATTATTATCCATTTTACATGTAATAGCTAATTTAATAAATAATATAATGTGATGGGTTTTGAATGAATTATATAACCATAAAATGCATTGGGAAATGTGTTTTATGTAATGACTAATTGATAATTGTGATTGAAAAAGAATTTATCTTTTTTCATAGTTATAATGATATGATTATGCACAAATGATGTGTGTGAACATGGTGCAATATTGTTTACAAATATGTGTTGTATTTGACCAATATGTCATGATGATTATTTTCTATTCAAAACAAATTAATTAAATTTATAAACTTATTCCATCTTGATGATGGTGATGATATTATTATTATGATATGATTATATATATTATGATCACCCAAGTATTGTTGATCACTGTCACTTATTCCAACCCATAAAATTCTTTTACCTCACCTTTTTTTGAGGTATATCCTAATGCGACAACATTTACTAAAAATAATTTGATATTTTATAAGGAACAAGGTGAAGGATTGAAAAAATTATTTTTTATTATGTATAAGTGATTTATGATCTTAATTTTACAATGATACAAGAACTTTTGGTTACTGAATGTATCAATATTATGATATTTATCATTAAAATTATGTAATGTTCATGTAAGATAAATTTTTGTAAATATAGATTGTATTAGATGTATGGTATAGGTAATTTGGTAATTAATATTTGAGAATGTTATTGAGAACCACTAGGATAAATCAAAGAATAGGTAAACATCATAGATGCTTTTTTTACAATAATTCTAAAAAATGGATACAATGAAATATGATTTAATAATTAATATTTACCATGAAA
Organism: Viscum album; assembly: GCA_963277665.1. Lineage (NCBI taxonomy): Eukaryota > Viridiplantae > Streptophyta > Magnoliopsida > Santalales > Viscaceae > Viscum > Viscum album. The sequence continues at coordinate 1,700,765,334 of OY728121.1, read as the reverse complement.
TAAACTATGTATTCATGATTTTTTGATTTACGTTTAGTTCAATCCATCTATATTTTACAAATGTGTTGGAACTAGATTAAATCGGGCCAAAACCCTTATGCGGGACATTGGAATGATTGTGCAAAGGAAATCCCTATTTCTACCAGAGGAGGTGTTCAAAAAATTAAGGTCATTCTTACACAACTATCTCCAGATATGAATAAGAACTAGAAACAAATTTAATGTACACCATAAATAATTGAGGTGAAACTATCCATTTATTTCGTTTTGAGGAAACAAACACCATAATTATGTGGTTGTTCAGATCCACTGGTTGTGGAATACTATATTAAATCAATGGAAATGTTCGTTTTTCTGATCCAATAATATATAATGGATAAGGTGACACAATATGTATATAATTTAGATGGAGAATCCAATTAATTTTTAGTGTTAATAAAGAACAGCAAGCCAACTGATAAAATAGAAGTGATTGAGTGGGATGAATTAATGTAAATATTTCTCAACAAGTATTTCCAACAAGATATTTAAACAAATATTTTCATATAATTAATATATATGAAGTAAATTTATGGTGAATATATCCTTAGTTAGGTGTATAAATTCAAAAGTCTTGTAATACACACCCTTTAATTTTTTATTAACAATGATAGAAAAATATATTAAGGAATTAGTGGTTTTAAACTAAATCCTCAAAATGACTTAGCTTACCGAAACATTATGAGTCATGAATTATATGTTCTATGTGATATCATTGTAGAAGTTTATTTTAGAGATTGGAACACATGATCTGAGGATAATAATATAATAATGGATTTAAATTTTTTTATTTCTAGTGAAAATAAAGAAAGAGGAGCAAACATCCCACATGAAAAAAATGAGTGATGAATCATCATGTGGAATTTCTTGGAGGGATGGTAAAATGAATCATGGGTGATAGGGAAGGACAAAAAGAAAAATAATGATGATGATACATGAATAATATGGAAATAATAAGTGATTAATAGAATGCTACTTGTAGTGGTACTACCATGTGAAGAAAAATACCATTCCAGACTGGTTCAGTTATATTAAGGTATCAACCTAGATGCAAATACCATTATGATAGAATGCACTGATGTATTACATGAAGAGTTACCCAGACAGCCCCCAGATAGTGATATAATGTTATAAATAGTGTTCATAAATAAATACCCTAAAATTTCTAAATTCAACATCAACTCTTCCTCAATTGAAATGGGGGAATTAATGTTGTAGGTGTAATATAATATGAATAAAGGATTCATAAGACCCTGCGAATCTCTCTGGTGAGTATTAGAACAATTATTATTGAAGACGGATGGATCAATGTAGATATACAACCATTAAAATGAGCTCAACATAATCACCATTAACACCATGTATCCTCTACCAAGTATTGAAGACATGTTCAATCAACTAAGAGAAGATCGGTACACCTCAATGGTGGATATTCACTATGGATATCAAAAGTTGAATGTGATAATAAGATATATTTAGAAGATAAATATAAATACATTCTATAAAACCAATGAGTTCATAGTGATTCCATTCAGGAATAATAATCCCACATCAATGTTCATGGATTTTATTAATAGAGTCTTTTGTGACTACGTAGACAATTTTTTGGTAGTCTTTATTGATGATATTCTCATTGACTCCATGAGAAAATGGGAATAAGAATAACATAAATGGATTTTGAAGGAAACATTAAGGAAAAAACTAAATGTATTCTATTTTAAGTATGTTTTTCATTTTAATACTACTTGTCACATGCATTGGAAATATTTCCATAAGTGAGATATTTTCTATAGGTCATATATAGGAAAAAATTGTGAAAATGATTACACCCACTAGTGGCATAAAAAGTCATAGTTTTCTTTGATTAATAGGGTACTACTTACATTATGTGAGATATTTTTCCTGATTTTCTTTCCCTATAACTAAATTAACTAAAAAGTTATAATTTTTTAATAGATTTAAGATTGTGGGGAAATAATTAAGGAGCATAAGAATATACTAATAAATATTCATGTAATCAAACTTCCATCAACTAGATATTGTTTGGGGATATGAATTGAATCTATAAATGATGGATTGGGTTGTGTACTCATAAATAATGGAAATTTGATAACCTATTCCTCATGAAAGTTGATGGTGAATGAGAGAATATACATGATGCATTGTATAGAGTTAGAATCTATGATCATTTCCATGAAATTATAGTAGAATTACCTATATGATTTGAATATATATGTATGTATATAAATAAATAGAGTATAAACTATATATTAACATTGATATAACTCAACACGTATCAATAAATATGGATAGAGCTAATAAAGGACTACGATTGATCCATTCAGCAAAATCATGAAAAAAAACAAGGTATCTATTTATACAAACTAAAATTAAACCTATACTATGTCCACGATTAAAATAGATAATGAACTTAAATTTATGGATATGAAAATGAGGGATCAAGAAATTTTAATCTCTAGGAATATATCCTACCATACACAAATAATTGTACAACCATTTATCAATGATAATGTTAATGAGGCATAAAGTGATGGCTAATATAATCAAAAGTATGTGAATGAATTGAAGATTGATGTAATCTACATCAAGGATGATAATGTGACTTAGATTGAAACTATGATTTGTGTGACATCATCACCTAAGATAAATATGTATCTATTTGATAAATAACATATCTCCCCTTCCACCATCCTCCCATGAAGTACTGTGAATTACCATTTTATTTGATATCACTTCTGGAAGACAACATGAATTAAGAAGTTCTATATTGAATCTCAAGATTATTGGAATTTCATCAAGTTAAAATAGAGAGAAAAAAGTCGAATGTTATGATGAATCCATTACCTATACATATGACAAAATGTGTTAACATAACTATGGACACCTTCACTATACATCAGAAGGTATCCATCAGAAATAATGTGATATGTGTAGTGGTTGATCGACTTAGAAACACCTCCCACTTCATTTATATTTATGATAATTTCTCTGTTGAACTATATTCCATGATATCTGTTAATGTTGTTATTATGTTTCATGGGATGACACTTTAAATCATCTATAATTATATTACTTAGAACACTTATCGATTTTTTGAATTCATCGACCTAATTTGAATACAATATTTAATTTACACACAACATATCACCATAGCCATTTGACTAATATGAAATTTTTAATCAAATACTAGAGGGTATGATGAGGTAATGCTTAAGGGAAGTCAAAGGTGGATGGGATCATCATATACAATTGGTTGAGTTATTATATAAAAATAACATCTTCTCGAGTATGCAAATGTCTCTATATGAAGCCTTATATGGGAACTGGTTTAGAATTCATACTAAGTGGGATGATGTTAGTGAATTAATGCTACATTGACCTGTTCATTTGAAATATTTGATAGACAAGTTTCCAACCATATAACAACATATAGAATCTATCTAGAGTTGGAAAAATTATTATACTAACAACTATAAAAGGGAATTGAAGTTTGATGATGGATATAATCATTCCTTTGAATATAACAAAAAATGTGAATCATAATGTTTTGAAAGAAATAGAGTCTTAGACTAAGTAACATTTTCCCCATTGAAATCCTTTATTGTATAGGAGTATTGTCCTATCATATTTCACTTCCACCAAATATGATATACGTTCATGATATGTTCTATATATTACTCTTGATGAAGTATGTTGTTGATCCATCACATATAATAAATTTATAGTTGGTAAAACTATATAATGAACACTTTTATGGGGACTAGGTAGTGAAGATATACGACCATAAATACATATTTCTATATAACAAGACAACTCCCCCTGTCAATGTGTTGGGGTGGTACCATTATATTTAAGAGGTGACATGGGAACTAGTGAAAATAATAAAAAAAAAGTTCCGTCATCTTTTCCCACCAAATAATATTATTTAAAATATAATGGATGAATCTTCAAAAGTTGTCAATAATGTAGCGACCCAACTGTTATAAGTAATATTTATTTCCTGGATAAATGTGTGTTGTAATATATAATGTAATATTATACACATTAAAAATACAAAGAAACCACCAAAACATTATATCATTAACAAATATCATTATATTAGTCAGCTACTAATCTAGTAAAATTTCATAAAATTAAAATTTTATAAAAATGAATAAATATAAATGATGAAATTTGAAAAAATGGATCTCTCTACTTTTCTAGAATCATCACCTATATGAATAACACTATTGAAATAGAATGAAATATTAGTAAAAAATAAACATCTAATGAAATAAAAATATATAACCATTGGTGGAATTTCATTTATTATTGATTCAAAGAATGATGTTTTTTTTAATTTAATGTTTCAATTGAAATCCTAATGAGATATTTGAATAGTAACATGACCATTGGAAATAATAACCTAACTATTTGAATAGTACATTATCCAGAAAATTAGAAAATGTGATATACATAATGCATTGAAGGTTTAAAATAACTGAATAAAAATATAACAATTTTGAAAAATAAACATCATTATTTATTAACTAAATTTAAATAGAGACATATTTTTAATAAAATTACTTTTAATGTGTTTCATACAAATAATAATTTTTGTATTAATAATTTAAATTACCTATGCTTCATATTTATTTCCATATATTGATTTTCTTTTCTCGAATCATCATTTCGTATATATTAATGGTTTATGATCTTGAAATTTTCTAAAATAACTAAATTTGAAATGTAATAGTAAAAATTAATTTTTTACATAACTAGTGTATGTTAAATTACCTCATTTGTGATTTAATAATGACCCCATCATCTCTAAAAACTAACATTCAGTGAAAATATATTTAATTTCAAATATTATTCATTTATATAAAATAAAATTAATTTTAAAACCTAATTTGTTTTAAAAAAACCTAAATTCAACTGCGATCTAATAAAATAACAGTTTTTCCTTTTCTAATTTTCCATATAAATATCCTAGATGATTATGAAATAAAAGTTTTTTTTAATTTCATAATCAATTATATTATATTTATCATTTATGTATATTGGCATAAATTAACTAGTAAAAGTTTAAAATTAAATATATTATTTTTTAAATGTTTTATTCTAAAAATTTCCCCCTCAAATATAAATAACCCCAACCCTGCCTGGAAAACCATTCCTACATCACATTCCAATTCATGTTTATATACCAAATAAATTCTATTATTCCAATATAAACCTTAGTGATGTGTTTTGGAAAACTGAAGCCATTCATCATGGAATCCTAGTGTCATATTATAGATGAAAATATAAGGAAACAATATTTTTTTTTCAATATCTCAACCCATTTTATTCTTTTTCTAAACGTTTTCAAAAATTCGTTAAAAAATAATCACTATATGAATAAATAAGATCTATCTTAACACTAATATTTATTTACAACTACTTTAATTGTTATGTTTTTAATTATTTATATTTTATTACTATCATTTTCCTCCTTCAGACAACGTTCCCAACAACGGCCTTTTAAGAGCCAATGAGGACATTGCCAATTTTGTCCCAATCACATTCCATATGGATGTTTAATAAAAATTATCTATGATATAAAAACTATAAATATATTTTTATTAACATTATATAGTTAATTATACTAATGAATAATTTACATTGTACAAAATAGTGAAATCAAGGAAAAAAGGAAAATCATTTAAAAAAATATTTTATTAAAATGTCATAAATTTAGGAAACAAAAATTATGTAATATAATATAATGAATATTGACAATAAATATATATGAAATGGAAAATAATTATATATTGTATAATTTTTTAAAAATCCAATGATTATAAATCTGGGGGTAGAAAAGCGATAAATTAAACTAGGATTTAAGGTAAATCCATTCTCGATCCCAAATCCCTTTCATTTGGTAATTATTATTTCACCTCTTTATTTGAATGGATATTACACTAGGGTTCCATAAATGAACATTAATATTTTTACTATTCACTGTGGTATATACATGTTTCCATATATATTCAGAGTGGAAATAATATGTTTTTCCACAAATAATATTCTTTTTAAATCACATGTTTTACTACTCTAGAGTTGTTTCTTATTCACTCAATATTGAAGATGTTCATGAAATATTTTTTATCCACTTTTCAGTTTGGAATCCTATGATTATTAATTGAATCATTACTAATGAAATGATTATAAAACCCATTCCATTCCATTCTTTTTTTCATGACTATGACTGTTACACATTGTATATGGTATTCATGGTTATGGACATATTATGATGTGATGGGTGAGTCAAGAATTTTATATACATCCAAAAAATTGCATAATGTTATGTATGTAATTAGATAATGAGTATTATTCATGATTAGTAAAATATCATTTTTCACAGTGATGTAGTTTTTATTGTTCACATATTTTATATTTGAAAATGATCTTAGCTTTGTTCACCACAATGTGTGGAATTTGACCCCTATTACCTGATGTTTCATTTTTATACATTTACCCATTCCATGTGTATTTAAAATGGTTCCCTTATTATTTTTATGATGATCTAATTATTATAATACAATGTTGTTTTTTATTCTCACAAATGTATTATTTATCCATGTCCCTTCTTTCCACACATATGGGTCGATTCTATGACCACCTTATTTAATTTATACGATTATGTTAGTACATGTACTATTATAAATGTTATATTTTTGAATCATTAATAATATGGTTTTATATAACGGTTTATATAATATTATGTACAGGTGATGTATGATCCTAAATTCCAAAAAATACTAATTTCATTTATCATCAAATCTTTAACAATTATGTTTTTATATTAAAAATTATTTATATGTCTTGATATAAAATCTAGTGTAATTTTATACAATTTCATGAATTAAAATACAAATGTGTTTTTTCTTGGATTCCCCACCTACCACTGAGTCTATGTATACAAAATTTTTCTATATATTTTGAAGATAACTCTTGAGGTAAAACCGTAGAATTGGGATGTTATATTAATGGAATTATTGGTAGAACATCGTTTTTTTGTTATGAGTCATAACTATTTTTATGAGATCATTAAAAAACTATAAATGTTTTATAAATTCATTTATTTTAAAATATGAATTTTGGGAAGAGGATTTATCATCTGTTTGTGTGTGAGATCATATGTTTTCATGTATTATCTTTGAAAATAACATCTAATTGAGATCTTTATTCCATTCCTCGTCATGGTGGATTTCCTATGGGAATTATATGGTATAATTTATGTTGATAAAAATTTCTCACAATATGATTTTTGGTCATACTATGTAGAATGTTGAAATTACTTACGAAATGTGTTTTTTTTCTTGTACTCAATTTCAGTCAAAGTAGGATTGGCCATTTCCATATAGTTAGGTTTAATTACATCAACAATTACTACTTAGGAATTATTAGGGTACCATTATAGTCTGTATATATGATACCCTATATTCCACCAATTTATTGGATGATGATTGTTTTGTAATGACCACTGGGTCCTAATTTCTTAAAGTTGATGATGGTAAAGGTAGAGATTATCTAGGAGAAAATGTCTTTACCTCCAAACTATTAAAATACATATATATTCCGATTATTGGTACCTATGGAATCCATCTAGGTAGAATTTATATTTTTAATAGTGTCTTTAGAACATGGGTTGTGATGGAATATTCATTAGAAAAATCAGTACTCTGGGTTCATTAGAAATTTGAAGTCATGTTTAGGGTTGTCTCCTGGATTTATTATCATTATTGGACAGGGTTATTAATTTATTTAAGATTTCAATTTTGAAAAGTTTATTGTTTTAATTTTTAACACAATATCAACTAGTTTGAGATGGATTTTTTAATGGAAACCATCAATTTTTATTACATGATGGTGATCAAGGAACAGAAGAGGAATAATCCTTATTCTATTTGATACTATTAGACTGTTTCATGTAGTTTCATGATAATCCACTGAATATCTCATAAGAATTAAAAAATTATATTTTCTCATAATACCTTAAATTTTTTTATTGAATTTTTATTTTTGGGATAAAAAACCATGATGGCGTAGTGAATGTGGTATGATTTATTTTTACATTTTATCCTTTTAATATTTTTTTAATAATTTTTTGTGACATGGTTTCATAGTCACTTCCATTTTTTCATCTTTATATATGTAATAAATGTATGATAAATTAAATATTTTATTTGTATCCAATATTTTATTTAATTACATAAATATTTCATAAATAATATATTGGTAACTAAATTCGAAACGATTCATCATTGTTTAGATTAGAATGAGGAATTTTTCATTAGAGAGGTATAATCTACATTAGAATTTTGAGTACAAGCCAATTTTTGTATTAATTTTTAAATTAAAAATACATTTTGATCATGAAACACTATACAAATTTTGTAATAACCCCTGAAATTAGGGTTATACACAATTTCTCCATAATACTACTCATAGGTTGATTTGGGGATTGAAGACCATTCTATGAGGAATTGAAAATTGAACCCCAACAAATAACTTATTAGGAGTCAATGATAATAGAACAAAAATGGGGGACTATATTAGGAAAATTGAAACATTCATAAATTTAATTAATGTTTCATTTATCATTCTTAAATTTTTCCTTCCTACATTAATTCTATCCAATTTATATTTATTTTTATAATTGTTATTTGATGTTAGATTTTTACACGATGAATGAGGGAATAATTAATCAGGAAGAATGTTTAGATTTTTTGTTAGAATCTAACCACTATCTATTCCAATTTCCCAACATTTCATATTACACATTTCATGGTAAGGTGATGATGACCACAAATAGATGTGTTTTTCATGGTTGGATAGATCTTTTTAAATGGTCTCTCCTCTCTATAACTCCATCATATGTAGTTATTTTTAATTCTTGTGAATAAGGTAATGATAATTGTCTTATGTACTGTTTAGTGATAGAGGAGGAGAGTGTGGATACATCCAGGAGATGGATGGATTATTGATGATTGGTATAAAAAGGGAATATGATAATTTAATTTTCATGATTTATGGTTCATGTGATGGAACAATTGATAGGGAGGTGTTTTCCAACAATGATAACAATGGTGTGTAACATTAGTTGTATAATAATATTGAATTTAGGTATAGTGGGGAAAATTTTATTGTACAGAATAATGATAGAGGTGGGTGGATATATTGGGTATGAAGACACATATATTTAACTGTAATGAAAACATATAGTATTTTGCGTCAATTAGATAATTTTGGATTTTTGAAAATACATTTAGTCGTATGGTGTCATTTTGGAAAACAGTTGGTAGATGAAGCATCGATGATTGGAAAACATGAAAAAATTGGTCATTCCATTATAGTATTCAAGTATTTTTCGATGGAAATGAGTTTTGATATGTCTACAATTCCTATTACTATTTAGTTATGACACTTTACCATGAGATAGATTGACTAATCATAATGACCATTACATTCCAACCTAACATAAGAATACATGATCAACCCAACTGGTAAGACTCCCCAAAGTAGACCCATGGGTGAATTTTTATACCCACTATAATCTAATATCTCTTCATTTAAACATGTTACTTTTGGATATGTTGGGGTATTTTGAACCCCGGACCATGCCCATATCGATTGGTCCTACCACCAGGGGGAATATGATATTTTTAATTCCTTCACTACCCTTAATCACACATGGCTTTACAAGAACCCCAAGGGTACACTGTCCTCTCGAATTTATAGATAAATGTACCCTAATAAATCTTCTATTTCATATCGTGGTGCACATAATTTTATTTATTTACATTCTAATATTCCAATGTTTTTTAATCATGATAGTGGGTATTCCTAAAGGAATAATGTTTTCATGTAGACAATGTACGAATAAATATGAACAAATTTTATTAAATTCTATTCACTTTTAATTTCCCATTATATTATTTCAACCTAATTAATATTTTTTATGAATATATATTCTTATGAATTCTGATCACAGAACCACAATTTCCATTAATTAAATATCCATGATAAGTCAAATATGATATTTTACATAGCTCAATCGTAATATGGATATATATTCTTTGTTGTGTACTTTCTAGGAATGGGACATTAATTTTTTAACATTGAAAAAATAAATTATAGGAGAGGATTACATGTAATTATTTACCAATGTGATGTTAATAACAGAAGGAAAAAATATAAACATTATGATTATAAATCCATGTCCCTAGATCTCTATAGTCTCACAACATTTTTTACAATCACAATATTAATTTATACAGATTGTTCCCCCCTAATTTGAATGTCTATTTCCACATAACATATTAATAATATCTTCTTATATAGGGGGATATAATTTAATCAAATAATAATATCATATTCCCATGTTATTTTCAATCATTAACAATATGTGATCATTAATTGTACCAAGAAAATATAACTCTTCATATCAACTCAATCTCTTTATTCCACATCAAGAAACCTCACGCATAGGTTATTGAAAAAAAGAGTAGTGTTTTAAATTATCAAATCATCACCTTTTAATACATTTTATTCTAAATTATTCCCACATAAGAAATTATATCCTTCAATATTTGAAACAACATAATATTATCAATACCTAAGATCTTAAAAAGAATAGAGTATCATTTTATTCTCCATTTATTATTCCTAAGACTTTTTCATTATAAAAATACCATATGTTTTTATTTAATATATATATGGACTAGTGAATTTGTAATTGACACTTAGAGGATGTATGAATTAGGCTACCAATCATTTTTTGTGTTTTAGTTCTCTTTGGTTTACAAAATTTTTAATCAAATATTCTTATAAACTAAGATGAATAGGTCCAATGATGTTCTATAGACTCAAAATTTATCAAATTCTTATTATATTGATGATAATTATAATAAAGGAAGTATATTCATGTTTCAGATCCACGTGAAAAATTACTCTTTTTTATTCATGGTCGTGGAAATTTTATTATTGTCACATTAATGTGAAGTGATATCATGTAAATATTGTGTTCAAGATAATGGTTGAGAGGATATCATCAAAATAATTAAAAAAGTATAATATACTTCCATAAATGAATTTCATATTGTATATATGAACCACCAGTATTAAAAAGGAATAACTTAAACTAAAACCTCTAGTTTATCAAGTTTTATCCCATTAACTCTGACTATCTCTTCAACATTCTTCTTTGGAATATGTAGTGTTTTATTCTTGTTGTCCATGTTCGTACACATAGTCACACAGTTATTTAAAATCGTTTTTGGACTTATATCATTAGAAAATCTTGATGAACAAGAAGAATTTTAAAAATAACTTCATTTTATAAAATTTATTTATTTCTAATTAAATTCTTAGGTAAATTCTTTATATTGTTATGTTCTTATTTCTTGACAAAAAATATATATTTAGATTGAAATAATGTAATATTTTTAATTATACACAAAAAAATATATTGCATGAGAATTATCAGGATATCAACTTATTATCTTTGATATTCTATAGTGAATATTTTTCAATTATAATATATCAAAATCTCAAATTCTTATCTAATTGTTGAGATTCATATGTTAAAAGTATTCTTATAAAATACTAGTAATATAAATAAATGTTTATGTACATTTTATTTTAATTAACCAAAAAAATATCCCATTAATCCTCTCATTTATTCTTAATTAAAATATCATTTTCATGTCATTACATCTTATTATTAATCATTCATTATAAGTAATTTGATATTATATTTTAAAATAAATTAGAATCATAGAATATTCAAATTAAAATCATACTTTAGAATAAAATTCTGGATACTATAGGTATTATATTTTGATAAATAATATATAGGGTGGTTGATCATTCTTACTGTGGATCATTTGTATGATTCCTTTAGAATAATGTTAATGTAATGTTAGATATAGAAAAATAACCTTAAATTCCTTCATTATTTTTTGATTATTCATTTTTTTCATTCATGTTTAGAGAGGCATCCATCTAAAAAAGAATATCATCATTATTTGAATCAATTGTTCTCGATTGGATAATCAATACATAAACTAAAATTCATGATTATGTTTGATAGAGAATAATCATTATAAAATTAAATCATAATGATATATCCATTATTCTTTATAATATCATAGAAACTTTTAAAACTCAATTATAGTAACCATGATTAATATTAGGCTCAGTGAAATAGCATCAAGTATATATTAGTAATACTTCACCTTCTCATTTTACTATATTTTGGTTTGATATATTATTTATTTTTCAGTTACTTAATTTTCATATATAATCACAACATATAATGATTTTTTTAGTCCAATTAAAAAAGGTCATGCATACATTGAATTAAATATGATTTTTTCACAAATTGACACACATATAATAAAATTTGACAATTAAATACGTCCTTTTATATGCTCTTTTATTATGATATTACACATACACATAGATATAAATATCCATAAAAGTTTATTATTTCCCTTATGTTAGTTTTATATTTACCATAAAATGTTCACTTAAATCTTGTATATACTTTTTTACCATCACACATCTATAGATATTTGTAATATAGAGAAAATATATTTCAATAGACCTTTAAAAAACTCGATGTCATTAGGGTTCAGTTTTATTAATTTCAAAAAACACAAACATACCATTAAATTAAAAAAATCTTTGAAAAAAAATTATGAATACCAAGGTATACTTTTTATAGAATAGTGTCACCATAATAAAATTAATATTTATTTTTAAGAATCATTTACTATCTATATTATTCTTATAAATTTATGATGAACCTTACATACATAGAGTCCAATGTTAATTATAAAATTAATAGATGTTACTTTATGTATGAAATATCTATTTAAGGTCATATGAATAAACACAAGGTTTATATATTGATAATATATATGAAATGCTATTTATGAAATCCAATGTTAGAATAACATTTCAAAATAACAAGATAATTGGGAAATAATGTACCCCAAATTCGGATTCTATTTTAAAAAACATATGAAGTAACAAATTACTCAGAACATCCTCTAAATTCCCAAAACATCATCAAATATTGAAATTAAAAATTCTTTTAAAATTCATATTTTCTTCAACACACTATTAAATCAGCATACTTTCACACATATTCCCATCATTATTCCCACCAATGTGACCATCAATATTGGAAATAAATAGAATATTTCAAATAGTATCACTAATATCCCCAATTTTTTTTAATACACTATATAAATTTTATAGAAATATATTTTTATACTACAATTTTCATCTTCGACTTGTTGATGACCAGATTAGATGAATTTTAATGTGTTTTACACCACAGGTATTTGAACCATTTTTTGTTATCCTTTTGATGTAATTTTACATTAATCAATAGAGGGTGGGATTGGAACCACATCTTTTCTTTATTATATATCTCTTGTTTAAAAATTATATTTTTATGTTGTATAACCAAATAAAAAAACAATTGTGAGTATCAATGGTGATAAAAAAACATCAAATTCAATGAATGCACTACCAATTTATCATTTATTTTAAAGGGAAATAAATAATATTTTCAGTATGTCGAACCCTTCACATATTTCAAAATATATATTATAATATATGAATTTTAACTGATTAAACAATATCTATTTTCTTAACATGATAATAAACCTACAGACCCCATTATTTGAAAACATTTACGTGATAATAAATAAAAAAATAGTTAAAATTTTCATTCCTTATTCTCAAATTTATATGGGATATTTTTATTTTCAACATTTCTATAAAAACATCACTATGATGGCTCTTCTTATATTATTCCCCTCAAGAGATAAACACTTTTAATATTCTATGATCAGTAAAATATATAAAAAATGATGTTAGTAGTTGTTTTTAATTTTTATAATGATTTTGTAGCCTAATTTTCTATAATTAATTTACCCTATAGGTTCATACATTCAATCAAACTATGGATGATTTAAAAAATTTGAAATCAACCATTAGTTTTGGTAAATGTTTTTAATATTTTTTTTAATTTATTAAAATAAAATATATCTCCCTCAGTACTAGTATTTCATTTTCGTGACCAATGATTATAGATTATATATAAATATTCTTTGAATAAAATTACCTCAACCATCATCGAAAATTCATATTAATATTTCAATGAATATTTATGAAATCATAACATGATCATCTACATTTTTCTCTAACCAATATAGAAACACCAACTAATATATGTCATGTTGAGGCCCTTCTATAGATAAATGTAATGGGGTCCAATATTAATGATACACCATAATGGATTACAACATGAAAATATATAATAATTATATATTTTGTTGAATGACATGGTATGCATCCATTTCATTATATTTTCTCCCAATAAAGTAGTTCATTCATTATTTTCCATCATTAAAAAAAATATTCTAGGATTTTATAATTTTCTATGTTTTATAGTATTTAATGCATCACATCTGACTCACACAATACTTTATATCCTTCTATAACATTCATTTTTAAATATATATATATATATAAGTAAATAAAGATGATATTTTTATTCATATCTATGTTAACATAAAATATGAGAATCAACTTCCAATGGTGATGTTTAATTCATTCCAATATTAATATTGGGAAATAATAGCATTATAAGACGAAATTTTCATGTCAAACTTTTTTTATTAGGAATCATAATGTTGTTTTTTAAAATATATTCTGCTATGAAATAATTTTATTGATACTTAATAATTTTCACCTTTTAGATGGTGGTTCATTTCCTTTAAAATTGGTTTTATTCTACTTATATTCTTGATTTGGATAATTTTTTTTTGGAATTCTATAATATCATGAATTTTTTTATTTTATTTTCATAAAATGATTTTGAGAACATTTTTGTCAATATTTTTATTCTTATCTTGAAATTTTTTATATTTTAATAGAATAATTAAAATTTATATTCTTATATTACATATTTATTTTCAAAATGGTTTTCAATTTTAACTATTTAAGCAAAATAGTTATGAACACGATTAAAAATATAGCATTCTAAAATCAATCTCATAGTTAATCTACACCATTGTGTTAATTTTTTGGGAATCTACAAGAACTTTTATAGTTTGATGTCTATATTAAATTGAGTCATTTTATATTTCTATTGCATTTATTCACATTATGGACTCACCAAAATTTTAATTATTTTTATTTTCAAGGATTTATTACAGTAATCTATAGTGTGGCATATTTTACCATTTTAGATTCATTTTATATTTTTTAACACATCAATTACAATGTTAAATCGAACATATTTGGGAATATTTTTCTTATATTATTCTTTTCAGACTTCATTTATTAAATTTTTTTTTATCTAGAGAGAATTCACTCATTTTTTGTTGATTTGTTTTCTGTTATATCCATTTAACAACCATTGAAATTATTTCAAAATGAAAATATTAATTCCAAAATCTTTTGTAAGGTATTTATTTTTAATTGGTTTTAATGTGTTTATGATGTATTCGAGTATATATTCTTTAAGATGTTATTTAATCATACCAAATAGGTTTCTAGAGGAGTGGATGGAAGAATTTCAGTAAAAGTGTTTAGAAAATAGTCTTAGATCAGATAATTCTATGTCATTCAAAATGTTAATAAAATCATGAAGACATTCAATATCATGTCTAATAATCTGAATTTATATCCCTAGATTGACGTTTTTATATATAATAAGGAGATCAAAAAATGAATGACTGGATTATTGTACATAGAAAATGATGATGTCCATGAAATAAGTTTGTTTTTTTAAATAAGGAATAAATCAATATCGTATAACTAGGATGTGTTCAGGAGATGTATTTTTCTTGATATAATGTTTGAACTAAATTTATTGGTAGTACAATGGATATATAATGGTATCCAAAAATACTAGAAGCCTACATAAGGGTCACCCCATTATTATAATTGTTACCAAAAGTATAATAGTTTCTATATAAGGGTAGTATTGAAAATATGTAGGGGTAAATGAAGTCTAGAAACTATAGGGATCTGCTAGAGATACTAGAAAAAAATGTAGATGATCTTACCAAATTAATATTTTTATGAATTGGCTGTTTTAGAGTTTTAATACATTTATAAAATTTAGGGAGACACTAACGTGTGTGAATATAAATTTTATTGAGAAAATTAATGCTACTATAATTGTGTAATGTTTAAGCAATAATATTGAGTAGATAAATACAAAAAATTGAATATTATAAATGGACATAGTATTTAAATTTGTATAAAAGTTTTTTGGACACTGAATGTCACATGTGAAATAGAAATAGAAAATTGATTTGTCTAGATATAATATTTTTTAGTATTTCAAGTGGTGATTTTGTAATTGAGGGATATATAATGGTAAAAGTCATAGTGTCATAGATTTCACTACTTAAGTATGAATATTAGATTAATTCGATCACAATATAAATCCATCAGTTGAACGTCCATTGGATAGAAAAATACCATAAAATCATTTACAGTGTTATCGAATGGTTGATTATGATATGTTTTTTTATAATATTTTGTGTCGGTGTAGGATGATGTGATCAAATAAATATAGAGCAGAAATATACAAATAATTTTTAATGTAGCATTTAAAAACTAGTAAACTATATAGTTTTTAAGGATATCTTAATAAATTTTGAGATTCCTTAATCATTGCTTATTCTATGTTCTTCATTCAATATTTACAAACCAACATGTGTTGTAGAATATTTAATATGTTCTATAAAAAAATGTAAATAGAAAATGAATGATGGTTTGAGACACCATGATATAATGAATATTCATAAATAATCAATAAGATTCAACAAATCTCGAGAAGCATCCATCATGTTTAATATGAGCTAGAGTATTTATGTTTGAAATCATAGTGTGTAGGAAAACCAATTTGGATTCCCACATATTCTCATTCAAGAAAAAATATTAATCTAGGTGTAAAACTACAACTCGTACAAACACCCTCCATCGGTATAAAAAGGTGACATGAATAATTTTTTTAAGGAGTGAGAGTTTCTAAACAGGATGATCTTATTTTGAATTTATTTCATATTAGAAATATGTATTATGACAATCTAATAGAATCAGTTATTATCAAAGATAATAGATAGAGTCATTTGTCTGAGTTACCATATTAAGATTACATCCAAATGAGTTTTTCAATATGTTTTCAATCATTGTGGATTATGATCATTCAAAAAAATAGAACATATTTGAATTTTAGTGAGTTGAACTTCATATAGTAAACCATATAGAGGATTTGGAAAAATGGAAATCATCCAAATGGAGGAAATATAACATAAAATTTGGAGATAATGTTGTTGGTGTTTTTTTATAATGTCACACATTTTTTCCTCAGTTTGAAAATAATTGTATTATAACTAATTGGATTCAGTATAATCAATCATATAATAAGATATAAAGTATTTAATGGGTATCGAATCATTTTATTCAATTTTATAGAATTGTCATTTCCATGTACTGACCGGAGTCGTCATGGAAATTATTTATTGTCCCACAATGGGGGTGATTCTTGTAAATTATGTTATCATTACATTAAATTCAAATATTTTCATGATCTTTAAATTATATCATAATGATGGTAATGATAAAACTATAACAAGTTTTAGTTGTTTATTTCATAAAAATTTAAATCATAAAAAATCAATGTTGATTCACCCCCACCAATCCCCCTTCTTAGTGGTTCTCAGAATCCTATGTAGCTTCAATAGTTATCATTGGTGGTTCACCCTATAATATCCTTATTAAAAACAATTTTAACCTAGTGGAAAAATAATGATTTATTGTTATTGACAAAAATAATTATCATTATCCTAAAAAAATATTGATACCCTTTCTTAAATCACATGACCTAGAGTCAAATGATGATTCAACAGTTTTGTTTCCACCCATTCAGAAAAATTATCCTATAACATTTTAAGATAAAATAAATATTGAGTTATATAGGAAATCATGAAGTACTATTCTTGTCACACTATAATAATTTTTTGAAGGATATGGGTCTCTAAAAAACTATAGAAATATTGGAAAAAATAAACCTTTTTTCAAGGTAAATATAAAAGGGAATGAAAATAAGTAACAAATCTTTAATATTATGCTCGATGATATCATAATGATATATAATGAAACAATTCATATGTACTTCAACATAAAAATTTATTTCTTTCTAAAACATCATTCGTATTGGAGATGGATTAGAGGATTTTACCATTTTTATCAATCATAAGTGAAAACCCCATATCATAAGTGATTCACAAATATATAAATTATAATATTGATATGAAATTATCTTGATGAATAACATATAATTATTATCTCATATTAGAAGAATAATTATTCAAAAGTAAAAATTAATATGCTAGAAAAATTAAATTTATAATTTATTAGAAATCCAAAAAAAGTTTAGGATCATAATACTGATGAAATAATTGATTCATATGACAAGGAAGATGATGAAAAGATTCACAAAGCCCAATTAATTACATCTTAATATTATTAGGGTAAATGGATATTTATTGGGAAAATCCCAAAAATAAGTTTATAATGTGGAGTTAATTTTAATTTTGATATGATTTTTGTAACAATAAATATGGATAATATGATGAAAATTATGATGAAAAGCCGCAATGGTAGAAGTGGAGATAAACATCGATAGAACAAAATAAAAGATTAACAGGAACACCTAGATGAAGTGTATTGAGTGAGAAATCTAGAAATGACTCTAATGAAAAGTGATCTTCAGATGATCAAAATACAGGGAAGTTTATAACATTAATTTCCAATGTTCATAAGAAAGTGGTTTTAAAAACTAAATATAATGAATAATGTAAAGAAACCTAAATAGAATAACATTTCATATCAAAACATGTGGCATGTATATAAAAACAAAAAACCTGAAAAATAAATAAAAATATAAGTCGAATGGTGTGAGAAATAGAATACAAGAATGAAATATATCTTTAAAAATGAATATGATTAATTGAGTAAATTAAAACCCCAATATAGAATGTTTTTTACCAAGGAATGATATTGGGATATCTTAGTTAGAAGAATACAACAATTTATTATTGGGTTTGTATAACTCAACTATCATTATATATTATTGAATGTCTCTAAATGAAAATGAATAGGAATATTTTCAATATATTATATGTAAATTCCAAAACACCTCAAACTATATATAAAGTTAATTAAAAGAGTGTGGTCAAAACTATACCCACTGAACATAAGTGTTCATATATTTTTACTAACCATACCACTGTTAGAAACATTTTTTCTAAAAATGGATTGATAATTGATGTGAGAAACCCATAAAGTCAAAAAGTGTTGGAAAAACATAATGGTTATAGTTCTAGACACATGAGGTTATCAGGTGATAAATTTCATGATCATCATCTACATGATTTCTACATAGAATGGTTTTAATTTTATAGAAAATAAATATTATATATATATATGATTCAATTGTATTTAGGGGTAAAATTCTATAACTTTTTCAAAATGTCTATATTCCAATATAGTATTGTTAAAATTAAGGGATAAATAATGGAATTGAGTAGAATAGTATCCCTATGGCTTTGGAAAAATTAAAGGTAAAATAAATGGATTCCATAGTTTTTCTAATGAAAAAAAATTCTTATTTCCAAATAAACGTCTGTAGAAGTTGTATCTAACAATGTCTCTACTAAAAAATGTATAAAAACACTTCTTTTAAAGATTTCCAATGATATGAAATAAAATTAAAATGCAACGATGAATGATATGTAATTATATTTAGTTGTTCAGATAGATCATAATAATTTTAAATGGAACAAACATCAAAAAGATAATATTGTTCATTCCTCACACATGATTGGTGATATAAAAATATAAAAAAATAATAATTACATGTTAGTGGATAAGTTATGTTTTCAAACAATAGTTTCTTAAACAACAATGCAATATGAAATTTTCTTATGGATACTCAGAACATTAAATAAATGGATGTTTTATATTTTGTTGGACTCAAACAAAACTTATTTTGTGTTATCCAAATAAATAATGATGGAAAATAAGTTACCTTTGGGTAAATATTTAGGTATCAACAAAATCATGAATGATAGATATATTGTTACTGATGGAGAATGGACTAGTGGGAATATTTTCTAGATTAGTGATCTTATTAACACATTATACATATGTACTACAGATGAAAATAAGTGATGGAATTTAAGGATAAAGAATTTTTGTTAGAAAAGTGTGATAACACATTATATAGTGAGTTTATTTAGAAACATACAACCACATAGAAATATAGATTAGGTTATTTTCATAACATACTTATAATAAATGATTTTTAGTTGAGAAAATATGAAATATTAAATCTAATCCACTATAACACTTGATACTATCCACACCAATTTTTGGAGATATACAAGTCATTAATCCAAAAAATGGGTTTTACCCTTTATCACATTTTTTATGACTTCACTATGATAATCATTATAATTTTTTGAACCTTAAATCACAGTCTCTAAATATGATTGGATGTTTAATAAGATATTTCTAAATAGATATGGGTGTTTACATTCTGATTTTAAGAACATGTAATCGAATAAAATATATAAGAACTTTCTTCATCATCACTCTGATGAACAAATGAATTAATCATGAATTTATTCCTCCACAAACTCCTCATCAAAATATATTGGTGGAAATAAAAAAATAATATAAGAGTAAATTTCAATAAGTATAGTGGATGAAAATAAAAAATCTATTTTTATTTTGAGAGATTATTTTTTTATTCTATTCATGATTAAAATATAATATTATAATGGGAAGAATTAAAAATGAGTCAATATGATATATTTTATGAGAATAATCATTTATTAAATCACATTACAGTATTTGGGAGTATTTTTTTAATAAATATAAAAAATTTAGATCATGGAAAATCTGAAGAAAATATGAAGAAATAATGTTCATGGGTTTTTCATCCAATATAATTTAATACAAATATTAAAAATATATGGTTAAAAATATTTGTGGATTCTTTTGTTCTTAAATTTAATGGAAATAAACCATCCTTATTAAATAAATTTGAAAGTAATATATATATTGAAAAGGATAAAATATTTAATCCCAATGAAAATATAAAGTGAAATATTAATATGAAGAAGAATTATTAATTTAGATTCAAATGGATTTCATAATAAATAATGTGAGATAATAAAATAAAACTTAAAATTCATTCCCCATCAAAATTAGTTTAATATAAAAATTGAATTTCAAATCATAATGCTCTATTAAAGAATAGATGAAAATTTAGATTAATGAATCAAGAAAAACATATCTAACAGGATAAATTGGATTTAGTTTCATATTCATTTTGAAATAAGGAATATTTTGATTCCATGAATGATTAATTTTACCATACTGAGAAAACTAAATTTCAGATATTTTTTAATGACCAAAAAGAAAAAAATATTGGAACATTATGGTGGATTGAAAACAAGATCACTAAAAATAGAAAATATCAAGAAAAAAATGAATTACTTCAAAAAATAAATCATGGGTGGTTGGTTTGTAATTTTTTAAAACTTTTTCCACTATTCCATGATTTGACACCATAATAATTCTCAAAACAGTTACTTCATATCATTTTTAAATCGCTAATCAGTTGGATTTAAAATAATAATTTATAAATTGAGTTGTCGAGTATGAATTTTATATTGGTATTTCATGTGGTTTGATAACTCACAATGATTGAATGATAGAATTTAAATATAATATATATTAATATGGGTTAAAGGAATGTCATTGGTATTGTTAATATAAACATGATAGTTTCTTTATTCGGTTGAGCATTTATAAATGAAATGTCGAGACAAACCGTTATGTGATATAAATTATCTCAATTACACATATTTTCATTTTCTATGTTAATGATAATTTTTTTTCATACGACAATGAAAATTACAGTGAAGTGTTTTCCAATTAAATGATGAAAATGATTGAAATTTAATTTCTCTAAGATTTATATTAATTTCTGAGGATTCAAGTTCAATAGAAAAAATTATATATCATTCACAAATAGATTAAATATTCCATGTATTTATTTAAAATATAATTAATATTGATATAAAAAGTAATTTATACACTTATCTTTATTTCAATATTTATTATCAATGATTAAGCTAGGAATAGTGTGAAATATAACTACTTATGGATTTTTATAGGAAGATTTCCCAATCATACATCTATGAAGATTGAAATAGTTTATGTTATTACATTATGTGAAATATATTAATGTGATCCAAAGGAATAACGAAATATTTCATGAAAAAAGAACACTTAGTTATGTTTGAGGAATATCATCATATGACATGTTTGATAAAATCCATTTTAAATGAAATTTTATGGCTACCAAGATTATTATTAGGATATTCATTTCAATGGTATAAAGTATCAATTTTGAGGATTATTTTTATTTTTATAATGATATGTGATATTTAATAGAACAATAAAATAGTTTTTTACTCTTCTCATAAAATAATAATAATTTCAATCTTCCACCCAATCATGAAATCAAATTTTATGGAAAAATGTTAAGCTAGATGATTTGATAATGAATGTAAAAATACTTTTAAAATCATTTTTCATAATCAATGGTCCAATTATTTTTTGAAAAATACTTATACAACAAACAAAATAAAACAATATTTATTTTATGTATCACTAAATAAAGGAGAAGGTTATTGGTGGAGATGTTATTCCTGATTATATTTCAAATGAAAATCTTATTGCTGATTCCTTTAAAAAAGCTATACCAAGATAATGATTTCGTAATTTGAAGTTAAACCTATATGATTTTAATCTGACAAAATATTACTAATATCATAAAAACAATATGTACATTGTGCATCAAATTAAATGAAAATGGTGGGAAGTTAAACAATTTAAGAATCTGTAAAATTACTTTTTGAATAAATTATATGGAGATAATTTTATAAAATAGTTGATATAAAAATAATGATATTAAAATGAGGGGATTTTTTTGTAATCGTGGGGAAAAATTATATTTCCATGAGGGAAGAAATTCCATACAAATATTTATTTATCCAATCCAATGGTGTCATGAAATTATTTATAAGAATGTTTGTGATTTGTTAAACATTTAAAATGATGAGTTGGGAAAAATATTTTTTATTAAAATAAATTATATAATGTTTATAATAAATACAATGGTGTGTAATGAATATCCATTAGAATGTTTATCTATTATGTTATGTATTAGTTTTTAACATATCTTATTATAAACTTTTTTTGTTTTCATGTTAGATAGTTCTATTAAATTGGTCATGAATTTTTTCCTTATGAGCATCAGGAAAATTTTATAATGAGTTGTTAGAGGAGATTATGGAATTTATTACATAACGCTCTTAATAAAAAAATATCAGGTCAAATAATAATTTTTAATTATCAATGATACTATCATTATGGAGATATCATGATCAAATATGACGTTTTGACTGTAGATCAACTGATATATGATTCATGATGGAACGTGGAGATCATATTTACCAGACTAGATGAATATGTTGGGAAACCAAATACGTGTAAAATAAATAATTGGTTTCATTATAAACATAGAGGAACATTTTGAGTTTGAATACTAGGACAAGGTTCACTAGATATTGTTTTTTGAAAACAATATTTGGTAAAAAAATTGGATCAGTAGTAAAATGGTTATTTATGGGTCCCCCTAAATTCTAGATACTTTTGTAATTGTAATCTTGAGTGAATGTATTAAGGTAAATAATTTCAATTAGATGGATAATCTAGATGTAGATATTAAATGAAATGTTTTTAATGTCACTGGATGAAGAAATATTGGAAGAATGTGTCACTGAGTTTATACAATATTATATATATCTCTAGAATTACAAATGTAGATAAGTATAATGGAATGTGAAAATTAATTTTCATGTGGATGTAAAATTCTTAAGCTGAAATACCAGAAGCATAAAATCACTAGATTGAGAATAATTCAATAGATATTTTATTTATAATTTGAAATAATGTTTTTGGAAACTCAAATGTGTTAGTTCACTGAATTGATAAAACTAATTTTTACGAATAGAATAATTGTATATTTGTGAAATTGAAATTTTTTTAGGCTTCATAATGTTTTAGGTTGAAAGTTACTCAGTTTCATTTTAAATAGGGGATATCATATCTAGTATGTCAGAAATGTATACATTAGATGAACTACCATTGGTTGGATGAAATAAAGAAAAAATTATCAATATAATTGGATAGAAGACATAACATGTTTTTTATAAGATTTTCAGTTGTGGTAAGATGATTGGATTTAAGGAAGATGTAGACAAATTTAATGTAATATTCTTCATGAAGTAATTGAAAAAAAATATATTGAATAGATTTTTTGAGGACTTAAGAAACCATATAAATCCATAAAAAATGTGATTTTATGTATTTATTTCATCAAATTGTTGTATTTATCAAATAAGTATGAATGAAAATTTTAAATCACAGAAACATTTTAGGTTTTTATCATAGTATAGTGATTCCATGATTTCATGAAGCTTCAAGAAACATTAAGTATAATCTTCATATAATGAGAAGAACCCAAATATTTTAAGTTAAACTAGATATTTTTATATTTTACTATCTATGATTAGGAATAAAAACTTAATTTCTTTAATTTTATTTTTCACATGCACATATAAAATTGTGTGAAAGTAATAAACTATACATACACAATTTATGAGTAAAAAATTATGAAATGATGTTGCTTTTTAGTAGTATGTGTCTCTAATGTGGATGAGATTTGCTTGATATTAAGTCTTATCAAACATATGTATTGAATGAATCTTCATGAAAATGATTCAATCAGAGATAACATATACATTCAGTGATTAGACCTAATGGACAATGATTGAATTATTCAATTTTTCCAATCATGGGTTTTTCAATAATAGTTTAGATTCAATAGAAGTTGGTTAAAATTTGTTGAGATGAGTGAGGAACCCTAGATAGTTTACATAAATGGAAGGTAAGATTCAATAGATGAAAACAAATAGTATGGAGGAAATCAAACAGAAAATTTTTAGATTATTTACTTCTTTAATGGATTTGTTTGATAAGAAAAATATTTATAACTGACACTAGTAAATTTATTATTTCTTATCATGAGATAGGGGGACCGTAATCTGTTTTTTTCTCTTGTATTAACATTAATATTGTAGTGAATTCCAATTATTGATGGAATCCCACAAAGAAAGGATGTAGTCACAAACATTAGTGGAATATCATATAAATAATGTGATTCATAAGTTATATTCCAATCATTTCATGATTCAAATATGATTAAATAAATATAAAAAGGATAAAACACTAAAAAGTTATGTGGGTAGATTTAATGAAACATGAAATTGTAAAAGATAACAATTAATTAACCCTACCCCAATTCCATTATTCTCGTAATCCACCTAATATATATCATTATTCACATTTAGCATCTAAAAAATGGACCATAGTTTTATAACAAAACTCATAATAGTAATGATAAATTTTAAAGGAGTGATCGTAGATTTTATTCACATATTCAAATATTTCTTTGAAAGACAAATATGTTAATTTTTATATGTTATATATTTAGAAAATAAGTTTTATACTTTTTTAAACTCCACTCACGCAACATCCAATCCATAAAATATATTAATTATTTACCATAGTATTTGAAAATTTATTTTCCCTATTACCAAAAATCCATAAGAACTGATAATTACAAATAAATTAATTTCCCATCACATTGAAATATACCTAGTATTTTCTGCATGTTCTATTTAATATTTTGGGGCTGAATCATCGTCCTTTGGGTTTATTTATGATGTACACATCTAGACTTTTTTTTAATCTAGTGATTTTATTTTGATGTATTTCACACCAATTTTAACATTCCATGTTTTCCAAAAACAATTATTTAAAATTGATATGTTCATATGAAACAATAGTAGTACATGAAATGTTTTTGATGTTATGAGTTACCATTATAAAAGATAATGATGAATATCATTCAATAAATGAAATCATGATTCTTTCTCCCGTAATATGAGCCATCATCATTTCATTAATATCATTTTAAAATTTTATAATGGAATGTATCTTCTCATATACATGGAAATTTCATATTAAATCCAAAATTTTAATTTTTACCTCAAACTATAGAAAGATAATATTGGGAAAAATCTTCTCCCCCATAAAAATAACTATATATATTTCAATATTTTATTGTCTTCTCAATGTATTTGTTATTCCTTTGTCTAAAATTTTAATGGAATTATTGGTTTCCTTGTCCCCCTTGGATTTGATTTGTAAATGTGAATCCTCCTGTAAATGTTTCCTATAACTTCTCTAATGCATATAAAATTATAATATGAATAATATTTTTCACAATGATCTCATCATAATTCTATTAAATTTTTCATTAAACTAATGAAATCATTTCATTACATAACAATTAAAATTTTTATATTTCTTATACATGTTATGTGAAAAAATTTCAATTTGAGGATTTCATACCTAGAATGAATTCTATTTACTGAACATACTTTAATAGTTTTTTTAAATATTAGGATATATAAAAAATCCATTTATATATGTGATTCCACAGATAGTAACATTATTCACATAACCATTATTATTAAGATTATATGTATTTAAATAGTTTATTATGTTCATCATCTTATACTCTATACTTCTTGAACATGTTTATCACAAATTATAATTTTCTCAAATTTATAGGAGATGAGAAGTTATTGTCTAAATCTACATCAGGAAGTGGAAAATCATTTTCTTCCCTTTTAAATTTCCTTTCTAATCTCCTTTCCATTTTTTTACTCCAATATTTGAGAGTTTTATTGAATATTTTAATTGATCTTAATTAAAAATGTTTTTTGAGTTCGCAAACTATGGAAGAATATAATTTTATTGAATCCTACAATTCATTATTTAAATTAATTCCTTGGGAGAAGTATAGTATATCCAATCCATTTTGAAAATCGATTTTATTTTATACCAAATTAGGGCCCATAAGATCATCCAGGGGAATTTAGTTGGTTAGGTGATTCAGTGTACACAAAATTTAATGTGGTTTACATTTAATTTTATTACATCCCTCTAATTACTCAAACATCTACTCCAAAAAATGATGAATTCTTCAAATGACTCACAATCATCCCCCAAATCATTCTAAAATTTATTAATATACATAAACTGAAACACATATTATTTTCACATTGATATTATCCTCTTTGAAAACATAATATTTATACATTAATTTTTTGTATATTGATATTACTGACACTATAATATTATCAAATAATGAGTGCAGATCAAGAGAGATTATATTTTTGGGATTCTATCTTCCAAATTCCCAAGGTTAATACCATCTGCATCTGAAATATATTTTTCTTTATACTAGTATTCTCTATATTTAACATTAATTAATATACTATGAAAAATAATTCATCAGGGGACTTTCATATACATGAAATAATTTCAATAACTACTATTTTTATAATTACTAATGTACACTAATAATTTGACATGTTCTTCCACTATGATTCATTTTGATTTTGATTCGTTATCATTCTCCTATATTCTAAGAGTCACTATTCATTGGATGAATAGTAGTGAAATAAATATTCTCATCCATTCTTCTATTTCAACTTTAATTATATAGTTATCCCCTGAGAGTGTTAGTATCTTCTTTAATGATATGATGTATGTCATCCCATTTAAAAAATTAATGTGTTTTTACAATTACAAATATTGTGTATTAGTTGTAAATTATTTAACTACACGATATGGAAACTAAAAATTCTTACCATCTTTATATAATTTTTTTACTCAAAAGTCATATGGGAAAATAATAGTATAATTTATACAAATGATTTCAAATATTTAATTTATAATATCTATATAAAATCCCTATAATCCTCTTAAGAATTCTACATTTAAATATCATTTATCATAAAATGAATCTTTTCGTTTATACCAATTCATAATCACGTCACTAATAGTTTTAAAAATTTATATTTAGAAATAATAATTATAAATTAAATTCATCCCTCTAATTAAATATATCAAGAGAATAGTACAACATTTAAAATGAAATATATTTTTATTTAATGTAATTTCTTTAAAATGATTATTTTTTTCCACTACAATGATTAATTAGGAATGTATCTTATGGGAAATGAACTTTATGAGCATTATATCATAAATTTATGTTGTATTATATTTACATATCCCTCCATACACATGGTTATATCATCCTTTTATAATCCTAATTATTATAATGGAAAGTCTTTATGAAAATATAAATTCATTAAAAAATATTATACCAAAATATCCATACATTTGGTCACCCTTCAAAATATTTTATACACACATAAAAAACACATATATATTTGAAAATAATCTTGATAAACCTCAATTATTATGATAATGTGTATAATAGATTCAACTATGGATTTTACATCCTAATCATATCATTTTAATATCTTTTTGGTTTACCTATGTTACATCATTGACTTCATTTAACCTATACTATAATCACACAATCCAATGTGATGTTAGAATACATTAATATTAGTCCATTAATATTTTTTTCAAAACATAAATTTATCATATGTTATTTCATGTATAATGACCTTTACATAGGAAAATATACACTTCACATCAGTCTTCTTAAAGTATAATGGCCATTACACTATGTAAAATATAAAATTAAATTGTTATATCTTTCCATTTCATGAAATTAGGTTTTCTGTTGAATATCTTAATTTAATATAACATAGATCATTTTTACAATGATGATTCAAACAAAAACCATTACATTATCCAACCCATTCATTTCATTATTTTTAATCAACCAAATATGACCACACATCCCATCACTTAATTTTACCCTTATCCATTTACATCTGTTTAACTTTTCCAATCCAAAACCATTTCAATCTCTACTGAACAATTATTTATTCCACTACTACCATCACATATTAAATAAGGTCTCCACACTTCCCAAAGAAACCATAATTCCAATCATAATATTCCCCCACAACCACTATTGGAATGGACAAACATCAATCACCTGTTCATTCCAAAATAACATCCAAACTACAACCCCATCTCCCTCCTAAAAGCATGAAAAAAATACTCCACCTCTTCTCCCCATAAGTAGTGATACAAAACCATCATCCCCACATTAACTATCCACACATAAATGAAAAAAAATTACCCCACATCATGGGAACACACATAGACCATTAAATAGAATTTTACTGACTTCATATAATGGATTATATCAAATTCCATTTTTTTGGTGGTATTATCAAAAAATCCACAATCATGGGGAAAACATTTCGTTATCGAAATATATTAGGTTAGAATATTTACATGATACAGTGATATTAGTTCAATCATTATAGAATCAAATAGCCCCACACATATCATCTAGATTAAAAACCCCCTATCAATTATAATATTTTGTGGTGCATCAACCTGTTAAATTCATCATATCATAATAATATGAATGATAAAAATAAATTCAAATATTTCCCATATACAACATTAATTTCCAATTAACAAATTATGTATCACTAATTGGTAATTAAGAACAACAAACCATTGTTAAAAAATAGTAATCCCCTCTGTCCTGATACAAAATAATGATAAATAATGAATTCCATGCATCAAAGATGCTTTGATGACTCACTCTACACCATTGGGAAATGAATAAATTTCCACAAAACACAAATACAACACAAGATAATAGATCAAACCACACACAAAATAATTACCAATTATTTATAGCTCAACTCAATCCATAAACAGAAACCACACCACCATCGTGGTCTCTCAAAATATTAATAGGTTAAAACCACCAAGAAGGGAGAAGAACATACAACATATTTCCAATGGGGATCAATCAGAATCAACATATTGAAGCACACATAATAGGGATGCAATATACTAATATGGTTCCTAGGGCCCATATAGATTGAGATTAATGGATTTAGGTCCATGTTAATGATATTTTCCTAAGGAATGGAATTACACACTAAAATGATTCTAGTTTCACATCATGTAACCAATAATTATCTTGTAATATTATAGTATCTATAAATATCAAAACATTTCTAAAAACCATGTCTCCATACCCTATAATTATTAACCCTATTGCATTCAACTTATATGATGTGTAATACCTCTCATGGATTCCCCCACTCCCACAAACAAGCTGCCAATTAGCCATCTTCACAAGACGTGATCCATGAATACATGCCTTATAAATTTACCCAACAATAATTTACTATTGTAGATCATCTTCCCATATAACCTCCAAAAAATACACTTAGAACCTCCCCAAACACCTCTAACCACAAATAATGAAATATTATAGATATAGAAGTCATCAACTATTACACTAGATTCCTATAAAAATATTCTCTCCCCGGAGAATCATAATAAAAGTATCAAAAGAAAGGGTCTGAAAAATCACCATGTGAGATAACACTCTAGGATCTCATTACTCCCAAATGATACTACCATCAAAATTAACTAATAAAAATATCCACAAAAACAAACACAAATCCTCAGAACCACTCTAACACATCACCAAAACTGTACATCTTACATAGATCCCAAACCATCAACTATCGCAACAAAAAAACTACATATCCATGAACATGTAAACCAAGTAATTCAATCACCCCTGTCAATATAATATCCACTCTGGGACTAATAAAATTTCCCTCAGGGGTTTATTCTCATAATAGTATTGTTTTCTTTATAGGAATCATGTTTTAATGGCTTAAACATTTGAATAATATTTTGTTTCTTGAAAATTAATGTTTTACTGTGTACCACTAATTAAAACTATATAAGATTAAATTGAAACGAAACATTCATTTTTCGACTGTTTAATGACCATTGGTCACATATTACCGAAGAACAATATTTATTTAGGAAAAAGTAATAATTTTAACGTTATAATTTTTATACATAAAATTGTCAATGGAAAAATTAATTCAGGAAAAGGTGAATCGATGACTTCATCCATTAGACTTGGTCCATATGAATAACAGTTATCATAGATCATAAAGGAGGTAGTGTCATTGGGAATAGCTCTTGACCAAGCTCAAAACGTGCTTCTATACATTAATCTTGAATGAATCACATACAAGAGAAGTTCATGTTAATAAAGATTACCACCTAGATGATGTTATCTGAGCATCCCAAAGAGTATGTCACCATCGCACACCTTACCCATTGGCCTTATGTGGTTGTTATAATGGGTCATGAAACATAGAATAATTTAATTAATTTTTAATCCCTTTTTATAAATATAAGTCTTATTCCATAAATTACTTTATGAGATTTGTTTTTATTTAAAATTATAATCAATTACATTCATTTATTTTTCGTTTTAAATGTTACATTTAAAAAAAAATATAAATTATTAATATTCAGGTTTATTAATATTATTATAATAATAGTTCTATAAAAAAACATCTTTTAATTATGAGTAATTATTATATTTTCTCTTTAGTTTTTTACTCTTAAAATGATTAAGTAATCAATTTAATAAGAATTATGTTTTCATACAATTAAAAAAATTGTATATTTAATTAATGAATTTGTTTTAATGAATTAATGAATTTTTATAATAAATAAAGTTTTAAAAAAAATATTATTACTATATATTATTAATTAAATATCTATAATCATACAAGTTTTATGAAGTCAAATCTAACTTTTATTATGGTTTGGAAACTATTTTTTCAATAGTAGTCAATTAAAAATAAAGGAGGGTTTTTATTTTTAAAAGTGTAAATTCACATATTAGAAAAACATTTAGATAAATTAAATATTATTTTTTGATATAAGATGTTGAAATTTTCTAAGAGTGAATATTTCATAATTTTTAAAGACATTTTAATTTTTTGGAAAAAATTAATTACCCTTTAAATATATAATGTGTTTTATGACCAAAAAATGACCAAATACTGATGTAATAAAATACCATAAAAGGGATATTTGGACAATATATATTTTTTTCTTTTAAATTTATTCAATTATATATTATTTTAATTAATTTTATAATGTATTTGTGTAACCTCGATGACTTATAAAATAATTTTAAATTTTTAAATGATTTATACGAGAGTGTGGATCACCTATACATACACAAGCCTAATATTTTAATATGATTGTCCCTTTTCCTTATAAAAAATTATATTCCAATCATATTTTTCAGAGACCATATGCCCAAACTAGGGGATGGTTTGTAGTTTTGATTAGGTTAATGTGTAGTGTCCAAAACCAAAATAATAAAGAATTCCCTCCCAATTCCTATATTTTCCCACTCAATCCCCCATTATTCTAATATAAAACCATTTAATGATATTCTAAACACTGCCCTCTTCTCTCTATATTCCTCCCATGGTTCCTCATACTCTTAAGAAGCCTCTCTCAATCCTCTCCCATGCCTTTGGTATCACTCTTCCGAGATAGGGATCATCACATTCCTTCTTTCTTTATGTCCATGGGTCCAAATATTGATATTCCCTTATATTTTCAGTTAAAAATGTTGGGGGTAAGATTTAGAACCTCCCCAATACTTCCACCTTATTTTTTAATGATGATATACCCTTTTCTCTTTCATTCATTCCTTCTATGTACACCTTCCACCATGTTGAAATTCCGTAAGATATTTCTCCCTCCTCATTTAAATTCATGAAATAATTTTATATTATGCATCCAAATTACATTACATATGTTCAGATATTATCTTAAATGACCACCTTACTTTCCATTTCATGTATAAATGATGTGATACACCTATCTCTATCATCAACCCATTTTATGATTTCACTATGACGTTGTTACGTAGAAAAAGGTACACCAAAATCATCCCTGAAAAATCCTCGTATATGTGAATACCATAACCATATCAAAATCTACAGTATTAACCATTATGAACATGTACTATCATGACCCATCCCATGGGGGACATTCCGTGACATCCCTAATGCCACCTTCCATAGGCCCGAGGTTTGCGACTAGCACCAGAAAGGAATATATCTAAAACGGTAAGGTGTTGCCTTTAAACTAGTACAAACATGTTGCCCATGAACACAAAATGATTCATCCAAGATGTAAACATATAATAGTAATGGTGTGTACTGAATGTAATGGTTTTCAGAATTTAAGCCCCCCTGAATGATGTAACTAAAGCTAAAAATAGAAAACTGCTCCTGGGATTATCCACCATGAATTTTCCTAAATTGTAGGTAAAAATTGGCATACAGACAACCTCATTCACCGATCACCTTGGTCCCCATAAAGTCATGTCTCCCAATGACTCCATCAATGATTATCATCGTCTGCAAAAGAAACAAGAATGTGCGGGCGAAGGACGTGTAGGGGTGAGTATCACAATACCCTATAGGGACCCCAAGACCACTGAAGGTCTCTCTAAATTCCGCAATGGAAAACCACAAAACATGATCTCGATCAGAAGAAAAAAGGAAAATACTCTGCTCAAACCATATATACTAATCTCATCCATAATTTCATATAAGGTCCCGACCTCAATCCATTTCTTGGAATTCAAAATAAGATACAAAGAGTAACTCAAGGATTAGGAGTACATGCTCCACGAACTAGCCCTCCCTTATTGAACTCGTATGAGAGATGTACTCCATCATATACAATTTTTCTATTCATAATGGAAGGAATGAAAGGCGTACTTCATCGGGAACATTCTGCTAGAACTACCACTAGTGCTCGACACTAGAGGTCTCATAGTCATAGTCTTGCATCTGAGGAAAGACCAGGGGAAACCATGTGAAGAGTCCCACATATCGACACTATGTCCTGCAGCCAAGGGAGATCAAACTCCCCTGATGAACCCAAACCTAATCACTACTCAGAGATGGGGGAGTAATACTCAATATTGAGGAACTACACCCTACCTGGTATGAGATTACAACTCTTGTATATAGTTTGTTGTGGGGGACCCGCACCCTAGTACATCAAGGGAGTACTGACCCCTGGAAAGGGGACCCACACCTATGCACGACAAAGGAGTATCGAATCTATATGTGGGGATCCACACCCTACATAGTAGGGGGTATAACATTGGTAGTTTGTTTGCTATGGAGGAACCACACCCTAGTACGTCAGGGTTGTACCATCCCCAGGATAGAGGACCCACACCCTATCATGGAATTGGAGTACCGACTCGGCTGTATCACCGTATTAGGATGTCCTGCACCTTAAGTTGACAGCAGAGTACATACTCCTAACATAGAGGATCTACACACTCACTGGTATAAGGGTACCTAACTTTATATGGGTTATGTATGGAGGACCCTCTCTCTAGTCCAATATGGGAGTACCTACTCTAATGATAGAAAACCCAAATAGTGGAAAAAAACACACGCAATAAGGACATAGGGAGTCTCATCTCTAATAGAGCAGAGGAGTAAGGAAAATCCGCACATTCAGTCATCTTGGGTGTATCCAAACCCGCTCTCACTATAAAAACACAATGGTTCTACTACTCTAGTTATTGGTCATACCTCAAATGCCTCAAATTTTCACAAGTAATTAACTCGATGATGTATCAAGTCATAATGGTTCCAACACAACAGAGAGCACACTAACTGGACACCCGTTCTGTAGGCTAATGGTATTTTAGTGGTGAGGGCCTGGTTGGATTTGGAGTCAATCCAAAACATCCATAATACATCATTATCCAAAGAACCCATGGAATATCTAAAATGGATCTTCTCACTCCGTGGATCCCATTTCAACTTACTATTCATCAAATGGGCATCCAGATTAAGATATAAAATCACTTAAGCGTAATTGGGTCCAGATGGGTCTGGGTCTGATCTGGCCTGACCTAGCCCGAACCAGACTGGGCCGCCCCAGTGGGGCTAGGCCGCAGCGGGCTTGAATAGTAGGATTGTGGTGTGGCCTGACCTAGCGGGCGACGCGGCCCGATGCACTGGCGTGGATCGCCAGTCGTGTGGCCGCTAGTTCCCCGAACGGCTCAAGAATAGTTGTTCGGCTATTAAATTAGCAGCACCACATGGTCTGTGCAATCTGTGGGTGTCGGTCCCCCTACTATCACGACATTCATAGAATGAACCATTTCTCACGGCGCGCGAAGTTGAGTCGCCTCGCTAACGTGGTCATCCGGTTTTTGGAAACCCATGTAAGTCTGTCGCGACGCCTGCTTCCATGGTTGGAGAGCACCATTCACCATCACTTTTTTCTAGTGTGGTCACCAAGGTCGCATCGAAAGATCCTCTGCAGGCTAGTTGGTGAGCTCTAGTGGTCCATTCTTCCTTCCGGATGCACCTACAGTCCTCTCGAGTTGTCTTTAACGTTTAGTGAATCCTAGTTTCAGGGTTATGTGAAGTTAGAACAACCATCCTTAGAAGAACACAATGAAAATAAAGAGGCAAAGGGTTTGGGCCTTGTTCATTTGTCCCGGACCCTCCGCGTAAGTATTATAACAAGTGGGAAAAATTTACACATTAATTAAAATAATGATAATACTCATTCAAATATCTCACAATGACCTCTTGAAAATTCAAGAATGATGAGAAGAATCATTAGAATTTCATGAATACAAAGACCGCCCCTACCACGAGTTTCTTTGGAGATGTCGCGGCGGTGTAATAATATTTCACGTTTTCAAGAAGCTACTGGAATTTTTCGATCCCAGTTCATTGCCACACATGATTTCATCTTTATTGGTGTAAGGTGTTGCATCAATTCTCTTTAATTTCCTCACATGATGATGCCATCTGAAAAACTCTTCCTCAAGCCCCATTTAAATACTGGGAGAGAGGGGTGAGTAACGCACCGACAATTTAATGAGATTCATTTATTGACGTAATTAATGTGCCATATTTTTTACAAAGGGGTGGTTACAGAACAATAGTGTAAAGTGGAAATTAATATCCTATATTAAAAGTCTTACCACCTCTATGGTCCCTTCCACTGCCGGTCAAATGGTTGTAGGATAAAATAAAAGAGAACATTTATTATTTTATTAATCCTTTATAATTTGAAAAATCTAACTTCTTCACCAGACTGACTTTGGTCAAAGTTAAGACTCCCTTAGAAAAACACCGACACTACGGGTGCTCACAAATTTCAATTCTGAGCACCGGTTCAAATGATAGAAAATATCACCCACGCATTTACTAAACGTACCATTGAAAAAGCACAAAAAATTATTAACAGTCACCCTTGACCATGACTTGTCAGGGTTAGGATTTTCCTGAGGGGAACACCCCCTCATGGGCCCAATGGTTCTCTTGTATTGTCAATCCGAGTTACCATTTAGATGTTATGGATTTTTCATTAAAATAATTCTCAGATAATTTCGTTATTTATGGCCAAAAACTAACATTCACTAGTGGCTCCCACTAACAAATGTAAGTAAATTCCTAAAGAAATAATACCCTCTTGAGTTCACCGATGGTCTCAAATTTATAATCTGAGTCGCCATTCATGAGTTATAAGAAATTTTAAAATGAAATAATTATATTTGGTAATTTTATTTATGGTTACACAACATTAGGTATTTTTCACTAAAGGACTTCACCGACTAATATTAAGTCACGATTAGGGTAAAACCACTATATTGAATGCAACGGTTTCCTAGGATTTATTTTCTAGGAACCCATTTAAGAGTTATTCCACTTTTTTAGAAAATAGGTCACACGCATTATTTAATGCTGAATAATTTTCAACGGACCATTCAGAGCACTTTGAGCCTTGAAATCATGTGTTGTCATATTTTGATGTCCTAAAATACTTCCACATAATAAAACAATTATATGGAAATTATGGGACATTAAAAACTCTTCACCATAGGGATTTATATCCCAAAAGCCAAATTAAGGGATAATCAAACGAATGGGGGTACTGAGCATTAATCTAAGCCTCCTGCTCACTTATGCTCTCTTGGAGAATCTCGTGCTACCAACTAACTCGCACCAGAAGAATCGACTACAAATTAAGGACCTTATCTTATCGATCCTCTATCCCCAATAAGAAATCCATATATGATTCTCCATATTTAATCTCTAGCTCTCCCTATTTGAAAACGTGTGATGAATCATGCATGTATCTCCTTGAATTCAGAACATGGGAAACATGATACACCTGGTGCATCTAGGGGGGTAGTTAGAAGGTACACCACCTTTCCACTCTTTTGAGAAACTGGAGAGGTTTGAAAAGGCTGAGAGATATCTTGCCACCCCGCCCAATACTCTGCAATCCCTGTCGGGGTGAGACCCGTAGGAAGACATGGCCTCCATCCTCGGGCCCTAAGGGTCTCTGTCTACATTCGATAGAAGACATATGTCGACTCTGTGAAGTATTCATCCCTGGACACCAGTTCTGATGCCAGTGGTCCCAGTACAAATTTTCCACCCCAGGATGTAATTACAAATGGGATGTGTGGAACTCCCTCAAAACCTCCTCGCGTAGCATCACTGGTACCATGGTGAGTCCTCTGAAAAAGAAGATGTGCTCCCCACATTCAGAAAATCCTTTTTGAGCTTTTCATGAGTATATCAGAGCACATTGGGCCTCGCAGTCAATGTCCACAAGTTGAACACTCAACACCCGAAGCCATATAGGAATCATCCGATATGTAGTTTTAGATATCGGTGCCATCCCTAGTTACAAGTCAATGTTGAAGTCCCTTTTCCTATGGGGAGGTAATCCTAGATAAAATAAAAATAAAATGTGTTCCTTCACCCTTCCACTACTATTGGGAACTCAATACTCAAAACTCATGCTGCTAAGAGGGTAAGGTTGGCTAACTCAAGAGTGATCGGTTGCACCATCCTATATATGAGTTAATCCCTAATGGAATGAGTTTCCTTTTTCACCAACCAAGGAAAACCCCATTCCATAGTTGTAGATATAACACATATTTTTGCCTAAAATAGTGAATCTGAGTATGAACTGTAAATGGCCATCCCAAACCCAATCTAAAGTTGTAATACCTCGATGCTGCCACTAAGTGGTTCCCACCGAAACTCTCACCTAAAGTGTCAGATCACACTAATAACATTATGGTGGATATTGAGTCTCCTCCCATAGTATATCCCAATTTAAGTGTCAGTTAAACAGTTTAACCAGAATCTATATGTCTTGAACAAGATTAGTGACAGGAAGGAATGATTAATACTTATGTCTATTAATATGATAGCTATTAGTAGACATAGATTGTACCTCGAATCATTCCTAGAGACTTAGGGTCACATTCCATTACCCCATGAACCTAATCCCTTCCCCTTTACTCTAGCTCACTAAGCCTGGTAGGGTCCAAATTGGGGTGGTGGTTGCAACATGTCGAAAAGTGTTCCACCTTTTAATGCCATCCTAGATCATCTTCCACATCTGCTTCCCCACAGATGCATCTGTCCCCATCACTTCCTCTTTCTGAAACATTTTACACATCCCAAACTCTGAGAATGATGTTGGTTTCCTTCTTACCCACTACTGACATTCACTGGCAATATCTGATCATCAAATTAACATTGCACCACAAATGATCTCTCTAGAACCCTATCATAAGTACGAATTCACAGAGGAATAGTGTCAGCTAGGATGTCCCAAAATACATTAACTCGGAGGTCCTATCCCTGAAGCACTAGACATATCAAATTCATTTTGTTCTTGGAAGGGCTTGTACACCACAATGAATAATTAGCAACCAACATGTCATTCAGCTAAAGCCATAGAATCTTTTGGGAACACATACCACTTATCTTTTAATGGATTTAGACAAATTATCTTAGGAATGTCTGCATGATTAGTCCACAGAAAAGTCACCTCAATGTATGTTAGGGGTAATCAAAACCCTGTTGTCTCTCTTCTGATCCACATAAAATTCTCACAGCCCGGACCACCATCAGATCTAATATAGACCTATATAGATGGATACTCAATCACCACATCAAGTCAGTCCTTAGCTACCTATGAGTCGGGCTCACCTCGAAACATGAGGGGTATATTTCATTGAAACTCATGTAAGGCACTAATAATATCACTTTCCTCTGCTGGAATTTCCATTAGATAATGCAGACCAACTTGCAGTGGTATCATTGGGTCACATTCTGATGGTTCCTTCCCAGGCAACGGTCCTTTTACTAAGCCCCATCACACTGTTGACCATCCTCATAGCCACTCATTGGAATCTTGTTTAGTTGTAAGTGTGTTGGTATCATGAAATAGAATCAATATGAACCACAATAAATAAGTTATACCTGGTGAGATGACTCAAAAGTGATCAAACGAAAAACATTTCAAAGACACACGCAATCAGAGCTTTCATTTATTGAGTTAGTAAATAGAATTAAGGGCTCTGGTGTATGGATACGTCATCCATCACACCAACACTGGACTCCCAAAAATGAAAACCAATCCCAATACACATAACACTATTGCTCTATTGGAAAGATCAATGTCCTAGTACTTTAGTAAAACTGACTACTTTGATACCACTTTGTCAAGACATATCCCCTAGGGACCACGTCGTGAAAACCTCAAAACCACCTTCCATAGGCCACGGGTTGGAAACTAGTACTGAAAAGGAATATCCCTAAAATGGGAATGCATTGCATTTAAACCAGTACCAACACACAACCCAAGAACACAACATGATGAAACCTCGATGTAAAACTACAATAGTAAATGTGTGTACTAAATGTAAAGGGTTCTAGAATAAAAACCCAATTGAAATGTACAACTACAACTAAAAACAGAAAATAGCTCATACGATCGTCCACTAAGGATCCTACCTAAATGGTCGGTACAACTCATCATGCGGCTCTCCTCATCCAATGGTCTCCTCATTCCACGTCTTGTCCTAGCTCCCCAAGTCTCAGTCATGGCCGCCCATCGTCTGCACCAAACACAACAATGGTGGGGGAATCACATGCATGGTTGAGTGTGACAATTCTGAGTAGGGTCCTCGAGACCCCTGAAGGTCTCTTAGAATTCCAAAAAGGAAAACCTCAAAACATGATCTAGGTCACAAAAAAAAACGAAAAGACTCAGTCCAAACCAGATATACCCATCTCATCCATAAAAAACACAAGTCCATATCCTCAAAGCATTTAAACAATTTTAAAGAAGTGTCAAAGCCTAACTCAATGATCAGGATTTCATGCTCCATAAACTGGCCATCCATGATGGCACCCCTCTAAGAGATGTACTCCATTAGTAACAACTCAACCATTCCTACTGGAATGTTCGAAAGGACGTGCTCCATTGGGAATATTTTTCTAGAACTACCTCTAGGGCCCAGCACTACAGGTCTTGCAGTCACAGTCTTCCTCCCGAGGATAAATCAAGGGAATCCGAGTGAAGGGGCCCACTCTTCGAGGAAGTGTCATGTAGTC
Organism: Viscum album; assembly: GCA_963277665.1. NCBI lineage: Eukaryota > Viridiplantae > Streptophyta > Magnoliopsida > Santalales > Viscaceae > Viscum > Viscum album. The sequence goes on along the minus strand of OY728121.1, from coordinate 1,700,724,655 downwards.
GAGGGGGATCCAACTCCCCTAAAGGACCCACTCCCTGTCACTACCTTGAGATGAGGTAGTACTAATCCATATGTTTGGACCTTCACCCAACCTGGTAGGGGAGTACAACTCTGGATGTTTGTTTGATGTCGGGGACTCGTGCCCTAGTACGTCAGGGGAGTACCGACCCTTGGAAAGAGGACCCACACCTTGGCACGACTTGGGATTAACGACTCTATATGTGAGGACCCACACCATATCTGGTAGGGGAGTACAAATCTAGTAGTTTGTTGGTTGTGGGTGACCCACGCCTTAGTAAATAAGGGGTGTATTGACCACATGCTACAGGAACCACACCCTTACACGAAAGGGGAGTACTGACTCTCATATAACACTGCATAAGGAGGACACACCCAAGGATTACAGGAATGTACCTAATCCTAACATAGTGGACTGTCACCCTTGTTGGTAGGGGATTAATTGACTATATGTGAGTTATATATGGAGGACATTCCCCTATCCCAATAGGGGAGTAATTACTCCAATGATAGAAAAACCAAATAGAGGGAAACTAACATGCAATCATGACATGGTGAGTCCCATCTATACCAGAGAAGAGGAGTATGGAATACCCATTCCTTGAGACATCAATGGAGTATCCATTCCTAATATTACTACAAAATAAAACCTATTTATGGCCCTCTGGTTATCGGTCTTAACACGACTACCACGAAGATCCACAAGGATCTAACACGGTGATCTATCAGGTCATAAGGGTTCCAACTCAACAGACGACACGTTAACCAGACTCCCATTCTGAAAGCAATTGGCATTTTAGTGCCGAGGGCCCGGTTGGATTTAGAGTAAATCCAACCGGGCCATACCCCAAAATTCTCCAAAAATCTAATGGATTATCTAAAAAAACCCGCCCAACATTAAGGATCTTATCGTTGTAGACAGTTTGTCAAAGTGATGGCATGTTCACGAGATATGGTCACTTAAGACAAAATAGGCATGAATGGGTTGGATCCGGTCTGACCCGGTTGGATAGGCTCAGGCCTCACCAACCTGGGTCGGGTAGCCTGCCCCGGTTCAAGCTGACCCAACCTAGTTTGGGCCACCCCCACCCAGTTCAGGTTAGACCGACATGGTCTTGGTCTGACTCTGTGAGGTTGGAACCGGCCTGACTGTAGAGACCTGAAGCTTGACGTACATGAACATTAAATTCCTTTTGAGGAATACTTAATACATAAAAAAAGACACACAAGGACCATAATATTTTAGTGTCTTTGGAAACTTGGAACGTAATCTTCTAATCGTGGTGAAAGATCTTCAACATCTCCCATAAAGATCTTCCCCTTTTTTTCTTACCTAAAACCTTTCTTTATATCCTGGGGAAAAGAAAACATAAAAAGGGTGAGCTGAAATGCTCATTAAGGGTAATCATTGATAAAATAAAACATACCATATACATTTGAACTTAAAAACATGAATATAATGTTTAAACATCAAAAGCTTCAGCAATGACATAAAACATGGAAGTACGTAAGGCATAGATCATAAAGAAAAATTATGATTGATAAAATATCATGGGAATAAAACATCTAATTGTGGAAACCATTAAGCACATGATACGATTTCCTAATTATCTAAGGAATTTCTGCCAATACCTTCTTAGTGGACAATGTCCATTTCTGAATCGAGTTCCCTCCTCGTTCCAGTCCTGTATTACTGAACTAGTTTAACCTGACATTCCACCCATGTCTATCTCATAAGATATAAATCTTTACCCAATGAATTGGAGGGAGATATAGGTCCCGTCCATCTCATAATTAAATCATTATTACTTGTACCATAGAATAAACATAAAACATTCATCATAACCCAAAGAATAAAATGGGTTTCATAAACATCATTCCATCATCTCATAATCCATATAAAACAAATGGAAATTTCATCATAAGAAAAGTGAAACCATATAAATCATAGAGACATTAAAATTGAAACATACACATATGAAATAATGTCATCTTAGATGGAAAATGGTTTTGATAAAACATTTGAAATGAATTCTTGAGGAAAATATCCTTTCTTCTTCAAAAATCATTTTCTTTCCACAAAATGCCATGCAATTTTAAAATAAAAGTATTTCGTTGAAAATAATAATAAAATCTTGTAGATTAATCCTCATGAAAATGAGGTGTTATGAAACCCTAAAAATCCATTCACATCGTATAAGTTAAAAAATAACATTCTTCTCGTACTTTTGTTGGAAAAGTCAAAAAGTACCTCATATGGTAAAAAAAATATTCCTCGCATACCATGTAGTAAAAGTCAAAAATGGGTAAAAAAGACTTTAAACATACATGAAAATAATTTTATAAAACATGTACATGGATTATAGAAATAACCCCAGTAAATACTTACGAATAAGCAATCTCAGTTAAAAATGAGATTTGCAAAATTATCCCTTACCGTATGTAAAATATGATTTGTATGTATCCAAACCTCCTGTATAATGATTTAAATAATGTCATTGACTTATTGAAGAATCATATTCATTGTTATTTTATCATATATGGTTCACTTATGACTTTATATTACCCGTTATTTTGTAAATTCCATGTTAAAGAGCGTTTTGGGTAAAATCGGTTCATTTGTCTTCCCTGTTTTGACTTGTAATTATTAATATGATTACTTAGATCATGATTACTTAATTACAGAATATAAAACATGATTTATATACAATATATATTCAGAATATACATATATATAATAGATTGATAAATGGAAATAAATACACCATTAATGGGGACAGTAGGCCGTACGTACGCATGAATGTTGTTTTCATTTCCTTATTTAGTTAAATGGAATTAAGTGGATGAAATACACACACACACATATATATATATATATATATATATATATATATTAGATTTATAATTTCATATATTTAATTATTATTGCTTATATATAATTTATAATCATTCTTAAATGGTTAACATGGAGAATGAATCTCATCACGTTGTGGAGACGGTTGTCCGTACGTATGCACGAACGATGATATCATTTCCATAATCGTGGAATTGTATTGGAGTGTATGTATACAATTTCATAATCAATGCCACTTTACTATAATCATATATAGTTATTTATTTTCACCATTATACCCATCCAAGTAAGGTGGTGGTGGGGAGATGAATTACACCACGGCGTGGAGACGGTATTCCATACGTACGTACGCGCGGTGATTTCATTTTCCGTAGGACGGATAAATGGTGAAATAGGGTTGTTTCATACATATAATAACATATCAGTATATTATAGATTCTGATGTTATTAATTCATAAGGAAAAAACTAAAGAAGAAGAAGTGGAAGAAGAATTAAATTTGAAAGAATCGGTAACGAACATTACCTCTTCTTTGAAGCACCTCTTTGATACCTCCTCTTAGGGCACTACAATTGGTCTTTGAAGAAGACCAGGACCTCTAGGATGTTTCTAGGGAAGTGGAAAAGAGAATTTGATAGGGGTTTTCTGAGCTTGAATGCTCAAATTGGTGTGAGGTAGAGAGGGAGGAGGTGCCCTTTTATAAGGGAGGGGAGTTGCACCTTTGGAAATCTTAGAAATATTAATTTATAATAAATCTAACCCCACATATAAACCACCGAAAATGACTCATATTCTATTATTAGATGATATATGGTTGTAATACCATCAAACAATAAAATTTAGACATGTTATGAAATTATTTTAAGCATTATCAACTTGATTTATCTTTACTTAATCAATTTAATTTTATTTGTGGTAATAACATTCTAAATTTTAAATTATAAAAAATAATTATTATTTTTTGTGAATTGTAAATAATTGGATAGTTTATAACATTTTAGACCATATAAATATAAATTTATAATTTTTATATATTTTTGTGATTTTTAAACAATTTTATAATATGTTAATTTTATAAAATAACAATAGTGTCAATTTTGACATTTTTCATTTATTAGAATTTAAATAAAATATGTACAGAATATATGTTCGAACTAAAAGCTTTAATAGATTCATAAAAGGTCATATGTATCTAGAAAATTAGTGGACAACATTAAATAGTTTATATAATATTTATTTTATTATTTTTAAAACCATTTATTTGGTTTATCTCTTAATAATTACTAAATCATTTTTGTAATTATTTAATATACTTATTTGGGGCATAAAAATTAAAACTAAAATCCTATGATGAATATAAATCTATTACCATTCACAATAACAATTTTACTCGAATTTATCATCTTAAAATCACAATATTTAAATTGTTATATTTATTAAATTATGAAGGTGACAACTTTGGCATCATTTAAAATAAAATAATATAAGTGTCATAATCACTTTTATAAGGCTCCAAATGGTCAAATATTCTACCATTGGATTATTATGGTATACATTTACATGACCAATATGTTTTGGCCAGGGTTTTGTGCCATTTATGGTCACTATTAGTTTAATAAAAACTATATTCTTGATTTTTCAATAGATAAACAATTTTCTGCAACTCTATTGTGTCACAATTAATGATAATTATTTAATCCCTAAAAACTATAAATAAATTCATACGAGGTAGATAATTTCATTATAATTTTTACACTATTCATGTTTGAAGTTTCCGGAAGTTTATCAATAAATTAAAATCAATATACTTATAAGATTTAAGAGAGTGACATGTTGTCACTTCCTTTGGTTTTAATAATAATTAAGTTATTTTCATGGAACAAAGTCCATTAAATGATTCTAATCCGACCCTTAGGTGATATGGGTCGACTATTAGTCATCCAATAGGATTTTTACAGGTGTTAGGGTAATTTTATAATCTTATATTTACCCTTAATCACCTGATTTACCTTTAACTAAGGTAAATAAAATTTTCCGTAGTTACTATTCATAATGCCCACAAATAAAATGTAGCCTATTATCATAATTTGGAAACACTGATTCCAAATATGGAATCCATTTTTCAAAATTCAAAACACATAAGTTGCATAAATTAATTTAAAATTAATCCTGTTGTTGAAAGAAAACAGGTTTTTGTTTAAAACATTGCAAACGATTGAATTGATTTAACCTACGAATTCAAGGTAAAATCAATGCTAATGACATAAATTGTATTAAATGGTAAAAATATATTATATTTATTCTTTAAAACCATTAAATGTTATAATTTAACCACATAAATTATTATGTTGAAAAAGTTGTTTTTAATTAAAATATAGCATGTTTTTACTATTCATTAAAATATGAAAGTTATCTGAAAAGTATCAAAACATTATCCAATGTAAATTTTTATATCCTGATTAAAAATAAGAAGTTTATTTTGTAAAATTTTACTTATAAACATTTCAAAAACTAGATTTAATGTGGGTGTGCCATTAAAAGGCGGCAAAACTACATTTTTTGAAAAATACTTATTTTACCCGAAAAATTTATTTTGTTCTTATACCATGTTCTAGAAAATGTGTAAGATGAATAATAATGTTATATAATTATAAATTTAGTTAATACTATTCACAACGGATTTTTCATAATAATATTATAATAATATACCGGTGTTTAGTAAAACTAGGTATTGTGTACAACACACGCTATCGAGGAAGGTCGCGATTGCATGTAATGAAAGCGAAGTTAGGGTTGTGTGTTGTGAAATACTCCTTTGTTGTTTCATATAAAAGAATCCAACCATATTTCATTTATACATTGAATATATATATATACATTCAATGTTGCGTAGAATGACTATTATCAAATGAATTTGAAATTGTGTGTAACACAATCTAAGAATAGTGATGCGTATACTGCAAACTAATACGGTGTTGCGTATAGCACAAGATAATATTGTTGTAGCATAAAATACATGACATCAAATAAATTAAAAATAATACTTATCATAAAATATCGGGTTGTTACACTGACCAGGCCTAGTTGGGTAGGGAAGCAGTAGGCACGGCCCGGTGAACTGGCACGGCTTGCTAGCCCGGTGGCCCCCTGTTCCATGAACGAATCAAGAATATTAGTTCGTCTCATCAATATTTTTTCACCTGGTGGCACTTCCATGTGGTCTGTGGGACCCAAGAGTGTGGTTCCTCCTCTTGATGTTCCTTTCATGTCATGACCCCTTCATCATGGCATACGACAGTGCGCCGTATCACCAACCTGACCTGCTAGTTGTCAGCCACCCATTCGGGGACACAATGACGTCAAACGATGCTGCCCAGTTTCGTGTCCGGTGATCACAGATTGCCAACACTACTGCTGGATCTGGTCACCAGTTTCGTGCCAACAGATCCACTATGGGCCACCGGGTAATCTCTTGTGGACCTCTCATCCTTATGGACATGCCTACGTTCCTCCTGGGATGCCGCTATCATTACGCACCTCTCGGTTTCAGGGATATGTCAAGTTGGAACAAACCACCACCAAAGAACTCAATTGAAATTAAGTGACGGAGGGTCCAGGCCTTGTTTATTTGGCTCGTGCCCCCCCGTGTTAGTATTATAACAAGTGGGACAAATTAACACATTACAATAAAATAATGATAAACCCTGTTCAAATCCACCTAAAAACCTCAAGAAAATTCAAGAATGAGGAGAAGAATCATGGAAATTTATTGAATTAAAAAACAAACCGTACCTCAATAATTATTTGGAGACATTACGGTGGTGGAAAATGATTTCTCATCTTGATAATGCAGATCATGTTCTCCGATCATGGTTCATTTCTGAATAAGCTTCAATCTCAGTCGGTTGATGGTGTCTCTTCACTTTGCCAGCAGTTCCTCACTTGTTGAAGCCATGTAAAAAACTGCACCCAAGCCTCATTTAAATTGTGGGGGAAAATGGTGAGTAACACACCAGGGATTTAATTAGATTCATTAATTAATGTAATTATTGTGACACATTAATTAAATGAGGGGTCATTACACAACCAAATGTTACCAGACAATTAAGATCCCATATTAAATGTAAGACCACCTCTATGGTCACTGACACCACTACTCAAGAGGTGGTAGGATAAAAATAAAATAACACTTGTTATTTTATTAATTCTGTAAATGTCTCAAAAGATGAAATTTTCACCAGACCTACTGCAGTCTATATTAAGCCTCCCATAATTGAATCCTGGCACTGTAGAATCAACCATGATCTGATATTTCATTTTTGAGCACTGGTTCATAAGATAGAAAACATCACCCAACCGTTTACTGAATGTGCATTAAAAAAATTCAAAAAATTATTAATAGTCAAACTTAACTCGCACCGGTTGAGGTTAGCCTCCGCCTAAGGGAAAACACCCTCATGAGCTCAAATGTACTCTATGATTTTCAATCCGAGTTACCATTTAGATGTTATATATTGTATAATAAAATAATTTCCAAATAATTATTTTCTTTACCACCAAAAACAAACATCCACTGGTGGCCCGTGCTGACCAATTTTAGTAGCCTCCTAAGGAAAGCATAACCTCACATGTTTAGTGGTGGTCTCAAATTTTTAATCTGATTCACCATTCGTGAGTTATAATCATTTGAAAAATCTTATAATTATATTTAATTATTTTATTTACGGGCATTCCATTTTTGGGATTTCACACTAGAGGCATGCACCTACTAAAATTAATTCATTCCATGGGTAAACCCGCCATCCATAAAGCAACAATGTCCTTAGATTTATGATCCGGGCACCAGTTTAAAAGTATTCCACTTTTTTTGGAAAACTGTTCACACAGGTTATTGAAATCTCAACAATTTTCGATGGACTATTTTTGGTACTCCGGGCCTTGGAATCACGTGCCATCAGATTTGTGGACTCGAAATATTCCCATATAATAAAATAATAATTATACGAAAATTTAGAGATATTACTTGTACATGTGGATTAATGAGTTACATTTATGTATTACACAACTCTTATTCGTGGAATAATTTTTTATGCTTAATGAATACATGTTGAATGATCTATGTGGCACACTATGAATGAAAATGAAATGTTTAAGACTAGTGTGCCCTGATTGTGCTCCAATGCATTGGTTAATGAATTTTATCATGATACGAAAAGTGCAATGAGGGTTTAATCTTTCTAATTGAAGTGAAATGAGTGTTTAATCATGTTAACTAAAGATAAATTATGGTTAAAAAATTCTAATCCATGTGCTATAATCCTTGGTGTGTTATAATATCATGTATTATGTTATTTCTACACTTCCATGTCTCGATAATAATGACATATCATGTCGTTATGTTCATGTTTCTCTTTTGCTCCATTGATATGTCTCTTTCCTAACATGTATTGTATTCTCTATGTACTTTATTTTTACTCCCTTAATGGGCATTATATCTCACCCTTATCTTATGTATGTCCTCATGTTACCCAATGCAATGCTATGTATAAAGGAATATTGTGGTAATGTAAAAGTAGTTTTCTATAAAGATGTTGTATTTTATGTCTTACGATGTTTTGGAATGTTCTAAATTTCCTAATACACAAGTCCTCTATATCCTCAAAGTTTTCTTAATTGAAAAATTATGTAATAAAACCTGTTTAAATATGTAATAAAGATCATGGTTGTTATAGTTGGTATCATTGGATAGGTTTAGTTATTTTTAGTATAGGATTAGAAAACCCTAGTGATAGACTTTGGTATAATAATGTCTATAATAAAGTCAATTTTAAATTATTTTGAGTATAGAGTAAGTTGTTTATCAAAAAAAACATCCATGTCTTGATACGAACAAGTAGAGGTGGCTCTAGCATAGTTGAATCTACGGGTTAAACCTGAAAACATCACATTGATCCAGCCAGAAATGAGAACCAGTGCATGAAAATAGGACTTGTTGCACTAAGGGTTTGACACTCCGTGGAGAAATTCATTGGTTAATTCATTATCATAGTACATTCCTCTTTTATGGGAACTAAAAAATACCACAAGATTATATGTTATGAAATAGATCATAGATAAACTAGATTGATATTATAGTTATCATAAGATAGGATATAATATATTAGTTTTTCCTTCTCTTTCTAGTGTTTTATTTTTAAAATTAGTATTATACAAGTATATAAACACCCTAATTGTATTTTCGTTTTATTAGTTAAAACCTGGAAAGAAGAAGATCACAAACAACTCTTCTCCTCCTTCCTAAATAATTACTTGGATAGATTGTACTGATGTCATACTCAGATGACATTGAAACTTTTTCAAATATCAATGTTACTTCAAAATAATATTATGAGGCATCCAATACCTCTTTCATTGCATGATTATTTCAAGGATCAAGTACTATCTATTTGGGAATCATATGCTCTCAACATTCATACCATGCTAAGCATGGGAAGTACCATCACGGACCTTTCAAATTTATTCTCTTTATGTCAAAGAATGATGAACTAAAAGATTCAATAGATCCTTTAGAATAGGGAGATCATTGATTATGTTATATATATATATATATATATATATATATATATATCAAATTATAGATTTATCTATTTTGGGAAATACAATGTGTGATTTACCAATACCCAATTTTGAAATATTTAAAGAGGAACCAGTTAAAACATTTTATAGAAAACATATTCACGAAGACATCTCATAATTTTTTATAATAAATTTCTTTATTATTACAAAAAATGCTTCCATCAACATAATCCATGTCGGATGACGATTTTTTTGGTAAAGCAGGTATATTATTTTGAAAAAAATCACGAGGTACCATCATGACACATGAACCGTTTATCCATGATTGAAATTCCATCAAAAAGTACTAAAGGCCTTATCCAAGTGACTAAGGAGAATTATCCTCATCTATTTTAGTGTGGGAAAAGGAAATTTTGTGGGTGAATTTTCATAAGGGGGAAGAATGTAAAGACTCAATCTTTTGAATAATATTTTGTTACTATGAAATTTATGTTTTACTCGATCCTGTTATTAAATAATATATTTGTAAAAATATTAATTTGACTATTAGTTTTTGACCATTATATGACCATTGGTAAATTATGAATTTATATCAAGATGAACATTGGAAATAGTAATAATTATAACATTATAAATATTTTTATATAAATAGAAATGCAATGGTAAATATTAATTTCGACAAAGAAGAGTCGATGGCCTCATCTGGTAGACTAGGGTCGTGTGAAGCTCGTTTTTTGGAGCTCATAATTGTGGTTGAGTCACTGGGCTTCTCTCTCGACCATTAAAAATACAAGATTCATCAAGTTAATCTTAAAAGGAATCACCTACATGAAAAATTCCTATTAATAGATTTTACCACCCATGAAATGTTAACTGAGTCGCCCTAGGAGTATTTCACCATTTCACATCATTCCCTTATGTCTTGTTTGGTTTTTGTAAGGGGTTATATAATAAGGAATAATTTTAATATTATGTAATCATTTTCTATTAATAAAATTATTATTTAATAAAATATTTTATGAGAATAGTTTTTCTTGAAAATTTTAATGAATTATATTAATTCATTTTTAGGTTAAATGGTTCATTATTAGAAATATGTAAATTATTAAACTAGGTTTTTATTAATATTCTTATTTTAATTGTGTTATAATAACTCTCGTTTTAATTATAATTGATAAATATATTTATTCCTTACTGTTTTTAATCTATAAAGAAATAATTATTTAGTTGAATATGAATTTTATTCTGATACGATAAAACTAAATTTGTATTTTAAATTAAATAATTTATATTCATGAATTAATGAATTTTTTGAATAAATAATATTTTAATAAAATATTATTATTATATAATTATTGTTAAATATAATTGATCATATATGTTTTATGAAGTCAAACATAACATTTATTAACATTTGTAAACTATTTTTGTTCAACCAAATAAATTTTCAATAAATAAAGGTTCTTATTTGTAAATGTGAAAATTAAAATGTTTATAAATTATTTATATAAAATAAATATTATTTTTGGACTAAAGACGTCAAAATTGTCTAACAGTGAATTTTTCATAATGAATTCCCCCTCTTTTCCTATATGAACCCACTAAATCTTCAAATCCACTTCACTAAAACAATGTAGATCTTGTCCAACCTCTCCCATCCTCTCTCACGATTCCCCCCAAGGAGCCCCATGCTCCAAATAAGTCTCTCTCATGTCTCTCTCAAGCATTTTCGATCACACTTCATAGTAAGGGATCCTTACATTCCATTCTTCCTTATTTATGTACATGTTTCCATATATTATTATATAATTCTATTTTCAATAAAAAATGTGGGGGTATGATTTCACAAATCCCCTATAATACCATCATAATTATTTAATGATGACAGACCCATTTCCCTCCCATTAATGTCTCCCATGTACACCAGTTATCAGGCATGAATTCTGTAAGGGATTTCACTCTCCACATTTACATTCAAGAAATTATTTTATAATATGAACCTAATTTCCATTAAATATGTTGGGATATTATTATACATGACACCCTTATTTTACATTTAAAATATAAATGATGAGATATCCCTTTATCCTTCACCATCTTATTTCACAATTTCTTTTTGACGTTGTGATGTGGCCAAAGATACACCAAAATTTCTGATGCCAAATCCTTGGGTAAATGAATACCATACAAATTTATTTTTCATGTGTATTCAAATTTCTAAAAATGTACTTGTTTATTGAGGAAATAAATTTTTTAATTCAACATATATTATTTTTTTACTAAAATATTTTGTCTCTTGAATCCATGTTGCACAATCTATGTGGCACAGTTATGCATGAAATGAAATTTTTAAGAATGGTATGCCCTCATAACACTCCAATGAATTGGGTAAAGAATAGTTTTATGATACACCATGTGAAATGAGGGTTTAAAAATTATAATTCAAATAAAATTAGGGTTTACTCGTTCTAATTAAAGTTCAATGTTGGGTTACTCATTCTAATCCTTGTGTAATAAACCTTGGCTCAAGCTAATATCGTTTTGTATGTCATTTCCATATTTCCAAGTTACGATAATCATACTATATCATAAATTTATGTTCATATTCCTATTTTTCTACATTAATATGACTATTTCCTAAAATGTACTATATTATCCATGTTATCCCTTATTTACTCCCCTTACTGGGTTTTATTGCTCACCTTTTTCTTAAGTATTTCCTCAGGTTATCCAATGTTATTCTATGTATGAAGTAATTTTTTGGTCATGTAAAAAAAGTTTTCAATAAATATATTGTATTTTATAGATTATGTTTCCATTTAATGTTCCTAATTTTCCAAGAGACAAAACCAATTGATCGTCATAGATGTCTCAAGTATACGATTATGTAATAAATAATGTTTAAATATGTAATAAAGAGAACAGTTCTTATACAGGTCCTCCTCTATTCATATGTCAGAACATTTTCACACATCATACATCACATAATTGTGAAAACAAGTCAACATGTAAGAGAACAAGATTCCAAAAATCCCATTATATAAACAAATTGAAAATATAAATACTTCAAAAACATCTGGTTATTGGAACACATTTGCATCTCTCACTCCTAGTTAATCACCTCCAGGAAACCAAGACCCCATACAATGATATATAATGGAAATTTCATCCCCCCAAAATCATATCCTGCCAATCTGGGAAATATATGGGACACTCTATGAATTTTGCATCATTCCTTATATCAAAATATCCCACTCAATGGAAAAGGATTTGTTGTGAAGATAATGATCAAGATGAGAGATGTGTAATATGTAATGGGGCCTCTCCAAATACAGTGGAAACACATACTGATACACAACAATTATAACTCACCCCTACACCTCATATGGATAAAAATACCAGATAGTAACCATTCACATTCATCCAATCAAATTCTACCCACACTGAGTTAAATCCCCGACAAATAGGTGGTCTCCATCATTGAACAATAATGTCCTCCTCCTACGATCTATATATGAATTATTCTGATCTGGTGCTCCATTCATCCTCTCACAAACAAACAGAACATTCTCTATTATTGTCTATTTCACATTAGTTCCAATAATAGATACATCCCCAAGTTCTTTTAAGCATAACATATGATAGATTTATCCACCATACAATGCCACAAACATATCCATTCTAATGCATGGTTGATATTTTTTATTATAAAAAAACATGAGTAATGTATGTTGCCAAACCCAAGATCAACCGAAGTCCAAAAAATATTCCCTTAAATTATAATCCAACATATGTATTGTCCTATAAATATTCTTCTGTATCTGAACATGGATAGAACTGATACTGTGTAATTATTTTCAATAATAATGCTTCGATAACCTCTGTACTCCCAAGGTAAAACTTCTTTTCGTTCAATGAAAAGGGAACTCAAAATTGTTTGAAACTGCACCCCATAATCCACATAACACTTATCCAATGCATCACCTATGCATGACACAATGTTACCTTAGATGTGGTTTAATTTCATCAAATTATCGAAGATTAACTAGATAGGATCTCATCCCCCCAATTCTAATGGTATCCCAGTGATGAAATCCAACCATATTTCATCCCATTTTCAATCTGAAACATACAAAGGATGGAAAAAACCATTGGAAAATTATTCATGACATTTAACTTCTGGAAAGAAAAACATTACCTCAAACTCCTCCACATCCTTTTTTTCATTCTGATCTACAAAAAAAATGAATCCTCAAAATCTTGGTAAATAATTGATTCTTCTATTTTTTTCATTAAACTATATCTATAAAACACAAAAAAGAATCCATTGGTCATCAATAATGGAACAAAAGGACTCTTGTAAAAGTCATTTTGATCTCTCCATCCTCTGAAAATTTATTTTGAGGATCAGGATATAACCAAACATCATGAAACACATCCTCCTATGTGTCTCCCTCCTGAGAATCATACACGTTCTTAACTAATGGATAATTATGAATAATTTGAAACAAAATGAATCTAACATCATCTACCCTAGAATAAATGGGAAAGGATAAAAACTACTTTATTTCTATGTAAGATTCTAAAGACTCTCAAACAACATCCTTCAATGACATTCTACACATGCATCATCTATAAAATTCCATTTTCCCATGTTGTCTGATATCTAAAAATAATAACCCTGAATTATCATTTTCCACCCATCACATCAGAAAATTTAGATAATTTTGAAAAAATATATACCTCATGCTATTATGATTTGTAAAGACTGTACAGTGATCCAAAATGTGGTAATAATACTGTAACACTAGTTAAAACACAAATGATTATAGCTCCCTATTACGGATCAAATAGGCATGCATTGTGGGATGTAACTACCTATACCCATAAGAGATCATCACCCACCTCTACATCAACACTCATCCGAATCTAATGATTGAATGCTGAAAGGACACATATATCACCATCAATCCTTAGGAAAATGAGGCACCACACCACTGACCAAATTCCACATCACGTAACTGAATGTTTCTTCATAGAATAATTCCACACAAAAGCATGGTGCATCACAATGAATGTAGTCAATAGAGATTTAACTATAGAAAATATTTTCCCCAAACCAATGATAAAATCCAGAAAGAACAAGATAATATAAAAACCATTGTGGTGATCATGGGTGATGCCCATGGAAAAATTACTTTACTATTTTAATGGTCTACATGTGGACACTTATGAGACACCAAAAGTGAATTAAAAAATACATTTCACATATAGAATTAACACATGAGAAAAATACCCTAATGGTAGTGATGCATAAGGACCAACAAGATTGAATGGACATGCTCAACATTCTCTACCTTATACTTCTAGTAAACCATGATATCATATACGAATATGATAAGAAAGTAAACAGGGAACATTGAGAAAACAAAGATCAAAATCTTCATGAACGTAGTTAGTGTCTTCATGAAACCTAATTACATGATAAAAATAATTAAGTTCCCAATCCTATAGTTGAAGGTAGTCTTGGGGATATCATCCTCCTTTACCCTTAATTGGTGATGTTCACAATAAAGACCAATCATAGAAAGCCAGATCTCTAATCATACCAAGTCTAATTGATCATTTATCATTAAAAGTGGGTAATAACATTTGATGTTTAACTAATACAACCATTGGTAGTGTAAGAAAAATCATAGAATACCATATACAATATTATTAAACAACACTACAACACCCCCTGATGAAAAATTTGGCTAGATAAAACCCTTATTCAAATGATAATAAATATAAATCCTCAACTACATGAACATATATGGTAAATTCTGATAAGGAGACATTGAAATCAAAAGATCCTGGGGCTATATGTCTATAGTCAACTGAATATAATGTCAAGGGGGAGCATTACAACATACTCTTAGTAAACATCCAAAAACCCTTCAACAACCCTTGGGACCTCCATTATACTAGTTCAAAAGATTTATTTGAAAAATCATCCAACAAGGATAAAATGGGATATATACACTAACATCCCACCTGAAAACCAATATATCCAAAGAAAACCACATGCTATCAATCCTCATATATCTAAATAAATATCATACACGTGTAGTATATAATAGAAAACATGGAATAAATGTAGTATACGATGAATATATATTAGTATGGATTTATCTATAGTAATAATATAATCCCCTACAAATGTTGTGGCTGCATCATCAGTCTACACCCCTAGAACACATTAAACAAGTAGGTATTTACTCAGTTAGGGATAGTCAACACTAGGGGAATCTAAAGACTCACAACCTATAGTACTAGATAACATATTATTACGGATGTGACAATGTATTGTTAAGATACTAAATAAATAATCTAATAAAGGGATGTTAGACAATTATGTTGTACCTATGATGATCTATGGACCCTTCCGCAGTGATACCACTACTATATGAAAATGACCATGTCCGGATCATCTACCTCTCTATCGATTGCCACCAACATAAACACTCTTGGTTAATGGTCCTTCAGTATGAGGGACATATAGAGGTTAGACACTACCTTCCCCAATACCCCTATGTAGGGAATAATCATATTCACCATATTATTGAAGTGGTCTCACAGGTAACTAATGTTAAGGATATATTCAAAAATTTCAACCTTCACTATACTGAGATTGATTGTCCATAGGGAACCATATTTAATGATCTCAATGAGAACCATAGAAAAAAAGAAACACAAATCCTCTATGTAGAGCATCAAACCTGCTGTCTGCAAAAGGAAGAAAAGAACGAACAAAGGTTTACTCATGGAATGTTAAATAGGTTATTGAAAAATTACACCAAGAAAAATTCTATTTAATGAAAGATGTTGGTTCCACAATCATATAAATTCATGTCTCTAGTTCATCCACTTAATCACTATCAACATATTATGATCCTCTAGATACATTGAAAATGTAAAAGGAGTGATTTTGTAGTATCTAGATTGATGGGGAAACTACTCAAGATGTCATGTACATAACTCATCATCTATATGATGATATTGGGAAAAAAAGTCCATTGAACGTGATTTTCAAATCATGAGATGACATAGTACCATTCTAAAAATAGAGGCAACCATACCTCTTTATTAACATTAGGTTCAACAAAATAAACTCTTGTGGAAAGGCTATTTGAAAGATACCCCATCAAATGTTTTCCACGTTACACTATCATAGATATAATGTATACAACTCACAAGAAACCCAGTGCTCATTAACAATTTCCAATGTGATATAGTACTCCATATAGGTACATATTAAAACAAAGTCAATTTAAATCCCTTCCATCCAAAATTCTATCCCCACATATAAAACAATTCCAGGATACTTCCCCAAATACTATTGATGAAAAGGGTGTAATAAGCTCTTATATGCCTTTTACTACTCTACCAGATCAGATCTATGGAAATAAAACAGGTCATGCTATTGAACCTCAAATACCTAGGAAACATGCGGTTGATGAAAATGATCAATGTATGATAGAGAAATTAAGTATTTCCTAATTCATGGTGGATTATATTTCATTATATTTATTTTAATTCATATTATTTCATCCAAATATCCCAATGAAACCCTAATCAATGAAGAAAAACGAGTCACCATGATTGATGTACCTCTCCAATATCTACCCTCTAGAAAATCCAACCTCACATGGTTATTAAAAAAATATTTGTGTATATGAACATGATAAATTAGGGACAAAAATTGTTGTTTCCAAGATGGCCTCCCAGACTTATGTCCCATACCAATGTCAAATGTCACTTCTTCAATACAAACACAAAAAAAATCATAGTCACTAACTCAAAAATACATTCTCTCTCTCTAAACCATCACATCCAATACCACTATGTGAAAGGCAACATAACCCCACTGATACTGTAATGAGGGGAGGGAAATAATTTTCCTTAAGACCTCCCACTAGTTGGTCCTGGGATGATGAGTAGCACCAGGGGTACTGAAATCTCTGGAAAAGGAGGTCATTAACCCCTATAGGGATATACGATGAAACATCCCCCCAAAACACCATGATATAATTCATAAAATCTAAAACAATCCCACTATTCTAGTATAAATAAAACATGTACTAATTAATTTCTCAATTGTAATTACCCAAAAGAAAATATAATATAATGACACAACAACTATCTTTGGTATATTATAGTTATATGTAGAATGGTAAATTTAAACCTCCCAGAGTACAGAAAATAATTTTGTATACATGGGGTGACCATATAGTTATACTAAATTAGAAAAACAATGTCTCTCATGAACATGTGAATGGAGAATACTAATTTACCCATGAGAAAACAAAATAACCAACTACGCCAAAATAGGTAAATTTTATATCCCAACCTCACAAATTCATGATCACTAAATAATAATGGAAATGAAATTTAATATACCATGATTCACATAAAAATGGTTACCTTGCACCAGTTTCCTTCTATTATGATGCACTCAAACCCCAATGTATTATTTCCAAGAACTTCTATCACTTCAAGGAACCAAATTACTCCCCGAGCATAGTCACATATCACCTCAACCAATGTCACATGGGCTCACCAACCAATATAAAAATCCATATAACATCTCACCTAAAGACACCTCGGACTGAAAAAATCAATAAACATTGAAAAAATAGAGGGTACTAATAACATGAAGAACAATGACCTCATTCCCCCCTCATTCCATGAATGACTCCCACAATAGAAAAACTCATCCCATTTCATAATTCCCACTAAAACCTAAACTCCAACAAATATCATAGGAATAAATCTATCTCCTTAACACATGGGTATAGAATCATAAAATTTAACCTGAAGACGCTAGGGATATCAAAACAACCATACTAGAATCTATCAGAACAGATGTCATTGTTTCCTATATTGTACAATCCTCTCTTGAAATAGAGACCATTAAGGTGATGGTGACCTTCGATCTATCCTCCTTAATGGATGTCAAAGAAAATACCCCTCATGTAAAATTACTATTATCAACACATAGTTCTCAATGATGGTGTGGTAATTAAAAAAATCATAAGTAATATAAATATATATACACATATACACACAATTTCCTAACTAGATTATTCAATTGAAAACACTAAAAAAATCAGAACACTACCACTATTGCAGCCACCACTAAATTTATAACACCACAAAAACAACAAGTCAAGAAATAGACCGAAAAAAATTTACATAATAAAAAAATTCATTTTATTATTTATATTTAACCATATTTTACCATACAAACCATCATTTATTTTTTATTTTCCTATTTCCATCCATTTAAATGACTGAAACCCCATCCATTTACAAAATAATTATATATTTTTTATATCTCTACTCAGGAATCTACAATGATGAAACCAAACACCACATACAACCCATAATTTTTTACCACAATCAAATTGGACCACAAGCATGGACTAATAATATCCACCTCATCATCCAACAAAGAAAGGTCAACTAGTAACTACCTTGTCATCCCAAAATCCCGGTACAAATTTAACTGCCTTGCCACCCAAAAATCATGGACATAAAAAGATCGCCTTCACATACCATAACCCCTTATAATATATTATTTTTATCCCAAAATCATGACCACACACATATAAAATCAAGGATCATTTTATAGATTTATGAGAGGGAATTTTATCAAATTCCACATTATTTTAGGGTAATTATCAAACAAATCATAATCATGGAAAAATATTTAATCAGAAAAATATAATTGGTTATATTATTACCCTTTTATTGATACAACACAACAGACATAGTAGCTGGTTCCCATACAATCCAATACAAAAAAATCCCCCTATATCCACATTTGTTATGGGGCACCCATCCCACACAATTCTTCATGTCATAGTAATATCAATGATATAGAACAATGAAAATCATTTCCCATTCACACTTCAATATTAAATTAACCAATTAATTTTCATGGATTAATCCATTATAAGACTAACCTAGAGGTGAATATTTTTTAACTCATCCAATATGATTAATAATAAAGTGAAACAAGGGATTCTATGGTCACATGAAGCATGGATGACTAATTTCATACTTATGGGTGATGAAGATACACCTGTAAACCAAAACCTAACCAAGAAATCACATATCAAAATACACTTCATCAATGGTACATGTAATAAATCCCAACTAATTCCCTAATCCAAAACTACCCCACTAAAGTAGGTTCTCGAAAGAAGAACAGTATAAAACCAATGTGAATGGATAAGGACATACCGCCGATTTCAAATGAGGATCAACTATAATCATTGGATTCAAGATGGAGGAAGATGTGTATAGACAACTCATGATGTGCCTCGTACTCATCCAGTATAAGAGGAAAATAGGTGTGTATGAATGAATGCGATTCAGCAAGGGAAATTATATAAAACATTTATTACCTTAGTTTTCACATCGTGTAACCATTACACGACATATAATCTTTGGGATTCTAAAAATTACCCTCTATCACTATGAGTCACTTCACCTCATCCATAAATTACTAAACATCACGAATTCTAATTAAAGGATGTGTATAGAATATTTTGATTTCCCCCTCATCCTGCAAATAAATTTTGATCCCATTTGATTCACTTTTTGTGAACCACTAATACATGTCACGTAAATTTAAACTATGATAATTTCCTAATACAGCTCTACTAAATATCTATCTTCACTTATATCCCACCAAATATTCTCTATATCACTATGTTATGGTACATCCTTGAATTTATTATCATGAAATGTTTTTATATATTAATGGATATATTCTATATTATCCAAATATATTATGTTTCACACCATTGTTCTTTCCTTCACAATTTTTAAAATTCTATAAAAAAATAACATCTGTATTCCCTAAAACATCTTATGTAACACTATGGGATCATTTATTTGTTTTTTTCTAATATGAGGATCAGAAAATATATTTCATATTCATGAATATATATTTTGTTTCATTATAAATAACTTAGGAACTATATTAAATATATTATATAACATAGGGTAAACTCACTAGAAAATTATAATTTCTTGTACACCATATAAGCTAGCTTTTTTACATTACATTTGAAAAATATAACCTATCCAAATTTAATCTGACACTCGTTCAATATTATATTCTGGGGGATACATCATATTCCATTTGTAGATTTTCATCCCGAAAAAATAATTACAAAAAAAATTAATCAGATCAAACCCTCCTCTATAATTTCAAGGTTTTTTGTATCACTCCAATTAACTTAAAAACATAAATAAATTATAAATATAATAATTTATCACAAATAAATTCATTATATTCCCTAAAATTTATTTCATTATATAAAACAAGATTTTTTGTATTTTTTTCTCCTTAAGAACATAAATATTTCCCAATATAAATGTTCATAATCTAAAACCATTAAAAATTCTTATTAAATTTTAATTTTAGAACCATTCATGATTAAAAATAAAATGGTGTTTTTTCATTGACACCAACTCGATTAATTATTAATTAACATATTGACACCTCATCCTCATCAATTTCTTATTATAGATCATGTAATTATCATGAAAATTCACTTCTCATACAATATCAATAGGATCATATCAACCAATATTATATATTAGTTATGTGAAGTCATACATTATATACTCTCAAAGACATCCAAAAATTGTTATACATACTACATAAAACGTTAATATCATTTAACAAGATCAATAATGTGTAATAGATAGTTATTTAGTTTCCGTCTTCTCCAAAAATGTCTCGATTCCATAAAAATCATTGCACTAAAATCATAATATATGTTATTATTACTTATCATTGATATATTAATAAAAATTTCAACTCATTTCATAATAATCAATTTCAATTCATTAATTATAATTCTAAAAATTTTATCATGATGGATTTTATTATTAGATACAATTCTATATTTATGAGATGTTTAAGGAAATATGGATTGTTCGAGATATTTAACAATGAAGAGAAGGTGATTGGGTTAGATAGAGAATATCATCTCTATCAAAGAGTTTGGTACTAAAGTAGTGTTGTGTTGCTGTTAATGCCTGATTCAACGACAAACATTAGGAAGTTTTATAATCTCCCTAAAATCTAGTGAAAAAATAAACTAATTAATTAATCGCGAAAATACATCATTATCTTATAACCTAATTGAGTTCCCAATATTATTTATCATTTCATTAACAAATCTAAAAAAGGATGTGGGTTCTTTATCCACACTGTCATCAATACCTCAATAAATAATACTTTTTCAATATTATGGGGGTCTTTCAAATGGGTATGCTTTATCCCTGCGTAACTTCAATATCATGGAGAGAAATAGGATACCCAATAAAAATTAAGAATGATAGAGTGTTTTATGGATTATTGGAATATAAAAATATATAAATTCATGTTATCTATTGATAAAATTGGATTACGTGAAACATAATAATTTAATGGAGATGTTTTCGGATGATAGGAATAGCCTATTACATTGAATGTGGTATTCCATTAATAATTTATAGGCCCTAAATTTTTTAATATATCATTTAATTCGTGTAGGAAAGGCATTATATACAATCATTTTTATATCTGGATCATATGTTATGACCCGCCTTCACCAAAAGGAGGGAAGGGTCAGCAGATTGCCAGGCCCTTCCTTCTTTAAGTTGAAGGAGAGATAATGTCCCCCGAAACCCGCCTTCAATACGTCTCGGAGTGGCGACTAGCACCAAGGGTATAGAAATTTCTCACAAATGGAAGGCATTACCCTTTTTATTTTATAGGATCGAGAGATAAGGAGATGAAAATCCAACAACACCAAGGTTGAAAGAATAGTAAAGCCAAAAGTAAACCATTCCCATATGCATGTTTCAAAAGGGAAAGCCACAAAGTGTAAAAGGTGACTACAAGGTAAGTACCAAAGGGAAAAGAAAAACAAAAACTACAACTGCTCCAAAGGTACAACCTAGTATGGACCTGTGTGATCCCCGAAGTCCTCCTGGAAACCTGAAAAGCAGTTTCATATACGTAGGGTGAGTATACAAGTACACTCAGTATGGAAAACCAAAGACTCTCGTGCACAAGTGGGGGAACGTACTAAAGTCCCGTGAGAAAAAAAAGTAACCAAACACCTAACAAGGTAAACTATCCACACCAGGCCTCACCAAGGCGCACTCCCCAAATAACGCAAGTCATGTAATATATATATGATAAGAGCACATCTATGTTTGGGTACCCCGCGCCACTTTCCCACTGGTTATTGAGACATCCTATGCATCGGACCAATCCTACAATTTTCACCGCAGTCCCACTGCC
Organism: Viscum album; assembly: GCA_963277665.1. NCBI lineage: Eukaryota > Viridiplantae > Streptophyta > Magnoliopsida > Santalales > Viscaceae > Viscum > Viscum album. Next base: position 1,700,701,852 of record OY728121.1, on the reverse strand, counting down.
ACACCCGCCCGCACACACCTGGGCCACAACCACACGTAGTCCCACTGCCGAAATCCCGCCCGCCCACACCTGGGCCACAACTGTCACACGTAAACATGCCTACAAACACCTAGGCCAAACCAACCACCACCACGCCCGAAGACACCAGGGCTAGAAAATAAACTGCCACAACCGAAGATACCTGGGCCTCATCCCAAAGACACTTGGGAAACCACCTACCGCACACACCTGGCCAACCACCACACTACCCAGCCCAAAGGATATTGGGCTAATGATGGACTTCCGGCCATCACATCCTACCCGAAGATACTTGGGCTATCCGGGAAAGGGAGCAGAAAAAGAGCTAATAACCAGCCACTAAGAATAGTGTTGGGAAAAACACCCTCCCCCGTGAAATGGGGGTGTTCGGAACAAAGTGATCAACTTGGGTGGGGTGAAAATAAGGAACAAAAAGCTACAAGTATATATATATATGTAACAAGCACTCACCCAAGCTAGGTTTTTCTTCAGACAGCCTACAGATCACAACAACACTCAAGTCCGAGTCACGACTCACGCTAACAACCCATGTGTCCCCTTTCTTATTTCACATTCAGTAATAATGTTTATGTTTAAGCACTATGGGGAAACTAGTAGGCATAGTCATAAATCTAGGAAAGTAAACAGTCAAACAACAACCAAAACGTCCACACCTGGTTCTCGACAACAGAGGATTCCACCCCAATTCGTGATATAAACAAGTAACCACCCGGATTTAAAACTCACAACCACCGAATCCATACTAACAGGAGATCCCATCCCCAAAATTCACACAACCACCAAGAGTATAAAAGAACAGGGGATCCCATCCCCTCCCACATCTCCAGCAATCGACCCGAAAGGAAAACAACCAACTACCACCATCAACACAAGCAGGGCCTTGCAGGTATTTTCAGATTTAAACAACTTAACACACTCCATGATTCAAATTTCTGTGTGTTCTAATCGGGAGCTATCACAGAAGGGTTGATCTTGGTGCTTTCAATTTATTCAGCCAGATATACGCGATTAACCAATTCACTTTTCACAGCAGGAGTTTACAACCACAAACAAGCCATTTAAAACATCAGCTGGGTTCATTAGTGCACAAAAAACGACCACAAACGACCTCGATTTTCAGAAGGCATAAGCCAGCACAACTCAACAAGATGGTCATAGAAGAAACAACATCAAAATATAAAACACCATCAAAGATCGCAGTTCCCCCCCTCTTCTTTCTTTATAGAATTTGTTCATTATCTTTAATTAGGTCTGGTTTAACCAATTCTACAGAAATCAAAAGCACGCCCACCCCGCATGATACACAAAAGAGAGATACGAAGGAGAAAATCCCTACTTGTTGATAGATGATCAACGTTTAGGCTGGGGGCACGGAACTTTACGGAGAACGATGCATCGGTCCCGATGCACCAGAAGCTGTTTGTGAAAAGCCATGATCGAGAAAAGAGAAACCATGGCTAACCCTTAGTTTATAAGAGCCAGGGACGGTTGAGTTGAAAACGCAAAACCGCGTAAGGCGTGGTGGTCGTGGGTTGACCATGCGGCTCCACTCGTCACAAAAAGGGGTCAGGTGGTTTAATCTGACTCATGAATTGATTAAGTATTTAATTAAAGATCTTATGCGCGTTACGGGCCTTAAAAACATGCTTAAACGAGTCAGAATAGGGTTTAAAACCATATTTGCGCAAAGGAGTGCTACTGGAAACAACTTGACAAGGCCAGGTGTCGTCGATCGGTCTCACTGATAGGTCATGCCTATCGGTCTCACCGATCGGTCCAACCGATTAGTCTCACCGATCGGTCCCACCGATCGGTCTCACCGAGACGCCACTCCTTTGGAACCTGGATTTTGGAAAAGGGAAGGACCAAGAGAGTCTGGGTCATCACATCAGATACCTCTCAAACTATTATCATCCACGAGAATTTAAACAACCTAGAAGGAAAGGGAGGGTCCGAACAACCATCCCAAAAGATACCTTTCAAGAGTGAAGCTCATCGTTAACTAATAACACCTTCCTGTCACGAGCCAAGAAATATACCATGCCATGTCGCCCGGGCATGCGGGTTGGGGAGCCTCCTAGCCCATGTCAAGATATTATCCGCTTTGGGTGGCACTGACTTTCCCGCATGGGTTTAATCGCATCCACCTTAATGATTCTTGATTAGGGGTCGGGATTTATCTTTCCCCATTGTCGGGGCTTTTCACACACAAGAAGAGGAAGAAAACCAGTACATTTCATAGCCAAAAGACAAAACATTCTATCATAACAGGTACAACAAGGAACAAAACTTAAAACAACCCTGGGTACTGGGTACGCATCTGTGATTCCCTCTCCCACGTACTCTCCTCAAGCCCACCATGTCTCCACAACACGCGAACCGAGGAAATGGTTCACCCGCGAAGCACCTTTTCCTTGCGATCCTCGATCGCCACTGGTCTCTCCACAAAGGTCACACTGTCCTCGATGTCCTTGTCACCCCAATCAAGGACGTGTGAATCGTCGTGCAGATACTGACGGGGCTGGGACACATGAAATACATCATGTATCCTTAGTAGCGGTAGTGGCAACACTAGCTGGTAGGCCACTTCGCCGACCCGCCACAACACTTGGAAGGGTCCGATGAATCTGGGAGAAAGCTTACCCCCTTTGCCGAACCTCCACTGCCCACGCCGAGGGGAGACCATTAAGAACATGTGGTCCCCATCCTCAAACTCCAAGGGCCTCCTACTGGTATCTGCATACGACTTTTGTCGATCCTGGGCCGCCTTCATCCTTTCCCGTATGAGCTGATCCTTCTCTGTCGTGTTCTGCACCACCTCCGGACGAAGAATGCCTGCCTCTCCTACTTCGGTCCAACATACAGGCGAACGACAAGGCCTCCCGTACAAAGCTTCAAACGGGGCCATGCCAATGGTAGAGTGGTAGTTATTGTTGTAGGAAAACTCTACTAGAGGAAAGTATTGCACCCATGCTCCTCCTGAGTCCAGAACACATGCTCGCAGCATATCCTCCAAGGTCTGGATGGTGCGCTCTATTTGTCCATCTGTCTGGGGATGGAAAGCAGTGCTATGGTGTAACTGGGTGCCAATCGCATGCTGAAATCCTCTCCAGACTCGCGAGGTAAACCGTGCATCCCTATCCGAGACTATAGACCTCGAAACTCCATGCAACCACACCACCTCATCCACGTACTTTCGTGACAAATCATCCACAACACTCGACTCCCTGATCGCCAGAAAGTGAGCCGATTTCGTCAACCTGTCCACTACCACCCAGATGGCGTCGTACCCTCCTTGGTCCTTGGGTAGTCCCGTGATGAAATCCATTGAGATGTTATCCCACTTCCACTCAGGGACATCTAGGGGATATAGTAGGCCTCCTGGAACTCGGTGTTCAGCCTTCACTTGCTGACACACTAGGCACTTGGCCACAACCTCTGTCACTGCTCGCTTAACTCCGGGCCACCGAAACTGCCTCTTCAAACCCTGGTACATCTTGGAAACTCCTGGGTGTACCGCCATGGGTGAGTTGTGGAACTCACTGAGAACCTTGCCGCGAATCGCCTCCGGGACAAACAACCTTCCCCGGAAAAGCATCCGGTTCTGACCATCCTCGGTCCATCCTTCTGGAGCATTACCCTGTTCAACTTGGTCACGCACCACTTCACACTCTAAGTCTCCCAACTGAGACTCCTCCACCTACTGAAACAAGGATGACTGCACTGTCATCTGATATAGGAAGCCTCTGCCGCTATCCATCTTCGCATCCAGGTGTAAGGTAGCCAACTCTTCCATTGCCTTCCAGGCGTCCGTCGACTCTCAGACCGCATCCTTCTGCGTCCTCCTGCTCAAGGCATCAGACAACACATTGACCTTTCCCTCAGCATAAGAGATCTCTAAGTCATAATCCTGGAGGAACTCCACCCATCTCCGCTGTCGCAAGTTCAAGTCCCACTGGTAGAAGATATACCTCAAGATTTTGTGATCCATGAAGACCACAAAGAGTTCCCCGTTGAGGTAGTGCCGCCATAACATTAGTTCAAAAACAACTGCTGCAAGCACTAGGTCATGGGTGGCGTAATTACGCTCATGGGAACACAGCTTCCTGGACCCATAAGAGATCACCCCTTGTCGTTGCATCAACACGCATCCCAGGCCATGTACCGAAGAATCACAAAATACTTCATAGGCCACCCCTTCTTCTGGTAATCTCAGCACTGGGGCACTGACCAACTTCTCCTTCAGATAGGTGAAGGCTGACTGGCACTACTCACTCCATACGAAAGTCTGGTCCTTCTTGGTCAGAGCCGTCAAAGGGGATGCTACTTGGGAGAAGTTGGGAATGAATCTCCAGTAGTAACCCGCCAGCCCGAGGAAACTTCAGACTTCTGCCACATTCATGGGTGCTTCCCAAGAAACAACTTCCTCAACCTTTGATGGGTCGACCGCTACCCCCTTCTCAGACACTAAGAGCCTGAGGAAGTGCAGTTCTTGTGTCCAGAACTTGCATTTTGACAACTTCCCATAGAGGTGGTGCTATCAGAGGACCTCCAAAACTGTCCTCAGGTGCTCTGCATGGTCCTCCTCTGATCTAGAGTAGACCAGGATGTCGTCGATGAACACAACCACGAACCGATCCAGGTACTCCCGGAAGATGGAGTTCATAAGCCCCATGAACACAGACGGGGCGTTCGTAACATCGAAGGGCATGACTACGAACTCGAGGTGTCCATACCTACACCTGAATGCTATATTCGGGATGTCGCTCTCCTTCACCCTCAGCTGGTGGTGCCCAGACCACAGGTCAATCTTTGAGAACCATCCTGCCCCTTTCAGCTGGTCAAAAAGATCATCTATCCTTGGGAGAGGGTAGTGATTCTTGATCGTCACCTGATTCAACCTCCTGTAGTCTATGCACAACCTAATACCACCATATTCTTTCTTTTCAAACAAGACCGGAGCACCCCACAGTGACGCACTCGGGCGAACATAACCCCTCTTCATTAGATCGTCAATCTTTATCCGTAACTCTCGTATCTCCAAAGGTGCCATCCGGTAAGGAGCATCGAGATTGGACGAGCGCCGGGTTGCAGCCCTATCCCGAACTCGATATCACGTTGAGGGGGTAGAGTCGTCACCTCTTCAGGAAAGATGTCCATAAACTCACAGACGATATCTGGCACTTCCACCATTTCAGCATCTACTGATTCCACTGTCATCTCGGTAAATAAGGAGAGGAGAGGTTCCTCTCTCCTGTTTCCCTTTGGACTACTCCGCTCGCCGGTGAAGGTAACACGCCGACTGTCCATGTCTAAGAACACCACCCTTCTTCAAAAACATTCGATGACGGCGCACACAGAAAATAGCCAGTCGATGCCTAGGATGACATCGTATGGCTGAATCTGTAGCAGGAGAATATCCTGAACTGACTGATGTGGCCCTATCACCAGTCTACATCCCCGACAAACGAACGACAAGTTGGTCTGACCTCCAAATGGTGTGCTCAACACCAGGGGCACTGGAAGTCTCTCAGCATCTAGACCCAAGGTATGGTCTAGACTGGGTGCCACGAAGGAGTGCGAAGCTCCGATATCGAACAATGCATAAGAAAGAGTGCTAAACAGACAGATCGTACCTCGAACAACCTCTGGCCCTGCTGGAACTGCTGCCTCTGCAGCGTGAAACTGTCCACGCCCAGCTCCCCTGCCCCTCGGTTGTCGGCCACCTCCCTGACCACTCCCTGGTCGAGGTCCCTGTGGAGCGCCCTGAGGTCGGCCTCCTCCTACGTCTTCCCTCGGAGGCGCGCGAGCTCGCTGTCCCTGCTGCTGCTGCTGGAAAGGTCCGACTGGAAGCTGCTGCTGGGGCGGGTGCTGGGGCTGACTGCCACTGCTGTACTGCACCCGGTCTGGGCACTGACTCTGGAGATTCCTAGGGCTCCCACAGATGAAGCACCGCGGTCCCGGGACCGTAGGAAAAGGGCGAGGGCCGGGGGATCGAAACTGAAACTGCTGCGGTCTGCTCCCTGTGGGTCGGAACCTAGAGGGTCCTGACGCTGTAGGCCCGGTGCTGATGGCCTTCCCCTTTGGTGGTCCCAGCTGGATCCCCTCTCACGACACTCCCCCTAGAGCATGCATCTGTTCCAGCACTTCATCCTTCTTCTGGACCTCCAAGTACGTCGGCAAGATACTTGGGGTAACAACATACTGGAGGGAGGGCCGGAGTGCCTCCTCTAAACGTCTTTCCTGAGACTCCTCATCGGGAAAGAGGTCAGGAGAAAAACGTAGGAGGTCCTTGAACTTGATCCCTAGCTCCCTGACAGACATACTCCCCTGTTTGAGGGAGAGTAGTTCCTGCCTCTTTTCTGCCTTCATTGTCGAGGAGAGGAATTCTTCCCGGAACTCCTTCTCGAAATCCACCTAAGCCACCTCAGACTCTCTCCTCTCCCCCAGGTAAAGAATCCACCACTAACGTGCTTCTCCCCACATCTGGATAACGGCCAGAAGAACCCAGTACTCGGTCAGGGACCGAATCAGGCCGAAGGATATAACTAGCTCCTCTAACCAGCCTTCCGTCTTCATATCGGAGGTGCTGCACTCATACTTCTCGAGGGTCTATCGTTGGAAGGCTCGAAGAGTCTTCTGCCACTGGTTGTCCTCTTCCTCTCGATTAGCTTTCTGTCGATTGGCCAAAGTAGTCTCCGGGGCCTCGATCACCTGTACCACAGGTTGTCACCTTCCAGGTGCCATAGCTGCAAGGTAAACAAGGAATGCCTAAGCCCAAGTATTGCATAATATCGTTCTTAAAACTTATTAAAATTTTATTTATTCTTAATTCCCAATACATCCCAGAAACACAAGAACACAAGTCATTATGATGCATGTACCTTTCCTAGGGTCTCTGCCCTGCAATCAGTGTGGCCTCACTTGGTCGTTCGGTAGGTCCAGAGTCCTTGAATCGGATCACGGGGGGACCTAAAATCTTGTGTCTTAGCCGGTCTTCCCTTACCTAATTCACGCGCCAAGGTCACCCAACACTGTTGCCTTACCATCCCCTGAAATCCTCACTGTGCCTAACTCCAGACTGCATCCTATCTCTCAACCATCCCTCTGATACCATTCTGTCACGACCCTCCTTCACCAAAAGGAGGGAAGGGTCAGCAGATTGCCAGGACCTTCCTTCTTTAAGTTGAATGAGAGATAATGACCCCCGAAACCCACCTTCAATAGGTCCTGGAGTGATGACTAGCACCAAGGGTATAGAAATTTCTCACAAATGGAAGGCATTACACTTTTTATTTTATAGGATCGAGAGATAAGAAGAAGAAAATCCAACAACACCAAGGTAGAAAGAAAATTAAAGCCAAAAGTAAACCATTACCATATGCATGATTCAAAAGGGAAAGCTACAAAGTGAAAAAGGTGACTACAAGGTAAGTACCCAAGGGAAAAAAAACAACTGTAACTGCTCCAAAGGTCCGAGCTAGTAAGGTCCGGCCTGATCCCTGAAGTCCTCCTGGAAACCTGAAAAGAAGTTTTATATATGTAGGGGGAGAATACAAGTACACTCAGTAGGGAAAACCAAAGACTCTCATGCACAATTGGGGGACCGTACTAAAGTCCCGTGAGAAAAAAAAGTAACCAAACACCTAACAAGGTAAACTATCCACCCCAGGCCTCACTAAGGCACACTCCCCAAATAACTCAAGTCAAGTAATATATATATGATAAGAGTACATCGATGTTTGGGTACCCCACGCCACTTTCCCACTAGTTATTGAGACATCCTACGCATCATACCAAACCCGCCATTCTCACCGTAGTCCCACTACCACACCTGCCCCGCACACACCTGGGCCACAACCACATGCAGTCCCACTGCCGAAATCCCGCCCACACACACCTGGGCCACAACTGTTACACGTAACCATTCCTACAAACACCTAGGCCAAACCAACCACCACCACGCCTGGAGACACCTGGGCTAGAAAATACACTACCACGCCCGAAGACACCTGGGCCTCATCCCGATGACACTTGGGAAACTACCTGCCAGACACACCTGGCCAACCACCACACTACCCAGCTCGAAGGATCTTGGGCCAATAATGGACTTCAGGCCATTAGAGCCTTCCCGAAGATACTTGGGCTATCCGGGAAAGGGAGCAGAAAAGGTGCTAATAACCAGCCACTAAGAATAGTGTTGGGAAAAACACCCTCCCCCGTGAAATGGGGGTGTTCATCACTAAGTGCAGAACTGGGGTGGGGCACAAATAAGAAACACAAAGCTACAAGTATATATATATGTATGTAACAAGCACTCACCCATTCTAGGTTTTTCTTTAGACAACCTACAGATCACAACGACACTCAAGTCCGAGTCACGACTAACGCTAACGTCCCATGTGTCCCCTTTATTATTTCACATTCAATAATAATGTTTATGTTTAATCACTACCGGGAAACTAGTAGGAATATGCAAAAATCTAGGAAAGTAAACAGTCAAACAACAACCAAAACGTCCACACCCGGTTCTCGACAACAGATGATTTTACCCCAATTCGTGATATAAACAAGTAACCACCTGGATATAAAACTCACAACCTCTGAATCCATACCAATAGGAGATCCCATCCCCCAAATTCACACAACCACCGAGAGTATAATAGAATAGGGGATCCCATCCCCTCCCACATCTCCAGCAATCAGCCTGAAAGGAAAACAACCAACTACCACCATCAATACAAGCAGGGCCTTGAAGGTATTTTCAGACTTAAACGACTTAACACACTCCATGATTCAAATTTCTGTGTGTTCTAACCGGGAGCTATCATAGAAGGGTTGATCCTGGTGCTTTCAATTTATTCAGCCGGATATACGTGATTAACCAATTCACTTTTCACAGCAGGAGTTTACAACCACAAACAAGCCATTTAAAACATCCGCAGGGTTCATTAGTGCACAAACAACGACCGCCAACGGCCTCGATTTTCAGGAGGCATAAGCCAGCACATCTCAACAAGATGTTCATAAAAGAAACATCATCAAAAAATTTAAAACACCATCAACGATCAGAGACCCCCCCCTCTTCTTTCTTTATAGAATTCGTTAATTATCTTTAATTAGGTCTGGTTTACCCAATTATACAGATATCAAAAGCACGCCCACCCCGCCTGATACACAAAAGAGAGAGACGAAGGAGAAAATCCCTACTTGTTGATAGATCATCGACATTTAGGCTGGGGGTGCCGAACATTATGGATAACGATGTGGCGATCCCGATGCACCAGAATCTGTTTGTGAAAATCCACGATCAAGAAAAGAGAAACCACTGCTAACCCTTAGTTTATAAGTGCTAGGGACGGTTGAGGTGAAAACGCAAAACCACGTAAGGCACGGGGGTCGTGGGTTGACCACGCGGCTCCACTCATCACAAAAAGGGGTCGGGTGGTTTAAGCTGACTCATGAATTGATTAAGTATTTAATTAATGCTCTTATGCACGTTACAGGTCTTAAAAAAACGCTTAAATGAGTCAGAATAGGGTTTAAAACACTATTTGGGAAAAGGAGCGCTACTAGAAACAACTTGGCAAGGCCGTGTGTCGCCGATCGGTCCCACCGATCGGTCGCACCGATCGGTCTCCCCGATCGGTCGCACGGATCGGTCCCACCGATCGGTCTCACCGAGACGCCACTCCTTTAGAACCCAGATTTTGGCAAAGGGAAGGACCAAGAGAGTCTAGGTCATCACATCATATATGGTATTATTAATCTCAATAATACAAAAGAAATTACTCTCATGTGATGTGCCCTGTGAGAAAAATGTATAAATTCAGGATATGAATAGGGGACATAGATTTGGTGGATCTAAAACATAGTACTACGTTGTTCTGATAGTTTTTATTAGTTTTCATTTCATGAGTAAGTGATTCATTGATTCCTCACTTTTATGTTATTCATGTTATGGAATTAAATGGGATGTTGGGATCATGATTCCATATTTATATTTGTAGTTACATTTTTCATAATATTATCGACTCATGGAAGAAGTCACGTTAATATTATTATATAACTAGTTTCTATATATAATATTTATATATTCATGTATGTTGATAAATATTAATGTTTTTATAAGTAAGATCAATTGGTTTTTTCTACCTATGTGTGTGATATGCCATTTTGGTTCTTGTAACCATTCTATAACCTATTTGGAGATGGATTGGATTAGTGCACTATGATTATTAAGAAAATATGTATATTCTGAATTGGTTGTGTCATTTTTCTCACTTAATAACATTATATAGGATTCATATATGTGATTTAATAAATATTGATTTTTGCATTAAAAATTTATTTACTATGAATTTGTGGAGATTCATGGTAATTTTTTATAATTTAATACTTGTGCATATGAAAATTAATCTTTTTTATATATAAAAAATCTTAGAATATGAATTGTACTTATAAAATAATTTCAAAATATTATATTCTTCCCGGAGTTATAATTTTATTCCATTTAAATAATATTGAAATTTGATCATTTTTTGTGCTCCCGGGCGGTTATAGTGATATTTGGGGTTTTAGATTACAAATAGAGTTTATGAGTAATTTTTTTCAACATTTAGTCTTACTATTCTCTCATTTGATTCTAAATGTTTATTTCTTGTGGTTTTTATAGTTAATTAATATACCTTCTAATGATTTTTATAGGATTTTGAAGTCATTTTCATCCTACTAGAGTTCACATTGTGGATGTAGTGATGAAGTAGAATTATTATAAACAAAAATCAACATTATTAAAAAAACATAATTGAAATTAATATTTATTTAATCAATTAATTGAACTTGTTTAAATAATTTCATATCTTGTAATCATATTTTGGAAGCAATTAAAATTTTATTTGGAATAACTGTTATTACTTTTAATTTACATTGTTCCTTATTTTAGTTGAAACATGAAACATGATAATTATTTATAATATTATGTATTCATTGAGTGTGAGAGTTAAAAATAGGGATAAATTTACATTGGTATGATATTAACCTCTAGTATACCCCTTATTTGGAACACATTTTAGTTCCACTAAAATGATCGACTCATATGACCTGACTACAGTCTTCTATTGACATTGGATGTGGGATTTATAAATGAAAATAATAATTATAGGCACAAAATGTAAAACATGATATTTTCATTATGAAAAAATTTGTGAATAGAAAATAATATTTTTTAAATGTTTTAAATTGGAATATCTATATTAAATTTTTTTTGTTAATTTTTCTACCGATTATTCATGTTTAATTTTATTGTTTAATATTTATGTAAAAACATATTTATTTAATATTTATGGTATCCTAGTATTTGTTCTATATAATTTTATTATAGTATGTTTTGGGGTGAATCATAGGTAAATATTATTTATGGATTGAGGTATCTTTGGGGATTATAATGATTTTACAAAGAACATGATTATGCATAAACATATGTAAGATTCATATATATTAAATTTCATGTGTTCAAAATATAGGAATCTAATTTAAATGATATTTCATCTTTTTTCTTCATGATTTGAATCATTAAATACACATATAATGATTTTTTAATAGGGATAAATATTGTGAAAAATGAATCCCAAAAATACGAGATGTGGATTAATGTTATTATTATAATAAAATATTATTATACGAAAAATTATCTCCTTGATATTAATTTCTTTTAGTAATATCCATGTTTCATGATGTATAATTCTCGATTAATAAATTTAATATTTTTTAATTGTATATGTTTCTTGGAATATTCATTTACCATTTTTTGAATATTCTTCTAAGATATTTTTTCATCATTTATCATAAAAGTATGAATAAATTAAAATAATTATGATTCATATCACAAGTGAAATCATGTATTTTAGATTATAAAAAATAAATTACATAACTAGGAAGATAAATGTATATAATACATAATAATACAGATATAAGAGATAATTACATTTATGTTTCACCTTGTCCAAATCATTTCATATATTTATTATCCAATTCAGGGATTGAAAAATATATATTGGGTATACTTAGTGTTATAATAATTTATTATAAAAAATATTTAGGCAATAGTTACAATCAATCCCATAGTACTGGGCCACATGTATTGGTGAACAATCATTAGAGGTGGTACCACCACTATCTTGGTTTGTAGGATTTTTCAAAACTGAATCCATTAAATCAATGAACAAATAGGGTGTTTGTAGTCAATTTTTCTCCCAAATACAATGAGGCTACTTCCTTACAAAACATATGAAAATAGGCACGAACCAACCAACCGAATGAAGATGGAAGAGTATTATGGTGGAGTACTTGAGATGATCCTTAAATTTAAAAACTATTTTATCTATAAATGTATCCATTTTTAATAACATTGTATTCATTGTGGGTCATGGAATATAGGAAAAAAATTTTGTTACTAGGGGGTTCCACATGAAATCCCTTAATTTATAATTACTTTTTTCTGGTTACTGGGATAATGTCAAAGATATACTTTTTTTAAAAAAATTGTATTATTTTAGACCTCAGATAAATAAAGGAAATTGTATTTTTCATCAATTGGGTTATGATTTATAATACTGGATAAATTTATTTCATTAAATAAGGCTTTTGGGAACATTTTTTCTTTTCATTATGTCTACTGTTTATGTAATAAAATTACAGGGAACATGGGATTTCCATGGTGTTGAAATTTACTACTTATAGTGGTGGTTTTGTTTATTTACAGTGGTATGATTGATTTATTGATGGTAATTATGGATATTGGTGTTTAAATCAATTATAATTTCTACTGGGGATAACTAAATTTTTTTACCTGATTGACACCCTATAAATAACATGATTTTGATTTTTATGATGAATTTTATTACAGAAGGATTAATTCAAATAAATTTTTTTGATAACTATAATAATATGAAAAGTTATTATGAATAATTTAGTATATTAATGTTTAACACATGGTGAAGTGATATATACATCACATTAATGTATTATTTTTATTTAATTTGAATTAAGAATAATAATTATTTTTATTGATAATATAGTGACTATAGTTACATGAAATTTATAAATTATTAAATCAAAGAATTATATGAATTACATTGAATTTTCAATATTGTTAATGGTTTCCTATGAAGATGTGAGCTACGAGATATCTTGTATAGTGTACATCACAAAAAAATATAGAGTGAAAACAAGATCAATACAAGAATATTTATAATTATAATATTTACTATATAGATATAATCTATGAATAAAATGGAATTCATTTGGAAATAATATTAACAAATAGTATATAGAATTTAATTTCTTTTTGACATAACCCATAATGAAAAGGAATCTCATCATTTAATGTGCAATATATCTTGTTATAGTGGTCTAGATAAAATTTATTAATTACATGGGATTCTCACAAAGGACATTTTATTGACTTGATATAGGGTGAATATTTTATTATATTGTAGGTATTTTTTATATTATATTTCAATCTATTTTACAGAATTAACATTATAGACGACAATAACTTTTCATTGGATATTTATATGATAAGGATGTGGAAATCCTAAACATTGTTCATAAGCCAATAGTAAATATCATACAATTTTTTCCAGAACATAGTTATTATATCTTCAAAATAATGATATGAATATTATTTTGTAAGTCACTATAAAAAAATGGGAAATGGGATATCCATGTGTTATTAACTACACATTCTTTAAGTCATGTAAATATATTAAAATCCTTTCTCAATATAGTGAATTTGTTATGATAACAACATATCTTGAGATTTCGATGGATTCAATAATTTATTAATGGAAAATGACACATATATCATCAGTATAATATTATATCTACATCGAGGTTATTGTTTTATATAATAATAATATGTTATGAGTATACTTCATACCTAGGACATAAATAGTTTTCTTAGCTTTTATTTGATATATCATTGATAAAAACAGACACTAAAATAAAATTTTATGGAAGATATTATTTATAATCATTATGATTGAGTTTTACCAAATTTTGACCAATGTGTTTCTAGGGTAAGTAAGTACATATTTCTCACTAAATCATCATGTTTTTTCCCTGAAGAATACATTTGTGTGTACACTACAAATGTCCTATACTAGAGCCCTAATGAGGTCCCCTTCTAGTGGCTCTGAATATCTCCTCCCTTAAATTAGCCAGGTAAAGACAAGGAATCCACAGTCATTATTATAAGGAACATGAAAAACTCAAATGTTAATGATAAATGGTGGGTTTCCAATAATGGATTTCTTATAAATGGACTCCAAGCCTATTAATTCTAACAGAATGATCGATGAGATACAAAGGATGGATTGTTTCAATGAGAACAACAAATTATTTCATACATTCCCAAGAGTTCAAAAACAATCAATAATGTCATGTTTTTGTTGAAACCAATGTGTTTTAATGAATGCTAGGGTTATTTGGTTCAGTAATGGTATTTGAAAACATTATCCTATTTCATATACCACATTACTTAACCTTATTTTCATGAATAGTTAAGGTATCCCTTTTAGGTAGATCATTAAATAATTAATGGAGAAAATTGATATGACCTATGATTTTTATATTTTGGAGAAACACCCATCTATTGAGACAAAGTTAAATTGCCTTACTAACACATGTCTCTAAGTTGGATGAATGTTCTATATTTCAGCGCAGTGGCCCCTAAAACCATCATAATAAAAAATTCAACTTTTTCGTACCACAGTGATGAAGGTTTCACCCAACCCTTTGGGTCCCTGTTTATTAAAATTGGATTAAACATTTCCTATGAAAAATATGATTGATACGGAAAATATATTTGACCCCAACTTTTTTCATAAAACTATTGGGCCAATTTATTCCATGTCCTTACCATAAGGGAATGGTTTAACCCAACATTAATATATAACCTCATAGTTAAACCATGTTCTAAATTATTGATTAGAATGAGTTTCTATTATATTATAATACCTTAATAACTACCATTTTGTCTTGTAAATAGATATTAATAAGAATTTATCTTTTTTTAAGACTCATTATAATCCCCATTATATTCTACTGGAGTAAATCAAAAGGGGTTATTAATGCATATGTTCTATTATATATCATTTCAGGAAAACATACTAATATTTCATGGTAATATAACATTAAAATATAAAAATAACCCACAATATTATTACATAGCTTTAAATGGAACCATTTTTTTCAGTATCAGACACCCTTAAATGGTATGTCATTCCATGTTTTATGCAATGAAACTATGTGGGTTTTATTCCCATTATATGGATAAATATGAAGTCCCTTTCACAATATCAATCACTCCATTATAATATATTCCACCTCCATTATAAGAGCGAAATTATTGAGTAATATAATAATTGGATTTAAAAATTTAAATAAATATAAATTTAGATGAAATATGAGAAAAATAAATCACTTATGTAGTAAATATTTGAAATTATATCCTGTATTTTCCATTTAGTAGGGTTGGTGTTCAACATTACCCAAAATTGCATACTCTGCATCATCAAATGAAAAAGTAGAAAAAAAGATAAAAGATTGACCATTTAAATAGTAATGTATCTATTCAAAAAAGTGTGGAATATTAACTGAAATAATGTTATCCAATTCCAATATTCATATCACACTATATATAATAATAAAATCATGTTACATTTGAATAAAAATTTATAAAAACATTTTAATTTCATATAAAAATGGTCTTATATAGGTTCAAGATGATGTAAATATAATTAAATATACAACAGTTATGTTTTTTCATTATGAGACATTTGATAAAAATTATGATGTTGAAGAATCCGCAGAATGACAAAAATATTTGAATACTTGATTATTTTTATATGATTCATACTACTAAATGTTTTGAGTTCTAAAATAAATGTTATAATGGATAATTATTTCAATGATGTGTGTGACAATGATGATTAATTATTGGAAAATGTCAGTATAATTAGAGAATTGAATAAATAATTAAGTACTCTATATTTAAGGAAATCAAATGATTTATGATCTTTTCTAGACATTCCATTTTCGATCACTGAGATGGAATATATAATGGAAAAGTTGAAATGTGTGTCTATATCTATTTCCCACTAAACATTTGAGAATATGAAGTACATATTGATAGATGAAGAACTCTCAAAGAATATAACTAAAAATGAGAAACATTAAAGGATACATTATTTTTTTCGAAAAATGAATCATACTAGTTGATTGTTAAATCAATTATAATATTGTACCTCTTTGGGCTACACCTCATTGGAATAATTAGACCACAATAGACAAGTTTTATGATTCATTTAATCTATTAAAATTAGCATCACATAAAATGATTTTATTAATTAAAATCGCATTTTGACTATGAGGAGTTTTCCAAACTGGGACAATATTTTCAGAATCATAGTAAAGATATCATGTTCGATCTCAAAAAAGATACATGACAAATTAAGGTGAAATTTATCCAAATTATTCTAACCCAAAATTATATAATCTAATTGGTAGTGATGTTAAATGACATTACCACTTGGTTGGAGGATATATATATATATATGTGTAGACATCACACACCAATATAGGTAAATTCAGATATATATTGAGTCATTATATATCAATCATCCAATAACCTACTATAAACACCCCATATCCGTGACAGTCATGTGTATAGAAATTCAATAAGAGTTTCATACTCATTTTTCAACAAAATGTGGATCGATGATAGTCCATAAAAAAATTACGAGGTACGAAAATCTAGAATATTTTTTAGGACTTCATAGGGTTCGTCATATTTTTTTTAATGTCCTTTCAACTTATTCCATTGTAATTGAGGTTGATATCTATTTATTATTCATTTACTAGTTCATCTCCTCTCTAGTGGACACAATTTTCCCATACAACTTCTGTTTTAAAAAATTTGAATGAAGGAGTTCTTGTCCAAATTTATATATTCAAGGGTTCATGTGTTTTTCTTTTTATACAACATACATAAGAGTAGTACTTTTAAATTAATATTGTGAAAATAAAATAAAAGATCGACAAAAATCTGTTTTAAATAAATATATCAATAGTTTCATCATATTTTATTATATGGTTTAATTCATCATAGATACAATTTAATGAATTCAGTTGATATTCAATCTATAACTACCTCTTAAAAATAAATGGATTGGAATGAAAAAATAATAATTTTCTCTTTCAAGTAAACTATTTAAACATAACCATCACCTATGTGATAAACATTTAATGTGGAACCACATACTAAAACTCAATCCCAACAATAGTAATATATATTCCCCAATCTAAATTCACAACTTACCTGCATACAACATATCCACCATTAATTCCAATCCGATATGATCAAAACATATTCCTATCATCTTGAATATTTTTTAAGGGGCATTATATCATCCATAAATCCTAACATGGTTATAGTATTTGTTATGGTAGACTAAAAATTGACGATCTTGATGATATATCTAATTACAAATACAATAAAAAAATCTTTCTTATAATTTATGTAACTATTTTTGACTATGGATTTGGTATATTGGTTGGTTAATGTTGGTGAGGTAGGGTTAGAAGGTCTAAATACCAACATGACCCATATTATAATCATCCTCTATAAAATATTATAAGGTAAATAGGCTTCAAATAATTATAATGAAAGAATTATTGATTTCATTTCTAAAAAATTAATCAATATCTCACATTCAATTATTAAGGTGAAATTCAATTAATAATTTGTACCCCCATCTCATAGGTCATCTATAATGTCAATGACATCTTCATAGATATCTTCATAGCGATCGATAGATCAATATATTCACTATTTCATTATGAATAAGAACTATTACATGTCCATAAACCCATAAAACTCACATGGAATACATTTCCCAAATAACAGAAGTATGAGAAAATTCCATTAAATAAGATAACTATTTATTGACGGGTAGAAATTCACTTTTGTTGATATAATCTGATTGATAGAATATTTCAATAAAAATATATATTTATATGAAACATATGAACTTATTTCTTTTAATAAGGTATCTAATAGGTAAATGAAATTTTATCTTGATTCTATGATGTGTAATATATATTATGACATCGAAATTCCAATATAGAAAATTGTTTATCAAAAGGTCGATCAATCCACAATATTTAGATTTTCTAAATAAGGACATTGAGATTACCTACATACCATTTAATATCATATTTCAACCCCTATTGGTCTAAAAAAATAGATTTTGATATTGATATAATCCAGAAAAATATAAAAACTGAATAATATAAATGATGGAAAAAAGGTAAAGATAATTCCAAAGAACATTTTCAATGGAAGTTAAAGTCAATGGGGTCCCCTCCCCCAAAAAAATCCATTAACATCTAATAATAATATAATATGGATTGGAAAATTCATCCCCATGAATTCTACCCATTTTTTAATTGAAGATACAAACCAATCACTATTTAAGGATAAATTCCGATTTTGTAAAGTGAAAATAAAAAATTTCTATAAATTAATAGAAATTTATAATAGGAAAGAGTTCACCATTATAATTATTTCATATATAAATACCAACATTATCTTATTCCATAAAATCAATAATAATATACCATTCATGCTGTGATGATTAAATTGAGATATATCAACCTTAAAATTCATTATTGGATGATTTTATGGAGACCCCCCATCTATGATCTTTTGGAACACTCTTCCCACAATGAAATGAAAGACTCATAATAAAATGTTCTTCCATAAAAGAAATTACCCTGACCATGAAGGTTGGGTCTGATTTATATTATTTTCCCTATCAATGGGAATATTATAAACAACAATTAACTTGACTGATAACAACATAGTGACCAGTATATATGATGTCACTAACATTTTTATTATCCTATCGATATCTCAATTATCAATAGCATCAGTCTACTACATTTACCCAATCTTGTTTAATTTAACACTACTCAGATAAAAAATTTATCCATATACACACCCCAATGATAAAATATATTGAATGCATAAAAATCCAGGGGTTCAACATTATTTGGATATATGGAAGAAGAATTATCAACTATTGAAAGAGTTGGTTCTCTGGTATATTAAAATTTCCATAGATAATAATTTTTCAATATCCCATTGATTAATAAAGATTAGAATAATACCATGAAATACATACTCAAGTATGATATATATCATTCACTATGAGTGAATAAGTTTTTGTGTTTATTCGACAATAATTATTTACGTAATATATTATACATACAG
This sequence comes from Viscum album, assembly GCA_963277665.1. Lineage (NCBI taxonomy): Eukaryota > Viridiplantae > Streptophyta > Magnoliopsida > Santalales > Viscaceae > Viscum > Viscum album. The sequence goes on along the minus strand of OY728121.1, from coordinate 1,700,682,474 downwards.
TAATATTCATTTATTCCATTTCATCACCCTGGACAGACCATGAAATGTTAACAAAGGTATCCTACATATCAATATCTTAATAATTGATTAAATTATAATTATTCTCTTATTACTTAATATGTGGTTGATTATTTTGTTTTTTATTAGATTATAAGAATATTTAGAATAAATAGATTTATATTTTTTGTGTAATGCTTCTAATTAATATCACAATTACTACAATATTAGATGAAAAATTAACCAAAAAACTATTATCCATATTTTTGTGTCATAAGGGATAACTCCCACTATTTCTCCTCTTCCAACACAAAATCATCTATCATAAATTTGGACCACCTCAATGTGGTGACTTTTTTTACTTTTGCCGATGAATAAATGGTTAAAATATACATAAAGGGTTTATTTTTGGTTTCAATATAACAATCATTGAAGGGTCACACCAAGTGTTCAATTAGTAACCAATTTTAGATAATTTAGGTATTCTAGATTTTAAATGGGTTCATAGAAGAACACTATTACACATTTATAAGACATCAGTTAGGAACTAATCATAGTATCAATTTATGTAAGAATATAAAATCCTAAAATAAATTATCTAATAAAAAGAATCATTATATATTCCCAAGGTTTACTAAATTCATGATAATATAATTTCCCCTACTAATATTTACCCATACATGACAATGATACATAGAACTTTTAAAATAATTGAGAAAAAATCAAGAGGTAATAATCAAAATAAACCTTGAAAAATGAAACTAGTGAAAAAATCAATAATTTATTTGAATTAGTTGAATCTTTTACTAGAAGAAACAATACTCATATTCATATCCACAATAATTCTTAGTTACCGTCATTGAATTAAATTCAAAAATTATTCTATATTCTATCACAACCTACTCCATTTAAATAAATTTTATCATATTTACGAGTAAAACATGGGAATCATAAATTCCAATTGTAAAAATTATATTAAAATAACATTAATTGAAAATATCAAAAATGTACAAAATTATTTCATTATTGAATATATAACCATTTCTCACTTGTTTTATGTAATAAATTAAAAACATTTAAAAAAATATTTTTTTTATTCATGAATTGCGTTTCTTCCAACAAATGGTGAACAAATAACCACCAACCTTGAAGTAGTTAAATTATTGTCCAATGGTGATAATCCCCACCAAGATGATAAGGAATTAACATTACATATTAACCATTATTGCTTAGTTAAATTATATAAAAACAATTTTCCACCAGGGATATAGGGAAAGAATTATTAAATTGGGAAGTATATAAATAACTAATTAAATTATTAAAAATAATTACATTAACATTCCATGATAAATAAAATTCAATAGTTTACATGAAACTAGTATAAGGGGGATTTAACAAATAATTATGTTTCCCAATATTGAAAAATTTAGAGTGGGATGATATGAAATTCAAAAGTAGGATCAATCCAGAAATGGAAGCACTATAATTTCACACATTTAAATTTTATGACATGCCTTGTGGTTTTGTATTATGGTTTGTTGAGCTGTCAACCAACACTATGATCACTATTATAAAAGAACACATAATATTTAAGGGTAATCATATTGTTTGGAAACATAGTGTTGTATATAACATGCTATCCATTTGGGGTAAATTCATAAAACATTTGGTTGAATAGGTTCAACATGATATATATAGTATACCACATGTTTTCCCCTTAATTGTAAAAATAACCATGTGACCTAACAAATTAGTATCAACATAGTGATTTATAGGATTATATTTCATGGTTTTGCCACCAATTATTAGAATCCTTATTTCATCCTTACCCTATCTTCTAGAAATATTTCCCATCCACCTCATGGTCAAGTTGAACAATTAGAACCAACCATGTACATACCATTCACCATATCCCACTTCCCATTTCTAGAAAACATTGAAGTGAAATAACTATTAATTATGAAATAATTTAATATATAATTAAATAATAAATATCAACTCTTAAAATGGAACATTGGATTTGAAAATAAACCCCACCATATAACATTATACAAGAATAATGACATCCAAATGATACAATATAATTAAATATGTGAGTCCACATCTCCCTCATTAATTATTCATGGTTATATGTATCATGAGAGTAACTCCTATGATACTGTAATATCTAAACTAAGGGAATTTATTTCTAAATCTACATATTATAACATGAGTTAAAATATAAATTTCTTAATTACTCTATGATACATCAATCCATAGCTCCTCTCAACACATGGGAGTGATCCGAATTTATTATCATTACCAAAAAGATAAATATGAAATTATGATTCATTTTTAATTGGGTATGTAACACCAAAAAATATGAATCCTTCTTGATCTATTTAGTGATATTAAATCGACCCACATTCATGAGTGTTAGATTCCATGGATTAATAAGACATGATAAAACAATTTTGGTGATAATTTTAAGAACACACTGCAACTAACTAGAAAAATTATGGGAAATTATTATAACATTCATATGTTTTCTAAATTCCCTAAGATACACCACTCACTATTTGGTAATTAGATTTTATTCAATTTTCTATTAAATAATTCTTAGATATATCACTAAAGTCTCACCCATATCAATTTAGATGAGTAGAATATTAATGGATTTCAACAATTGTATTTGAAAAGATTTATTTTTATGTTATATTGGTAACAGTTCTTATAAGACAACTCCACTAATTTATGATGTGTAGCCGATGAACTTATGAAATCTAGAACAGAACCATGAAGAATGTCATGTAGATTCTAGATCTTATGATTCCATTTCTCATTATTTTATTGATTATAATCAATTCATAATCTCACATGGTATCACATCACTCCATGAAGACCTGTTTTGAATGAGTCATTGCAATATATATTTTAACAAAATGTTTTAATATAAGGAACAATATTTTATTTCAAATTATTTTTCACAATTTACATAATAATCCCTTACATCCATATGTTATATTTAATTGGAATAACATGTTGTGTTTATTTAATCATCTAATAAAACCCCAAATTGAATTATATCATTAAGGATGTTTGGTTTACCCAATGACATATAACTATAATATTTAAACACATTTATAGATTGAATCTAGAAAATGTTAATGAAAATTATAGGGTATAATTTATCATTATTTAACCTGATGAAGGGTATAAAAATGTCGTCTTAATTTTATTATTCTAAATCACATATCAGGACACTAACACTAGAGATTCAAAAAATAGTACATAATAGGGTATCTCTGATTGATAATTCACTATTAATCATTCTAATCATTCATAAATATGTTCCTCATGGATAGAGGAACTATATAATGACTATTAAAATTGGGGAACTACTCCGGTGATATAAATGACTCATTAGTTCTCCCCCAAAATATATAATTCTTCGAATACATTTAAACTCTTAAAAATAGTTTTATCTAGAAGAATAATGTCTGTTATATATGGTGTAAATTTAATATTTTTTAGAATCTCATTCTCCTACACATCATTCTCTTCAATAGAAATTACAAAAAATACTCCCACCATGTACCATTAATTACTATATTAATACAATAATTTTTTGGTAAATTCATATTAACTGAATCAATGAATGTGTTTCCCTTTCATGATTTATAAGAATGGTCAAAATAATTTTTTTAAATGTATTCCTCCAATATCCATTTCCTTATATTCTATTACATTTTTTGGAAATATACTTCAGTCATTTATAATGAATATATGTCATGAAGTTATCAATGAATATATAGTTTCTCTTTCATTTAAGAGCATGAATAATTTCCAAAACCTCATAGTAATAGGGTGAGTATTCATTTTCGTGTGTAAAATGTTATATAGAGTCATACACGATGATCATTTTACCCTGTAAAAGAGAGTATCCTAATCTCATATCTGATGCATTGTAATAAATGACATTGGCCAATCTATCCTTTAGATAAACCAAAATTAAATTTGATGATTAAAGAAACCTTAACCCATTGAATGATTAATTACATTCAATGTTCTAATGAATCTCCATCTTATTTAGTTCACTGGATTATGGTGGGGTGTTAGTAGAAAAGTCATTGATAAACATCTATATTGACTAACTACAAATAAAAAATCATATATTTGACAAATTAATTTGTTTTCCAAAATATAGAATATCCCTTACCATCTAAAGAACTATAAAAACCCCTCACTATGACTCATCCTATCTAGAAATACTAACATATTGGATCTAGAATGTATGTCCCTAACCCAAAAATCCAGAAGCGTGTGCCTTACATTATTATGTTTTCTTTATTTCAATGAATGACATACCATATAAAATATCAATTTAGTAGTTTTGTAAAACCATATTACATACATGAAACCAATAATACATTCGAAAAAACAATAATAAAGAATAATAAATTGAAATGATAGTGTTTTTGAATCCCACTCAATGGATTTGTCTTCATAACATGGGCGAATGAAACATAGTACGAGTGATCTCAAAATCTCTTCATGGGAATGTAAAGAGGAATCAATAACAAATAAACAAACCAATTTGGAAACTTAAATAATAGAGAAAGAATTATATTTAAATAAATGGCTAAGGAATAATTAATATAGTTAGGTAAATAAAAAATAAAGATATTTATTTAAAGAATTGAAAATGTATAATCAATATAGAAAGGTAAATAACATGAACACATTCCATTTTATCAATTAAATGAGAACAAACTGAATCCATAGAATTTATCATATAAAAATATCATGGATAATCATAATAATAAATAAAAAATATATTATTTAAACACTTAATTATTGTACTTCATGTATGAGTCACATGAAAAACAATATCATCAAGGACAATAAATAGATAGTTTAAAACTACAAGCAGGAACCCGTTTAATTTTGAAAACTGCCTTATCTCATGAGAAAAAATCGATTCATTATGGGGATACATAATTTCCCTTCCCCACTCATCACTTACATTCCATAACATTATTCATATTTATTAATATTTTTAATTAATAAACAATATTAATTATCAAATCCTTATATTGAATACAAAAGACAAATTGATCAATAATTCCACAACAGATCAAATAATTAACAAAGTGTACATAGTATATAAAAATGGTATAATGTATAAGAAATAATGATATATGTTTCATGAGAATATTTATACTTGAGATAAATATAATTTAAAATTAGAAAAATCATAAGGAAGATTTTATTTCCAGAAAAATTTAGTTGTCACAAATAAAAGTTATATTGCAAAGATAAGTTTTCTTTCTTAGTAATTTTCAATTAAAACCACATTAAATGATATAGTTCAAAGTAAAAATTAAAATTGATGAATGAATTAGTGAATCGGGATATTAAATTATGAAGGGGGAATATAGACACCAGAGTAATGAAAATTTGTGTATAATAAAAAATAATCCTCAAGGGGATGTAGATAGAAATGAAATCCCTTAAATTATGTTTAATTTTTTCTAATTTTCCATTAAAATCCAATATATTTGTTTAAATCATGTTATTAAATTATAATGAAATCATATTCATATTTATAATATCATATATAATATTTCCATAAAACATTATTATCCATCTTTAAATAATATTTCATTATATTCTCTATTTTATGCGTTAATTACCTATTTTTTCGAGTATGTTTCAACTTGTTACTTATTGTTACAATTCATTAGATCACAATTTTATCATCTCATGATTTGAAAACATTATTTAAATATCATATATATATCTTATATATTTATTTATATAAATCAAAATTATTTTGAAATAAGTAATGAAATTCACCATTCGTGTAGATGGTGGGTCATACATACGGATGAATGACACATCCATTTATTTTTAATATTTAAAAGAGAGAAAATTAAATTATTTATATGTGTATTATAAATTATATATCATATTTATTTTATATATGTCACATATTTTAATTAAAAAAATTCTTATAACATTCCATATAATGTTGGAATTAGCCATATTTCTTAGAGGAGGCGGTAGTCCAGAAATCCACAAATGATGTCATCGTATTCCAAAAATGGAAATTATAAAAGAATGTGATATATAAAAATTAATAAGAATTAATACTGTATAAATATCATATTTATCCTAGATAAAATATAAACCTATGAATATTATAACCTTGAATAATGGTAATGTAAGATCAAATGACATCGATTCACTAGGCGATAGTCCTCTATACACCGGAATGGTAACTGGGTATCACATTTCCTAGATGTGTGGGAAATTAGAGATATATTATTATTATAAAAAACCAATAATACTATTAATGATATTATTTTTATTATGTAATCATGATATAAAATTAATTTAATGGGTGGAGAAGTAAATTAAACCAAAGTGATCATTGACTAATGATAACTTTTTTTCAGGAAAATTCATTTTCTTTTTCACTAAAGGAAATCAGTGTATATAATTATTCCCAAAGAGGTGATTATAGGATTCTGGTAGGGTTATTGAATGATTCTTTTGGTATGGGTTTTATGATCCAAGTTGTTTTTAATGGTGTTATGATGTAGAATAATGAACCATATTATAGTGGAGGAGGAGTGTAATTCTTGTAAATGTTTGAAATGGTAGTTGCACACATGATTTTTACATATCATGTTTCTCCAATTATGATTAAAATAAGATCCCATGGATTATAGTTTCAAAATATGGCCATAAAATGGAGTTTGGGAAATAATTTATGTCATTTTGGCCCTTATGTTTAAGGTTTAGTCCATTGTTAAACTTAATTTTACCATCATCGTTGTAAATAAATTTAACTACATTCACTAATATTTTTGTCAAGAACTAATTTGACCATATTAAACCATCTAAATTATTTATTGTAAATGATTTGATACATATTTAAAAATTCCAATAACATAATAGGTTTAAATTAATTTAGAATTTAATCCCACACATTGGACCAAAATACAGGGTTTGAATGTAAAATTGTTCAAGAGTTTTCAATGTTTTTTATATACAATTTCAATGTGAAATTAATTAAAATGACCATAATTTTCAATAATGATATAAAATATTTATAATTATACTTTAAAAAATAAATTAACTATATAAATAATATAGATAAAAATGTAGATTTCAATTTAAATTTAATATTTTTAACTATTCATCAAGAATTGAAACTGCTCAAAAAATTTTAAAAATTCTTCCAAACCTAGTTTTAGGTTTAAATTTTTAAAATAAATATTAATTTTAAATAAAAAACTTATAACACTTCAAAATATAGATTAATATAGGTTCTCCAATAAAAGATATTAACATTGTCTTTGTGAAACTCTAGATTTTTATGCATAATGTTGGGTTTATTCATATCTTATGCATATCAAATATATTGGATGAATATCAAAAATATTTTATTGAATATATATATATATAATAAATAATTGTACAGATATAATTATAATTAGTCTAATTTGTTATAATTAAATGTCCTTTTGAGAATGAAAATAGTTTCCTATTAAATCTTTCCCTTTAAATTTAATTGGGACATATATTCATTAATAATTAATTTTTTACCGATGAATTAAAACATATATTCTCATAAGATAGTCAATAGAGTTAATCAAAATCAATTTTATGGATTTTTTGTAGCTTATTATTTTAAATAATAATATCTTAATAATATATTGTTGTTCGGTAAGGAATTACCATTCTTTTAACTCAAAACACTAAACAAAGTAATTGTTGCCTGTAAAAAATTCTATCTCAGTGTTTCATGCATTTGTAGATATCAAAAAGTATTAAATTGTTTCCCAATGTAAAATATTGAAAATCTTTATGGTGTTACACTATCCATAACATAAATATATTTTAACCTAAAAATTAATATTTTTCCTCATAAATCAAGGGATTAATATTAAAAAAATATTTTTGAAAACGACACATCATAAATAGGTTAAATAAGAAATCCTATTAATAATTTAGGAATGGGAGTGATATTTTCACTCCAAAACAATGATTTTGAATAGGAGAAAAATATTTAATGCATGGATATTGAAGAGATATATATAAATATTATGTTCTGAGGTAGAGTAATATAGAACATGTTAATATGAATGTTTTATACCACAAATCTATAAACCAATGGTGTGAATATTTATCATAAATATAATAAAATAGGATGTTAATAGGAGAAAATTTTGGATTCAATTCTATTTATTATAGAGTATATCATTTTATTCATTATCTACGAATATTATTAAATATGCATACTTTACACATTTCTATAAGCTAAATATCATCCCTTGGTCATGCATCTAACTATTTCTACAAATATTCATGGTACATATTCCATGATATGGTGATGTAATAAAATAACCTCTAAAACATCATCCCTGGTTCAACCTAAACAGTTTCATAAAAAGAAACCATATGACTCTCCAATTTATTTTGATACAAATCATTAGAAGAATTTTGAACGTATTTAGTAGTACCCAATTCACATTATCCATAAAAATCATCTCATTATCCAAATAACATTGCCTCAAAATTAGAAACATATTAAGAGTTATCTTTTAGTCAACCATATGTTTTAATAAAATGTTTATATTTTCTACTTAATAACATTTTTTGTACCATTCAGTATATTATCTCTAATATTTAATAAAGGAGTATGGATGTACAATAAAAATAAATTTAATAATTCATATGATGATAATGTATCTAATAAAATACATTGAAATCATGTTTTACAGATCCCTAAAGAGAAGAAAATTAATCAATACACTTAATTTGTGTAAAAAAATATCATGGACCATGATCCTTTAGATTCTTCATAGGTATATTCCATTTAATATTTTGGAATTAAATAAAAAAATTACCCATTTCCTTTCAGTTATAAAACTATGTTGCATTTTTTTCCTTATTTCATTTTTATTATTTTCCTTAGGTCCCTTTTATCCACACATATAACAATCTCTCAATAGTTTTTATAATTTTCCATGGTGATTCTTCCCAAAGCTAAAAAATGATGAAAAATCCTTTATTCCCATTTTCTTCGTTGACTCTTTTTATTTTTCATGGTGTCAATGAGACCTCATATTAACTTTTTATCCTTTTAATATGTACTATTTTGATAATTCCATCTTTTTTTGAAAGAACATAATATTATATCTTCATATGATTTAAAATTATGAGAAAGCAGAGCCCTTAATTGATTTGGTTTTAGACATTCATTGATATGGTAAAACATTCACTCCATGATGTGTGTGAAATTTATATCACACCTTTATAAACATGTAATGGTAGTTTTATAATCCAAAACACTTTATTCCCAATTATAATTAAAAAAAGAACATTATCATTATATATATTCATCTCACAAAATGTAATCATTGGTCCAAGAATGTTTCCATTAAAACATTACATTCCATGAGTTTAATTTACTCTTACTCTATAGTATTTTGGTTTAATAACCACCATTGATCAGAATCTCTATTAATAAATACACTTCATGTGTAACCATTTCCTATTTATCACATCCTAATTCTAGGAATATACTCTCCAAATAATTAATTAACTTATTTTATACCATTCTATAATTAATCCCATGAAATTATTGGAGGCTATATAGAATAATTTCATCTTAAATTGGAGAATTCCATTTTGGAATAGGTTGCTCCATCCGGGAAATGTTTTTTCACATAACATGATTATTATAACCTAATATATCCCCAACGTTCAAATTTTCAATACCATTTAAATCATCATTATCTATAGTTAAAACACTACATTTTCCCTGAGTATTGATACCATTCATACTTTACGATTCTATTTATAAAAAACAGAAAATACTATATTATACAACAACATTATTTAGCATCACATATATAAAAAATAGTGAAATAGGTAAAATAAATTGAAAATATTATGTGCATATATGATCTTAATAATAAACATGGTTTCTTTGGAGACCTCATTACATTAAATTTATTTATAACGATATGTATTGAAAATGTGAATTAAACCAAGAATATCAAATATGGGTGTCAATCCAAGTGCATAGTAAGTCCCTTTTTCCTGAACTATGTTACCCTCGATTGGGGACTGATATAAAATTTCAATGTTGTTACCCCTAGGAACATATGTACCAGAATCTACCCATTTGTAGTATGAATATAGAGATTTATTTCTACAAACAACCACATAATTTATACCATTACCAAATCGAATGATGTTCTTCTGTTCATATCCTCAATGTAAATAATAGTGTAGTGTTATATAATATATTTATTCCTATATTTACTTTCCAATATTTATATTATAAATCATCTAGTAACATCTATAACTCCCCAACTCAAGAATCCAAGAGTCCATGCCTTAGTTTACTACATTGTTTTGATTACAGTGAATCAAATTCCAAAGGACTGATCATTTTAGTAGTATAAGAAAACTAGATTATATACATGATACCCATAATAAAATGGGAAAAAATAAATCCTATCATAAGTAAAATATTTTCATCCATAAAACTCATTGAAATGATTTTTATTAATAAACTAGGGTAGAGGAAACATAATAGGTTAGATCTCAAATTCTCAGTAAGTGTAGGTAATGCAGATAAACTATTAAATCAAAAAATCAACATGAAATGGTATATAAGAGTGATCAAATTCCATTTAAATAATAGGATATGGAATAATCGATATGGAATGGTAAATAAATGAGATCATATTCCATTTAAATAATTATATATACAATAGTAAATATTAAAAAGTAAATAATGGAAACACGTTCCATTTAAGAAGTAAACTGAGAATGAAATGCACCTACAGATTTTATAATATGAAAATTTACTAGATAATAATTACAATAAAGAATATATATATATAATTTTATTTATTATTTATTGGAAATTATATATGAGTAACATGAGAAACTATACAACCAATACCCATCCTAAGATGGCATTAAACTAAATGTAAAAAACAATTTAATTTGTCCATCTTATTTATCCCCTGAGAACGTGTCGATCCATAAAGGTGATATCTATAGTATGGGACACACTCATCAATATATTTCTAAGTAATTAATAAAATTTATTAATTTATTTCTCAATAATAAATAAACATTCTAAAATATCTGTATTGAATAAAGAATACAGATTTATCATCAATTTATTACTTAATCAAATAATTGTCAATGTTAACTCCGTATGTTGAAATAGTATATGGTTTAGGAATTAATAATATATATTACATGAAAAATTTAAATTTGATATAAATTTACATTACAATTAAAAATATCATAATGATGTGAAGTTTTTAGGATAATGATAACAATCCCAAAGAATGTGATATTTCAATGATCGCTTTTTCCACATTGTAATTATCAAGTAAAACACCCCTAGAATGGGAGATATCAATGTAATTCATTACATACCATGATAAATTTGTTATTAATGACATTAAATGAAAAAGGGGATGTATATACACCACATTAGAGATAATGTTTTTATAATAACCAATATATATCAATGGAATGTAAATTGAGACGAAATCCTAAACCTTGATTTTCCATTTAGGTGAATGTACATTTAACTATTGTATAACTATTTTACACATGTTTTTCACATATTAATTAACCACACTAATATTTATAATATATTATATTATCTTACTATAAAATAATATTACCCATTTGATAAAAATTATTCATTATTTTCACCATTTCATGGGTTAATTGCATTGTTTTTTGAAAATATATTGACTATTTAATTGTCATTCTAATAAATTTGATCCTAATTTAATCACATAGAGAATATAAATCATTACATAAATATAATTCATATAAATTATATAATAATTTATAATAATCCATAATAATATTACATAATAAAAAATTTCAGCAGTCCTAGAGAAGGCAGATCATACGTGAGGATAAACGTTACATCCATTTAATTTTCATATTTAAACCAATGAAAAGTTAATTGTAGGTATAAGTTATAATTATAGTAACATATTTATGTAATATATATCACCTATTATTTTTTTAAACATTCTTAATACATTCCATGTAATGTGAAAATGAATCACAATGCTTTCAGGAGGTGGTAGTCCACATGCCCACAAACGATGTTATCATATTCCATCAAATTGAAAGAAAAATGTTGTCTGTGATTTAAAAATTACAAAAGAATAAATAATAATATTTAGTATATATATCATATATAATCAATAAATATATCATTATTCCAACATTGAAAGGCTGTAACGGAATAATGAACAACATCAGTTCGCGAGCCGGTAGTCCGCCTTAAAAAAGAAATACGATTGTGTATCCAATTCGGTGGATATCTATGAATGTGTTGGTATAAATATTAGTATAAAAATTATAATTAAACATAATAAAATTATTTTATTATATAATAATTATATACTAAAAATCTTTTTACTGGAGAATTTAATGAAACAAAAGTTACTATAGAATTATATTACCTCTTTTTCAGCTAACTCCTTTTGGTTTTGACCAAATGAAATCCATGGAATTCATTCTGTAAAAATTATTGCCACTAAAATTTTAGTGGGTTTGTAGGATATTATTTTGTAATGGTTTTTATGAGATAATTTGGCTTTATATGTGTGATTAATGGGAAGATATAATTTCTTTCTATAGTGGTGGAGTGGCATTATTGTAAAATTTTTAAAATGGAATTTCTCCCAAAATTTTTCCATGTAATTTTTTTGAATATTAATCCCAATTAATTAAAAGGATGTATAATGTATAAATATGTATATAAAATGGATCATTAACATATATCTTTTCCATTTTGGCCCATCTAATAAAGGTTTTTTCACATGTTAAGCATAATTTTACATTAATAGTTGTAATTTATTTTTGCTGCATTCAGAAATATATTTTGTCAAAAATAATTTTTCATTATTATAAATTATAGATAATAATTATTAAAAATATTGAATTTTTTTATCAAAATTAAAGTAATATAATTTGTCAAATTAATTTAATATTAGTCTAGTAGATGGGACAACAATGAGGGTTTTAATCTATTTATGTTCAAATGTATGGCTTGGGTTTTTATACAATTTCAATGTGAAATGTATTCTTGTGAAATAAATTTTTTTAAATGATATATAATATTTCAAATTATAATTTATAAATAAATCCAAAAATAACATAACAATATAAATAAACTAAATGAAAATGCATTTTTCTATTAAAATCCAGTATTTTTCACGATTCCACAAAAAATTAAATGTCTCATATATATATAAAAAATAACCCAATACATAAATTTGTTTTCCATATTAAAAAAATAGATTTATGAATTTCATATTAATTTTTTAATATTTTAGACAATTATATTTAAAATAGTTCTGCCATTAAATGATGCTAACAATGCCTTTATATAAATATAGATTTTAAAGTGTAATATTGAGTTTGTTCATCTATTATTCTTATAAAATATTTTATTTTATTATTAAAAAAATATTTGAGTTAATATATATATATATATATATATATATATAATAAATGTCTTTCACCCACAATTTAAAAATAATTAAATTTATTAAGATAAAAAGTCATTATGAGCATAAAATTTTTTCTTATATACACATTCCGATTATATTCAATAGGATAATATATTCATTTCTAATTAATTTGTAACCAATGAATATAATCATATTTTTTATTATTTATTTAATAATATTCATAAACATCAAATTATACTGTAGATTTTTTATTATTATATATAACAATAATATCATATTTATATATTGCTTTTGGTAAAGTGTAGTCATGTGTGTTAACCAATAAACTGAACAAAGTCTCTCTTTTTTTAATAAAAGTTAAATCAGTTTTGTGTTCATTAAAATTAATCAATTAAATATAATTTATTCTAAAATGAATTTATTTTATGGACATGTGGTGTTACATAGAAGAATTTATTTCAGATTTTTTCATGATTTCAATGAGAAATATGATATCCAAGAGGAATTTTCTAGTGAATCGCAGTATTTTTAAATATTAGGAAGAAAGAAGTATTTAACCTAAAAATATGATGATTAATGAATCATTATATTAATTAAATATATATTTTATAAGAGATATAAATAATGTAGGACCACTTTTTAAATTTAAAGGATTCACAAGGTATTTATAAAAATCATACATGATAATAAAATCGATTATAATAAAATAAAAAATATTCGATGTTGAGTTTATGATAACCTAACCAATGGTAAAAATTAAATACCACCATTTTCCTTTAATTTCAAAAATTTGGCCATCATTGTGGATTAAGGTGAATTTATTATTGATATTCTTTTTTCTAACCCTTTGTTGTTTGAAAATAAGTGGAAATTTTTATCTTCATTCATATAAAATAGATCATAAATGACCCGTGATGACACATTATTGATTAAAACAATTTTTCATCAAAATAAATTAGAAATATCATAGATAACCTTATTTTAGTTAGTTATATATGATATTATGGTAATGAAATCACTTATATCATAGGCTCTAGATAAATAGAAATTTGAAATCCTATTTATGAGTTAACCTCATAAATTCATCTATGATGGCATCAGGAATCACTCTAGAAATAAGGTTAATATTTCTTACAAAATTACCTAAAAATATATAAATAAGAATATGGAAAAATTAACATATAAAAATAATTCTTTATATTTACTAGGTCCCACAAGAATATACTATTTATCACATTCTCTATGAAATAAATGAGTAATACCAATGGGGTTGATAAAGGAAACACGATAATGAAATAATAAATAAGGTGGTCAAATATGGTCAAATATTCCTTTTCTTAAATAATATCAATTATGAAAATATATATAATAATGGAAAACCATGATAACATTACCTTTGATGAAAAATAAAAAACATTTAATAATTATGTGATAAATAAATAAGAATGCTACCTAATATAGTTACCTTTCTTCCATCTGACTTCACAACCACTTACCCCACCACATGTAACCACCTTTCTTCAAAATTGTATTGACGCCTAAAAATAAAACGAGGATCATTCCTTAATTTAATATGAACAATTTATAAACGACTTCTTAAACCACTATTATAATATTATTTATCTATTTATTACTAAACACAAGATTTCACATGAGTTTCTATGGGGAAAAATAACTCTATTTTATTTTCAATGAAAGATTTGTTTTAAGAAACTTCTACATATACACTATTTACGAATAACTATAACATATCATGGGGACTATTTAACAATAAAACCTTATATTTATAAACATTCCACATTGATATTGGAATATTAATATTTTTATTATCAGAGTTGAGAATGGTGAATGAAATAGAATATGGGATTTATCACTACAACCCCTTTTTAGTTCATCACACATCATATACTTATTTTTGATAACACATTATACAATAAAAAAAATTATAGGAGTATAAATAATCCAAAGAATCCAAAAATAATATATCTCCACCCGTATGTCTCAATATTCTACCTCGAAATTGTCAGAAAGTTTTAATCATATGGAATGTGATGGAATTTGATGTTGAATGAAAAATTTAAACCATCAAGCTTTCTATTTATCATTAATAACCATATCAAGAGTCAAATAAATATGTTCACAAAATATTTTACTGTTCTAAATTACTGTTTATAATCATTATTTAATGCACCCAAATTCCCAATACATTTAAGGTAACACCCGAAACTTCCACTGTACACTTCTCTTTGAATAATGAAATAGTTTGTGATATACACAACACCTAGTTCAAACGCACCACGACTTATCAAAATAGCCATTTAGAAAGATGTTATGAAGATTAATAACCAAATTTTGAATTTTATATATATCACATATAATTTTATCATTTATATTTTTTGTTTCCTAGACATAATATAAAGACAAATTAAATTTTTCAGATAAAAGAAGCATTTTTAACAAAATGCTGTTTTTCTGCATTTTAATGGAGAACCCTTTTATAAATCCAATATTTGTACCTTTTATATGTTATATTTTACAAAATAAAATTCTTATTTATATTCGGGACATCAAAATTATATTTGGAAAATATTTTGGTTTTTTTGTGACAAAATTTAATTTTTATGAATAGTTAAAAATACTGTATTTTAATTCAAAACAACCTTTTAATTGAATTTATTTATATAGTTAGATTATCTTTTTAATTTGTTTTAATGTGTAATTAGATTATATTTTTACTAATTAATCTAATGGTGGTCATTTCAAATAATTTTACTTTTAAACTGGACATAAAAAATTGTCAATCTGTTGATAGTTATTATATCGTAAAAAACACGCTTTTTATTTTGAAAAAAAGAATTAATTTTAAATTAATTTATGAAACAACAATGTTTTTATTATTAAATAATAGGCATAAATTTTGAATTATTAATATTAGATATAGATTAGGATGATTTTTTTTGTATTTTTCTAAAAAACATCAATTTTTATGAATAGTTAAAACACTATGTGTAGTTAAAAAACATACTTTTTCATTTTAATCTAACTTTATTAATTATTGTGAAAGGAATTTCAAAAATACCACATACATGGTTGTTATTAGTAAGTAAAATGTGGTTTCGTAAGATGAAAATAATTTTTGTTGAATCGTAAATTTTGACTTTTATTTACTACGGTTAAAGGTAAATATGAAATTAAAGGTAAAAATAATATTATAATAATATTAAATTACACTAAAATTTGTTATAATCCTATTGGTTGATACATTTATGACCATGATCATCTTTGAGTCAATGTGGCGAAACCATGTTTCCACTTAATATTGATAATGACACTTTATATTAATTAATTTAATGTAATGAAAAAAATGAAATAAACATATATATTTTTGTAATCAATTCATACAAGGGGTTATATAAGTTATCTTGTCAAAAAATAAATATTAGTTTGAAAGATAAAAATATTTCCTACATAATCATTTTTTTTTAATTTTTGGACATCAAATAAGTAAAATTATATATGAACCAATAATTATACAGTGTTTACCTCATTAATGAATGAATTAAATAAATAAGATAATAACAATTAAAAATTTATCCAAAACATATCCAATACTTAATGTATGATTATATTTCGAACAAGATTCATATTATCATTGAATTTAATAAGTTTAGGACCTTTAGAATCAAAAAATCATTATATAATAAAATAATATTTTCAAACATTCTTAAAAAGCCCCTCCTTCCCATTATAAAAAGCCCTAACCTCTAACCCATTACTCATACCTCTCAATCCCTTTGAATCATCCAACCACTGCCCAAATAATCTCCCTTGATTCCTCTATTCCACCTAGAATCCCTTCTTTTGGAAGAAGGTACGTCATAAAATCTATTTGGTTCAAACCAATGGGAGTTAGCCTATTTAAAGTTAATATCTTCTCATAAGTAATTTTTTTTATATTAAATCTCCACCACCATAAAATCGTTCATCCCTTTATATCGTAGCAGCACAATTATCTTCAATATACTAGGTTTTTTATGGGGTGGATTAAAACAATAGTTACACACACCATTGTCTAATGGTTAAAAACATTCTATTTCTGTAGACGGCGAACTATTGCCTCACGAAACGATGATTTTTCAATAATTTTCTACCATCACTTATGGTGGCCATTAACAAATAACTATATTTACATGTGATATATATTATACTTTATATATAATATATCTATTTATTATTATGTTTACATTCCTTTAAATATAAAATAGAAATGACTGTCGCGTTCATGCGTTCGTATGGCTTACAGTCTCCATGAACGATGCATTTCATTTCATAACTTTAATTGATATGGAATATTTTAAATTAATATAAACTAGATATATATGATATATATGATATCTAAATCATGAATATCAATCTGGATATAATGTAATTTTGACCTCATGGATAATTTGTATGTATACGAAGTTCATTTTTAGACTGATGTTCCGAACATCAACAAAATGTCTAATCTGAACTCAAAAAATTAACTAATTTTTATAGAAAGGTAATAAGTGATATAAATGGTATAATAAAAAAGAAAAAATTTCTTAAGGTAGTATACATTAACTTAAGTTTACTGTTTAGGAATAACATAGAACATACGAGTCATGTCGGACATGAGGTATGGGGTTTCATTATCTCACATTAAATTTCGTGAGGTTTCCATTATTCACAACATATTTATTGCATGTGGAATATTGTGTACTTATATATGATATATATTATCATTATTCTAATTATATTCATGGAATTATGTGACTCATTTGGTGGTTAATAAATTTTTGACATACGACTCGATTTATTACAACTTGGTAAGGGGTGTTCATCTCACTTCTTATTCGTGTGAGATTCATGCTATATTGCCTTTATTTCATTTTGTGTGGTGTATGTACTACCTATGATTTTATTCATTGTGGTATATACTTTAATTTATGGTTATTTACATCTTCATTGTATGATACTTCTTTCATGGGTTGTATGTTATGTAAGTTACAAATTCGGTAAGGGTATTTCTAATTTCAATTAGCAGTCATTGGGTTCTACGCAATATTCATTGATTATTTTACTCGAATATTACTTTTGATGCCACTATTTGTTTAATAATGTAGTAATTTTCACTCCACTTAGTGTGGAAATTCTGTTGACACACATAATCACTCCATTGATAAATTCCCAAGTCATCAATATGAACGTGATAAGAGTAATTTTAACACCATTACCAATCATTGAGTTAAACATCCAATTCACTGGTGTTGATTTTACAAGAATATGTTGTAATGTCCTCAGATATATTTACACTTAATATCCAATCATATTGAGTATTTTTTTTTTCAGAAATAATTATGTCATAAATTTATCCTTAACCTAAGGATACTATATTTATAATAGATTTCATCTCAATTTACATTCCATTAAGACTTCTTTGTTGTTATGGACCAATTCACTTTTATATTGGAATATATTGTACATTAACCTAGTATATAATGTATGCATTTATTTCCATGATTTTATAATGTTTTCATTACCCCACATATTTGTATTCAAGCATTTCTCATTTGGATAGGAACTAAAATTAAAATATCATATTAAATGTTCTAATGATTTATTCTTCTAGATCAATATCATTAATGTCCTTGTACTAAAAATGGTTTTAGGATTTATTTAAATGGAAATGAATATTTTAAAATTAAAATTCTATTTAAAAGTGTAAAATTGTTATGGGGCGCATTGATTCCAAAATCTATTTTAAACGACTTCATGATAAATAGTGAGAATTTTAAGTATTTTCAAGAAAATGGGATATTTCCCTTAAATACTTTTAATGAATATTTTAATCTATGTCAATATCATTTATTATTCTGAATTGATATTAATTTATTATAATACACTCTTAAATATTGTATTTAATGTATTATGTTTGACTATGGATGTTCTATTTTTATAACATTCATGGTTTGTGGTTAAAATATTGACATTTTAGATGCTATTTTTAATACGAATGTTTGGATTGTGATTCAACTGTTTCATATGAGGAATGAATTAGACTAAGTATGTGATGGGTGAAGCCAGATCTAGCTACTCGATGCATCAGTTGGTCTCACGAGACAAACCAATGTCTTGGCACAAGGCCGTGAAAAAATATTATTTGTATTCTTAGCACCAGGATTTGACTATGTGATTATGATGTCCGATATTATGCATTCCATCATTATGAAATTATCTAGTGATATTACATGTGATTATTCGACTAGTAGAATATCCATGTGAAAATGTAAATATAATCTTTAATGTATATATATTTCATATTATACTGATGATTAAGTTTAAAAGGCTTTTGTTTTAGTCTTATAAATTGTCTTAAATGTTTATTATTATTTATGAAATTTTCCGCTATATTTTTATCCTAACTAAGAATCTAATATCACCACTTTCAATGTTTTATTTTTCCCAAGATATGATGAAGTATATTATGATTGACCTTCTAGGATAGGATAAGGGATATGAGTGTGTTCAATGGGAGAACAATTTTGTTGTTTTTAATTTCATTGTTTAATGTAAAACTTAGGTATGTATCAAGTACTTTCAGGGGTACTAAACTACTCGGACTTTTGAGAATTTATCTATTTTGATCATGCCAATGTTTTGTAATAATTCTCAGACTATGGGTAACTGGGGTTGAGACGTTACATTGAGTATCAGAAAAAATGGGTAAAATCATTAGATGCTTGATTTAGAAAAAGACAGATTAGAAAACACTACCCTAAGATAGACATTTAGGATTAGTATAAGAAAACATCCAAAAAATTTAATGTTAATATTATATGGGGTTTCAATGAAATAATTCCATATCTGGATATGAGCAGGTACAATGGGATTTGGAATAGATGTACCTAGGAGTGAAAACTCCGAAAAGGGGTTTCGGGATTGACCCGGGGTATCCTAGTACATGAGAACGAGCATTGCTCCACTCATGGTTACGACACTCCAGGGTGACATGCTTAGGATATTCCACATTTTCATTACAAACCTATATGATGGATTTTAATATAAGATGTGAGTATATAAGAAAGGTAAATCCTATGGTCTTTTAGATTGAAAATAAAGTGTCATGATTTTCTCTAAATGATTATATGACTCACACTTGGCTTTCTTGTGTTAGTTAGTGGCTAGATTCCAAGGAATTCATAGTAATATTGAACATGATGTAAATGGTTGGAACGATGATGGAAATGAGAAACATAATAGAGTTTTGAGAGGTGTAAAATATATCGTGTTCATGCCAATGCAAGTTTCCAAAAATATGATCAACAATATATACATTATCCAAATCACAAACACAATAAAGAAATGAAAGGTGGAGAATGATAAGAGCTCCAGTAGTGGAAACTATGGGGAAAACAATGCCCAATTTCCATCCTACTAGAAATGTGGAAGGAGACACCTAGGAAAGTGTGTCAATGGAAAAAATAAAGGCTTTTTATGTGGAAAAAAGGACATAAATTATTGAATCTCCAAGGAAATATGAATAGTACTATGGAATAAAATAAAAGTGATGCTAAGAATACAATTATAGTCATTTTTCAGAAATGTAAGGGACCTTGGGATTACCCAAGTCAATTCCTTATTCATTAGGATTAATTATAGGTCAAGTAAGAGACTATGTGGAAATAAATGGAAGGAGATATGTTTAATGGAATTAATGATATTTATTTATGGGATTACGTTGGAAGACTTTTCTATTGTATGTGTAACTATGCAGTTTGTTATATGAAAATTCTATTTGAGGAAGAATTTTATTTTCTTTTGTGGATATAGTTATAATGAACCATTTTGGTTTATACGATCCATGAATATTAGGCAATTACTGGATATTAATTTTTTTCATGAAAATGTGGTGTATGAGATAAAATTTGAGGTAAAATTATGATATGGTTATTTGAGGAATTGTTCTCATTTTTTAAATGTTAAAAAATATTGTTTTCAAAAAAGTACAACACACAGACCTTGTGACAACTCATCGCATTGTACAAAGCTGCGGGAACCGAAACCAAAACCAATGAGAGATTTTGATTTATCTCCCACCACTAGACTATGTGAAGTCCCTCGTTTGTGTGACTAATTCTTAATAGTTAAAAGATTTGATTGATCATTAATAAGTTGATTTGGTATCTTATGTTTTATCAAATGGATAACCTTAGTATAGGAAAATTATTTGGTAATTATGTGATAATTGTTATTTTGGAAGATGTAAAGTTTGTTGGGAAAAATATATGCCTAAATAAAATAGAAAAATATGTAATTTAATTTGAGGAGTAATGGTGGATTTTATTTAAATTTGGAAGAATCTAATATTTTTTATAGAGATTCAGGTTATTAATGTAAATGATTAACTTATCATCGAGAATATGTGATTTGGTTAATTAAACTTTTGTATGAGACTTTAAGAGTAGTTTTTTTGAGATATAAGTTATAATTTATACTGAAAGACTATGTGATTAAATTCTTCTGTGTTTTTTGTATCAATCATAATTTGGGTTATATTGAAGGATTTTATGTTCATTTATTTATTTAATCATCTTTATTGAACTTTAGATATTGTTTGATCAATATTGGAAAATAAGATTAGTTTTTCTTTCTATAAAGGAATATCCATTATGGTTATCATCTGGTTTTGTTCAAAAAATTTGGTTTATATTAATCTTTAAAGACAAGGGAAATATATAGTGCATCCTGTGTGGATGATGTGATTCTATAGAGGTTTATTATAGCACTTATTGTGTGATAAAGTCATCTTGAATACTCATCGTTTGGAGAAAACAAGAGTTAGTGGTATAAATTTATTAAATGATGATACATTACTTAAAAATAAAGTATATAACTTTTTGTTTTTAGTTAATCTCATTAATAAATTTTTCAAAATTATGAAAATCAACATAAAACAAAAAAACGTTGTCCATTTACTTTCCATACTAGGAAACTAATGACTATTTTACCCATCACAAGTTTTTGGTTTTCTTGTAGATAAATTTATCCTAATCATGCTTTATATTGTTCTCCATCCTAACTTGACACTTAGTTTGTCTTCTATATCCATGCTTTCAAACATGGAATCTTAGTATGTGTTATCTCGAGTGACCATTGTACTTCTCTTTCTTCTTTTTAAAGTGATAGTTTTATTATCTATTTTTCTGATGTGGGGAATTCAATTAAGTTCCCATGATTAATTTTAAAATTGACAGGATGCAATTTATCAATGATGGGGTGAATGTAAATCCTGAATCATCAACGATACGCTTCTCTTTGAATAATACAAAAGCATGCGATGTACGAAATACCGAGTTCCAGAGCACCACGTCCTATTGAACTAGCCATTTAGAAAGAGGTTATGAATACTAAAAGTCCCATTTTGAATTTTATAGATATCCTTTTTTATTAGACATAATATAAGGAAAAATTCAATTTTTCAGATAAAATATGTTTTTTTTCAAAAAAAATGAAGTTTTTCTGAATTTATTAGAGTGAACCCTTTTTAAATCCAATATTTGACACTTTTATATGTTCAATTTGACAAAATAAAATTTTTCTTTATAATCGGGACATCAAAATTTTCTTTGTGTAATTTTTTGAGCTTTTTCTAATAAAAATCTATTTTTTATGAGTAGTGAAATGTACTGAATTTTTATTCAAAACTATCTTTTAATATAATTTATTTATGTGGTTAGATTATATTTTTAATTGGATAAAAAGTTTAATTAGATTATATTTTTACAATTTAATCCAATTTTGGTAATTTTATGTAATTTCAATTTGAAATTGGACACAAACAATTGTCAATCTTTTGATTGTTATTATTTCATAAAAAACACGCTTTTTAAAAAAATGAAAATTAATTTTAAAATAATTTATGCAACTTCTATCTTTTGAATTTGGTAAAATAGACCTAATTTATGAATTTAGAATATCATATATATATTATGCTGAAATATTTTTATTTTTAAAGAAAACATCAATTTTTTATGAATAGTTAAAACAATAAGTAGAAGTTAAAAAACTGACTTTTTCATTTAAATGACACATTACTGCTTCTGTGAATGGAATTATTAAAATCTGTCATACATGGTTGTTATTAGTAATTAAAATCTTTTTCAATAAGATTAAAATGATTTTTTGTGATCAGTAACTTTTGATTTTTTTTACTACGGTTAATGGTAAATAGGGTAATGCTAGGTAAAAATAATATTATAATAAAATTAAATTATCCTATCATGTGTCCAAATCCTATTGGATGATAAATTTCTGACCATGGGAATATTTGGGTCATTTTTGGAACCCCATGGTTCCACTTAAAATAGACAATGACTCATTATATTAATCAATTAAATGTGTTGACAAAAATGACCAAAATATATATCATTTAGTAAATAAAT
Source organism: Viscum album (assembly GCA_963277665.1). Taxonomy (NCBI): domain Eukaryota; kingdom Viridiplantae; phylum Streptophyta; class Magnoliopsida; order Santalales; family Viscaceae; genus Viscum; species Viscum album. The sequence goes on along the minus strand of OY728121.1, from coordinate 1,700,658,482 downwards.
TCTTTCATGGAGTTATCTAAGTTATCTATTAGACTATAAATATTAATTAGAATGATAAGAATATTTACTACATCATGGTATTGTTTTTATAATTTTTACACATCATATAAAAAAATTATATATGGAACAATATTGATGAAGTGCTTACCTCATTAATGAATGATTTAAATATATAAGATAATAATGCTTAAACCAATAATCAAAACTGGTCCAATTCATAGTGGATGATTCTATTTCTAACAAGAGTCATCTTATCTCCGAATATAATAAGTTTTTTACTTTTTTAAACTAAAAATAATTATTTAATAATATAATATTTCTTAAAATTCCTAAAAAGCCCATCCCCCTTATAAAAATCCCTCCACTCAAACCCATTACTCACAACTCTCAATCTCATTTGGATCATACAACCTCTACCCAAATTATCCCACAGTATCCCTCTCTTCACCGAGAAGCCTTCTCTTATGTTTAAGGAACTTCAAAAAACATTTTTGTTCAAACCAAAGGGAGTTACCCGATTTAAAGGTGAACTCTTCTCTTAAGTTATTTTATTTTATTTTACATTTCTAAGCCCCTAAACTCTTTTATTCCATTAATTTATAACAAAAACAGTATCCTAAGTAAACTATATTTTGTTTATATTAGAATTATTCTAACTACACATACACACACATCCGTCTAATGGGTAAAGAACACACTATTTTTGTGGACGACATACTACATACTGACAAAATGATGATTGTTCAGTCTTCTCCATCCACCTCTTATGGTGGACATTAATATGGAAATATATTTTCATTTGATATATGAAATATTTATATTGTCTCTAAACTTCTTCATTTTTCATTTATATCATACCTTTATGATTTCTATAATTTGTAAATACGATATTTTCATTTGAGGTAATGCGGACTACCACCCCCACAAAGTGATATGACTCGTTCATGCCATAGGTGGAACATATAAAGGAGGGAGATAATAAAATTAAATAACATAGATATTATATTTGAATTATATTATAAAAATTTATTATTATTCATTCCTTTATTTAAATATAAAATAGAAAATAAAGTAGCATTCATTCGTATGTACGACTTACCAATTCCATGAACGATGTGTTTCATTTCATAGCTTACAATGATATAGAATATATTAAATAAAAACACACTATATAAAAAAGATATATATGATATATAAATCACTAATATCATTCTAGATATAATGGAATTTTGACCACATGGACAATTTGTAATTACAACAAGTTCATTTTTTACTAATGTTCCAAACATCAACAAAATGTCTGAAATGAACTCAAACAATCAACTATCTGTTATAGAAAAATTATAATGATATTAAAGGAATAATAAACATTAAAAATGTTTTAAAGAAGTATAAATTATCTTAATATTATTATTCAGGAATAACAGGGAACATATGAGTCAAGTCGGACACTAGATAAGGGGTTTCTTGTATCACTTTTAATTCCATGAGATTCTATGGATCACCACATTATTATTGCATGTGGGGTATTATGCACTTCAATTTGATATATATTATCTTTATTATCATTATATTCATGGTATAATGTCATTCATTTGGGGTTTATTACCTTTTGTTCATATGAATTGATTGATTACAATTTAGTAAGGTGTTTTCATCTCATTTCTTATTCACGTGAGATTCAATCTATATAGGAACTATTTTAATTTGTATGGTGTATGTATTTCCAAGGATTGAATTATTTTTGGAATACACATTAATTTAGGTGTATTTAAATCTTCATTTTAAGATCCTTATTTCATAGGGTGTATGTTTTGTAAGTTACCATTTCGGTAAGGGAATTTCTAATTTCAATTTCCACTCATTGCGTTCTACACAAACTTCATTGATTATTGTACTCAAAGATTATGTTTGAAGTCACTATTTATTCACTTATATAGTAATTTCCACTTCCCATTGTCTGGATAAACATTTGATACCCTTAATCACTCCATTGATAAATTTTTATGTCATTGATATAAACTTGATAAGATTAATTTGAAATCAATTTCCATTCATTGAGTTAAACATTAAAGTCATTGATATTGATTTTACAATATTATGTTCTAATGTACTCTAAATGATTTACACTGAATATCCAATAATATTGAGTGTATTTATATTTTTCCCAAATAATTATGTCATTGATTTATCCTTATCCTAAGGATACCGTCTTTATAAGAAATTTCATCTCAATATTCATTCCATTGAGACTTATTATTTGTTATGAGCCAATTCAATTTTATATAGTGTATATATTATTCATTGACTCAGTATATATTTAATCCATTTATTCCCATGATATTACAATATTTTTATTACCAAAATTAATTTTCTTCATGCATCCCACATTTGGATAGGAACTCTAACTCAAATATCTTTATAAATGTTTTAAAATTTTATTCATCTAAATATTTCCAATTGATGTCCTTGTTTTAAAAATGGTCTTAGGGATTAATTTTAATGGACATGAATGTTTTAAAATTAAAATTACATTTAAATGTTTCAAAGTGGTGTGGGACACTTGGATTCAAATATCAATTCTAAACGACTTTATTATAATTAGTGAGACTTGTAAATGTTTTCAAGAAAAAGGGCATATTTCTCTTAAATAGTTTTAATTAATATTTTCTTCTATACCAATATCCATCATTATTCTCAATTGAGGGTAATTTATTATAATACAATCTTCTATATTGAATTGAATGAGTTATGTTTTACTGTGGATGTGTTATTTTTATACCATTCATGGTTTGTGGTAAAAATATTAGCACAATGTATACTAGTTTTAATACAAATGATTAGATTATATTTAAAAAATTTCATATGAGGAATGAATTGTCCATAGTATGTGATGGGTGGATCCTGCTATAGCTCCTCGATGCATCAATATGTCTCATGAGACAAACTAGTGTCTTTAAAGAAGGCATTTTAAAAATCTTATTTGTAACCTTAGAACGAGGATTTGACTATGTGGTTATGATATCTGAAATTATGCATTCCATCATTATGAAATTATCTATTTATATTACCTGTGATTATTCAACTAGTAGAATATCCGTGTGATAAAGGAAATAGCATTATTTGATTTATATTTTCCATTTTACCCTGATTATTAAGTTTAAATGGCTTCTGTTTTAGTCTTTTACATTTCCTTAAATTCTTATGCTTATTAAAGAATTTTTATGCTATATTGTTATCCTTACTGAGCATCTCAACTAACCCCTTTATATTACTTATTTATCGCATGATGAGAAGAATTATATTATTATTGATCTGCAGGGATAGGATAAGGGATATGAGTGTGTTCAATGGGGGCACAATGTTGTTGTTTTTCATTTCATTGTGAAATGTAAAACATAGGTATGTATCAAGTCTTTACATGGATACTAAACTAATCGGTCTTTAACGAATTGATCTATTTTGATCTTTCCAATGTTATGTAATAATGCCCTGACTCTGTATAATTGGGGTCGAGGCGTTACATTTGTTATTATAGGATGTTCAGTAAAATCCTTGGATGCAAAATTTAGAAAAACTGTGATTATAAAACATTACCCTAACATGGAATTTTAGGATTTGTATAGAAGAACATCCCAAAAAATGTTAATGTAAACATTATATGTTTTTCCAAGAAATACATCCATATCCTAATATGAGTATGTAGATGCAGCTCTGGCATTGATGTACCTTGGAGTGAAACCTTCAACAATGAGTTTCGGGCTTGACCCGACATATCTGGTACTTGACTACGTGCCTTTCTTCACTCTTGGATACGACACTCCCTTTTGATATACTTAGGAAAATTCACATTTTCATCACAAACTAATTTGATAGATTTTAATATCATATGAGAATAAATAACATTGGTAAATACTAAGGTGTTTTAGATTGAAATTAAGGTGTCATGATATTCTCTAAATGATATTATATCCGATTCAGTGCTTTATTGTGTTATTCAATGGCTGGATTCCAAGGAAGTCCTAATAACATTAAAAATGATGTACACATTGGGAACAATGATTGAAATGAACAACTAAATATAATGTTTATATGCCTAAAATATATCGTGTTCATTCCGAAGCAGGTTTCCAAAAATATGACCAACTATATATACAGTAAACAGCAACCAAACACAACAAAAAAGATAAAGGCAGAGAATCATAAGAGCTCTAGCAGTGGAATCCGTTTATAAAAGAAATCCCAATTTCAATCATTCCAGAAATGTGGAAGGAGACACTGAGGAAATTGTCTCAATGTTACAATGAAATGCTCTACTTGTGGGAAATAATGAGATAATGTAATGATTTTCCAAGGATAAGTGAGGAGTACTATGGAAGAAAATAAAATTGATCCTACAAATCCAATTACAGTCATTTTTACTAAATTTAAGTGTCTTTTGTATTAACGGAGTAAATTCCCTATTCTAAAGGATAACTTCTCGGTCAAAGAATAACCTCTAAGGTAATAAATTGATGGATAAATGTTTAAAGGTATTAATGATATTTTTTTATGAGATTACTTTGGAAGACTATTCTCTTATATGTGTAACAATGAAGTATTTTATGTGAAAATGAAATTGGAGGAAGAATTATTTTTTCTTTTGTGGATATTGATATAAAGAACCATTTGTGTTTTTATGATATTTAAATTTGAGGCAACTACAAGTTAGTAATTTTTGGAATGAAAACATGAGGTATAAGATAACAATTTTGGTTTAATTATGTTTTTGTTATTTTGAGGAATTTTACTCATATTGGGAACGTTATAACATATAGATTTTAAAAAAGGACAAAATGTAGACCATGTAAAAACCTACAGTGTCAGACAAAGTTTCAAGAAATGACCCCACAACCAAAGTGTGATTGGGATTTTCGCCTACCACTAGACTACGTTAATTCAGTGGTTAGTGTGCCTAATTCAATTTAGTTAAATAATTTTATTGATAAATAAAATGTTTATTTGGTATCTTATGTTTTATCAAATGGATATCCTTAGTGTATGGAAATGATTTTGTAATTATGTGATAAATGTTATTTTGGAAGATGTAGGGTCTGTTTAGAAGTCTATATGCCTAAGGAAAATAGAAAACTATGGAATTTTATTTGTGGAGTAATGGTGGGTTTTTTTATTCATGAATATATGTTTTTATATAGATTTAGGTTATAAATGGAAATGATTAACCTATCATAGAATATATTTTATTTGGTTAATCACACTTCTATATGAGACTTTATAGTAGATGATTTTATACGGAGATAAATTTTATGATTTACTATGAAAGACTATGTGATTAAATTCAACTGAGTTTTGGGATTCAATCTTAGTTTTGATTATATTGAAGGATTTTAAGGGCAATTGTTTATTGAATAGAATTTATTGAACTTTGGGTATTGTTTGTTCAATTTTTGAAATGAAGATTAGCCTTTTATTCTATAAAGGATTATCCTTTTTTGGTATCATCTGATCTTGTACAAACCATTTGGTTTTGATGAATCACTAAAGACAAGGGAAATATATAGTTCATACACAGTGGATTATGTGATTCATTAGAATTTTATTCTAGTGTTTTAGGGGTGAAAAAGTCATATTAAATAATCATGGTTTGGAGAAAATATGAGTTAGTGGTATAAATTTATTAAATTATGAAGTATTACATAAAAAGTAAGTATATATCGTTATTTTCTTTAACAATCTCATAAATAAATACCTCTACTTTATGAAATGGAACTTAAAAAAATTATTTTCCGTTTACTTTTCCTATTGGTAATCCAATGACCATTTAACACATCAAATGTTTGTGGTTTTCTTATTGTTAACTTCTCCTAATAATGTTTTCTATCACTCTCCATAATAACTGGACACTTAGTTTGTCTTCCATATCCATTTTTTCCTACATGGAATCTTAGTATGGGTTATCTCTGGTGACCGTTGTACTTCTCTTTATTTATTTTAAAGTGATATTTTTATTGGCTCTTTTTCCGATGTGGGACTATTATTGAAGTTCTCAAGATTAATTTTAAAATTGAAAGGATGAAATTACAAAAAGGAGGGATGAATGTGACACCTAAAGCTTCCACAATATGATTCTCATTGAATAATACAAAGCACACCATGAACTATCCAAATTTCCATTTAGAAAGCTGTTATGAATATTAATTACCACATTTTTAATTTTATACATATCCAATATAAATTAGACATTCATATTTTCTATTTCATAGACATAATATTAGGACAAATTCAAATTTTTTGATAAAAGAAGTGTTTAAAAAATGAATTTTTTCCTCCTTTGAATGGTAAACCCTTTTTAAATCAATTATTTGATGCTTTTATATGTTATATTTGAAAAAATAAAATTCTTTTTTACAACTAAGACATCAAAAATAACATTCGGAAATTTTGTTTTTTATTTTTCAGATAAAATTTATTTTATTATGAATAGTGAAAAATATTGTATTTTAATTCAAAACTTCCATTTAATCTATTTAATTTATATGGATAGATAATATTATTTATTGGTTTTAAAGTGTAATTAGATTATATTTTTACAATTTAATCTAATGTTGGACATTTTATGTAATTTTACTTTGAAATTGGATATAAACTAGCGTCAATGTTTTCTTAATTTTTATTTCATAAAAAACACTTTTGGTTTTTTAATGGGATTTAATTTCAAATTAATTGATTCAAGATCAATAAATTGAATTTTGTAAAATAGATATAATTTTTTAATTTAGAAAATCAAATATATCTTAGGCTTCATTTTTGATATTTTTCTCAAAAACATCAATTTTTGATGAATAGTGAAAACACTAAGTAGTAGTTAAAAATCAACTTTTTAAATTAACTGATTCTTTTAAACATCTGTAAATTGAATATAAAAATTATGACATGAGTGTTTTTTATTATTAATTAAAATTTTCTTCAATAATATTGAAATAATATTTTGGTAATTGTAACTTTTGACTATTATTTACCGCGATTGAAGGCAAATAGTGTAATTCTAGGTAAAAATAATATTATAATAAAATTAAATTAACATAACATGTCTTAATCCTATTGTATGATACATGTAAGACCATGGGGATCCATTGGTCGATTTTTGGACCCCATGATGCCACTTATGAGTGACAATGACACATTTTATTAATAAATTTACAGTATTGACCAAAATGAGAAAAACAGAAATCTTTTAGTAAATCAATTCGTACATGAGGTTATATAATTATCTATTTGACTATAAATATTTATTAGAACGATAAAAATAATTCCTAAATCATGTAATTTTTTTAATAATATTTAGGAATAATATAAATAAAAATATATATGACACAATAATGATACAGGGTTTACCTCATTAATGAATGATTTAAATAAAAAAGATTATAAAGATAAAAACAATATCAAAAACCTATCCATTTATTATTGGTTGATTTTATTTAAACAATGTTCAACATTATCATCTAATTTAATATGTTTTTTACCTTTAGAAACATAATGTCATAATATAGTAAAATAATATTTTAAAAAATTCATAAAAAGCCCATCCTCCCCTTATAAAAAGTCCTCAAATCTAACCCATTACTCAGAACACTCAAGCCCCATGGATCATAAAAAATCTGCCCAAATAATCTCTCAAAATCCCTATATTCCACCTAGAATCATTTCTATATACAGAAGGAACTTCAAGAAATTCATTGGGTTCAAACCAAAGGGAGTTACCCGATTTGAAGGTAACATCTTCTCTTATGTTTTTTTCTTTTATTTTTCTTTTCAAACCCCTTAAACTATTTTATTCCTTTATTTTATAAAAAAACATGTATCCTCAATATACTAGGTTGTTTATATGAGAAGTAATTGAACTACACTTACACACACCTCCGTCTAATGGGTAATGAACATAATGTTTATGTAGATGGAAAACTACTGCCTCATGAAACAATGATTGTTCAATATTATCCTACCACATATTATGGTGGCCATTAATATGGCACTGTATTTTCATGTGATATATATTATAATATAATTATCTCTATATTTCTTTATTTCTCATTTATATCATAATTTTATGGTTTCCATAATGGGTAAATATGATAATTTCATTTGAGGAATTGCGGTCTACTGCCCCCTCAATGTGATGTGACTTGTTCATACCATACATGGAATGTATAAATGATGGAGTTTATTAAATTTAATAACATATATATTATTATTTTTTCATTCCATAAAATATAATAAAGTAATGAAAGTAGCGTTCATGCGTATGTACGGCTTACCCTCTCCATGAATGGTGTGTTTCATTTCTTAACTTCAAATTATATGGAATATTATAAATACATATACAATATATATATATATGATATATATGATATCTAAATAATAAATATAATTCTGGAGATAATGAAATTTTGACCACATGGACAATTTGTAATCATAACCAGTTCAATTTTGGACTAATGTTCCGAACATCGACAAAGTGTCCAATATGAACTCAAGCAAATAACTAATTGTTATATAAAGGTAATAAGTTATATAAAAGTAATTGTATTGTTGAAAATTGTTCCTAAGGAAGTAGAAGTGAACTTATTTTTATTATTCAGGAATAACACGGAACATACTAGTCATGTCGGACATGAGGTAAGGGGTTTCTTATCTCACTTTTACTTCCATGAGATTTCCATTATTCACCACTTATTTATTTCATGTGGTGTATTGTGTACTTAGAGTTTATATATATTATCATTATTCTCATTATATTCATGGAATTATCTTATTCATTTTTTTGTTATTAACTTTGGGTCATAAGACTCAATTGATTACAATGTGGTCATGGGTTTTCATCTCCCTTCTTATTCATGTGAAATTCATGCTATATTTCCAGTATTTTCATTTTTGTGGTGTATGTATTGCCCATGATTTTATATTTTTTGAAATATAATTTAATTTATTGGTATTTAAATCTTCATTTTATGATCTTTCTTTCATGGGTCTTATGTTTTGTAAGTTACCAAAGTGGTAAGGGAATTTCTAATTTCAATTACCACTCATTGGGTTCTACACAAAATTCATTTATTATTTTACTCCAATATTATTTTTGAAGACAATATTTATTTTCATAAGTTGTAATTTCCTCTCCCCTTTGTTTGGATATACTTTTGATACACCAAATCACTCCATTGATAAATTCTCAACTAATGGATATGAAATTGATAAGAGTAATTTTAAATCAATTTACATTCATTGTGATAAACATCCATGTCACTGGTGTTGGTTTTATAAGAATATGTGTGAATTTCCTCTCATTTATTTACAATAAATATTCAATCATATCGAGTGTATTTATATTTTTTTAAAAAAATTATGTCGTTGATTTATCCTTAACTTAAAGATACTGTCTTTATAAAGGATTTCATCTCAATTTACATTACATTGATACTTATTTGTTGTTATGCACCAATTAACTTTTATATAGTGTATATACTGTACTTTGAAATAGTATTTCATGAATCCATTTATTCCCATGATATTATAATTTTCTTTTTCCTCAGTTATTTGTATTCTATTTTTCTCATTTGTTTAGGAACTATAACTAAAATATAATTTTAAATGTTTTCTAGATTTATTCTTCTACATATTTCTCATTAATGTCCATGTTTTATGAATTAGTTTAAGGATTTATTTAAATGGGCATGAATGTTTTAAAATTAAAATTCCTTTTCAAATTTTTGAAGTGGTATGGGACACATTGATTAAAAAATTATTTTAAACTCCATCTTGATAAATAGTAATATTTTTATATGTTTTCAAGAAACACGGAATATTTCCGTTAAATAGTACTAATGATTATTTTCATCTATGTGAATAGATTTAATGATTCTCAATTGAGGTTAATTTCTTATAATACAATATTCCATATTGTATTGAATGAGTTATGCTTGACTGTGGATGGGATATTTTTATATCATTGATGGTTTTTGGTTAAAATAATGACATTTAATTTGATAGTTTTAATAATATTGTTTATGAGGAATGCATTGGACATAGTAAGTGTTGGTTGGATCCCACTATAGCTTCTCGATGAATTTGTAGGTCTCACGAGACAAACTAGTTTCTTGGAACAAGGCCTTAAAAAACCTTATTTTTAGTCTTAGATGGAAGCATTGACTATGTAGTTATGATGTCTGATATTTTTCATTACATAATTATGAAATTAGATATTGATATTACATGTAATTATTCGACTAGTAGATTATCCATGTGAAAAAGTAAAAAGAATTATTGGATTTATATTTTCCATATTATTATGATTTTTAAATTTAAATGTTTTGTTTTTTAGTCATATAAACTTCCTTAAATGTTTATTCATATTTATGAATGTTTGCGCAATATTTTTATCCTTAATGATGCTATGATTTCACACCTTTCTATGTTTTATTTTTCCCAGGATGTGATGAAGTATAATATGATTGAACTACAAGAATATGATAAGGGATATGAGTGTGGTCAACAGGGGAACATCATTGTTGTTTTTCATATTGATAATGGAATGTAATACATATTTATGTATCCACTAATTCCAATGCCACTAAACTAATCGGTCATTCGATACATGATCTCTTTTGATCTAGAAAAGGTTATGTAAAAATTCACCTACTCTCTATAGCTGGGGTTGGTGTGTTACATTTCAATGGTCTCATGTGAGTGTAGGATTATCAAATGAAAATATAATTTCTGTATTTTAACTCGGTATTATCACTACATATTTCATCCAATAAATAAATAAATACATTTTCTGTTTGGTTCCACAATAATGAAAATGAAATATTTATATTTATTTGGATTCAGTGTCATCATTAATTAAAAAAATATTCCAATATTCTCAATCCAATCCTCCACCAATTGAGAATTGACTCTGCATTGAAAGGAATATGGATGGTGATGAATAAATTGTTAAGTACATACCAAATCATGGATTCGTCCTATACCTACCACATTATTATATTTTAGAGAACGAAAATTCCTTACTTTATTTCTTATATTTAACTCACCAATACCTCAATAAACTATTACTCTACTATTTGATTATCTAATTGGAATGTGTCCACATCTCTCCTTGGAGGGTTCATTGGGTCCCATTGAGGATCTTGGTAAAATATAAAATAAACTAAGGTAGTAAAAATCCATCCAAATGTATAAATTACATCAATATAATATATAATCACTAATTCAAAAATAATAATATTTATAAATGTTTACTTAAAAAATATAACATATAAAAATCACTAAAATTCTGATTGTGCATGATTAGGATGAATGGTTTATCAAACCCTATACTAACCATATGGGTATCACAGAATGGTTGTGATAACATACATGGTGTGGCCATATAGTTTCACAAAACATTACCCAATCATTCAGGACACAATATATGTAATCTTTTCTTTTGGTCATATTGTTTCCACATTTTTGTAGCCAAGACCCCTAAAAATATTTTTTGAAAAAATCCATATCATCTTTAATTAATTGGTCACAAATGTGTTAAATATTAAATAAAAATAAAAAAAAATCTCTAAGGAAACATTTCAAAATATCATTATGATACATAATAAATATTATTATTATTTTATGATTTTCATATACTTACAACAAAATCCTTGATCTTTGACGATCTTATCAGGTTTCTACCATCCAATTCCAAATAATGGAAATTATTTCAAGGATTTGATAAATTTTTTTCATATTAATATTTAAAATAAATGTTTCATGGTACATCTTCCAACCCATTAATTTTATGGAATGGTATTATCAATCCCCATGTTCTAGAAACATGTTATATTAAATTTATGTTATTATATTTGGAGTGGTTTAACCATGTAAATACAAAAACAATTAATTGGCCCAATTAGAGAACCCAACATAACCTCACCATGAGATTGTGGGTCACTAACAAAAATAATACATATATACACATTATGTTATCCATATTATTTTATATAAAATAATCCAAAAAAGGAACAATAAAAAATATAATAAAACAATAAAAAACATAATTTAGATGTTTACTATGGGTAAAACAGTTTGAAACAATATAGAAATTGAGTATAGATTCCATGATGATAAGTATTCAATGAATGGAGAGTATGAAAAATAACCAAATATAAAATAATCATTAAATCCCCTTTCACAATTTTCCTTCATGTGACAAAGTTAGGACACAAAATGACCTCATTATAACATCACCATATTCCATAGAATTAAAAATAACGATGAGTGCGTAACATGTATAATGGGGAGATTATTAACATTGGTAATTAATAATAAAAATATTCAAGGAATACTAAATACTAAATAATAAATAATAAATAATCTTCGAGATATTAATTTTCTAATTGAAAAACAATCAAAATATATATATGAAGTCATTTTCATATTGTTTTTCATATATATGTCATGATAAATGTAACACAATGAAATTACTAAAGAATATTGAATGTAAAGTATCCTAACATTGGTATTGAACCCCATTAAATTTCCATTCACTATGATATTTGTCCTAGAATGAGATAATTCAATAATAAATACCAATAACCCATTCACAATTCCATACATTCATCTATAACGTATAACCTAGTACCGATCAGTGATCTAAATAGGGTTTGATTATAACTCTATAGGCCATCGCTAGCTATGTCCAAAAAATTCCTCACTAAGAAAATATTTTACTTAATTGTAGAATAAATTTTAGAATTGATTAATGAATTAACAGAATGCATAAAAGTAAACTCAGAAACTATTGAGATCTAGGATGAAACATGGGGCCAACCCAAACATTCATCAGATAGATATCGGTTGCGTATGTCCTTGCATGGTAATGAAATTTCCTGAGGTGGTATTCAATGTGATAACTCTATTCTCACCCTTCAGAATAACATAATTTAATATAATAGACCCTAAATCACTATAGAATCAATAATTCTCCCGCAATCATCACATACACCTTGTAAATCATTACCAGTCATCATGTAAGCCATCAATTTTAACAATATAATCAAGAAACCACACATCTCCCCCTCAGACATCATATATCCCAGAATCAACGCATAAAGTGTTACAGTTACATGAATCTACTCGGTATGGATCAATCCAACATGCCAACCTCCCCCATAAAAAATCATTATCCAATGTATATTAAATCTACATATATTTCAGTCCAACAAACATATTACATATTTGATAAAAATTAAAAATGAACCTTTATATTTATAATTCTAGTAAAATTATATTAAAATTATATTTCCCTAGTACCAGTTCCAATAAAATTACAAATATTCATAATTTCATTCCATAAAATGATAATTATAATTTCACAAATAATTGTAACATTATATCATTGGGCCATAATATCCTCTACCAATTAAATTCCAATTATCATTTCTTAAGCAATGTGATCTAAGTTGATTATCAATTTATGAGTTTATCCAATACATATTTAATTATTTTTTTATCAATTATATAAGAATAATTCCTATGATCCAAATTATGGTTATGGATAGAAACACCTCTTAGTTTCCCATAAGTCCATGTCACAATCACAAACAGACATAACATGATCTGTTGGAGGTCAAATAATGAATACACAATTAATTGTAGAGGTTTCTAATTAATAGAGGTAACATTGATAGTGTGTGATCATTATCACATAAGATTATAATTATAGATAAATAAATCAACCATAATGTTATTTATCTCCAATATTTAGAGGATACGAAAAAACCATGAGATCAAATTCAATAATCAATGAGAATATCCATGATCCAAATTTCAATTCATATGGATAAAAAAAGGAAGAATTAGTTAATTAAAATAATTATATATGGAAAATAATATTATTAGAACGTGAAAAAATAAATTAGGGTTGAATACGCATCAATTAAAACAATGATGGAATTTTTGTGGTGTACAAATAAAATTTGGAAACTATGATCCCCATGAGAACTTATAAAGAACTCCATAGTCCTAAAACTAAGCTCCTTTACTAATGATTAATATATGTTAAAATGAATAATAAGGGATATGTTCCTATATTGCAAAAGGTATTATACAATATCCTCATAATAAAACAGCTCATCTCGAGGATGTGCAGCCATGAATTATTGTGGGATATCATTGAATAACTCGAGCCACTATACCCACATATCAAACTCTCTATCCTAGTATTCCTCCTGAAAAATTCCATGATGTGAAAACATTTTCAACAGAGGAATGACAATTACAACAAGATTCATCTAACTATGGTCTAAAATATCGATTACATATTCCTTGGAATATGCATCATCATCATGAACAAAATCATCAACAACAATTCCATGATATAATTGATGGTGAAATATATAATGATGTGACCCATGAAATAGGTAATTGATGGAATTGTATCACGTTAGAATAGATAATATGTATTCCACTAGTCCCATTCACTTCACTCTCTCAAATATCATGATATCCATATTTCTACGATTCCCTACTTCTAGATAGATCATTTACCTAGCCTATGTGAGTCCTGAAAATGAAATATTAACTGTGATCAAACACCATAGGTCATATTTGATCGTTAGAATAAGATTTATAAATGCTTTGTTAAATTACTAACGAATTTATGATCCACTAAAACCTTTTAGACATCACATGTAAGACACTAGGAACCTTGGGTACTAAGCCTCTTGTCTATAATGAACATAATGGATAATGAAATTTCATATCATAGAAATGATTTAAGGGATCCATTTGGATCAGTGAAGGAATTATATTATTTTAATATAATTCCATGTGATATATATTAAAAAATATTAAACAATGAATTTTATAACACATTCATGTGACATATAAGAATTATAATTTTAATCACCCACATAGATTATCCATTGGTTGTGATGAAATGTTTTACTGAAAAAAACAGTGATCCCAGAATATTCTCAAGGACTTTCCAAAACATTCATATAAAATAATGTTATAAATAAAAAATTATTCTCAATATATAACCATTGAAACAAAATACTTTCTTAAATATATATATTACATAATTATTAAATATTGAATGTCTCCATCATTGGAAATAGTGGATTGTATTCATTAGTTGATCCAGAATCAATCGTAATACAAAATCATTCTAGGTTTTTCTAGGTATTTAAATAATGAATTCCATTATAATATAATCCATATTCAATTCAATAATGGGAAATTTAAACAATGACCCAAACTGTAGTTGATGGAATACCTGCAACTATTTTTATGTTTATAATATCACAAAAAAAATCCTTGTTTCACTTTAATATCCAATAAAATCTATTATTTCCTCAAATTATAATTATATATATATTACATTATATGATGTACCACCTTTTTTTAAGAATTTAATTCCCCCACCATCTCCACACACATTACCATAATAACTAAAATGCGACACTAACATGATGAAAATCATCTCCATCAATGAACAATCCTGATTGTATCTCAAAAAAATATTTTTCCCCAATGAAAAACCCACTGGATTAGTTAAATTCCCACAATATAATATATTTGTACCTGAATAAAATCAAAATATTTATCTTATTCAATCACCACTAATACTGAAAAATATCTACATGAAATTGTGATTTTTTTTTGAAAAAACCCAACTCGTTATAAGATATATATACTGCCTCCTACATCATCCACCTACTAATATCATCTGCAATAGAATTTGACTTTCTATGATTATATGATATTTTTATCAAGAATGAAATAATAATAATCATGTCACCTCCCCATCCAAGTTTTATGATATCATTCTGAATATATGTGCTCCAGTTTCGTGCGATCAATTGACACAAAAATTCAATTTCCCATTATATAATTCTTCTAGTATCATTGGATTTTTAACATTATAGCTTACCCTATAACGTGATAAGGATAATTCCATTCTTTAATTTGTAACTATATAAATCCATATGAAATGGCTCGATCCCCTTGTATTATAACATCATTCATATTAACCTCAGTGACATGATAAATTATGGAATTCCCCTAAACTAGCTCAACTAAGGACATGGTTAGTGGTGAGGTCAAACAACTCCTCAATTCCTAGAAGGCCACATAAAAATAATTTGAATAATACATCATAACATCACTATCCATATTAAAAAACCTCAAATAATAATATATTGGACACATCATTAATGAAACATTAGTGTTGGCCTGCTAAACACATAATTCTATTAATTTTTAAGGTGTTATTTTATCATAAAAAATATACCACTATCATATCCTTCTCCTGGTCTAAAAACATTCTTGACCATGAGATAGCATATCAAAATAATTTAACATATATAATCAAAAATTTACATTTATTTAACATGAAATAAAGATGATTCTTCCTTAGAATAACTAGGAATATGTAATGTTTTGGGTAATTATCATACTCAGACTAGGATTATGTGAAAATTCCATCGATGGAAACCACAATAAATCAACACATATATGGATGTATGATTTGTATCATATTTTCCATTAATATTTTCAGTGAATGTTTCATACTAAATGGAATTTTAAAAATTACATAGGCCATATATATATTTATACGTAGTCTAGGATTTTGTTAGAGGGCCTCACCATAAACTAATTCTACCATGATATCAATATTATCTTAGTGAATATATGACAAATGTGTTGCAAATTTAATAGATCATAAATGAGTTGATCATTACAATAGTTGTTGACCACAATTTGGTTTATCTTCTAATAATCCTATGTAATCATAATTCTCTATCTATCATAATGTAAAATATCAAATTAGAATCTCATTGTAAGTCACAAGTCATTACGAATCACTTATGTTACATCAATGGTTTCAGAGAACAATTATACAGAATATCCATCTAATAAGGAATGATATAAATGAGTTTGGCTCTTATAAAAATATCAATATTAAACATAATCCATCGATTGCATGGTACGATATATATTTAATTATGAAAGATATCCTAAATTTGATCTAACACTGGGGGAAATGTACATAGTTCTGGATCTCTATCACAAAAATATGTCTTACTAACTAGGCTAGGAAATAATAAAAAATGAACTATGCGTTCCCTACAAAACAATCATAAAGATCCCATTAATCACAATTTCTAAATCTTCCCCTTAGAGAGATAACGAAGTCACTATACTCCAAAAAATGAAAACATTATTTAGCTATAGATCATTTTAGTCCATAAAAAAGAAAAGTATTTAATTTTATCATTTATCACAAGAATATATCATAGATAATACTTTGGACACCAATTATTTCAAAACACTACAAATTATAACTTTCATAATCTAATTGGATGTCTAAATGTGTTTCGGTAGATATAAATTTGAAACAATAGTCAATGTTCAAACCCAACCCATAAAAAGTTGTGTGTATATGAATTATTTTTATTCCCATATATCATTAGCAGAAAAGGGAGGGCACATTATATAAAAATATATTATTGAATAGTTGATGGTCCTTTATCTATACTAGTAAGAGAATACAACACACCATACTTGTGAATGAACCTTCTACCTTAGGATCCCATGTGAATACCATTATATTATCCTCAAAAAAATATTGATACTTATCTTCTTTGTTACCAAATCCCCTACATCACCCCAAGTGGTCGGGGGATCTCATGCTACCTCTATGATGTTGTGTTTCTGAGTCCCACCCAAAAAAATGTTCTTTCCACAATCTTTTATAACTTCTTCACAATAAATTTCCCCTATTTAACCCATGTAGTTGGCCCATCATAAGTTACATTTGGAAATCCAACATTGGTCATGGCCAATAATATCACCTGTGATTTGGCTGGAAACACTAAAAGAGGTGAAACATTCTATCTCCAAAATAATTAGACAAAATACGAATAATTTTATTCCCACAGATGTCTTATTGGTAGAGCATAGAATTTTACTTACAACTGTTTCAATATATTCTACTAGACCACAATTATAATACCTCACTCTCTCTATTCAGATCCTCTGGTATGTTCCATTCTGAATCGAGAGAAAATTCACAATGTCTGAGAATGTTGTTTGTTGAAAAAAATTATTATGACATTATCTAATAAATAAGACCCTCGTAGAATTTTTTTCTATCTATAATCCATATCTGTACCCTATGTCGAACAAAATAATTATTGGACTATCAAATGGATAGGGTAATCTATCACTTCCATTCTCCCCCAAAAAAGTGAAATAATTCCCAATACATATATACCTATATCATATATAGGTATAATAACTCCTAGAACCACATTCAGAAACAGTCCCATGTCAGTCCTTATTTATATGGTTGAATGAATATGTAAAAACAATGATTTATTAATCCATGAAACAAATGCATAGAAATAATGATCATAATATCCTTGGGTGTCTCCATTTGATTTATGAACATATGGATTGAATAAATAAAAAACTCCAAATCCTCTAACTGTTGTCCCTATAGAACATGGGTGGGTGTTGTTTCTGAAACTCCCTTATCAGATCATACATAGAGGGAATTGAATGAGTTTTTTATCCACTACACATATCACATTAATCATAGGAAATTGTCAAATTTTTTATCATCCATTATATTTACTAGTGTTGTAGGATATTTTGTCTCACTAGTGTGAGTTGTTTAGTTACCAATCTCCTAATACTCAACCAGAAGATGAATTAGAGTAATTGTGTCTACAATATTCAATAGAACCCTCAAATAAAAATATACATGAAAATTTCAGAAATTGAAAGAAATATTACATTTGAGAAAAAATGATATAGGGTTGACTTAATATGGTCTTAACATGTATGTTATCTTCTTATAACGTATTAATTCATTCAATTTTATCACATTCATCATGTTGATTTATTTAAAAAAAAGGAAAATATATAATATGTGGTTAATATGTCCCTATCATGAGTAAAATAAATTCAACAAATTTAGCTTCATAACATCACGATGAATGCATACAAATCTCATTTCATATCAAACCTATAATAAAATGTCATAAAATACTTAATTCACCAATGAGGGAATCACCGAAGATGAAATAAAATCATAATAATAACAATTGTATCTAATTAACAGTTATTATATCCGTAAGAACATTGATCATCCACCACACATGGTACAATTACTCAAATGATCTTATTATCATGAACAACACATATTAATATCCTATATTCCATTCAAAAGTAGGAATTCAATAGAAATAATACCCCCATTAATACCACTTGATAATGTCCCTAGCATAGTTCTCACTCATGTGACATAGTCAAGTCACTACCTGTCCTTAAGTGCTCCTCCCCTTACATAAAAGGCTACCAACTAGTTGAGAGAGTATAGGATGTACAGTGGGGATACTATAACCATGGATAAACAATAATTGATACAGTAGAATATGTGATAAATAATTATATAAAATATTCTCTTTGAGATAAATAACCAAAATTGAAACAATCTATAAATGAAAATCCATGCCATTTTATATTAATATCAAGATCATGGTCACAAAAGAAAACTACTAAAAGATAAAATCAATATAATTACTCCCAGTATTCTTCATGAACCCCATGCTCAGTCTAATATCAAAACTATAGTCAATGTAATCAAGAAACTAAAAATCTCTCACAGGACCCCTTTGTCTTGTGTTGAACTAAATCAATAAAATTATTATATGTACTAAACAACATCATGAACATGATATTTGTAAAACTATGTATTCCACCTCAAATTGTTTCTATAAACATAATTTATTAGAATATATCCCTATAAATTCTATGATAAATATGTCTTTAATTAATAAATTATTGTAGGTCAATAATGTAAACTCATTGACTCAATCTTTAGGATTAATATCACGGTCCAGCCAAAGATACCTCAATTGGATATCATATTATTCTATAAATGAACCATAATGAAATTATTTGGAGAGGAATTAAATTTTTTCCCTCTATTCTATCCCTTATTTACCAAATAAAATAATACATCATTCCCCCATGAATTAACAATACATGAATTTTTCATTAGGCCCCGCATACACCATGTAGACCACCATCATATATCAAAAAATCTAATAACTTTTAACAGAGACAATAAAAATCCAATCATATATGAATTTGAAACCATATATATGATAATCAAAACCTCTAGAATAGTAAATATAAGTTTCTTTTCATCATATATCATGCTATCATGAAACTCACCGATAATAACCAATTAAAATCAAAATAATAAGAAATATTATCACAATATAAAGATGATAATATATGATATATGGGATAAATCATTAAAATTACGAAGTATCATGATATTTCTTGTTAAATTTAATTTTACATTATTTCCATGTAATTAGTTCACATAAATTTTATGACAACTTTAATACTCAATCGAAATAAACTCCATTATAATATCCTAAATCATGTTTTCATTATACCATGAATCTATTATTATCATTAATAATTACAGACCAATTTACCTTTCAAAACACCTTTGACCCACGTAGATTTTCAATTTACATGATAATACACTATATAATCATTTCTACAAGTCAGTTTTGTTTTCCATGAGAATAATTCATTGGATACAGTTCCAAGGTGAATGGTGGGAACAACTCCTAAGTGCTCACAAATCAGACCATATGGAGTAGTTTCATTCCACCTACCATCAGAGGAGATGATTAATCCATCATATTAATCAACTAGAACAATTTTTAACCCAAAGATCCCATATTCAATTCCTAAAATTAAAACATTAGTCCATGGATTCTAGGAAAGGTGTGGGGGAAGATAAATAATAAGTAAATAACCTATCACAATGATAAAATGATAATTGTGGTTGAATGAGGTTTAATGAGAACATAAATAGTTGTTTCTGTGTAGAAATATGATTCTAATACTCATATTCATTATCTATCATGATGCCTCCAGCTAACCTGTGTGTTTCCACATGCTTGTTGGTTTACCACCAATAGGTTTACTAGGAAACTTCCTTCCCCACCAGATGGCATGTGGAGTCTAATGTATATTGAGTGGGACAATAACACCCCCATGATATATTCCACATCCAACCATCTTTCCTAAAAGCTATTCAATCCACTTGAGAACCCATGAGGCTATAATTAGAATATGTACATGTTTTATTTACCATAAATAAAAAAAATAAAAAAAATAGTGAGATAAGTACCTATAGACGATATGGGATATTACATAAAAAACGAAATTTCACACCATATTAATTTTACATGTTGGATATAACAACCAGACACATCTACTAACCTGCACACCACATTCTGAGGTATAAACATCCTCCAATGGGTTCCATTCCTTTATTAGAATAATTAATTGAAACATATACCTACACCAAAAAAATTATCAATGTTGGTAGCATAAAAATCATTTTAGGACCTCAAAAAGTGTCCAATAGTCACCTGTAGTAAGTTATTTTTAAAATTATTCAATGAAAATATTCATAAAAACTATTTAAAACCTTATAATGTAATGGAATAGGATCCAAATATTGAAATAATTTATGTATCAATATAATTTTAAAAAAATTAAGCATAAGGGGAATTTCCCTGGATCATATATTTAATGAGTCCATAATAAAACACCATGAAACAAACACTATAATAAACAAGTGGAGAAGGGAAAATGATAAATCCACCCCCCAACATTAGCTGATTCAAAAATGGTGGAGTATGAAGTCCAAATTTTGTTAAATATATCAATGTAATCAATATAATTTCTATCAAATTAAATGATAGTCATGATTCACGATTTTATATAACACCCCAATCATTTTATGGTTTTTTTCACTTGAATAAATTCTATTTATTAGATAGAAGATATTTAATAAAGTAATCTGTTTCCATGAGAAAAAACATGGTTATTTAAGATATAGTCAAAACCTAGAAATTCAAAATAAATTTTGCACTTTTGTGTTTTGATATTTGAAAAACAGAAATACATTATTACAATCATTGTGATATTAGGAGTATGATAAAATCAAATTAATATTCAGTGAATAGTAACATACCATTATGAATAGTAACATACCATTATTAATAATACTATACACTTTTTAATAGTAATATGACCCTTATAAATGATAACCTCACTCCTAAGTGTATTAATAAAATTTAGGATCCTTAAAAATTAAGATGAATATTTTAAGTATTGTTATTTATCGATTAAATAAATTTTTAAAAAATTATTTTTGAAAAATGGTGTTATTTTTTGGATTCTATACATTGAGAAATGGTTCAGGAGAATTTTTGGGATTTTTCTGAAATAAAAAATTGGTTATGAATAGTAAAATACATTAAATTATGATAATTGATAAATACTTGTTTTACTGAATCATAGTTGATTCATGTATGTTGTATGAAAAATTGGTTTGAATTAAAATTCCATTATTACTATTAGGGATCACATGAATCAATAATATTCAATGTATTGAAAAAAATATATTAAAATAATGATTATTATGTTGTAAAATTCCTCCACGTCCATTATATAAACTACCCATCACACCCACATCATCTCACACATATCAAGCTTCATGAACTGAATAAATTCTTCCAAATACTCCTTCCAAGACATCTACTGACATCAAAGACCTACTATTATCACTAAAACTAAAAAACTAAAGGCCTTAAAGAGATTCTCAAGGGGGAGTTCTCAAGAGGTGAACCTCTTTTCTATTTTCATTCAAATTATTCCATTATTTTGTTTCTCTCTCCTCTCCTTACCATATAAAAATGTGATGAAAATTCTAGTACCTTATATGTACTATTATATTATTATTAAAATTGAATATTTCATTATTATCGATCTTTTTCCCCAACATCTTACACTAAAATTTAAAATAACGTCGGAGATGCGTTCATTTATCACATGAATGGAGGATGAGTTTTCAATTTCTATTACAATCATAAATACTGGTCATTAAACCACATTAATGATTGAAATATATCATTATAATTTTATATAATCTTATTCAAGGTTCCTTAATCCTTAAATACTCATTATATAAAATAATAATACAAAATAATTTTATTATGCACAAAACCGCTTTATTAATCCAAGAGTTTTTTGGTAACTTTTAACGAATGTGTCATCCTCAAGGTATATAACCCAAAATAAATATAATATCTTTTATAATGACACTAATAATATATATTAACCATTATGTTTGTTTAACCACATATCAAATGAACTTAAATTAATGAATACCAGTAAACTGTTCATGAAAACCATAGAAGAAAATGCATCCAAAACCATAAAACTAGATCTCTTAAACCCATAAAAAGGTAATTAATGGACATAAAAATTTCATAATAAATAAATAAAATGTTTATGAGGTTCTGGAATTATTAATTAATGATTATAAATTTGATTATTCTAGTCATTAATATCAATAGTGAACACCTTCGGGCATAAGGTTAGGGATCCCCTCTCTCAATTTTGTTCAAGAATTCCCCTATGTGGCGTCTCTTTATTTTTAATTCCTTATAATGGTGTATGTTTTATAAACACCCTGATACATCCTATATGATATATAAATGATGATATACCCCTTTATATCTCTTTACTCCTTCACATGAACACATGTTACCATGTTGTAATGTTTGCAAGGGGTTTCTCATATCACTTTCAATTCTGTTGGATTTCCATTGTTCTCCACTTATTTATTATATGTGGTATAGGTGAACTTTATTGTGATATAAATATCATGATTCTATTTTAATTCATGGTATTCAATTATTCACATGGGGATTAATGATTCTTGGTCATGTGGTTCAATTTATTACTATGTTTTAGGTGACCTTGTCTCAATTTCCATTTCATTGAGACCTTCTGGGTATAGTGAATCTAATCATTCATATGGGGTGTATCTACTTCCCATTTGAGATCATTTATTATTTTAAATTATAATTTGTGTTACTATTTTTTTTGTAGCATATATATGATTATTTCCTTTAACTGTATACCATTTCACATACGTTCTTAACTTGGAAAGTTGTTTTAAATGTGGAGATATTAATGAATCTATATTCTATACTCTATATAAATATTTATAAGGAATATTGTACTTGATTTAACTCAACAGGTTTCATGAGACAAATTAATTAGTGAAAACCCATTAAATATTGTTTCTGAAAATCAGAAAGGTATCTACCCACATAAGTAAAACATTTTTACAGTATTATTGTATCATGTTCTAGATACATGACAAAAAATAAATAATAATTCTATTTATTCATTTTGTTTTTTTACTATAAATGTTATTTTCTAAATTTAAAAATCTATGCATGTAGGATCATTCTTAGTATATTAATTGTGTGTATTTTTCATTTATTCACCATGCCATATTTGTTTCTGATTCTGCTAATATTTATTCATGCTTCTACTACATGTATACCTTACTGAGAAATTTACCTTACAACATTCAATTTTTTACCTCTCAATAGGTTATAAAGCAGTGACCATTTATTGAGTTTTCGTGGATGTAATTTTTTTAATTTATGTTATTTATTTTATTTGGTTACCTTTTCCAATGTAATTTTACTTACATTTATGTATCTAGTTTCTTCAATACTGTTAAATTTTTTATTCCTTTGAGATATCATTCCTCTTAATCATTCCAATTTTATATTTAATGCACCTAATTTGGTCTAGAGGGGTCAGAGTGATATAGTTGTTAACATAGAAAATTTAGTAGCATACATGGAAACTATATTAGAAAATGTAGATTAGGGAAAAAATCCCTACAGTGGTATTATAGGTCCCACATACAAGAACATCCAGGAATTTTGGAAAGGAATATATTATGTAGATATTTTTAGAAAATACATCATAGTATAGATATAAATAGGTTGAGATGTCTCTAACAAAGATTTATATAAGAGTGAAAACTATGACAATGAGTTTTAGGATTGACTTGGTGTTTCCCAGTACATGACAATGTGCCTTGATGCACTATTGTGTTTACACATCTAGAGGATATACATAGGATAATTCATATTTTCATTGAAATCCATTATGATGTATTTTAATGTAATTTTTCAATAGAGAACCCATGTTTTTGGCATTAGTTATGTAATGAATTTCGATTTCTGTTCAGTAATTTTCATGTTGAGATTATAAATTATGGTTCATAACCTAATCTATAAATTTCCATTATTTAGATAATGAGTTTAAAGGAAGTATTTGAAACAATACTCATGGAAAATTTAGGGATTTACCCACTATGAAAGTCACTAATGACAATTTCGGAGTAGATCAGATCATGAACATATTGGGTCAACATACGTAGGTTTTGAAAAATTACCATGGTAACCCTCTGTTATATTGTTTCATATGGAAGAAGCCCCCATCATTTAGCGGGATTAGTAATCCAATGGTATCCTATTATTTTATCAAGTACCTTGAAATGTTATTCATGGAATCAAGATGCAATGAAAATGAAAATTTAGTGATGGCAGTGTATTGTCTCAACGGTGATGATGATCCATTGTGGTCCTTGATCCAGAATTCCAACGATGATGAAGAAATCGATTTTATGGATTGGAGGAATTTCAAGGGAATATTCTTCGATAGATATTTCCCTCATGACCAACGAACCAAAACAGCAGATGAAATTTGATAGCATAACGAAAAGGGAAAAAGATAGTGTTTCTGAGTATGAGGATACCTTCACAGGACTATACATGAATTCCATAGATTACATACGTGACTCAGAATACAAGATTGGTCATTTCTTTGATTTTCATAAGCAATGTCTTCGAAGGTAACTGGCTTGTAAATCATTTTCATCATTTTATGAAATTATATTAAGTTCGAAAAAATGGAGAGGGAGTTTTTAGAAAAAAAAATTTCACGGGAAATGATGATAAGAAGGAGTACTCTGATAACCATGTAAAAGGTGAAGTGCCAAATATGAATAAGGGAATGAATCAATTCTCATTATGCATGAACTATGGAAATAAAAATCCTGGGAAAATCATGAAAGCATGGTAGTCTACTATAAATTTGGAGAAAAGGTTCATAGATCTAAGGAATGAATGTGGATGAAACAAGTCAATGATGTTTAATGATACAATTGATGAGATATGGGACTCTATGGAATGGAGTGTCATAATATCCAAGGATAATTTCCTTTGAAAATGACACAATAGTAATGGAATGCTTATTTGATTACAACTATGGAGAATTATGTTCCATATGATGTGGTGGCATGTTTTTTAATTGTTTCTTCAATGATTGACAACACTTGATATGATCCATGATCTTCACATTCCTTTATATCTTTTCATTTTACACAAATATTTGACATGTCCAATTTTATTTAATAAAGGAGTTGTCAGTAAAAACTAATAAGGTATGCATCATTGCAAAAAAGGCGTGTCAACTAGTCCACTCATGAAACATAAAAGTGATTTATTTTCCAACAATATAATCATATCAATGATTGACTTTGATCTAATATTCGGTATGAATTGTTAGTGAAATTATGATGCGAAGACCAATTTCAAGAAGAATGAAGTTACAATCATTAAAAATGGTAAATAATACACTATTTGTAGAGTAGAAACCTCACCATCTGATTCTTATCTAGATTAACACACATTAGCTCAAATGAATTAAATTTGTGGAGTGGAATAGAACCTAATATCTACTGGTGGAGAACGAAAACATCAAATTGAATATGTACAAATAGTTTCATAATACATTGACATATTTATAGAGGATTTACCTAGACATCCCCCATAGAGGGAGGTTGAGTTCCATATTGATTTAATTCATAGTGAAAGACCTTCATCAAATAATACCAATAGAATGTCCACAGTGGAATTAGTGGAGCTAAAGAATCACATAGATGAATTGAGTGAACAAGGATTTATTCGATATAGTGTTTCACCACAGGGAACCACTATCCTCTTTTCTTATAATAATTTTATATCCATGAGGCTTTGCATTGATTATAGAAAATTAAATGATATTAATATAAAAAATAAATATCCTCATCCATGAATTGAAAATTTATTTGATCAACTTCATGGAGAATAACACTTTTTGATGATTGACCTTCGATCGGTATATCACCAGTTCTGTGTGATGAAGGAAGATATTCCGAAGGAAACATTTCGAACCAGGTATGGGAATTATGAGTTTATAGTGAATCCTTATCGACTAACAAATGAACCATATATTTTCATCGATTTAATAAATAGAGTTTTCAAGGTATATCTTGATACATTTGTTGTGCAATTTATTGATGATATCCTGTTATAATCCAAAAGAAATGATGACCTAGAGAATCATTGGAAGATTATTATAAAACTCTTAGATATAGTGAATATTATGGGATATTTAGAAAGTGTGTATTTTGGCTTCAATAAATTTCTTTTCTAGGACATACTGTCTCTAAGGATGATATCCTAGTTGATCCTATGATGACAAAGGAAATACAGGAATTGCCTAGGTCAATGAACATAAATGAGGTATGTAGATTTATTAGCCTACCATGTTACTATTGGCATTTGGTTCATAATTTCACTCGATGGTCTAACACACTAACCAAGATAACATCTGAAGGGGTTATATTTGTATGGATGAAAGAATGTACATAACGATTTTATGAATTGAAAATATGATTGGTAAATGATCGAATTTTTAATCTTCCAACTAGAAATGATGTGTTTATGATATATAGTTACTAATCAAAGAATTTAATGGGTTTTGTCCTTATGAAAAATGATAATGCTATTGTATATGAATCCATGCAGTTAAAGACTCAAGAAAAAAACTACCCAACTCATGATATTGAGTTAGTATCCATAATAATTTCTATGAAAATATAGAGACATTATATGTAAGATAAATGATTTGAGATATATACAGATCACAAGCATATGAAATTTATTTTCACAAAGAAATAACTCAACATGAGGTAAAATAGATGTCTTACGTTACTCACAGATTATGATTGTACTATACACTACCACCTAGTAATGGAATATAAGGTGGTATATGTATTAAGAAAAAATGTTCATGGAATTCTGACCCAAATAAGGATTGAGAGAGATCCTATATTCATGTATCTACTAAAGATGGATATGGGAATTATTAAGGAATTAGAAACAACATTCCTATTTCAAAGGATTGATAAACCAACATTACTAGAGAATATAAAAAGATATGAACTCGATGATGAGAATATATATAAGAAAATTAATGCTTATAAGGATGGGAGATTGGCATACTTCATGTTTGAGGAATGAGTTATGAATGTTGGGAAAAGGCTATGCATTCCATCAGTACCTTAGTATAAAATGGAACAATTAAACAAATATCAATACTCAAATGTTTCTATACACCTTTGTATAAAAAATATGTATAGAGATCTAGAAAACCATTATTTTAGCGATAATATGAAGTGAGAAATTTCTGACTACGTGTCAAGGTGTTTAGTTTCTCAAAATGTAATGGTAGATAGACAACATTCTAGATAGGTGAGGAAACCACTGTCTATCCCTATGTGTAAGTGGGATGAAATTATGATGGATTTTTTCACAGGACTACCGAGGATGCCTAGATAGAATGATTATATTAGGGTAATTATTGATCATCTCACAAAATCTGAACATTTCTATTCTATAATAAAGAATTTACCAATTGAGTTCCTAGAATGACTTTATATTAATGAAGTGGTAAGACTTCATGGTGATCCTATAATGATTTTGTCTAATTGAGATCCCTGATTTACATCAATATTGCAGAAAAGTCTCTAGAAGGATTTGGATATTGGGCTTTATATAAGTACTTCTTATCCCCCCAAACTGATGGATAGTCTGAAAGGACAATTCAATCACTGGATGATATGTTGAGATCATTCTCTCTTGAAATTCATGTTATGTGGGATCTACACATTCCTTTGGTGGCTTTTTCCTACAATAATAGCATCGATTATTGAATTAAAATGATTCCATTTGAATAATTATATGGTAAGAGGTTTTACACTCCATATTTTCAGGATGAAGATGAAGATATGAAAATTTTGTCCCAAAACATATATATGATAAAACACTAAAGTTAATGAAACGTTTGTACCATATTGAAGTAGGAAAAAGTAGGAAAAATAGTTATGCTGACAACCAGAAAAAAATTTGGAATTTCATTAAGGAGATCATGTCTTTCTAAATTTATCTCAATGTAAAGAGGTCTTATGGTTTGGTAAGAAAGGGATTCTAAGCCCTAGGTATATCATATTGTTAGAAAATATTGATTGGATCAGATCATTAAATTAACATTTAGCAATACCACCAATCATATCCAAAGTTCATAATTTGTTCCTTGTTTCGTTGTTGAAGATATTAATTCTAGACCCAATGCATGTAATAACCTATGACGTTATATAACTAGAACATAATTTTTTATACTGTGGAGATCCTATCATGATTCGTTACACAAGGGAGAAGGCATTGAGAAATCAGGAAACTCATCTAGTTAAGGTAATTTTGAGAAATCATAAAATGTTGGAAGTAATGTGCGAATCCATGGATTCTATAAAAAAGAACCACCCACAAATATTTAGAGGGATTTATACATGGAAATTTTTTAGGACGAAATTTCGGAAGGATGAAAAAATATAAAACTCCAAAAATTTTATTTTATGATTTTACCAAAATCAATATATTCATTTGAGAGACTATATTTTATAAAAACCTATGTTTTATTGAATCAACTGTTGTTTATTTTAGTGTAGTTGGGGTTTCTCTTAATGGTAATCATCCCATAATACTACATGGAAAAAGGGTGTTCAAAACCCATGGGCATATGTACTGTAGCATTACTGTAGAGGTACTGTAGTAGTGGTGGAACCGTTCATCAGCGAGTACTGTAGTAGCGGCAGGGCACTGTAGTGGCGGCGGTACTGTGCGGGTACTCTAGCAGAAGGTCACTATTCACAAAATGTGAATTGGGCTTAAAATTTGGGCCTATGGGCTATGTAATGGGATACAAGCCTACTGGGCCTTCAGGAAATGTAATGGGTTTCCCTCTACCCTATTAAAAGAGGTCTTTTCTTTTATTTAATAATAAAAATGAGGCTTTAACCCCAACCTTTTTAAAAAACTGTTGTTTATTTTAGATATATTCATTACATATACATTAATCATAAATTTCCCACTTCTGTTTTTTGAATATGGGAAAATAGACTTAAACGGTTGCGATAAAGTAGATATTTTAAGTCTGATAAAATCAAGGTAATTTTTAGTGAATATTAACTTACCCTTATGAATTGTATCATAACCTTATTAATAATAACCTTCCGATATGCATAATTATATAACCCTTATGAATGGTTACCATAATCATTAATTTATAAATAAAATATAGAAACCTTTAATATGAAGATGGATATTTTAAATGCTGGTATTTTATGATTAAATAATGTTTTTAATTAAAAATTATATTTATCATATTTATAAAATAAATTTTGAAAAATAGTGTCCATTTTTGGATTCTAAACATCCAAAAATTGTTAGGGATAATTATTTTGGATTTTTCTGAAATACTCGAATTTTTTATCAATAGTAAAATGCGATAAATTTTGATAAATGATAAATAATTGTTTTACTGTATCATAGGTGATGGAAGGATGATGTAAGCCCTCGTTTTTAGAATTCACATTTCATTATTACTATTTTGGATACCATGATTCATTCATATCTACAGCCTTGGGAAAAAATATTAAAATAATGATTAAAAAAATTTAAAATCATTTCCCCCTCCATAATATAATAATCCCCTTTCCCCCTCTTCATCACACATTTATCAAGATTCAAGACTTAATTATATTCTAAAAACACTCATCCAAGGATATCTCCCCACATTTGAGACCTTTTGGTCTCACCAAAGGGAAAAAAGTCCTTAAGAAGATTCTAAAAGTGGAGTACTCAAGATGTGAATCTCTCCACTCTTTTATTTCAAATTCTTCTACAAGTTCCATTCTATTGATTCTCAATCCTTATCTCCCCACATCCAAATTCTATAGAAATTCATGTAACTTACTTGTAATATCATTATATCGTTTGAGATGTGTCAATTTATCACAGTCAAGAACGAAGGGTTTTCAATTTCTATTAACATATTCAATATCTATCATTATACATTTTTTAATGGTTTAAACAGATCATTATATATGTATTTTACTTTGTTCAAGGATATTTAATACTTGAACACTCATAATTTAAAATAATAATACAAAACATGTTCATCATGCACAAAACCACTATGTTATTCCATTAATTTATCCATAAATTTTATATAATTATTAATCATAATGTTATATAAGCCAAAATAATTATAATTTAATTTATAATGACCCTAATAAAATATATTTACAATTTTTTATGTTTAACCACATTTCAAACGAACTTCCATTCATTAATACAAGTAAACTGGTCATGAAAACCAAGGAAGGAAATGCTTCCAAAACAATAAAATTGTATCTCTTAAACTCATGAAAAAAGATAATTAATGAACCTAATATGGTAATGATAAATAAATTACATGGTAATGTGGTTCAATAATTATTAATTAATGAATCTAGTTCTGATTATTTCTGTCATTAAGATCAGTCGAGAACACCTTCGGGTGAAAGGTAAGGGATCCTCTCTTTCACTTCTATTCATGAATTCCCCAATGTGGTGTCCTTTTATATTTAATTAAAAATAATGGTTTATGTTTTAACACCACCCCCATACTACCCCTATTACATATAAATGATGGTATAGCCCTTTAACTCTATTTCAACCCTCACAAGAACACCTGTCACCATGCCAAAATGTTTTTAAGGGGTTTCCCATCCCACTGTCAATTCTATGGGATTTGCATTGTTCTCCACTTTTTTCATATATGTGTTTTTTTACATCCATTTTATATAAAATATCATGATTAAATGTTTGTTAAATTTTATTTATTAATTTACATGGCGATAAATTATTTTTGCTTATACGGTTCAATTGATTACAATGTGGTAAGTGACATTGTCCTAATTTCCTTTTTATTGAGACCATCTTAGTATTGTGAACCTAATCATTCTTATGTGGTGTATCTAAAGAAAAATTGAAAATAATTTTCATTTTAAATTATAATTCCAGAATATATCCATTTTTTGTAGCAGGTATATTATTTTTTTCTCTTGTAGTGTACCTTTTCCCATACGGTCTTAACTTGAAATGTTGTTTAAACTATGGAAATATTGATAAATCAGTATTCTCAACTCTAAATGGATATTGATAAGGCATACAATACTTGTATTAAATAAATTTATAAATAATTATTTATACTTTTATAGATAGGTATAGCCCACTATTGAACCACATTGCATCGACATGTCTAATGAGATAAATCAGTTGTCGATACTCCCTGTGAGTTTGTTTCAAAAAATCAGATGAGTTTCTTCCTACATAACAAAAACGTTTTAATACTATAATGGTATCATGTTCCAGATTCAGGAAATAGAATTAATAATAATCCTATTTATTCATTTTCAGTTCTTACAATCCTTGAGGTTTTCACTATGAAAAAATCTATGGATGCAGGTTCTTTCTCTGTTTATTAGGTGTGTGTGTTTTTTATTTACTCAGCATTCCATATTAGTTTATGATTAAGTTATTATTGATCCCCGCATCCTCTACATCTAACCCTTATTAATAATTTTATACCACCCCTATAATTTGATTAATTTCAACCGGTTATGAATTGAATACAATTTAATGTGTTTCTGTGGATGCAATTTGTTTTAGTTTTTGTTATGTGTTTTAATTTGTTACATTTCCCAATGTAATTTGATTTACAACTATATCTATTTTTTCAAGTATACTAAATTAATATTTCATTAGGTATTTAATTCCTATTAATAATTCCAATGTAATAAGTAATGCACCTACTCTGGTATAGAGGGGTTAGTGTGTTACATTTTACCTCATAGATTATAGAACCGTGCACCAATCACACGATCACCATTCTTAATGAACCCACCATAAATAATGATACAAACACATATTAGCTGAATATTATGTGAAATCCATGCAAGAATAATTCCATTACAATTCTCATATAAGTGTAAACCACACATATTCTATTAGAGTTGTAAGGATTGATATATGAGTTCACCTTAAACAAGATAGGATACTACACTTTTACTCTTACCAATCAACATACTCTTGTGATTGTGTACACTTAATGGTTAATATTCAAGATATATGAAAATATGGATCGATTTTTTCAAATCTATTTGAATGGAACCTCCTCGTTTGTACTTTCAGGGTATACATATAGCAGTAACCATTTACCCACCATTCAACCAATATAGATAGCAATTTTGAAGATATAAACAAAGGTAAACGAAATAGAATCATCAAATAATAATATGGATGAATAAATAATAGAAATAATACTTGATAATGGAACTTTCACTGTGACAGTTATGACTCTCTTCTTAGGAAATCAATTATTCAACAGGATGATATTCAAAAATTCATAAAAACCTAAGGATTCTAATTATCCATCTGGTAAATAAATAATAGAGTCAATAGGAATAACCCAAAGAAATTATGAATATTTAATATTTATTAAATTTAATATCATTCATATGTTAAAAAATACACAACATCATTTTTTATCAAACCATGAAATACTATTAAAAATATAATTTAAATAACAACATGAAATCCCTAAAATTTTATTGGCAGGTAAGAATATGTCTTATTAAATTATAAATATTATATGTTTTAAAAATTCATAATGTAAATTCAATTGTAATATATTTATAATAAACAAAATAATAACTTTTTTAAATGGGAAAAAATTTATTTTAAAAAAATTGAATACTTATAAAGGCGGTTCAGTCATCATTTGAACACATAATTTAACAATAATATTTCTCAGAATATTGAAAAATTAATTTTGAAAAATAAACTGATTTTTAAAATATTCATTTCAAAATTTTATTTTCGTGATTATTTTTGTAACTTATGAAAATATATATGTTTTGATGAATAGTGAAATAAAGATTCTAATTAAAAACATACATTTTATTTAAACTATTTAAATAATTAAATTATATAAGAAATTATTTTTTTAAAAAAATTGATCAAATATATTACAATTAGACTAATTTAGGTCATTTTAATCACATTAAAAATGATATTTGTTGTAAAAATCTTTTGAACTGTGGAATTTAATTTTGGAAAACCCTATTTTCAAGGAATCTATAGTTTTAATTTTAAATTGAATTCTTCCTAATATTTTAATAGGATTTTAAAAAAATAGTATTTATTTTGTTTAAAATAATTTCAATTTTTTATAGTAGTATTATATTAATTTTTTACCATCATTAATAGTGAAAAAAATTTATTACCGCGATTATGGTTATAATGGTTTTACCGATGGTTAAACTAAGGAGATAACATAAACAATGATCAAATATTTTCCACCAAAAATTGAAAAAAATATGATTTCTTAATAACCTATAAATATTTATAATAACCCATATTTTATTACTCCTAATGGGAAAAGCCCTTGTAACACATTAATTTCTCAAAAAAATCATGATGGTCCTCTCTGGAAATTATAAGTGGATACACCCTATCCTGTATTTTCAAACATCATAAACCCATTATTTTAGCAAAATGCTTCACAAATATCATCTCAAATACTATCCCTATTTCATATTGTACGTTTTGGATGAAAATTCATCTAGATAAGGCTTTTGTAAATATATAATGTGATTTTCTGAAGAAGAAGATGAAACATTATGAAATGATCATTTCTATTTTATTTCTTCATCCACGTCCTTTAAATATTAAGAAATCATAAAAATGTAAAATCACAAGTATCTCCCATATAATGAGATTTAATTATGATTATATAATTACCTATATCAATATCCACTTCTATCAAATAGAAAACAATATCATCTTTCATGTGTACGGGGGACTATGACCTCTCGAACCAATGTAATTCATTTTCATCCCCACCATTCAAGGATGGAAGTAATGATAGATTTAAAATATTTATATGTTATTTAAGTGATTATTATACTTAATTAATTATCATATCACATATTCAATCACAATTTCCCTTGAGTAGGGGGATACAAAAATGTTTCTTGTGTGTTCGGTTAATTTCCTCCTCATAATGTGAATAAAATCATTTTTTCACATACTCATTACATAGAAGGTATTTTGGATAATTTTAATAAATATTTCTAATATTTATTAACTAAAAATGCATACCTCATCCATGTAGAAATGGGAAATGTTTTTTATTATTTTACATGTATGTTAATAAGGATATATATTAATAATATAAATGATATATATATAGATTATTATTATTAAATGGTGAAATAATATTTATTTTCCATCTGTTACATCCATCCTAAAAAATTGAAAACATCATTCATCTGTACACATGTAGTATAATATCCATGAATGGTGCAATCTATTTTATATATTTATCTTCTAATGGGTTTTCTAAATAAATATATAATAAATATATATGACATTAATATAATTTTTAATATTATTGAGATTATAGAACCTATATAATATTAAATGTTACAAAATTACCAAACTAAAATATATGTGAAAAATGAAGGAGTTATTTCATAGAAAATTGATTTTTATAAAGAATTTCTATGAAATGGGTGAAAATACATTATATGTAAATAATATTTATAATGAAATATATGAATATGGATATATAATAGATTTATAATAAATCTATATATTATATAATTTTTTTATACATATATGAAGGAAATCATTCTTGAGGTAATTTTTTCTCATCTCACTTTTAGTTTCATGAGGCATATGTCATATTAACAACTTATTCCATCGTTGTGTGGTACATACCTACCATTTTTTTATTCCATATAACGAATATATTTATTTTTATGGAATTAAATTTTAAAATTTATTTTATTACATTAATGGGGTATACCATTCAAATGTTACCAATGTGGTAAGATATTTATGATTTAATCCCATTTATTAGGGAATTTTTTATACTTGATTTTCTACTGATGAAAATTATTCAATAATTTTATAACA
Organism: Viscum album; assembly: GCA_963277665.1. Taxonomy (NCBI): domain Eukaryota; kingdom Viridiplantae; phylum Streptophyta; class Magnoliopsida; order Santalales; family Viscaceae; genus Viscum; species Viscum album. The sequence goes on along the minus strand of OY728121.1, from coordinate 1,700,622,273 downwards.
AAACCATTGAATATAATTATCTTATGGTTAATATAGAAATTATAATTTAAATTTCAATATTTCTCACTTTTATACATAAAATGATTGATAAAATGTTATAAAAAAATCATAATTCATTTCACATTTCATATGAAAATATTTTTCCCACCTTTTTTTTCCAAAAAATGTTTTCAAAAATATTTTCAAGACAAAAACACTATATTTTTAAATATATTAATACCCGTGATTTTTTTTCAATTAATATTTTAAAAGAATTAATTATTTTATTTCCCAAAAAATTCTCATTTCGATCTTTGTGAAAATGAAAAAGGAAACATTTTTTTTAACATTTACGGAGTGTGTGGAATTTCAAACCATCAAATAAAATATATGTTTTAAAGATTCAATTAATATTATCAATAGTTATAATCAAATAAAAATATATTAAAAATATTTTTTGGACTTATATTTTTACAAAATATTTCTAATTGAAATGGATATTTTCCTAAGGATGGTTCTTAATATCGTTTTTATGGTATTTTTATTCATCACCAACATCAAAAAACTATATTACTTATGATATATTGTGTTTACATAATCGTTATTCGTTAGTTTGTTGGTTTATGGTAATTATAACTTGTTTAAAAAAATTTATTAACATTCTCCACATTAATCATAATGGGTTATGATCATGTTTATTTATTGGGAAAATTATTAGCATATTTTATGATAATTTTTCTATTTGAGTTTTTATATTGACTTTGATTCACAATATTTAAAAGAGGAATGAATTGGTATTAGTATGTAATGGTTGCGTTGTCATATAGACTACCAAGGTATTAGTATGTTTCATGGGGAATACAACATTTGGTTTTTTTGCAATGACCCTACCCATTTATACAATTTTTCATTCCATAAGGAATTGATGGTTGATTTAGATGTTTGTAATTATAAATATCCTTGTTATTATATTATTCATTTTTTTCATTGTTATTAACTGATTAGTTATAAAATTCATGGGTATGTTTCAGGATCATTTTATTATTTATATGGATATATATTAAGATAATTTATTCTTGAAATATTATTCCCAATTTATTATTTAAATGAAATATGTTTTAGTAATTAATCATTCAATTTTTATTATGATTATTTATTCATGATAACTTACACTATATTCATACATTTACTATGTATATAATCTCACACATCTGTTTTGTTTTATTTTTAATGTGACATAATGATGTTTTTCATGATAGAAATATATGGATATTCTAAGGGGAGTAAAATAGTTCTCATTAATTTTTTTTTGTATTTTATGATTTATAAATGTAATCCTAATTAAAATTATATATTTAGTTTAAAAATAATACTATAATTATAGGTATTTCTATATGTGGTTTCATGTATCTAGTTCCAATGTAATTTTGTCGACACTAGTTCTAGTTTACTTGGATTAGTGTCCTTACAGGTGGTATGATAGAATGATCTATAGGAAAAATGAGAAATAGATTTATGAAAAAATGAAATTATAATATAAGAATTTATATAAATTTGAGGTTAAGAATAATTGTAGGATTACAAATTAATTTTTTTGTAAGATAGATATTTTGGGGTTTACCTATCACAATATACAAAAAGTATATGTTATTTGGAAATAGTTGTACCTATGGGAAATAACCTCAAAAATATGTTATCGATCGTGACACAAGAATAACCTGGTATATGAATATAGATCTTAATATTCAATTGGTTAGACACCCATAGAGGAAATTCAATAGATATTTTAAATTTTCATGAAAAACCGTTATCAATTGTTTAAAATTATTATTTTTTATTTGAAAGAATTTCTAAAAAAACTATTATATATATTATGAGATTAAGAATTCCAAAAAAAATCAATTTTTATGAATGATTTCACAGTTTTTGGGATTATACATTATTGTTCATAATTTTATGATCTTATATAGACTATCCAATTGTTTTGAAATTAACCCATATGGAAAGAGTGGATGTTTTATTAATTCACATACCCATGTGTGGACATCCCTCCATTGAAAGAAAATGAAGCTGATGATAAATATACAACTATAAGTAATAAGATTATAACCATATTTGGGAAAATATTTATTATTATGAGAAAATAAAACACCAAGTTTGGAGTAGCCTAATGATCCACCATAAGGTGTATCATATGTTAATCCACTTTGTGAATAAACAAACACCATTATTTATTAGGACGTTAAATATATTTTTAGTTGAACAAATGTGTACATTTTTATAATATATTACTTATGTTGTGTTGTAATGGAAAGGAGAAATAATTCAGGGATGTTTCTTATCTCTTGATAAATACAGATCAATTTTCATCGCTAATTAGAAACACAATTGATGAAGTATAAATTTACATATATTATGAATGGATTTTAATATATTGTTCAATGAAAATTATTTTACTCATAATGAATGAGTTGATATGTAGAAAATATTACTAATTATAAAAAAACAACGATGAAAATGTTTCAATTAATGAAGAATCAATTAAAACGCTTGAAAATATTTCTACGAACATTACACATAATATGAAGGAAAATATGGATTGTTTTTTATTGGGATGATTCCAATTTTTCAAAAGGTACTAGCCATAAAACCATCCCATAATACAAGAAAAATGTATCATTTGTTACAAACATATATAATTAACTCCCCATGTATTATAAAATAGAAGGAAAGAAAAAGAATAATATTATAGCAGTGAAAAAAATATAATGGGTGTAAGGGATATTATGTGTTTCGTTATTTTTTTCACCTTTTTAAAGTTTTCATTAAAAAAATAATTTTCAGACTCATCTTTGGTTTAAATTTTAATTTTAATTTTTTCCACTTATATGAATTCAACAGGAAAAAAAGTTATCCATATTTGGAAGAATAATAATATTTATTATACAATAATCTCTACATAATATTTTTTACCACAACTAATAATGAAAACTGAAAAAATAAGATTCCACTATTGTGGTTCAAATGGGTTTATTATGGGTTAAACAATGAATATACTGCACAAAAACAAATGATAAATTTTCCAATACACATTTCATGGCCATATTTAGATATTATTGCTTCCAGGAATCGATAATTAACCACATTATAGTCTTTTTTCATGGATAAAACATGGGCATCACAATATCATTGCAAAAATTAAATATGTGTCCTCTCGCCCACTTCTAAAAGGTCACCCCCAATCCTGTCCAATTCACACTTCCAAAACCACATGACTTTTCCAATAACTACCCTAATACAATACCCAATCCTATATCAAAATCTTAGTGTTTTTTATCATCAATCTATCCAATGAATTATTTTCACCGAAAGATAGAGAGGTTGTTCCATAAAAAGGAACGGTTCTTCAAAGATCATATTTATTTTATTTCATATTCAACCCCTTTAAAAATTTACCCATTAATTATAATATAATTAACCATTATCTAACATATAATGATATATTATTATTCTAATTTCAATATTAATATCGATATCCACTATAAAAAAATGGATAATTAAACATTCAATTGTGTGTATGGTACACTACCACCTTGCAAACAAATATATTTTGTTTTCATCACCACCCATAAAAGAAGGATATAATGATGAAATTAACATATTTACTTCAAAAATTTGAATTTATTATTTTGTTATAAATACGATAAAATATATAACAACTTACCTTACATTTCATAGGGGTATGATAATGTCAATCATATGTATGACAGACTACTGCCACATGAAGCAATGTGATTCATTCCAATCACCTACTCGTTAAATAGATAGTATTATGTATAACATTAATGAAAAGATGATATATTTCTATCCAAAAAAATACTTCAATAAATATAATATCATTAGTAGCATCATTCCTTCCAATCCATTGAAAGGTGAAAATATATCATATGTGAACATGTGGACTACAACCACCATGTATCAATGTGAAGTGTTTCTCATTTTTTTATTTTGATGGTAATAAATAAATATCAAAATAATATTCACAGTATATTTTAAATAATAATGATTCTATAAAGGTGAATTAATAACTATTATCATTTTCATCCTTCCAAAAAGAGATAATTGAAACAACATTCATTCATATAACCACATACATTATCAATGAAAGTTGTAATCTATTTTTTATATCTAACATTTAAATATTACAATAACTAAATATAAAATTAATATATATGATACATAAATTCATTTTAATATTTTATTGGTCATGGGACTAGGAACAATGTAACCGGACTGAAATTAACAAAACTAATTATATGTGACAAATTAAGTAGTTACGAACCAAAAAAGTGATTTTATAAATAATTAATAATAAATTGGCGATAATTTGATATAAGGTAAGACATTATTAATTATGGTTCATTAATTGATCGGTTATAAATAAATATTAAATATATAGGATCGATGAATAGTTATTATGGAAATCAGACATGAGGAAGTGGTTTCTCATCTAACTATTACTTAAAAAAGTCATATTTCATATTCTGAAGATATTCATTTAATATGTTATATATACATTCAATTTTGATATATTATACCATGAATATTTTTCTATTCACGGTCTTTAATTTTTCATTTCATTTATTCCTTTCTTGGGGCATATGATTCCTATGTTACCAATGTGGTCAGATATTTATGTTTCAATCTCATTTTTACATGGATTGTATATAATGGAATTTACATTAAATGAAATCATTTGATAATTTTATAATATAAAATTTATATTTTCATATTCTTTTTTATTCATGTTTCTTGTTTTAATAGTTCCATATTCCTCTATTTGATTATAAAAGTTATTGTGGAATTTTTTTATAACATTATCAATTGATTTTTATTTTAATGAGAAAACAAATTTTCTTGTAAAACATTATTTCTAAAATGATTACTTTTTACAAAAACAATTGAAGGGAATATTTATTTAGTTTCTAAATATTGATATTTTATCCTTTAATGGAAATATAAATGAAATATTCATTTTAATCTGTATAACCTATATTATATTTCATGCTGTTATTAAAAATATAAATTTTATATATAAATTTTTATGTTATAAATATTATTTTCAAATTATTGTATTTTAAAATTATTTTTTTGGAATTTAGTATAAAAAATATGTTGAAAATTTAAATGATATTTTCCATAGAATGTATTTAATTTAATTTTTATGGTAATTAAATTCATATTCCATATCATCCCATTATTTTAATTTGATATATTAGGTCTCTTTTTTGTTAATATCATCTTTATTTTTTATTTGGGTGGTTTATGGATTGTATTAATATGGATATACAATTTTATTATCTTTCAAAAAAATTATCTAATTGGTTTATGATTGTTTATATTTACCATAGTAATTATTATCATTTTTTCATATTAGTTTTCAATAGGAATGATTATATTAATTATATTTCACCACATAAATATGTGAAATTAACTATACTTATTAATTGATGGTTAAGGCCCACTATAGACAGTTGATGTATTTCAACATATATTGAGAAAATCTTGATTGGTTTTTTGGATGAGGCCTTACCAATTTCTATAGGATTTCATGCAATGAGTGGTTAAACATATTATTATGATGTTTAAATTTATTCATTTCCTCAATATGATAATTTTCATTGAAATTCATTTTATTATTTTCTGAGTAGAAATATATATTGATATGTTTCATGACAAAGTTATTATTTATATCGATTTAATTGTTCATAATTTATAATTACTATATTTTGATCATATTTTTTAAATGTATTTTGTTTCATTTATTTTCCAATCTATATTTATTATTCTTATTGATTCATGATAGCATCCATTGTATTCATACCATTCTGAAAATCATATCTCACCTCTTTATTGAGTGTTATTTTACCGATGATACATGGAAGTATTTTATGATTGATATTAAAGTATATTCTAAGGGTAAAAATAGAATTCTAAAAAACAATTTATTTATTTTATCTTATTAAATATTTAAAGTGAATTTCATGTATGTATCCAATTTACCATGATTTCTAAACTATCTTATCATATAGTATATGCTTTCTTATGTCAAGTGACAATGTAATAGATAATAGACAATATCTAAGATATTAGAGTTAGGTTACATAAAATATATATATATATATATTTATATATATCTAAAAGGACATTGATTTAGGTTTCTCATATAAGAGTCATATCGTTTAGAGTATAGGTACTCCATTTTTGGAAGGAAAACATTAGAGAGTTATGATTTTAGTGTTAGTATGAATATCTTTTATTTGAGATTCTCTTCCATGTAATATAATCATTGAATTTAGATTCTCATCTTGGTATAAAAATCAATGAGTAGAGTTCCTCACATTGGTAATAAAATAGTTCATTTTAGATCCATCACATGGTAAAAAACGTTTTCATTCAAGATTTTCCAACTCAATAATATAAAATTCAACAACATTATAATATACACTTCTTAAAAAAGTCCATTAATAAATATCTTTTTTGTGAAAAAAATAAAAAATAATATCCTTAGTTTGATATAAAAACTGCTTTTTGAGTTCATTCATGTTGTAAATAAAAAATTACATGTTTTGTTATTCTCTTATTAATAATAATATCCTTGATTCTATTTCCACTTCATAGTGAAAAAATTCCTCAAGATGTTATTATCCTCTTAGTACCTATTGATTCTCCCAAAAGAGCTCCAAAAATTTTAGGAATGAAGAAAAAATTGATTAATAGGTATTTTTTCGACATAGGGATTGAAAGAGATGCATGGCTATATGGGGATTAGGCACCTAGGTCATACGATTCGATTGACCCTTGGAACATCATGTGATGTGGTTATGTCCATCATGTGATCTTTTAATTGTCCAATGATGTCCCTCAGACATGAAATCCTAATAAAAAACCCCATCAAGAAGACAAACATATCTTTTAATGTCCCAAAAATGATTTTATTTGATCATACAACATTTCAATCAATGGATGAATAACAATATACCAACCTATTTAAAATATAACTAATGGAAAATGTCTAAGAATCATTTTAATTGAGTTATACTAATTTTCACGTGAATGGGATAATATGGTCCACATTATCAATTAATGTATCCTATTGAAACCATGTTACATTAAAAAATCATCATAGGATGTCCTATAGAAATATCACATTATCTATGTGAATCATTTAAAAAATATCCTTTTTATCATCAACTACATAATGAAGAAAAAGTTAGTGAATTTCATATAATTTATAAAATATTTGACTAAAATGGAACCCTTATCAAAATAAGTGTTAAACAGATTTTTCATAGACATGGGGAATGATATTTGTATGATAGGTGTGTTAATAAAATGAAGGCCCTCCTTCATTCCAAGGTCATCTTGTGATGGCTCGCCAATATTTCATCTTCATCTCTTGAAGGTATCCTAACATGCCTACGTAAGATCAAGAATCTCCCTAGGGATTTCATTCAAATATTATGAATTTCATTTGACCTAATGATACAAATACTTAAATCCCCTTTTAAATTTAATGTTTTCAATAAATATCATATTAAAGGAGTGATGATAATGTTTCAATTTATCACGCAATTAAAATATTGCATCACAGATAATATAAGGCTCAATCATGAGATACTCATGATGCAACATTATCTCCACCGACATGAGAACATATATTATATTTAATAACCTTGAAACATTGTGTATTCATATGGTGGACATGCTTATAAAAACACACTGATATACAGAAAAACACACATAGAGGTGGGGAGGTGATATTGCTTATTATAGAGTATATAGTCAAACAATCGCAAGATTCATATACTAGGAATGAAATTGGAACTACATACGAGGTTATATGATATTTTCATATTAAAATTTTATCACCCCATTGATCATGCAAAGGGAATTCTAGAATTCTAGCAAGGTCTCACAAATGTTTTTTTACATATAAACATGATCATAACAAGGGAATTCTAGAATTGCAGCAGGGTCACACAAACAATTTTTCACATATAATCTTGATCATGTGAGGCATCAGTCTTTGTTCACCTAATGAACATTCCTGATTTTGTAAAAAAATAATGACAAATATGGAGGCTTCATATGATCCTGAATATAATAATTTTCATGTGAGTTAATCATTGGATTCATGTGATCTTCTCATGGAACATGTTATATCCTCTAGAAATTTCATCTAGTTCATGAGATATCCCCCATTAATTTCATATGCTTCATGTAAATTCCTCTAGACATATCAGGTACTTCAGGTAATTTTATCCAGACATGTAAACTTAATTAGTTTAATTTCTCCCGATATATAATCATGTCCATATGAATGACGTTGGATTTATCCTCCTGATCATTTGAAATCCTCTTGAAATAAAATATTGATCTTCAAAATACATCAATCATGGAAGTATTTATAATTTAAAAGGACCTAGACATGATTGTTTCAATCAAATTAAGACCCCTAGAATTTGAAGAACACACATCAATTCATTCCATACGGAGAAACTTAGTATGTTAATAGAACACCTATAGACAAGTTGGAAAGGCACCATGAACATATACCCCAAGACCTTTTATCCTTATCCATTAGGAATACAATTTTATAAACACTTTAACAATGTACACCCCCATCCATGGATTTTTTATCGATAATTACACCTTCACGTGGGATATGTCCATTACATACAAATTTTAGAAAGTTAAGAAATCATATTTATATTAAAGGATCCATATTCCAGCGAAGAATTTTAAACTGTAAACCTGTGTTCCCTAATATATATCATTTATAGGAAAAGTGTATGATACCTTCAATGATCATTCCATTTGGGGTATGTCCCTATAATTCAACAATACTTGGGATAATAAAAATGTATTCATGTGTAATCACATATCCCAAACCATCAGCTAGATGGGGACACATTGAACTATAAGGAAAATGATTCCATCTATTAGTAATATATATATTATTTCATCTTAATTCCAAGTATTCACATCAAACACTCTATTTTGGTCAACATATTTCATAATTCCTACTTTAATATAAAATATATTTTTTTATTGTTAACCTTTCTTCACTCCATCCATAGATCATGGGTAATATGTTCTAGCTAGGATCAAATAACTAGAATCATAAAATTCCCCCTAATAGGGGATCCTCAGTATATAATTTCTTGTTCAATGATATGTTATAAATTCTTCATTACATTGGAATCTACATTGGTGTATGTTTTCATGAACCATCCCCCAGGGCTCATGTCGTGACTACCCCAAACACTCCATCCATTGGCCAGGGGCTGCCAACTACCAATGAGTAGATATATCCCATGAAGGGATGGTATTTTCTATAAAACTTATACACACAAAATGCTCAAACATTGGAATTAAAACACAATGTAAACCACAATTGTCACTATGACATCTACAGATAGTACAATAGAAACTAAAAGTACAAAGGTGCCAGAATAGAAGGTAAAATCCAAAATGAAAGTAATACTACGATGGTCCATCCTCTTGAGACCCTAAATAAAGGGTATGTGATAGGTAGAACCCTATAGCCATTGATGTATGTTTTTTTGTCCAGTCTCACTGAGCACCACCTGGTCTCAGACCACTAAGGTCCCCTTCGAATCGCTCGTCTGTCCTGTCTTACTAAGCACCACCTGGCCACGTAACACCACATTCTTCGTCAATGTGTTGATCACCTACATGGGTCACGAAACTTGTGGGTGAATTTTGTGTAGGGTTGATTAACACAATTGATAGTTGGGACACAAAACCAAAAAGGAAGGTCCTTGTATAATGACCACACATCAAGATCACATAGTGAGAATACAATGCAAAGATAGATCACACTATGTATAAAAAAATATATAGGAATAAATACTATCATTCATAGCACTAAACACAATGGAATGTGGAGTTACTCATACTTGATGAGTACCTTGGGTATAATTGGTCACATAGTACCATTCCCCACAGTGTATTTTCTTGGTCACACAGAGTCGCTCCCCGTATAGGCCACCATTTCTAGTCCACACAAAGCCGCTTATAGATGGTCCACACTGGACAGCTGATAGAAGGTCCACAATGGGCTTCTTATAACTACTTCACATAGAGTTTCTTTTAGCCGGTCCACACAGTTCTTCATATCATCAAGGGTTGTAGGGTCACTTAGGCTCACACATCAATAGTCATTCTGTCTCAGTCAGCCACATGATTACTGCACGTATAACACTTGATTCTTGGAGAATAAAATCCTAAATCTATTTTCTATTATCAAAATCTCTTAATACCTCCATAGAGAATTCCCTGAGGACCCTCTCTTACTATGGGCCCCAATGATCCCGTTAATCGGAAAACATTTCTAAAAGAGAGTGGTGTTTTTATAAATGGAGGTCGACTGTGTCTCATCCTAGTCTGACCCGATTCCGTCAAACCGACCCAACATGGTTTTTTAATGGGCTTTCCGGATCTGGATTGGCCATAGGGGCAGGCCCATTAGGCCTTTCTGGAACCGATCCACTCTGGTCGTGTGTCCAGCCTGCTGGATCACAAACAACTGAATTCCATCCATCATGTTTTGTGCAACCCGACTTACCTGCATGGTGGGATAGTTTCACCCCTACATGATTACCACTGGGTTTTCTGGTTAGTGACACATGTGGCCAGACACGGCCGACCGCCTCCCCTCACATACAGTCTAATACCAAGTGTCCACTCCTTTCGTGGCCCTCTAGCATGGGTCATTCCTCTTACTCTGTGCCCGAGCGGCGTTGCCCGTCTGAGTGTGTCTGCTCACGCGGACTGGTTTATCCCCATGGCCCATATATTTTTCCATGGTTCATTCTTGCTGTTATGCTATGTGGACCACATCGAGCCTCCAACGTGGCTGGGTTCCAGTGTCAACCTCCCTCCGTCCATCGTTCCGGCCACCCCCATCACTATCGCGTTGCACTACCAGTGAGCCACCTCCTTCCTGCCGCCGTGGATTGGGTTCCATAGCCTAGTGCCTCCGCGAGTTGGTGCTATAGCCTGCCACCACTATCGTACCTCGCACTATGTCCTTTAAATAGTTCCATGACCCACTTGTCTATGGCCCTTCCTCCTGGCGTATCCTAGGCCGATATGCCAATGTCATTGAGGAATGATGATTGGTAAAGCCAAAAACAGATAGGAGGGGAAGGAGTCACAATCAGAAACCCCAAAAAATGATTCGAGTCATTTTTCATTTTACCAAGATGCATTTTTATTAGTAGGATCATGAATAACAACAAAAATAATTTTGAATAATCCCTACGATAAATATAAACTTTATACTGCATTATTAAATATCCTGTATGAATGATCGATTCACAATTTATCATTTTCATCTGATAACCCACATTCATTATTTAATAGAGAGAAAGAAGATAACAAATTCACAATGAAATGCATCAAACCCCTACCTAGGATAATAGATTGCCTGGTGATGATTGTTTGTTTTCATATGTCTATCTCTGATCCAAAATCTTGCATCCATGTGTGTCTTCATTTTCATCTTATTCTCATGAATTAATCATGGGAGAGGTTTTCCTTTGTTATTCATCATTTCTATCCTCCAAATCCTTAGACAAAATCCAGTATTGTGAAAAAAATCATGTATTACTTGTTAGGATATTAATTGAAGAATGAAAATTAATTTTTCTAATATACTGCGTTGCAAAATCATTATGATAACTCGTCAATGAGGTTCATTAATGAGAATCATCTTCACCATGTCGCTACACAGTAGTGTTAACGTGCAACTACTCAACGATGAAGAAAACAATTTAAATAAAATTTAAAGTTAATTTATTTTTCCTCAGAAATTTATATATATTAAAATATTCCCTCGACCTATGCCGGTTGAGGTTATGTACTTCTGAAGGAGAACATCTCATTGAGAACTCAATGGTGATATCATATTTTTAATCCATGTTAGTGTTTTTTAGTTATGAGGATGAAAATAAAATAAGTTTTATTTAAATTATTTTATTTATGGTTACATCCCACAAACCAACATTTATAGTTGGCCCACTATGGCCGACGTTAGGCTTCGAATAAAGTAAGAAAACACTCATGAACACAATGGTACTCTCATATTTCTAATCTGATTACTTTATATGAGTTTAAATGTATTGAATAAATAATAAAAATATTCAATTATTTTATTTACGGCAAAAAACTACATTACAATGTTGACCCGAAACGGCCAATAATAGGCTTTTCCAATAGAAATTGTACAATCATGAGTTAAAATATGTACTTATATTTTCAATATGTTCCAACATTTGTGATTTATAAGGATTTTTCAAATTATATAAAATAATTTTATTTTATTTATCTACAGTTATGGATTTTTTGGTTTTCTTCTAAGAGGACCATGCCTACCTAACATATGTTCTGCCTAGGGTAAACCACAATTATGAATTGAATAGTGCCCACAATGTTCTGATCCGAGGTCCTTTTTAAGGGTTATTCCACTTTTACAGGAAACTCACTCATTCGTGCTATTTATTATTTGACATTTTTTGGCTGTTAATTCTGGACATATCAGGCCTTAGAATTGTACAATGTATAAGAAATTGGTTTCAAGTTAAAAAAATATAATTTAATAAAATATTGTTGAATTTTGGTGTTTTACATTACTCCTCCCTTAGGTCATTACATACTCATAATCCAAAAAAAGGGAAAATCAAAAAAGGGGATACAATGAATGAATCTAGGCCTCCCCCTCCGATATTCCTTCCCGGAGATTCATTTGCTGCCAATCAACACACACTAGTGGAATATACCATCCAAAAAGGATCCCATAATGTCAATCCTAAATCGACACCCTGAACTCTATTAATGTTTCCCCATCGTCAAATCTCTTTCATGTAGAGGCATCTCGTGCCATCTATTAAACTATGCTCCTAGGTACATTGGAAGTGGGTAAATTCAGTAAGCTAATAAATGATCAACCCATATGAAATCATGTATCCTAGACATATATGGTAAAAACATCACGAAGTCTAATGATATCCTAGAAAACTTCAAATCTGGTATCTCAAGGGGTTGTTTCAGACATTCTGGAAACAGGTACTCTGTCATTACATGTTGACAAGTGAGGCATCTCAAGACAAACTCTACCACTAATTTCATAATCACCATCCAAAAATACAGACATTGAAGGTCATTGTACATCTCTTCAACACCTAGATCTTATACCAAGGGAGATGTATGTAAAACCCTCATCATTTCTAACCATAATTTCTCTGGTACAATTTTGTGTCCTTAGAAAAGGATGATGTGCTCCCCACCATTCAAATATCCATCAGGGGCAATCCCAGTGGACATTTGGGAATATGTGGTCTCATAGCTATAATCTCTGAGATGTGTCTCCCTTACTCACTATAATAGTTTAGGGTCTACTACCATCAACTGATGATAAATTTTGTCATATATATCCTCAACGTATATTTGATGTGAGGCAAACTACTCTAAAGCCTTGTCCAGTAGTTGTGAACTCCATCTCCTACTGAGTGCATCTTGCACCTTATTCCCCTTCCCATGAGTATTGAATTTTACAAAGTCATATACATAAATTAACTCTAGACTATATATCTATCTTAGATTTAGTTCCTTCTTAGAAATGATAAACTTGAGACACTTATGCTCAGAGGAGACTATGAACTGTTTTCTGATATTGTTGTGTCATCACATATTTAGTTTGAAGAATACTAATACTAACTCAAGGTTATGAGAAACATAGTTCTAGTAATGATGTCTCAACTATTGAGATCCCTGATCTATCACTGCTTTCCTCTAAATCAAGACAACACTAAGATCTATTTTTGATGTGTCATAGTACACCTTGTAGTCAGTGCCCTCTTCTGGAAACTACAATACATGAGAACTTTTCAATCTTTGGCTTAGCTTCTAATGCTCTCCTTGCATCCTTCTGTCCAAATGAATGATTATCCATTCTTTGATAATACTGTTATGGGTGCTGCTACTCAGTAGAATTCAGGTAAAAACCTTTGATAGTACACATCCAACCCAAGGAAACTCCACACATCAGTAACCCTTTTGGGTAGCTCTCAAGTGACCATTGGATCGATCTTTGCTATATCCACCACAATGCTGGCCTACAAGAATTCATGTCCTAGTAAGTTTAAAATTCGTACCAAGAACATAAACTTCTAGAGAATTTCATTAAGACTATTTCATTAAAATATTTCTAGAATAATCATCATTTGTATCTTGTTCTCCACCTCAGACACTAAATACACTAAGACATCATCAATGAAGACCCCAAAAAACAGTCTATGTTGTACTAGAATATCTTGTTCATGAGTTCTACGAACACTTATATGGAGTTATTCATGCCAAAATACATCACTAATTTCCCATAGTGGTCATGGAATCATCTTAATTCCACCTTCGAGATGGCCTCATCTCTTACATGAAGCGGGCGATAGCCTGATCTGAGGTCTATCTTCGAGAACCATCTCACTCCATTTTGCGGAGTGAAAAGTTCATAAATTCTCATTAGTTGATACTTTTTCTTCACACTCACCTAGTTCAGGTGTCGTAAGTCCACACATAACCTCATTCTTCCACATTCATTATTTGTAAACAAATATAGGGTTTCCCATTGTGAATTCATGGGCCTTACAAACCCCTTCCTCTGTAAGTCCTCCAACTGTACCCTTAGTTCTCTGAGCTCTATAGGATCTATTCAATATATTGTTTTATATATTGATTCCATCATTGGCTATATATCAATTAATAAAACTACCACTATATGAAAAGGTAGTCTTGGAACATCGTCAGAAAATATTTCCATTTACTCATCCACCACTATAGGGAACTGAAGACTCAAAACATCCACAACTACATGGGAATGGATCGTCACATGAAGAAACTCCCTTAAATTTTCATATAGCTCCCTATGACTTGTGTGGACCACATTAGGGTGGTGGTTGTAATAGGAAAAAATGTATACCACCTCATGCTGCCCTCCCTCCTCCTCTACCATGTCTGTCGTCAGGCAGATTAATTTTTTCTTGTCACTGTCTCTACCTCGGTGGCTCATCCACAATTTCACTATCATCACATTGGGCTGGAAAATATCTAGAGATATGTACCCTAATGTCTCTTGAAAATAATTACTTCTTTCTAGGATAATTGTAGACACCCTATGAACCCTGATCTGTAGATCCACAATCGTGGGACCTCTTTTTAGGACATCTCACACTTCCAAGCCTATGAGAAAGACACAAGAATCATAATTTCCCACTGATGGTATCCAATGGATGTATATTATTTGAAAAAAATTGCAAACACATAGGTTATCTATAGAACACTTGCATAATTAAGAATGCATAATGGAATATTGATGGCTCTGATGTACCTAAACACATCTCACTAGGCGGTACGAGCCCTGAATCACTAGTTGTATCGTATTCATCATGTACCTATAATGGTTATTACCCCTTGATGAATACTCATCTACCGACTTGTAATCCTGTCGAAGTTGTAAAACCTCTTGGGCACACATAGCCTATAGATTTTATAGCTATATCCAATTCTATGAGAAACATTCTCAAGATTTATCAACAGAAAATTCATCTCATCATTATATAGGGTAATATAAACCCCTCAATCACCTTGTTGATCCACAAAAAAATAATCACAAAAAAGACCACCATTTGATATAATGTTTCCATAGGTAAATGGGAAACTCGGTTACCAACTCAAGCCATTCCTGAGCCTCCTGCGAGTCGAGGTCTCCTTTGACCTGAGGTGTCTTTGTCAATAAAACTCAAGTAAAGCACTGAGCCTACGTGTGGCCTCTACTAGTAGTTCCGGTAGTAACTGCCAACCAATGGGTGGTGGTAATGCTGGGACACCTCTTGAAAGTTCCATCCCTATAAAAAATTCATTTAACAAAGCCCCATTATTCTATTGACCTCCCTTGTGGTCATGCACAAGAATATTGGCTGGTTGTCTTTGTGGATTCATTTTGAAGAATGTCACGATGATCCATGAAAAATTTATTATACCTGGTGAGCTAAATCTGACTAAAAATGACCATGGGTAAACATTCAAGGATTCATTCTACTAGTGTTTTCATGTAATGGCTTAGAAAACAGAATTTAGGGTCCTAGTGTACGGATATGTCAGTCATCGCACCTTCACTGGACTCCTTGACCTTTTATATGAACTAGAAGCATTTAACATCGTTCCCCCCAAACCAAATTCATAGAATCTTGGTTCATAATGTCAAACTGGCCTAATATGATATAATTTTTTCATGACTCGTCCTCTAGGACCCGTACTGTGACTACCCCAAGCTTGCCTTCCATTGTCCAGGGGCTGGAGACTAGCACAGAGTAGGCATATCCAATGATGGGATGTCATTTTTCCTTACAACCTATACATACTCACAAAGTAGAAACTGCGGAAATTAAACACAAGGTAAACCAAAACATTCACTAATACAACTATTGAGAGTACAGTACAAACATGAAGTAGAAAGAGGATACAATAATAACATCAAATGACATAGGAATGTACAATATCAATGGTCCATCTGCTTAAGACCCCACATGAATGGTATGTGAAGGGTAGACGCCTATATCAATAGAAGTACACTTTTTAATTCTATCTCACCAATCCCCACCTAGTCCCAGACCACCAGGTTCTTCGTTGAAGCATCCGTCAGTCTAGTCTCAATGAGCGACACCTTCCCTCGAACCATAGATTACTATGTCCTAACATCAATCTACTGCAAAAGACATACATGCGTGGGAGAAGCTCGTGTAGGGGTTTGTAACACAATACTCAGTAGGGAACCCAAACCACAAAGGGAGGACCATGAAGTAAGACCACACAATAAGACCATAATTATATGACAACTCACACCAGGTAAAACTAAATGTAGATGATTAAAGAAAATTAATAGTAACATAGAACAGATTGGAATGATTAGGAACTTATCCTAGATGAGTATCATAGGACTTTTGGGTCACACAAAGTCACCCCCACCGTATTTCTATCAGGTCAAAGAGATCCACTCCCCACTTAGTCCATCATAGCTGGTCCACAGAAGTTCACTTATAGCTAGTCCCATATGGCCGCATACAGCTGGTCCACATAGGGCCAGTTATAGCTGGTTTATATAGAGTAACTAGAAGTTTTTCCACATAGGGCTATATATCATCTAGTCTTCCAGGGTCACCTTGACTCACTCATCTGCAGTCTTTGGGGTTCATCCAACCGTAGGATCCCAGCACGTAGTCTGCTTGATTCCATGATAATCCACTCCTTATGATTTTTTTTTTAATTTCATCTTCCATCAAATCCTCTTTATATCATTATAAAGGGTTATTATAGTTGTAATGGTCCCAATGCTGTAGATGGTGTGTCAATCAGATGCATAATCTGGAAGATATTGGCATTTCAAAAAACTAGGGTCAATTATGTCTAATCCCAGTCTGACATGGTTAGACCGACCTGACCAACCGTGATGGGGGTCTCGAATGATCCGGCCTAGTTCACCCAACCCAACCCAAACAGTTTGGGTATGGGCTGTCCTGGTTCAGCTTAGATAGTATGGCTAGGTTCATTAGGCCTTTTTAGACCCATCCCCATTCGGTCATGGGTCCTAACCACCAGATCACCCAGCCACCAGATTTCACCATGCTTTCCCTGAAACTGGAGGGCCATTTCATTCCCTTCCTAGGCCTCCCAGTGGCCAGGACTGTCTAGTCGGCCAGGTCTGCATCAGTGGGACAACTCTTCCCAAACCCGGGTTGACCAGCAGCCCAATTCATGCTATTGGATCAACCTACATGGTATGTCAGATACCCCTTTCTCGGTGGCCCAACATGCAGCCGGATGAGGTCAGCCGCATTCCACACACGTGGTCCAGGACCCCATGCCTCCTCATATTTTGGCCCACAATCATGGGACAATACTCCATCATGGTGCCAAAGCAGTGATGTATGTCTACGCTGATCTGCTCAAATGAACCTATTTCCCCCGTGACCAGCGATTGTTTCATGATTCTAGCTCTCCGTCGAGGTCTACAGACCGCATGGAGACTTCAATGTGGTAGGGTGACTTTATCTTCCTTCCACCAGCATCCTCATTGGTGGAACCTATTGTCGTCGCGATTCAATGGAAGTATGATGCCTCTTTCCTTCCACTATTACTAGGGTTCCACAACTAGGTGCCACCACCACAGCAGGGTGTCACGGCCTCCTACCACCACCTCCGGCTATAACATCTCGCTCGTATCATGACCCGCTGTGTAGAATCCCTTCCACCTAGTGTATCGTCACCTAATGAATCAATTCCATTTCTTCATAAAGAATAGGAATGATTAAAGGATAAGGGAGGGTATGGAGTCCCACACAGAAACAAGAATATAATTATCCTGGTCTTTGTACCTGTTGAACTAGATGTGTTTTTGTTCGCAGGAATATGAATAACCAAGAAAATAATTAATATTAAACACTAATATAAATATCCCCTTTATCCCTCATTATTAACTGTCCAGCCTGAATGATCAATTCAAGGGATAATTGGTTATCAAGTTAACTCGTGTTCATCATTTAAATGAGAGAACGTAGAAAATAAATTCACATAGAAAATAATCAAACCCCTCACATGGAAAGGATATTTCTTGAGGATAAGCATTTGTCGCCATCCGTATATCTAGAATCGCATATCTGATCTCTATGTATGTCCTCGCCATCGTTCAATTCACTAGCATTCCCCGTTTGAGATTTTTTCCTTCTTTGATCATTGCCTCCACCCACCAAATCCTCAAAAAAATTTCATTATTCTACAAAAAATCATGTGTTTCATGTGATTCTATTTATTGAAAAACTTGAATTAGAGTTTCTGTTATGCTACATTGAAGCATAATTATACTAAAAAATTAATGAGGTTCATTAATGTGATTCATTGTTGCCTGGTCATAGCCCTATAGAACTTATTTTCCACTAAAAAATGATGAAGAATACAATTCAAATAAATTTTTATGTTATGTTATTTTTCTTCTGATAAGTATGTTATTAACTATTTTTCCTCGACCAATGCAGGTCGAGGTTAAGACCTACATAAGTAGTAAATCTCAGTACAAACTCAATAATATTCTCATATTTTTAATCAGAGTTACCATATGTGAGTTGTGAGGGTTTGAAAATAATATAACTTTTATTTAAATTATTTTATTTATGGTTAAATCCCAATCACGAACAGTCACAGTCGGCCCACACCAACTGATGTTAGGCTCCCCATAAGTGAAGAACACACTCACGAACTCAACGGTACTCTCATATTTCCAATATGAGTTTCTTTTTATGAGTTATAAGGATTTAAAAATAAAATAACTTTATTGAATAAATTTATTTACATCCGAAATCTACATTCCACTGATGAACCGCAACTGCCAATATTAGGATATAACTAAGGAAATAATACCCTCTCAAGATCAATGGTGGTAACATATTTTCAATACAAGTCACCGTTCATGTGTTATGATGATTTAAAAATTAAAATAATTTTATTTATAGTTAATCCATTTTCGATGTTTCCCATTGGAGGCCCATGATGACAAAACATAAGTGTCACCTAGGGTAAACATACCATTCTGAATGCAATTGTGTCCTCATATATATTTATCTAGGTACCCGTGTTCGATTAATTTCACATTTTTTGTAAAATCACTCCCACCCGCAATTTAATACAGATCATTTACAATGGGACAATGTGGATACACCAGGCCCTTGAATCAAATGATTTATTTAAACCTGATTTCAGTATCATACAATATAATTTTCCCATAAAATAATATAATTCAAGGGAATTACATAGGTCCCAATGGAATTTCCAGATTTATAAACATTGTGGAAATTTCCCTTAAGAATAATAATTTTCTACCCCCACCCATCAGTGGGTTGAAGATAGATAAAATTATAATGAATATGATTCATATTATAAGGTGGATACATATGATTCCTTCCAAATTCCAAAGCTCCACTCCAAAATTCAATGTTCTATCATACTATACCTTAATGGGTAATGTCAAATTGAATTGTTTTTTAATATTATATGTCCTAAAACATATTAAATAAATGAAATGGTTTTTTATTCCTATTCTCATAGGTCATATAGGATTCCTCATATAGGTTCAATATCACTATCAGAATAATAATTTCCTTCATAGAAAATAGTATAAACCAATATTCCTACACATATGTAATTAATCTAAAAGTAATAACTCATTAACAAAAATAATGAGACACAAATGAGGAACTGATGATATATTTAGACTATGTCATTAATTGAACTCCCTTTACCAATATATTGATTAAACAAATTATTTTTTGATTAACATAATCAATCCATTATCAAGATATGGAAGATATTCATGAACATAAGTTTAATATATAATATATTCCTTGAGTATGAAATAATTCCCCCCCATAAGGGGTTGATGAGACTGACCTACAATCTTAACAACCAATGTGAGTTACCTTGTGTAATGTATTTTAATCCCAAAATTAGTCTCTACATTTGGAATGTGAGATCATAATTCAAAATAGATTTGGTAACTATTGGGTGTTTCTACAGATATAACCTACATACATCATTGATTGTTAAACTATATTTATCCCATCAAAATAAAATAATAGATGAGATGTTCTGCTTTGAAAAAAAGTTGGGAACTTGACATGAAATATTTCAATAAAAGAATAAATAAATAATTATTTGTGTCAATCATCTTGTTACCCATTAAAAATTAATATTTAGATAAATCAGAATTTCTGTAACTGATGTGAATCTTTCCAGTAATGAAAAAAATCATTTTAAAACATGTTGTGGAATTATGTTTTGCCTCCCAACAATAAACAAAAATAGTTTTCATGATGTGAGGTCATTAAAAAATAATCATAATTAAGGCTCCCATGAAATATTTTATTTTATAGTCAATATACCATGAAAGAAAAATAGTCATAATGATAAAATAAATTTAAACATGAGTTGCTCATGAATATATTACTTAGAATATTTAATAATTTTGTTGATAAAATAATTAGAAACTATGTTCATTGATGAATTTGTTACTTGATAACGATCACAAAAACACTACCATGATTTCAGATCATGTAATCATTAAAAATGATCTGGAATCTCAGCTACCTCAACAACATCCATGGGTCATAAAGTGACATCACCCACCCAATAACTATAACATCATTTAGTGAATTTGATGGTTCAGGAATACCACAATCATGGTATAATAATTCCCCTCAAAACTAATCATATATGTATTAATACATTGAGTCCTATAATCCTATCTCATTTAGAAAAATCTAAAATGAAATTATGCTAAATATCACTACCACCAACTGATTCTAAATCATATCCCCATAACATGAAAATGATCATCAACATTACCTTTGGATAGTAGATCAAGGATTAGAACATGGATCCATTTAGATTCATGATCTTCCATGGTGGAATCCTATCAACCACCATCACTAGATAAATCCCACCAACACTCCTCAATATCTAGTTGAGGGTCATACCTGAAAGATCACTACCTTAGACACTCTACCCATGGCACCATGGAGACCTTACCATGAGTGGTATGATATATATATAAGAGTGTAATTATATTGTGAGACCAATTTTTCCAATGAGGTAAAAATCCCATAAATATTAGTTTAATTAATTTCATGGACATAATATGTAGGCCTAGTGTGGCTCTGTAGGAAATGACTGTGTTTGTATATATTTCAGAGCACGAAGCCTATTTTTTGGAATAATAAAGTGGGATGAATTGGTAATAGAAACCATGTGTCTTTCCATACATGGTTCCTCCCTATTATATGGGGATTTTATATTTGGAAATGTGGGGTTCATGGTTTTCAATAACAATTCTCCCAAGACCACCCACACTTTCTAGATGTACAGAATTTTTGACATTATAGAATGGAATGGTTGGAATAATATTTCTCCATCCATGTAGGCAAAAAATTCAGGATCCATCTTATGGAATACCCTATAACATTGTTGGAACGTGTTTTAGCCATCCATGTGTCCAAACCATGTGACCTAGAAAATTTGGTAAAATTACCACATTTATCTTAACTAATTATACCAATATCCCCTACACTTTTTTCTCATTTTAGTTGAATGAGACCATCCTTCTCCCCCATTTTTACCTCCTAAGAACCACTTCATACATTTTTATCCCATTTAAATGAAGAGGTGTATATTCCTTCTCTCAATGCCTACTAGAATATGATGATGGAAAAATGAAATGAGAGAGGTAATATGCACCTCCTCTAGTATAGCCACTAAAGGATTCCAGTGGTCTTTCCTTAGTGGAGGTAGGATTATGATCCTCGCTTCTATAAACAACTGGAATATATTGAGTGGTATTATCGGCTGATAAATAAGTCTTTCCCGTGAAAATTTTAATATTCTACTAATTAAACATGGTTGGTGTGTAGATATGAGCCATGTCTAGTGACATTAGAGTATGACATCGGCCTTTTTAAATCAAAATATTCTCATCTCCTTAGTGTTTTTCCAAACTATTGTTTTGACAATAAGTTGGAAAAAGAAAATTTCCATTTCCATTTGACACTTCGATTATTTTTTATATTTTTATAATCGTCTAGTATGTGAGAAATAAGGTTTACTTCCCCAATAGTATCAAACTCTTCATGTTGATCATGATGATAATTGACATTATATATTGTGACATGAATATGTTTCTATCTCTATATCTATACTGGTACTAGAATATGTGAATTTTAGAATAGGATATGAACCTTGAATAAAATGTTTTAGGCCTAACATTCCTCTTGAGAATTATATATTTATTTATTTTGTAAAGGAACATCAATACGTATTCACATATATTTATACAAAGACCACATAGATGTACCATTATGAGGATACACATCCCTTGTAGATACCTTAGGAAATCCAACATTTCAAGAAGGTATCAATATTAATACACCGATCTGATTCTACAAATAGAGAATTGGATCTTGATAAATTAATCAAATCTCACATTTTTTGAGAGGTGTAGTACCCAAAATTGCTTTCGAAAATTATCCCCATCAAGGATAAGAATAGCCAAACTAGGGGCTTCATTGATTGCAGAAACGATAATAAAAAATTCAGGAAGTATGATTTCCCAATACCAATCATTGAACTTTTTATTGAAGCAATTTCTAGACTAAACTCTATTCCCTTCATGAATGGTTATATATAGAATAATTAGATAATTATGGTATATGATGAAAATGAATCCATTTCAGTTTGATCACCAATGTTGATATTTTACTACCATGTTACTTTATTTGGACTAAAGAATGTATTCACTCCTTACCAATGCACCATGCATCATAACATTGATCCATTTTTTGGACAAATAGTTGAATTTGAAATTGATGATCTGGTGGATAAATCTTGAAAAAAAATTATCCCATTACTAATAATTAAAAATCAACAAAAAATTGTAGTATTGAAATTTAATTGTGAACACTATGATGTGTGATTTTGTAGTAAAATCAATAAAATTTCATTTCATTATGGTATTGTACCATAGAGATGAGCTCAATCTATAAAATACTAGCCAAATCATTTAAATTTAACCCTCATTGAATCTTAATGAATGTAGGGGCTGCAAGGGATCCTCCATTATATTCATCATTTCATTTCCATTATGACTAGTAAATCCATGTACATACATATGTTAATGATTAAGGGAGTCACCATCAGATGGAATGAGGATTGATAAAATTATTTTTATAATCTCATAAAATGCCTACTATATCTTTCAAATTTGATGCCACCTTTAAAAGGAACGTTACTTATATTATTTTTTACACTATGGAATGACTATTCAAGGCCCTCCTTGTATAGATGAATGAAAATAGGAATGAAAATAACATTTTATATCTAAGTGCAATGATGGTAGAAAATAAAAATATGTAGTAAATGTTTTAAAATAATTTCCACACATTTATCAATACAATGGAAAATATTATGCAACACCATAAGCACTAAGAAGTCTACATGGTCTACTATATCGACTCAATCATGCATATTCATAGAAAACCTATGTTAATCGGGAATATTTCATGATGGGATGATACCCTATAAGATTTTAACATCTAATTCATTTCATAGAAGTGAGTTAAAGGGATTTCCAAATCTGCTTTTCTTGTAGAAAATTCCACTTAAAAAATGACACTAGTAGACGCAGAACTTCCAAAGAAGAGGTTTTGTATTCCCATGATACACCCTAATCATTGATGATGGGTATATATAGTGTCTCATAATGTAACATGTGAAAGATAAAGGAAAAAGTGAAACTCAATTGGGTCAGTCTAGGAATTGTATTTGATTCATTGGATTAGAGAAAATTATCCTTTTCCATTCTATGTATCTGTTTTGTAAACTAATTATGAGGTATTATAATATGACCTTTTTTACATCCAATAGATATAACTATATAAACACAAATACTACATTAACATAACAGGGGACAAGAATATAATAATAAATTATATCAATGGTTAGCATGCTATCATGATTTCATAATTAACACCTACCATTGGTAACATCATTGGATTGATGGAGGAATTCACATTTGAACCAGCATTACATAATTTACCACAATCCCAAAATGCTCATGTCGATGAATTGGTAATTTCATTCATATTCATAAATGAGTATGATCAGGACTAATTGGTTGACCACATCACTCACTAATGGGTGATAAAAAAATCATCATCTGCAACTTGAATGTTATCAATTAGGTCACCAATACCCCAGAGACTGATATACAGAAAACAAAACATTAATAGATGGATCCCAAATTATATTAACTCTAAACCAAGACCAATTAATCATATAAAACTAAATGGGAACATATTCGATGTTAAGCAGTGATGTTTTCCCATTGGGATGTCATACATGAAAATGTTTCTCTATAACTGAGGATTCGATTAAAATATCATCAGATGCATTACTTATAGAGATATTACGTCCATTATAGAATAAGTTGATGTAGTATATTGTGATCTTATTTATATAACCATACTCTCCCACTATATAATTAGATATCCTTACCCTAGAAAAAAAATGATTTTAGAATCCATAGAATTCATTAAAATATTACAAGAAATTCAGAACCAAGAAAAATAATTCTAACATTCCCCAAAGTTGATAGATATTGATATGTATTTTTGGTGGATTGTTGAATATAGAATGTACATATTGTGGAAAAATCTCCCATATACAGCTAATTAGTTTAAGTACATCCTTAATATTACAAAATTCTTTTCCAAATGGGTTCATGCTATATCCCTCAAGGAATTGAGTATGAATAATACCATAAAAAACTATAAAAAATCGAATATTATCACCAAATTTGATGTACATCTCATTATATTGATGGATAATAGTAATAATTTCTAATCATCCTAGCTGTTGAAACATTACAATGGTTACATCATTGGCTTTAATAATTAATCCTGCATTAAAAAAATGTAAATTTTACATATTGAGGAATTCAATAAGACTCTATGAAAATACTCTAAGAATGGCGGATTTGTTTTAGATATCAGACATAGATATTTCCCATAATACCTAATAGGACTACAATGCACCCACACACACTGCCATAAATTATAATCTGTATTTAATTTTATGTGTGATAAAGGCAATAATTCTATACAATGTCTAGTTTTTTTCATAGTTATAACACTTTGTTGACAGCTCACAGACATCGAATAATCAAAGAGGAGGATTAAGGAGTTTTAATGACTCAATGAGAAGAGGTTGTGTACATTTCGTAAAGTCAATTTTCATAATAATTAGACTGAATTAGAAATAAAAAATATTTACCTCTACTCATTCCTTAATTGGGTAATATTATTGGTTATTAGAGTCCTAATTCTACTAGGAATGCATCCTACAATTCTAAAACACAAGTGGGAGGGGCCTTACTACTTTTGATAGGCCCGTTACATTGAATCTTACTCACTAGACACACTAGTTTTGGATATTGTTACACCACCAACAAATATATGGACTTTTTATATGTACGTTTCATAACATATATCATTATTCCAAATGATTAAGAATTAAATCTCCATGAAGTTAGATATCAAACTCCACAACATTTCATGTGCTGCCTGAAAGACACTAAACTGTGTAACAACATATTCCATAGTCACATGATGTTAAAATACATGGAAGATGTCATAAATCAGGTTATTAAACAACATATAAGATGTTACGTCATAAATGATTCACTAAAAATGTGCTAGATCTATCCAGAGAATAAAAATAAGTATCATTATCCCAATGTGTGAGTCAGGTCAATATTAGGGGAATTATTGTGAACAATGTGTGGCTTGACTCCTCTTTCTAGAAGATATATAGTTGCACTCATATCTCCATTTCGGGTCCACTAATAATAAATATGAAAAACAAGTTCTCTATCTGAATGGGTATAACATGCATATACAATTTTCCATCTAAGAACTATTGGTTTCTTGATTCCATATCGTTATAATATTTATTCACACCCAGATCTCCAATATTGGGACCATGCACAATATAAATTGTAACTTTTTTCCCACTACTTATGAGTTAGAAATGGGAAAAGAATTTTCCAATCATGAACTAAATGTTCGTTGATATTAATTACTATAGGATTTGTAGTGATGAATATATCTCCAATATTGGGTGATTATGTAATATAAACAGAAACAATTCATTTCCCTATATAGGTGCAAGACCTACAAAGGGAATTTTCCATTCCAGAACATTGTGTTTCTTATTCCAATTACTAGTATATAGGTAGTGTTTCACAAATATCAAATCATGGGTCCTTCTATATTTCCAATGGAATCATTTCCCCCACTTTTTGTATGTTTCAGACCTACATTGAGAATATTCCACTCACAAACATGTTTTTCACGACACATTGTAGTTATGGATATTTATTTATGAATTTATATATAAATCCATGATCTATCCATAAAACATATAAATAAGTACCCTCCCTATACAAGGGCCATGCCTATATGGTGATCCATTTATATAATTACAATTTACATAATTCATGTAACTTTGGGATACATAGGTACACTTAGGTATCACATTATAGGTCAATCCACAATATAATATGAAAAAAACCCCTATATGAATACGAGGTCAACCTCCATAGGAAATTTTACAACAATGTACTATAGGTGGATTGATTACTATTATAATTGAATAAATAGTAATACACAGATCTCATATATTATTCACAACCATAATATTATAAAAAATCCATATTCTTACATTGCAATTTCTATAGTGTAAGAAAATTCTTTCTAATAACTACGTGTGGAATAATTCTTAATAACACAACATACATAGTGATACATTATTTATTCTTTTTAAGGACACGTTATGCATTATTATCACTAAAAATCATGCCCCCATGAGTTTCAGTTTTTAAGGGATCTAGTTCATATTAAATTATGAACATCCCGTCATATTCCTTGTCGAGTACTCTCATGTAGAAAATTAAACTTCTTAAATTTCCCTTGTCAATAACTATAATAATGGAAGATGATATGTTATGGGACCTGGAAAATTACATTGACTATTGGAATTAATACATCTTATAGATAGAGAATTAACACCTAGGAACATGATGTTAAACTTAATGACTTAATCCTAGTCACACAGTGTTAATCTACCAGACAACGTCCAAGTCACATGATCTTAAACTGTTAAATAAGGTCTTAATGTCGAACAGATCAACCCTTAGTGATTAAGTATATTTGATATTCATTTTTTATCCACTCACCCTAAAAATTTGATTGATAATAATTTTCATAACAACTTGGGTTCTCTAACACATTCTTAATTTTTCTTATTACATGAGCGTACTTCATATTTTCAATTTCATTGTTGATACCAATTACTTCATCAACATGATATCCCTGTCACAGAATTCCATTGTAAATGATCTCTCGTGCACTTGGTCCACCTACATAAAATTAGTAACATATACTAGTTAATCTAAAGGGTCCCCACTAGGATTAACATGTGAATAACCCATGTCATAGAGCTTGCACTTATTATATATAGTCCCATTGGTGAGTCCCCCTTTAAATAGAGTTTTTATTTCCATATCTATGTGAATCATGGGATTAAACCATTAATAATGGTTGACCTATAACTAGTGATCCTCATCTACAATTGATTCGTATAATATTGGTTAATGATTTATGCATTTCATAACCCTACTAAACAAGTGAATTAATATACCATTGATGATAACCTTCATTACGTCGTACCCATTATCGTAGTAAGAATATGACAATGCATTATTGTACCCTTTCATATTGAGGAATGTATCTCTTAATAAGTCCTAACTTCATTGATCTATAAAGTTACATTGTACACCATACTCTTCCACTATTTAGAATTCATGTCCCACTTTTTCGGTCCATATAGTAATACACATTGAGCAGATATTTTCCTAGAATTTCATATAAAATTCATAATAGGGACTAACCAATCCTAAAGGCACCATGGTTGGATTACCTTGTGAATAAAATAATTTCGAATTGATTTTTCATTAATAATATTTATATCACATATGAAATACCCACCTTAATCCCATGAGTTATATATATAATGATGTATACATGGTTTGGCCAATCATTGAATGATCATTATTAATATATCCATTTAAATACATGATATATTTCATCCATTTCTCCTTGTATATGTGAGATTAATAATATCTTGTTGTTTCATTCCATCATATATGATGCCTCAGAGGAGAGACTGTATTTTAAATATAATTTATGTCACAATTAATTGTTGATATATTAATGTTACAAAAATTATATATAGTTATTACATGATTGAAAATATTATACCTATCCATAAGATGAATAAAATCTCTACCCTACATATATGTTAGACCTATATATGTAATTTAAAATCTAATAACTATGTGTTTGTTGATTCTTATTACTGTAAGTTACATAGTGATAGCCTATTATTTAATCATATGTTCAATTGAGACATAATGTTAAAATTTCCCTTCCCCATGTATGATTTCAGTCTTTGTGGAGATCCATTATAGGAACAATATGTTTCTAGATTCCCATACAACAATATCAATAGTATTTCTTATATTCTCATTTCCATACCCATATATAATTTCTAATAACACTCTCCCATTTCCCATAATGAGCGCCAAATCAATGAATCTATTCCCACTCATAATGAATATTGAATTTCCATGCACGTTCCCTATCATGAACACTCACTTGGATAAGATGATTGTCTAGTCATATATGTATTCATAGGAGGAGAATAATACATGCGAACTCATTGAACCATGAAAGCTTCTCGAACTTTCATAATCAAGATGAATTATTTTATAGTACATGTTTCCACATACTAGACTCATTATATTAAACTAAAAGATAGTTTTCTTATCATGTGATGTAAAAATTATTGATAGGATATCCTCACATTTATTGAATCATCCACTCTCATGGTTATGAATTGATGAATTTCATGTTTTATCCATTTTACTCAAAATGTATTAAATACACCCTACTATTAACTTTGGGATTCTCAAAACATTCTAATATCTTAAATTATCTATGAAAAAACTACATATACATGATATCTATGTTAATAGAAAAAAATTCCATGAGTTGATATCCTTCTTGTAGAAACCCTAGGACCATACACTCCCTTAATAAAGGTTCTATATTATAGAAAACTATTAATAAGTACATGATAACTTAAATATGATAAATTATGATTCACTAGTGAATATGAAAACACCCATGATCTCAAACCAAGTGGGTCTATTGGTCCAAGAGGACAGAACCATAAAATATTGGTGTTATTATCCCGACTAAATGGGATACAAGATCTTCCCTATTATTAATGGTTGACCTATACCCACTAGTAACATACTTTAGTTGACTCAGGTAATTTTGGGTTATGATTTACCCATCTAATAGACCAACAATACAAGAGTATTTGTATACCCCCTATGTTAATCTTTTATAAATCATACACATTATCAAGAAAATATTATAATATCTTATTCTTGTACCCCTCCTTCCAAAGTTATTCAACTCTCACAAAACACAATTTTCTTTTATTAATGCATTCATATATGTCAAATGACCTCATATAATGATGTTAACATTCATAACAACGTCCTAGCTACATGATATTAAACTACAGGAAATAAGACCCATCATAGAATACCTAAAATTCCTTATGGTGGTCAATAATATCCATATTCATTACTTGAGATGTGTGTTATAACTTCATGATAGAATGAAATATAATTATTAATTTTTTTTCATATAGTATTGGTCTACCTAGAGGATCCCATATCCAATTAGGATGTCATGGATCACTATGGAAAGTTGAAATGTAATATTACATGTCCCTACAAATGAGAGAGATTTATGTAGGTAATATCTTTTATAAAAAATATGTGTTGTTTATTTCCTGGCCTATTTTAATTCTATGTGATTCCAATATATATATCTCTAGAAAAAGAAACAATTTCACAACTATCAAAACCATCATTGGTGACTAATCTATATTGAAATCATTTAACCTTGATTGGATAGAAAAATGTAAAAGATCCCCCATCCATGAAATATTCTCCTAATATGATAAATATTATTCTCAATGTTACTATCGAAAATTACGGATCACACGCATTATTTTAGAAGTTGAACTTCCCTTCAGGTGAAATATTAACCTCCCTTTCACATGATATAGATCAACAGATTGTGATATCTTTAAATGAGCTCACTATAACATGATTATAAAATGTACAAAATACATTGTGAAATTCAAGGAATCCTGCTAATTGAAATTCCATTATAACCTATGATATGGTCCACCATAGATGAATTTAAACTATTTAATGATGGATAAGACATATTAACTTTATTTTAATGTATATGAATTATATCTATGTACAGATCAGTTCCATATTAGAAGGATCTATATTAGAGATAACTACATCACATTGATATCCAATCATAATCCTGTGAAAGGAAAATATTCCTCGAATATATAAATTATATTCTCCAATGAAAGATAACTTTAAGGATATATTTCATAATTTAAGATCAGTTACTACATCCATACCATAGGAAATTATACTTCTGATAAAAAATAATTGTTTCATAATGTTAAGCATTATGATAGAGGCATCCTTAGTTCATGAAATTAGTCTATTAAGATGATCTTATATCATCAATTCTTATTAGATGACCATAAGATCATGAAATTGGTCTAAAAATGTTAAGGGTGCTTCCATCATCTTCCTGATCCCCTCAATCCATAATCCTCAATTCATGTATCAGGTTCATAGGATTTCAAAATGCCTTATATGGCCCTTGTAAAAGAACACTAGGTTTTAAGGGACCGTTTTTTAATCTATTAATGTCTATCAATGGATAGTAAATATGATCCCCCAACCTACCACTAATATGTCTCAGTTCCTTAAAAATAGTTAATATAATCCTGCTGGTCCATAATATCATCACAATGGATCTCACAACCCTAGAGTAATTCTTAATTATCTTCAGCATGATACTCACATACTATTAATCATTACTCTTGATCATTGATATGTGATTTACAACATTCTCACCATTTGTTTGGAAGGATGAGGAAATAATACTTACCATGAGAATCCTAATTAGAATTTTTTTTAAAGATCCACTAAAGCTATATCCAAATCATGAGAACCTAATATTATATATAGATATACATATAAATTATTAGGATGATAATCCAAAATTGTAGTTGAGAGGAAATGTTGGGTCTCTACATGCAAAAATGAAATATCAATATAGTTTTAAAAAATTATAGAGCATAATACACAGTATCCCTATTGACCACTATTATTTTTGTAGTACTATGTAGGTAGTCACATGGATGATGACATAGGCATGTGGTGAGATAGGCGTGAGGCATGACTGTTAATGTTGGATGGAATATATAAGCATCACAGTACACAATTATTTTGGTCCATGTTATGGGATTCATTTCCACTAGTCCTATAGGCCATGTAATGAAAAAATAGGTCCTGATGGGTGGGTCATCCCCTTAGGGGATATGGTATTCCACAATGACATCTGTCTATGGTCTGTGTGTGTTTCTTTTTTCATGTAATTATACCCCAAATAACCTTATATATATATATATAAATATATAAATATATATCAATGGGTATAATGATATATGGAGAATGACTTTTAAAGATCACTTGGATCATTTCTTAAAGAAAATACCCTTTATTTGAAAATAATCTTTTAAACATAAAACAATTTCAATGTCCTTATTTTTCAAACCATATTATAAACATAATAAATTATAGTTAATATTTATTAAAAACCCATCTTGACCAAAAAATTCATTTGAATCCCTTTTTCATAAGACATAGAATTGGAAACATTTAAACGTTGGTACAAAATTCATTTAGAAATCATCATGAAAATAAAACAAATTTAATTAATTTTTCAATGAAAATATTATTGAAGATGTATAAAATATTATTTTAAATCATTAAAATCATTTTTGTTCAAAATAAATATTTTAAAATATATTAAGGTATAATTGAAAATCATTAAAAAAATCCTGAAAAAAAATCGTCACCTTTTTTCATTAAAATCCACTTTATAAACAATGAATTTATGGATTATTAGGAAAAACCATATTAATTTTTTTAATATTATAATCATTTAATGGAATCTCGATTTTCAATTGTTTAGAACTATCTCAGCTGGTTTCTTTACATCATGGTTGATTAGGGAATGTTGACTACCATTCATGCTGGGGGGGGGGGTCTTACTTCCCCTACACACGTTTTATATGCTGATGAAATTATCCTTTTCACTCAAGGGGACAAGGGTAACATCCAAAACATCAAGAGAGCTCTTTTGCAATATGATAGGGTTTTTGGTCTAGTGATTAGTTAGAGAAAATATTTTACCTTCTTTGGAATGAATTTTTTCTATATTGATATATTAACATCAAAAGTGAGTTGGGAATTTGGGAAGGGGCTCTCCCATTCACTTATCTGATAGTACCCATGTTCATGGGAAGATAGAATGTATGTCATTTTTCTGGAATTGTTAGCATGATTAAAAGGAATATTTCTTCTTAGAAAGATAAATAATTATCCATTGTCGGCATGGTGTGTCTTGTAATGTCAATAATTATTTCTAAATTTGTGTACTACATCATGGTGTAAAAATGGTCGATTTCTCTTCTTAAGAGCATCAATGCGTGCATTAGAAATTTCATATGGAGTGGTAGCATCATGGGAACACATCTTGTAACGGTTCCATTGATTTCTGTTTGCATGCATTATAAAGAAGTGGGTCTTGGAATCGAAAATCTCTGATGATTTAATGATTCATTGTATGTGGGGTTCTTAAGGAGGATCATCAATATTCACTCTAATGCTTTGAGATTCCTTATGTAAATATTTATGCAGAGACTGAAACATGGTGGTTGGTCTCTAAGGAGTCTTCCCTAAAATTCTGGAAATGTAATTGGGCTGGATATCACTTAGAAAACCTTGTTCTAGACTATGAGACAAATCCGAATATGGATTTATCAATCAATGAATAGCTTGGATGTAGGGAAAATCTTCTAGTTAATATTGATTCCATTGTTGAGAAGTATTTCTTCTCCCAAAAAAATTATTTCTGGGTTTGGGAGAAGGCTGTCAATGTATTACTCTCATCCAATGAGTTCAATAAAAAGTCAATTAGTAGTAATCTTGAATACAAGTGGATGGATAGAACGCATAAATGCTTCCTGAAACCTTCTCGGTCCATATGTGTTTGGAGACTGCCACATAAGAAAATGCCAACTGATAATTTTCTTCAATATTGTGGAATATCTCTATGTTCCAGGTGTCTGTTATGCCATCAGAAGAGTTAGGATATCGATCGTCTCTATCTAAGATATGAAACGACTTCAGAAATGTGGAAAGTTGTTTAAGACATATTTGAAGTTCACCTTCCATGAGCCAGCTTGATTTGTGAATTCATTAGGAGATGGGAGGAGATAAATCTTTCTCCATAACTCCTTATCCTATTTTAAGCTGTTGCACATGAACTAGCTCACTTAATTTGGACTACACGAAATAAAGTTGTTCAAGAGTCTCAGACCTTTCATGTTGGATCTACTTTATCATGTATTCTCACTACTGTATGTGAGGTGAGAGTCCTGTGAGGTATGTTAACTTTCAACTCACTTCATGATATCTCAATTCTAAATAGTGATGGGTTCAAGGTAATTTTTTCCTCTCCACCTGGGTTTCTTGAGGTCTTTTGGAAGGCCCCATATTTGGGATGGATTAAAATTAATTCAGGTGGTGCTTGAAGAGGTAATCCGGATCCTTCCAGTTTTGGTGCCGCATTAAGGGACCATCAGGGTGTGGATCCTGGGTTCCTTTATGGCTCATGTGGCATTGTACATTCTATCGAAGTTTAAATTCTATTGGTTCTTTTATCAATTGATCAATCTTAGAAGAGGGGATGGAATATGATCTGTCTTGAATGTGACAATACAACTATTGTCATGGCCATTTGACTGGCTCTTCGAATCTTTCATGGAAGCCCACAAATCATTGGAACAGATGTCTTGATCATATTTTTTCAAAGGAGCATATTGTTACTCATGCTTATAGAGAGGAAAATTCACTAGCGTATGGTCTAACTAACAATGGTCTTAATGATGTTTCTTATCATTAGGATAATCAAGTGTTGGGTGATCTTCTTCCTATTTTTTGGAGGGATCAACGTAAAATTTCAACCTTCATACTTGTATATGTTTTTTATTAATAAATAGGTCTTTCTTTTCTGGGATAAAAATGGAATCTCAAAATAAATAACATTCTTGGTGGTCGGAAAATTTCCACAAGGTGGACATTCATTTCATGAAATAAGATATTTGGAAATGTGCCACGATGTGAAAAAAAAGAATATTTATTTATTAAAAAATTTGTTAAAAAAGTAACACATGGGTAAAAATATATTTTAAATACATTCTTTTCATATTATAAAACTTATGAAAACATGTTTAGAGATCATGGTTTTTGAATAACAAACTTTTTTGACTTAAAAGATAAATAATGTTCGGTTTTCCTAAAAACATTCTAAATTAATATAAGTTCCAATGAGTTTAAAAATTATACCATTACATAGATATAAAATGGATGAAAATAGGTGAATTAATTTAATGATAGTTCTAGAATAGTAGATCATAATATTTTATTATTGGGATCATAATCAATATAAATCCTGATAAATTATAAGATTGTAGTAATAAACTCTTAACACATCAGTAACATTGAATAATAATACTCATGAGTGAATAAAATATGATGAAGATAAAAATATCATTTATATATTTATATTCATCATAAAATAATTCATGTTGTATTATATACACATCATATAATAATATAGGTGCATAAATTAACAAGTTTCTTAAAGAATAAAAATTGATTCAAAATCACTTTACCCATTTGGTATCTTTTGAACCGTGAAGTCCATTAATGATAGATAATAAAATGGAAATGGTAATAAGGATATTTTAAGGACGTGAATCATGGAATTTCTTATTTTTCATTAGATACACTATAAAAAATAAAAAAGTGGTCAATAAGGCCAATGTATCATAGAAATAAGAGTGATACTTGAAATCTATGTAGTACTTTTTTAACATTTCAATAGTGATATAAAAAACAACAATTGAAAATATAAATATAATCAACTAAATTAAATTATTTATGTAACATTTCATAATTCCATATATATATATATATATATATATATATATATATCTCACCGAAATAATAAGTGGCGAATATAGCATATATATCATATAAATAAAAGTGAGATGAATGAACCTTACCTAAAGTCATGAATTTGTTCAAAATCAATTAAAACTACTTTATAATAAGTATATGTTCATTATAAATATATTTAATTACAATATTATTATATATAAAACCATATATTGTTTTTATGAAATTATATTAACCTTTTATTAACAATTACATGTTAATGATATGTTTTGGGTAAAAACCATTTTGTTTTCCTTATGTGTTTTGATCTGTTATATTTTTGGTCCCCTCATTATATAATGATTTCATAATATCCATATTTATAGACATGAAAAAATATCATATATATAATGTATATATGTATATATAATAATCTATAAAATAAATAAATTGCAATGGAAATACACTATTTAAAAACATGTATGGTCAAACGTATGTATGAACATTGTTTTCATTATGTTGTTGTTCAGAATGAATGTTGAGTAAATGATAAATATTTATATAAATATTAATTAAATTATTATTATTATTTAATATATAACAATTTTTTTATTAAAACTATCCTTAATACATTTCACGTAAACATTGAATGATTAACATCACTCTGAACTGGCGGTAGTCCATAGGTCCACAAACAAAATTATCATATTCCATCAAATTGGTAATAATGAAGAAATGTGTTATATAATAAATAAATCAACATTAATACATCAAAAATATATTATATATCATAGAAAATAGTAATTCTGTAATTATTTTAAAAAAATTAGGTTTTAATGGAAGATCAAATTACATCAGTTCGTGAAGTCATAGACCACTAAACACATGAACGATGCTTGTGTTTTTCATTTAATGGAAGTATGTTTGAATGTGTGTAATACCATTAACATAAAAAATTATATTTGGGATACTATTTATATTATATTAGTGTGGAATAAGAATAATTTAGTTGGTGAATAAAGAAATAAAACAAAAGTACTTTTTTTAGGATGTTACCACTTAGTTGGGTGAAAGCCTTTGGTTTTCACCAAAGGCCTTCATTGGTTGGATTTTTTTATGAAAGAATGTATTCTTGGATGAATTATTTAAATAAAAAAATTATTTATATTGGTTTTGGATGACCCAAAGGGCATTATATTGGTGAAAATGTGAGGGGTGAGTTCCCTTTTGTAGTGGTGGACAAGTGGAATTCTTGTAAATATAAATAAGTAAACAATATTGAGATGTATCCCTTATATAATGTGAAAAAAATAAAGTTATGAGTTATATAATATAGATTATATGGTTAAAAAAAGTCAAAAAAATATCTTTTGAATGCGTGTATAGGCCATTTGATCCCTTAAGATAATGTTTATTCATTAAGTAATGTCATTTTTACCATAATCATTGTTATAAATTTTAATTCGTTCAATATTATTTTTTGAAAAAAAATTAGACCCAACTACAAATTATAAATACATTTTCATTGATATATAAGTCCAATATTTTCATATTATAAACTCTAAATTGGAGGTAAATAATTTAAATTTAATCTCAATGATGGGACGAAATAATAAATTTAACTATTTATATATACAATTTCAATTTGAAATTAATTAAATTGATCATAATTTAAATAATATATAAATATAATTTATCTAATTATACCCTAAATTCAATTTCAAAAATAATTTATATATATTAATTAATTCAATGAAATTTTTTTAATTCATTTTCAGTATTTTCATTATTCATTTAAATATTAAACATCATAGAAAAATTAAAAAAAATCATGGTAATATAATATTGAAATTTAAATATAAAAAATTAATTTTATTTTATCAAATATAATTTATAAATGTTCTAAAAGATGATTTAAAATAGGTGTTCCATTAGGAGGCCATAAGATATCCATTTAAAAAATATATTTATTTTTATGCCTAAATGTTGTTTTATTCTTATCTCATTTCTTGAAAAAATATAAGATGAAATTTTAATAGTTTATTCAACATATAATATATACAACACATTAGAGTAAATTTAAAAAATCAGTATAATTTATTTTTTAGGTCGAACATATTAGATTTCACAAATATACATTCCCTGTAAAAGATTTCCTATATTTTTAAAAGGTTATTATTTTCATATCTAGTTAATTGGTCACCAAATTATTCTTCTTATATACATGTGTGACCTATAATTACAAAATGTTTTTAATATTATTCATAACCGCCATTCCAATGGCTACGTGAAAACTATAACAATATTATAATTATTTCAATATTGTATAGTAGTACAAGGTCTTGGGTGTCATGAATGTTATGGAAATAACTATCCATTTTGTGTAACAGAATCCAAAAATTGGGTTTCATGTACCACATGATAATCCAAGTGTTGCATGTAGCATAAGCTCGACATGGATTTGTGTATAAATAAATCATAACTTTGTGTTTTTATTAAAAAATAAATACTTAGTGTTGCATGAAATGATGTTTATAAAAGATATTAATTTAAATAAAAAAAATTCATAAAAACTCTTTATGTTATAATGTCACCCCCAAATTATTTCCTAACTCAAATGTAATATGGGTTATCTAATGAATAAAACTTTATTGTTTGTTTCATAGATACTAACACTGAAAAATGAATATTAAAACACCCTTTAGAAATGGAATGTTGGAAACATAAAAGTTACACCAAGGTACTCATAACTACGATTCCATATAGGGGAACATAGGTGAAAAGTGAAAACATGGATGTGGCAGTTAAATCGTAAAATCAAATTTTGATTGAGTTTGATAAACAATTTTGTTTTGATAAATTTATTGATCACAAATCCATAACAAAAATAGTCCGTTCATTAATATCATATAATATGATGATAATGGGGGGATAACTATTTGAATAAATATTTCATAAAATTGAGATATTTTTACATGAATAATTACTTACATGATTTCATTCTATTTCAAAATCACAACCTCACCCTGGTCTGCTCACTCTATCATTTTACACTTCATCTCTTATTACATGAAATAAAGGTGAATCTTTTATTCCTAATGAATTATAAGATCATGATATCAATTTATATAATGATGATGTAACATCCCAGGTAAATAAAGAATAAAGAATTTTCATATTTATTAATATTTACGAATTAAATATTAATTTTATTTTAAAGGGGTTGCTATGTTCGATAGCGTACCCGATACGCAACGATGAGTTTCTTTGAAACTTACGTAGCACACTAGTAATAAAATAATATTATTTTAAATGTTCGATAACGAGTAGTTGTTGTACTAGCGGGAATGGATAGAAATAACTAAAATATGATTATATATGTTTTTAAATGTTTATACATTTACCCAATAAAAGCTAAAGTCTTAAAATACGGAAAGAGTTCAATTTTAGGGCATATATACTCTAATTTTCACTAAGGGTTCACTTATCACCTTTTAATGGTGAACCGTCATTAAATATAGTTTTGATCACTCTTATAATTTATTTTGGACCAAATATAACTCTTCTTTAGAATCGGGAAATCAAAATTTACTTTGTGTAAATTTTTGGTACCTTTCTGATAAAGTTCATTTTTTTATGAATAGTGTAAAATGTTGTATTTTAATTCAAAACTCTTTTTAATCTAAATTATTTATATGATTAGATTATTATTTTAATTGGTTTTAAAGTGAAATTAGAATTTTTTTTTACCATTTAATCCAATGGTGGTCATTGGAATCAGTTTCACTTTGAAATTGGACTTAAACTGGTGTCAATCTTTTGATACTTATTATTTCACAAAAACACGCTATTTGTCATGACAGCGGGAATTAATTATTAAATTAATTAATTTGACTTATATGTTTTGAATTTTGTAAAATGGACTTCATTTTTGAATTCGGAATATCAAATATAGCTTAGGGTGAATTTTTGGAAATTTTCTGAAAAACTCCAATTTTTGATGAATAGTGAAACCTCTAAGTGGTAATCAAGCAAACTGATTTTTCAGTTAAATGAAAGTTTACCACTAATGTGTTTTTAATTTTGAAAATCCGACATAAATGGTTGTCATTAAGAAGTAAAATGTGGTTCAATGAGATTAAAATAATTTTTTGGTGAATAGTAACTTTTTTTCATTAATCGCGATTAGAGGTAATTAGTGTAGTTTAAGGTAAAAATGATATTATAAGAATGTGAAAACACCATGAAACTTGTACTACACCTATTGGGTGAGTCATGGCCGACCAAGACAAGCCATGGGCCAACTTGGGGACCCCATGGAGCCACTTTAGTTGGAAAATGACATTAATATATTTTTCTTTAATGTTAAAGTGAAAATGACACTAACATAAATTGTTTTACTAAAATAATTTTTGAGTGGGGTTATAGAAGTCCAAATTTTGATTATAAATAGTCATTGGAAAGATAAAACGATTTCCTACATCATAGTATTTTTTTTATAATTTGTTAGACATTAAATAAATTAAATTATATATGACATAATAATGATGCATCGATGACATCAATATTTGATGATTTAAATAAAATGGAAAGATAATGAAAAATATAAAACCTAAACATGTCCAAAACCAATTGGATGAGTGGATTTCGAACCCTTATCACCTTATCCACGAATTATATCAATGTGGGACCTTTTAAAACCGAAACAAATTTTCAAATAAAGTAATATTTCTTTACTTTCCAGAAGTGCCCCTCCTCTCCCCTTATAAAAGGCCCCCAACTCTACCTCATTTCACACACTTCTCAAGCCTTTGACTCGGCCAAACCCTGCCCAATTACTCTCTCCACATCCCTATCCTCATCCTATAGGATTCCCTTTGGGAATAATCCTTTCAAAGGAAGCCTTTAGGCTCAAATCAAAAGGGAGTTACACTTTTAAAGGTAATTCATTCTCTCTTGTTCATTTGTTTTATTTTGCTTCTCCAACCCTCTAAACTCTTTTTATTTAATTATTTTGTAACAACAACAGTATATTCAATATACTAGGATGTTTTTATAATATTTATTTGAGCTACACTCTCACACAACTACATCAAATGGTTAAAGAACATACGGTTTCCGTGGATGGCGAAATTCTGCCTCCCGAAACGATGATAGTTCAATACTCATTTAACAACTTCAAGGGTGGCCATTATGATGCCACTATTTTTATATATGATATATAATATATTTATGTTTTCTTTAAGCTTCTGTATTTTTCATTTTTGGCATACCTTTATGGTTTCCATTATGGGTAAACACGATATCTTCATTTAAGGAAGTACGGACTACCGCCCCCTAAAAGTGATGTGATTCGTTAATTCCATATGTGGGACGTGTAAAGGATGGATTTAAAGTTATTATATATGATGTTATACTGGAATTATAATATACCTCTATATCATTATTATTTCATTACATTAAATTATGAGATAGAAATGAAAGTAGCGTTCATGCGTACGTACGGCTTACCGTCTCCACGAACGGTGCATTTCATTTCTTATCCCCAAATGTAATGTACTATTAAAATTACATGTATATAATGTATATATATAATTAATGATATATCTAAATGATGAATATAATTCTGGAATTAAAATATACATACCTCTCATTTAGTTTTAATTCCATTAATATGACAAAGAAATGAAAGTAGCGTTCATGCGTACGTACGACTTACCGTCTCCATTAACGGTGCATTTCATTTCTTACCTCTAAATGATTATGTAATATTATAAATACATGTATATGATGGATATATATGATACATATTATATCCAAATCGGGAATTTCATTCTGGATATAAAGAACTTTTGACCACATGAACAACATGTAATTGTAAGAAGTCAACTTTCGACTTAAGAACCAAATGTTGACAAAACAAACATTATTAACTTAAATGGTTACATAATGTTTATAACATGTAAATAAGTGATATAAAAAGAATAATGAACTTTAAAAAGGTTCGTAATCAAGTATAAATTAACTCAAGTTTATTATTCAGGACGTTAAAGAACGATCGAGTCAAGTCGGACCCAAGGTAAGGGACTTCGTCTCAATCTCCTTTCATTGAGGCATATTTCGTTTTATACACAAATTTCTTTTATACGGTGTATAAACTCCTTTTACTTTTACTTTTATACAAAAGGAATCTTTTTCTACGAAGCGTTTTACTAAACGACAAAAAGGAATGTTTTTTTTAACGTACGCGGTGACCACAACTTTTTCCACCGCCGTGAGTATTATTTGGTCTTTGGCTTCCTCAACAAGCCGTAATGTTTTTAAAATAAAATAAAT
Organism: Viscum album; assembly: GCA_963277665.1. NCBI lineage: Eukaryota > Viridiplantae > Streptophyta > Magnoliopsida > Santalales > Viscaceae > Viscum > Viscum album. The sequence continues at coordinate 1,700,579,975 of OY728121.1, read as the reverse complement.
ACCATATACTCTTTTATATATTTTGGTATTGAAAATGGTTTTGATAAAGGATTCTATTATGTCAATAAATTAATGATATATTGTGATTGAAATGTGGAAATGTTATCTTTCCTTTATATTGGTTTTATGTTTTATGATTTTATATTGGTACTTGGACATTTTAACGGGTGGTTACGTTATAAACCATATGACGGGTGGTGCCGTGAATACCAGGACGGGTGGTTACGTTATAACCTCCAATGCATTGGGTATGGAAGTCGACCGTATGGATATTCCATTAAGTATGTATGGAAATTGGCCATATGGCTATTCCATTAAGTGATATGTGTGGAAGTCAACCGTATGGTTATTCCACTTAAGTATGTTTATGTCCCAAGTTACCTTTATATATTCTATGTGTTCTTTATATGGTTTTTATGTTAATCGTTTGGTTACAAAAAGGTAAGTAATGATACTTTATTCAGTGAAGATTTTTTTTACTACTTCATGAAGGTGAAGGTATTACTTTGATATAGTATACATGCTTTACTTGATGTTTGAAAAATTAACAGTTTTCATTCTCTTTGTATCCCTTACTGAGCTTTTTATGCTCACCCCAAGTATTTCGAAATGTTTTTCACAGGACTTAAAGTGGAATAAGGTCAAGGATGGGATCAAGGGAATGTCATGCTATCTAAAACATGGAATCTAGACATCTTTCTTTTTAAGAGTTTTTATTTTATGGAGACTTAGTAGAAGTGTCTACTTTGTAATCTTTTAATATGTAATAGTTATGTTATAATTCTCTAAACCTCTAAACCTGAAAAGATCCTCAATGTCAATTATTCATTTAATTCAATATTAGGTAAGGATTAAGGTCGGGGCCTTATAGTTGGTATCAAAGGTCGGTTTAGAAAACTTTAGGAGTTAGAAAAGTGTTAAATTATAATATGATTTAAATGATATAGCATTTACGGATTACCATGTTGCTTCGTCTAAGATATTTCTGTGTTCAGAATGGTTTTCCGCAGAGGAAACAATGCAGCTATGTTGGGACGACATCAGGAGGAAGATAACCTTCCAAATCAGCAACCTGAGATGGTCGGAATCGGAACTGAATAGTTTGTTGCAGTGATGGCACAGTTGACTCAGGATATTAATTGTGGTGGTATCCATGCACGAGATCAGCCAGATCAACCGCAGAGGAACATGTCAGTGGTGGAACATTTCATGAGGCAACATCCCCCATCATTCAGAGGATCATCTGACCCTATGCAAGCTGAAGGGTGGATTAAAGCACTGGAGAAGATTTTTGATGTCATGGGGTGTTCAGAACATCAAAAGGTTAGTCTTGTTGTTTACCGTTTTTAAGGTGAAGCTGATGAGTGGTGGTCGATGGTGAAAAATATAAGGGGTAGTGATGAGATTGAGGATCTTCATTGGGACGAATTCAAAGGTATGTTTCTTGAGAAATATTTTCCTAAGGTGGTTCGTCTTAGGATGGAAAAACAGTTCCTAGAATTGAGGCAGGAGGATGATTCAGTGGCTGCTTATGAAGAAAAGTTCACTCGATTGGCAAGGTATCCTCCAAACTTCATACGAGATCTTGATAGTAAAATCAATCGTTTTTACTCAGGATTAAAGCCAAAATATCGAAGGGCTTTAGCTTCTCGTGAGTTAAAAAGTTATGAAAAACATGTTCGATGTGCGGAGAAGGTGGAAATGGAGTTTTCCGATGATCAGGTGTTCTATGACAAACAACAGAATAAGAGGTCTAGTTGGCAGGAAAAGGGGAAGAATTCATCAAAGAAGCAAGGAGGTAAGAAAACCAAATATCCATCCTGTGAGAAGTGTGGTAAAATGCATCCTGGAGAATGTTTATCCAAGTCTGGTAAGTGCTTTCGGTGTGGTATGTCTAGTCATATTGCTCGTAACTGTAAGGAAGATGATCAAGAAAGAAATGAAAAAGCCAACGGTAAGATGTTTTAAGTGTAATGAAATGGGTCATTATGAAAACGAGTGTCCAACGAAGAACTCAACTGGGGGAATGCAGCCAGACTACAAGCAGAAAGGGGTGGTGAAATCCTTTGCAACAACTTCAGCAGATGTTGGGCCATCGAATGAAGTGGTATCAGCTCCAGGGAGCTCAGTATTTTTTGAATATTGACTTGAGGTCGGGGTACCATCAGTTGAAAGTAAGAGAAGTAGACGTTTCGAAGACTGCGTTCCGTACTAGATATGGCCATTTTGAATTTTTAGTTATGCCTTTTGGGTTAACCAATGCACCTACTGTATTCATGGACCTTATGAATAAAATTTTCCATGAGTTCTTGGATAAGTTTGTGTTTGTGTTCTGAGGTTTGGGAAGAGATTATGTGTGCCTTGTGATTCACAGTTGAAGAATGAGTTGTTATGTGAGGTTCATAGTTCTCTGTTTTCAGTTCATCCGTGTAGTACTAAGATGTATAATGATCTACGGGAGTATTACTGGTGGGATGGAATGAAAAGAGACATTGTTGATTTTACTGTGAAGTGTTTTACATGTCAACAGGTTAAAGCAGAGCGGCAATTACCGAAAGGGATGCTTCAGCCTTTACCAGTTCCAGAGTGGAAATGGGAAAACATATCCATGGACTTTGTTGTGGGATTACCGATGACATCTCGAGGTAATAATGCAATCTGGGTTATTGTTGATCGCTTGACCAAATCTGCTCATTTCCTTTCTATACGAGATACTTTCTCTCTAGATCAACTTTCCCGTTTGTATCTTAAAGAGATAGTCAGGTTACATGGAGTTCCTCTCTCCATTGTATCGGATTGTGATCCCAGGTTTACTTCTAACTTTTGGAAAGCCCTTTAGAAGTCGTTGGGTACTGAATTAAAATTTTAGTACAGCTTTTCATCCTCAATCAGATGGGCAGTCAGAACGAACAATTCAGAAATTGGAGGATATGCTACGAGCTTGTTCTATGGAATATCAGGGAAGTTGGGACCAACATCTTTCTTTGGTTGAGTTTTCTTATAATAACAGTTTTCATTCCAGTATACAGATGGCACCATTTGAGGCATTATATGGGAAGCGGTGTCGAACTCCAGCTTTCTGGGATGAAGTGGGTGAAAGGAAGTTGATGGGACCAGAATTGGTAGAAGAGATGGCAGAAAAAGTTCAGCTGATTCAGAAACACATGAGAACAGCTCAGAGAAGGCAGAAGAGTTATGCGGATAACCGGAGGAAGGATCTATCATTCGAGGTAGGTGATCATGTTTTTCTCAAGGTTTCTCCTTGGAAAAGCATGATGAGATTTGGTAAGAAAGGAAAGTTGAGTCCAAGGTTTGTTGGACCATACGAAATTCTGGAGAGAGTTGGATCTATTGCATACCGAGTGGCTTTACCTCCGAGTTTATCACAGGTACACAATGTTTTTCATGTTTCAATGTTGAGAAAGTATATGCCAGATCCATCTCATGTTTTGAGTCCAGAGTTAGTTTAGCTGGAAGAGAACCTATCTTATGAGGAACAACCGTTCTAGATTCTTGACCACCGGGAGCAAGTGTTATGGAATAAGGTGATTCATCAGGTAAAGGTTTTGTGGAAAAACCATGTGATTGAAGAGGCAACGTGGGAATATGAAAATGCTATGAGGGATAAATATCCCCACTTATTTTGATAAGTGAATAAAATTGCGAGGACGCAATTCCCAAAAGGGGGGAAAGATGTAACATCCCAGGTAAATAAAGAATAAAGAATTTTCATATTTATTAATATTTACGAATTAAATATTAATTTTATTTTAAAGGGGTTGTTATGTTCGATAGCGTACCCGATACGCAACGATGAGTTTCTTTGAAACTTACGTAGCACACTAGTAATAAAATAATATTATTTTAAATGTTAGACAACGAGTAGCCGTTGTACTAGCGGGAATGGATATAAATAACTAAAATATGATTATATATGTTTTTAAATGTTTATACATTTACCCAATAAAAGATAAAGGCTTAAAATACGGAAAGAGTTCAATTTTAGGGCATATATACTATAATTTTCACAAAGGGTTCACTTATCACCTTTTAATGGTGAACCGTCATTAAATATAGTTTTGATCACACTTATAATTTATTTTGGACCAAATATAACTATTCTTTATAATCGGGACATCAAAATTTACTTTGTGTAAATTTTTGGTACCTTTCTGATAAAGTTCATTTTTTTATGAATAGTGTAAAATGTTGTATTTTAATTCAAAAACTCTTTTTAATCTAAATTATTTATATGATTAGATTATTATTTTAATTGGTTTTAAAGTGAAATTAGAAAATATTTTTACCAGTTTATCCAATGGTGGTCATTGGAATCAATTTCACTTTGAAATTGGACTTAAACTGGTGTCAATCTTTTGATACTTATTGTTTCACAAAAACACGCTATTTGTCATGACAGTGGGAATTAATTATTAAATTAATTAATTTGAATAATATGTTTTGAATTTTGTAAAATGGACTTCATTTTTTAATTCAGAATATCAAATATAGCTTAGGGTGAATTTTTGGTAATTTTCTGAAAAACTTCAATTTTTGATGAATAGTGAAACCACTAAGTGGTAATCAAGCAAACTGATTTTTCAGTTAAATGAAAGTTTACCACTAATGTGTTTTTAATTTTGAAAATCCGACATAAATGGTTGTCATTAAGAAGTAAAATGTGGTTCAATGAGATTAAAATAATTTTTTGGTGAATAGTAACTTTTTTTCATTAATCGCTATTAGAGGTAATTAGTGTAGTTTAAGGTAAAAATGATATTATAAGAATGTGAAAACACCATGACACTTGTACTACACCTATTGGGTGAGTCATGGCCGACCAAGACAAGCCATGGGCCAACTTGGGGACCCCATGGAGCCACTTTAGTTGGAAAATGACATTAATATATTTATCTTTAATGTTAAAGTGAAAATGACACTAACATAAATTGTTTTACTAAAATAATTTTTGAGTGGGGTTATAGAAGTCCAAATTTTGATTATAAATAGTCATTGGAAAGATAAAACGATTTCCTACATCATAGTATTTTTTTTATAATTTTTTAAACATTAAATAAATTAAATTATATATGACATAATAATGATGCATCGATGACATCAATATTTGACGATTTAAATAAAATGGAAAGATAATGAAAAATATAAAACCTACACATGTCCAAAACCAATTGGATGAGTTGATTTCGAACCCTTATCACCTTATCCACGAATTATATCAATTTGGGACCTTTTAAAACCGAAACAAATTTTCAAATAAAGTAATATTTCTTTACTTTCCAAAAGTGCCCCTCCTCTCCTCTTATAAAAGGCCCCCACCTCTACATCATTTCACACACTTCTCAAGCCTTTGGCTCGGCCAACCCCTGCCCAATTACTCTCTCCACGTCCCTCTCCTCATCCTAGAGGATTCCCTTTCGGAAGAAGCCTTTAAAAGGAAGCCTTTAGGCTCAAATCAAAAGGGAGTTACACTTTTAAAGGTAATTCATTCTCTCTTGTTCATTTGTTTTATTTTGCTTCTCCAACCCTCTAAACTCTTTTTATTTACTTCTTTTGTAACAACAACAGTATCTTCAATATAATAGGATGTTGTTATAATATTTATTTGAGCTACACTCTCACACAAAAACATCAAATGGTTAAAGAACATACGGTTTCTGTGGATGGCGAAATTCTGCCTCCCAAAATGATGATTGTTCAATACTCATTTAACACCTTCAAGGGTGGACATTATGATGTCACTATTTTTATATATGATATATAATATGTTTATGTTTTCTTTAAGCTTCTGTATTTTTCATTTTTGGCATACCTTTATGGTTTCCATTATGGGTAAACACGATATCTTCATTTAAGGAAGTGCGGACTACCGCCCCTAAAAGTGATGTGATTCGTTAATGCCATATGTGGGACGCGTAAAGGATGTATTTAAAGTTATTATATATGATGTTATACTGGAACTATAATATACCTCTATATCATTATTATTTCTTTCCATTAAAGTATGAGATAGAAATGAAAGTAACGTTCATGCGTACGTACGGCTTACCGTCTCCATGAACGGTGCATTTCATTTCTTATCCCCAAATGTAATGTACTATTAAAATTACATGTATATAATGTGTATATATAATTAATGATATATCTAAATGATGGATATAATTCTGGAATTAAAATATACATACCTCTCATTTAGTTTTAATTCCACTAATATGACAAAGAAATTAAAGTAGCGTTCATGCGTACGTACGGCTTACCGTCTCCATGAACAGTGCATTTCATTTCTTACCTCTAAATGATTATGTAATATTATAAATACATGTATATGCTGGATATATATGATACATATTATATCCAAATCTGGAATTTCATTCTGGATATAAAGAACTTTTGACCACATGAACAACATGTAATTGTAAGAAGTCAACTTTCGACTTAAGAACCAAATATTGACAAAACAAACATTATTAACTTAAATGGTTACATAATGTTTATAACATGGCAATAAGTGATATAAAAATAATAATGAACTTTAAAAAGGTTCTTAATCAAGTATAAATTAACTGATGTTTATTATTCAGGACGTCAAAGAACGATCGAGTCAAGTCGGACCCAAGGTAAGGGACTTCGTCTCAATCTCCTTTCATTGAGGCATATTTCGTTTTATACACAACTTTCTTTTATACGGTGTATAAACTCCTTTGACTTTTACTTTTATACAAAAGGAATCTTTTTCTACGAAGCATTTTACTAAACGTCAAAAAGGAATGTTTTTTTTAACGTACGCGGTGACAACGACTTTTTCCGCCGCCGCGAGTATTAGTTGGTCTTTGACTTCCTCAACAAGCCGTAATGTTTTTAAAATAAAATACATACCATATACTCTTTTATTTATTTTGGTATTGAAAATTGTTTTGATAAAGGATTCTATTATGTCAATATATTTATGATATATTGTGATTGAAATGTGGAAATGTTATCTTTCCTTTATATTGGTTTTATGTTTTATGATTTTATATTGGTACTTGGACATTTTAACGGGTGGTTACGTTATAAACCATATGACGGGTGGTGCCATGAATACCAGGACGGGTGGTTACGTTATAACCTCCAATGCATTGGGTATGGATGTCGGCCGTATGGCTATTCCATTAAGTATGTATGGAAATTGGCCGTATGGCTATTCCATTAAGTGATATGTGTGGAAGTCAACCGAATGGTTATTCCACTTAAGTATGTTTATGTCCCAAGTTACCTTTATATATTCTATGTGTTCTTTATATGGGTTTTATGTTAATCCTTTGGTTACAAAAAGGTAAGTAATGATACTTTATTCAGTGATGATTTTTTTTACTACTTCATGAAGGTGAAGGTATTACTTTGATATAGTATACATGGTTTACTTGATGTTTGAAAAACTAACAGTTTTCATTCTCTTTGTATCCCTTACTGAGATTTTTATGCTCACCCAAAGTTTTTCGAAATGTTTTTCACAGGACTTAAAGTGGAATAAGGTCAATTATGGGATCAAGGGAATGTCATGCTATCTAAAACATGGAATCTAGACATATTTCTTTTTAAGAGTTTTTATTTTATGGAGACTTAGTAGAAGTGTCTACTTTGTAATCTTTTAAGATGTAATAGTTATGTTCTAATTCTCTAAAACTCTAAACCTGAAAAGATCCTCAATGTGAATAATTCATTTAATTCAATATTAAGTAAGGATTAAGGCCGATGCCTTATAGATAGGACATTACACATGTCATTATTTGACATTAAAAATGTTTGGCCCAAGTTATCCATTGTTAAAAAATCCTCACATGTCGAGGTAATATGTTAAACATTAAAACCTCGTATGATTTTTATCATAAACCATTCCCTAAAAGGGTGTCCTTATTGAAATGCCTGGATCGATTATGATCACTAAGAGGGGAGGGGTGAATCAATGATAACTTTTTCTTTTTAAGAATTGTTCCCTTTGAATTATCAATTCAACCTCTACAGCTGATTAAGGCCTAGATCTACTCTTTTAGGGGTGCAGTGATAATGAAAGCACAGAACACAGAGATTTACAAGGTTCGGTACAAAGACCTACTCCTTGCCGTGTTGGTTACACCCCCCAACACAGATTCTTCACTATGCCAAAAGATGTTTACACAGTAATTGGTTATACCCCCAATTACAAGTTGGTTAAACCCCCAACTCCACAGCATCATCTTCATCATGGCTCCACTTCACTTCTTCAAAGGTGTTGTTCGAAACTTCAAGTAGCTTCAACAGTCTTCAAAAGATCTCATTGGTCTTGCTCACCAGAAAACCAATCACTTAGAATGATCAGTTCTTTTGCATTCACACACTTAAGTGTGTACCCTCTTCTTTTCAAAGTTGGTCTTCTTCACTTGTGCACACACAAGGCTAAGCCTCGGGTCTTCCTCCTTGCACACACACTCCCAAGTGTGGTAAATGTTTCACCCAAACTCAAACACCAAAAGAGGCGCGCAAGGGGTGCGGCCTCACTTCGTCAATAGCCGCGCAAGGTGTGCGGACGGCCTCTGTCGCGTAGGGAATGACACCCATGGGCACGCAGGGTGTAACCAAGCGAGGGGCGCGAAAGTACACTACCCGAGCTCTTCGTCATGTCGCGCAAGAGGTAGCGCGCAGGGGACTTCTTCGGGGCCTCGGGTGGCTCCGGAATTCTCAGTCGCGCAAGAGGCTGCGCAGACGTACTTCGCGTAGCTCGGATGGCTTTGCGGGACTCTCGAGTTCTCAAAGGATAAGCAGCGTTTCCAAGGGCGCTGGACTTCTCATTTTATAGGCGAGGCGTATGAATGGAGTCCGCGGGATCCAATACTCGAATGCCTGAAATCATCGGCGTTTTGAAAACTTCAAACACGTTAAATATCTTCCGCGTATCTCGTTCTTCTTCTCTGTTTTAATGCGGGTTTTCCATTTTTCGATTTCCTTCACGTGCATGCGTTTTCGAACGCATGCATGTCTCTGTTTAGGCCCATTCATGCAAAGCACGAACACCCGATGCCTCGACAACTTCGTTTTCCTCGGCCTCGACCGAATTCCTCATCTCATTGCATGCATGCAAAGTTTAATGCATAAATATGTTCGTTATGGCCAGACGATCACAATGGTGGCATTAGCTTGATCGGAGGTGGTCGGGAGCTCGACTTCAGTGCTCGGAGGGCAACTGGTTCAGGCGGCGTCACGTGAGGTGCCTCGGCTGAGCTCGAGGAAAGAGATGCCTCGGAGACGTCGGATGCGGTGTTGAAAAGATCATCAATGGATCGATTAGAACGCGGCGCGTGGCAGATGAGATGAGCGGTTGCGATCTAGTGCGTGATCGATCGTGCGGCCAGGATGCGCTCCTGGTGAAATTTGCGCGTCCCACATTGAATCGGCGGCCGATTTTTCCGCGGTTTATCACCCAAGAGCTCCCATCCTCACCTCAGTTGTATCTTCTCCCTCCACGGTGCCGCCCGGCACCGTGTTCTCTTAGCGGGCGCGCTTTGTGCCCACCCCTGCCACTCGGGCGCGCCACTGGCGCCCACTATGCGCTCCTCCGGGCGTGCCCCTGGTTCCTACGCTGTGTCCTGCGGGTGCGCCCCTGCCTCAGGGCTGCTGCCTTGGCCTTGAGGGTTCCCCATGGGCGTGGTGACCGTGAGTCCCACAAGTTCTTTGGGTGTTGACCCTCGGCTGGCCTCCTTGGTGGCCCATTTTTTTGCTAAGGGGAAATCTTAGGACTTTTTATAAAACAAAGTAACCAAGTTTCCAATGCCAAATGCCACTTCAACCTCTAAGCCATTTCTTCTTCTATATCTCCTCTCCTCCTCTCTTCTCTTTTCATCTTCTTCATTACAATTCCTCCAATTATTCTTCATCATGTATTCAATATTTAAGAATGGAATTCCCGAAGGGTCTTCCTTCAACCGATGCTCCTGAATCAAATAATTCATCAAAATTATTCAATGATCCAATCAGAGATCAAATTGGAACATCTTCAATGCATCATGCACTAAGAGATAGTGCATAGTATTCATTAAACCACTTCATCCACTTAGGAGGTGTGGATGGATCATCTTCATCTCCTCATGCATTATCTTAACAATGCATGGTATTCTAATAATGTGGTGACATTGTATCCAGTTGATACAAGTTCTTGGAACTTAAAGATCAGCTCATCAATCGTCTGATGTAATGATGCATCTCCAACCATTAGTCTTCAAGCTCTACGTCATCAGTTGACACATAGTGACATGTTATTGACAACAAATGCAATCACTTGGGCCCAACAATCTCCCCCTTTGTATTTGGTTGTCAATACTCCGAAGCACATCTTGAAGAATGTCACAATGTGTATGTGCTGATACATCTTGAATAATGTCACAATGTGTATGTGCTGATTATTTCTCCCCCATATTGGCCAACAAATGCAAAGGGATGAATAGGAAGTCATTCCCAAAATACATAACTGCTTGACTCAGCAACTAATGCTCCCCCTCAAGGGATGCACTCATCTCCTTCAATTCCCTGCATGTCAGTACAAAAACATATAAATTTAGGGAATAAGGAGGGACCTTTCTCTTCCTCAAGTGAGAGGAGAAGGCTGAACATGATGTTTCAGCCTTAGTTCAACAAATCTTTCTGTAGGCATAGCTTTGGTGAAAATATCTGCCACCTGATCTTGAGTAGAAATGTAGTCGAGATTGATGTCTCCAATGGCGACCCTTTCTTTGATGAAATGATATTTTATATCAATATTCTTGGATCTGGAGTGTTGTATAGGAATCTTAGACAAGCCAATTGCACTTTGATTATCACATAAGATCCTCAATGGTTTTTCAGCTTTAATTCTCAAATCTGCTAGCTGCACCTGCATCCAAATCATTTGTGTACATGCATGTGTAGCTGCCACATACTCTGCTTCGGTTGTGCTCAATGTTACAGAATTTTGTTTCTTGCTATACCAACTAACACATCCTTCTCCTAGAAAGAAGGCTCCACCATATGTGGATCTTCTATCAGTGCAATCACCAGCTCAATCAGCATCATTGAATCCCAACAACATTATGTTTGTACTGTGTTTGTATTAGAGTCCATAGTTGAGGGTTCCTTTCACATATCTCAAGATTCTTTTAGCTGCTGATAAGTGAGATTCTTTTGGGTCACATTGAAATCTTTCACACAAAGTCACTGCATATGTCATATCATGCCTTGAGGCCGTGAGATAAAGGAGACTGCCAATAATTCTCCTGAACTCTTTCTGATCAACCTTGTTTCCTTCTTCATCCTTGCATAGTTTGGTTCCAACAGAAATGGGTGTTGATACTTCCTTTGCATTCTCCATTCCGAACCTTTTTACTAAGTCCCTTGCATACTTTTCTTGTGAAAGAAATATAGAGTTTTTCCTTTGTTCCACCTGAAATCCTATAAAATATGTCATTTGACCAAGCATGGACATTTCAAAGGTTCTCTTCATCTGCTCAGCGAATTCTTCACATAGTCCTTCCTGGTCACCAGCAAAAATAATATCATCCACATAGATAATGACTATGAGAGTACCAGTGGTCATTTCTCTGACATAGAGATTACTGTCAACTGTTCCTTTGACAAACATCATGCTCTTAAGACAACCATCCATCTTGGAGTACCAGGCTCTGGGAGCCTGCTTTAACCCATACAATGCTTTCTTCAATCTGCATACCATGCTAACATCTTTGTCTAGCACAAATCCCTCTGGTTGTTCTATATACACTTCTTCTTCAAGATCTCCATTTAGGAATGTAGATTTCACATCCATCTGATAATCCTTGTACTGCTTGTGTGCTGCAACTGCTAAGAACATTCTGATAGTCTCCAGTCTTGCAACTAGTGCAAACGTTTCTTCAAAGTCGATTCCTTCCATTTGTGAATACCCTTTACATACAAGTCTGGCCTTATTTCTTGAAACTTCCCCTTTCTCATTGAGTTTGTTTCTGAAAACCCACTTTGTCCCAATTACATTTTTATTTTTGGGCCTTAGCACAAGATCCCAAGTGGAGTTCTTTTCTATTTGATTGAGTTCCTCATGCATAGCTTGTATCCATTCCTCATGTTCAACTGCTTCAGCTACTGTGTGAGGTTCCACTTGAGAAACCAATGCAGTGTGATCTTCCAATCTCAATCTTCTCCTAGTTTTTTCTGAGGACTGTGGGTTACCAATGACATTTTCTTTGTCGACATGTTTGTTCAATTTATTGTATCTCCTTCTTCCATCTTCATTACCTTCATCTTCATCACTGGTGTGTTCAGAGTTGATCTCACCAGCAGTTGGTATTGGCTCAGTTAATTCTTCATTCTTTTTTTCCAAGGTTGAGTCATTCATTGAGTCATCATTATCTACAGTGTATGGTTTGGTGTTGTTTTCAATTATTCTGACATCACTGCAATCAATCATTTTGTTCAACCTCTTATTCCAGCATCTGTAGCCTTTTCCATCAGGTAGGTAGCCCATGAAGATTCCTTCTTATGCTTTTTCCTCAAACTTTCCCAGATTAATGTTTTTAATCTTGATGATGCACAGACTGCCAAAGACTCTGAAGTACTTAACAGTTGGTTTTCTGTTAAACCACATTTCGTAGGCTGTCATTTGTGTTTCTGGTCTTAGGAGACATCTATTTTGTATGTGTATAGCTGTGCATACTGCTTCTCTCCAGAAAAACATAGAGATATTGTGCTCAGCCAACATAGTCCTCCCCATTTCAACTATGCTTCGATTCTTCCTTTCAGCCACTCCATTTTGTTGTGGAGTATATGGTGTACTGTATTGATGCTTGATTCCATGCTTGAACAAATAGCTTTCAAAATTATCACAAGTGTATTCTTTTCCATTATCTGATCTCACTTTCTTGATACAGATTCCAAGTTCTTTCTCAGCCTGCCTCCTAAAGTTTTTGAACATCATGATTGCTTCTGACTTGTGTTTCATGAACATGACGTTGGTCATCCGAGTGTTATCATCAATGAAGGTTATAAAATAGAGATCTCCTCTTGTAGACTTTTGTCTCATCGGTCCACATATGTCTGTGTGAATGAGTTCAAGAGGCCCAGTAGACATGATATCTACTCCTTTGTGAGAACTATGGGTCAGTTTTCCCTTCTGACATGTTTCACAAATTTCATCTCTTTCTCTCTTTAATTTGGGTAGATCTCGTACAATATTGTACTTCAGAATTTTACTCAAACTTCTTTGACCTAGATGGCCAAGTATTCTGTGTCAAAGATTGTTTTCATCTTTAGAACTAAGATAACAAGAATTGATGGACTCAGCAATTTGAAATAGGTTTCCAGTGGTTCTTCTTCCTTGAGTGATGATTTTTCCATCCTTTGAGCTCTTGATGATGCATGAGTCCTTCTGGAACAACACCTCATGTCCATCATCACATAATTGGCTTACACTCAGTAGGTTCTTCTTTAATCCTTCAACAAACAACACATCATTGGATTTTAGATTTGTTGTTGCAATCATAGCCTTTCCAACTCCCTTGAATTTCAGAGAACGATCATTTCCAAACACCACAGTTCCTCCCTCATGACTTTAAATGTTGCTTAGATTTTTTGTATCACCAGTCATGTGGGATGAGCATCCACTATCAAGAATCCATGACTTGGTTTTACTGCTGGCTTTTAGAGCCACTTCAGCAAAGCATGTGATTTCATCATTGGTTTCTTGAATGCCTTTCCCTTTCATGTCTTTGAATTTTTGTTTAGGAAGAGTTGTCATACATTTATCAGCTCTATGACCTTGTTGGTCACATCTTCCACAAGCTTCACTCAGGCAGTCAAATGTGTTCTGAATTGGAGGTTTTGATGCTTTCTGCAAAACACTCTGGGTTTCTGGATGTCTCCCCCTTGACTCATGCCTCATGCTTGGAAGAGACATGTTATACCATCATGCACAAGCCTTATGTCCAAACACACCACAACACCAGCAGTAGCCTCTGATCCTTGACCTTATTTGTTGATAAGAGTCATGTTGTAATTTTCTGTCCAAGATTTGAGTAGTCCTTCCTGAGGATTTCCTTTCTTCCATTGAAGATGATTTTACAAAGGTTTGTTCATGCCATGTTTGTCTCAATTTTATCTTTGAACCTGCATTCTTAGAAATAACAGATGTATTTAGAGATTTACTTAGTGGTAAATTGACCTGCCTCTGAGCACCAGTATAAGATGATTCTGCCTTGACCCCAACAACCTTGTTGAAGTCTTCTCTCATCTTTGTCAAGCTATTATGTGCTTCAATCCACTTGGAATGTGTCACTGATTGCTCTTCTTCTTTGAGGTGATGTTTCTCCTCAAGATCTTTTTCTATATTGTCCAGCTCAGCTACCTTCAGTTTGTGTCTCTTGATTTCATCAATGTACATTGTCTCTTTCTTCATACATTCTTCCAACTCCTCAGTCATCCTTTTGATTTCCTTTTGTAACAATCTCTTCTTTTTCTTGAGTTCAGTGTTCTATTCAAGGAAAGCCACTAGTTAATCTTTCAATATGTGTTCGAGCTCTGTTCGTTCACTTTCATCATCTTCACTGCTGCAGGTGTCAAACCCTTTTTCCACATGAGCCATAAAATTGGTTTCTTCTTCTGATTGACTGGCTGAAGTGAAGTCTGATTCTTCCTCTTTGCTTACATAGCTTCTTCTTTCACCAGGAACGATCCTTTTGTTTCTTGCACCAGATCTGTTTCCTTATCTTGGGTATCTACTCCATTTCTTCTTTTGTGACTTATCATCTTCAATATCTGGAGCACAAGATCTTTTCTTAGGACAGTTAATAGAAAAGTGTCCGATGTTATTGCAATTGAAACATCTCGATGGTGATTTCCCTTTTCCCCTGAATTTAGTTTTTCCAAACCTTTTAGAAAAAAGAGAAATAATCGTGTTGAGATCTTCATCCTTTTCTTCATTGTCAGAATCACTTGATTCTAGGACTTCGTCATCTTTTATCTTGAGTTGTCTCATGGCCTCAAAAGCCATCTCATCCTTGATCTTCTTCTTGAATACTGGGATCTTCCTCATTTCATATGCAATGATAATGTTGTTTAGTTCATCAAGAGAGAGATCATCTCTGTCTTCTAATGCTGAGACTTTGGGGTCAAGCCTGTCAGGAAAATTTCTCATTAGTTTTTTAACAATAGTGGAGTCCTCCAACTTTTCTCCAAAGCCCCGAATGTTACTGACAATTCCATTGACTCTTGTGAAATAATCATCAATATTTTCTTCTTCTCCCATCTTGACATCTTCAAACTTGATTCTCTAAATTTGTAATTTGGCTTCCTTGACTTTCATGTTTCCGTCATAACTACTTTCCAATTTGTCCCAAATTTCTTTAGCATTCTTGAGTCCCATGACTTTTGTGTAATCCTTTTCTGAGAGTGACATAAGAATGGCATTTTGAGCTTTACCATAAACTTCCATATTTCTTTTCTCATCGAGTGTCATAGAAGCTTCATTAGAAAGAGGAGGGAATCCAAATAAGGCTGCATCTCTAACATCAAGGCCGAGAGATAGAAGGTAGGGAAAAATCCGATTTTTCCAGCTGTGATAATTCTTTCCATCGAATGTAGGGACACCCCTACTATTAACAGAATTTAGATTGTCCATTTTCTCAGAAGTAGATCCTAACAGAGGGAACCTTCCTTTGATACCACTTGAAATGCCTGGATCGGTTGTGATCACTGAGAGGGGAGGGGTGAATCAGTGATAACTTTTTCTTTTTAAGAATTGTTCCCTTTGAATTATAAATTCAAACTCTGCAGCTGATTAAGGCCTAGATCTACTCTTTTAGGGGTGCAGTGATAATGAAAGCATAGAATACAGAGATTTACAAGGTTCGGTACAAAGACCTACTCCTTGCCGTGTTGGTTACACCCCCCAACACGGATTCTTCACTATGCCAAAATATGTTTACACAGTAATTGGTTATACCCCCCCAATTACAAGTTGGTTAAACCCCCCAACTCCACAGCATCATCTTCATCATGGCTCCACTTCACTTCTTCAACGGTGTTGTTCGAAACTTCAAGTATCTTCAACAGTCTTCAAAAGATCCTGTTGGTCTTTCTCACCAGAAAACCAATCACTTAGAATGATCAGTTCTTTTACATTCACACACTTAAGTGTGTACTCCTCTTCTTCTCAAATTTGGCCTTCTTCACTTGTGCACACACAAGGCTAATCCTCGGGTCTTCCTCCTTGCACACACACTCCCAAGTGTGGTAAATGTTTCACCCAAACTCAAACACCAAAAGAGGCGCGCAAGGGGTGCGGCCTCACTTCTTCAATAGCCGTGCAAGGTGTACAGACGGCCTCTGTCACGCAGGGCGTGACACCCGTGGGCACGCAGGATGTAACCAAGCGAGGGGCACGCAAGTACACTGCCCGAGCTCTTCTTCCTGTCGCGCAAGAGGTAGCGCGCAGGGGACTTCTTCGGGGCCTCGGGTGGCTCCAGAATTCTCAGTCACGCAAGAGGCTGCACAGAGGTACTTCGCATAGCTCGGATGGCTTCGCGGGACTCTCGAGTTCTCAAAGGATCAGCAGCGTTTCCAAGGGCACTGGACTTCTCATTTTATAGGTTAGGAGTATGAATGGAGTCCGTGGGATCCAATACTCGAATGCCCGAAATCATCGGCGTTTTGAAAACTTCAAACGCGTTAAATATCTTCCGTGTATCTCGTTCTTCTTCTCTATTTTAATGCGGGTTTTCCGTTTTTCGGTTTCCTTCATGTGCATGCGTTTTCGAACGCATGCATGTCTCTGTTTAGGCCCATTCATGCAAAGCACGAACACTCGATGCCTCGGCAACTTCGTTTGCCTCGGCCTCGACCGAATTCATTATCTCATTGCATGCATGCATATTTTAATGCATAAATATGTTCGTTATGCCCAGACGATCACAATGGTGGCTTTAGCTTGATCGGAGGTGGTCGGGAGCTCGACATCAGTGCTCGGAGGGCCACTGGTTCAGGCGGCGTCGCGGGAGGTGCCTCGGCCGAGCTCGAGGAAAGAGACGCCTCAGAGCCGTCGGATGCGGTGTTGAAAAGATCATCAACAGCTGGATTAGAACGCGGCGCGCGGCGGATGAGATGAGTGGTTGCGATCCAGCGTGTGATCGATCGTGCGGCCAGGATGCGCTCCCGGTGAAATTTGCGCGTCCCACTTCGAATCGGCGGCCGATTTTTCCGCGGTTTATCACCCAAGCACTCCCATCCTCACCTCAGTTGTATCTTATCCCTCCACGGTGCCGCCCCGCACCATGTTCTCTTAGCGGGCGCGCTTTGCGCCCACCCCTGCCACTCGGGCGCGCCACTGGCGCCCACTATGCGCTCCTCCGGGCGTGCCCCTGACGCCTACGCTGTGTCCTGCGGGTGCGCCCCTGCCTCAGGGATGCTGCCTTGGCCTTGAGGGTTCCCTATGGGCGTGGTGACTGTGAGTCCCACAAGTGCCTTGGGTGTTGACCCTCGGCTGGCCTCCTTGGTGGCCCATATTTTTTCTAAGGGGAAATCTTAGGACATTGTATAAAACAAAGTAACCAAGTTTCCAATGCCAAATTCCACTTCAACCTCTAAGCCATTTCTTCTTCTATATCTCCTCTCCTCCTCTCTTCTCTTTTCTTCTTCTTAATTAGAATTCCTCCCATTCTTCTTCATCATGTATTCAATATTTAAGAATGGAATTCCCGAAGGGTCTTCCTTCAACCGATGATCCTGAATCAAATAATTCATCAAAATTCTTCAATGATCCAATCAGAGATCAAATTGGAACATCTTCAATGCATCATGCACTAAGAGATAGTGCATAGTCTTCATTAAACCACTTAATCCACTTAGGAGGTGTGGATGGATCATCTTCATATCCTCATGCATTATCTTAACAATGCATGGTCTTCTAATAATGTGGTGACATTGTATCCAGTTGATACAAGTTCTTGGAACTTAAAGATCAGATCATCAATCGTCTGATGTAATGATGCATCTCCAACCATTAGTCTTCACGCTCTACGTCATCAGTTGACACATAGTGACATGTTATTGACAACAAATGCAATCACTTGGGCACAACACTTATGAATCTTTAGAAATATGAATGAATAAAATTTTGAATTATCTTCACTAAATTTCAATAATTAAGCTTAACATTAGTCACCCATATATCATAATTTAAGTAATGATTATCACATTCCAAACTTCTAATTATATCCATTATATATTCTTTTGAAACATGTTAATGACTATAATTTTGATAAATAATTATCATAACCATTCATGCGTTATTATTCCCACTATTATTGTATATATACGTCCTTTCCAAAAAAATCAATAAATCCCATGCGTGATGGCATAAACCACATTGTCAAGAAATCATTAATCAGTACATCTGAAATCAGTTATTTCCAATTTACATTATTCATATCTAATATATCATTATCCAAACATCATTTTCTAATGATTAGAAATATATTAAGGTTTATATTTCAAAAAATAATGTGTTTCCCATTAATATCACTATGTAATTAAGTCAATATTATAGTTCATCAAAAACATTCAACATATTCTGGTAAATCCTTATCAAAAAACACAAATTAAAAAAACCTTATGTACGTCCCCATCCTAATAACATAATTATTTAATATAAATACATATGCACTTCAAATCATCGACATATTCCTTAATACATTAATAAGACTATGTCACCCTACTACATAATACCTATTTCCATTCACATATCACCTATAGTCTCATCTTCATATTTAATAAACACATTTCCCATGGAACCTTCATGATTCACTTCATTTTAGTTCCATGTAGGAAATTTATTTTCATAATTCCTATTAATTCCAAATTTTAATCATTCAACAATTGATGATGTATTTTGGAGGCCATTATTCCCACTGAATCTATTAACATGAATTTTGATTATTTTCCTTTTTATTTATTTCCTTTGTGTCTTTCTTTTTCATAGTAAAAATCATAATGTTCCTCTATGATGATTACTATGGTTCGTATCACACATTCTTGACATGTAGGATACTATATCATATTTCCACTATGGTATTAAATAACCAAATTCATAATAAACTCATTCTTTATCTTATTTTTTGAGTGTAATATTTGATTTGGGTATATGAATTATAATCATAGGTACTGGTCAAATGAAATGATAATTTTTCATAATACAACACAGTGGTAAACTAGGGTTGTCTTACTTGAGGATCCCTTCAATTGTTTCATAAATTTTTTTAAATCACCTTACAATTTTATTTTTTAGGTTTAATGTGTTTAATTAAATCAATGAAAATATTTTTTTGGGGTTTTTGATTAAATTAATGGAAAATAATAATATTTAATTTTAAATTAACTGATTACAATATAGTTTGAGTAATGGAAATAAATTACATGGTATTCAGTTTTGTTTTGGTATGAATCATTACTTTCCTTTATATGTTCAATTTTTCATTGATAATACAAAGATGAAATATCATTTTTGAACTAATATTCCATATCTAGAAATTTTCGAATATTATATAATTCCTAAAAAATCTAAATTATAACTTCTTCGTTTTACAAGGATGATGACATTTCATGATCTTGGAGGTTCTATATTCTAGTACCCATCTCTATCAATGTTCTTTCATAAATTTATTTACTAAAATACAATGTGTAATGATCTAACCAATGGAGAGAGGGAAAAATGTTTATATAAAAAAAATTAATGAGTTTCACGTAATTGGTGGTTGTAACCACATTAGATACATTCACCTCACCCGTGCATGGTACATAATTCATTCTACAAGAATAAAATTAAACATTAAAAAATTCAAAAATACCTTGACCTATCCCCATACCAATCATCGGGGCCAGCCTCTCATTTATGAGAGTAAGAGATCAGAATGGTGCAGTGTAATAAAGGAGATATTAATGTGGGAGAATATAATAAAATAGAATGAATTGTGGATGAATTGTATAAAAATGTATTAATAGGGTATGAGAAAAAAGAGATATTTAGACAGACACACTGAAAGAGGGAAAGACAGAGGAATTGGGGAAATAAAATTATAAATATTTATATAATTTATAAAATGGGTTAAAATAATTATAATATTAATTATTATTCTTATTAGTATTATTATGAAAATAATTTTTATTTATGAAAATGAAGTATAAGAAGAAAATAATAAAAGAAAAATTAATTTAAAAATAATAATGATGAGTAAAATTAAAATAACAACTATAATAATAATAATGGTATTAAAAAATGACAATAATTTTTTATTATTATGATTATAATTATATAATATATTAAATTTTTGGATAAAAATAAAATGGAATTCATGATATTATTTAATTAAATGAAATTTGTATATAATTATAATTTAAACTCAAAACATATAAATGAAAAAATTAAATAAATCAGAAATAATAAATGAAGAAAGAGGGAGTGAGTTCAATGGCATCACAACATACCCACCTTATATGAGTTCCCTCGTTTGTGGTTGACCGATGTCGACTAATGCTGCGAAGTGAGGAATTGATCACCATTATATTGGTATACGGGGGGCTCGATATTCCACATAGGCATAACATGTATTAGGATTAAACACACTCAGATGTAGGTGATTGGGAAACACATGTGCATGATCCATGTTGTGTGTGTCTTCCTATTAGTGCACATGAATCACAGGATGTGGGGAAACGATAGATGTTGCAGTGAAGCAGAGTGGTGAATCACAAAGAGAAGAGGGGCTTGAGCCGGGGGTGGTGGACTGACTGTTGTGGAATCACACGTCTATGACCGTCAATGTTGAAATAGGATCTCAAACTGAGCGATGATAACAATCTGGGGATGTATAAGGGATCTTAGGGACCAGATATGCTAAGTGGAATTTCCAAGGAGGAATGACCTCCATTCATCATCCCCTTTGGAGATGGTTGTGAGTAGTGATTGAAAAGAGGATTCACTTCATAGAGGGTTGGTTCACTTTCCTCCAAATTTTTATGATGTAGGAGTAGAAATTTTGGTAGGGGATTTATTCTCTAGTTATGGTGTTGTTATGGAAAACAATAGTCACTAGGGTGAGCAGCGGTGATGGAAGATGTTGTTGGTTGTGACATGTGGTGGTGTTGGTGGAGCTTTGTCACTTGGGTGAGAAAGTGGGAAATCAGGAGACATGACAATGACAGGTTATAATATCACTTGGAATGGAATCCACATCCATTGTCAATAATAATCCTAGTATCATTTTTGAATGACATGAAATTTAAATGGATTTGTTGACTAAAAATCAATGGACATGGGGTGTAACAACATTTATCTATTTCCCCTCTGAGGGTGTAGTAATAGTATTAAACAATGTAGTCTCTGAATAGAATTTTTTAGTCACGGTTTCTTGAGTTAATAATTATATATAAGATTAGTATTGTTATAACTTGGATGAAAAGAAACATCGTTTTGAAAATTAAAATAAGGGAAAACTGATCTGATTTAGTATTTTATTAACTTTTGTAATGTTATCATTAAACATTAAAAACAATATATTTTATTAATTACTTTCATTAATGAATGTATTAACATACATTTCTCTTTTTTACCCATTATTATGTTTGAATAAAAATTAAAAATTATCCATAAAATTTTCATGGAATGACAATTCTTCTTCTAATGTGTGAAATTCATAATGGGTCTCATTTGGATCACCTAATAAGTTCCTGATCATGTATTGAGCATCAAATTTTTTGAAAATAGTCTAATATGTTTTCTTCACGTATTTATTAATAACAATATAATTATCTAGTTGAACATTGATCACCCGATTATTGTGAGATAAAACATATATGAGTGGCAATTCTTTTGTGATAATTGTATTTTTAAATTTTTAGATTTGAAATAAAACACAATCATATATAATAAAAATTCAAAAATAAAGAATTCAAACCCATATTGAAACCAAAAAATATATGTATTTAATTTGATAAAACCCACATTGAGGCATCACACATGGTCCCCTATCATTCAACCCACCACAAAACTAATTATTCTCCAACAAAAGGGAAAAAATATTGCTATAATAGGAAAGAGGGAGAATGAAATTTAATTAAAATAAAAGGAGTAAAAAGGGAGCATCCAGAAGAAGTTATCCCATATTACTCTAATTCTTTTATCATTCCTCTTTGACGTGTAATAATTTTATTTATAGTAGAAAAAACCTTACCTTTATCCATTATTTTAATATTTCCATGTCCTTTCAATTGTAGAATATATCATTTAAAAGATATATTCTAGGTAAATCAACTGAATTCTAATGTGATTCTAAATTATAATGTTGAGATGAAATTCATAATTTTGGTAGTAACATCTACTATTTCATAAACATTATTTTCTTGATTGTACATCCTAATTTATAGTTTCACATCTAATGTTGGGAAATCATCTACAAATGCATATTCGTGATACTCAGTTGTACTGATTATTCACGATGATTTTACAAGGGCCCCATACAACAACAATCATCACAATGGAACATTTTATATTTTCTGATATCTCAATATCATTCATTTATTAAATAGAAGATCACATATTTTATGGTATTGATGGTAGATCCCATAAACTATTTCATGGTGTATATAGAAGTGATAGCATGAAATTTCCTCTACAAGCATTTTAGTCGCAATGGGAATGTCATGAATCCCATAAGGCATTTACATTGGCAAGATAGAGATCAATATTACACATGAACAATGTTCATTATAATATTGGGAATAACCTCTTGTTGTGGTTAATAATGGAATAATCAAGCTGTATTTTGACACCATCAAACCAACCATCATTTTGTTTTAGATTGTTATTTATCATTTGTGTTCCCTATGTTTGCTATGGTTATTAAGGAAATGTTAGTGATTTTGGGGTCATAAATAAGCCCTTTTGAATTCAAATTTAATGGAGTAAGATCACAATGGCAAGCATGGTGTCATATATACTCGATAGGGAATCACAAAGGTAGTTTCAGGGTCCATAGATTATCTATGGTCATCACATTCATCGTTAGTTGTTTATGGATCTGGATTAAGGTTTAAATTGCCCGGAATTGTGTTTTTCAATGATAACATCTTATAGTGTAAGAATAGAGCATTAGAGAGGTGGCAGAGTCAGTGGAGAGGATGTGTCCAAGGATGAAGAAATAGAGAAAATGAAAAACGGTGCTCTTTTTTTATATGAATGTACCACTACATGGTTTTCTCACAACATAAATATGATATGTGTATATATACGAAATTTTATTTTATTGTTTTCTCTAAATAATCATTCGAAAAGGCTCTCAAATACACATGAAATCTTAGATATCAGGTCATGTTTGACCACGTGCCGCACGTGGGCTTACTCCAATCCATTCTTGTGGCTCTTATGGTGGGGTACATGATGCACATGATTGGTCCCCAGTTGGCCCTCCCAACACTATCAGCTTATGTTGGCCCTCTTTGTGGGGTCTTGGCTAGCTGCCCCCTATGGGTTAGCTATGAGTATAACTACCATTAGTTAAGGGATGGAAATGCATGGAGTTTATTTTAAAAACCTGAGAATATGTTTACATGTATAAATATTTCAAATAAGTATACATTATGTCAAAATAATATGCTCAATTTAAAAAATCATTTTACCCATTTAATTAAATTTCAATGTTTTAGTTGTAATTCCATATAATTTCCTAAAACTATTATGTTCATGGTTATTTTGATTAAAATCCATCTAAAAATATATAGTCAATTTTCAAATTTCCATGAAATATGAGGGTCCCAAATACCTATACAGTTAATCTATGATTTTCATAAATAATAAAATCTCATCATTGCATTCAAATGGTTACCAACTCTACCAATATCCAAATTTCAATGTACATCAGTCTAATAATTATAAATTTAAAACAAAATATTCAAATTCCACATTAATAAAAATTAAATTTCACACTTTAGAAGAAATAATAACTATAGGAACATTAAATACCTCAGTTTAATAAATGATAGTATTTTTATATTCATTCATTAAATTTCCTCTATTTATTATTAATAATAATTCCAAATCTCGATTCAGTTATCTTAAATATTTTCTCACAACACTCATAATATAATTCCAGTTTTTTCTTTTTTCATATCATGAAAAAATGATTCTTATCTATAATATTTTAATGGATATATATTATAAATTTATTATAGTAAAAAAATTAAAATCTCAAGGACATTAAATAAAGGTTAAATTAAGCCTGAGGCCTTTGGTTCTAATGAATTAATGTATAAAGAAATAATTCTCAAAGGAAGATATTTCGGTTTAGAGTAAATTTCATGGTATAAAAAAGTGTAATAAAATACTCCCCATCAAATTTTAATCTCTCACTTTCAAAAACATAATGTAAGGATCAGGATTTCTAACACAACGATGAATGATTTTTTGACCCTCTTTAATTTTCACTATTTCCATTTATGAAATTTGTTTATTTAAATTTCATTTTCATTTTTTAATATATTTTATTGAGATTTATGCCTTTAATGAATCTCACACACGACACCAACCAAAATATAAAAAAAATCATCACTTCAGTTATGGTGAATTTTTATTCTTTCTACTCACAGCATATTACTATTTATTTATAATTTTTTAAAATGGGTAAATAATAAAGTATTTAGTATATTAATCAATAAACTTTATTAATTTAAAATACCAAATATAAAAAAACCTCCCATTCCATTTAAAATAAAATAATCCCCTCCCCCATGATTGCATCACCTTCGCACATGAGTTTTAGAATACAATTAAATATAGTATGATAATGGTAGGAATGGATAAAAATTTCATGAAACATGGATAATTCCTAATAGAGACATTAAGGGTCTTTATGGTTTAAAAAAGGATTAATGTATAAGGTGTTAACAAAGAAGGTGTGTGATTAAAATAATCCTCATAACTTTAAATTTGTTTTTTCAATACACAACTAACAAGTTTCAATTTATTTTCTGGTTGGTGGCATGTCCTAAGGGTAGTCATCAAATATTATAAAATAAAAATATGAAATATTTTGTCGTTATATCATTTAAAAAGATAATAATATGATATTGGACAATCAATAATGGAAAGAATAATTGTAAAAAATAAATACATATAAATTTTAGAAATTCATAGCCTAAAATATGATAAGGATATTTCATTTACATGTATCCACTAATTCACTAAAATAATTATTCCTTATTTTAAAATACATGATTTTCTCTAATCTTTCCATTATCCAACTTAGAAATTAAACCCAATTATTATTGAAATATAAAAAATTTATCAGAAGGTTACTATGAAACAAATTTCTCATAGATATTTCATTTAAAGAATGAATTTCATCATGGTCATTCAATATTCTAGTTTAATATAACTAATGGATTTTATAATTCAAAAAAATATGAAACATGTAGTGGGTTTTAATCATAAATAACGAAATAATTATCTCCTAGTTTTAATGTATGCATTCCACTATTTCCTTCTATTTTTATTAGGGATTTGTGTTGACTTTTAGTATGGGGGTCCAATAAAAAACTCACACATGTGAAAAAACCATTGCATTATATTTCATTGGATGAATGTTGTAGGTAAATTTATTTTAACTCCTAAATCATAAAATCTATAAATATTTAGTTTCCTATAAAAATGACCTTTTTAAATGTTATTGTCTTGAAATAAGCTCATGTTATGAATATAATAGATATGTTTGAGAAGTATGACATCCTCAATTGATTCTTGAGATAGTTTTACAAGGGAAATTTTTAGACAGCTCCCTTTGTTATTGAATGAGTTTACTTATTCATATCCATTAATCTAAATAGAACCAAATAGATACACATTAATAATAATAAAATCTACCTCAAACATATAAATATGATTACCTAGAATTAACTGGAATCATGAATTTTAGAGTTGGACATGTTATCCAGGTTGAATGGACATTGGTGAATTATTTTTTCATGTTCCACTCTGGTTTCACATTCTAAATTAATGAGTTTATAAAATTCTATCTTTTAATTTATTGTAGTTGTTATAGATACAATTTTCCATCATTCTTATCACTCAAAAATTCAATGATCATATTTTTTATAGCCTATTATTCTTTGTGTTCCAAATCACCAGTAAAATGAAAAATTATCCAATAAATCAACTGATAGGGCCTCATTGTTATAAATATCATATATTTTTTCTAGTCTCCCCATAATGTGTCACCAATTCTTTATATTTGATCCATATATTTTGGATTTTGATCTTTCTCAATAATACAATTAATAAACTTGTTTGACACTTCATAATGGATTATTTATGGAGTGTTTGGTGTAGATATATTGCGGTTCACCCCTAGATTGTATTGCATAACCACTATATACTATTTAAAAAAATGGTTCCCTTGGTCTATAATAGATTCTCTTGGTATTCAAAAGATATAATAAATGAAAGAGTTAAAAAATCATGCACCACTTTGCATTAACAGTCTTGATGTCCATGACTTCCACCCATATTGAAACATAATCAATAATTAGTGAAAAATAATTTTACCCAAAATATATGGGTAATGTCTTATAAAATCAATGACCAATACATAAATTATTTCATACAAAATAAGGGTTTTTTTTTGAAATATATTTTCTTTTTTGAAATAATTTGAGAAAAATGATCCTTTTATCATTTTTTACAATAATAATGAGAATATATAAAAATGTTTGAAACTAAATTATAGTTTCGACACCATTAACAGACAAAATATTTGTTCTAATTTCACTTCTCCAATCATGTTTATGAAAAAAATTCATATACCGATTATACATAACTTATTTTTAAGCATCATCTTATGAATTTATAATTATATATTTTCCAATGATATTGATCCTCCAAAATATAAAATCATGTATCGTGAATTTTATTTTTATGTTATTATAATTATGGTTAGTGGGTACCTAATATGTTAAAAAATAATTTAAGATATCATCTTACCATGGTACATCACCTTACAATTTTTATAGTTTCTCTCTAGTTATGTGATCATTGAGTAGGATCATTTATGGAATTTCAATTTTAGCAGTGTTGGGGAGTCTTCTAAGTTGATCTTCTACCTTATTTTCAAATCAAATTGTGTTCATTTTCTCTATGATGAACTCTTGTAATATATGTATCCATCTTAAATACTATAGACATCCATTAATCATTTTCATTATTTACCCATGTACTAAATGGTCATAAAATATGAAAAATTTAGTTCCATGTAAATATGTTCTACGTTTATCCATTATAGTCAAATCAACAAGGAATACATTTTTTACAGTTTTATATCAAATATGTGTTGCATATAAATTTCTAGAGGCATATGTAATAACTTTTGGTATTCCTTAAATTATTTAATACATGTTTACTCCAACAACATTTTATGATTCATAACAAAGAAACTCAAATAAGTGCTCCCGGTCTTGGTGTTTCATAATTGGTGTTGTAATAATATATTCCTTAAGAAGAAAAATACTTCAAAATTCATAATCATTTATATGTAATATATATTGAAGAAGATTAATCTTACTACATTCCTAGAATAGTTTTCATTGAAATCCATAATTGTCCAAAAATCATATAATATTTCCAACAAAAGTGGGATAATAAAAATAATTGAATACACCAACATTATAATTAGCCACCAAATTAAACATTTTTTAAACTATATAGCCCATAAATATCCCACTTAAAACAATAATGTTACTGTAGAGACCCGAAGCTTGACGTACATGGACATTACATTACTTTTGCGGAATACTTGGTACATAACAAAAACACACACACATGGATCGTAATAGTTTAGTGTCTTTGGAAACTCGGAACGTAATCTTCTAATCGTGGTGAAAGATCTTCAATATCTCCCATAAATATCTTCCATTTTTTTTACCTAAATACTTTCTTTATATCCTGGGGAAAAGAAAACATAAAAGGGTGAGCACAAATTCTCATCAAGGGAAAATAAAGGAAATAAAAATCATATCATATCTTTTTGAAAATCATAACCTGCAAAAAAGATCATAATATCTTAACATGGAACAAATCATAGAAGTGAAAATGAGATCCCAATAATCATAACATGAAACTTGAAACTTTGTGGCATGCACACATAATCATGGAAAATCATTTCTTGTTAGTCATGACTCATTGCCAAGACTATCTTAGTGGACAAAGTCCCTTTCTGAACCGAGTCACCCTCTTTCCAGTCCTGTTTCACTGAACCGGTATAACCTACCGTTCCAGCCCTATCTATCTCATGAGATATAAAATCATTACCCAATGCATTGGAGGGAGATATAGGTCCCACCCATCTTATAATGAATCCTTTCTTATGTGTGCCACATAATCATAAACCATACATCATAGCGTAACCCATGTAATAAAAATGGGATTCTTAAACAACATGACATCATAAAACAATTCATATAAGATAAAGGAATTCATAAAAATATTTCCATCAGAACATAATCAAATCCATGCAATAATAGGGATAAAAACAGAACCCTTTTATTATCTTATATGGAAAATAATTTTGATAAAATACTTGAACTCCATTCTTGAGGAAAATATCCTTTCTACTTCGAAAACACTTTTCCTTTCTTAACATGTCATACAATTTTAAACTAAAAGAAGTTGATTAAAAATAATATTGAATACTTGTAAAGGAAGATTCTCGGAAATAATGTTTTAAGATTCCATTGATGTCGTATAAGTTAAAAAAACATTCTTTTTACTTTTGTTGGAAAAGTCAAAAAGTACCTCATACGAAAAAACGACAAAAGATTCCTTTCATATTCTTTACTAAAAACACACCGAAGGGTAAAATTAGATTTAAACTATTGTAAGTGGATGGAAAAAATATTACATATTGAGGGAGCATGGATGAGGATGATAAAATATACCCCAATAAATACTTACGAATAAACAATCTCGGATAAAAATGAGATTGTGATATTTCCCTTACCATAGGTCCGATTTGCTTTGTAAGTGTCCGAAGCTCCTCTTCTTTGGAACCCCTCTTTGAATCCTCCACTTAGGGAAATAAGACTTGTCTTTGAAGAAGACCAGGACCTCTAGGATTATTATAGGTAAGTGTAGAGGAGAAAATGTCAGGGGTTGGCCGAGCGTGAGTGCTCAAATTGGTGTGAGGTGGAGGGGGAGGAGGTGCCCTTTTATAAGGGAGGAGAGGGGCACCTTAGGAATATCTCAAAATATTATTTTATATTAAAGTCAAAATCGGTTTATAATGGTTCCAAAGGGTCTTAGTTTTAAGCTAAAGTGGGGATGGGTCGAAATCCTATCATACAATAGGATTTAGACAAGTTTAGGGTATTATTTTAACCTTATCAATTAGATTTAACTCTAAGTTAAATAATTTAACTTTTACCGTGTCTTTTTGTTTTCTTTCACTATATTGTTAATACACTTACTATAACATGCCAAAAGAACCCAAAATTGTATATAATTAATACATATATCTTTATCTAAGTCATTTGGCAAAACCTTAGATTTTTTGGAATAAAATAACAATTAATAATATAATATTTGATTTAAAAACTATTTTGTGTCAATTTTGACACTATTTGATATATGATTTTTGTGAAAGTCATAACATAATTATATGTTCTAACCAAGTTGATTAAATCAACACTAATATATCATAGTAACCTAGAAAATTAGTGGAATTCATAAAAAGCCTTAAATTACATTTATTTTGGTATTTATAATATCAATTATGTCAATATTTCATTAATAAGATAATTATTGCATCATATTTGTGTCATAAATAAATTAAATTATTTGATGTCTAAAAATTACAAATAAAATACAATCATGTAAAAAATCTTTTTACCTTTCTAATGAATATTTACAATAGAATTTATCTTATGTACAACCCTATATTAAAAATGTTTTAGTAAATATACTTTGATTTTAACTCTTTTAACTCTTCTTTGAATTAAATAATAATAAATGTCCTAATCTAATCCAAGTGTGCCTAAATTATAATATTTTACACTTAAGGCTGTTTTTGGTCGAGATACACTTGTCCAATAGAATTAGGACATGTTTTAGGGTAATATTAATATCATTCTTACCCTTAATTACCCTATTTACTTTTAACCGTGGTAAATAAAAGTAAAAAGTTACTATTCACCAAAAATTATTTTCATCTCATTGAACCACATTTTACTTACTGACATCAACCGTGTCTCTCGGATTTTTGAAATTTCATTCACAGGAGCGGTAAAAATAAGTTTTATGAAAAATTCAGTTTTTTAACTACCACTTAGTAGTTTCACTATTCATCAAAAATTGATGTTTTTCAGAAAAATGCCAAAATTTAATCCTATGCTATATTTCAAATTCCTAATTCAAAAATGAAGTCTATTTTACCAAATTCATAACATAGAAGTTTCATTAATTAATTTTATAATTAAATCCCGCTGTTAAAACAAATAGCGTGTTTTTAAGTAACAATATCTATCAAAAGATTAACACTTGATTATGTCTGGTTTAAATGTGAAATTACATTCAATGACCAACATTGTATTAAATTGTAAAAATATATTCTAAATATACTTTAAAACCACTCAAATTAATAATTTATCACTATTAATTATTTTGATTAAAAAAGATGTTTTTAATTATAATTTAGTAATTTTCACTATTCATCAGAATATGAAAGTTATCCGAAAAGTACCAAAATTTCACCTTAGGCTAAATTCGATACTCCGAATCCAAAAATGAAGTCCATTTTGAGAGCTAAAATTTCTAAAATTTAAAAAGTGGTTATTATTATTCATAACGACTAGTTTTAATAATATTTTAATAGCATATCGTTGTTTCGTGAAACCCAGTATTGCGTACTACACACGCTATTAAGGAAGGTTGCGATTGCGTGTAATGCAAGGCAAGTCAAAGATGTGTGTTGTGAAAGCTCCTTTTGGTGTAGCGTACAACACAAGACGTTAATAAAATTAAAAAGAATATTTTTCATAAAATCTCGTGCTGTTACATTCTACCCCCCTTAAAATGAATTTCTCCCTCGAAATTCATCAGGGTTATAAATGGTTTACTATTCGAAAGTTTATTTAATAGAAACCCACATCGTAAAAAGGAATATCAAAACCAATCTTTAAAAACAAAAGTATGAAACGTAATGGTTACCCACATAAACTAATCACTGGGTTTCCACGTAGGTGAAAATATGGATGTGGAAGAGAAATCTAACCATCATGTTCTGATGGAGAGTGGTAGAGAACATGTCTATGGAAAATCCGTCAATCACAAAGCCATAAATTTGTGACGATCTAAGGTACCATCTGATTAATCAGATATAAGATCACTAGGACAACATTTTTGGTTTTCAAGATCGTTTCCCTAAAGTTAATGAATTTGAATTAGAATAAATACTTACTTTATTTTGGTACAACCTCACTGTTGTTCGTGCCTTTAAAAATTTCCACTTCATCTCTTAAATAAATGAAGTTGAATTTGTTATTCGTGAAGTGTTAGCAGATCATGTGATAGAATGACGGGTCATTCCATCTGTCTCAAACAAAAGGTTAGCAACAAATTATATACATAAGTCGATCTATAGTGAGATTAATCATATATGGTTCATAAAATGGACTTATACATCATATGTCATACAGCTTAATATAATAAAACTAGTTTCTACTAAACAGGGACTTCCTGTAGGCCAGTGGTAGGCGATAAAGGCCAGTCGCACTTCAGTTGTGGGTTCGATTCCCACAGCCTAGTCCGACGCGATGAGTGGTCGCTCGTTCTGCAGGTTGTCCTTTTTCTAAAACTATATTACTATAACATCCCATCAATAATATCGAAAAAAACTTCTATCCATAAACAATACTAACTTATGTCCAACATAATCCATTCCAATCTTTTGGCTTATCCATAATACTGCAGTCCACTCTCATAACATAGTGAAAATGATTACCAGAGATTTAACACCATCGTCGATCACCATATATCATAAGATATGTTTTGTTGGTCACATTCCAAACATTCAAAGTCCTTAATCAAGTATTCTCTTGAATACCAAAGTGAAAACATGAATGCAGTTAAAATTTAACACTTTCCACATACCAAAATCCTCAAAATTCTATATACTCAAACAATGATATCACTTAGTCCTTATATCAATCATGAGCTCATGAATACTGTTAAACATTTCGTTTTCTCATTTTCCCTTCATTATGCTCATATCATCTTATTTCCAAAAATATCTCAATCACTTTGAATACCACTTTAGACCAATACATAAATATTCCAATACTTTATGATACAACATTATTTTGGAATCCCATTACATAAACACTTAATTATTACACCACATCGTTATCATATTCAACATTGCCAATGGTGATCACATGTGACTTCCCTTTGTCCTTTTCCTTAAGCGGTTGCTCATGTCGATCATCACTAACCCTTGGATTAGGGCATTTATTAGCATAATGCCCCATTTCCTTGCACTTGAAGCATTGAAGTGTTGGTGGTGCGTTCTCTGCAGTGTTTGCTTTATTCACATCATTAGAATCCCTTTTTCCATTACTTTGACACTCAGATGCTCGATGACCTTCTTTTCCACACTTAAAACATTTTCTAGTCCCTTTAAGACAATCTCCACCATGCTTCTTTCCACACTTTGTGCATAAGGAAACATTCATCTTCTTTTCACCATTATTCTGAGATTTCTCTTTGAACTCCATCTTTCGTTTCTTGTCAAAACCATGAGATGGATATGTAACACCAACTTCCATTTCTACCTTGATAGCACAACACACAATTTCATCATAGCTACTATACTCTCTTATAGCTAATGCCCTTTGAAGACTTGGTTTTAAGCCACTGAAAAATAGATCAACTTTAATTTCAGGTTGGATGATAATGCCAGATGCATACCTTGTAAGTCTTGTAAAATTTTCTTCGTATATACCAACAGATTCATCATCCTTCTGCTTCAGCTCAAGAAACTCCTTTTCCATCTTTGTTCGAAGAATACGAGGGACGTACTTACTGAAAAACAAGTTCTTGAACTCGTCCCATTTCATGGACTCAATTTCATCTCTTTGCCTCATATTCTTGATAAGTTTCCACCATTGATCAGCTTCACCTTCCAAACGATATACTGCTAAGATGACTTTATCATGCTCAGAACATTGAAGAACTGAAAATATCTTTTCAGTGGTACTGATCCATTGTTCAGCAACAAGTGGATCAGAAGACCCACTGAAAGAAGGTGGACGTTGCCTCATGAAGGACTCAATAGAATATTGTTCCCTTCTCTACTCATTTGGAAGTCCAGAATGATTCATAGCTTGTGTAAGTATAGCAATAAAAGTTTTCACTCCATCTCCCATAACATTTGTTTGTTCAGGAGGACAATCATTGCATTGTCAATTGCATTGATCAACACGGTTCCTTCAGGTTCCAGCCATCATCTAGAACCCAAAAAGAATAGTGTGAGAGGAAAAAATCATGCTAGGGAAAAAAACATAATAAAGGGGGAGTACCTTCAATATCTAACATCTTAGGTTTAATTATATGATCGTTAGCGTAATTCTAGTACTATAACCTATACGTATACTTAACCTTAGGGACATCCCTAGACATACCTTAGAAATATCTCTAGGGATCTCACTAAAGTTCTCGCATACTAGTTTCCAAAGGTTGACTAAACCGTTCCTCTGATACCAACTGTAGAGACCTGAAGCTTGACGTACATGGAAATTACATTACTTTTGCGGAATACTTGGTACATAACAAAAATACACACACAAGGATCGTAATAGTTTAGTGTCTTTGGAAACTCGGAACGTAATCTTCTAATCGTGGTGAAAGATCTTCAATATCTCCCATAAAGATCTTCCATTTTTTTTACCTAAAACCTTTCTTTATATCTTGGGGAAAAGAAAAAATAAAAGGGTGAGCTCAAATGCTCAGCAAGGGAAAATAAAGGAAATAAAAATCATATCATATCTTTTTGAAAATCATAACCTGTAAAAGAGATCATAATATCTTAACATGGAACAAATCATAGAAGTGAAAATGAGATCCATATAATCATAACATGAAACTTGAAACTTTGTGTAATGCACACATAATCATGGAAAATCATTTCTTGTTAGTCATGACTCATTGTCAAGACTATCTTAGTGGACAAAGTCCCTTTCTGAACCGAGTCACCCTCATTCCAGTCCTGTTTCACTGAACCGGTATAACCTACCGTTCCAGCCCTGTCTATCTCATGAGATATAAAATCTTTACCCAATGCATTGGAGGGAGATATAGGTCCCACCCATCTTATAATGAATCCTTTCTTATGTGTTCCACATAATCATAAACCATACATCATAGCGTAACCCATGTAATAAAAATGGGATTCTTAAACAACATGACATCATAAAACAATTCATATAAGATAAAGGAATTCATAAAAATATTTCCATCACAACATAATAAAATCCATGTAATAATAGGGATAAAAACATAACCCTTTTATTATCTTAGATGGAAAATAATTTTGATAAAATACTTCATCTCCATTCTTGAGGAAAATATCCATTCTACTTAAAAAACACTTTTCCTTTCTTAACATGTCATACAATTTTAAACTAAAAGAACTTGATTAAAAATAAACTTGAATACTTGTAAAGGAAGCTTCTTGGAAATAATATTTTAAGAATCCATTCATGCCACATAAGTTAAAAAAAACATTCTTCGTACTTTTGTCGGAAAAGTCAAAAAGTACCTCATACGAAAAAACGACAAAAGATTCCTTTAATATTCTTTACTAAAAACTCACCGAAGGGTAAAATTGGATTTAAACTATTGTAAGTGGATGGAAACAATATTACATATATAGGGAGCATGGATGTGGATGATAAAATACACCCCAATAAATACTTAAGAATAAACAATCTCGGATAAAAATGAGATTGTGATATTTCCCTTACCTTAGGTCTGATTTGCTTTGTACGTGTCCGAAGCTCCTCTTCTTTGGAACGCCTCTTTGAATCCTCCACTTAGGGAACTGAGATTGGTCTTTGAAGAAGACCAGGACCTCTAGGATTATTCTAGGGAAGTGGAGAGGAGAAAATTGCAGGGGTTGTCTGAGCTTGAGTGCTCAAATTGGTGTGAGGAGGAGGGGGAGGAGGTGCCCTTTTATAAGGGAGGAGAGGGGCACTTTAGGAATATCTCAAAATATTATTTTATATTAAAGTCAAAATCGGTTTATAATGGTTCCAAAGGGTCTTATTTCGAAGCTAAAGTGGGGATGGGTCGAAATAATATCATCCAATAGGATTTAGACAAGTTTAGGGTATTATTTTAAACTTATCAATTAGATTTAACTCTAAGTTAAATAATTTAACTTTTACCGTGTCTTTTTGTTTTCTTTCACTATATGGTTAATACACTTACTATAACATGCCAAACGAACCACAAATTTTATATTATTAATACATATATCTTTATCTAAGTCATTTGGCCGAACCTTAGATTTTTAGGAATAAAATAACAATTAATAATATAATATTTGATTTAAAAACTATTTTGTGTCAATTTTGACACTATTTGATATATGATTTTTGTGAAAGTCATAACAGAATTATATGTTCAAACCAAGTTGATTAAGTCAACACTAATATATCATGGTAACCTAGAAAATTCGTGGAATTCATCAAAAGTCTTAAATTACATTTATTTTGGTATTTATAATATCAATTATGTCAATATTTCATTAATAAGATAATTACTGCACCATCTTTGTGTCATAAATAAATTAAATTATATGATGTCTAAAAATTAAAAATAAAATACCATAATGTGGGAAATCATTGTAGATTTCTAATGAATATTTACAATCGAATTTATCTTATGTACAACCCTATATTAAAAATGTTTTAGTAAATATACTTTGATTTTAACTCTTTTAACTCTTCTTTGAATTAAATAATAATAAATGTCCTAATCTAATCCAAGTGGGCCTAAATGATAATATTTTACACTTAAGGTTGTTTTTGGTCGAGATAAACTTGTCCAATAGAATTAGGACATGTGTTAGGGTAATATTAATATCATTCTTACCCTTAATTACCCTATTTACTTTTAACCGGGGTGAATAAAAGTAAAAAGTTACTATTCACCAAAAATTATTTTCATCTCATTGAACCACATTTTACTTACTGACATCAACCGTGTCTCTCGGATTTTTGAAATTCTATTCACAGAAGCGGTAAAATTATGTTTTATGAAAAATTCAGTTTTTAACTACCACTTAGTAGTCTCACTATTCATCAAAAATTGATGTTTTTCAGAAAAATGCCAAAATTTCATCCTAAGATATATTTCATATTCCGAATTCAAAAATGAATTCTATTTTACCAAATTCATAACATATAAGTTTCATTAATTAATTTTATAATTAAATCCCGCTGTTAAAACAAATAGTGTGTTTTTAAGAAACAATATCTATCAAAAGATTGACACTTGATTATGTCTGGTTTAAATGTGAAATTACATTCAATGACCAAAATTGTATTAAATTGTAAAAATATATTCTAAATATACTATAAAACCACTCAAATTAATAATTTATCACTATTAATTATTTCGATTAAAAAAGTTGTTTTTAATTATAATTTAGTAATTTTCACTATTCATCAGAATATGAAAGTTATCCGAAAAGTACCAAAATTTCACCTTAGGCTAAATTCGATACTCCGAATCCAAAAATGAAGTCCATTTTGAGAGCTAAAATTTCTAAAATTTAAAAAGTGGTTATTACTATTCATAACGGCTAGTTTTAATAATATTTTAATAGCATATCGTTGTTTCGTGAAACTCAGTATTGCGTACTACACACGCTATCGAGGAAGGTTGCGATTGCGTGTAATGAAAGGCAAGTCAAAGATGCGTGTTGTGCAAGCTCCTTTTGGTGTAGCGTACAACACAAGACATTAATAAAATTAAAAAGAATATTTTTCATAAAATCTCAGGCTGTTACTGTTACTCTTTTCAAACAAAAATAATCATATTTTTATCTATGAACATTATAAATACATTATCCAAATTACCTATATAATAATTAAATGATCATTAAAAAATATTAAATTCATCAAGAATACCACCATAATATCCTCTATGTGATATGAAAAAATATTTACAATACTCTACAAAAACATACATAGGTAATTATAATAATATGGAATGAACCCACATATCAAAGTCTTCCAAACTATTCAAGAATCCACCTCTAAAATATTTATATGGGAATAAACCTTGTGGTTCTTTCCAGAAGTGTCTACAAGGCACCACACATATTCATTAATGTTGATTTTCAAGTGATAAATTACAATTATCAATATTTTGGGTTTTGTTTTTTTACAAATAATTAGTTAAAAAATTATTTCATTCATTTGATACACATATTTTAAATAACATTGGAGATGTATTAATATTTATTTTTATTTTACTAGAGGTAATATTGAATTAAAATTATATAATTCAAAATCATAAAAGTCATTAGTAATGGTTGTAATATCTGTTTCATCTAATAAAATATTAAATAATTTAGATATAATTTCTTGTCGAATATTAAATTGTTAATTTATGGATAATAGAGTATTCAATTGTTCCTTGGTATTTTCAATATCATGGTGATCTCATTATGATAGTAATTAATGATACATACCTGAATGTTAAATGGTATAAATTTTTTCTGAATGGAAATTTTAAAGGAGTGAATGATAGATTAAAAGGTTCCAAAAGGATTCAAGAACTTTTAAGTACACATTATTGTATCCAGATTCCATGGTGAGGCATCTATTACGAAATTTTTCTATCATAGAAGATTCCATTAGGAGTTTCATTCCAAAAAATTATGGGTGAATTTTTTGGTGCTTTACTATCATGGAAGGTGATCACATAAAACTCTACTAGTAAAATTTTCACCTCGACTACCATTAGAATATCATCCAAATATTCATCTAGAAATATAGTTTTTTATTATTATAGTAAAACCACTATTGTGGTCATTATATTTCATATTGTCTATGATGAAAATATAATATCAAAATCAAATTAATAGAAGCACTAAAATAACACATATTATAAGAAAATATTAATTAACCAATATTGTAGGGAATTGGAAATGTCCCCAGATCATGATTTTTATTTGGAAATGTTGTTTTTATCATTTATATGAATCTCCTTCCTAGTTTTCTACTCATTCATTACCATTTAGAAAAATATAATAATAAATATATATTTGAGGAATTAAGTGTATTAGAAAACTTCTTGATAGCTTCCTGGATCGTTATGTTAATGTGTACATTTTGAAATGACTCATGGATCTCATTCAGAAGATTCAATTCCACAGTATAATTGGATTATGAAAACATATAATAGAATGTAATTGGAAAAATATATATATCCATTTGAATACATTATTATGGGGTTTATGGACATTTCTTTTTATGTCTTTTCGTGGGTTCTTACTATTTCTTTATCTATTCTTGTTTATGTAAAGTGGGTTTTTCTCCAAGAATCCATCCCAAATATGAACCATTTTAATACATACCTTCATCTAATTTTTCCTAGAATTTCCTACACACTACCTTGGAATACATTGTTCTGATCATTCTAAGCAATTCTTATGGGATTGATATTGTCTAATCTGGAATTTTCCATGTGTTTTGAAAATAATATCAATGAAATTCTCAATTTTTTGGAAAATCCTTCACATTAATTTAAGCTACCTAATATATGTTCCATTACAGATTCCTCTAGTTGGTTCACTAAAATAGGGTTACTAATTTCTTTTTTTTAAATGATGTAGATGATATTTTTCTTATTGGTATTGTTTCTCCTATTATTTTTAGATAGGTGGGAATTAATGAATTTTTATTAGAAATTGTGTGTACCCAATATTTTTCACATATAAATCCCTGGTGATAATTCGATTATCTCTATGGTAAATTTTTTGATATTTTCTTTGCTGAAATTTTATTACATAACTGTCGATACTCTCTACCTTAGTACATTGATAAGTGAAGTTATTGGGTGACAACCACCAACCACATAACTGAGGATGGGTGGGGTGTTCATTCACGAGCTTCATAACCATATATCTTTTGAGGATTATGTATTCATCATGTATTGATTCAATTACTTATGAGGAGTCAGATGTTTTTACCTCCGAGATACCTCTTTTGGTTATTCCTACTATTCTAACATGGTGTAAATTTTATTAAATATTCTCAATTAAGATCCCAAATTTCACTGGTGACATATCAATCATATATCCTTTGAATTATGCATCCAAAAGGATACCCTAATTTCTATAATTCTTTGGTTGAAAAAAACTAGGATGTGGTGAGATTCCATGGAATTATGAGGACATACATTGAAAACATTTTAAAATCATAC
This sequence comes from Viscum album, assembly GCA_963277665.1. Lineage (NCBI taxonomy): Eukaryota > Viridiplantae > Streptophyta > Magnoliopsida > Santalales > Viscaceae > Viscum > Viscum album. The sequence goes on along the minus strand of OY728121.1, from coordinate 1,700,540,404 downwards.
CCAAAATTCGCAGACAGTTACTAATGATTCATTTTTTATAGAAAATATCAAATTTTATATTGTGTTCCTCTAGAAGGATGGGAATAACAATTCCATCAATATTGTTTGTAGATCAACCCATTCATGGTTCAATCAAGGACATAAGTAGTAAAAATACTTAGAGTTATCTCCCTCAATTGAAAATTCAAATTGCATCCACATAACATTATCCTTATCTACTCTTCTAGTCCTGATGCATAAAAATACATCTTTTTACTCTTGAATTTTTTTGGTTCAACCCATCTTCTACATGGCCATGAAATTTTGGTAACACATGAATCATATTGACAAGAATATCAAAATCATTTCGATTCAATGGAAGTGTAAATTGAAAATTTCAATTGAATATATATTGGGAAAAAATATCCTCTAGGGTTTTCTGTGAGAAAAGATGTATGACTATTTGCTCAAATTTATTACAAAATTCTTAACATGAATGTATAATTTTATTTATTCAATTTAGTATTCATTATTATTATCCCTTTATATAATTTAAATATTCATATACAAATTAGGGTCAATAAAATGTATTTCTTCTTTGGAGGTCCAAGACCTGCATGGTATTGGTTTGATTTGTACCTACTCCCAAGTAGTGGAACCATGTTTTGAAACAAGACATTCATGGGGTGTGAAAAATACAATTTATTTCCCCCTAAAATTGTTGTAGTAGAAGAATAAATGAACAAATTTATCTCAAGAGATAAATGTTTTAATCAAGTTTTCTTGAGTGAACTGTTAGATAATAGTACTGGATTTTTATGACTAGGTAGAAAAGAATCAATTTTTTTAATTTAGATTAGAGAAAAGTGAGTGGGTTTAATCTTGGATAACCTTTTTTAATTATATCATTTTCATTTAAGATGGATATATTTTATTCATTAATTTGTTTAATGAATTTATTATCAACAGTTTCACCTTATTCTCTCGTAACAAGGGATGATTAAAAATTAAAACAAAATCCACAGTATTTCATTTTGTTGAATATTATCTTTAAAATATTTGAAAATCAGATAAGTTATCATTTAGATCACCTAGGAAGTACCAAATTAGGTATTGATCATTCTATGCATCACAAATAGTCACATATTTTATTTTCACATATTTATTAATCATAAAACACTTCTCTAAATGACCATATATCACCCAATAAATGTGATCCAAAACCATGAAAAAAGAGAAATAATTATTTAATCCATCAAATAATAAATATTTATATTTGAAATAAAAAAAAATTGTATATTTATTAGATAGACATTTAATGTATTAATGTATCAAACTACTTTTTACATAATGTTCATAATTCGGCATGACTATGACTTAATAATGTCCTAGAGTATTTTTTGAATAGATATGGTCATGGAAGATCCCCAATATAATGAGAACAATGAATTTCTATAATAATATTCTTAAATATTGTTCTACGGGATGATGAAATACTATTATGGGACACATAACAATGAAACAACCAGGTTTGACTACTCTTTAGTAGATGATATATCATCTCATGAAGTTCGCAAATGGTAATCTCCATGTTAGGTGATTATTTGAACACACCCCTGGTAGGAATTCCACATGTATTGGTGTCATTGGATATTTCTTTCTGTGAGCATGTGTAAGGATCCATAGACATTAATATTATCATTAATACATGTAATGACTCGCTCACATCGATTTACTGATGAAAACCGTCATGAAATTTTTTGGCGGGGTGTAGGGTATGTTGGGTTCTTCAGATGAGGCATGCTATTAATGGATAAGTCGAGGACAGATTTATCCCTTATATTTATAGATGTTGATATCCCGGCCGTTTAACTGAAATAGAACCCTCACGTCAAATTCAGTGGCCATTATGTTATGGCGAGTTTGTTTCACATAGTCATAAAAAAATTATCATGAATTAAATTTGATGACACTATCATGAAACCGTCAGGATAAAATATTGAGACAAAGGGATTATATTACACAGTAAGTGTTTGTATGTGGAAGACGTTGTTGAAAATTTATGTTTTTTCTCTTGGGTTCCTTGACCCATTACAAGATAATACTCTTTGGCTATAGGCAAGCCTCCCTAATGCCAATGAGAAAAAATCCCAGAGGATGACACACTATGTGTTATTTGGTTATCCTAGTTAAATTATATTTAAATTTAGTTAATGAAATAAATATTATTCTCAAGACCGTGGAATAATTATATTCTAGTTAAATTGATCACAAAAATGAAATGAAATTTATTTATTTATTTTATTGAAAATTTTAAAAATATCTATTTACTAGTTTGTAAATAAAATATTTAATTAAGTGAATAAATTATTTATTTATTTATTCAGGTGTTCAATAAATGAAAGTGTATTTTGAGTAGGCAAAGGATGTTGCATTAGTAAAATAATTCTTTACTACATTGTAAATAATTATTTAACTAGTTAGCACTAGTTAGAACAATAATGGCATTGTTATTATTTTGTGACACAGAATATTTTGTATAATTCAATTTTGCACAAGTTGGAGCACCATAAATAATGATGTGGTATTATTTTTATGAGAAAGGGTTTTCTCTATGTTCATGGATATATTTAATTGTTATTATAAAATTAAATATTTTAACTGAAGTTTCATGCATATAAATAGACAAGTATGCCTATTGTTCCAGACCCCAAAAGACACCGAATTGTACATCCAGTGAAGTGAAAATTGTTGAGCTAAAAAAAGATATCTCTAATCACCTTCCCACCCCTGTCCTAAATGAGATATGTTACTGATGGTAGAAGAACAATGGATCCTGAATGACTCAAACTGGACACTAAATTCGTGGAACAAGCACTTGAAGAATGAGCTATGTCGATAGGAGGACATCAGAGAACCTATGGATCAATGCTAGAGTGATTCTAGATTGGATCCATACAAGTGCAAAGAGATAATCCCAAAAGATCATTATGGACAATCAGAAACATTAAGGAAGAAAAATAGAAAAGATCTAGGAATTATATTTCATTATGAAATTAATTAAATTAATTATAAAAATTATTTTTTAGATCTTCATTAAAGGTATTGGTCCTCTTACATATATATATAAATAATTGATTCTATTCTTTGGATACTGGCATTCATCATCATATTGATCCCAAAATAATTATTGATCAGGGTAAAATTCAAAGTTGGGTTCGTTCCCAACCATGTTTCCACTACTCCCGAAACCTACAAGTTGTATCAGAGTAGTTACATCCTAGTTTATAATGATTTAAATATTTCATTGATGACATACGCATTTAATAATTTTTTTTTCAATTTATGTTAATCATTTAGAATATATGAATCAGCAGAGCTATTAATCCTCTTTCTTTTTTTGTTGACCTTATTGAAACGATGTTTTCTTTTAATTTGGATTAAAATAAAATAGAGGATATCATGGAGGGGTTCCAATACTTCCTTTCCATACAACACCAGAACACACAGATTCTATTCGAAAGTATATGTCGTGTAGTCAAGAATCAATGCATCAGACCAGCCCTCCAAACCTTATCATGTGTTGGATTATTTCTAGGTGTTAAACGACTCTGTGTGTTGACTAGGAATATGTGGCCCACAGTTTTTGGATTACACGCCGTGTAGTCATCTAAACATGGCATGTAGTACCTTCAGGTTTGGGTTGGATTGTGAACCCCATACACGACTTGCCTAACTAGAAACTGTGTAACACATATACTATATGGCATGGGGCCAATGAACACACTGTGTATTCCAATGATTTCTGAAGAACACTCAAGCGCCATTTCCCCGGGCCTGTACTTACAATGGACAGTGAAAAATAGTACACACTATATAGTTGTAACTATAAGTTGTTTACTCATCCAAATTACATTGATTTATTAAATTTTTTTATTATACAATAAAAACCCTTGAGACGTATACCATCGTATGGGTTTAAAGCTGAGACACAACACATGATAGGTGTTATATATGTGTGTGTCTGTTTAATTAAACATCTTTTCAATGTACATTGGTACAGATTTGGTAGTTATGAATTTCAATTCACCGGTTTCCCTCAATGGTACAAGTTATATACAATGATAATTCTAATTGTATTTAATTTTTTAAAATTATGATGAATGAGAATCTAAAGGAAATTCAGAAAAATGATTAAAATAAAATTATTGATTATTAAAGATGATAATTAATTTATTCACAAGTAATTTATCTTAAAAAATAAAAAATAAATAATTGAATTCTAGTTTTATTTATGTGTAATTATCGTTTCAAGTATGGATGATCATGAGAAAAGTGTATACCTTTGTATGTGGATGGTTTCTTTTAATTTATTTATTAAAATTTATTTTTTTGGATTGCAATCTATTTCTCCTCATTAATATATAGGTCTTGTGTTCCCATGGATTCTTTTATGTAAATACCCTTTTTTACTCGTCACCTGTAAGTGAGTAAAAAAATTCATATCAAATGGATGAAACTCCCAAGATATTGGAGGTGGTTCAATATTGACCAGAGAAAAAACGAATCCCTGGAGATACAGAGGTGGACATGTGGATGGACGTAAAAATGAACCCAAGAGGTTCAAGATTTTTATTTCCCAGTTCGGGGATAGTTTATCAACCACGAAAAAAACTAACCATATGAAAACTCATGATTTTTATCTTTATATTATTCCTATCAGTTGCATGGTTTATCATTATGGATGTCTTTTCATTGTCACATTATGAATTAATTAAAAAATTATGCAAGGCATAAATAAAATATCCATAATTACGCATAAATATTATCAAGACATGGTGGATCACTTAAATAAGTTCTAGATAATATTAACAAGAACGTGATAATGATAATAAGAAATTCATGCATAAGAGATAAAAGCCCCTCAAATTAAATATTAGGTCAGACAAATCCTTCCATTAAATGATTACGAGAGAAACACAGTAAAACTATGTGGTTGACCAACCCTTGTTGGGACATATAAATTTATAATGGAAGCCATTATGAAAGGTTTCAGGTTGACATAAAAATATTACATCAAGAAGGGTAGCCCTAGCTAGACATGGATTAAAATTGGACTCAAGAGATGAGGAAATCCAAATTCCTGATTTCAGAATTGGGGAGTCCACCAAACAGATCGAGGAGATGCTATCCCACAGTTGGCAAAGACTTTCCTACATAAGTACCATCTAATAGCCTGACCAACCCTTTTTTGGTAGGGAAATATGGATCCTCACCACAAGAAGGTCAAGGAAACTGGACATTCCAAGTACAATGGTGAGGGATATTGGGATAAGATAAAATAGCGGAAGAAATAATAGAATTTATTATTCTTATAAAATTTAATCATGAAAGTACTAATGATCTGCAATTTTTATTGTAGAGTAAAAAAGAAAAACTTGTCCACCGCACTTTCCCCATGATAAATTCTAGATATCGACCACATTCTCACCAGTAGTAACTTCTAGGAGCTGTTTATGCAGTTTCAAGTTATCCTACGTCATGAATGTAAGTGTTATGTGATGGAGTCAGCATTAGCAGATCATCCACCAAAAGAGGCGCGGGATAAATATTACCTAGAATATTAGAATCATATGAATGACGCGGTCGACGTTCAATGAATGATTCTATCATAAATTTCTATTAAACTCTTGATTTATCATGAAAACATGGATGATTGTAGAATTTTCAAGAACCTCTCTGTTATTTACTAGGAGAGAGCAGGATAGGAATGGTTTGAGATCTGTAAGGCACTCGTTAAGAATATTCATGGAGAAGGTTCCCCAGCTATGCCTTATGTAGTCATGCTCATTTTCAACATTAAGTGCCTGGTATTTCTAGTGTTTAAAATCCCCAAAGAACTGGGTAGCTATCTCATTATCGAATCACTCCCTCAGGTATTCTCTAAATTTGTTGTCAATTTCAATATGGACATCATTGAGAAATCTCTTTTGGATCTTCTTATCATCATTATCCAAGTGGAAAAAGATATGAAGTGGTAAAATCATTCTATCATTATGGTAAATAATATGAATGGGATGTAAAAGAGAATTAATCCCAATGATTCTTCCTAACCATACATGAAAAAGATGGTCAAAGGGGAGTAAAGGGAATATGAGGCTATTTGTTTCACATGTGTCAAGAAGGGCCACTGAAAGAAGAACTACACCCATCCTAAGATGAAAGGGGATGCTTCAGGTGCATTTGTTATTAATAAAATCTCTCTATTTCTAAAAATTGGGTATTATATACATTATTTGGAGCTCAAATATGTATCCAAATATAGGAACCAAATAGATTTAGGACGATAGAGTGAGTGGTGGTAGATCTACAAGCTTCCAATGGAACTAGACATTCTATTGTAGCTGTTGGGGACTACCACCTCATGTTGCCAACATGGATGATCATGGTGTTAAAAGGATATTATTATGTTCCAACCATAACTAAAAACATTATATATATATATATATATATATATATCTAGAATATATACATATTAATTTTTTTCACGTTAAGAAATTAATGTTTCTTCTTTGACAAAGATAGAATTTGTTTTGGTAGGGAAATTTTATACAATGGTCTTTATGTGTTGGATTACATAAACCATGTGATAGAAATCGATAACAAAGATAATTCACTTGACTCATACCACAACCAAAATTGCATCACTAGAATGGTCATGTAAATGATAAATGCTTGATAATGATACATCATGATGGATATTTAGATTCTTTCAAACTAAAACCACATGGTGTATGACATGGATGATTACAATGCAAAATGACCCAAGAACCATTTACTAGGAAAGGTGAAATGGCTAAAAATCATCTTGAATTGGTTCATATTGATGTTTGTGTACAATTTCCAGTTGATGAAAGGGGAGGGTACACATAATTCATAACTTTTATAGATGATTTTAGAAGATAATAATATATCTACTTAATGTGGTATAAGTCAGATTCTTTTGATAAGTTCAAAGAATACAATAATATATAAGAGAATAATCTTGGTAAGAAGATTAAGAAATTCCACTCAGACATAGGTGGATAATATATTAATCAAGACTTCATAGATTAATTATGGGAGTTTGGTATCCTATACCAAAACACTCCTCCATTCATTCCCCAATTTAATTTTTTGTGTGAAAGGAGGAATCACGCCCTGTTGGACATGGTGAGATAAATGATGAGTCATGTGAGTCTTACATTATCCTTTTGTGTATATTCCTTACAATCCATGGAGCACATACTAAAACAAGAACCATATTAATCAATAAATTGTATTCCATATGAGTTCTGGAGTGGAAGGAAATACATATTATCGAATTTACAGGTTTGGGGAATCGATGTGTTTGTTAAGGCCTCCTCAGGTAACAAACATGCACCTCGAGCCACAATGTGTACCTTTATAGGATAGCCCAACGAAACAAAGGGATATTTCCTATACAACCACTCATAAAAAAAGTTTATAGTTGAAGGACATTCCATATTCCTTGAGAGTGAGAACATCTCCAAAATATATAGTGGGGGAGAGACATACTTCAATGAAGTTGAGGCTCAAGGTTCCCCTAAGTTTGTACAAGAATAGATTCCAAAAAGCCTCTTGGAAGAAAGAATTGTTCCAGAGACCCAAGAGCTACATAATAGAACAAGAGAGGATAGAGAAAAATAACCATATATTTTTCTATTTTCCGAGGATCTTGACTCATTATTAGTTAATAATAATGATCCTCTAACCTACAAAGAATCTGTATATGGAACAAGTGTATCCATGTTGAAAAAATCATTGAATTTTGAAATGGATTCCATGCACCAAAAATATATATCGATTTTGGTAGATCCTCCAGTTGATTTGTATCATGTTATTGGAAATGGGTATTCAATAAGAAACAGGACATGGAAGGACAATATAGAACCCATAAACCATGACTAGTTGCAAAAGGTTTCAAATAGCGTCAAGACATTAACTATGAAAAAACAATTTCACTAGTTGCAATGATAAATCCATCAGAATTAAATTAGCCATTTCCGCATTCCATATCTATGAGATTTAGAAAATTGATTTCAAAATAGACTTCCTTAATGGAAACATTTAGGAAGATGACTATATGACACAACCTAAAGGGTTCATGTCTTCAAATAATTCCCACAGGGTATGAAAGTTTCATAAATCCACTTATAGATTAAAGAATGCATTCAGGCCATGGAACATTATTTTTAATGAAGCCACAATTTTTTTTCATTATCAAGAATGGATGTGAGAATAGTGTCTATAAAAAGTTTAGTGGGAGTGCAGTCATTTTTTTAATAGTATATATTGATGAAATATTGCTTATTATAAATGAGATACCCTTCATACAGTCTCTTAAGGCATGGTTGAATCAATGCATTAATATTAAGGACATGGGCAAGGAAACATATATTATTGGGATTAAGATCCATCGTTATTGATCTAAGAGATTTTAGGGCCTAAGTCAATGTACATACATAGATAAGATACTTAAGAGATTCACTATTGATCAATCCAAGAACCGATTGTTTCCAACATCACATGGAAATCATATTTCATGAAAATGTGTCCTCAGATACATGAGTAAAGAAATATAATGGCAATGACTCCATACGAATTAGTGATTGGATCAGTTATGTATTCCATGATATGTACTACATCGGATGTTTCCAACGCATTGAGTGTGGTAGGAAGATATCAAGATGACCCAAGTGACTGCAATTTTATGTCAGTCAAAACTATCCTAATGTATATGAAGTATAAAAAGGACATGTTCCTAGTTTAGAGAGGAGATTATCATGTAGTCATCAGAGGATTCACATATGCCAGTTTCCAGACTGATCAAGATGACATGAAGTCCCAAAAAGGATACATTTTCAAGTCTAATGGAGGTGCAGTGTGCTAGAAGATCTCAAAGAAGAGTGTGGTCATAGATTCTGTTGAAATAATCGAGTATATTTTAGCTTTTAAGTAATCTAAAGAAGAATTTTGGATGCGATTCTTCATCTAGTAGATGGATGGGATACCTAGCAGTAAAGATCCCATCACACTATATTATGATTATACTACATCGGTGGCTCTCACAAAAGATCCAAGGTCACATCATTAGATGAAGAACATAAATAAGAAGGACCATCACGTGAGAGATTTTTATCAGAGAGGTGAATTTCTAGTGAGCATTATTTCAAAGGAAGGAAATGGGTCAGACCCCTTGACTAAAGCCTTAACTTAATAGAAATATGATCACCGGGTGAGGTGCAGCGGACTAAATGTCATAGGCAGATGGTTGTATTCATACTGGGAGTCTATAAGTTTTGGTGTCCTAGAACCAACTGGTTGTATATCAATTAAATGTACATTTAAAGTATTTATATAATAAACATCTTATTACATATAGATAATTGTTATGCATGACTATGAAGTAATAATTTCCTAGAGTTTATGTTGCATTGATAAGTCCTGGAAGTTCCCCACTATGATGATAACCATGAAATGATTTAAAAATATTCTTATATACAGTTCTATGGTTGGTTGAAAAACATGATGGGAAACATATCATGATGTGCATCATGTGTGAGTACTCATAAGCTGATGAGACTTCCTCTCATGATGTTCTCACATGGAAATCTTTTAGACTTGAGATTATGAGAACAGACCCGCCAGTATGAATTCTTCCTATTTTGGTGTCATCAGATATTTTGATCTGTGAGCATGTGTAATGATTCTTATACAATAATATTATCATAAAAATGTTTCACAACTTTCACCTATAAATTTACTGATGAAAATCATCATGATGATAGTTTTTGGGATGTATGGTATGTTGAGTTTTTCACGAGTAGCATGTTATTAATGGATAAGTTGAGTAAGGATTTTCCCATCCATTTATGGAAGTTGATATCTCAAACTTTTATTTAAATATAACCATCTTTTGAAATTACTTGGAAATGGTGAACGATGAGTTTCTTTAAGGTATAAAAAGAATGAAATATCAAGAAAAAAAAGTAAATGACACTTCCATGAAACCTTGTTGATGAGATATAATGAAAAAAATGATTTTATTACACAGTGAGATTTCGTATGTGGATGTCCTTGATGAGAAATTATGTTCTATCTCTTGGGTGCCTTGACCTATTACTAGTCACTACTCTTGGACTTTATCCAAGCCCACCTATTTCCAACGAGAAATAACCATAGTGGGTCACACTGTAAGTTTTTTTGGTGGTCTCGGTAAAATTCTATTTGAATTTAATTATTGAAAAAAATTTTTATCTCTAGAATTTGGAATAATATTATTTATGTTTAAATGATTTTATAAAATAAATAAAATATATTTATTTAGTTTATTAAACTTTTAGTAAATATTTAGTTAATAGTTTTTAAATAAAATATTTATTTAAGATAATTGTCTATTTATTTCATTATTCTGGTGATCAATAAATGGATGTGGAGTCTGAGCGAACCAAGGCCAGTCTAAAGGTAAAATAATTATTTTCAAGCTGTTAAATATTTATTTAAATAGTTGAAATGTGTAAAACTAATAATAACGTGGCTATTATTTTGTGACATGGAATTTTATTTATAATTTCGTTTTGTGAAAGTTGGAGCAACATAAATAATTACACGTTATTATTATTATTATTATTAAAATGGGGTTTATCTATGTTCTTGTATGTATTTAATTACTATTATGAAATTAAATAATTTAACTATTGTTCAATGAATATAAATAGACTAGTATGACTATTGTGAGATACACCACATGACACTGAATCATACACCCGATGAATTTACAATTGTCGAACAAAAAAATTTCTCTCTCAAATCATATTCTCACACCTCTTAATATCATGAGACATTCTTCAAGGATGATGAAAAAAGAGATAATTAAATATTGACACAACACACTCGCTTCTCCATGCAAGCACCCAGAGAACGAGTGGTGTCGATCGGAGGCCACTGGAGCATGTGTAGATCACCCTTAGAGGGATTATAGTTTAGATCATTACAAGCGCAATGAGTTAATTTGGAAGGGTCATTACGAATTATCAACATCCTCAATGAAGTAAAATACAAAAGATCGAGGTATTGTATTTCAATATAAAATTAATTAAATTAATTATAACCATTATGTAGATGATCCTATCCAAAGGATTCGATTCACCGCCATCATTATCTAAATCGTTGATTCTATTCGATGGAAAGTAGAGTTCATTATCATACTGATACCAGAATTTTCATTGATCATGGTAAAAATTAATGTTCGGTTCTTTCCCAACCACGATTCTAATGAACCTGGAACCTATAATTTTCACACTTTTATTAATCTTATATCACTACTCCAATTGACCATAGATCACCTGATCAATGTGATCCAAAACAATAATATATGAGAATTTTTTATTTAATCTATAAAACATTAAATATTTATTTTTAAAATGAAAACAAAATTTATATCGAATTGAAATTATAAAATTAATAATAGAGAAAATTTTAATAAATTAAAGTATTATAGAATTATTTGATAAAAATGATACCCAAGCAGCACACATGGTCACTTCCCCTTCAAAAAACCCAAAATGGTTGTAACCGTTCTGTAAAAGGGAAAAAATATTGGTGGATAGAGGAGAAGGAATATAAAGGATAAATAAAACAAAATAGTAGAAAAAGAGCATCCATCATTAGTCACCTCATGAAACACTGATTTTTCAATAATCCTTTAGTGGGTATTCATCCATTTATATACATATGGGATGATTATCTTCTTCCCTCATTAATATGATTTTATATCATTTCGATTGTTGAATATATTTTTTAATTACATGCAACAGTTGAATCTGTGAATTATTAGTTGTTCCCAATTTCAAGTGGTGAGATGAAATGCATAGTGGAAGCAACAACAAATTCCATTGAAAATATATTATTTTCATGATTTTAATTACCCATCTACCATTTCCAATATTCTATTGGTCATCAATTTACTATTTTAAACCATAATCTTCTATTAAAGAATTTTTTCACAGTGCATTCACAATGATCCACTTAACTCAACCTTCTTCATAGTAGTACATCTAAAAGAAAATGTATTATCTAGATCTACCATTTCACCCATGGTTCAACACATCCACTATTCATCTAATTATAAATCAAATCTAGTATTTCATGGTGACGATATGGGCTGTAGTGAGATATTTTTTATGTTGGTGAGGCTGTGGATAGGGGAATGTATGGAATACCATTCAACCATCACAATAGACAGATGGTGATCATCTTAATGCAAGGGATTCATTTTTCTTTACTAGTTAATTTATATCACTTATTGATGCATCCATAGTACATATATGGTGAATTTTTCATTCATAAAATCCCTCATCATTATATTTTATCTATTTCATGGTCATTAAATGTCCCCATGTTTTCCCATGGTGGTTTCTATCTCATTAGTTTCAAATGGGACATCATTTAGACCTCAAACTATCAATGTTTTTGAAGGTTTCGTGAAATGGATTTCTTGGTGTTATTTTATATTGAATGGGAATCACTAAGGACATTTCAAGGTATAGAGTTGATCCACTTTCATCTCATTCATTGAATCATTATTAAGGATCAATCTTTAAAATTCAAATGGAGGTAATGGTGTTCTATGATAATAAGTGGAGACTGAAGAGATAAAAAAAGGTAGAGTAGTGGAGGATTCAATGTCATGGGGATGTCTAAGGATAGGGAAGTGTACTAAAGGTTCAACAACATCATTTTTTTTATGTGTAAACAATAATTCTACACTATTATCCTACATCATATGTATAATGTGGGGAGGAACATGTTGATATTGAATTTACTATATGAATCAAATCAAAATCATTATCTGTGGGGGGGGGGACCAAGAGACACAAACAAACACAAAGATATTAGTTCACACCATAAGGCGATGCTCATGGATTATTAGTCCAATCCATGATTGTGACTTCTCTCATGGGCCACATACTTCATAGACCAAGTCTATCATGTGGATTAACTCCCAAATCGGCTTGTATTATCCCTCCTTCTAGATACTATGGTCGGCGACCCATTTTTGGCTAGCTAGGTGGATGGATTCAATTGGTTGATGGCTATCCAAGCTTGGCCAATATTTTTAAACTAAAAATATGAGTACTGGTAGTAATATTTCAAATAATAATCTCTTATGTCCCAATTAACGTCTAAATTATAAATCATAATTCTTTTTATTTTAAATCAATTTCAATATTTCAATTAAAATCCTTCATAATTTTAGAAAACTAATAATTTTTTGATCATATTTTTCATAACCATATTAAAATACAAAGAATATGTTTGAAATTTTCATGAAAATATGACTGTATCACTAACTAAACATGTAGAAACCCACAATAAAACCTATTCACTTTTCTAAATTCCCATAAATATTTCTATGCATAGGATAAAACAGGGTCTGTCGTAATTCAAAATAAATATTATATATGAAACACTAAAAAAGATCTGTTATCCAATATAATAAAATTAAATATTCATGGTGATCTAGTAGTGCAAATTATGATGTTGAAAATGAGAAAGTGTTTTGTTAAAATAAGTAGTGATTTGTACAACTGGATTTTGAGGGTGTCCTAATTCTAGTTTTTCATCCATTTATAATGTGGAAACATGAATTACCGACCATTAATCCCTTTTAAGAAGAGACATATCTTTTTAATAATTTCAAATTCCCTGATAATCAATAACATTGAGATACCTATTGTATCACATGTTAGACATATGATTCAAATTATGTGGCTTCCAGAATAGCCCAATATGTGAATTTATTTTCCTAATCATATAATGAATGGAATCAGTGAGGGAATATATATGATGGTCGAGTCCTACTTTGATGAAGGATGGAATTAAAACAATTCGTGAAGGATATAATTTAACATAATTTCATATCCCCCATTAACCATAGATTTAAAATGATTTAAATGTCATGTTCCAATGTTTGAATCTTCCCAGGTTCATCCAAAACATCCAATGTAGGAATGAATTAATCATACATTCCCTTTATGGGACGTGGCCCCCCATGTTAATAAATATCCTATAGATTGATTCCTAATTCTTCATGGGACATATAAAAAGAGATGATTTCAAGAATCCAGTTACGGATCAACTCTCTGAGATGTTCTAATTTAAAATACAAGATGAAATGTGTAGTCCATATTCCTTCACAAATATGTATATCTTACAATTTTTTCGATAATTATGTGTAACTCGACCTAATATTATGTATCCATGCATATTCATAAAAACATTTCCACCATGGAACAAATCAAACTTATAAATCCATCCAATTTTGGGGTTTTTATAAATGAGGAGAGTATTATCAATTAACTTAGGGTTATCATTTGATGAGAATGAAAAAAACCATCTGTTACAACAACAGAATTGTAAAACATATAGGATAGCTCATGGAATAGTGACGTAATTAACTAACTATCTGTATAAATTATTGTTTGAATGTAGTCAAGTGAGGGTGAAAACATGTGAGATTGGATTTTGTAGTTCATAAAAGGAAAATCATTCTCATATAAGAGGCCAAATCCATATAAATGTTTTATCCATGATTAATGATATATTTGAATCTCATTCAAAAGAGTCCAATTTAAAATCTAATTATTGGGAAATCCTAGTACCGAGGGACATATTTATAGTTCCCAATAATAATATATCCCGAATAGAACACAAAATTAGACACCTATGAACATAAATCCATGTATAAAATAGTACAAATAATAAATGATAAGGGGTTTAACCATTAAGAAAAATCGGTTAAAAGACATATTTGACTAAGGTAACATTTAGAGAATCGTTTTAACCGTTATTTATCACTCGAATCAAATTACCTATTTAAGTGAACATAATAACATGACTCATCCTGAATAAATATTATCATGGGATCATAGAATGTTTTCCCAAACCATGAAATTATTATGATCTAATAAATCACTAGAATTTCCCAAAGAGACCTTGCATCCAATAACACATGTCAAGGTTATTGTGTCCAATCATTGATTTGTAGGATGGATTTTTGAAAAGGATGCCTATAAAAGGAGTTCTCTTGTAATTTTTAGGTGGAATAATAATATGATTTGTTCCCAAAAATAGTTCTTAATAGGGGGTTATTTGAACTGTTCTTTAAAATAATTCACCTAATAGAGGAAATCATAGAAGCTATAGAGGTCTTGGTCCAATGTAAAATGACCAGCCATAGAATACCCTATTTATATAGATTAATGTCAAATGAGAATGGACTCCATGATGAGAAATTCATGATTGTAACAAAAACCATTATAATCCCATGATACATAGGTAGTGTTTCATTTACATAGAACCAAGTACATGTTCCTTCAGTAC
Source organism: Viscum album (assembly GCA_963277665.1). Classification (NCBI taxonomy): domain Eukaryota; kingdom Viridiplantae; phylum Streptophyta; class Magnoliopsida; order Santalales; family Viscaceae; genus Viscum; species Viscum album. Next base: position 1,700,524,978 of record OY728121.1, on the reverse strand, counting down.
TCGCTTCTAATGTGGGGGGTGGGGGGGTTATTGATTCCCTCAAACTGAGCATCACCAATTGTAGGATCAATGAAATACAGGAAGAATATGTATTAATTTCTATAAAAAATAGGGAAATAGGGAATCAAGGATATAATTGTTTTAGGTACCCTAGAAATATGAATACTATGACCACAAGAAGATCATGTGATCGGGTTATATGCTTTGTGTGGTAAATTAAAGACCCTTAAAAGCCTCTCCAAATAGTATTCATGATCACGAAATCCCCATAAATAACCCTTATAGAAAATGTGATGTCTCTAGAATGTGTCTTCATTATCATGATACGTGACGATTGAATGAATTATAACTTTATCCCTATCACATTAAAAACTAAATGCTTCAAATTGAAGAAGAATAATGGGATTGGTGTAACATAAATTTCTACATGAACATAATGATTTGGTTAGTTTTGTTAATTCATAGATCAAAAGAAATATCCAGTTACGTGGTGAATTTTTCATGGAAGTACCCCTTTATATATCGCGTTCATCCTATATTGGATTTATTACATATCTATTTTACCATGTTCCACCACAAAGAACAATCAATAGGAGAACACCATTGTAATTATAAAATAAAATATGTAAATGATTATACCAGATGAAATTTTTTTATTATGGTTTCTTGTAATGGAGTTATAAAATTTTCATGATGATTTTACCAATCATGTTATTGAACACTGGAATACCATCTGGGTCACTTTAACACCCTCTGATATTCAAGATCAATCTCACAAAGGGCTCCAAACATTACTGCATTATCATTGAAAGGGCCTCATACATGTTGGCCTAATCATCCGAATGATAATTGGAATAAAAAGTTTACAATGTGAAATCATATTTAAAATAAATATATTAAACAGATATGTAAATTTTAAAGTGATCATGATGTCACTTTTTAATCATATAATGGAGAAATGTTGTCATGTATAATCCATTAATGGGTCACATAAAGTAGAAGTTGTGAATCTCTCTCCATTGACTCAGTCCCATATCTATAATTTAAGAACTTTATGAAGAATTGTATAACCAAGTGTTGATTCCTATCACCCTTGTAGAATTGAAAAACACATATAAGAGGTTATATGAAGGAAAATCCTTTCTAGAGCTGATAATAATGTGATAACAGATTCTTCCATTGGGTAAGACCATGGAATGTCCTAAGAGATTATGTGTTCTATTTATAAACCACACATGAAATATGTATTGATCATTGAAAGGAACACGTATAATTCTATATGGGTCATGTGAACAATGTTTTTCATATTAACATCAACAAATGAGGCCTCAACAAGGTAATGTCTAATGAAAAACTACGCATTTTTTAATTTAAGTATGAAAATGATGAAAGATTCAAATGGCTATATATACACTAATATTCATGTTGGGGGTTCTTGCACTCTATGTGATATACTAATTTATCATGTAATGTACTTAATATATATTAGTGTGTTCATGTGAGTTTCTTTAAATATGATAGATTGTTTATTCAACATCCTCTATAATTTTCATCACATTCAAGTGATGTACAACATATATTTTAGTCAAATATTGTGAATTCGGCCATATCATCCTACTCATGGGAAGATCCTTGAAAATATTATCTAATTCAAATGATTTCCTAAGGAACATTCATCTTGATCCGGTAATAGCCTTCACAAAAATCATCCTTGATCATGTGAAAGAACCTCTACATGTCAGGTTTGATCAGTTAATGATCATTGTACATGTCATGGATACACCTACGGATATTTCAAGTAGAAACACTGAAAATTTATGTTGGAAACCTATATAAATTTTTGGAAAGACTCCCATGATATGTAAATTATAAACCCTAAACATGAATGACTTGTCCTTTAGGAATATTTGGGAATATTCCCAAGAAATGTTTAAACCCCCAACAATGGGATTTTGACAGAACATTTCCCCTAAATTGGAGAATATTCCATAATTAACAAGGGTTATGAACTCTAGCAATTGTATCGATATTATGATATCTATTTCCCACCCTAGGATGCTCAATCATCCACTTACGGTCCCCAATCTCTGTACATTAGAGGATATGGGTTAAATTATTCCAATCTGCATCCCATATTTTATAATACCTTAATATCTTGAACCTCCATGGATAATAATAATTTGTTTATGTTTAGTCACATATCCCAACCAATTATTTTGTTATAGTCCCATTGAACTATGTGAACTCTCATAACAACCATAATTATGAAATTTTATACTCCTTTCTAAGGACCTAGATGTACATTAATAACTCTATCAAGATTATAAAAGTCATCATGTCTTATATATATATAGAACATCAGATTAATTACTATGTCATGTATCTCACACTAATAATTCATCACATGTGTGTAATTACACGCATGATTCATATCACTAGATGGACGAAATTACGTTAATCAAGAAATCCTCAACTTTCTATAGCCATTCAAAAACATTATTCAAATTCCTCCTTACATATGCATCCACCTTGGTGTTGGTGCCTATAGAATAACGATGTCGATATAATATAGGGGAAAACCCATCATGTGTGTTAATTATCTATACCCACTTAGGAGTGGGATTAGGGATGATTGAAATAGAAATTATCTAATTCATCTTTTAAGAATTATATATAGGATTACTTATAAAGTCTCATGATCCATACCCAATACCTAGGTTACCAAAAATATATCCTTGAAACATTACATTAAAATGTATTGTGTGGTCCTATAACACAACCTAAAAAGGTTTTAAATGAACTATGTTGTTTATGATTCCCTATTCCAAAATATAAAAAGAACATCTCATAGATTTTCAATCAAACTCTAGAATAACCAATCCCCTTCCGAGAGAGTGGTAAACTCCAAGGATACTGATAATATGTTTTTGAAATACATATAGTCACTCATTATAATGAAACAACAAGAAATATTTCTTGATCACATGATATAAATTGATGGTTCAATTAATAGTTTCCCCATTAAATATATTTAGATTCAAAACATGATTTTTTTTGTTACTGTAACCAACCATGAATTGGGATTTTCGGGGATGATCATGAACATATCATAAATCTATAATTGTGACCGAATTTGTGAATTAATCTCTCTCCAATGGCTTTGATTATTGTGACTTTCATTCTTCTCCACTAATGGGAGTTACTACAAATAGTTTAATTTGGAACCCCATGTCTCCAAATTCCTTTATAATTGTGTCCCTTGATTCAACAGGGATGTGAGTAAAATTGTGTTTTTCTATAGATAAAACATAAAAACACCATTTATTTTTAACCAATTGAAATATCCTCACAAAAAATAGAAAAAATATAATATCATGGTGAATGAAAATAAAATTTAACATGGGTTGAAAGAATGTGATTAATGAATAACCAAATCACCAAGGCTCTTGGGAATATTATTTCCCTAACCAAAATAATATTCATATAAAAAAATACCAAAAAATCTAAATCAAAATATTCCCCCTGGGAAAAAATACTTGGGTTATGTTTGTTATCATGGTGTAAAAATCCAGAAGCAGTGCTCATTTTCATGGAATCAAAATCATTATGTTGTGATTTTCTTCTTTGATTAAAACAACTTTGTGGTGAGATCCTCCCATTAGAAAATTAAAATATAATTAATTTGAAGTCACATAGTCATGTTCATAATCATGAAAAAAAATAATTTAATAATCAATCTCTCCCAGGTAATGAAGTCACATAGTCTAGTTCACTATCATGGAAAAAATACTTGATTCCATATTCTCCTCCATATTAGAAATAACCTTGATTAACAATCACGAACATAAAAAAATTAATTAATAAATGATAATCCATATAGTATCAAAATATATTAGTTGATAATAAATATTTAGTAAGAAATTCCCTAATTCATAATCATCACCTTATAAGTAATTTAATTGAGTTAATATTATTATATTGGAAGACTAAATGATTCATAATCTAGGATTTTCCACATAAAATAAATATAATCTATTCAAGAACATCCTCTTTGTAAAAAATCACTATTTACGATATACATGTTTTCAATAAATATTTACGTCAAGATCCTTCTCTCATTAAAAAAATCCTTGAGTCAGGGTTCCTACCACAGTAATAAAATCCTTCATTCTTGATATTCCAATTTGTTTATTAATAATTAAATCAAGAAACATCCAATGGAAATAAAATACTTTTCGGTATATTATTATTATAGTGGTAAGAGTAATTAGTTGTGTTCTTCTGTAGAGTAACAAATTCCTTGAATAAAAAATCTACACTTATAAATAAAACCCTTGATTCAAAATACTTATATTGGTGTACCTCCTATAAATATTCATCTCTTGGAATATAAATTATTTAAAAGTAATGTTGTAAGGTTCTCCATTATAAAATAACATTGGAATCACATTCTCTAAACTAATGAAATTCTAGTTAGAATATTTGTTAGTACCCCAAAATACATAACCAACATTAATTTTAAAAAAATAATTCCTTACTTTTATGACATTAAGATTACATATTGCCTCAGTTTATGATGAGGACACAAATTTGATCACCATGTACAATAAATATCTCATCCACTAAGGGAAACTGGACCCTAATAAAATTCATATTCAATAAATGTGATGACGAAAACATCGTACTCAATAAAGGAAATGGATCAAGTACATCGTAAAAATAATATTTTTCTAAACATTTAAATAAATTTATTAAGGTAATATAAATTTTATTTTATATTAAAAACATATTCATGTTTTATATAATTTATCCTATTTTTTTAAAAAAAATTATCTTCATTTTGAAATATTTTAGAGCCAAAAAAACACATAGATCAAATGTTATACTGATTTTAATATAGACTTATTATAAAAAAATTTTGATAAAATTTCAGTTGTTGTTAACCTTGGTGATAGTATTGACAAAATATATGAATCCATAAAACTTTTTCATTACCTAATCAGAATGTAGGATAAAATATTTTGGCATGTGTTTAGGGTCCCATTATATACATATATTTGTAATCCATTGATACCGTTTTTTAATTTACCCCTCTAAATAATAGTCTCATAATACAACGACAAAAAGAATTAGTATCGTATATATTGCCTATATATACATTTCAATTTAAATTCAATTTTCTATAATAGATCTTCTCTTGCATCAATCATAGAATACCAACAAGTGATAATAATATTAACATGTTTGGGAAAAGAAAACATAATAATGTGAAAAATAAAATATTTAGTAAGGGAATACTTATCAACTTGTAAATAAATTCCAGATAACAAAAATATTGGATAACTTGTGAAGTAAGGAAATATATTATTTAAAAGATCTTATAATAATAAAAATTTTCCTTAAGTCATGATAGAAGGACATGTATTCACAAATGAACGAACAGATACCATTGAAAAAATTGTAAAATAATGAGAAATTAATTATGATTATAAGAGAATAATAAAAAGTAGAATATTCTAACATAATAGTGTGGAATAAAATTAAGGATACAAAAAAATATATCATTTCTACCATCCAAGACAACCATCTGATTATTGAATTGGGATCACCACCTTCGTACCGTCATTACATTAGGATAAACCAACCGTTTACCGTTTATGTCAGGATAAAAAATTTTGTGTACACATTTGGATTGGGATAAATCCTCCCATTTACCATTTATCATGGAATAAATACTCTAATTTACATTTTGTCTTGGTATAATTCTTCATGTGTACCCTTTTTCATTGTAAAAATTCTTATGTGTATCCCCTTTGACTTCATATAAAACATCATTTTTAACCATTATCTTGGGATAATCCACTAATATACCATTTGATATCTTGAGACATATATTTAATGAAATCCATTAAAGGGTGATATTAGACCCCACCAATAAATTATACATACATTTGGATCCAATTAAGAAAAATTAGTAAAACACATAATAATGAACCCGTTTATCAAATAGTGGCTTTCATTACATTTCAAGATTGTGTTAGCAAAATTTTCCTCAAGAATATAAATAGTTGTTACGAAAAAAATTACCCAAAAGTGCTTATTGTAAGGATACTTAGAGGTGGGTTAATGATAAATAAAATCAAGGGAAATAATTCCCTTTTAGATAAAGATGAAAATAACAAAAAAAAAATAAAATGGATTTCAATAAACATTTCAAACATTATCCAAGAAGGATAAGTTATAGGTAATTATATAATGTAATTTTATAAAGGATACATTTTGAAAAATTAGAAATAATTAATTTTATAAATAATTATGTTGTTAAAAATAACAAATATTAATCCTTAAATGTGGTAGATGTTATTGTAAAAGGTTAACTAAAAACATATTAAAAACATTTAATTTAAAAAAAAAGTTACAAAGGGAACCTTATTAAAATAAATTCCTCAAAAAGGAAAAGTAAAAACATGAATAAAATATTATATTAAAATAATATTTAATAAAGGTTTCCATGAATCTAAACAACATATTAAAAAACGCGAGGTTGAGAACCCTTTTAAAAGATATACTTCAAAATAAATAAAATGGGGCCATTGAAAAGAAATAAATGATTCTAAAAGGATTAGGGAAAACACAGTAAAAGCATTTTGTTTCGAAAATAATATATATTGATGGATCCTTGGAAAATAACTATAGGATTAAAATGTTATGTGGTGTGGAATAAATAAAATTTGGATGAATAATGTTCAAATAGAATGATTTTAACTCTATGAATGGAGTGGGGTTGACAAATATCCTTATAACCTTGGTTTCCTTGTAATCTAAACCCTTATATAGAAATAAAATTTCATGGTTTTTCAAACCACATGAATAAAATTAAAATTGTAAATGAAATTTATCAGTTATTAATTACCCAATTTCAAATATATAATTGTTTATAATAAGAAACATGTGTCCTGAAATTAAATTTTAGACATAGAAATCATACTAGTAATATTATTTTCCACTGAATTGCTTGATCCACATGTATAAAAATATCACAATCATAATAAATAATTTTAAAAAAATATTCAAAAAAACAACTATTTGTAATTTTTAGTTTTAATTATTATCTACATGTATATTAGTTATTTTTTTCTTATTTTTCCATGTTAGGTAGTTATATTTTTGACAGTTTATAAAATTTTTGTAGGAGTTGGGTCAATATTATCACATTCAAATTATACCAAGTAAATTAAATTTAAAATTTTCATTAATATTAATTATTTATTAGGTAGGTATTTTCTTTGATGACAATTTCATTATTTATCCTTATAGATGAAATCATGAAATAAAACCCATGCATGATTTTAATATCCCATACTGTTTTTTTCATAATTATTGAGTAATAAATTAATGTATAATTTTATATAACAAAGTAAATATTAATTTAGATATTTAAATTATATTCTTCAACTGATTTCTTTTTAATAGTCATCAATGATAAATTATTTTTGTGTTTTTCAAATAAGTGGAAAAATTGATCAAAACATGAACATAGAAAGATTCATTTGTGATTAAGATGAAATTTATTCACAATATCATTACAGTAGAATAAAAAATGATAAATTTAGTGTTATATATTGTGATATATGATTATTTGAAGGAAATATAATTAGAATATATATATTTTTTAATATTACATGGTATGAATAAATTTTTTTATTCATTGTTTTCCTATTTAAAACATACAATTTTTTAATGATTCATAGTTTTTATAGTTTTTTAAATATTCTATAGGGAAAACTATTTTATACAAAAAACATATTTTTCGTCTAAAATAAATCCTAGGAACATCATTGTTAGGATGTCATGAAATGAAAAATTGAAATTAATTTTTCCATAGAGGAGGAAGTTGAAAAGAATTTATTGACGATAATATCATTTTCCCTAGAATATGGAAAATGAGTAATATGGTTTAACATTTTAGAATATTAAATAATTCATAAACACTGTAATTATATATTATATTCCAAATTACTACTATCCTTGTATTGTTTTGGTGGAAAATGAAACTTTTTGTTCTGTGGAGGTGGTAGTATGTTGAACACACAATTCAATTATTGGTTTTTCTTAATTGAAAATGGGGATACTGGTTACTGATATTATCATCATTACAATAACTTGTCACTATGATAATTTTACTTCCAATATTTTTATAATATAGTTAAGACAAATTTTATGATGAATAAAAGCACATTCTGAAATTTGAAATATGGAAGGGCTGTTATAAATTTATACATTAATACATGGATTATGACCTTTTCTAAGGGGATTCAGCATTTTAGGGATAATATTTATTGAATTAAAAAATCAATAAAGAGGATATGGGTATTTATGATAGGTTATGGATGATTTTTTTTTTGAAAATGAAGGTATTTTTGTGTCAGAAAATATGGATAAGGGTTACCCTTTTATATGGGAATAGGGATGGAATTTATGAAAATACCAAAAACCATTCAATAAATGGAACTCAGGCTGAACTAATATTTCTCAAAAATAGTGAAATAATTTATATGGGAGGACATATGTTTGATCGATACATTATCCACTCAGTTAAAAACCATTTTTATAATTTTCAATACTCATTCACCATTAATAATTAGTTTTTCTATTTAATATTTTACATTGGTTACTTATATTTACCTAATGTTTCTTAGAAATAATTGATAAAATTAATGTACCCCCTATTAGAGTAGTTTTACCCACAAATTATAGTTTTTAAACCATTTAAAATATATTCAATTTATAATAGTTGTAAAAATTAATATTTAAATAAAAATGAATAATTTATTGAATAAATGTTTTGAGAAAATAATAATTATTTTCAAAAATATCAATTATATATATTTAATTCCAAAATAAAGCGTTAAAATATTAATTTCACTTCTAAAAACATGTATTTGATCAGGAAAAAGGATTGAGAAATGTTAGGTTATACTTATATCTACATTCTTCTAAAAAATAAAGGGTATAATAAAAAACATAATTTTATATTACACTCCAAAAAAAATTATTTAAAAAAGATTAAAAAACAACAACAAATAAAATTAATATTTTTATCTAAAAAATAATGAAACTTTTCTTAAATTTATCAAGATAAAATTTCTCTTTTTATTAATTTCAAACATTAAATTAGAGGGGAAAATTATCTGAGAAAAACATTTAGTTTGTTAAATTATCTTTTTTCTATGATCATTAAATTGATATAATATTAATAGATGTTTTTATTATTTTTCAAAATTTAATTTTTCACCTTGAAATATAATTCTATTTTTATAAAAATTCATTTCTATGGATAATGTGTGTTAAGAAAATATTATTTTTTTAAAAGAATAAAATTTCATGATACATCAATACATATAAATTTTTTATTAAATTTCAATATAATTCTTATCCATATGTGTGTAACTACATATTCTATTTTTGTGTATCCTAAGCATCGAGTAAATAATTTTTGGATTTTTGTATTGAACTTCAATTAGCATATTTTTCAAATAATATACATAATAATTATCTTCCCCTATATAAGTTTTTTCTCAACCCCTAATTTCTCAAGTTTGTTTTCCTACGGGTTCCATGATAACCCTTTGGAAACAACACACATTATATGTTTTGATAACTCGGATTCATTAGGGATATTCCATCATTATAATTAATTTTTTTCTAAACATATTTACTGAATTTAGGAAATGGTTAATTTATTTTATATTATCTAATTTAACCACTAAAATTTAACGATAATATTTTATATTCATAATATATCATGGTTCTCCAAAAAAAATTGTATACTCTGAAAAATTATATTAATCTAATGTTAATTTATTATAAAATATATTATAAAATGATAGAGTGTTAAACATTACATGTAACTTACTAAATATATGCATATCCACTATTCAAATATAATATTGGAATTCTAATATCAACTTTTTTGAGTCTACTATATTCAGGATAGGAACAAATATCAGTTACAATAAAGAACATGTGTTCCCAAAAAAAATAGATAGATGGTAATTGGGGCTATTGTTTCCTATAAAAGGACTATCTGGACTCTTATATCCTCACTAGGACCACCCAAATTCCAAATAATGGAGACCATGTTTATCCTATTACGTATTCCATGCATTATGAGGATAAATTTTCAAAATAATCCATATAATTTATTTTATAAATGAATATGATGGATATGTAATGTAAGAAATTTGGTATTTTTATCATCTTTTTGTTTTGAATCTTCAAACAATCATGAAATTACACTATGTCCATTCCACAATATAGACTATCATTAATGATACAATTCAAGGGGTATCTTTATAAACTAATTTATAATAATGATAAAACAATTCATTCCATTTATTATCATGCACATGCTTAGTGGTGTCATTTGGTTTCCTAACACACCTAGTTCTCCTACATGGAAAACATTACACATTTTTATATTACACTATTCAAAAACCCATTTAACAAAAACATAACAATGATTTGGAATAAAAAATAGTTTCACCAATCCATTATGTCCCCCATTTCTTTCCTCGGGTTCAACCCTCATCAGGGTAACCTTCTATGGATTTTTTTCATTCATCCCAAGTGTCTTCCCATTCCCCAATATATCAATTTCACGTAGTTATTTATATTATTGACTGTTTCCACCAAAAACACATACTTGGGATCATCATCGAACAATATTCAAGTAATACCCTTCTATATGATTCTATTATAGGGTATTCCCCATTTATACATAGATCTATTCCAATGACTCAAAATATTTATGCATCTATCCTAGTGTAAGCACCAATACAATCACCTTGATCATATCCAAGTGTCTAATAACATGATTATCTCATGAATTAGACCAAAAATAATATATTCAATCATAAAAAAAGTTATTAATAACATTTCCTTAAATTATAATACATCATTGACCAATATATCATGAACTTAAAATGAACTATTCATTTCTTTCTCATATGATCATATGCAGTATAATGGTTCAGAATATATGGAATTGAAATATGTGATGTTTTGTTACAATCAGAACGATAAATCGGAAACCTCTCACATGGGCCTTATAAATTCATCATAACACCTACCACCACCTTAGATACAAATAAATTTCAGTTTCTTCCAAAATTAATTTAAATGGTTATGTAACAAAATTAAATTATATGAAAAAAGTATAATTCCAATTTTCACTATTCCTTCAAATTAAACAGTGTTAATCAATTAATATATACAAAATATATAGTAGTAATTTTCTATAAATGAGGTAATAAATACCATTTCACCTTTCAAAAACTATTAGATTAATTAATATATTCTGTGAGATTACTTGACCCCATATCCTCTTCATTTAGGCAATCATTTCACCAAGAAGATAACTTAAAAGATCCATTGAAAAAAACATAAAAAATAATTTTATAATGGATCATTATTTCTATTTTAAAAATCTATACCAGTGATACGTTCATAAAATACATTTTACTATAGTTTTTTCCTTACCCACCTTATATTATACATGTTATAATATCGAACGATTAATAGATGCTACGGAAGATGATATAATAGTTTAATCTCAGCCACTAAAAATATTTCATTATATATAGATACATACATGAATTTAATATTTCCATTTCCAATTTTCTTTTATTAAGATATATAATGATATATAAATTTCTCAATTAAATTATCACTAGAATATCTAGTTTATACAATATTAATTTTACTATGGACTCTTAATTTTTATTTACACATGTTACCCATGTTTTATGTTCGATAATGATTTATCTATGTGTTTAAAATTATTCTAACCCAATGCATTGAGGTTATTTTGGGCGATGATGAAATAATTAGATAATTTATTTATCCCTCACACGTAAATATTGAATTAAAACTAGTAATATATTTGTTGTCACAATAATGACCCTAGATAATTCTTCCTTTGATTAATAATTAATCATAATAAAACATCAATCAACATTACAAATTCTTATATGCTGCAATAAATTTCAATATGAAAAAATCATATATTGTTATTTCCATGGTCTTTTTTACATTTATATAAAATTTACACCAATTACCTGTAGAAAACTATCATTTCCATGATTTGAATCATAAAAATGAAGATGAAAAAGAACTCATATCACTAAATGGATAAAATTTATAATTTCATGTCTAACAAAAATAATTTATTAATAATATAAAAAACAAAACACTGTATAATAAAATGATAATATAAAAATATAAACATAAATTTAAATAAATAGAAAAAATGCAATAAAAAATTAATAAATACAAAACAGGGAGAACAATATACATAGAAGGATTATATAGTTATTTTGAAAATGTGGATTTCCCTAAAGAGGGACTCCTAGAACGTGTCAGACATCCACACATGGGATATCTATAAAAACCCCAAAATTAATATATATCTCTCTAAAAAATGTCTAATTATTCATCATAATCTAGTTATTTTGACTTTTTTGGTTCATGTAAAATAATATCAATATACACAACCAGACTATTATATGGAGTTTGTAAATTTATCATTATAGGTGATCAAAACATTACACCAACCAATATACCATAAAACATGGTTCATGAAATAGAATTATAAGGTTAATAGTGAAAACACTATTTTTACAGTAAAATATTTTATAAAATATATTATTGTGATTATAAATATAAATATAATAATATTGTATTTCTATTGTCTGGGGTGATACTAATGGATAACCAGAAAACAACTTCAAGACATGAATATAATTCATTATTGATCATATAATTGCTAATAAAAATCATACATTTTATTGCTTTTCATGTAGTAATAACAACATTTAATGATATTATTCACATTCTTCACACAATGGTTGAGTAAAATAAAATAAAATTCTTTAAAATTTCATTAAAATTAAGAAATTTAGCCCAAAAAAATCAATCAATATATTGGAATTTACTTCATTTTGGTGTTATTGTGATAATATTGATTTTATTATTAATGTAATGATGTTTTATATTTTTAACTAATTAAGTGAATTTTTTATTGAATTAGAATAAATCCTTATATAAATTTTCCACAATACTATAATAATTGAATGTAATTTTTATATAAAGTATTTAATTATTTTTATATTAATAAAAATTTGTTTTTTTAATTAAACAAACCATTATGATATCTAATGGTTTAGTTTTCTATGTGAAATTACAGTTTTACATGAATTACATTTGATTTCGAAAGGATATGTGACATAAACATATCAATTATTAAATTAGTAGGGTAGTGGTCCCATAAAATATGTTTGCTAAATTGTTAATTGGTTTTATAATAATCCAAAATTTGAGAATTTTCATTGAGTTTAAAATAAGTTTAGAGGGGATACGTAAGATGGGACTACAAATAGTGTTGGTTTCGTATGACTAAACTCATATTATAACTTACTATATTAGAATAATTTAAAATGTGAGGCAATACATTAGAATAGATCATGCCACCTTTTTATTAATAAACCCACCATATATATCATGGAATGATAAATTCCTCGGAGAAAAATTTGTTGGAGGTTAGAACAAGGGACTAATGCATTCCCTATCCACTTATTTGACTAATCTAAAATACTCAAATCATTTATAAACAAGTAATTCAATACTCATACATGATTCATACAATAATAAAAAAATGAACTCAACATATATCTTGATACTGCTACACTCATTTTCTACCAAAATTAGAGATTAATCAATTAATATTAAAATAATAGATATTCCATTATAGTTTCATGGTGATTATTGGATGCTAGACATGAAATTTTGAGAATGTAAAATTATATACGATTATCACAATGATAAAAATGTGTTTCATGGAAGATAAACATTGAGGAAATATTTGGAAGGATATTGTGGAAAATAATTTTCATTGTATTTCTATGTTTAAAGTTGGAGGGATTGTGTTTAAATAATGGAGGATTAATTTGACGTATGGGTTCCAATATATTGACTAGAATGTGATTTTTCGTAAAAACTAGTTTTATTCTATGGTAATAATAATCCTCATTTCTACTCAATATACTAACACCCTTTTCCCACTATATTATGATCTATAAATGCTATGATTTTGGAGAGTTAACATGATGTATTGGTCTAAGGGGAAAATTAAGTGTTTCTAAAATAAATTTTCTCTATTTTATATTCTTAAATTTATAAAATTTATAATATGGGATGGGGTATTAAGGTAAATTATTAGGATTCTCATATATTAATAAAATTCCCTCGGCCTCTTATATTCATTACCTAGTCAAATTTCCTAAATAAATTTTGGATCAGCTCAATTGTATTGTGATGTGTTGGATTGGGCCTTGAATTTCATTCCTAGAATCAAGTTGAGAGGGGTTTTTTGTCACCTTTAATGACATGATCATCACTAAATAATTGGGAGAATGTAATTTTATATTTTTCTTATTGGTTTATAATGTTTTTTAGATTCCATAAATAGATAATGGGAAAAGTAGTCAATAAATGGTACTATGTTTGATATTAATTGATGTTTAATATGAAATTATTTGATAGGAAGGATACCATTTAGGGGGAAAAAAGTACACCCATTTTGCAGTCTGTTTTACTACCATTTATTATAATTTTAACTATCAACTATTATTAATTACATCATTAATTATTTTTATTAAGAATTATCTATGAAAGGATAACATTAATAAAGAAATATATCCTTAGGTTTCATTCAAAAAAGAAAAACCAATTAGAAACTAACAAACTGTACACATGGGTTATTCATAATTTATTGTTTGATAGCCCTAAAAATAGGATTTTTAAATTTATATAAATTTATATATATCTAGGCCATCCACAATATGATATTTCAATATTTCAAAAATACCAATGAGTTTTTATAAAGTAAATGTTTAAAAACATATTCCATTTTGAGATAAGTATCCGAAGTTCATTACATAATAGAATGGTTTTATAATATATTAAGTTAGTTCAAATATAAAAAAAATAAGGGGGAGGTATTAATAGATTTTATTGATGAGATCAAAGGGGATTTGGACCCCCAGTATGTTGAATTCTCTTAAACATATCATATTGAACTGTCAATATACATTTAATAATTTCATCATATATTACACTATATAATTATTCTTTATTTCAAACATATTAATATAAAACATATAAATGTTGTTGGGGAAAAAATTACATTTATCCACTACATAACCTACATGACTACATGGTTGTGTCACTCTAGGGGAAATAAGAAGTACAATATAAATCATTTGTATAATGTGAAAAAAATATAGACTCTATTTTAATTAATTATTCCTCAATTTATTAAAAAATTCAAACTAAATATTTTTACCCTTATGGATAAATCATACAACACTTTTCATTCAATGTGAAATAAAATATGTATAGTTTGTTTCCTTTCAAAAATGGATTTTCAAATGCCTATAATCTTAATTGTATTCTCATAGATTTTTCATGTTGAGATTGTAATAAATCAAATGATGTAAAGTTTAATGTTGAATACACCCTATGTAAAGTGGAATTGATTTAAGATAATACATGGGACCTAGAAGAGTAGTACACGATAACATAACAGGATAATGATGACTAATTAGATTAAATGGTAGGGGTAGTTCACGAAACTAAAGTATAATATGATATATATCCTTAAATACAGACAATATAACAAAAAAAATCAACTCCATTAGAAAATAAATAATTAGAAGAACAATATATCATCATGATCCAACTTATATACAAGATAAATACAATGGAAAATATCATTCACATAATGTGACTTGTTCATATGGTTCTTTATATGATGGGTGAATGTATTATCATTAGTTGGAAAATGAGATGGTGATTCTTTCTAAGAAAACCCCACCCAAAAAAGGACTAGTGTTTATTTATATACAATATTGCTATAGAAAATATAAAAATACATATTTGGGGTGTCATGATAGAATTTTATAACCCTCATCAATTTTTTCAATTATATTTATTCTAAAATTTCAATAAAAAGATTTTTCTCATGTTTAATTTTTGTTTCATAGTTGGAAAGTTATGTACGTACAGTGGAAAACCCCAAAATATACTATTATCCAAAAAATAAATAAATAATATGGGATGATTTAATGAATTATTTTATATTAAATAATTATAAATTTACCCATTTTAGGTGATTATAAATGGGAATAATATTTTGTTCCCATTAAATAATAGTTTGGATAATACATGTGTTGATCCAACTAAAAATGATGTTATATCACTACTTTTCTTTTCTTCACTTTCATATCTGACTAAAAAATTCCTTATGAAATTATTTTGTGAACATGTTTGTAGTAAATAGGTGGTATTAACAAATACATATATGATATTTGATACTATAAAATTTAGGGATAGATTCATTGTTTTTTAAATTATGGCGTCCTTTTAGAAATTGTTTTATAAAAATAATACTAAAGAAAAAAATGAATTAAATTTTATTTTTAAAATTTATATATATATATATGGATTTTAAATATTTTCCCTGCGGGGTTATATATATATATATTAAATCATTGAATTTATGAAATGTTGATCAAACATGAAACCCTTGTGCACAAGTGCATCCTAAGGCTAAAACTCAACAACATGTATGGTTTCTATTCCAATTCCACTTCATGATAAATTTATCATATTGAAAGAATTTATAAATAATTATTTTATAATCCAAAAATTATTTAATTCTACATGAAAAAAATCTATTTATATTTTATTATTTAAAAAAATTATTACGGAATTATTTTGGAAGGCCATTTGAATAATTAACATCTTTTATGAATTCCCATTGACAAAAAATTATATTAATCACCAATAATCGAAGAATTTCATATTAGGAATCCAAATTACATGTTTATTATCCATAACTGCTCCACATAAGAGTAGCATTCCAGATTTTATCAAATCCAAATATAGGGGAAAGCATTATTAACAATGATTAATAGTGGAATATTACATTATTTATATTGTTTTTAGGTTGTTCCATCATTCTTGCGGTAGGAATATTAATATAAATAATTTCACTATTTATCTTCCCACTTACAAAAAAAATAACAACAATGAAGAAAAATGATGCAAAAAATTGGGGAAATATATTATATTTTTATTTATAATAATTTCCTTTGAAAAAACTTTAGGAAGAGGAAGAGTGTGATAATAGATTCACTATAAGGGTATTAAATTAGTTTTGTTACAATTTTTTAGCCACTTTTATATCATTCATTTTAAATAAATATTTAATCACACTCTTTCATCCATCGTTTTTCAGACATTAAAATCTCATCCTAAATCACTAAAGGTACCTAGGTAAAACCTTCATGTTTGACACACATTTTTGTAGAAATATTTTAAATGAATCACGGCTATGAAAATGACGCATGTTCATGATAATGAAAAACTACGTCTTAATAATAACTGGTGTGAGTTTATATATATTCCATGAACACATTAACAAAATAAATAATTGTTTTTTCTTGAAGATAAAGGGACTTTTGTGAACAATTAATAATTATTGACTTTATGTTCATATATATATCATGATATTTTCAATAGTATAATAATTTATATAATTCATAATCAGTTCCATGAAGAATTTATTGTGATATTAATGAATTTTTTTGTCCCATGAGTAAATGTTTTTAATCTTTGGGGTGTAAAATAACACAAAAAAATAAATAATTATTAATATTAATTAAATGATTTAATCCATGAAAATTCAATTAATATAGGGGAATTAAATATATTCTTAGTTATTATGAATAAATTGGAATAAGGAATAAATTAAATAATTTTAGAATTACTAATAGATTAAATTGAATTTTATAAAATATTTAAAATATATAAATAATTATACTCATTTATTGTTTATTTGAAATTAATTGGTAATTCAACTGAAATGGAATTTTTTTAATGATTGATCTGATTTATGTTATCTAAATTAATATTTTGGTTTAGAATTAATCATTATTTTCATTTCATAGGTTAATATAATATTTTCGATGATTAACTAGTGACATTAGAGGGCCATGATATCGTAAATATAATTCATAAATCTTGAAGATAACAAAATTATGATGGATGAGGTCAAGTAATATAATCACAATGAATTCTTCACCTATGAACTATTAAACTAATATTTTTAATTTTATAGTGATATTAATTTTTGTTTCGAGGAGATGTGTAATGTGAGAAACTAAAGAGTTAATATCACATATTTATAAACACCTTGGACAACATAGAACATCAGTAAAATTTCCCCTGGGATTCCTTGCATCAAAATGACACTTTCCTTACATTGGATAACAAGCCAACCCATCTCATGAATGTATAACTTCCCTCTATCCTGAGGTAGGTGATGAAAGAAAATGAAATATTGTGACAATTATCTCTCTTTTATACTAATCTAAATCACCTATTTTAGCTAAAAAACCTTAAATTTCATGTTCTCATGTAATAAATTCGAAACAAAAAAACAAAAAAACATGGGATAGACTTCTAATCAAAAATAGAGACTCTATGTGTCCCCCAAAATCATTAAGCCTCAATGAAAATGAAATAACGAATAAGTAACTCAATGAAATTATGTTATCAATTGATGTTTGTGAATGAGTTTTACAGAGAGACCCAGACAGTAGTACTTCAGATCTGGTGTCTTAGATTTTTATATTTTTATAAGATATAAGGAATAAAATCTGATACGACTGAATAGTTTTGTAGTCATAGTATACTAGATACATAACTGAGTATTGAATTACATCATTACAAAATAACTATAACATTATGTTTTTAAAAATACAAGTATTCCCTTCTAGTATATCCATGCATATTATTCTATGAATAACTTACTAATACCTGGGATAGGTAATAAAATACTAGTGAGATCAACTGCTCAGTAAGGGATATGTATAGTTAAATATATAATGAATCAATAAGCATAAATATTATGGAATATAAAAATACTAAACACAATTTACATATAATCAATAAACTGATAAGTATGCGCACCTAAAGATAATATAAAATAAAAAAATATCAAGTGTAATACTCAATATGGAATGGTAAATCACTAAAAATAAAATATCATTTAATATATAACCCTGATATCATAATTGGATGATACATAATAAAAATGATAAGATAAATAATAGAAATTGTTTTCCTTGAATCAATAAATTGAAATGGGATGTATCTATAAATAATATAATTGCAAAAATGTCAGGGTTTATAAAAATTGAAGTGTTGTTGAAGTAAATTAATAATTAGGATGTTCTTTTATACATATCCCCAATGTATATTATATATCGATGTTCTATAATCTATGAATTCCTAATCATTATTCTCATGTATTCCCCTAATCCTCAATTTTATACCACCTATATTGACCTAAACCCGGTAGCGTAATGATGTGTCTCGTACTTTATTACATTGGAAAAAAGATACATGATATCACATCCTGAATTACATAAAAATGATGTACTCATGGTAAAAAATATAGATAAATATGTATTGAATTTAATTTGAAAACACAAATTAGAACAATATTTTTATTCAATAATATCTTTATTCCATCTAAAATATCCTTTCATCTCATACAATTTTCACATCATAGATTTGGGAAAAATGAATCAAAATAAGGGTGGGAATAGACACTTGGAAATAGTTTAGTAAAGTGGAAGAAAAAATCAATCATTAATCACAAAAAAAATATATAAATATAAATAATTGAACACAGATTCCATGTAATCAGTAAAATAAGAACGAAATTGATAATGATATAATATCAAAAAAAAAATGTAGAAATCAATTTGGAATGATAAATAACTGAAAACACAATCCATTTAATTTATTTCAAATAAATAATAATTTTTTACTTTATAATAAATTTGGAATGGAAAATAAATAAAAAAAAATCCATTCAATCATTAATTAAAAACGAAAGGAACCCATATATAATATCATTGTGAAAATATCATGGAGAATAATAAATGAATAATTAATAAATGAAATTCATAATTATTAGAAATCGTGATCCCAAGAATCATGAGCTCTCTACTATAATGACCGTTCACATGATAGTTTAATGTTACACGTTGAAACTCATTTAATGTTAGATAACTAATTCAACTCATGAGAATACAATTGCATCGAGGGGATATATAATTTTGAGCCCCACCCATCACTATATGTCTAAATAATTCTTTAAATATCTAATTATTAATTGAATTTATGAATCAAAATATCTTATCATCAAATATACTTATTTAGTAAAGAATATAAAATTTTCAATATTTCTATAGATAAATAACATTAAACATATGAAACCTAATTTATAAATATTATAAAGTTTAATACATAAACAATTCCCTAATAAATAATATTTATATTTCAGTCAAATGTAGTTGTCCAATGATCAGAGGAAAATGAATATTTCAAGGGAAAGTTAATAATTAAAAATGTAATCAAGAATATAAATTTCAAAACATCCATTAGAAAAATGATCTTAGAACTTTAATTGAAACAATAAGGTTCATATCAATCCAACTAATTATAATTCTTTAATGTATAAAGGGTTGTTTTCATTGATAAATCGAAATAACTTAAATGTTATTTTAAAAAATTCCTAAATAAAATATCCATTTAATTTATAAAATCAAATTTTGTAACAAAAAATTCATTTAGAAAATAATTTTCATAGAATATATTCTCTAAACCGTTTAAAATATTTTTAAAAATATTGACTAGATTAGATGGAATTTAATTATGTAAAAGAAATGTGTATTAAGAAAAATATTCCTTTCATTTTTTCAATAAAAGCTTAATTGGAATTATTTTGAAAAAGAAATGAATTATTATTTAAAATTGTATTTTAGAAAGTAAAAATATTAAATAAATTCATTTTTAAATAACTTTAATATGTTTTAATTAATTTTAGAATTAATTTTTTAAAAACATTCTACTGGATGAAAAATGATTTCTAACTAAAGACAAAAATAATAAACATTTTTCATGAAAATAAATTTTAAATATTTTTAATTACGAAATAGTTGGAAAATTGTAATATTAACTGAAATCATAATTAACTACCAGATGTTGTAAAATTTAATTCATTATTATAAAATAAAAAAATAATTTTCATTAATGGAAATAATAGTATAAACAATATCGATTAAAATGGGATAGTGACGTATTAACTTATAGTGCACATTATAATGAAATGATAATTAATTATTGAATCAATTTGGTGTTTAAAATTTAAATAAACCAGAAATGAGTGGATATGAAACTTATTATACTAAAAGAAATATACATATATATTAATATAATAAAAATTAAAACGAATAGCTAAATGATTTAATGTATGGGTGTTTTATATGGGTGCTCTCAGGCTCTTGGCTTGTCTTCATATTCTAAGGGTTTCGATCTAACTACCCAAGCTTGACGTACATATTCATTGCATTTCTTTTTTGGAATAATTAATACATGACACAGTAGATACCTAAAGACCATATTAGTTTACTTCCTTTGGAAACATGGAACCAAATATTTTAACATGGTGGCAGATCCTCAACTTCTGCTGTAACGATTTTCTTTTTTTCCTACCTAATAACATTCATCACATCCTATGGAAAATAAAACAGAAATTTTTTGACATCAAATATTTAGGAATGGTAAAACTTGATAACATACAACAAACCATAGACATATTAATGTAACAACATGAACATTATGTTTAAAACTCAAAATCATGAGCCAGGAAAGAAACATTTCATGTTTGTAAGGTGTAGATCATAAAGGAACATTACCCATTATAAAATCGAATTGGTATAAAACATGAAATTATTGGAAAAAAATTAATATCATAATATTACATAAATTGTAGAAAAGGAATTTCTTCCAATACCATCAATGTGGACTATCTCTATTACTAAACCAGGTTTACTTGTAATTCCAACCTTATTTAACTGAACTAGATTTACTTGTCGTTCCGGTCCTATATTACTAAAGTAGATTTACTTTCAATTAAATTCATGTCTATCTCCTAAGGTATAAATATTTACCCAATGAATTTGAGGGATATATAGGTCCCACTCATCTCATAGTGAAATTATTCTTACATGTACCACCAAAAGATAAATCATTCATTATAGCACAACCCATGATATAAAATATGATTCTCAAACATCCTTCCATCATAACATAAAACATATAAGATAAATAGAAATAATAAAAATATTACAACATAAAAAAATTGAATTCAATTTAATATTAGGATAGAAACATAACACTAGGTCTTCTTAGATGGATGATAATTTTGATAAAACACTTGAACTTAATTCTAAGAAAAATGTACATTCTACTTCAAAAAAGTTTTCTTTTCTAAAAATCTGGCACAATTTTAGAATAAATGAATTTACTTGAAATTAAAAATGAAACCATGTATGGGAATATTCCGGGAAATAAGGAAATAAGAAAATTTAAAAATTCGTTCATAAAATATAATTTAAAAATACATTTTTCTCGTACTCGTGTCAGATAAGTCAAAAAGTACCTCGTATAGAAAACAAAAGAAATATTCCTTCCACACCATTTTATAAAAAATCACCAATGTGTAAAATTGAATATAAAATATAGTATAATAGTAGGAAAAATATTATATATTTATGAAACATGGACATGGATGATAAATATATCCCAGTAAATACCTACGTCTTAACAATCCCAGAAAATTTATTGATTGCGGAATTATCCATTACCTCTGGTATGATATCCCTTTTATGTGAAAAAACTATTTTATAGTGCAGTTAACCATATTATTACTTGTAACATAACCATAATCATATTTATGAAATCATATATTATTCACTTATAACATTATATTACCCATTCATTTATCAATTCAATGCTAAAATAATGTTTTGGGTAATAATCCTTATATTTATCTTAAACTTTTTAGTCTCATTATTCATGATATTTTTACTTATATAATGATATAATTACCTATAGAATGTAAAATATTATTTATAAATCATATATATTCAGTATATAAATATATATAACAGATAGATAAATGAAATGGAATACACCATTCATGAAGACGGTAGGTCGTACGTACACATCAATGTTGTTTCTACTTCCTTATAGAATTGAATGGAAGCAACTAAACAACACACACACATATATATATATACATAAATATAGCATCATTACTATTTAATATATTTAATGATTATTTTTTATACTAACCATATAATCATCCTTTAATGGTTAACATGGAGAATGAATCTCATCGCACCATGAAGATGGTTAGTCATACGTACGCATGAGCGATGATATCATTCCATTGATGAATAAATATAATGGAATTTGATGATATATGAATTTTACAGAATAATTATTTTTTTATATTAATTATTAATATCCATTAAACTCATCATTATATCTGTCCAATTTATGTATTTTTGAATAACAATACCACAATAGTGTGGAGATGGTAAGCCGTACGTACGCCCGCATTGTGATATTGTTATTCACATGAGGGATAAAAGATGGTATAAGGTCATACCATAATTATAATAACATATAATCATGTTTAATATACTAGATTTATTTTTATTTTTGGAAACAACATTAGAATAGGTATTAGAATAAGAAATTTTTTTAATAGGGTGATAAATCAATTAAATTTTTGGGTATATTCTTTTGGTATGCACAAAAGGACTCCTTAAGAAGGATTAATGCGCAAAATCTATCCTCTAGGTGTAATTGAGGTAATTTGGGTGGTGATTAGGGTGGGGTTTGTTAGAGGCCAATATATTTGGAGGTGTAATTATTTGAGAATGAGAGGTTCCCTTTTATAATAGAGAGGAGTGGAACCTTTGGAAATACCAAAAAAATAAAATCAATATAAATATATTTTAAAAGTAAAATTCCACCAAAGTTGATCATTTCGAAGATAATATAGGTTCGGTCAATTTAACACCCCGAGAGTTTATGAAAAATATTCTTTTTAATCTCATTAATGTCTTATGTTGTACGCTACCCCAAAAGAATCTTGCACAACATGCATACTTGACTTGCCTTGCATTACACGCAAGCGCGACCTTCCGCGATATCGTGTGTTGTACGCAATACCGAGTTTCTCTAAACAAAGATATGCAATTAAAATATTATTAAAACTAGCCGTTATGAATAGTACTAACCACTTTTTGAAATTTTTTAAATTTTATTTTTCAAAATATACTTCATTTTTGAATTCAGAATATCGAAATTAGCTTAGGGTGAAATTTTGGTACTTTTCGGATAACTTTCATTTTCTGATGAATAGTGAAAATTAGAAAATTTTAATTAAAAACAACCTTTTTAATCGAAATAATTCATAGTGATAAATTATTAATTTGAGTGGTTTTAAAGTATATTTAGAATATATTTTTTCAATTTAATACAATGTTGGTCATTGGATGGAATTTCACATTTAAACCAGTCATAAACAAATGTCAATCTTTTGATAGTTATTATCTTTTAAGAACACGCTATTTCTTTTGACGACGGGAATTAATTTTTAAATTAAGTAATGAAACTGATATTTTTTGAATTTGGTAAAATGTACATCATTTTTCAGTTCATAATATCAAATATAGATTAGGCCTAATTTTTGGTATTTTTCTGGAAACTTTCATTTTTTGATGAATAGTGAAACCACTAAGTGGTAGTTAAAAAAATTGAATTTTTCATAAAACTTAATATTACCGCTTCTGTGAGTGGAATTTAAAAAATCCGAGAGACACGGTTGACGTCAGTATGTAAAATGTGGTTCAATGAGATGAAAATAATTTTTGATGAATAGTAACTTTTTACTTTTTTTACCACGGTTAAAAGTAAATAGTGTAATTAAGGGTAAAAATTATATTATTATTACCCTAACACATGTCCTAATTCTATTGGATAAGTGTAATTCGACCAAAAACAACCATATGAATAAAATATGACGATTTATGCCCACTTCGATTAGATTAGGACATTTATTATTAATTTATTTAAAGAAGTGTTAAAATAGTTAAATTCAAAGTTTAATAAGTATATCATTTTTTATATAGGGTTATACATAAGATAAATTCGACTATAAATATTCATTATAAAGATAAAAATATTTCCTATATAATGGTATTTTATTTGTAATTTTCAGACATTATATAATTTAATTTATTTATGACACAAAGATGATGCAATAATTATCTTATTAATGAAATATTGACATAATTGATGTTATAAATACCTAAATAAATGTAACATGAGACTTTATATGAATTCCGCTAATTTTCTAGGTTAATATGACATGTTAGTATTGATATAATTAACGTTTTTCGAACTAATCAGTCTGTTATGATTTTCAAAAAAATCAATTACTACATAGTGTCAAAATTGACATAAAATAGTTTTTTTTAAAAAAATTATATTACTAATTTTTATTTTATTCCTAAAAATATAAGGTTCGGCAAAATGACTTATATAAGGTTATAGATATTAATAATAAATAACTTGGGGTTCGTTTGGCTTGTTATAGTAAGTTTATTAACCTTATAGTGTAAGAACACAAAAAGACACGGTAAAAGTAAAATTATCTATCTTAAAGTTTAATATAAATGATAAGGTTAAAATAGTAACCTAAACTTGTCTAAATTCTATTGGATGAGAGGATTTAGAACCATCGTCACCTTAGTTTCGAAATAAATTAATTTGGATCTATTTAAAACCGAATTTGGCTGTATAATAAAATAATATTTTTAGTTATTCCAAAGGTGCCCCTCTCCTCCCTTATAAAAGGGCACCTCCTCCCTCTCTTCCTAACAACACATTGAGCCTTCAACCTCGTCCAAACCCTGACAAAGTTTCTTCTCCACTTCCCTAGAAACATCCTAGAGGTTCTGGTCTTCCTCCAAGACCAATTTTAGTGCCCTAAAAGGAGATCTCAAAGTGGCACTTCAAATAAGAGGTAATGTATGTTACCAATTCTTTCAACTTTATTTCTTTTTCCAATTCTTCTTCATAGGTTGTTTCATTATGAAGTAATAACATCAGTATAAATAATATACTTATATGTTATTATAATTATGAAACAACCCTATTTCACCATCTATCCATCCTACGGAAAACGAAATCACCGCGCCTGCGTACGTACGGAATACCGTCTCCACGCCGTGGTGTAATCTATTTTCCACCACCACCTTAGTTGGATGGGTATAATGGTGTACATAATAACTATATATGATTAATTTATAGTGACTTTTATTCTTAAATAGTATACATACACTCCAATACAATTCCACGATCATGAGAACGATATCATCGCTCATGCGTACGTACGGACTATCGTCTCCACGACGTGATGAGATTCATTCTACACGTTAACCATTCATGAATGATTATAAAGTATATATAATAAGTAATCATGAAATATATGACATAATAATGATACTGGATTGATGTGTATATATATGTATGTCATCTACTTAATTCCATTCAACTCAATAAGGAAACGAAAACAGCGTTCATGCGTACGTACGACCTACCGTCTCCATGAACGGTGTATTTCTTTCCATTTCCTGATCTATTATATATTTGTATATTCAGAATATATATTATATATAAATCATGTTTTATATTCTGGAATTATTTAATCATGATCTATGTAATCATATGAATAATTACAAGTCAAAACACGGACAACAAATGAAACGATTTTACCCAAAACGCTCTTTAACGTGGAATTTACAAAAGAACGGGTAAAATAAAGTCATAAACGAACCATATATGATATCATAACAATGAGTATGATTCTAGAATAATTCAATGACATTATTTAAATCATTATACAGGAGGTTCAGACACTTACAAAGAAAATCGGACCTAAGGTAAGGGAAAATATCACAATCTCATTTTTATCCGAGATTGTTTATACTTTGGTTTTTACTAGTGTGTATTTTATCATCCACATCCATGTTTCCTCAATATGTAATATTATTTCCATCCACCTACAATTTTTTAAATCCAATTTTACCCTTCGGTGAGTTTTTAGTAAAAGATATGAAAGGATTCTTTTTTCGTTTTTTCGTACGATGTACTTTTTGACTTTTCCGACAAACGTACGAGATGAATGTTTTTTTATCATATACAGCATGAATGGATTTTTAAAACATTATTTCCAAGAAGCTTACTTTACAAGTTTTCAAGTTTATTTTTAATCAACTTCTTTTAAAATTGTATGACAAGTTAAGAAATGAAAAATGTTTTTGAAGTAGAAAGGATATTTTCCTCAAGAATGGAGTTCAAGAGTTTAATCAAAATTATTTTCCATATAAGATAATATATGGTTCTATTTCTATCCCTATTATTACATGGATTTTATTATGTTTTGATGGAAATATTTTTCTGAATTCATTTATCTTATATGATTTGTTTTATGATGTCACGATGTTTAAGATTCCCATTTTTATTACATGGGTTATGCTATGATGTATGGTTTATGATTTTGTGGAACACATAAGAATGGTATCATTAAGAGATGGGTGGGACCTATATCTCCCTCCAATGCATTGGTTAAAGATTTTATATCTCATGAGATAGAGATGGCTAGAACGGCAGGTTAAACTGGTTCAGTGAAACAGGTCTGAAACGATGAGTGAACTCGGTTCAGAAATGGACTTTGTCCACTCAGATAGTGTTGGAAATGAGTCTTGACTAATAAGAAATGATTCTCTATGATTATGTGTGTATTCCACAATGTTTCATGTTTTATGTTCTGCTTATTGAGATTACATTTCACTACTATGATTTATCCCTTGTTATGATATTATGATCTCTTTTTCAGGTTAAGATTTCCAAAATGTTATGTTCTTATGAATATGATGTG
Source organism: Viscum album (assembly GCA_963277665.1). Lineage (NCBI taxonomy): Eukaryota > Viridiplantae > Streptophyta > Magnoliopsida > Santalales > Viscaceae > Viscum > Viscum album. Next base: position 1,700,496,981 of record OY728121.1, on the reverse strand, counting down.
ATTGATATTTCTTTTCTTTACCCTTACTGAGCATTTGAGGTCATCCTTTAATGTTTTTTCCCCAGTATATAAAGAAAGGTTTTAGGTAAAAAATAGAAGATCATTATGGGAGATGTTGAAGTTCTTTTACCATGATTAGAAGATTATATTATGAGTTTCCAAAGACAGTAAACTATTACGGTCCTTGTGTGTGTGTTTTTGTTATGTACTAAGTATTACGCAAAAGTAATGTAATTTCCATGTACGTGAGGCTTAGGGTCTCTACAGTTGGTATCAGAGGAAAGGTTTAGTCAACCTTTGGAAACTAGGATGCGAGAACTTTAGTGAGATCCCTAGAGATATTTCTAAGGTATGTCTAGGGATGTCCCTAAGGTTAAGTATACGTTATAGTCCTAGAATTGCGCTAACCATATTAGAATTAAACATAAGATGTCAGATATTGAAGGTACTCCCCCTTTATTATATTTTTTTTCCCGAGTGTGATTTTTACCTCTCACACTATTCTTTTTGGGTTTTAGATGATGGCTGGAAGCCGAAGGAACGGTGTTGATCAATGTAATGGACAGTGCAATGATTTTCCTCCTGAACAAACAAATGTTATGGGAGATGGAGTTAAAAATATTATTTCTATACTTACACAATATATGAATCATTCAGGACGTCCAAATGAGTAGAGAAGGGAACAATATTCTATTTAGTCCTTCATGAGGCAACACCCACCTTCTTTCAGTGGGTCTTCTAATCCACTTGTTGCTGAACAATGGATCAGTACTACTGAAAAGATATTTTCAGTTATTCAATGTTCTGAACATGATAAAGTCATCTTAGTAGTGTATCGTTTGGAAGGTGATGCTGATCAATGGTGGAATCTTATCAAGAATACGAGGCCAAGAGATGAAATTGAGTCCATGGAATGGGACGAGTTCAAGAACTTATTTTTCAATAAGTACTTCCCTCGTATTCTTCGAACAATGATGGAGAAGGAGTTTCTTGAACTAAAGCAAAGGATGATGAATCTATTGGTATATACGAGGAGAATTTTACAAGGCTTGCAAGGTATGCATCTGGATTTATCATCCAACCTGAAAGTAAAGTTGATCGATTCTTCAATGGCTTAAAACCAAATCATCGAAGGGTATTAGATATAAGAGACTTCAGTAGCTATGAAGAAATTGTGTGTTGTGCTATCAAGGTAGAAATGGAAGTTGGTGTTAATTATCCATCTCATAGTTTTGACAAGAAACAAAATATGGAGTTCAAGGAGAAATATCTGAATAATGGTGAAAAGAAGATGAATGTTTCCATATGCTCAATGTTTGGAAAGAAGCATGGTGGAGATTGTCTTAAAGGGAGTAGAAAATGTTTTAAGTGTGGAAAAGAAGGTCGTCGAGCATCTGAGTGTCGAAGTAATGGAAAAAGGGTTTCTAATGATGTGAATAAAGAAAAGACTACAGAGAACACACCACCAACACTTAAATGATTCAAGTGCAAGGAAATGGGGCATTACGCTAATAAATTCCATAATCCAAGGGTTAGTGATGATCGACATGAGAACCCACTTATGGAAAAGGACAAAGGGAAGTCACATGCGATCACTATTGGCGATGTTGAATATGACAACGATGTGGTGGAATGATTAAGTGTTTATGTAATCTGATTCCAAAAATAATGTTGTATATAGTATCATGGAATATAGGAATATTTATGTATTGGTCTATTTTGGTTTTCAATGGTACCAATAACCATAGAATGTTATTGAGATATTTTTGGAAAAAAAGATGATATGCGCAAAATGAAAGGAAAACGAGAAAATGTAATGTTTGACCGTATTCATGAGATCATGACTGATATAAGGAGAAGGTTATATCATGGTTTGAGTATATATAATTTTTGGATTTTGGTATGTGGAAAGAGTTAACTTTTGACTGCATTCATGTTTTCACTATGGTTCAAATAATGGTTTTTCATTCTTCAAGAGAATACATGATTAAGGTATTCACATGTTTGTAATTTGACCAACAAGATATATCTTATGATATATGGGGGATAAATGATGGCATTAACGTGATTGTTATGTGACATTTGAAGTAATCGTTTCTTTATACTATGATCTTGGACCGAAGTATTTTATATAAGAATAAATATTGGAATGGATTATGTTGGACTTAAGTTAGGATATAACTTTTTTCGATATTATTGATGGGATGTTGTAGTAATATAGCTTTCGAAAAAGGACAACCTACAGGACGGGAAACAACCCATCACGTCGCACAAGGCTGGGGGAATCGAACCCACAACTGAAGTGTGACTGGCCTTTATCGCCTACCACTGGCCTACAGGAAGTCCCTGGTTAGTAGAAACTAGTTTTATTTTATTACGCGGTATGATATATGAATTATAAGTTCATTTTTGGAATCGTATACGATTAACCTCACCATAGATGGACTTATGTATATTTGATAACTTTTTCTAACCTTTTATTTGAAAAGGATGAAATAACTCATCATTCTATCACATGATCTATTAACACTTCATGAATAAAAAATTCAACTTCATTTCTTTAAGAGATGAAGTTTAAATTGTTCAAAGAACGAACAACAGTGAGATTGTACCAAAATAAAGTAAGTATTTATTCTAATTCAAAATCTTCAGCTTTAGGGAAATGATCTTGAAAACCAAAAAATGTTATCCTAGTGCCCTTATATCCGATGAATCAGATGGTACCCTAGATCATCACAAATTTACAGATTTGTGATTGCTGGATTTTCCATAGCCATGTTCTCTACCACTCTCCATCAAAACATGATGATTAGATTTCTCTCCCATGTCCATATTTTCACCTATCTAGAAACCCGGTGATTAGTTTATTTGGGTAACCGGTACGTTTCATACTTTTGTTTTTAAATATTGGTTTTGGTATTCCTTTTTACGATGTGGGTTTCTATTAAAGAAACTTTCGAGTAGTAAACCATTTATAACCCCGACGAATTTCGAGGGCGAAATGCATTTTAAGGGGGGTAGAATGTAACACCCCAAGATTTTGTGAAAAATATTCTTTTTAATTTCATTAATGTCTTGTGTTGTACGCTACACCAAAAAAATCTTGCACAACATGCATCCTTGACTTACCTTGCATTACACGCAAGCGCGACCTTCCGCGATATCGTGTGTTGTACGCAATACCGAGTTTCGCTAAACAGTGATATGCAATTAAAATATTATTAAAACTAGCCGTTATGAATAGTAATAACCAATTTTTGAAATTATTTAAATTTTATTTTTCAAAATTTACTTTATTTTTGGATTCGGAACATCGAAATTAGCTTCGGGTGAAATTTTGGTACTTTTCGGATAACTTTCATTTTTTGATGAATAGTGAAAATTACTAAATTTTAATTAAAAACAACCTTTTTAATCAAAATAATTAATTGTGATAAATTATTAATTTGAGTTGTCTTAAAGTATATTTAGAATATATATTTACAATTTAATACAATGTTGGTCATTGGATGTAATTTCACATTTAAACGAGACATAAACAAATGTCAATCTTTTGATAGTTATTATCTCTTAAGAACATGCTATTTGTTTTGACGACGGAAATTAATTTTTAAATTAAGTAATGAAACAGATATTTTTTGAATTTGGTAAAATAGACATCATTTTTTAGTTCATAATATCAAATATAGCTTAGGCCTAGTTTTTGGTATTTTTCTGGAAACTTTCATTTTTTGATGAATAGTGAAACCACTAAGTGGTAGTTAAAAAAATGAATTTTTCATAAAACATAATTTTACCACTTCTGTGAGTGTAATTTCAAAAATCCAAGAGACACGGTTGATCTCAGTAAGTAAAATGTTGTTAAATGAGATGAAAATAATTTTTGGTGAATAGTAACTTTTTACTTTTTTTACCACAATTAAAAGTAAATAGGGTCATTAAGGGTAAAAATGATATTATTATTACCCTAACACATGTCCTAATTCTATTAGATAAGTGTAATTCTACCAAAAACAACCTTAGGAATAAAATATGACCATTTAGGCCCACTTGGATTAGATTAGGACATTTATTATTAATTTATTTAAAGAAAGGTTAAAATAGTTAAAATCAATGTTTAATAAGAATATCATTTTTAATATAGGGTAATACATAAGATAAATTCGACTATAACTATATATTAGAAAGATAAAGATATTTCCTATATAATGGTATTTTATTTGTAATTTTTAGACATTAAATAATTTAATTTATTTATGACACAATGATGATGCAGGAATTATCTTATAAATGAAATATTGACATAATTGATGTTATAAATACCAAAATAAATGTAATTTTTGACTTTTTATGTATTCCACTAATTTTATAGGTTACTATGACATGTTAATATTTATATAAGTAATGGTTTTCGAACTAATCAGTCTGTTATGATTTTCACAAAAATCAATTACTACATAGTGTCAAAATTGACATAAATTTTTTTTAAAAACAAATATTATATTATTAATTGTTATTTTAATCCTAAAAATCTAAGGTTCGGCCAAATGACTTAGATATGGTTATATATATTAATAATAAACAACTTGTGGTTCGTTTGGCTTGTTATAGTAAGTTTATTAACATTACAGTGTAAGAACACAAAAAGAAACTGTAAAAGTAAAATTATCTCACTTAAAGATAAATATAAATGATAAGGTTAAAATAGGAACCTAAACTTGTCTAAATTCTATTGGATGAAATTATTTCGACCCATACCTACCTTAGCTTGAAATAAATCAATTTGGAGCTATTTAAAACCGATTTTGGCTTTATAATAAAATAATATTTTTAGTTATTCAAAAGGTGCCCCTCTCCTCCCTTATAAAAGGGAACCTCCTATGTCTCTTCCTCACACCACTTTGAGCATTCAAGCTCGGCCGACCCCTGCCAAATTATCTTCTCCACTTCACTAGAAACATCCTAGATGCTCTGGTCATCCACAAAGACCAATTTTAGTGCCCTAAAAGGAGATCTCAAAGAGGCGCTTCAAAGAAGAGGTAATGTCCATTACCAATTCTTTCAACTTTATTTCTTCTTCCACTTCTTCTTATTAGGTTGTTTCATTATGAAGTAATAACATCAGTATAATTCATATACTGATATGTCATTATAAGTATGAAACAAACTTATTTCACCATCTATCAATCCTACGGAAAATGAAATCACCACGCGTGCGTACGTACGGAATACCGTCTCCACGCCGTGGTGTAATCTATTTTCCACCACCACCTTACTTGGATGGGTATAATGTTGTACATAATAACTATATATGATTATTGTAATGTGATACTGATTCTGAAATAGTATACATACACTCCAATACAATTCCACGATCATGAGAACGATATCATCGCTCGTGCGTACGTACGAACTACTGTTTCCACGACGTGATGAGATTCATTCTCCACGTTAACCATTCATGAATGATTATAATGTATATATAATAAGTAATCATGAAATATATGACATAATAATGATACTGTATTTATGTGTATATATATGTATGTCATCTACTTAATTCCATTCAACTCAATATGGAAACGAAAACAGCGTTCATGCGTACGTATGACCTACCGTCTCCATGAATGGTGTATTTCTTTCCATTTACTGATCTATTATATATATGTATATTCTGAATATATATTATATATAAATCATGTTTTATATTCTGGAATTAAGTAATAATGATCTATGTAATAATATGAATAATTACAAGTCAAAACGCGGACGAGAAATGAAACGTTTTTACCCAAAACGCTCTTTAACGTGGAATTTACAAAAGAACGGGTAAAATAAAGTCATAAGTGAACCATATATGATATCATAACAATGATTATGATTCTGGAATAAGTCAATGACATTATTTAAATCATTATACAGGAGGTTCGAACACTTACAAAGAAAATCGGACCTAAGGTAAGGGAAAATATCACAATCTCATTTTTATCCTAGATTGTTTATACTTTGGTTTTTACTGGGGTGTATTTTATCATCCACATCCACGTTTCCTCATAATGTAATATTATTTCCATCCACCTACAAATTTTTAAATCCAATTTTACCCTTCGGTGAGTTTTTAGTAAAAGATATGAATGGAATCTTTTGTCGTTTTTTCATACAAGGTACTTTTTGACTTTTCCGAAAAAAGTACGAGAAGAATGTTTTTTTAACTTATACAGCATGAATGGATTTTTAAAACATTATTTCCAAGAATCATCCTTTAAAATTTTCCATGTTTATTTTTAATCAACTTCTTTTAAAATTTTATGACATGTTTAGAAAGGAAAAATGTTTTTGAAGTAGAAAGTATATTTTCCTCAATAATGGAGTTCAAGAGTTTTATCAAAATTATTTTCCATCTAAGATAATATAGGGTTCTATTTCTATTACTATTATTACATGGATTTTATTATGTTGTGATGGAAATATTTTTATGAATTCCTTTATTTTATATGAATTGTTTTATGATGTCACGATGTTTAAGATTACCATTTTTATTACATGGGTTATGCTATGATGTATGGTTTATGATTTTGCGGCACACGTAAGAATAGTATCATTAAGAGATGGGTGGGACCTATATCTCCCTCCAGTGCATTGGGTAAAGATTTTATATCTCATGAGATAGACATGGCTGGAATGGAAGGTTAAACTGGTTCAGTGAAACAGGTCTGAAACGAGGAGTGAACTCGGTTCAGAAATGGGCTTTATCCACTAAGATAGTATTTGCAATGAGTCTTGACTAATAAGAAATGATTCTCTATGATTATGTGTGTATGAAACAATGTTTCATGTTTTAAGTTATGATTATTGGGATTACATTTCACTAATATTATTTATCCCATGTTATGATATTATGATCTCTTTTGCAGGTTAAGATTTCCAAAATGTTATGTTCTTATGAATATGATGTGATTGATATTTTGTTTTTTACCTTTACTAAGCGTTTGAGCACACCCTTTAATGTTTTATTTTACCTAGGATATAAATAATGGTTTTAGTTTAAAAAAGAAGATATTTATTGGAGATGTTGAAGATCTTTCACCACGATTAGAAGATTATATTCTGAGTTTCCAAAGACACTAAACTATTACAGTCCTTGTGTGTGTTTTTTTTATGTACTAATTATTCCGCAAAATTAATGTAATGTCCATGTACGTTAAGATTAGGTTCTCTACAGTCAAAATACTCTAAAGCAATTAATTGTGGACATGTTTTAATATTATTTTAAACCATATCATTTTGATTTATCCTTATATAATCTATTCAATTTTAATTGTGGTAATACAATTTTTATTAATAAATAGTTGTAAATATTTACTTATGTGTTCAAAATTGTCCATAAATTGACAATATATGTCATATACAAACATATAATTTTAAATTTTAAAATTTTAAACATATTTTATAAATAATTTTATAATATTTTATTTTTATAAAATTCATACCAAAATATTAAATAAACTACTAACATGTCATAGTCACCTAGAAAACTAGAGGAAAACATTAATTATATTGTATGATATTTAATTCAATAATTTTAGTACCATTTATTTGATATCTCTATCAATAAAATCATTTCTATATCACTATTGTGTCGTTATTAATGGTAATTATTTAATCTCTAAAAATTAGAAATAAATTCAAATGATGTAAATAATTTTTTTTTGTATTTACATAGACTATTTATGTTCTGTTTTTTATTAGTTTTACCAGTATATTAAATTAATACGATTATAAGATATATTAGAGTGACATGTTGTCACCTTCTGTTATTTTAATTATAATTACATCACATTCATGAAAAAAGGTTCAGTAAATAAATCAATTGCAACCCATATGTGATATTTGATGACTTTAATTCTTCCAATATGTTTTGGGAAGGTGTTAGTGTATTTTTATTATCTTTATCATACTATAAGTTACACTAATTTACCTGATTGTCTTAAACTATGGTAAATAAAAATTACAGTAGTTACTATTCAAAATATACTAAGAAATAAAAGTAACCTATTAATATAATTAAAACCTAGTGATTTAAAATATGGAATCCATTTTTATAATTAAAAACACATAATTTTCAGAAATAAATTTAAATTAATTCCCATTTTCAAAAACCAAAAAGCTGGTGCTAGGAAATGAAAACTTATCAAAAGATCATGATGTGTTTATGTAAATTTTAAATGTGAAATTAATTCCATGGCCAAAATCGTATTAAATGATAAACAATCATCCAACTATACTTAAAAAACAATTAAAAGAATTAATTTAACTATATAAAAAAATTAGATGACAATGTAGTTTTGAATTAAAATAAAGTATTTTCACTATTCATTAAAATATTTATTTTATCAAAAAAATATCAAAAAATCAATAAAAATTAAATTTTGATGTCCTACATCAAATGTAGATGTTTTTTTTCTAAAATAGATTATATAATATGGTTAAAAACAATATATAATATGGATGCGCCATCAAAGGGCAGAAAAACTACATTTTTTAAACATCGACATTTATTCAAAAATTGATCTTCTTCTTATATCATGTCAAGAAAATAAAGAATATGAATGTTAATGTTATATAAAATTCAAAAAAAATTTGAATACTATTCATAAAATGTAGTTTATATCGCATAATAATATTTTAATAATATATTGTAGTTTAGTGAAATAATGTATGGCGTACAATGAATGTTATCAAGGAAGGTCACACTTGCATGTAAGACAAGACAAGAATAGTGTTGTGTATACTACAATCTAATATGGTATTGCATAAAGTGAAAGCGAATATTTGGGTAGAATACAACACATGACATCAATGAAAATAAAAATAAATTATCTCATAAATTCTCATGGTGTTACATTCTACTCCTTTAAAATGAATTTCTCCCTTGAAATTCATTGTGGTTTTAAAATTATTACTACGTGAATGTTTTTTCATGTAATACCACATCATAAAAAGGAATAGTAAAACATCATTTTAAAATGGAAATTAAGAAACATAAATGTTACCCAATGTAACTCATCAATGTGTTTCCATATACGATTACATAGGTGTGAAATGAGATCATTTATATGGAAGAGAAATCTAACCATCAAGTTATTATGGATTGAGATATTGAATAATGGTTAAAGAAATTTAACTACTAGAAATCCATAAGTCTGCGATTTTTTAATGGTCCATCTAATTCATCAGATAATAATTTATATGGATAACTTTTTCTGTTTTAAGATCCTTTTAATAATGATGATGAATTTTTGCATGAGAAGGAAAACATACTTGATTTCAATACAATGTAATTGTAACATCCCAGGTAATTAAAGAATAAATAATTTTCATATTTATTAATATTTGAGAATTAAATATGAATTTTAATTAAAAGGGGTTGCTATGTTCGATAGCGTACCCGATACGCAACGATGAGTTTCTTTGAAACTTACGTAGCACACTAGTAATATAATAATATTATGTTAGTTAACAAGTAGCCGTTGTACTGGCAGGAATGAATAGAAATAACTAAAATAGGAATAGATATGTTTTTAGATGTTTTTACATTTACCCAATAAAAGATAAAGGCTTAAAGTACGGAAAGAGTTCAATTTTAGGCTTTTATACTCTAATTTTCACTAAAGGTTCACTTATCACCTTTTGACGGTGAACCGTCATTAAATATAGTTTTGATCACTCTTATACATTCTTTTGGACCAAATAAAACTTTTATTAAGAAACGGGACATCAAATTTGACTTTGTGTAATTTTTGGTACCTTTCTGATAAAGTTCATTTTTTTATGAATAGTGTAAAATGTTGCATTTTAATTCAAAACCTCTTTTTGATCTAATTTATTTATATGATTAGATTATCTTTTGAATTGGTTTTAAAGAGAAATTAGAATATATTTTTACCATTTTATCTAATGGTGGTCATTGGAATCAATTTCGATTTGAAATTAGACTTAAACTGGTGTCAATCTTTTGATACTTATTGTTTTGTAAAAACACGCTATTTGCTCTGGCAGCGAGAATTAATTATTAAATTAATTAATGTGACTTATATGATTTGAATTTTATAAAATGGACTTCATTTTTGAATTCGGAATATCAAATATAGCTTAGGGTGAATTTTTGGTAATTTTCTGAAAAACTTCAATTTTTGATGAATAGTGAAACCACTAAGTGGTAATCAAGCAAACTGATTTTTCAGTTAAATGAAAGTTTACCACTAATGTGTACTGAATTTTGAAAATCCGACATACATGGTTGTCATTAAGAAGTAAAATGTGGTTCAATGAGATTAAAATAATTTTTTGGTGAATAGTAACTTATTAAGTTTTTAATCGCGATTAGTGGTAATTAGTGTAGTTTAAGGAATAAATAATGCTTTAATAATATAAAATGACCTAGACACATGTCCCAACCTTATTGGTTGTGTCATGGCCGACCAAGACAAGCCATGGGTCAACTTGGGGACCCCATGGATCCACTTTTGTTGGGAAATGACATAAATTACTTTTTATTTAATGTTAAAGTGAAAATGACACAAACATAATATATTTTACGAAAACAATTTTTAAGTAGGGTTATACACATCCAAATTTTGATTATAAATAGTCATTGGAAAGATAAAAAGATTTCCTATATCATAGTATTTGTTTTATAATTTTTAGACATTAAATAAATTTAATTATTTATGACATAATAATGATGCAGCGATGACATCATTATTTGACGATTTAAAAAAAATGGAAAGATAATATAAAATCTATGAACTACACATGTCCAAAACCAATTGGATGAATGGATTTCGATGCCTTATCACCTTATCCACGAATTCTATCAATGTGGGACCTTTTAAAACCGAAACACATTTTCAAATAATGTAATGTTTTTTTACTTTCCAAAAGTGCCCCTCCTCTCCTCTTATAAAAGGCCCCCACCTCTACCTCATTTCACACACTCTTCAAGCCTTTGGCTCGGCCAAACCCTGCCCATTTGCTCTCTCCACATCCCTATCCTCATCCTAGAGGATTCCCATTGGGATGAATCCTTTCAAAGGAAGCCTTTAGGCTCAACTCAAAAGGAGTTACACTTTTTAAGGTAATTCATTCTCTCATGTTCATTTGTTTTATTTTGCTTCTCCAACCCCCTAAACTCTTTTTATATACTTCTTTTGTAACAACACCAGTATCATAAATATACTAGGATGTTGTTATAAGATTTATTTTATCTACACTCTCACACAACTACATCAAATGGTTAAATAACATACGGTTTCCGTGGATGGCGAAATTCTGCCTCCCGAAACGATGATTGTTCAATACTCATTTAACACCTTCAAAGGTGGCCATTATGATGTCACTATTTTTATATATGATATGTAATATGTTTATGTTTTACTTATGCTTCTGTATTTTTCATTTGTGTCTTACCTTTATGGCTTCCATTATGGGTATACGCGATATCTTCATTTAAGGAAGTGCGGACTACCGCCCCCTCAAAGTGATGTGATTCATTAATGCCATATGTGGGACGTGTAAAGGATGGATTTAAAGTTATTATATATGATTTTATACTGTAATTATAATATACCTATATATATCATTATCATTTATTTCCATTAAAGTATGAGATAGAAATGAAAGTAGCGTTCATGCGTACGTACGGACTACCGTCTCCATGAACGGTGCATTTCATTTCTTATCCCCAAATGTAATGTACTATTAAAAGTACATGTATATAATGGATATATATAATTAATGATATATCTAAATGATGAATATAATTATGGAATTAAAATATACATAAGTCTCATTTAGTTTTAATTCCATTAATATGACAAAGAAATGAAAGTAGCGTTCATGCGTACGTACGGCTTACCGTCTCCATGAACGGTGCATTTCATTTCTTACCTCTAAATGATTATGTAATATTTTAAATACATGTATGTACTGGATATATATGACATATATGATATCTACATCATGAATACCATTCTGGATATAATGAAACATTGACCAAATTAACAACATGTAAGTGTAAGAAGTCTATTTTTGACTTAAGAACCAAATACCGACAAAATGAACATTATTAACTTAAATGATTACATGATGTTCATAACATGGTATAAAAGGAATAATGAACTTGGAAAAGATTCATAATCAAGTAGAGATTAACTAAAGTTTATTATTCAGGAGTTTAAAGAACGGTCGGGTCAAGTCAGATACGAGGTATGGGAACTTCTTAACCCAATTTCCATTCTTTGGGTTAATCTCCTACTTTCAAATTATGTCATTATATTATTATGTCGTATCTTGTATTTGTACTTTATTTATGTGTACTTATAGTGAATACACATAATGTATCTATTTTATTTTAAAAATTATCTTTGTATGGGACTTCGTCTCAATCTCCTTTCATTGAGGCATATTTTTTTTTTATACACAACTTTCTTGTATACGGTGTATAAACCCCTTTGACTTTTAAATTTATTCAAAAGGAATCTTTTTTATACGAAGCGTTTACTAAATGACAAAAGGGAATGTTTTTGTCGTACGTATGCGGCGACAACGACTTCTCCGCCGTCGTGACCGTTATTTGAGTTTCGGCTTCCTCTACAAGCCATTCCTTCTTTTTAAAAGAAAAATAAATACCATGTTTTACTTTTCTTTTATTTTGGTATTGAAAATGGTTTTCATAATATTTTTATATCAATGTGTGGTATTGATATCTTGTGATTGAATGGTGGAAATGTTATGTTTCCTTTATGCATGTTTTATGTGATACGTTTATGTTATGGTTCTTGGGCATTATTATGAAGACGGGTGGTTCCGTGATAAACTAAGGGCGGGTGAGCCCGTTATAGCTCTCCAATGCATTGGGTAACGCGAAGGAGTGAAACGTTAAGGTTTCTCCGAAGAGATTTTAGGGGATATACTGTGATGGGTATTCCAAACGTAACCAAGAGGGTTACTCCCTACGTAAGAATGTTATGAATGTCTCAAGTTACCTTTATGTCTTATGATTTATATGATTTATTCATGTTTTTATGAGGTATGTTAAAGTGCCTATGTTTTATGGGTAATGTATGATTTCATTCTTATGTATATATGAACTCATGTTTCCTTTCCATGTTGTTTTTTTTATAACCCATACTGAGTTTTTATGCTCATCCCAAGTTTTTGAAATGTTTTTCACAGGTCAAGGGAAAGGTACATGATAAGATGATAGAGTCAAGGATGTGTCAAGAAATAATCCATGTTTTATTTTAAACGTGTGTTCCATTGATGGGAATAAAGAATACTATCTTTATGTAACCACTTTGTTTATATGTGGAATGTAATGCAAGTTTTATGATCTAATACTCTAAAACTCTAAACCCGAAAAGATCCTCAATGTGTAATCTTGTAATAACTCAAGATTAAGTAAGGTTTAAGGATGGGGCCTTATAGTTGGTATCAAAGGTCGGTTTAGAAAACTTTAGGAGTTAGAAAAGTGTTAAATTATAATATGATTTAAATGATATAGCATTTACAGATTACCATGTTGCTTCGCCTAAGATATTTCGGTGTTCAGAATGGTTTTCCGCAGAGGAAAAAAAGCAGCTATGTTGGGACGACATCAGGAGGAAGACAACCTTCCAAATCAGCAACCTGAGATGGTCGGAATTGGAACTGAATAGTTTGTTGCAGTAATGGCGCAGTTGACTCAGGCGATAAATGGCGGTGGTATCCATGCACGAGATCAGCCAGATCAACCGCAGAGGAACATGTCAGTGGTGGAACATTTCATGAGGCAACATCCACCATCATTAAGAGGATCATCTGACCCTGTGCAAGCTGAAGGGTGGATTAAAGCACTGGAGAAGATTTTTGATGTCATGGGGTGTTCAGACAATCAAAAGGTTAGTCTTGCTATTTACCGTTTGGAGGGTGAAGCAGATCAGTGGTGGTCTATGGTTAAAAATATCAGGGATGCCGATGAGATTGATGCTCTTGACTGGGATGAATTCAAAGGTATGTTTCTTGAGAAGTATTTTCCTAAGTCTGTTCGACTTAGGATGGAAAAGCAATTCTTGGAATTGAGGCAAGAGGAAGACTCAGTGGCTGCCTATGAAGAAAGGTTCACTCGATTGGCAAGGTATGCTCCCAATTTTATCCGGGACCTTGATAGTAAAATCAATCGTTTTTACTCAGGATTAAAGCCAAAGTATCGAAGGGAATTAGCTTCTCGTGAGTTTAAAAGTTATGAAAAGCTTGTTCGATGTGCTGAGAAGGTGGAAATGGAGTTTGCCGATGACCAAGTGTTCTATAACAACCAGCAGAAGAAGAGACCGAGGTGGCAGGAGAAAGGTAAGAATTCTTCAAAGAAGTCTGATGGTAAGAGAACTAAGTTTCCAGTTTGTGATAAATGTGGCAAAAGGCATGCTGGGGAATGTCTTCTGAATTCTGGGAAGTGCTACCGATGTGGTAAGATGGGACATAAGGCTCATGATTGCACTAAAAAGGATCAAGGTGAAGGTAAAAACAAATTTGATTTACAGTTAGTGAAATGTTTTAAGTGCAATGAGATGGGTCACTATGCAAACGAGTGTCCGACAAGGAGCTTGAGTGATGGGAAGCAGTTAGACTACAAGCAGAAAGGGGTGGTAAAATCATTTGCAACAACTTCAGCAGATGTTGGGCCATCGATTGAAGTGGTATCAGCTCCAGGGAGCTCAGTATTTTTCGAAGATTGACTTGAGGTCGGGGTACCATCAGTTGAAAGTAAAAGAAGCAGACGACTGCGTTCCGTACTAGATATGGCCATTATGAATTTGTAGTTATGCCTTTTGGGTTAACCAATGCACCTGCTGTATTCATGGACCTTATGAATAAAATTTTCCATGAGTTCTTGGATAAGTTTGTGTTTGTGTTTTGAGGTTTGTGAAGAGGTTATGTGTGCCTTGTGATTCACAGTTGAAGAGAGAGTTGTTATGTGAAGCTCATAGTTCTCCGTTTTCAGTTCATCCGGGCAGTACTAAGATGTATAGAGATCTGCGGGAGTATTACTGGTGGGATGGAATGAAAAGAGATATTGCTGATTTTACTGTGAAGTGTTTGACTTGTCAGCAGGTTAAAGCAGAGCGGCAGTTACCGAAAGGGATGCTTCAGCCTTTACCAGTGCCAGAGTGGAAATGAGAGAATATATCCATGGACTTTGTTGTTGGATTACCGAAGACATCTCGAGGTAATAATGCAATCTGGGTTATTGTTGATCGCTTGACCAAATCTGCTCATTTCCTTGCTATACGAGATACTTTCTCTCTTGATCAACTTTCCCGTTTGTATCTTAAAGAGATAGTCAGGTTACATGGAGTTATTCTCTCCATTGTATCGGATCGTGATCCCAGGTTTACTTCTAACTTTTGGAAAGGCCTTCAGAAGTCGTTGGGTACTGAATTAAATTTTAGTACAGCTTTTCATCCCCAATCAGATGGGCAGTCAGAACGAACAATTCAGACATTGGAGGATATGCTACGAGCTTGTTCTATGGATTATCAGGGAAGTTGGGACCAACATCTTTCTTTGGTTGAGTTTTCATATAATAACAGTTTTCATTCCAGTATACAGATGGCACCATTTCAGGAATTATATGGGAAGCGGTGTCGAACTCCAGCTTTCTGGGATGAAGTGGGTGAAAGGAAATTGATGGGACCAGAATTGGTAGAAGAGATGGCAGAAAAAGTTCAGCTGATTCAGAAACACATGAGAACAGCTCAGAGCAGGCAGAAGAGTTATGCGGATAACCGGAGGAAGGATCTATCTTTCGAGGTAGGTGATCATGTTTTTCTCAAGGTTTCTCCTTGGAAAAGTGTGATGAGATTTGGTAAGAAAGGAAAGTTGAGTCCAAGGTTTGTTTGACCATACGAAATTCTGGAGAGAGTTGGATCAGTTGCATACCGAGTGGCTTTACCTCCGAGTTTATCTCAGGTACACAATGTTTTTCACGTTTCGATGTTGAGAAAGTATATGCCAGATCCATCTCATGTTTTGAGTCCAGAGGTAGTTCAGCTGGAAGAGAACCTATCTTATGAGGAACAACCGGTCCAGATTCTTGACCATAAGGAGCAAGTGTTACGGAATAAGGTGATTCATCAGGTAAAGGTTTTTTGGAAAAACCATGTGATTGAAGAGGCAACATGGGAATCTGAAAATGCTATGAGGGATAAATACCCCCACTTATTTTGATAAGTGAATAAAATTGCGAGGACGCAATTCCCAAAAAGGGGGGAAGGATGTAACATCCCAGGTAATTAAAGAATAAATAATTTTCATATTTATTAATATTTGAGAATTAAATATGAATTTTAATTAAAAGGGGTTGCAATGTTCGATAGCGTACCCGATACGCAACGATGAGTTTCTTTGAAACTTACGTAGCACACTAGTAATATAATAATATTATGTTAGTTAACAAGTAGCCGTTGTACTGGCGGGAATGAATAGAAATAACTAAAATAGGAATAGATATGTTTTTAGATGTTTTTACATTTACCCAATAAAAGATAAAGGCTTAAAATACGGAAAGAGTTCAATTTTAGGCTTTTATACTCTAATTTTCACTAAAGGTTCACTTATCACCTTTTGACGGTGAACCGTCATTAAATATAGTTTTGATCACTCTTATACATTCTTTTGGACCAAATAAAACTTTTATTAAGAATCGGGACATCAAATTTTACTTTGTGTAATTTTTGGTACCTTTCTGATAAAGTTCATTTTTTTTATGAATAGTGTAAAATGATGAATTTGAATTCAAAACCTCTTTTTGATCTAATTTATTTATATGATTAGATTATCATTTGAATTGGTTTTAAAGAGAAATTAGAATATATTTTTACCATTTTATCTAATGGTGGTCATTGGAATCAATGTCGATTTGAAATTAGACTTAAACTGGTGTCAATCTTTTGATACTTATTGTTTTGTAAAAACACGCTATTTGCTCTGGCAGCAGGAATTAATTATTAAATTAATTAATGTGACTTATATGATTTGAATTTTGTAAAATGGACTTCATTTTTGAATTCGGAATATCAAATATACCTTAGGGTGAATTTTTGGTAATTTTCTGAAAAACTTCAATTTTTGATGAATAGTGAAACCACTAAGTGGTAATCAAGCAAACTGATTTTTCAGTTAAATGAAAGTTTACCACTAATGTGTACTGAATTTTTAAAATCCGACATACATGGTTGTCATTAAGAAGTAAAATGTGGTTCAATGAGATTAAAATAATTTTTTGGTGAATAGTAACTTATTAAGTTTTTAATCGCGATTAGTGGTAATTAGTGTAGTTTAAGGAATAAATAATGCTTTAATAATATAAAATGACCTAGACACATGTCCCAACCTTATTGGTTGTGTCATGGCCGACCAAGACAAGCCATGGGTCAACTTGGGGACCCCATGGATCCACTTTTGTTGGGAAATGACATAAATTACTTTTTATTTAATGTTAAAGTGAAAATGACACAAACATAATATATTTTACGAAAACAATTTTTAAGTAGGGTTATACAAGTCCAAATTTTGATTATAAATAGTCATTGGAAAGATAAATAGATTTCCTATATCATAGTATTTTTTTTATAATTTTTAGACATTAAATAAATTTAATTATTTATGACATAATAATGATGCAGCGATGACATCATTATTTGACGATTTAAAAAAAATGGAAAGATAATATAAAATCTATGAACTACACATGTCCAAAACCAATTGGATGAATGGATTTCGATGCCTTATCACCTTATCCACTAATTCTATCAATGTGGGACCTTTTAAAACCGAAACACATTTTCAAATAATGTAATGTTTCTTTACTTTCCAAAAGTGCCCCTCCTCTCCTCTTATAAAAGGCCCCCACCTCTACCTCATTTCACACACTCTTCAAGCCTTTGGCTCGGCCAACCCCTGCCCATTTGCTCTCTCCACATCCCTCTCCTCATCCTAGAGTATTCCCTTTGGGCAGAATCCTTTCAAAGGAAGCCTTTAGGCTCAACTCAAAAGGAGTTACACTTTTTAAGGTAATTCATTCTCTCATGTTCATTTGTTTTATTTTGCTTCTCCAACCCCCTAAACTCTTTTTATATACTTCTTTTGTAACAACACCAGTATCATCAATATACTAGGATGTTGTTATAAGATTTATTTTATCTACACTCTCACACAACTACATCAAATGGTTAAAGAACATACGGTTTCCGTGGATGGCGAAATTCTGCCTCCCGAAACGATGATTGTTCAATACTCATTTAACACCTTCAAAGGTGGCCATTATGATGTCACTATTTTTATATATGATATGTAATATGTTTATGTTTTACTTATGCTTCTGTATTTTTCATTTGTGTCTTACCTTTATGGCTTCAATTATGGGTATACGCGATATCTTCATTTAAGGAAGTGCGGACTACCGCCCCCTCAAAGTGATGTGATTCATTAATGCCATATGTGGGACGTGTAAAGGATGGATTTAAAGTTATTATATATGATGTTATACTGGAATTATAATATACCTATATATATCATTATCATTTATTTCCATTAAAGTATGAGATAGAAATGAAAGTAGCGTTCATGCGTACGTACGGACTACCGTCTCCATGAACGGTGCATTTCATTTCTTATCCCCAAATGTAATGTACTATTAAAAGTACATGTATATAATGGATATATATAATTAATGATATATCTAAATGATGAATATAATTCTGGAATTAAAATATACATAAGTCTCATTTAGTTTTAATTCCATTAATATGACAAAGAAATGAAAGTAGCGTTCATGCGTACGTACGGCTTACCGTCTCCATGAACGGTGCATTTCATTTCTTACCTCTAAATGATTATGTAATATTTTAAATACATGTATGTACTGGATATATATGACATATATGATATCTACATCATGAATACCATTTTGGATATAATGAAACATTGACCAAATTAACAACATGTAAGTGTAAGAAGTCTATTTTTGACTTAAGAACCAAATACCGACAAAATGAACATTATTAACTTAAATGATTACATGATGTTCATAACATGGTATAAAAGGAATAATGAACTTGGAAAAGATTCATAATCAAGTAGAGATTAACTAAAGTTTATTATTCAGGAGTTTAAAGAACGGTCGGGTCAAGTCAGATACGAGGTATGGGAACTTCTTAACCCAATTTCCATTCTTTGGGTTAATCTCCTACTTTCAAATTATGTCATTATATTATTATGTCGTATCTTGTATTTGTACTTTATTTATGTGTACTTATAGTGAATACACATAATGTATCTATTTTATTTTAAAAATTATCTTTGTATGGGACTTCGTCTCAATCTCCTTTCATTGAGGCATATTTTGTTTTATACACAACTTTCTTGTATACGGTGTATAAACCCCTTTGACTTTTACATTTATTCAAAAGGAATCTTTTTTATACGAAGCGTTTACTAAAAGACAAAAGGGAATGTTTTTGTCGTACGTATGCGGCGACAACGACTTCTCCGCCGTCATGACCGTTATTTGAGTTTCGGCTTCCTCTACAAGCCATTCCTTCTTTTTAAAAGAAAAATAAATACCATGTTTTACTTTTCTTTTATTTTGGTATTGAAAATGGTTTTCATAATATTTTTATATCAATGTGTGGTATTGATATCTTGTGATTGAATGGTGGAAATGTTATGTTTCCTTTATGCATGTTTTATGTGATACGTTTATGTTATGGTTCTTGGGCATTATTATGAAGACGGGTGGTTCCGTGATAAACTAAGGGCGGGTGAGCCCGTTATAGCTCTCCAATGCATTGGGTAACGCGAAGGAGTGAAACGTTAAGGTTTCTCCGAAGAGATTTTAGGGGATATACTGTGATGGGTATTCCAAACGTAACTAAGAGGGTTACTCCCTACGTAAGAATGTTATGAATGCCTCAAGTTACCTTTATGTCTTATGATTTATATGATTTATTCATGTTTTTATGAGGTATGTTAAAGTGCCTATGTTTTATGGGTAAAGTATGATTTCATTATTATGTATATATGAACTCATGTTTCCTTTCCATGTTGTTTTTTTATAACCCATACTGAGTTTTTATGCTCATCCCAAGTTTTTGAAATGTTTTTCACAGGTCAAGGGAAAGGTACATGATAAGATGATAGAGTCAAGGATGTGTCAAGAAATAATCCATGTTTTATTTTAAATGTGTGTTCCATTGATGGGAATAAAGAATACTATCTTTATGTAACCACTTTGTTTATATGTGGAATGTAATGCAAGTTTTATGATCTAATTCTCTAAAACTCTAAACCCGAAAAGATCCTCAATGTGTAATCTTGTAATAACTCAAGATTAAGTAAGGTTTAAGGCTGGGGACTTATAGTAATAGTTGATCATTCCCTTTAAAATTTAAACATCATCTCTTATTTAATGAAATTATTTCAAATTTTTTATTCATAATGTGTTGTAAGATCATTCAATAGAATGATATGTCATTCTATCTCTCTCAATAGAATAGTTCGAACAGGTTATCAAATATGGATAAGTCCACCTATAGTGTGATAATACATTAAACTAAGAAACACAATCAGGAATATATCATATTCTATTCATATGTGGATAACATTACAATCATTTAAAAACTGATAATATAAAACATTATAAATATGTGGACTAAACTGACTTAACATTTTCTCCCATATCTCATCTGGCAGTTCATTGTAGTCACATTCGATACATGTTAATACCATAATCGTGTTTTCCCTTTAAAACATGGTAATATCATGAATTACCATAGAACCATAGAGAAAAATAGCATTATATAAAAATTAACTAATTCTATAGACAAAATGGACCAAAAATTCTACATACTCAAACCACTATATCGTGTTGACCTTATATCAGTCATGAGATCATTAATACTACCAAACATCTTATTATCTCCATGTACCTATATTATGCACATATCATGTGCATTCCAAAAAAACATCAATCACTGGTTATTTTTATTGGAACCATATAATTAAGGAAAAAATAATAGTCTAGTACATAGATATTCCAATATTCCATAATACAATACATGAGATTATGCAACACTATTTTGGAATCCCAATACATTTACACTTATTCATTCCACCACATCATTTTCTTACTCAACATCGCCAATTGTGATCACATGTGACTACCATTTATCTTATTACTTAAGATTTTGCAGATGCCGATCATCATTAACAATTGGATTAGGGAATTGCTTATCATAATGCCAAATTTCCTTGCACTTATAGCATTGATGTGATGGTATTGTGTTCATTGTTGTCTTTTCTCTACTCACATAATTAGAAACCATTTTCTCATTAAATCAGCTCTTAATGGCTTGTTGACCATTTTTCCACACAAGAAAAATTTTATAGTACCTTTATGAAAATATCCACAGTGCTTAATTCCACACATGGATCCTATGGAAACATTCTGCTTCTTTTGACCATTGTTTTCATATTTTTTATGGAACTCCATCTTTTGTTTCATCTCAAAACCATGAGATTGATATTTAACACCAACTTCTAGTTCTTACTTGATAGTGCATCACACAATCTCTACATAGATACTAATGTATCATATAGCTATTTCCTTTAAAAGTCATGGTTTTAAACCACTGAAAAATCAATAAACGTAAAATTTAATTTGGATGATAAATCCATAACTATACATTTCAAGACTTGTAAAATCCAACTCATATGTAGAAAAAAATTCATCATCCTTTTTCATATGCTCATGAAAATCAAATTACATCATTTTTATATGAATACGAGGTATCTAGTTGTTGAATAATATGTTCTTAAACTCATCCCAATCAGTGGATTAAATTTCACACTACTGCATTTTATTCTTAATTAGGGGCCACCACAAACCTGCATCTCCTTATAAATGATAAATATCCAAAATGAATTTTTCATTTTCTGAATAGTGAATTATGGGAAATATCTTATCAATGGAACTAATCCACTGTTCAATAACAAGTTTATCAAAAGTCCCCCAGAATGAAGGTGGACGTTGCCTCATGAAGGACTCAATAGAATGTTGTTCCCTTCTTTAATCATTTGGAAGCCCAAAATGATTTGTATCTTTTGTAAGTATAGAATTACGATTTTGAATTCCATCTCCCATAACATTTTCTTTTCAGGAGGGAATTAATTGCCTAACTAGTTCATTGACCAATAACATGGTTCTATCAGGTTCAAGTCATCATATAAAACCCATAAAAAATAATGTGAGAGGAAAAAAACAAGGAAAACAACATAATAAAGGGGGAGTACTTTCAATATATAACATCATAGGTTTAACACTAGGTAATTCATGATCATAAACATAATTATAGGATCCTAAATAATAGTTATACATAACTTTTGGGACGTACCTAAAGATACCTTATAAATATCTCTATGGATCTCACTAATGATTTCACATCCTAGTTTTCAAAGGACGACCAAAAGATTCACTCTGATACCAACTCTAATAGTCCAAGCATGACACACAGGGGAATTGCATTTATTTTGTGTAATATGTAATACATGACCCAGTAGGCTCTCAAAGACTATATCTATTTAGTTCCTTTGGAAACCTGGTGCATAATCTTCTAACATGGTGAAAGATCTTCAATATCTCCCAAAAATATTTTTCTTTTTTCATACATAAAAATGTTCTTTATATCATGGGGAATAAAAAACAAATAAAGGCTGAGCACAAATAATCCATAATGGTAAAAATTTAGAACATAAAACCAAAAAATATACATAAGAATGAAAATCATGAATATAAAGCATAAATATCAAAATTTTGTGTCATTAAATTAATCATGGTAATTCGTAAGTCATAGATCATAAAGGAACATTAACCATTATAAAATAGCTTCAGCCTAAAACATGAAATTGGGGAAAACAATTAAGAATAGAATATTAATTCCATAGTAGAAAATTTTTTGATTCTAAGACCATCAAATTGGATAATTTCCATTATTTAACCGTGTTTATGTGTCATTCCAGCTATGTATTACTAAACCAGATTTATTTTTATATACCTCCCTGTATTACTAAAACAGATTTACATTTTCTTCAATTAATGTCTATCTAATGAGATATAAATATTTACCTAATTCATTTGAGGGATATATTTGTCCCACCGGTGTCATAGTTAAATCATTCATACATGTTCCAGAAAAACATAAATCATTCATCATAGCATAATCCATGAATTAAAATGGGATTCGTAAACTACATTCCATTATAACATTATATATACATGATAAATGTACATCATAAAAATAATTCCACGATAAAAAAATAAAATAAAACTAATATTAGGGATAAAGACATAACTGAATGTCATCTTAGAAAGAAAATAATTTTTATAATACACTTGAACATTATTCCAGATGAAAATATGCTTTCTTCTTAAAAAATAGTTTCTTTTCCAAAAATGCTGTATATTTTTAAACTAAATTAATTTGTCTAAAAATACACTTGATACCATGTAGAAGATGATTCATGTAAATAATTAATTATGAAGATTTAAAAATAAGTCTATTCTTTATATTTTAATAAAACATTTTTCTGGTACTCTTGTTAGATTAGTCAAAAAGTACTTCGTATGGAAAACGAAAGAATGATTCCTTCCATACCATTCTACAAAAATTTACTAATAGGTAAAATTAACTTTAAAAATCATATAATAATATAAATAATATTATATATTTATTAATATGGGATGTGGATTACAAATATACCCCAGTAAATAATTATGTGTAATCTATCCTAGAAAATAATGAGATTGCATAATTATCACTTTCTATAAGTCTGATTTCCTTTGTATGTGTCCCAAAAATTTGAATAGTGGGTTTAATATTATTATTAACTTTTAATAGAACCGTAATCTTATCTTGTTAATCATATATTAATCACTTATGACATTATATTACCCATTAATTTATCAATTCCATGTCAAATTAACATTTGGTGTAATAATCATTTTTTTCATCAAACACTTTTTTGACTTGTTATTAATTATATAATTACTTATATTTTGATTTAATTACATTTAGAATGTAAAACATTATTTATATATCATATATATTCAGAATATAAATATATATAATAGATATATAAATGAAGTGGAAGACATCCTTCATGGAGACGGTAGGTCGTACGTACGCATGCACACTATTTCAACTTCTTATTGAATTGAATGGAAGAATGAAAATGAAATATATATGTATACACACACACACACACATAAATCTAGTATTATTATTGCTAATGATATTACATGATTACTTATTATATATACCTTATAAATATTCTGTAATGGTTAATGTGGAGAATGAATCTCATTGCATCGTGTTGAGGGAAAGCCGTATGTATGCTTGAGAGACAATATCATTCCATTGATGGATAAATATTTTGGAATCGGATGGTATATCAATTTCAACTAATAAGTATTATGTTCTATTCAATATTTAAATTCATTATAGTCATCCATAAACCCCTCCAAATTATGTATTGTTAATAAAAAATTACACCACGTCATGTAGACGGTAAGACGTACCTACACACACATGGTGATATTATTATTCATAGGATGAATAATAAGTTTTATAAGTTCATAACATAATAATAATGACATGTAATCATGTTTTATATAATGGTGTTTATATTTATTTTTGGAAACAATAAAAGAAGAGGAAGTAGAAGAAGAAAATTATTTTGAAATATGTGATAAAACAATTAGCTCTTTTTCAAGAATCATTTTTTGGTATGCACAAAAAGAGACCCTAATATAGATTTATTACCAAAGTGTGGCCACTAAGATTATTTTAGGGATGATTTTAAGAGATTTGGTAATGGTTTTGTAGAGACATGGGGCTTTGGAAGTGTGTTTTAAATAGAAGGATAGGTTCCCTTTTATAAGAGAGAGGAGAGTCACCATTGGAAATACCAAAACTATAAAATTAATATAAATTAATTTATAAATTTAAATGGATCCCAAGTGAATGATTTCAATGTTAATATTATTTTGGGTCATTATCCACTAATCCAATAAAATTTCGTCAGGTTTTTATTTTATTTTTTACCTATGTCATTTTTATTTATCCTTATTTAATCTATTTACTTTAACTTTTGTTATAATATTTTAAATTATAAATTGTTATAAATATTTTCCTATGTGTTTTAAATTAAACACAATAAATTAACTATGAAATTTCAGATCATATAATATTCAATTTATAATTTATGATTTCTTTACGTTTTAAATAATTTAATAAAATTGTGTTTTATAATTTATCAATAGTTTTAATTTTGACAATATATTTTTACATGGATTTAAATAAAATAAACATAGAAGAAAAAACCAAAAAAAATATTTAATACACACATATCATGTAATAATCACCTATAATTTGAGTGGATCACATTAATTATTTCATATGTTATTTATTTAAATTTTTTTATTACCATATATTTGATATTTCTATTAACAAAATAATTTCTACATCGTTATTGTGTCATCAATAATATTTATTATTTAATATCTAAAATTTCTAAATAATTTCACATGATTTATATAATTTAATTAATATTCAATAGACTATTAATGTTCAATTTTTATTTGTTTTTAACACTATATTAAAATTATTATATCTATAAGATATATGAGAGTGACAGGTGGTCACATTATTTTGTTTTAATTATAATTACATCACATTCAGGGGAATGGTCCATTAAATGAATCCATTCCATCCCATTGGTGATATTGGTTGATGTTAATTCATCCAATGTAATTTTTTCAGGTGTTAAGGTTATATTATTATCTTTATCATATATTTATTAACACTAATTGACATGATTTATCTTTAACAGTAGTAAATAAAAATTACCGTAGCTATTATACATAATATCGAAAAATAATTAACCAATTAACATAATTGGACCCAATGATTAATAATATTGAATCCGTTTTTCATATTTCAAAACAGATAATTGGTAGATATTAATTAAAAATTATTTCCCACTATCAAAAACCAAAAAACTGGGTTTTAAGATGTAAAAGACACATCAAAAGATTTTCATGTGTATATATCCAATTTCAATGTGAAATTATTTTCAATTACCAACAGTGTACTAAATTTTAAAAACATAATTCAATAAAACTTTGAATCCAATAAGAAATATAATCTAACAATATAAATATTTTAGATGAAAATGCAGTTTTGAATTAAAATGCAGTATTTATCACTAATCATTAAAATATTACATTTATAAAAAAAAATTAAAAAACAGTAAATTATTATGTCCCTCTTCCAAATAATAAGTTTTTTTTGTGAAATAGAATATATATTAAATTTCTAAAAAATAGATTTAAAAAGGGCATGCCATCAAAATGTTGCGATTTTTTTTAAAATACTACTTTTATTTGAAAAAATAACATGTTCTTATATCATGTCGAGAAAATACATAAGAAGAATATTAATGATATATGAAATTAAAAATGTTATTAATAATATTGATAACAGTTATTTTATATCCAATAATAATATTTTAATAACATATCACTGTTTTGTGAAACTCGGAATGGCGTACAATGGAAGCTGTTGAGGAAGGTCGCTATTATGTGTGATGCAAGCCAAGAATAGTTATGCGTATACTGCATGGTAATAATTAATTTTTTTATAGAATAAGGTAAAATATTTGTAGTATAAACCCCAAAAAAATCATTGAAAAAAACTATTTCATAAAATCTCATGTTTTTACGTTCAATCTCTATGTGGTGGTGTTTCATCCTTCGCTACACTCCCTTAGATTCTTTATTACATATCTCATGATCCCTTTTGGCAAAATTCCTTCACCTCATCTATATATAATGCACTATGACCTCCCATTTCATTGCTCCTCTCTAGGTCTGATATGGAGAAATGGATATATTGAGGATTTGGGTTAAGAGGCTTGGTGGATGTGGGATTTTCAATGACTTTATTCTTCTACGTTTGAGGGTTTTTGTCCCTGGTTCCATTCTAGGTATTAATCCGCTCATGGTTTTTATTTCCATTATTCCTTTAGTTTCTATTTTTGTGGTCCATCATATTATTTTCTTGGAGTGTTGTTTGTTGTTCTTGGTGGCTCGCTGGGATGGCCCTTTTACTCACACTCTCTCTTTTGACTATGCTCTCTACTTCATACCAGGTCTGTTTGGTTTTCTGACTAATCAGATGTTTTGGGTGTGTGGTGTGATTTTAATGTCGATACCATGTGATGATACTTTGGTTCAGGTGAGGGTCATTATTTCATTGTGTGGTGTGGTGTTGGAAAATGGCGTAGTTGGTGCAGAGCTATGGATGGCAGCTATAAAGGTGGTTCACCAACAATACAGTTTCATGTATTCTCTTCCTCGATCAGGTTCATGGATGAGTCGATGGTTTTTCATGGTGAGATTTCTTATTTTGGAAGCTTCATATCACTGTCTATTTGAGGGTTTTGGTGGTTATCCAACTTAGTCAGGCGTTACCAACAATTTTTTCTCAGGGCTGATGGCGATGGTCACATCATCATGTGTCACATCACTAGGAATGATATGTGGTTTGACTAGTTTATATTATTTAACCAGTTATTGTGTTCCCCTATTTTGTAATATACCTATTAGTGGCTGATAGATTCTTTCATAATGATGTAGTCAATAATAATTTTTATAATCATCGATAAAAGATTAATGGTATGATTCTTTGGTTGAGGTCGGTTCATATGGTTATCCACGATGTCTAGTGGTGGTAATGATGCAGACACAGAGTCAGTGATTTTAGTAGTGATGGATGGAGATGGTGATGTTGATGTCCCGAGTGGGTTTTTTTATTGTAATATAGTCAGTGTAATTAGTATCTCATGGTAGTTTCATGTTGGGCTGGTTGATGAGTTTTTAAATTTGAATGTGGTAGAATTGGAAATACGAAAATGGTGGTCTTGTATAGGATTTGTTGATAGTGTGTTTGATTTTATATTTCTTGTTTTGTATGGGGTAATTTTCATCGTGGGACAGTTCTGGTGTTTTTTATGATTAAAAACATACAACATAAAATTGTTAATAAAAAATATAAAAAATATGCACTGGAATTAATGAAGAGGTAATATAATCCAGGAAAAAAATTTGGCATTGATTTTTATTCCACATTGTATCATAAAAGTAAAATATCATTCGATTAAATAATTAAAATTATTACATAATGTATGCAGAATAATTAATGAATCATTATATTACATTTCAATCTAGTATTATTCATACCATCTAATAGATATTACATAAATAACCTTATAATTATCCATAATGAACATAAATAGAGATTTTTTCCCTCACAAATAACATATCACTAATGTGGGGATTAAATAATCAATTTATTAGGTGTCTCCATTTTAAATCAATATAAAAAAGTGGAAATCAAAAAGAAAATAATCAATTATCCTTAAAAAAATAATCACATCCTTACATAGTCAATAAATTATAATATTTACCTAATTTATTGAATTAGAGTTAAGAAATCCCTTAACTCGCTATTTATTTTGGATTACCAAGATTAAAACTCGAATATAGTGCATTTAAAAATGTTATTAAATTATAAAATAACAATACTAAAAATTATAATATCATATAATATCCTTTTATAAGATATTTTCACTTGTTTGTAAGTAATATTTCATTATTTTCATTGTTTCAGGTGTTAATTTCCTTGTTCACCCATTGACTCTTTACCATGAAAGTTTTTCTTCTTGGGTATATGATATAGATCCATAATCTATAGAATAATATTAATGTTATAAATATCATTTTTCCCTTGGATTCATTTTTAGAATCATTATTTCAATTTCAATATGGAAAATAGATCACATATCTTTATGTATATGGTAGGTCATGCGTATACATCAGCGACGTTACCATTCCATTAAAATGTTGAAGGGAAGTGAACAGAGTAAAATATTGAAATTAAAAAATAAATATCACATCATATATTTCACATATATTTTTTAAATTTATACTTATTATTGTCCATTTAACTCATTAATGATACATGAATCACATCATTTCAGGATGCGATAGTCCGCCGTACATGTATGAAAAATTATTGTATTTGACAAGGAATGATACATAAAATGTTATATGTGATATTATAATTAAATAAGTATAAAAATAACATAAATATCACATATTTTTTTAAATCTAGTAATATATCTTTCCTTCAAAACTGGTTATCAAAAATGAACTAAATCGGTTCATGAGGGAGTATTATGCCAAACACAACATCGATTATTTTGTTCCCTATTTTACAGAGGAAGAGATAGATATATATTAATTCACAAATATAATTACATGTCATATAATTTAATATATAGTTATTATTATATTAGGGGTTTGAATAAAAAATTTACATTGAAAAAAAATAAACCAAAAGATACATGTTTAAACAATTACCTTCTCTATGAGAAATCTCCCCGGGGTCTCCAATTTTGGTATGTAGTGCAATAATTTTTGGAATAAACTCATCCTTAAATGTGTATAATTATTTAAGATTTGGAATTTTTATGTTTTTGGTCGATCCAAATGGATTTTGAGTTGTGAATAAGTGAAGGATGTGAGTTCCATTTAATAAGTGGGGAAAGGCAACCCTTTGAGAAATTACATAGAAATTTAACAAATGATTCGAAAATGACTAAATAATGGATATTTAAAAATTCCTAAAATGTAAATTAATTCATAATTTGGAATTATAAGTTGGAAATATTTTCATTTTATTAGATTTGGACATGTTATTTTTTAAATATAACAATTATGTTTTTTTAACCCACGATAAACCAATTTTAACCATAACCATAATAATTAATTTTTTTCAATTTTAAAATAATTATTTACAAAATTAATTTTAATTTATTATATAATATAAAATATCTAAGTTTATATGTGGAAGTAATTTTACAAATTACATTCAAATTAGTGCAACAAATAAATTTAAATTATACTCTCCGGCGTGAATAAAAATCATGTTTCTAAAGAGAAAATTATGATAAATAAAGAATGATTAAATATCAAAATAGAAAATGAAATTTATTAAAAATTAAAAAAATTAGATAAATTGTAATATATTTTATATTATTTATATTTTTAAAAAAATTAAATTTAATTTAACCTTCAAAATATTAAAAAGAAAAGTCAATTCTCGATATAAATTAGAACATTTTATTATTCATCAAAATATGAAAGATTTCAGAAAAATCCAAAAAATTCACCCTAAGGTAATATTGATATGATTAATTAAAAAACTAAGATTATTTTATCAAATAATTTTACTAATATTGTTAAAAATAATTTTAAATTTTTTTTGGTAAATGCACGAATAAACCCACATAAAAAAAAATTTCAGAAATTATTTCTTTTCATTTAAATGATACTTATTCTGTTGATAATAAATATACAACAAAAAATTTATTATTATTTAGTACTATTAATAAGAACCAATTTAATATCTATGTTATAATAGTTTTCTGTATTACAGTTCATTTAGACTCAAGGTTGTGTGTTCCATAATCTATAGATATGATTACATTTGAAGAAATATATCTCATGGGGGTTTTAAGATTGATGTTTAATGTCGTGCACTGTACTGAATAAAATGTAATTATTTAGTAATTTCAAGTTGTTACATTTCAATTTTTTATGATTATAGTGGGTTATCACCTAGATAAATCGTGTCACACAGAATATCTATGTGGAAATGATATGGTGTAGGAGGTTGAGGGTACCAATTTTATAGGAAATAAAAGGTAAGATAATGTAATTTTATACAAATAATCGGTGATCTATTTATGGAAATGTTTCCCTACAAGGGATTATAATAAGAGTTCCATATAATACATTTTTCTACATTATAGATTAATAATATATCACATTTATGTTATTCTTACATCGATCACTCTTTCATAATCATTTTGATATCTAAAATAAATTATTAGGGATAATTGAAAAAAGGGAATAATCCCTTAGTAAGATTCATAATTTTAGGAATCCATTTGTTTGATTGAGATTTCATTTAATTTTAGCACATTATTGGGGGGGTTTTTTATTTTGGAGTAATTTTTTCCTCTTCACCATAACATTCCTTCATTATTATTATTTCCATTACTAATATATGATCACTACATTGTCTCAGGTCATCATAATTAAATAGTAAGGGAATGGATTTTTTATTGACTGACAGACAATAGAATCCAGGGTAGTATATTGGAGTGTTAATTTCCTTAATATGATTTGTTTCAAATAACATATTGGATTTTAAGATCCCTAATATAAGGTGTTTTATAATGGAAATTGGACACCATAGTCGATGTTTTGGAATGATTTACATGAATTATATATAATATTAAATCAAATTATTTCATATTTTAATTACATTTAATGGTGGAGACCATGATCAATCTATAAGAGCACAAACTATCCCTCTATCATTTGTTTTCATTTTTCTCTATTCCAATTTTTTTGTATTTAAATATTATCATACATCATATTTATTAAAATACCAATAATATAACGAAAAGGAAAAGAAAAATGAGTGTTTAGGATTGGATCCGCATTTATAATGTAACGTTCAACACTAGTGTTATACTCATAGGGTATTGTTCAAATTAATTCAAACATCCCATCAAGAATCATCATGTCTTCTAGGTATTCATGTTTTCCTTCTATATCAACTACAAATTAGTATAAATAGAAGTATGGTCATTATTGGACCCCTAAAAGTAGACTCCATGGAATGTGTCATGATGTATATAAATATATAAATATATTTTATAGATGTTGTACTCATTGTTGACTGTATATTGTGTGTCCATGACCTAGTTCTTTCTAATACTAAGGAACATGTATTAATTTATAGAAAAATGTCCCCAATACATATTTTAATTTTTCAATTTATTCTAAATAAATAAATTATATTGCATAATTGTACACAAAATGGACTGGGATATCATGTTAAAAAAATCATATCCTTTAAAAATTATTTTTTTGACTCGTGGTTATTAAACATAAGTAAAAATCCAATGATATTATAAAATGAATGGGATATATATTAGTATAAAAATATGAATTAATCATTATATATGAAATTTTAAACACTTATTATATTTAGTTTTTAGGAAAACTATTGTTTCATTATAAATAAAGTGGTCATATGTAAATTCACATTTTAATTCGTTCTATGGATGACTAATACACTAAAAAATTATAAGACTAATAAATGGGCCCCCTAGTAGTTATTTTTTTATGTTAAAAAATAATCCTAGAGGATGATGTAATAGAAATACCAGAGTTCATTCATATCATATGATAAAGAAATATAGTATTTGTGTCACTTAATTAATAATTATTATAGATATAATATAAAAATAATTATACATACTTCTATATCACATCAAACATGGTTCCTGTACTGAATAGAAGTTAAATGATGAAATGAAATAATTCATTTCCAAAACAATACGAAAATATGGATTAGGGAGTTTTCATAAATAAGATCTATTAATGAAATTATGATGATATATGATTCCCTTACATTGATTTTTCTTTGAGAAGTAATCTTGACCTACTAAAAAGGTATTATATAAAAGGATCAGCGAAAGATTATCATAAGAATTAATATTATTTTAGTCAAGGATTTAAAGAAGATATTCGAATAGATTTCTACACAAAATAATGAATAAATGATCTTAATAATACTTATAGAGAACATTATACCATTATCATTTTAAGATTAAATTATAGTAGTCAAAAATGTAAAAATGGATTCATGATGGACTGAAAGATAGTTTTTAGATCCCTAAGGTATCATACTACCACATTATCTTCTAAGTTAGTAAATCCTTATCAATTTTAATATATAACTCTAAATCCATAAAACCCCCTATTTGTAGAATTTAAATTCAAACAATAAAAATATTAATATATAACACTAACCCATTAGATGAGGATTTTTATAAACTCCACATCATCATTGTTCTCATAGTCATGACATTTAAAAATCCATATAAAGAAAAGAATTATTTTTTATAGAATTTTACACATAGGAATATCATTCCGACATATCCCTAAAATTTCTTTTAATATAGTCTCCAATGATTCCATCATACTTGTGTAAGAGGAATTAACGTCCCTCACAACACCACAATACCCTGATTAATGATAGATAAAGGATATTTGATATGTGATCCATTCACTTGTAACTTTTTTTGATTGACTAGATGATAATAACAAGATTTATTATTTATTTAAAAAAAATATACCATGGAGAATATTCAGAATTATATTTAATTTAGTTGGTAAATCATGCCACAATGTTGATTCCTTGAATCTCTATAAGATCTAATAAAAAAAATGAATCGTGTGGTCGATCATCACTATTTCTACATTTTTTGAGGACCTAAATTCAATATAAAATTATGCAAAAACATGGTCACACACCATAATATATAATTTTCAAATTCTATGATACCCTTAATACAATTAGATACTCGAATTAGTACTTAATCATTAACAAATTACCTTAAATTTCATTATTATCTCTAAAATGACAATTGTTCTCATAAAAGATGATTGAGCAATTCATTTCAGACAATATGGGAAATGAGACTCTACTATAAAATGTTGAATATATTATGTTTTCCATTATTAGAGCTAGAGAAAATCGATCATAAAGTCCTCTTTTATCATTCTTATAAATAGTGATGATAATGGTTACCTTTATCATCACTTAAATTATAGCGCTGATAATGGGTAACAATTATTAGCACGTTTTATATCACTAATAATGTTCATTATAGCACATACAAGTCCCATGTAGAAATACGGAATATCTAGTTGCTATTTAATATTCAATTAAGTAGTGACCCATGTTCTGAAATTTTCATCAGGGATGCTATTCTACATTCTATCTCCACACAAAATAATATGGCACCATGTCCCACACATGCATTTTCCCACCGTATGCAACTAGTGGGCTTTATCCTACCTCCACACACTACCTGGGTCGCACCTGAACTAACTCATATGTCTCACCTCATCTGGGCCAATAATTGGTACATCCTACCCACTGGCTAATTTTTTTATATACCATTACGAATAAACCAATCAAAGATACATGTATTAAATTATTAAAATTAAAAATATTTAATCAATAAGAATTAAAAATTAGTAAATTTAAATGAATATTATAAACCTTATTAGTTAATGAATTATTAATAAATTAAATATATATATAAACATATATATTAAATATTTGTAAATAAAATGTATAAAATATTGTTAGAGAAAATTTATAAATTAACATAATTATTAAAATAATAATTTATAATTAGTAAATTTAATAAAAATTAAAACAAATTATTCATTAAGTAGTTATTAATAAAACTAAATAACTTTATTTACATTTATATAATACATAAATATAAATTATTTTTAAAAATTATATATAGATATATAAAATCATATTTATAATAAAAAAAATATATAATGAATTATTTTAAAAATTAATTAAAAATCATTAATGAAAAAGTATTAGTAAAAGTGATTTAATTTCGTATATATAAATATATTTTAATTATAAATAGTAATAAATATATATATTAAATATAAATATTCCATATGAATAAATGGTAATAATTAAAAAGATATTAATATCATATTTATGTTTAAATACTTTCTAGACAAATATATTTAAAATTTAGATGTAGAAAAATATTAATATATATATATATATATTCAATAAATATAAATTATATAATAAAAAATATTTATATTTATATTAAATATGTCAAACAATTAGTAAAATGTATTATATTTATAAAGTAATATTAATCGGAAACATTGCCCAATTGTTTTAAGTAATTTAAATTTGATTAAATGTCATTTTTTTCAATTTTACATATATAAACAATGTGTTTCAATGATTCCACACATACACATGTAATTCATCCATTTTAATGTACCTTGTACTCACATATAATATTTTGGGGAATTATTCAATTTTTTAACATTCATTTTATAATTATATTATTAATCATAATATTTTGTATGTATATTATCGTTCTAATTGTTAAATTTCAATATTATTTACATAATTATTAAAGATATGATATTTATTTATTTTTAATATATTTTATTAATTTAAATTTAAAATTATTTATTCATTAATATTCTTAATTTTTTTATATTTTTTTTAAATTATTCAATACCCATTTTTATTGTGTATTTTTTTCTTAAATTTTCAATATTAATGTATACATGTATATTCATTATCATTTAGTGTTTTTAATATGTATTTAATTTATATAATTAATATTTATTCGTTTCAGTTTTAACATATATTAATATTCATGTTTCATATTTTCAAATTTACTTATATAATTAATAGTAGTTAGTATTATTTTATTTTTATTTTTTTAGTATTATTTATCTCACTCATTGACACTATATATTATATAATTTCATTTTCATAAAATATCATATATTAAAATAATATATATATATATATATATATATTAATTTCACATATGAAAATTCTTTCATAACAAATGAAATCTCAAATAGAAACAAATTTAACAAATAATCGATTAGAGATACCCTCAAAACTAGTACATGACCTGATATACCACATACCAGATTGGCATTCCCAATCACTGTGGGTTTCAAAAATCACCCCAGACATCGAAATACCAACTAGAGGGAATGATTTCACCCAACCTGTACAAACACATAGAATATGTACACATAGAAAAGAAAGAGATAGTGATGGTTTGATGATTATATTCCATAACCATAATAAGACAATAGAAATGAAACAACTAAAAAATTAACCAAAACCCCTAATGATAATTCCAAATGAAGATGAAATAAACCAAATAGATATTGTATATTATGGTGCGAGTGAACTCTAACAACCTCACCACTAGCTACCCAAGCCATTTGATATGAAACCACACTACCTCACGGCGGGACAAGGACATTCCCTATAATAAAAGATATAAAATGGTTCTCACAACATCGAAGTGTTGTGAAGCGTGTGTTCATATAGCTCAATATGATCCCACCCATGTGTTCCAAAAAATAATTTATAAAATAATTTTTAAGATAAATTAAAATAAAACCAGGAATTTTAAGCAGTAATGTAGTTTTAGTGAAAAAATGATAAACAATTCCAATTTATCATAGTTCTAAAACAAAATATGGTATATCAATTTGAAGGACTAATTTCCACATCATATTTCTAAAGTATAAGAATTCACATAATTTCTAAAATATAAAACCATGATAGAAAAAATTTAAGCATATTAATTAGCAACAAGGATCATTATAGTTCATACTAGATGAATACTCACCCAACAATCAATCATGCTCACAATTCAGTTCTTATATCACATGCCTATGAAAAATGAAATAACCCACGAGTATCCTCCCCTTCCAATTTATATATTGGTCCCCAAGAACAATGGGAATAGGAAACCAAATAAAGACCCATGAGAGAACCTCCTACAAATCACAAAAAATAGATGATGGCCTCAAACTAAACCTTCCACCAAAATATCCAATGTAACCCATGTTTTCATGGTGACAATTCAATTAAATGATTTGAAATACATTTCGAACCCATTTCATATATCCATTTCAAATAATTGAAAATACCATATTTCTTTACATTGTTCTAATGTCAGGGAAAACCATTTTTCGTTAAATACACCATTAAATTCACTCAAATTAATCATGTCAATTCCTTGTATACCTAAATTTCTAAAGAATGGACAATTATGTTCAGAAAAATATTATGGAGTAGAAACTACCTAACTCAAAACATGTTTTTCACATTACCTAAATGGGATCCACAAAAAACAAATTAGCATCCAAGAATGACAAAAAATAAAATTCCATATGACAATATCTATCCAATTAAGAAAACTGGTGATCAACAAAATGAGGGAAATCCACATACATCATGAATGAAGGCTCTTTACACCAGGACTAACAAAAGAAATGGACTCTAGTATGAGATCACACAACAGATCTAGAATAAGTCAGAAAGAAACACCCACATAGACCAATATATCTGATTTTTTAACCCATGTGAGCTCCCATGATTAAAAACAAAGAAAAAATAGAAATATCAGTCACCCGAAGAGATTCACTGTGGAAAAAAATAATATCGATTACTGATTAGTTCATTCTACAATGAGAAAAGTCACCCAAAAATTACTAAGAATTTATATTGGTTGAGAGAAATATCTTTTAGAGAATGAACTAAAACAAAATAGAACACACCTATTTTAAAACTGTATGGTTGGGGGCATTACAAAACCTGTAACCCGATTACATGATGTTGAACCACTAATGTCCCACATATTCTAGAAAACCCATCACCACAAAATAAAAACACTACATTTTATTAACTCATGACATTTGAGGCCTCTTCACTTCATATAACCTCTCAAAACATGATTTTTTTTCAGAAATGCATCCAAAAAATCTTACACATCCTTTAAATAGGTTAAATGACCTGAAATCCCCCTTGCAACCTGTAGAAAAAATCCAGTTAAGGCTAAGGGTCCAACAAATATTTGAATTTATCATTATAGTTTTCCTCCTAAATATTTATTGTCCCTCTACAGACAATGAGAAAAGTAAAACCATGATGATATTAATGATTTTCATTATAGATCAACAATAGGATGTTAAAATATCCAAAAAATAAATAATTTCCATCCCTGTGATGTTATGTAGAATATTTATTACTCGAAAAAATGAGGCCACTACTCCCTCATCAATGACTAATGTTCCCATGTTTCATGAAAATCTGATATTTGTTTCCATAGTACACTGAACTACATAGTATAATTCTAATAGAATACATTCACTTGAGGGTCAATGATCTCCACTGGTTTCTCAAAAATAGAAACATCTAAATCTATCATAATTTTTCCCAACAAAGAATGTGAGTAGGATTAGGATTGATCTTTATAAGATAATATATATCATATAAATCTTGCATATATATCAACTGAACTAGAAATTATAATCGATAAGCAACAAGCCCAATATGCTTAGTGACCTATAATGGTCCATCATATCTCAGAGACAACATTAAATGTTTTACAATATGACGTTGACCCAACTGTGGAGAATACTTCAAGAAAACATAGTCCTCATTGGAAATTTCAGGGGGACAACGCAAGCATTACTCAACAGATTTTTGTCAACATTGGCCTATAACTAGATGCTAATGTAAATCCTCAATCATTTCTGATGTATCATCATAAAACATGGTCCAATTGAAGACAACTCACCCATCTCCATCCAAAAAATATTTGACCTTCCCAGTAGAGCATAAAACACCTCAATGGGATCCATTCTTATAGATTACTAATAACTATTGTTGTAGAAAAATCAAACAGTCCTACATGACTATCCAATGATCCACTGAATTCCTAACACATGCATAAATAAAATCCTCCAGAATTATAATCAAACACTATGTCTAACCATATGTCTATGGATGGTAAGCTTTAATCAACATGACTTGACTTTACATTTCTTCTGGGAGACTCCTCCGTAACCTCAGGGTAATCCTAGTATCCCTATATAAAATAATTGTACAAGGGCTCCCATGTAACCTCATAATCTATTACACATATAACATACTAATATCTTCAACACTGTTAATTTCTATGATCAAAATGTAATTAAAATACATAACCAACCAATCAATGAATTACTAGATAACATATTTCACATGCAGTGTCTGAGGTAGTTAGACAAAAAAATCCTTAGAAATGTCGCCCCATTATTAGTCAAGCACTAGAAGAGGATGAAGGAAATCATAGGGCTTCAAGTGCTTTACCTTTATCCATTGGTTGGTGTTACAATGGGACACATAATTTTCAATGTCAGGTTTCATACCCAACCACCTAAATTTTAATCTCATTTCATAATACATATTCATGGTGGCTAGATGGATTGCCCAAAGAGATATATAATAATAAATCAAATATAAATTCCTTATATATGTTGGGATGGAAATATACTTCCTAAAGTGTAATACACAATCTTAAAAGGGACACTGACTAGAAGTGGTATCCCCTGCATAATGTCTTTCTCAAATTTTTCAGAACTAAATATCATGATGCTGACTCTACAAGATAGTCTCTAGGATAAATGATGTTATATGAAAACTAGTCAAAACCACACCTAAAACATCATTCGGAGTATCTAAGAGCCACATAGAGATAGATCCTTGAGGTTCAACTCATTTTATTCAAGAATATACTATGATGGTACATTCCTTTAAATATATTTATTAAAAACATTCCATTACCATAGGTTGATGATGTTATCAATGTAAAACATCTGAATGTATTCGACCCATCATATCAGATTGATATTCATGGACTTCTGAGAGAATATATATCTAAATCACTTATGGTCAAAGAAGACCACAAACCTCTATCTAAAAAGACACTTCATAAAACATTTAAATTCATTCATAACTATAGAATGTTCTAGATCTTGATTAGAGTGATTCTTCTCAATAGATAAAATATGACAACAGTCGTAAGCTACCACATGGAAATCCAAAATATGCAGACATCCCAAACATGCATTAGAAGCAGAAAAGAATATCATGTAACCTGTATTTGGATCAGGTATGATCAGAATAAGTTTCAATGTTATAATTACTTTGATTTCATAAAAATAAGACTGACATGTTACATATTATGTCAATTTCATCTCTTTCATAGTAAGAGTAGTAAAATATGACACCAACAAAGAGATATCATTAACACTTTTTGATAGAATCCCAAAATACCCAAGAACATCTGAATTTAAAATACATTTTGTGGCTCTTTCTATAAAGAAAAAAATTCACCTTCTATGAGTGAATTGATTTTCAATGTTCTGAAAATTTGTTCCCCATGAACAACAATTCATTAATCCTTAATCTTAAAATTTATAGTTTTCTTTATAAATTGATACTTCTCAAAATTTCTAGAACCAAACTCAAATGGTGCACATTCTGATTCTCAGATTTTGAATATACTAGAATATCATCAATGAACACTACCAGAATAGTGCCATGATATTGATTGAAAATATTATTACTTAATTCCATAAAAACATCAAAAGTGTTAATCTAACCAAATGGAATCAGAAGATATTAATAATAAACAAAATTACTCCTGAACGTTGTCTTTGTTTGATTAGAATCTCAATCTCTGACATTATAATAACAAACTTGATGATAAATCTTCATGATGTACTTTTCCCCCTTTAACAGATCAAAAAAATCATCCGCATACGGAAAAGGATATATGTTCATAACTCTTACCTGGCTCAACTTACGATTTTCCACACACTTCCAAAGTGATCCATATACATTCATGGAAAACAACATATGTGATTCCAAAGGAAAAAACTAGGGTGATCAAAACCATTTTCCAATAGGCCATTGAACTAAATCTTGAGCTCCTTCATATCCACTAGTTCCATATGATAATAATGTATCAATATCTATTTTTTTACATGGAACTAGGTATACTATAACCTATACCTCTCTCTAGAGGGATACTGGAGATGTCATTTGGGAAAATTTTAAGATATTCTCTAAAATCAAAGGGATGTTCAAAAATAATGAAAATGTAATTGTTCCCAAATGCAACAATAAAAAAATGCTCATCATATATGGGTGGGAAGGACCATCACATCTTGATCATAGATCCCACTATCCTTGAAACACACAAGAGCTTCGATCATAAATGTGAATTGATACACATCAAAAAAATAATCTTTAGCACAATGATAGAAAATTCAATCGATCCTAATAATGAAGTCCGGAAAATCCATATCATGAATGAAAAACCCCCAAACTAATATTGTATCATCAATTGTTAACAAAAAAAAGCCAACTAAAAACCCTCAAATCATTTCTTTCCAAAATTTCTTCTAACTCCATCACAAATAACATAATTTCTTTTGGGATTTTATGAATATTTTTAAAACATGAAGATATAAATTATTGGAAGGAATTAGTATTAATTAATGAAATTTATACTAAAGATGAAATATTGTTAGTACCGCTCAATGTTGTCCGACCTACATCTACTTCCTCTTGACACTCATATACTACTTGAAAGTGCTTCACTCATGAGGTCTAAAGTAGTATACCAATTGTCTTTGATGCTTCTAACT
Organism: Viscum album; assembly: GCA_963277665.1. Taxonomy (NCBI): domain Eukaryota; kingdom Viridiplantae; phylum Streptophyta; class Magnoliopsida; order Santalales; family Viscaceae; genus Viscum; species Viscum album. The sequence continues at coordinate 1,700,455,601 of OY728121.1, read as the reverse complement.
AAAATTTTATAGACATTGTGGATGACAATCCTTGACCATAATGAGGTGTGGTCATGTCATGAAAGAATCACTATAAATGGAAAATGGGTAGAAAGAAGTTTCACATATTCATGGGAATAAGATATTCACGTCATGTGTTCATGAGATTTACACACCAATAGTATTTCATAAGCACACAGATAATTGTAGTAGATGGTGAGGAGGAGGCTCATTAGTGAGACCAACCTCCACCACTCTAGTGATGATCATGCAACATCTTCTTCATCTCATGCATTCCCCTGATGCTTCTAGTAGACTGAGTAGAAGATGTGGAAAATCCAAACACACATGCCATATTAATCGATTCCATAATATCTCGGTCTATCATCTCATAATATGTAGAATTATTTAACAAAAAAACTTGTCATCTTATATTCGGTCGCAAACCCTTCATGTACTTCTGAACTATCAATTGGTCATTCATTCACACATCCGAATAAAAATGAACAATCTTAGAAAACCTATAATGGTATGTTGACACCAAAAACACCACATACTATAAATACATGAACTTTAGAAATTTTTTCAAAATTAGTGAATAGTGAAAAAACCACTATAAGAACATGGTTTTTAAACCCTTCTAATCCAGGTTTAGGTGTCTGTCTACATGGACTGTAGAAACCCACCATCACATTATAGAACCCTCGAGCCTAATTGAAACAAATTTTACACTAATATTTACATGTATCCACGGAAAGTCAAAGATTTGGTGGATCATATCCATCAATTCATCATCCTCTTGTGGCTCATTTGTTCCATTAAGGGATGGGGTCTTCTCATGAAATATCTCTCATTACTGATCTCTCTCTCTCTCTCCCAGCTCTAGGAACATCCTCAAAACCCGCATTATGATCTCATGGCACATATTGATCCACATAAAAAACCACCTTAATGATAATATCTTTTATATTTTAATATACTAGAATATTCTCTTTAGGATCATTAGATACACTTTAGAGTTACTCCTGGAAGACGACTTGAAGGTTTACTTCCCCTTCTCAAAATTGAAAGAATGATTAGACAAAAAAGTAAATATAAATTTAAACCAGAAATATCATAAGAAGAAACTGAGATTAAAAAAACCCAACACTCTGAGATATATGTCCCTATATCCCATAGAAACTTGAGTCTCGTAATTACGCAAGTTTTACAAGCATTTATCGCAAATCAAAATTTCATGTAATGAAAAAACTATCACTAGTCTGACAGACTTCCCATGAGATGAACTACTGAGGACAACAACTACCTTCCATAGATACCATTTTAGAAAGTACCAAACTAGGTTAACCACACAACTGACACTCTAATTGACCTTTCACATATCCAAAGGGAATTCCTGATCCCCTTAGTCTAGTGAAAAACACCATGGACATCAAATAAAAATCTTGAATGAATGGTTTCTACAAACATGTAGAAAGAAATTTCAAATATACCCAAAAAAGATATAGGGTAACTTTAATAAGTATATTCCATACTCATAAGAAGACAGCGTAAAAAACCATAATAAAATTAACCAAAACCCAAAAGTACAAGTCAAGAAACAAAGGACCAAAACCAAATAGCTACTCCATGTATTGGCGTAGACGAACTCCCACCACCACACCACCAGCTACCCATCCTAGTAGAAACAAAACCTTACCAAATCACTTCGGGCACCATTCCTTTCCCTACAATAGAAGACATAACAAGGTCGATGCACCACAAAAGAGGTGCATATGGCGTTGCATAATTTTTTTATAGTATCCCTCCTAAGTGTTCCATAACATGTCTCAATACAAATATTTTATATATGATCATTTTATATAAAACATGTAATGATTAGCAATAATGCAGTTGTATAAAAAACATGATTAATGATTTCCTTTTAACACTATTATAGAAAAAATAATAATATCATTTCAAATAATTTTTACCATATCATATTTCATAGGTATAAGTGTACCCATTCAGGAGAAAAAATAGAACCATGAAATACAAAATAGAAGCACATGTATAATAACTAAGGATATCTATATTTAAGACTAATAAATTACCCATACAAAAATCAATAAAGGGAACATTACAGTTCCTACAACATAACACTAGGATACGAAGGAATAACCCATGAGTGAAACCCCCCCAATAATCCATATTGTTTCCCTGGAACAATTAGACTAGGAAAAAGATGAAATTCCCCTGAGCAAATCTCCTGATCATCACAAACAATTAGAAGAGGGTATCAAAATAAACCATCATACTAAGTAACAATGGTAACCCATTTTCAAAATATCAAAATTTAATACAATTCATTGAAAAAAAATTTGAAACCATTTCATAAATCCATTTCAATATATTGAAAGAACCTATTTTAATTCCATTTATAAAAAATCTATGAAAACCATTTTCTCTTTAAAAACACCTTCAACATACACAAATCAATAATAAAAATTTCTTTTATAAATTATTTTTTAATTTAGGAAATATATGTTTCATAAACTTATTCTAGAGACAGAACCTCTTACCTCTATAATCAGGTCTACCACACCCTTAATTCAATCAACCACCAATTATAAAACAAAAAGATCCACAAAGACCATAAAATACAATCTTCATACCATGATTGATAAAATTTATAATAAAAGGGGTTGGAAAAAAAGTGGAATCTCAAATAAATAAATAATATTCCCTCTTAATAACATAAACAAAAAAGTAATGTCATCTATAATAAGATCTCTCACTGGATCTAGAATAAATCATGTCGAAACACCAATATAGACCAACATATCTAATAAAATATCCTAAGGGCACTAAAAAAATCAAGGACAACAAATAATTGGAAAGATAACTCACCTAGAGATATTCATTATGACCACAATGAATATCATACACTGTACAGATCATTCTAGAGTGAGAGGTGTCTCCCAAAATCACCTAGGAATTGCCCAGTTTCAAGAGCAACGGAGACTAGACAACGAACTGAATCAAAAACAAAAACAAACTTATTTTAAAAACAATTTGGTGGTAATTACATGACGTGTAACCTCTAATGTACTACAAATACAAGAAAACTGGTCACCATCAATAAAAATATGACATTATATTAATTCACAATGTATAAGGTCTCACCACATCGTGTAACCTCTCACAACATGAATTCATTCCTGACTTGCATCTAACAACCCTTACAAGTCGTGTAACATAGTTTTAGGATGTGAATTCCCCCTAAAGCCTGAACAAAAAAACTTCTAATGAAGAGAGTCCAATAAATCACTAACTTTACCAGTATTGGTTTCCTCCTAATTAGTTCGCGTCCCTCTATAAACAACAAGAAATGGAAATCCATGAATAGGCTAAATATGTAACTAATATATCGGCAAGGGGATGTTACCTATACACATAATATTTAAGCAATTTGTTAAAATTTTAATATTCATTTTTGAATTTCATTTATATTAAAAAATTGTATTGATAGATTATGGTTTTAATTGCTAAATTCTATTTATGTAATGATAATATTACTAATGATATAATTTTATCATCAATTTTAATATTATTTATTTTTATATTTATTAAATTTATTCGTTTTGAAATAATTATTTATACATATTTAATTACTATGTCTTAATTTTATTAAATATGTATTAATCTTAATTTCAATATATACACATTTTTTATTTATTTTAGTAAGTTATATAATTATAAAAACATATTAATTTTTTCAATATTTTTAAAGTATTTACATATTTAATTTTTCATTTTCACTATTTTTTCTCTTTTATTCTATTTAGAATAAATATTCATTAATATTATTAGAAATTTATTCATAAATAAATATTCATGAATAAATATATTTATAAATTTATATTTATGATATATATAATTGTATATATTTATTCTAAATATATTAATATAAATTTTCCTATAATTATTTTAAAAAATTATAAATAAAAAATCATATAAAAATTATTAAATAAAAAAATATTTAAAAATTGAATATATTTTCTACATTGAGATCTATTATTTAAATTTTTTTTAAAATGTTGTGGCACGAAAACCCCATTATTAAACAGAAAAAAATTACAAAGGAGGAACATGATAAATATAAATTAGACCAATAGCTGACAATTATGTATCTATAGATGGATTACTCATGCAATGGGGATAGGAGCGGCCCCCAACCATGAAGATGACATCTTTTTATCAATGTTTTGAACTACATCCTTGCTCCACCTCCTTCATCAGAAACTCCAGCATCTACATCATAAATCATTTCCTCATATCAATATACAAGAACCATATTTTTTCCACTATCCCTATGACTGCATAAAGAAATTAATTCAAAATAATTGTGAGTACTAACTTTCTCCACCGATTTATACATTAAAGGATGAATAGAATAAAATTCCCCATTAAAAAAGGAATAATTCTTTTCTACTAGAAATAATTTTGTTTTAGAACCCAATAACATCTATTATAAAACTCACAACACCATTATTAGTGAAATATAAGAGGTTTGAAGAATTATACAATTTTCCCATATTAAGAGTTTAAACCGAGAATGGTCCTTTCAATGTGTAATGATAGGATGAATGGGAAGTAGGGAAATAAATTCTACCACAGTTCCATCCTAATATCCACTTTCTTTAACTGAAACAACTGATTTCAATGATAAAAATGTTCATTTCTCCATGTGATAGAATGGTTCATGATCTAGTCTATGATTTGTAATATTCAAATAATCAAGAAAGTTGAATAAATTGTGGGATACCCTCTGTCCAGTAGATTTATAAAACCAAGAAAATAAAATGATGGATGCCCACCTCATACTTGCTAAATTTAATGACTAGTGAAATGCGTAGGAGATGGTGAAACTGATGATTCATTTAGAGGCATATTTCTCACTAATGAATCAGAATGATGTTAATAATATTTATGATAATTGGTCATTTGGGTAGGAATCAAAACCAACTTATTATTCCTCACATTAGAGGGATTACATTTCCCATTATATATATCAATGTGGTCCTTTTTTGTATTGTATGTGGATACCACCATCTTGGCCATTCCTTCGAAGTTATTTGATGATAACAGTTCATATTCCTACCATATGTTGTAATCAACCTCAATATGTGCACTATACACTAGAATTTCCTAACAATCAGATGGTTCTTCACATTCTTAATCTCCTATAATATTTCTAGTTAATGAATCATTGAATATAAAATCCAAAATACCATCAACTTTAATATCATCTTATGAATTATTAGTCTTATCAATGATCTAAATTGAAGAAAAAAAATCATATTATCAATACTAGGATAAAAGTATAAAAATTACCCTCTATGAATTCTGTTGTTTTGTAGAAAGAGTCTTGTACCATCAACTCCAATTTCATTACATGATCTTGAAATCATATATTCTTGAGGTTAGTTATAAATTGAATTGAGTTCCCTTGCTATAGTTTCATATGCAGCTTCAGCAATGGGATGATCCTTTTTTTAATATACTGCTTTGTATATTAACAGTAGAAATTCTATTTTATTAGGGAAAAATTATATGTCCTATTAATTTATAAATTGAAAAAATGATATCTCCTCTTTATTTATCATTAAATGACAAATAATTTCACATGGCCCTGTAATTGGTGGAATCCTTTCAAACTCTATTATGAGATTAATCTCATCTTGAGGTTTTGAGATAACAAAAATAAAATTATTCATTAAATGATAAATTAATAATTTTATATTTAAATAATTATATTATTAATAATAAATATATTTAAATAATGAATATTTTAGATATATTTATATTCATATTCATAATAAATTTAATAGATATAATTTATTATATATATATATATTCAATGATATAATTATGTTTATGAATATATAAAAATATTTATAAATATATTGATAAATATTTTTCTCTATAATTGTAATTAGAAATCATTAACATACCTAAATAAGATCTGATAAAATCCATATTTTCGAGGGATAAAATTTTACTGATGATAATGGGATCTTCTATCAGTGCAACATTATCAATAATAACAAAAAAAATTCATTATCACTAAAAATTGATGATAAATTTGCATTATATCATTTCATATTATGTTAGTTCTGATTAAACACCAATTTATCACCATATTTTTGGAAGAGCGGATAAAAAATCTGTGATATTATAAAAATAACCCTAATCAATCCAATTGATTCCTAACCAATCGATCCCTTGGGAATGCCCAGTGTTTTTTTAATTTCCCCTTGATCTTATATTAGATGAATCAAGCATCAAATCATTGGTTTGTTTTTTATACTCCAAAATTATTTCATTCATGTTTTCATTCGGTTGCGGGAAAAAGTTTGGTGTTACTTAGGAAAAACTTTCACATTGTTACACATTTTGGGCCTTCTACAATTAAGTACTTACATCATTTATCCTCCTATGATGGTTCTTTAATTTCACATCCCTTCATTCATTATTTTACCCTAATACAACGTTCATGATTTCATCTTAGTTCACGGTTTTGGGTTTATATTTGCGAACCCACTCCACAAACATTTGTTTCGTCCAATCCTAATAGTTACTCCTTTCTAAATTTTCTTAACATTACCCAGTAGGGGTTCTTCTCCTTATATCCACTGCCTAAGTATTCTATTATTGTGTTTGGATTCATCCTCATGGGGGTAGAGCATATCTCAAATGGATTTAATAAGGATAGAGTATATTTTAAAAAAAATCCTTCATATATTCTATCATATATCACATTTCTGTAATTTTTTTGTTATTAACTACAAAAAGTCATAGAATTAAAAATATATTGGTTATGATGTGATGATTTTTTCTGCATATTTCTACAAAAATATATATTATGTCCCAAAAAATTGAATTTATTATCAAAAACGTCATTTCATACTCAGTTACCTTCATATAAATAAAAAATAAAATTGTATATATAAAATATTTTTTTTTGAAATATTTATTTTTGAAAAGGGAATAATAAACTAAATATTTTAATTTTAATTTTTAAAAATCATCTTTTGGGGGGAATGTTTTAACGTTCTTCAAGTTCCAAAATTAAGATGAAAATATTGAAGAATATAATTTTATGTGAAAAGTTGAATAACATTTGTTTTTATCATTTCCTATAAATTTTGTGATTATGGTTTAAAAAATAGAAATAATTTATAGCGGATTTTTTTAAAGATATTTTATATTCAATGGGGTTTATGTAACATTATGTGATTCTCATGTTTTATTAATTTATGTTTTTTACGTATTTGATAATGGTATATTTATAAATTATATAAATAAATATATATAAAATTTTTAATATTTTTTTGTATAATCATTTCATGTGCTATTAATTTTCTCTATAAATGATAATTAAATTATTTATTAAATGATTCTTATTATGAAATGAAATGATTCATATAAATATTTGAGGTTGTTTGTTTGATGAGTTAAATTTTCTATTAGATATTTAAACTATGGAAAAGTTATAATTTTTGAATAATGTATCATTTATGTATATTAAACATTTTATTATTATCTTATATACAAAAAAAATTTCTAATAAAATATTGGAATTCATTCTGGTGGGTATATAAATTAAATGTACGTCTTCATATTATGATTGGGATGTTTTGATTGGAATAATAGATTTTATTAATATTGAAAAAATATTATCATTTTATTCAAATAATTAAATGGTTTTCTTGGAAATTAAAGTGTTTCCTAAAATTTTTATTTTCGTAATTCTTATCTATGTTTATTGTCACCAAATTAAAATTATATATTAAAATAAATTAATATAATATCTTGGAATATATTACTTCCCCTCAAAATTCTATTTTTCTAATTTTTCCAAATGGTTTGAATAGATTGCAAATAATCCATTTAATCCATCCTCAATATACATAACTTATTCTCCAACCAGTATTACATTAGAAAATCCTTTTTTGGTTCACCATCTCACATTCCTTCACATTCATTTTCACTAATTCATCATTATTTCTCATTATGATTTAATCGTTATTCTATTTTTGATCCACAAACCAAAACCAGTTATAATGTATTTTGGTCACTATAAATTCTATTCAAGAAGTGTTTTTATAGAGAAAATAAAATAATAAACTCCAGGTTTCAATAATACCTCTTACTCCAATTGATTAAAGTCAAAAAATACTATCAATTTTCATAAAATAATTAGTCTTAATACCATGGATTTAGAGAACAATGTCTTTTTAAAAAATGTCATTTCAATTTTTATTTTATTTTTATAGATCATTCGAATATAATATTTTGATAATATAATTTTAGGAAACGAAAATATAATAATTTATGGTTTAATAATGAATTAAATTTCTTTATAATATTGGTGGAATATTTATTTCAAGACTGATTAGTCATAGGGGTGTCCGTGGTACCTTTTTAGTTAATTCATTAAATTAGAAATATAATTATCAATATTCTATGAATTACATACATATTATTATTTTACTAGTTATCATGTTTTATTGAATTATATATTTTGGATTCATGTTATTTTAATTTTAATTAAAAAAGAATATGCATGTTTTTATATAAAATATAATTCTTTTTAATATTTAATACCTATACAAATTATTATTATTAAATGTAGTTATTACGTATCATTTGGAATGGTTTTACTATCAACCATTAATTTTTTAATTTAAAAAAAAATTATCATTGACACAAACAGACCTCAAGATAGTGTTAGTATTTTATTATGATTTTTATAATATCCTTAAAAATTATATATGGAATGGATTTTATTAAGAATATGTATAAAATTTGGGATATACCATATATTGGTAACACTAAAATTTTTGAAATAGGTGTTTTTCATTATTTTATATTTCAAATATATATATATATTTGTATTCATATAATTGATATTCTAGAATAATCTATAATAAAATATAGTATCATGGAATCCACCATTGAGTTTTTTTCAATAAATATTTCATCTATTTGTTTAATGAAATTACATAAATTTTTACCCAGTATCAAAATCTGATGATTACAAGATCTATTATGATTCCCAAGAATAATATTTATAACAAATTTATTAATCCATGTCAGAATAAAATGGAATGTTAGAAATCATATTCCAAGGGATTTTTTCTGTCTAATAGTAAATATTTTTTCCCAAAATATTTATTAACACCATTTTTCAAACTCAACAATAAATTGAGTACTTGGACCAATAGCCATATGTTTAGCTAAGAATGTTTCTTTTGATATCTCCATTTGTGTAAAATGATGACTTTTCTGGAATCAAAACGGAAAACATTAAAATATGGGGATCCCCTTTTTATAATTATCTATAAAATTATAAATTAATTGTGAATATTTTAAGTGAATTTGTTTAATTTATGTTAAATTTTTTTATTTTTGTAATCTAATATGATATATATGAATGAAATATCTATACATCCAATTGGATGGAAAAAAATAACGGAGAAGTGGTTAAAATATTCATCAAGTTTTCAATAGATAGTGGATACGAACCATTTAAATTATTTTGTATGTCATTACACTATTTTTATCCTTTAAAAATTAGTTAATAAGAGTTTAAAGAAAATATGATTTCTATGGGAATATATTTTTTCTATAACTGCTGGTCAAAATATTGGCAGAAAATAATAATTAAAACCATTTTGGATGACACTTCAGTTTATAATCATTTAATTTTAATTTATATGAAAATGATGTTGTAGATATTACAAAAGAAACAAGAAGGGAAATTGAACATGACCATTGAAATTGTACATTTTTTATTGAGATGTTAAATAGTTTTTCTATTAGACTCTTGTTTTCATATTGTAATATATACACAACATAGTCGGTTCTATTGAAGATATAAAATTTGAAAACATATAATAGATGGGGTATTATTATCTTTTCATATCTACTTGGTCTCCCGAATGATATGATACAAGATGCAAATTAACTAACATATTATACATATGATTTTAAAAAATTATCCATTCAATGAGAATTTTTTCTATAAAAGTAAATAGCCTGCCAAATTATTTCATATTACTTCACATGGACTATGAATCACTCATAAAATGACCTAAGTGTGAAAAAACTATAAAAGAAAGATTCGTCATTTCTTTAAAAATATGTATTTTACATTCCAATAATTCTGTTGTTTAGAATACCATATGGATGTTACGAATCCAATAACCAATTGACAAGGAATGTTTGTAGAAAAATTAAATATTGGAATATACATCTTCTAGTATAATATCTATACTGGATGAAAATGGATTATTTGTATCCTATATTTGGAAATGAGCTGAGAAAAAATCATATTTTATTATCTAGATATTGAATACATCCTTTGGATGCAAAAATTGTTACTCATAGTACATGGACAGTTACGTGGGAATATTCGAAATTTATTACTAGTTAATTCATGAAGTGAAAATAAATTATGTTCTCTCTAACATTAACTAGAACAAATAAAATAAGTTATAATATATTTTTTCTAATATTTGGATCCATTGATTGATATTTGAAATTGATATGAGATTCATTTATTATAATGTATGATTCTTATTGATGTGAAGAATTCACATTGAGGTCTATGTTGTACAAGATGTATATTAATTTCCTACTTATTGTAATTTTTTAGAATATACCATTAAAATTCCACTAGTGTGTCCCTATTTTGATGAATTCACACTCATAATATAATTGATACTTTATTTGAAAGTTATGTATATACAAACCGTGATGTTTTTAATTTCGATTATATAAATACAATTCCTAGATGAAAATTTTCAATTTGAATTCAAAAAAAATGTACAAAATATCACCACTGATTGAAGATAAACTATTAAAAACAATTTATATTTTCATTTTTTATACTATATTTGTAAAAAAATAAAAAATAAGGCTGGAAAAAGAAATCAATATTTATTGAAATACTATTGTGGTATTTTTTGTGTGTAAAAATATTTTGAGATGTCAAGAATGTATAAATAAACATATATAATATCTCACTTATATTGTTATTAAATGTTCCTTAAAAAATATAATATATTATGAATTCATGGTTTTACATGATTGACATGGGGATATAGGATGATTTGGAACCACTAATAGGTATAATTCATTTTTTTCTCCTTCAACCAGCTTACACTCTATACATGCTAGAAAAATTATGTTCTACATTTTATTTAGTGGTGTAAACGTTTCAAAGAGTTATTAATCTAATATCTAGAATTTCATTTCATTAAATAACATGATGTTTGAGGAACTAAAATCATATGAAATCCATTTTTGTGAAAAATTTGATTCTCATCATATTATAGTAAATCTAAAAATTGATATGGATTCATAGCGTAATGTCTTACCAATAAAAAAAGAAAAACATGGGGATGATATAAAGGCAATGTTATGATATACTTCATAAATTTTATTGAAAATATCTATAATTAAGGATTGAAATAATTTTAATTTTTACTTCTATATTTCTTTTTTTGGTGATTTTTCTCATGAAATATGACTTAATGGACACTGGATTATTCCATAGATGATTTCTGAATCATTTTACCAAGTTTCATCATATGGATGATGAGGTAAATGTAAATACCCACCTACAAGATAATTATTCACTCACTATAAAGCATGAAACATGTATTTCATTCATCATTCATCATAAAGACAAATAATTTTATTTACATTATAGTTGATTATGTAATTTTTGAAATTTTATACATTATCCAATTTGAATCAAAGCTGTGAATTTGTGAAATAGAATATGAGTGTTGAAAATTAAAAATATTATTTAAAACTGATGTACCCCCAATTGCAATGAAAGGATTGTAAAAATACACTTGATGTTAAATGATTATCTATTCTAAAGAAGAAATGAAATATTTCCGTGATATGAAAAAACATTTGTTAATTTTGATTATATTATTATTAATGAATAAAAAACAGAATTAACATGAATCTCTTGTGATGTACTATTAATGTTGGCCAACATATATAAAAAAGTGTTAACTAGTTGATAAAAACATAATATAATTATGGTAAATGTGTCTATGTATAGAATAAATTTAAATCATTATAATATATGATAGTATTACGTTAAAATATATATTTCTTTTCAAATTTTATTTATATTTTCTAGACACAAGAATTTTTAGTGACTGTATTAGAAGAAAAAACTGATTCAATTGCTTTATGGTTACTAGAACAATATGGTTGTGTTAGAGTTTACGATTTTTTAGTGTCTCCTGGATCAAATTATATGAAAAAAAATGTGAATGTTACATATCATATTATGGAAGGATTTAAGTATTAAAAAAGATTCATTAAAATTTTTTAAATTTTTTTCATGATTGAAATCAATTTTTTCATTAATCATCACCATAAATTTGAATCAAGAAACATTTAATAAAATTGTACTGCAAAACAATCTATTGGGTATTTCTATATGTGATTTATATCTTGAAACAACCATGTACCACCTTGATAAGAGGGTTAAATTGTATAATATATTTGGTTACATGCTACAAAAAATAAACCCTAAATATATAACATGATATAGGGATTAATGTAGTTCAGGATAGAAAAACTGAGTCTCCTAGTCCACTTGATGATCTAGATATTATAATTTTCATTGATGTTGTTGGAAATTTATTTGATTATTTTTATAATATTATACATATATATGATGTATTTTATTAATGATATTTTCAAATTAAAACCCTATAAGAGTGGGAGAAAATGTATCTGAAGTGGTGTATGGTGTTACATATGTAAAGAATGTTGGGAAATAGATATCCAGATAAAGACAATTAAGTTAATTTAGCAAGGAAAAATTTTTCTTTTGTGAGTAAATTATCCTCTCCACTTTCAATATTTCTTGTATTATCGTTAAAAATGAAAAGTAACACCAAATTCATAGTCGATTATGTGTCCTATATTCAATATTCAATATAAATATTAGGAACATTCATTTTAGATGTGGTTTTTTATGAGAGGATAAATAATCATCTGATGATTGAATTCCATAGAGACAAAGTTGTCAATACACAACGAAGGGACATTATCATAATACATATATCTAAAAAATTATTTAACAAGTTTACTAATATTTACAAATTTTCATATTTTATACATAAATTTATAATACCACTATATATGTGTAGATCCCTATGAATCATGGTTTGAATTCATTAATCACTATAACATTTATAGTGATTAAATTTAATTTCTATTTAAGGATATAGATAAGAAATATAATGAGATAAATAATGAATTTGAGGAGAAAAAACCACATAGTGTAATCGTTTTTATGCCTACAGCACTCGAGGAATACAATAAATTATAATTATATAAGATATTATTTTATTTTTTTCTTAAATTTTTGTTTTTATTTTTTAGGAAGTAGATGATGCTGATAGCAATCAATCTAGATAACCAATCTTTTTTTTGATATATAGCTTGGATTTATAATAATCCCACCACACGTGATGTGTATTATGAATTTTAATTTAACTATTATCCAAATATAATATATAAACATTAAATTATATGATTATGTTTCCATTTTAACGATAATTTTGCTATGATATTGTGATTTTAGAATATTTTCTAAATCATGGAATGTGGTTTGTTATACAAATTATAAAGCATTGATATTACATAAAATGGAAATAATTTTTCGTTATATATATGAATTTTATATGATAAAAACATACTGTCAAAAAATTTACTTATTTTCATCAATGTTTCTATAGTGTCTAAAGCAACATTGAAACAATGACTATGGATATTTGGTTTGAATATTTTGAATAATATGACATTCAATAAAAATTTTATCACCCGTAAATAGGTTATTTCATAATTTATTTAAAAATTTATTAAAATTATTTCTTAATCATTATTCATAGTATTTTTACAGTACTATGAATATTATAGAAAATATACATACTGAAAATAATATGTAAATTTATTTATAGATGAGTGGGTATAATTCATTGTGTCAAAATATATTTCAATATCAATCATATGTAGTAACCTACAATATTTGAGATCTGTTATGGGATATGACATTAGAGATAAACTTGGGATGTGAACCATTTTAATAAGAATGATTATATATTATTTTTGACTTATTTATAATGGGATGTGTAATGATAGAAATAGATTCTTTTATAGATGAAGGGGTAGAGTACAATGTTTCATAATGTACACAGACACCATGATTAGGTGAATTTCAACTACATATTTTGATAATGTTTTGATTAATTTATCTACATTTTTATTTAATTTTCATACAATTATTGTCATCTAATTATGTTGTCAAACACTCATATTAGTAAAAAAATCACATGATCAAAACCATGAATTTTTTTTTATACTTTAGGAAAATTTTATATAATTTAATTTTGATGTATAGATATTTAGTTCACCTCAATCTAACGTCTGATATGTTCATCATGATTTTATGTGCATGTTTTCAATGAAATGTTTCATATTTGTTTAAAATGTGATTTATATAACAAAAACAATAAAATTATCTCAAATTATTTTCAAACATTTGAAATACGATCCATGATAAATTTATGACATAAAGAAATTTATCACATGTGAATCTGACACTATATGAAGTCAGTATGATGTAAATTGCATGTTTTCAATTGAAAAGGGAAATTTTAGTTTAAAATAAGCATCATAGAGCCAAATACATGAAAATGTTCCAGAATTGTACTCATATTATATGAAAGAGATCCATAATTCAATTGTGACCATAATAAATTCACCAAATTATTATCTAACACAGGATATGACTTATATGACTCCAAATATATGTTTTCGATTTAAAATGACATTATTTATCAAAAACTAAATGACAAATGAAAATTTAATAAAAAAATTACCAATTTTGATAAATTAAGATATTACTCCATTATTATTTTTACATGTATGAATCGCCATCACTTTAATATGAAGCATGGTATGATATGTTTGTATTACTCAAACAGTGTTTATTTAAATTAAAAATGTAATTTCACTTAAAACGCATGCCACATACTCAAAAACGAGAAATATAGATATGATGTATTTGAATCATTTGGAAAATGATCTATAATAAATTTTTCATATTTAGAAATAAGGAAGTCCTCAATCTGACACATTATGTGTCTGGTATGACTGAGTGAGTTTCTTTTGATGTAAAATTCACATTTTATTAAAAAAATAAAAGTTACATTTTAAAAATAAATAAAAACCATTCAATGTGTATCTATACATTATAAGAACATTAAATATATCATTTTAAATTATTATTAATCATCCTTGACTTAATCTAATTCATGGTATTTCTAATATGACACAAATTGTAAGTTATATTTTTAAAATAGGCCTCTCAGTTAAAAACACTTTTCACTCAATGAAAACTAAGAAAACATAGTTGTAATCTATTGATGTTTAACGAAAATGGTGAATAGGTAATTTTTATGTGTATGAATAATTCTCACATCAGACCGACATATTATGTGACCGGTATGACTCAACGTGTGAGCTTGTAGTTTGAAATTTCATTTTAGTTAAAACGCTGACAAAATCAAATGCGAGAAAATGAGTTTTAATAGTTTTAGAAATTATGAAAATAATATATAGGTTATTTTTAATTTGTATAATCATCTCCAACTCAATTTGATACATGAGGTGATTTGTAAATATAACTCAAATTTTATAGTTTGAGTTAAAATTTTCATTTTAGTAAACCAATTATGTGACAAATTTAAAACAAAGATAACACATTTTAAATGAATTAATACATTATAAACATTATTCATAATTATTTTACGACTTATATGATAAAAAAATCAACTCAATATGATACAAGATGTGACCAATTGGACTCAATGTGTTCATTATTAGTTTAAAATTGAGATTTTAGTTCAAAATGTGCATCACTCATAAAAACTATGAAAATGACCATTGATTATATTATTAATTTATGAAATCAATTAAAATTTCATTTTTAGCCTATATGTATTCGTCTCAGATAAAAATGACACAAGATATGACTATTTTGACTCAAATTTCATGTTTTAATTTTATAATTACATTTTTGTTAAAAAAAATAAGTGACATAATCAAAATAGATCTAACATATGTGTATTTAATTGAAAATTTGGGGAAATGATAAAGATGTAATTTTATACATATAGTGAACATCTACACCTCATTATGAATCATGGAGTGACTAGTGGGTGTGACATAAATTGTGTGGTTTTAGATTAATATTGATATTTTAATTGAAAATACACATCAGATACTCAAAAATAGAAAAAAATCATTTTGACTATTTTAGCAAATTAAAATATGATCCATATGTCTTTTTGAGGACTTAGAGTTGGCCTCTCATTAATTAAATACATAGTTACCCTATTATGACATAAATTATGCATTATCAATTTTAAATTATATCATTAGTTAAAAATGAGGGTCACTCAATAAAAAGTGAGAAAACACAATCTTATTTTCCATATAATTGTGTAAGAAAATACATGATTAATTTTTCATTTTTTCAAATTAATATCACAGAAAAATTGCATATGATGTGACTGATATGACTCAATATGTGGGTTTTCAATACAAAATGAAATTTTATTAAAATTAAGTGAAATAATCAAAGAATAGAAAATTAATTCATATTGTTTTGATAATTTAACAAAATGACACATATGCAGTTTTTGAAATATAGGAACAAGATTTAGGAAAATTTTTATTCCTATATTGATAGAAATTACTAAACATGGTTGCTTCAAGTTTAAATGTGAATTTTCATAAAAACCAAATGTAGAACACACAATAATCATTAAATACATATATATTGTTCTAATACTATATTTAAAAAGAGTCATTGGTTATTTATGATGTGTTAGAATCATCCTTAAATGAATATGATGCACGATATGACCAATATGACTCTACATGTTCCTTTTTATTTAGAATGTAATTTTTTGAAGAAAACAATGGGGAAAAACAAAAAACAAAAAAAATTATTATTTTATAACATTAGGAAACGATCCAAAAGGTATTTTTTATGTGTAGAATTAGCTTCGAAAAAATCAGATATAATCTTTAAAAATTATGAAATAATGTATCCATAATTAATTTTAAATTGAAATATTAGTTCAAAAAATTATTTAATCACTGAAAAATAAGATTAAATGATATGATAATTTTGATAATTTATGATGATTATCAACAATCCATATGGAATGTGTACGAATTAGAATCACAGTAAACCAATAAATTGTGTAATTAGTATTACTCATTGTGAGTGTCTTCATTTTAATATGATATTTTACTAAAAACCATGAGACATGATAAAATAAAATAAAATAAATTACAATTACTTCCACACAAAAATTAAATGATCCATATGTAATTTTTGACATATAAGAATAAGCCTCTTATCACCCCAATTAATGGTGTGTCTAATATAAATAAACATGTGTGTTTTCTGTTTAAATTGACATTTTAGTAGAATCCGAGAGTGAAATACTCAAAATTGAGACAACACAGTCATATTGTTTTGACACATTAGAAAAATGATCCATAATTCATTTTTTATGAGTATGACTCATCCACACGTCAATCTCACACATGATGTGACATATATAAATTAAGAATTATATTCTTATATCATAATGACAATTTATTAAAAATTATAACTGACAAAATCAAATTAGATAAAATGGATTTGGATTGTTTAGATGCTTCATAAAAAATACACATTAGTAATTTTTGATGCGTAAGAATTATTAACACCTAAATATGATACACGGTGTTCTGAAAATTACTCGAAATGACTATTTTCAGTTTATAAATGACATTTTAGTTCAAAATATTTATCACTCATTGAAAACTATGATAACAATCTCAGAATGTCTTGAAAATTTAGGTAAATGACCTATAATTCATTTTTTATGTGTTAGAATTAGTCTCATGTCAAACTAACACATGATGTGACTAGAATGACATGAAGTTTGTGTTTTAATTTTAAAATGTCATTTTAGTAAAAAATACGACCTAATCAAAAATGAGAAAAACATTATTATTTTTATTATTATTATAGTATTAAAAAATGGTATATATAGAAATTGTGGTATTTCAAAATTAGCCAAACCTAAATCTAATACATGTTGTTTGCATTAGTTTTCTGTCAACATGTGTGTTTTTAGTTAAAAAATGACATTTTACTACAAACCATATGTCGCGTACTAAAAAATGAGAAAATGAATTCTTATTACTGTAATACTTTAGGAAAATTATTGAAAAGAAATTTTAGATTTATATGAAATTGGATAAATTCAATATGATACACACTGTTTCGGTTATGACTGAATGTGTCTGTTATTAGTTTAAAATTGAAAATAATGTTAAATATGTGCGTCAGTAACTAATAAATATTTTTAAAATAACTCTTATTTCATGTATTATTTTAGATGATGATAGATAATTAATTTGATCCATATTTTAAATTTCCATTAATATATCATACAAAATATGTGGTCAGTATTGATCGATGTGTGTCTTCTCAACGTATAAGTATAATTAATTTTCAAAACCTTCATCAATTTTCATAAACCAAGAAACCAATTTCAATTGGTTTTCTCATAATTTTTTCTTCTATTAATTAATTAATTTCATTGTGATTTTTATTAGATACTATTGTTTGAATATTTTCACTATGATATTGTTTTCTAAAACACCATAAATGTTCTAATAGTTGGGGGATTATTCAAAAAAATAATTTCCTCTTGTATTGGCTCCCATCCATAGTGAGTTTTTAATCACTATGGATTATATTGAATTCTAGAGGACATACTTTTCATAACAAAAAAGGTGTGATGTGTAAGAATCATCAATAACTCAAATTGATGCTTTGTTTTACTTATATGACTCGAATTAAATGTTTCCAGTTTAAAATTATATCTTTTTTTCATTATGATAGTATTATAATCATAATCATTAATCTCTTATATAGGTGATTTTTTTATCTATATGGGGTGGATTGTTTTGAAACTAATAGCACGACCTGGTGACCTAGAACAAATAAAAATGTACATTGATTTTTTGAATGTATGTTATAATTTCTACATTCCCATTTAATTGTTCAAAAAATGATATATATTTCTATATTGTATTTTTTCTTGTATGTTTTATTAATGTTTTATTTAAATGAAATTATAAATTAGAAATGTGTATTTTAATTTTTTATAATATAGTGTGTTGTAAAATTAACAGAATATTATTGTTTTCATAACTTTTGTTAGTGCTAGTAATAGATGAAATAATGGGACCCCTTATCATATCCATTAATATTGAATATAAATTAATTATTAATAAATGATTTTTGTATCACTATGAAAGGATGTTATTATTATCTCTTCTTCTAGTGTTGATTAAAGTTTCCTCTATTAGTGGTAAATAAAAGCATAGATAATGTGGGTCTTTAATCAAGGAAAAAATGGGGCTAATAAAGGAAAGATTTATCCATGTTTTTTGTAGTTCTGATAAAATTGTCCACTTTTCCATGATTTTTAGACACTGATAAAAACCAAAAGATTTTAATTTTCCTCAAATATTTAGTTATATTTTTTGACAACATGGAAAATTTTAGAATTATTTGTCCTTATTGGTAATAGAGGAAATTTGTTCAATATAAGACATTAATTGAATCTACATGAATAAAAAACTAATTTTTCTAATAGTTTATATTACAAATTAAGGATTATAATCTCATGAGACACTAATTTTTGGAATTAAATCATGTAACATTTCAGAATGGATGAATCGAGTTCATTTAGAATGATTGTCTAGTTATTCGATGAATGGTTTTACTCTATTTAGGCTAAGAATTCAGATTATATTTTTTATATCAATTTTCATTGAGATAATGAATTATGAAATCTAATAGTATATTTTTGAATAATGTATTTTTTTAATGTGATGTGATATTTATGTTGATAGGGTTAATAAATTTTTTGTTTTAAATTTTTAAAATAAATAGTAAATATATAAATTATTTATATCTAATTTGATTCGTGGTTTTTTGGTTAATCCTGAGTTTTTTTGTATCATTGATGAGAATTAAAGTAGATTATAAATAATAATAGTGTAATTTTTTGTTGTTGTTTTGGCAATGTATAAAGTACCAAACTATAACATAATCCATAAAAAATATTGATTTAGATTTATTATTAAATTAAGTGGACCCAGATTAAATCATGCCATAATATTTTTTTGCACATAATTATTGGATTATAAATATAGAATATGTTTTGAGATGGTGCATGTGATATAGATATCACACTACAATGATCATGTGGTGATCTTTCATCATCACCCTATACGGTGTTGGAAAATATATAGTGTAATACGGGAGATTATTTTCATTAGGAAATAAAGAATCACACAGAATAAGATATGATCATTCAATAATATTATCAAAATATATGAATGTCTGGTGAAGTTAATAATGTTTTTATGTGATGTTTTTTATTGTTCAATGAATCGTCCAATCATGTCATAGTGTTCAGTACATGAAATAATGATTCAGAACTATTTTCGGAGAGGTTTATTGATCACATTTCTATAAATAGTGTCACACCATTGGCATCCAAGGCATTTTGATGTAGTTCGAATATTATTATTATATCAAACCATACATGTAACACTCCAAGAGTTTATGAAATGTACGTATTTAATTTAACAAATTCATCAACATATGTTTCTTGAACCATTATGATTAAAACCAAGATATACACATAAATATTAATAGGAAAATTTGGAATTGTAATCCAGCTAATATAATTGTAAAATCACATAAAAAGTTAAAATTATATATATGTATATATTGAATAAAAAAAATTATATTTATATATTAGAAGATATAAATAATAGTTCTAAAAATTATCAAATAATAATTGGTATTTTTGTGAAATGTTATTATTTATTAACAATATTAAAATTAAAATTATGATTTATAATAAAATTTATTTTAAAAATAATATTCATAATATATTTTTTTAATTATGATTATATGATAATTTAATGACACCGTAATTAATTTTTCCATTTTTTATAAATTCATTTAAAAAGCTAAAATTAGTTTTTAGAAATATTGATAATTTTAATCAAACAATAAATTTCTCATATTTATAAAATTATTTTCATAAAATTGATTCCATTTTTGAAATCTGTAACTCCATAAATGGAAAGATTGAATTTTATGTGATTTTAGTAAAATATTTGAATTTTTATGAATAGTGAAATAAAAAAATTTATGGCATTTATCAAAATAAGTAAATTAATTAATTTTTGGCATGTGTTTGGGTCATGGATGTAGTCAGTGGACTTTATCTAGAACCTTCAAGCACTAGTTATTTTATTAATTCTATGTAATCAACACTACTTATTGTAATGAAACAAAATAATCAACAAACACTCCTCCCTTGGCATGAAAATTTTCTTTTTTGATTAAAAAAACCTCTTTATTGATGATTGGTAACCAAATCCTGCATAGGAAATAGATCAAGGAGCCAAACAATGTTCAAATTTAAAAAACCCACAAATTTAGTAGGAGTCCTCGAATCCTTAGAATCCAAATCAGTTAGAGTCATGTCACCGCATCAATCATCATCATTGGTTCCACCGTCAACTTTTCCATCCTGTCACCACATTCAATGTAAGCCAATCACCACACCAGTCATCAGATGACCACAAGATATCATCCTCACCATCATCAAATACAAACCCATTAGACCATCGGTCATCTCCCACCTCAGCTTCAATCCAAGGGCAGACCGAGCGTACCATATCAAATCAAAAACACCATCGACACATAACATCATGACCAGCACCATTGGTAGGTGTAACTGGAAATGCAGAATTCCAAAATAGGCTCAAAACGAACCCTTCACCAAAACCATTGAGAACGAATGCACGTCGAAATAAACAGACAACCCATTAACCTAGATTTTAGAGGGGAACATACCAAAATAATGACCATTGTCGATTTCGTTTCTATATTTTAAAGTCACCATGTTTGAGGATGATGGAAAGAAAATCATCTACATAGAAGGTATTGATTCTGGTCACGCAAAGATCTATGTCAGCCAACAAATCCCACATCCCAAAATGTATATGCTACCATATCTCGAGATCTGATGTGGAGAGGAGGAGTGGATCTTGAGATATGTGTATGGACTTGAACAACCAAGGTCTCCAGATGAAACTGAAACTTGAAGCAGAAGCTGAACAAGAAAATTCTGACATGAGAGAACATGAAAAAACCACCGACTGACGAACCAATGTCCTAAAATCCCTTTTATCACCCCCGCTCCAGATTCAACATGGTGGGGAACATAGGAACATGATGTTATATTATGTTAGAATGGCCACTATCTCCAACAGTAAAAAATCACTACAGGACCATTAAACAAAACTACCTTGAATGAAAGCAAAGGTACCATCCACAGAACAACTATGGGAGAGAAATAACAAGAGAGAGAGAACCCCGACTGAAGGAGATTATAAAGGGTAGTAAAGGGAAAGGATTAGGAAAAGTGAAAAGAGGGAGGGAAGGGGGATGGCACTAGGGAGAAGGATAAAACATACACCATTAGGGGAAATATGAGGTAGGGGAGAAGGTAGATGATCTTTGATCTGAAACTCCAGCCAATAACACCGCCCGAGACTAGAAATATGTGGTAGAATAGGGATACAATGGGATCATTATATGTGAGTTAGGAGGGAGTGCATCACATAAGAGAGTGAGGGGCTGTCAAGAAACAGTCATCTCCTCCACTATTAATGTCACCCTCATCACCCATTCTCCTAGCAGTTTATAATATTTGATGTGTATATATATTTTCTCAATTTATCTCAAGAAATTTTTAAAATGAAATTGTCTCTACAGTGTTACCAAAATTTCATTTCCATGTTACATAAGTAGGTTGTCCTGGAGATGAAACTCAAGAGGTAAAATCGTCCCTCTTTCTATTTTAATTTCATTTTTTTATTCTCCTATCACCTCCCCTATTCGTAATGGATTTGTAACACTTGAATCATACATGTATAGTATTTGTTTTATTATAATGTAATATTCATCATGAAATCCTTTATCATATACTTTTATTCTAAAAATGAAATCATCATCCATGTAGTGTCGACTCACTGACCTCATGGACTACGAGTTTACGTTTTTCATTACCACCTTCACGGATAGCCATATAATTTTTTTAATAGTTAAAAGAGGTAATGTTCTATGTATTAAAACTTATTTAATTTAATATAACTAGTAAAAAGATATAATGTTTAAAATTATACTTGTTCATGATGGTTATAAAACAACCAATATAAAATAATCATATTTATTGTCATTTTATATAATGAATCATCCTCATTAAATATAACCAAATGTTATCTAGGAAACATTTGAAATCTATGATGTATATTTATGTCAATTAATTCAACATCTGGAGTGTGTCTTCCATTTTACATGATCTAAAATATTTATACTATATGGATGGACAATAAACTCAGGACATGAATTCTCACAGAACATCGAAATTAAATAGCATAACCCAACGAAATAGCTAGGAATAAGAATAATATAAAAACTATAAATAATTTATATATTGAACAGGTTCTAAATTAATTAAATAAGTAATTAATTACTATTATCCATGAAATTAATTACAAGTGTACAATTACATTGAACATAATGTAAAGGATTCTCTCTAAACCCCCATTTTCCCTTCAGAGTATGCTTTAT
This sequence comes from Viscum album, assembly GCA_963277665.1. Classification (NCBI taxonomy): domain Eukaryota; kingdom Viridiplantae; phylum Streptophyta; class Magnoliopsida; order Santalales; family Viscaceae; genus Viscum; species Viscum album. The sequence goes on along the minus strand of OY728121.1, from coordinate 1,700,431,732 downwards.
CTATATTTTTCCCTAATTTAATTCATAATTATTCTCATGTACTCTTCCTATTTAACCTATATATTTTCCAAACATATGTACCTATCTCAATTATTCATTAATTGATTATGTAAATTCATGTTTCAAAGGACCCATTTTAAATTCTTCTGATAAGCAAGCACGATTAAAGGTAACTTCTCAATTTAATACCAATTATCATGAAAAAATCCATAAAATGTTTTAATCCTATAATATTTCACTAAAATTCCATATTTTTTTTGAGAAAAACAATATTCTTTCATTTTTTATTTTTTGAAAACCATTACGCCATTGTCTTCATTAAAGATTCATTGATATTGTTCCCTAAATCACACTGAATGGGATCATTTATAATGTTTCTTAAACACAGTTTTTTATATTTTTTCACTTTACATTGAAACCAATTATCATGATATATTTTATTATTCCTTATTATTTACCATGTGTGATTTAAATACATTATTTAAAGGAATCATATATGATATGTTGATTGTTATGACTTATGACTTGATTATAGTACCCATTATTTTTCTATTTCAAAAACTTATATTATTTTTATATTCATAATTTTGGTAGATATATTATTATAAAATCTAAAAAAATATTTAATGGTTTATAATTGTTTTTACTAGGGAAGTACTATCTGATATGATTGTCCATCATATTCTGGATTGTAAATAATATTATTTACTACTTAGAGAAATTATTTATATTTTATATGATATATTCGATATGAATGTATTTGTCAATTATATTTCACCCCTATCATATGATTACATCATTAGACATAGTATGTCTTAGGTAGATACTGCTCTTGGCCCTCAATGAATCAATAAGTCTCATGAAAAAAACTAGACTATGATTTGGAAAAGGAATTACCCATTATTATATAGTTCTTGATTGAGGAATTGATGGAAAGTTTATGATGTCCCACATTATGCATTCACTTATTCAGAGATCAGTTCTCGATAATTCATATGATTTTGTTCCTATTAGATTATCCATTTGTGAATATCATTTCAATATGATTAATTATATGGATTTATTGGATCTCCATTTATTCTATCCATATTATTCTCTGATTTATGATTTAATTGAATATGTTTTTATTCATTTTCCATGAATTTTTGTTTATTATTATTTATAATAGATTCCACTATATTTATTACCCTTACTATGAATCTGAGATCTCGCCTTTATTATGATTTATTTTTTCCTGGGCTTCCAATAAGTCAATTATGATTGATATTCATGTTTATACTAAGGGGAATAATTATGTTCTAAAATAAAATACATTTGGAGTTTTATATCTCAAATTTATTTCGAAATTCATTTATATTTCCTATTTTACAAGGATACTGAACTCTTTAGTCATTCGAGATGTGATTTCATGATATAATTCCATTGTATTAATGTACAGAACTGGATATCAGCTACTTGGTTCTGGGTCTTTACAGTTGGAATCAAATTAATTTTATTTGAAAACATTGGAAAATAGGTTTTTGGAAATATAGATTATTGAAAATTAAACCTATAAATAAATTTGAGAATATTTCTAATGTATGAATGATTATTATTTTTATATTATTAATAATTTATTCTTTTCAATAGTTTTAAAATTTCATAACATAGTATACTATAAGAAATTTTATATAAATAGATCATCATTGAAGGAATGGTAATACTATAAATGTATATATTCTTTATAGGTATTTACGTACTATAAAAGATAATTATGTCTGAGCTGGATCTACAACTAGATCCGAAACAAATATTACCATACATGGAAAACTAACTGATGAATTAATAAATATCCTTAATCACATGGAGAAAATCCTTACATATTTTGGTGTAATAATTTTGTACCACATAATGTAAAAAAACTCAATCGTTAAATGGGACTAAAACACCATTTGTAGCTGAGCAATGGAAATTTTGATAGAAATGATATTTCATTCTTTAGGAAGTAAAAAAAGGGAGATAGTTATCATGAAAGTTTATATTCTCTCACGTGATATTTTTTTAATGGTGGCCACTAATTAAAAAAACAAAGGAGTGGGGTAAAATTGAAAATATGGAATAAAAGTATTTTATGGAAATTTTCATGGAAAAATATTTACCTCACTATTAGTTAGAAGATATAGAGGGGTGATTCTTCAGACATAGGCATAAAGAGGATGATAACATTTATATGTATCATTCCATCTAAACAAGGTTTTCAAGGCTTTTATAGACTATATAGGTATTCCAATGAGCAAGATTAACTATCTCTTTGATGGTATTAATATAATTATAAAAAGGAAACTATAATACCAAACATTTTCATAACTTGAGGATATAGAATCATGTTTCATAAAGATGTAGAAATAATTTTCAAGTCCATATAGATTTTAAGGGAATCAAGATAGGAAGAGGGATGTTGGGTACCCTACGAAAGGAAACAAAGAAAAGGTAAATAAGGTGATAATTAAATTTACAACATTTTATAATTTTTGAATGTATCCTAATGGAACATTCGTACTGGGAATGAGATTTATTTACATGTGAGGAGAAAAATAACACTAGTCTTATGAATATAAGGGAATTAAAGAATTATGAACTGTGAACTGTCTCACCTATAATGAGATGTGACACTATAAACATTATTTTCCTAGAATTAAAGTGAAATTTGTTTAAAAAAGTCCAATGGAATAAGAAAAATATTATACAGTCATAACCGAAGAGGTTGATGTTCATAATAATATGGTGGAATGTACATTGATTGTCTCCTAAAAATTAGCTAAATAGATATTTCATTTTTTATCATCTAATTCATTTATATCTTTCCAGTTTTTTAAAAAATTGATATATCAAATTATAATTAAGAATTTATTTATCAGTCAAAACTCATAGTGGAAAACTTATTACAACAAATATGTCTCAAGTAGGATACATTATGAAACACAACAATTATCTAATTACATATTTTATTATCGTTCCTATGGTTTATTTTGAAACAATCTATAGTACGGACTAGATTTATAAATAAAATGAAAAAATTATTACAAATAAAATGAAATTATGATTCATGATGAAGATATAGAATTTTTTTGTTTAGTGCTGAGAATTAATCATCAGAGTCATACCTAGATCCACCACCAAGAGATATTATAAATGTTATTCTTGAGAAGAACTTTACATAAAACCTACTGACGAAAAAGTTGATCTTCAAATTGAATATGTTCCAATTTTAAAGGAATACATTGTTGAATTTCTATAGGAATTACTTGGGAATCCTATATTGTAGGATATTGAGTTTTCAATTAATTTAATAACTATGGAAATCCCTATATCAATTAATCCCTATAGTATGACCATGGTGGAGTTAAAAAAGATAAATAATAAACTATAGTAAATGAGATATAATGGATTTATGTATCCTTTTTTTCACTTATTTTAGGTCTTTTTCATTTTATAAAGAATAAAGATAAGTATATTAGTATTTTCATTGACTATGGGAGATTAATAGTCTTATAGGATAGAAAAATAATCTATTTAATCTCATTGATGACTTATTTTAACAACTTCATAGTGAAAAATATTATTCAAATGTTGATCTTCCATCAGTATATCATCAATTTCATGTGAAAACTGATGATATTCCAAAGACTTCATTTTGAAAAAGGTAAGGACAATACGATTTTGCAGTATTTCTATATGGACTTAATAATTCACTTCTAATTGTAATATTATAATTGAAAGATAATTCAAGGATTATAATCCCAATTTTTTTTGGTATTTATCGATGAAATCATTGGGTAAAATGAGATATGAGGATCATCAGTAAAAATTATATATTATTTAAGAGACGCTTATAAGTAAAGAGTTATATGGGAAATTTATCATCTATGAATTCGGGTATCATTTAGTTTCTTTTCTTGGACATATTATCTCTAATAATGTAATCATAGTTGATCTTGTGAAGAAAATGGTAGTTTTGGAATGGCCTACCACAACCAATGTAACCAAGGTATATAGTTTCAATTGATTAGAATGTTACTATTGGTGTTTCTTTAATAAATTTTCTTGATTATCTAACATGTTAATCAATCACACTCAGAAATGGGTCAATTTTATTTGAAAAAAGTAATGCGAAGAAATAATTGAAGAATAGCTAAGGTTATTAGAGAATGGTCTTATCAGGGATCTACCATTTGACAAATGGTAGATTTTTTATTTATTGTGATTCATCAATGAATGGACATTGTTGTTTTCTTATATATAATGATAATGTTATTCTATATTCATCAAGTAAGTGAAAAACTACAGTAAAATTAATTTATCAAATGATATTGAGTTAACGATAATAATTTTATTTTAATGATATAAAGAAAATATCTCTATGGTGAATGATATAAGATATATACATATCGAGAGAGTATTAAATATATGTTCTCATACAAATTATTCATCATGGGGAAATAAAGATGAATCGATATACTCAAGGATTATGGAGACTCAATAGACATCCACATAGGAAAATAAAATAATGTAGAAGAAGCATAGATCTAAAAGTATCATGAATTTATTAATTAAATTATGATTAACGGGATCCAGTTTTCAATGATCCTATAAAGATGGATATAGGAATTATCATGGAAGGTAAAACATCACTACATTTTGAAAGGGTTACCAACCCAAATTTCCATGAAAAGATTAAATGTTCCCAATTATATATCAACATTTTCAGAAGAATATTAATTCAGTGAATATTGGGAAATTGATAAACTACATATATGAAGATGTAATATTGAAGTTTGGAAAGAGGCTTTGTGTTCACTCAATACTCGATCAAAAAAACTGATTTATTGGATTATTCTCATAGCTCAAATTTCTCTATACTATCATTTATAATTAATATTTACATATATTTGAAGGAACATTTTTGTTGGTATAATATGAATCATGGAATTAGGGATTACATATACTAAAAATTAGTTTTTCCATAGATTAAGATTGGAAGACAGTATCCTAGAGGATACATGCAACTTCTAACCATTAATATATGGAATTGCGATAACATTATTATGTATTGTTTCATTGAGTTGCCAAAGGCCCAAATATAGAACGTTTCAATATGTGTAATTATTAATTTTGTTACCAAATTTTCACATTTCCTCACTATAAGGTAGGAATTTATATTGGGGAAACATCAAAGACTATATATTACTGATTTTTTAATATTTCATATAGAGCATACATCAATTTTGTCTGATAGAGATCCATATTTTACATCAAAATTATAAATCATTATTAATAAGTATTTGGATAATGAGGATCATTTGAGTACTAATTATCACCCTTAATTTGATGGTTAGTCTGAATGAACAATTCATACATTATAATACATGTTGAAATCATGATCACATGACTTTCATGGTATGTTGGATCAGCATTTACATTTTGAATAATTTTAATATAATAATAGTTTCTATTAAAGTAATAAATCAAAACCGTATAAATATTTATCTTTAAAGAGTTTTCGTACCCCAGCTTATTTGGATAATGATGGTGAAAGAAAGCTTATTGTATTAGAACTTATTAATCAGACAAAAAATGATATATATTTTTCAGGATCACATCGAAGCTCGTTAGTGTATTAAAAAGATGTATGCCGATAACTGAATGAATGATTTAGAGTTTCAAGTGGGATATCATGTCATATTAAATGTATACCCATGGAAAAGTGTTGTATGTTTTGAAAGTTATGGGAAAATATGAACCATATAAATTGGTCCTTTTGAAATTATGGACTTGTATATTACAAATTATTAATTTCAAATTTTCCCTCCAATGATCATAATGTCTTCTATATATCTTTTTCAAGGAAGTAAATGAAATATACAACACAATTTCTCAGATTTTTTGAAATATAATTTGATCCCGATTTATCTTACAAGGAATTTACTCTCCTGATTATAGACACTAGAGAATAGGTGTTAAGAAATAAAATGACTTGGCTGGAAAAGGTACCTTGGAAAATTCATAAAATTAAAGAGGAATGATGGGTACCACACGAATTATTACGAAGAACTACTGAAATAATTTTATTCAGTGGAATTCTACAAATTTAGTGAGAATATATTTTATTGAAGGGGGAATTTAATGACCTCAGATTTTAGGGCATGTCTCTTTTAAATTTTACAGCATGGAAAAACTATGTTTCATGAAACACCACATTTTATAGCACGATATACCATTAAAAATTAATATGATCAATAAGAATAGTCAACCATCCAATAAATTATTAACCTCACATATGAATTTATAAAAAAATTTAGAAATATAATGAGGAAAATATTATAAATTTATATATTCGAACAAGTAAATAATTTTTTAAAAAATGTTAAATTACATATTATTATTTTTTAATGTGTTATTGTTTATTTACCATTTTATGAATAATATAATGATTTAGAAGAAAAATTATTTTCCAAAAATAGATTCAAATGATTATATATTTAATATAATGATTATATGACAATTTAATGATAGCTTCAATACTTTTTCAAAATAAAATAATACAAGTAAAATTTTTTATATCTTTATTCATGGATTAAAAGACAATTTGAAATAAAATTGAAATTTTTTATATTTTAAAAATTATATTCAGAATGGGGATTAAATTTTTGAAATCAATATATCTAAAAAATATTTGCGTTAATTTTTGGTGTTTCTCTAATATAGATTCATTTTTTATGAATAGTTATATACAATATTTAACATTATAAGTAAATTAAAGAATTTATGAGTCATGTTTCAGAAATGGTTGATTTTTGTGTCCATTATATCGAACGAAAAAAACCCTTGTTATTATACATAGTCCCAATAATGAAAAAAATTAAATCTTATATTGGATGACCTATATAGAATATTGATTTATTATGAAATATGTGAATCAATTTCATTGAAAAAGAAGATTAAATATAATACGGTTATATACATTATGTTATTATAGTATAGAAAGAGTGAGTATAATGTTTTCACAGTCGAATAATATCATGAAGATGAATTATATTTGGAAAACAATTTTTCTAAAATTTGATAATTCATTTTAAAAAAATAGGAAGAGGTAATGTATTGATTGAGTCATTTACTCAAGCCATTCAATTGAGGTCATATTAGATCTGATATACTAAATTATCCAGTATTAAGGAATATATATATTGTGATTCTAATTAATAGTATACAAGGATTTCCTTAAATAAGAATTAATTTCTTTTAGAAAGATATTTTTATTCAAATCCGGTGGGTAATAGATACATTAAAACCAATAATAGAAATATTAAATAAATGTTTGATGATAATAAATATTGGGAGGATAGAAGTTTATCTGAGACATCAATTGATTGTGACGAAAAATTATTAATTACAAAAGCTAATGATGGTGTGTCAAATTATAATTGGCATAGTAATTATATATGTTATGAATAAATAAAAATATAGTTCATGTTGTGGTATGAAATAAAGAAAATAATTACAACAACTTGTGGATTGGAGATTGATAATAATAATATATTTAAAAATCCTCAACTATCAACCAAAATGTAAACCTTAGAAGATGTAATTGAGTCACATTTAAAAAATATGATTTATTTCATGATGATTTTACTTACTAATTAGAATATTATGAATGTTGGGATTGAGAAAAGGGTTAAACATAAGGAAAATGAGATTTGGGCTGTGAAAAAAAAATTAATTGAATTGGAAATTAAATTGAACATTAATGTATAAATAGATCATAATTGTTTTCAATAAGATTTATAAATATTGATGTATATTAATTATAAGAATATTTATGTTTAAAATACAACTTAGGATATAATAATGATAATAAAATTTATGGATAGGAAGTCTAATTCATGGAAATCTATAAATTTTCATAATGATTAAATGAATGAAAACATATTTATAAATGTTGATAATAAAATAGAGGAAATAAACTAGAATGAATATGATTGTATATAATGTTAAAAATAATTTTAGTTTTGAAAATGGATCCATATTTATAAACCAATAGACTGATAAACCGAAGGAACCACAGGTGGGACAATAAGATGTTTAAAAATAAAAATATTTAATTTATTAATATTGTTGGTATTATTGTGTTATTAGACAACGGGAAGGGTTTTTTTCAATAAAAAATACAAATATTATTCTAGAATATATAAGAAGGACTATTATTATGGGGATTAGTCCCAAACAAATATAATTTTTTTAAACAATCTAAAATATTCGAAAGATACATGAAAACAAGGTACAACCATTAGTCTATGTTTATTGAAGCTATGGCCAATGAGGCCTCTAAGATTAGGACTTTATTGATATTATACCTAACCAAATGAGTATAAATTTTAGATCTAAAATACAAAAAATTAATAATGACAATTACAATGAGACTGATTTTTGTATTGAATATCACATCAATGAATGCCATAAGGAATTTCCATGGAATTTGGATAATATATGACCATTAGATATAATATGTTATACTAATCACATTAAGGGTTTTAAATAGTGAACATATGTATTTTTGAGATATAGATATTATGTGTCACTCAAAAATTGAGTCATTATATTAATTATAATTTGAGTGGAAATAATAATTTAAATAAAACATATTTCATAGATGCGCTAAAACATATCATATTATTTGTGTCTCATCATTTTGAAAAAAGTAAACATAGTAGATCTTTGTAATGATGAGTATCTATGTTAATTAGTTAAAATATTGATGTATTTTACGTAGATAATACTGATAATAATGTAATTTTTTTGAAGTATTTTATTTTTATAATTAATAATACATTATCATTATAATACAACATGATATTATGAAAATTTTATTAAAAAATAATAATTTCAAGAAGATCATACATTACACGCAACACTTATACCTAAAAAACCGTGAAAAAATATTAATATTATTTTTTAATCGTGACCATTATTATATAGATGATAAGAATGGAGTAATAAATAGAAATAAAAAATTTAAACTATATGTCTAAGGGGTTTATTTTAAGATGGCATAATTAGAGAAAAAGTAATCAAATTTTTGTAAGGGCTTTAGATTCAAAAATTCTATTTTATAATAAAAATTATTATTTTTTAGAGAAAATAACCAAAATTAAATTTTGAAACGTTTATAATTTCATTTTCAATAAATAATCACCCTATTTTAGATCTACATGTCAAAATAATGTTTTTTTTATTTTTATAGATTTTCTAAAAGGAATAATTTTTTTACTAATACTAAATGAAATTTATTATTATTTAAAAGTTATATATATTATAAATAATATATAAGTATTGTTTTATTGAATACAAAACTATGATAAAAAAATATCATTTAAGTACTTATTAATCAATTTTATTATATTGTAATCAATTTCATATTAAATTTTTATATAAAAACATTTAAATATTTTCACCATTTTCTCTTTAGAAAACAAATTTCTCATCAAACAATGTGTTTAATATTAAATTTAATTTTTGAAATTGAGTGATTTTAATATGAAAAAATGCATTAAATTTTTAATAAAACATAATTTTTAAAATGTAATATTTTTAATTTACTTTTTAATCAAAATGATTTATAGAAATAGAAAAAATTACTTTCTGTCTACAAAGATACACTGTGATTTATGGTTGTTAAAGTAAAATGATATGTGGTAAATTGATATATAATATTCTCCAAAAAAATTATATGTACATATATATACATTAAAACATTGAATTATTTTAAATGGACAATTTTACATATTTCATTCATGTGAAAAATTTAATTACACATTATTCTTTTAAAAACATTCAAGGGTTTCCTCTCCCTCCCTTATAAAAGGTCGCCCATCTCCTCCCATCATCAATATTACAAAACCCCTTGGTTATTAAAGTAAATACCAAAGTGTCTTCCCTACATACCTATACACTTCCTATAGACCACATTGTATTTTTAATCCCAAGTAATAAGGCATTATCAATAATCCTAAAATAGTTCATGATGAAGAGTTAAAAATCATATATATGTGTTTTGGATTTATTTCATCTTCCAAATCCTTAAAAGTTTCATTATATGTTTAAATATGATTATTAATATATATCCCATATTATTATAGGATATATTTTTAATGGAATAACCATTATATGTCTCGACATCTGTCATACAGGAATCAAAATTGTCTCTTATGTGTACGGCGGTGTACCACCTCGTGAAGCAATGTTAGTTGTATTCCATCACCACAACACACTACTATATTAAAAGATGCATATAATGAAAATATAAGATAATTATTATATTATTATACTTCTTTAATTATAATATCTCACAAACCATCTTATATTCAATCCGTTTGTAAAATAATAATGTCGTAGATATGTTTAGAGGACTATCACCTCAAGAACCGATATAATGTGTATTTCATTTATGATTCACATATACGGTAAAAAAGATAGAATATATGAATGTATATTTTATTGGTAACATATTTACACATCCTGATTAATCATATCACATATAAAATTTTACATTCCATTCTATGGGCCATATAGTTACGACATTCATTTGTATGAGAGACTACACCCACAGGAATAGATGTGATTTATTTCTCAATAACAATATTAACGAAATTTAATTGGGGTAAACTTATTGAATATATGAGATATATATGACATAAATTTATTATTTAAATATAACATATTATTTAACTTTATTTCATTTTATTTATATAGATAATGGAAACAACATTTATTTATGTGGAACCGACAGTATCTATTAATGGTGTGTTTCATTTTTAATATCTATCATTTATTGGTTACAATAAATACATATATAATTAATATATATGATATTTATATCATTATTAAATGTATTTATGTAATATAACCATTATTAGAGTAATATATCCTAAAAAATAAAATAAAAATATAAATAAATAACAAAGAAATTATTGCCTGAACAGTGATTTTAACATGGAATTATTAAGAAACTTGTAAAAAAATTTAATAAAAAAATTATAAATGGTATGATATATAAAAGTATTTTTTAATATATGTGTAAAAAATTAAATTCATTATACCAAATTTTTCAATGTGTATGAAAAATGTCAAGACATACAGTAAGGGATGTTTTAATCAATTTTTCTTCTTTTTGATATATTTTATATTCTAAAGCAATATTTTAATGAGGTATTTAAATAAAATTTATATCATTATTCCACATATATTTATGGTGTTTAAATATAGTTTTTATTATATCACATAATGAGGCTTATGATTAAAATATTACCAATGTGGTTCATGCATGAATTTAAAAGATAACATTTGATTAGGTTTGATTATGATTATGATTTAGATGATAAAATATAAGGATCCTTTTCTGAATAAACTCAATAATTTTATAATCTATTTGTTTCTTCTATTAATCACGTGTTTTACATTAATTTTCTTCTATGTAAACATGATTATAGAAAAATAATTTTATTTAAAACAGAATTTTAGAAGCCCATAATTAAAAACCCATATTAATTCAATATCCATGTTTTATGAATATGTATTAAAACATGTTTTATTATTATTGTGGGATGTTTTAAATTAAATTCTACAATTCTATGACTTCTTACAAAAAATGTTAAAGGAATATTCATGTTTTCATCAAAATATGTCCTATATTATTTTACCAAAAATGTGAATGGTATTCTAATTTTAACATTTAAAAAAATCACCATCATGACAACCCAATTATTTCAATCCTCTTATAAAACATTGAATGGTTATTTTTTATAGAATTTGATTTGGAAATATTTAAGGTTTTAAAAAATTATTTCATTAACATCAAAAGGATTTTTTCAATAAAAAATTATATTAATGTATATTAATGTTTCCATTAAAACATTTCAATGTGATTTTAGATGAAAGGGATTTATGATTTTTTATATTTCAATTTTATAATTGTTATTTTTAATGAAATTTCATTTTCCCCGTGAAATGATTTAAATAATTTCAACGATTTTCTTATAATTATTCAGTGTTATTTTCAAATAATACGATATACATAGAATTTAATATTTCCATGTTTTAAAATTTTTATAATAAAAAAATTATTTTCCTCAAGAAATGTTCAACTGATATTTTAAATCAATTTTTATTGAAGGTGGAATCCTTTGATGTTACTTGATATTTACTTGGGAGTTGAACCAATGATACCAACATTGATTATTCTCTAGATTATTTATAACTATGAGGACTAGATTTTTATGAAACATATTTCATTTCCTATTTTATTCTATATTGACATATTTAATGACTATCATTTCTTTTCATTGGAACTAATATGATTAATGTTTTATGATATTATGGAACACATATGGGTTATCTTATATATGTAAAAGGTGGTACCTATATCTACATCTAATGAATTGGCTAATGATTAATGTTCTATGAGCTCAAGGGGTACATCGAAGGTTATAGAATTCCCTAATATAGGGTACATGGGAGGTTATCCCATGCCTGATATAGGTACATGAGTGGATAACCCAAGAATGAAATTTAAAAAATGATATGAGGGGTATCCTATAAAAAAGGCTTTATATGATTATGTGTCATCCAAATCTATATTTCTTATTAAAAAAATTATTCTATCATGATCTATTTTCACTGAATCTATTCGAAAAAATTTCTTATTAACTACCATCAGTTATTCCAGGACTCAGTTTTATGATCTATAATATATAGCGTATATTTTCCAATTGTTATTCCAATTTTCTCATAACCATATTCTCTTAATATTATTATGTCTCCCATTTATACTTATACACTGAAACTGGGCACATTATTTATTATTATTTCATAACCGATGTTTTGAAGAAATTTATTATTTATGATATGTCTTGTAAGGGTTTTATTTATGAATAAAAATTTGAGATTTTACATATCTCAAAATGAACCCTTTATTATTTTTTTATGTTTCTGAATTCACTACACCTAAATTAGTATGGAATGGATAATTGTGTTATATAATGAATATTTTTATATTAAGATATATTATTTATATTTGATATATTTTTGTCTCTAAATTTTTTATTAGAGAAAACATTAGGTAAACCATTGGAAAATAGAATTTGAAAAATAATGTATTAATCAAATGTTTAAGTCTATATATAAAAAAATATACTGTAATTATAGAGAAGGGTAGAGAGAGTGGTTTCCATGAAATTACATCCTCGTCAGGATACTACCTATTTATATGGATATGACATAGATGTATCTAATGGTAATAAAATTGAAATGGACACATTGGGGTTGACTGAATCCCCACCTAGTGCACAATAATGGGCCTTTCCCCACACCTTTTCAATTTCATAGGGGATATGATTTGAAAATTCATAAACCCATTTTGAACCATGTTGAAGGATTTAAATTAATTATGATGATGAATGACCCAGGTTAAGCCTACGGTGTCAATTATTGAAAATAAAACTTCATAATTTATACATCATATAAATAATTTGTTATTATCTGGTGGTTTCATCCTTATAATTAGTGTTATGGCCACCATATTTTATTTTATTTTAATCAATGGATTGATCTAGATAGAACCTCGTTTATTCATAATGATACAGACAATGAAATGATTATCCTCATGAGAAAAAAAATGTTATGACATCTTGTAATGTCCCAGATCCTGGTGCTTCCAATGGTGCCCCGAACCCAGTTGGTCACATAACCTCAAGAGCATTTCCCAAAATTCCGAAGTCTACTTACTATCATCGAGTTCAAAGGTGTGATAATTTGAAAACTAGGCCATCATTATAAGAATATATACATCATAAGACAAATTTTAAAAAATAGGAGAATCAGTAATAGCACACAATATTGGTAAATAATAGAAGAAATATAGAGAAAAAACTGGATCATATATATAAATAATTCATTTAACATGTGTCTAGAAAAGTATCCAAACAATTCACAATACACTAAAATCAATATTGAAACAAAAGAACAAAAATTCAAGTAAACTCCAATAGCTTCACAATCCTCAGCATTCTTGTAATGCCCCGACCCTAGTTACCCAGATCCAGTGCATTATTACATAACATTGGCATGATCACAAGAAAGATCAAATCTCGAAAGACTGGTTGGTTTATTAGCCTTGGAAACACTAGATATATTCATAAGTCTTACATTACATCATAAAATGAAAAACTACTACAACAACATATTATCTCCATAATACACACTCATATCCCCACATAATATCCCTGAAGGTCATTCATAATTTACTTCTTCACTTCCTAGGAAAAATAAAACATAGAAAAGGGGTGAGCTCAAATGCCTAGTAAGGATAACAATATAGCGGAAACTTTCATAAATTAGAATAAACATTTAAGGCAATGTATAACTAAAACAAAAGCCTTTCAAACTTGAACTTTCAACATGGTATGGCATAAATAAAATGAAATAATGCCATTTACTTATTCACATGGATATTCTACTAATCGAATAATCACATGCAAAATCAATAACCACTTTCATAATGATGGAATGCATAATGCAAGACTATCATAACCACGTAGCCAAGGCCTCGTGCCAAGACTACAAATAAGATTTTTCCAAGGCCTTGTTCCAAGACACTAGTTTGTCTCATTAGGCCTACCGATGCATCGAGGAGCTATAGCGGGCTCCACCCATCACATATTAAGTCCAATGCATTCCCATATGAAAAGGTTTAAACATAACATAAACATTCGTATTAAAACTAGAATACAAAATGTCAATAAATTCACCATAAAATATGAATGGTATAAAAATAGCACATCCACAGTCAAACATATCACAAAACCTTCATTACAATATAGAATTCCTGTATCATAATAAATCAACTTCAAATAAGCATGAAATCCATCAAATGATGTTGACATAGATGAAATCAAAACTCTTTTTAGAGAAATATATCTTTCTATTTTTGAAAACATTTAAGAGCCATATAAAATAAAACATTTTCTTTGAAAATATTATTATAAGCTTTTAAGGAAAGATTTGAAGATTTTATAACGGCGGAAAATAGCCGCACCGACCGTATAAGTTAAAAAAACATTCTTACCTAAATTCTGTCGAAAAGGTTAAAAAGGACCTTGCTTTGAAAACGACGGAAAGATTCCTTTATAAACCACTTATATAAAGTCAAACAAGGGTATAAATGGCATTAAACCATATTCTTGTAAATAATAAAAATGTTTTGAAATATATTTTTAAGAAAACATGGATGTGGATGATAAAGAGATCCCAGTAGATTATTACATATAAACAACCTTGGATAATGAAGAGATTGTGTAATAACCCTTACCTTGTACTTTTCTTTGGTTGGGGTAGGTTAACCTCCTGTATAATGGTGAAATAATTGTTATTAAATTATACAAGAATAATATACATAATTATGATATCATATATGATCTTTTAATATTGATTTGATAATAATATCTTTGTATTATCGTTGTTTCGGGTGTTAACTTACTTGTTTTATTTTACATGTTTTGTTATGTATGACATGTTTGTAATGGATAGGTGGTATATTATTCATATCCAGAATGATATCAATTCCTTAAAAATCATTTTTAAATCATCAAATGATAATTATACTTGAATGGATACGATGGAGAATGAATCTCATCGCGTTCGTGGAGACGGTAGTTCGTACGTACGCACGAGCGACAATATCATTCTTTTGATATTAAAATAATATATAAATGTTTGTTATATCATATATACATAATCATTAACATGTTTTATTTATTATTTAAATGAGTTACATATCATTATTATACCCATCCAAATAATAATATATTGAATAACAATTACACCACGACGTGGAGACGGTAAGCCGTACGTACGCACGTATGGTGACATGTTATTCAAAGGGTGGATAGAATACTAAATATGGTTTTAACATAATTATAATAACATCACAGTATATATAAGATACTGTATTTATTATTTTAGAATGGTAATAACAAAGAAAGAAGAAGTGAAAAAAGAAAGGAACTTGAAAAGGGGTGGTGAAAACATTACCTCTTCTTCGGGTTCTTCCTTTTGATTTGATCAAAAGGGATCCTTAGGTTGGAATTATGATCAAACTAAGGCCTCTAGGTTGTAGTGGGGGAAGTTGGGAGAGTATTTGGGCAGAGTTTGGCTGAACCAAAAGGCTATGAAGGTGTGAAGAAATGAGAAGGAGGAGTGCCCTTTTATAAGAAGGGTGAGGGGCACCTTTGGAGAATATAGAAATATTAATTTATAATAAATTCATATCCGGTTTCTAATGGCTCCAAAGTTGATTATTTAAATTTTAAGGTGGGTATAGGTTGCAAACAACTCAACCAATAGAATTTAGACATGTTTGGGTACTTATATTAACCTTATCTTTAAGTATTAACTCTAGGTTAATTAGTTTCACTTTTAAAATGTCTCTTTGTATTTTTATATAATATGGTTAATAAACATACTATATACATAGAAGAGACACCCAAGTGGTACATTAATAATTAACTTATCATGATATAAGTCTCTTGGACGAACCTTATATTTTTAGGAATTTAATATCAATTAATAATATAATATATGTTTTAAGAACTCTTTTATGTCAATTTTGACACTATTCAATAGTTGGTTTTTGTGAAACTCATAAAAGATTGATTACTTCGAAAAATGTTAATTAAATAAATCCTAATATATCATATTATCCTAGAAAATTAGTTTAATTCATTAAAATTTTCATATTATATTTATTTGGGTATTTATAATATCAATTATTTTAATTTTTCACTATTATAGTAATTAATTCATCATCATTGTGTCATAAATAAATTAAATTATTTAATGTCTAACAATTATAAATAAAATATAACTATGTAGGAAATCTTCTTATCTTTCTAATTAATATTTATAATCTAAAATCTAACATATATAACCTTATGTAAAAATTGTTTTTCTAAAATATATATGCTTGTGTTATTTTTGTATTCATTTCAACTTAATTAAAATAAGGTGTCCCTATCACCTACAAGTGGCACCATGGGGTTCCAAAATTGACCCAAAGATGCCTATGGTCGAACATGTATCAACCAATATGGCTAGGACACGTTTTAGGGTAATTTCGTATTATGATAATATTAATTTTTAACCCTTATTTACCGGATTTACCCTTAACCATGGTAAATAAAATATTTACCGCAGTAATTATTCAAAATGTCTAAAAATAAAAGTTAACTATTTACACAATTTGGACATCCTGATTCCAAATATGGAATCCATTTTTCTAAATTCAAAACACAGAATTGGCAGAAATTAATTTAAAATTATTTCCCGCTGTTAAAACAAAAAACGTGTTTTTAAGAGATAATAACTATTAAAAGATTGACACTTGTTTATGTTCGGTTTAATTGTAAAATTATTTCCAAGGACCAATATTATATTAAATGGTAAAAATATATTCTAAATATAATTTAAACCCACTCAAATTCATAATTTATCACTATTAATTATTTTGATTAAAAAAAAATTTTTTAATTAAAATTTAGTAATTTTCACTATTCATCAAAATATGAAAGTTATCCGAAAAGTACCAAAATTTCACCTTAGGATAAATTCGATATTCGGAATCCAAAAATGAAGTCCATTTTAAAATATAAAATATATATAATTTCAAAAATTAGGTATTACTATTCATAACTGCTAGTTTAATTGGTTATGGTGTGTTAGAACTCGGTGTTACGCACAACACACGCTATCACATTATTCAAAGAGAAGCGTACCATAGAAGTTTGGGGTGTTACATTCTCCCATCCTTCAAATAATTTCATCCTCGAAATTTCTAGAATACTTATCACGTGAAAAGACTCGGGTGATTCTTCATCATAAGTTCCTCGGGTTCCCACATTGCCTCTTCCATCTTATGGTTTATCCACAAAACTTTTACCAGACGCGTCGTCCGGTTTCTCAGCACTTGTTCTCTCGTATCTAGAATCTTGAATGGCTCCTCACAATAATACAGATCGGGTTCCAGTTCTAATTCGTCATAGGTGAGTACATGCGTTGGGTCAGGCATGTATTTCCTCAACAGAGATACATGGAACACGTCGTGAACTTTCGAGAGACTTGGCGGCATTGCCAATCAGTAAGCTACAACCCCAATTTGTTCTAGAATTTCAAAGTGTCCAATGTACATGGGACTCAATTTACCTTTCTTACCAAAACGTATTACTCCCTTCCATGGAGATACCTTCAAGAAAACATGTTCACTGACTTGAAATTCCAAATCCTTCCTTCGATTATCGGCATAGCTCTTCTGCCTAATTTGAGCTTCTTTGATGTGATTTTGAATTACCTTCACCTTTTCCACCGTTTCCTCCACCAGTTCTGGGCCTACAAGTTTTCTTTCACCAACATCATCCCAACAGGTTGGTGTACGACATCACTTTCCATATAACGCTTCATATGGTGACATCTGAATACTCGAATAGAAGCTATTTTTATAGGAAAATTATACCAGAGGTAAATATTGATCCCGCATACCCTGAAAGTCAAGTGAGCAAGATATCAACATGTCTTCTAAGGTCTGAATAGTCCGTTCTGATTGTCCATCTGTCTGAAGGTGGTAAGCAGTGCTCAAAAGAAGTTCAGTATCCAGGGATTTCTGAAGACTTTTCCAAAATCTTGAAGTAAAACGGGGATCACGATCAGAAACAATCGATATGGGTACTCCATGAAGTCTCACAACTTCATTAATATATAGTCTTGCTAGACATTCCAGGGGTAGATCTTCTGTTATAGCAAGAAAATGTGTGGACTTGGTAAGACGATCAACAATAACCCATATTGCATCGTTCCTTCTAGGAGTCTTCGGTAGCCCCATGACAAAGTCCATTGTAATATTGTCCCATTTCCACTCCGGTATGGGAAGAGGTTGCATGACTCCTCCAGGCTGTTGCCTTCCATCTTTCACTTGTTGACAAACCATACATCTTGACACAAAATTAGCAATCTCCCTCTTCATGTTGTCCCACCAAAAATGTTCCTTCAAATCTCTATACATTTTGGTGCTCCAAGGGTGTATAGAGAAATTGGAACTACGAGCATCATCCAGCAATTCCCTTTTTAGATCAGGTATATCGAGAACACAAAGTCTCTTCCCAAATTTCAAAATTCCATCTTCATACACAAAGTCTCTCAATCTCCCATCATTCATAGCTTTAATCTTCTTTTGAAATTCTTCATCATCGGTCTGAGAACTCTTAATCCTTTCTAGTAAAGATGGTTTGGCAACCATTTGAAAAAGCATTGATGTCTCACCTTCCCTGGTTATTCCCATGTCCATCTTCACTAGATCCATGAAAATTGGATCCATTTCAATTCTCATATTGTTCAAAATTCCATGGTCTTTTCTACTCAAAGCATCTGCCACCTTTTTTGCATTCCCCGGGTGGTAGTGTATCGTGCAATCATAATCCTTGAGTAATTCAAGCCATCTCCTTTGCCTCATGTTGAGTTCTTTTTGTGAGAAAATATACTTCAAACTCTTATGATCAGTATAAATCTCACAATTTTCACCATAGAGGTAGTGCCTCCATATCTTCAAATCAAAGATCACAGCTGCTAACTCGAGATCATGAGTAGGATAGGTTTGTTCATGAATTTTCAACTGTCGTGATGCATAGGCAATAACTCTATCATTCTGCATAAGGACACAACCAAGTCCTTTCTTCGATGCATCATTATAAATAACGAACCCATCATTCCCCGATGGTAGAGTCAATATAGGAGCATTGAATAATCTTTTCTTCAGTTCTTCGAAACATTCCTCACACTCTTTTGCCCAAACAAATTTAACCCCTTTACGTGTGAGCTTCATTAATGGGTTAGCCAAGCGGGAAAAATTCTAGACGAAACGTCGATAATAACCTGCCAAACCAATAAAACTACGTACCTCAATTATACTCGTAGGTTCTGGTCATTCTTGGATTGCCTTGGTCTTAGAAGGATCAAAAGAGATTCCATATTTAGAGACAATATGTCCAAGAAAAGAAATCTCATGGAGCCAGAATTCACACTTGCTAAACTTTCCATATAATTCATGCCTCCTCAGAGTCTTCAGATAATGCGCAAGTGATTTTCATGATCTTCGTTGGTTTTGAAGTATACCAAGATATCATCAATAAATACCACCACAAATTCATCAAGATACTCCTTAAAAACTCTATTCATCAGATCCATGAATACAGAGGGTGCATTAGTCAATCCAAAAGGCATTACAGTAAACTCGTAATGCCCGTACCTGGTTCGAAATGCTATCTTCGGAATGTCTTACTTCTTTAAACACAACTGATGGTATCCAGATCGAAGGTCAATCTTTGAAAAGTATTGAGCTCCATGAAGTTGGTCAAATAAATCATCAATACGAGGTAGGGGATACTTGTTCTTTATCATTATAGCATTGATCTCCCTATAGTTAATACATAACCTCATAGATCCATCATTCTTTTTAACAAAAAGAACAGGGGCTCCCCATGGAGAAACACTAGGGCGAAAAAATCCTTTATTACTCAACTCCTCTAGTTGTTTCTTTAGTTCGACTAACTCTACAATGGCCATTCTATAAGGGGTCTTCGATATAGGCCTTGATCCAGGAATTAAATCAATGGAAAACTCAACTTCTCGTTCTGGAGGATGTCCAGGTAAATCTTCCGGAAATACATCTACAAATTCTTTCACAATAGGTACATCATCTATTTGAACATTCCTTTCCTCACCCATAGATATTTCATTCTCTTCCTCCCCAATAATTGAATTTAGTTGAGCTATTTAGGGTGGATCTAAATAAGAATAAGGTGGTGACGATTCTGCTCTAAAGATAAGGTGTTCCTTATCATTATCATCAAGAATCATAACCTCTTTCTTCTTACAATAAATCTTCACAGCATAGTCCGAAATCCAGTCCATACCGAGGATTATGTCAAACTCAATCCTAGATATGACGATGAGATCAGCAGATAACGAACATTTATGTGCTCTAATAGGGACTGATTCACAAAACTTTGTTGCAATGATACTTCCGTTAGGAGTTTTAACTAACAACTCCCTTGTTAAATCAAATTGGAAATATCTAATTTTCTTAGCATACTGGGAAGATATGAAACAATGTGATGATCCAGAATCAAATAATGCATTTGTTAAACTTGAGGAAACCATTAAATTACCTACCACCACGTCTTTCGGAGCTTCTACCTCAGCAGTAATGATAGCATAAGCCTGGCCTTGATCCCTTGGCCTTTTCGGAGGTAAGTTCTCCTGACACTTAGGACATTCATTTGAATAATTCCCCATCTCCCTGCAATTATAGTACTGAAAGTTGGTGGCTTCCTTCTTCCCCTTGCAATCACGAGCTTGGTGGCCTTTTTCACCACACTTGTAACAGACTCCCATTCCCTTCAATCAAGTACCAGGATGTTTCTTCCCGCATTTACCACAGGATGGATATTCAACCTTTCCCTTCTTCCCCTTATTTCCATTCCCAGATTTATCAGTAGGTCTCTTCTTCTCTTACTTTGCTTTAAAGTCATAAGACTTAGAGAATTATTTTTCGGTCTCGATAGCACATGAGACAATGTCTTTGTACGATGAAAATTATTGTGAGACTAATGCTCGACAAAGAAATGGTTTTAACCCATCAAAGAAATGATCAATCTTACTTCTTGGGTTACGTATATAATCTCTAGCATACCTTGCTAACCTTGTAAAGTTAGCCTCATACTTTGTGACATTCTCATCCTCCTTCTGTCTCAAACTCAGAAATTGCCTTTCCATATCTGCTCGATGGTCGCGAGGAAAGTATTTTTCTATAAATAGATCTTTTAACTCCCTCCATTCCATATTTGATACTTCATCATCTTCATTCGTATTTTGAATCAATGACCACCATTGATCATCATCTCCAGTGAGGCGGTAAACTGCCATGATAACATTTTCCCTTTCACTACTCCCCAAAGCCTGAAATATTTTCTCTAGGGAAAATATCCATTGCTCAGCTACTAAGGGATTTGTACTCCCATTGAAAGTTGGTGGTTTTTTCCTCATGAATCGATCTAACATTGATCCTCCACGATGCGGATCAGTGTGCTCCATACGGGTAAGGTTATTATTCATAACCTGAGTAAGTTGTCCCAGTATGGTGATTAGCTGATCGGCCCGAGTTGCATCACCAGCTCCACTATAATTATCTTGAGCAGGATGGAAATCCCTACATGGAGTTCATGCATTGATATGGTTTCCATTTCTTCCACTAGGCGCCATTTCTAAACAATGGAATAAATTAGATCAGTTTATGAATCAAAATACTTATAAAACACTTAACATAAATTGAACTATTTATGGATATAATCCATAATCATAAAAAAAATTTCTTTGAGGAAGTATATACTCATAAATCCTTCATAATTATTTGTAAATAAAATGAGAGTTATCCTAAACATATCCCCCGGGAGTGTCGTAACCAAGAGTGCAGCAAGGCCCATTGTCGTGCACCAGTTCCCGTTCGAGTCTAGCTCAAAGCGGTGTTTTCGGGTTTTACCCCTAGGTACATCTGTGCCAGAGCCGCCTCTCCCTTCTCATATCCAGACAGGGATGTATTTCTCGGAAAACTCACAAAATCTCTACAATACCAAAATTATAGAATGTTCTTCTATACTAATCCTCAATGTTCATCTTAGGTCTACGTGCTCTAATCAGAGTTTATCTAAATCTAGCTTCCAAGGTTTGTACTAAAATTCCTCTGATACCAACTGTAACGCCCCGACCCTAGTTACCCAGAGTCAGTGCATTATTACATAACATTGGCATGATCACAAGAAAGATCAAATCTCGAAAGACCGATTGGTTTAGTAGCCTTAGAAACACTAGATATATTCATAAGTCTTACATTACATCATAAAATGAAAAACTACTACAACAACATATTATCTCCATAATCCACACTCATATCCCCACATAATATCCCTGCAGGTCATTCATAATTTACTTCTTCACTTCCTGGGAAATGTAAAACATAGAAAAGGGGTGAGCTCAAATGCCCAGTAAGGATAACAATATAGCCGAAACTTTTATAAATTGGAATAAACATTTAAGGCAATGTATAACTAAAACAAAAGCCTTTCAAACTTGAACATTCAACATGGTATGGCATAAATAAAATGAAATAATGCCATTTACTTATTCACATGGATATTCTACTAATCGAATAATCACTTGCAAAATCAATAACCACTTTCAAAATTTTGGAATGCATAATGCCAGACTATCATAACCACCTAGCCAAGGCCTCGTGCCAAGACTACAAATAAGATTTTTCCAAGGTCGTTTTCCAAGACACTAGTTTTTCTCATGAGACCTACCGATGCATCGAGGAGCTATAGAGGGCTCCACCCGTCACATATTATGTCCAATGCATTCCCATATGAAAAGGTTTAAACATAACATAAACATTCGTATTAAAACTAGCATACAAAATGTCAATAATTTCACCATAAACTATGAATGGTATAAAAATAGCACATCTATAGTCAAACATATCACAAAACCTTCAATACAATATATAATTCCTGTATCATAATAAATCAACTTCAAATAAGCGTTAAATCCATCAAAGGATGTTGACATAGATGAAATCAAAACTCTTTTTAGAGAAATATCTCTTTCTATTGTTGAAATAATTTAAGAGCCATATAAAATAAAACATTTTCTTTGAAAATATTCTTATAAGATTGTAAGGAAAGCTTTGAAGATTTTATAACAGCGGAAACTAGCCGCACCCACCGTATAAGTTAAAAAAACATTCTTACTTAAATTCTTTCGAAAAGGTTAAAAAGGACCTTATTTTGAAAACGACGGAAAGATTCCTTTATAAACCACTTATATAAAGTCAAAAAAGTGTATAAATGACATTAACCCATATTCTTGTAAATAATAAAAATGTTTTGAAATACATTTTTATGAAAACATGGATGTGGATGATAAAGAGATCCCAGTAGATTATTACATATAAAAGACCTCGGATAATGAAGAGATTGTGTAATAACCCATACCTTGTACTTTTCCTTTTTTGGGGTAGGTTAACCTCCTGTATAATGGTTAAATAATTGTTATTAAATTATAAAATAATCATATACATAATTATGATATCATATATGATCTTTTAATATTGATTTGATAATAATATCTTAGTATTATCTTTGTTTCGGGTGTTAACTTACTTGTTTTCTTTTATATGTTTTGTTATGTAAGCCATGTTTTTAATGGATAGGTGGTATATTATTCATATCCATAATGATATCAAGTCCTTAAACATCATTTTTAAATCATCAAATGATAATTATACTTGAATGGATACGATGGAGAATGAATCTCATCACGTTCGTGGAGACGGTAGTCCGTACGTACGCACGAGCGACAATATCATTCTTTTGATATTAAAATAATCTATAAATGGTTGTTATATCATATATACAGAATCATTAACATGTTTTATTTGTTATTTACATGAGTTACATATCATTATTATACCCATCCAAATAATAATATATTGATTAACAATTACACCACGACGTGGAGACGGTAAGCCGTACGTACGCACGTATGGTGACATGTTAATCAAAGGGTGGATAGAATACTGAATATGGTTGTACCATATTTATAATAACATAACAGTATATATATGATACTGGAGTTATTATTTTAGAATGGTAATAACAATGAAAGAAGAAGTGGAAGAAGAAAGGAACTTGAAAAGGGGTGGTGAAAACATTACCTCTTCTTCGGGTTCTTCCTTTTGATTTGATCAAAAGGGCTCCATAGGTTGGCATTATGATCAAACTAAGGCCTCTTGGTTGTAGTGAGGGAAGTTGGGAGAGTATTTGGGCAGATTTTGGCCGAACCAAAAGGCTTTTATAGTATGAAGAAATGATAAGGAGGAGTGCCCTTTTATAAGATGGGTGAGGGGCACCTTTGGAAAAGCTATAAATATTAATTTATAATAAATTCATATTCGGTTTCTAATGGCTCCAAAGTAGATTATTTAAATTTTAAGGTGGGGATAGGTCGAAAACAACTCAACCAATATAATTTATACAGGTTTGGGTACTTATATTAACCTTATCATTAAGTATTAACTCTAAGTTAATTAGTTTCACTTTTAAAATGTCTCTTTGTATTTTTATATAATATGGTTAATAAACATACTATATACATCCAAGAGACCCCCAAGTGGTACATTAATAATTTACCTATCAGGATATAAGTATCTTGGCCGAACCTTATATTTTTATGAATTTAATATCAATTAATAATATAATATATGTTTTAAGAACTCTTTTATGTCAATTTTGACACTATTCAATAGTTGGTTTTTATGAAACTCATAAAAGATTGATTACTTCGAAAAAAGTCAATTAAATAAATCCAAATATATCATATTATCCTAGAAAATTAATTTAATTCATTAAAAGTTTCATATTATATTTATTTGGGTTTTTATAATATCAATTATTTTAATTTTTCACTATTATAGTAATTAATTCATCATCATTGTGTCATAAATAAATTAAATTATTTAATGTCTAAAAATTATAAATAAAATATCACAATGTAGGAAATCTTTTTATAATTCTAATAAATATTTATAATCTAAAATACAACATATATAACCCTATGTAAAAATTGTTTTTCTGAAAGATATATGCTTATGTTATTTTTGTATTCATTTTAACATAATTAAAATAAAGTGTCCCTATCACCTACAAGTGGAACCATGGGGTCCCAAAATAGACCCAAAGATGCCTATGGTCGAACATGTATCATCCAATAAGTCTAGGACACGTTTTAGGGTAATTTAGTATTATTATAATATTATTTTTTAACCCTTATTTACCGGATTTACCCTTAACCATGGTAAATAAAATATTTACCGCAGTAATTATTCAAAATGTCTAAAAATAAAAGTTACCTATTTATACAATTTAGACATCCTGATTCCAAATATGGAATCCATTTTTCTAAATTCAAAACACAGAAGTGGAAGAAATTAATTTAAAATTAATTTCCGCTGTTAAAACAAAAAGCGTGTTTTTAAGAGATAATAACTATCAAAAGATTGACACTTGTTTATGTTCGGTTTAATTGTCAAATTATGTCCAATGACTAACATTATATTAAACGGTAATTATATATTCTAAATATAATTTAAAACCACTCAAATTCATAATTTATCACTATTAATTGTTTTGATTAAAAAAGTTGTTTTTAATTAAAATTTAGTAATTTTCACTATTCATCAAAATATGAAAGTTATCCGAAAAGTACCAAAATATCACCTTAGGATAAATTCGATATTCAGAATCCAAAAATGAAGTACATTTTAAAATATAAAATATATATAATTTTAAAAATTAGGTATTACTATTCATAACGGCTATTTTAATTGGTTATGGTGTGTTAGAACTCGGTGTTTCGTACAACATACGCTATCACATTATTCAAAGAGAAGCGTACCGTAGAAGCATGGGGTGTTACAATTCTCCCATGCACTCCAGCTCCAACATCAATTAGGTACCTGATGAAGAAGGGTTCTTTCCCTAACATATATGTGCAATCATACAATCTGTTTGGGTCTGAAACATAACTCAAACAAGGTGTGAGATGAAACCTATTAGGTAACCCCCAAAATATCTATCCATAACAATCTATGAATATATTTATATATATCATTAAATATGGATAAATGAAACAATAATCTATAAATTACTCAAATGTAAACTATGCTACAACTTTCCATTACATTCAGGTACATTTATTATTCAATATGTTGAAAAATATAAACCATGGGATCTAGCATAAGCTCTATATCCCCTATGAAAGTAACAAAACAGATGTCTCAGAAAACCATCTAAACAAAACATGTATGACCGAATCCAAGCTCCTACTTTGTCTTGGAAGACACTTAAAAATCATGGAACTATTCAACAACAACCCATTAGATAATGTTCTCATAGTATAATCCCCTTGGTATAACATAACACCAATTCATTTATAACGACCCTATGGGAATGCTCTCATGTTTTGACCCCTTTTGTGTAATATATTATCACAAAATTATAAACAACCACATGGGAAATATCTCACAGTCTAAAACATTTAGTCTAATATATTGTTAACAACTATAAACAACCACATGGGACATCTCACATGGTCTAATTCCCTAGTCAGCGACCACCTAACACCTCTCATGGTCAATACCCCATGGTAAACATTTTAGTAAAAAATAAATAAATCAACCTACCTCAAGAATATTTTACATTCAATTCCCCTTGGAAAAACTATTGTAATTCATATCTCATGTGTCTCACATAATCATATACTCCATCCTTATAATGTAATGCATGGGAAACAAGGAAATCCTACATGCATCCTAGACCAAACTTCTCAAAAATAGTCAAACAAGGGAAACACACCTTTCAGTCTACCATAAACAAGTTATATAACCATAGACAAAATACATTATCCTTTATCAATAAAATAATCAATAATATGTGATAAAAATGGATAAATTCCAAATCATGCAATCCACCAAAAGTGGGTATGTATATCATTAATCATATATAATCTAAGACAACCCAATAAATGGAAAAAACACATGCCTTGATGTTGTATGATCAATATTCATGAACATAGAACCTTGAAATGTCCTAAATTGGCATAGATTTCTGGGATTCATGCATACCCAATGTTGTATCAATCATAGCTCATATAAAGAATTCTAAGGTGTTTGAGGATTTTCAGACATTTTGTCGCTATATTGTATGATCCTTGAAAAGGAGAATAATTTTGGGGACTTGTGATGTTACCCCTCTCATAAATATCAAATAAAAAGACCAGTGGATGGATTGTTCACTAAACATACATGTCATGTAGTAGCCTTAACTAGGACCCAACATAAGTAGTCATCTAGGTCATCACACCACCATGTACTCGGCTATTACATGGCCATTATGTTGATGTGCGTAGAAACTGGTCATACGACATGTACATTGAAGTGCACAACATGTACTCCAAAAATTTACGTTTCTTCCATTTTCCACAAAATAACCCGAAAAAATGATCCATAACAGAAATGAAAATCCGGGTTCTTATAAAATTCCCCTGTTAATGCAATTGGTCCTTGAATTTCCACCGCAAGTGCGATGATGAATAATCTTCTAACAACTTCTACCATTGAAATCATACATCAATTACCTCTCCCAACTATCATCATACAATCATTCATGTGAATAACCCCTATACCAAATGTATATAATTGCGATAGAGAACCATTTTGATATGATCCACAATCATAATATGGTACTAATCGAGGGATGCATCCACCTCCAACTCAACCTCCTTGGGTTCAAAAATATGATATGGGTCTGAAAATTAATTCTAAAGCTGAGAAACATGAATGATTTCATGTATAGCTCGGTACCTTTGAGTGAACAACAACTGATAGGCAACATGCATGACTATCTCCAAATCCTCAAACATCCCGACGTATCACGGTGAATGCTTCCCATGTTTCATAATATTCTTGTGCCCCATCTTTGGTATGACATTTTACAAAAGTTGATCTCTGACCTTGAACACCAGAGGTTGTCTCCAATGATCAAAAATTGATTTATAGTAATATTTCAAAGTAGCCATCATCTTTTGAATCAACTCCACCTACTCAGTGGTCTCTTGGACAAGACGAGGTCACATCAAACCGTGCACTCCTGCCTCCATCTGATATAGGGGCGATCAGCATGTCCTACAGTACCATGAATTATAATGAGAAATCAAGAATCATTTCCAAAAAACTATTACTTTTGGGAAATTCCAATAAGAGAATGTGTATGTCCCATTAGCTCCAAACATCCAAGATGCATGCTCGAAAGATGTCCTCCAAAACCAGTATTGTACACTCAGACATGCCATATTTCTAGGGATGGAAATATTTTCTTAGAAATACCTCTATACCAAAATCACTTTGTAGTCTCTTCCAAACACAATAAGTAAAATTGTAATCCCAATATGAAATAAGGTAGTAAAGAACCACATGAAAACATTTTATCTCTCGAATGTACGACATTTTAAACACAACAACACTGGTTGTTTCTTTGATCAGCATGAAATCTGAAACCATCAAGAGTATGTCAACAATAACCCCTAAAACATCTTATACTCTGGGTGACCTTGGTAAACCTACCATGAAATCTATAAAAACATAATTATTCTTCCACTTGTGAATGGTTAAATGCTATAAAAGACCTGCCAATTTTTGTTGTTCCACATTCACCTACTGATAGGTGGAACATATCATAGTAAATCAACTACATCACTCCACAATCATGGCCCCCAATACTGACAATGTAAATCTTGAGACATGTTGGTGACAGTAAGAAGAACCACCCATACTGAGGAATTATAATCAGACAACAGATCTTCATGTATGTCAACTAACACCCATACACATCCAGGAAAATGAAAAATCACATCCTCACATATGGTGAACCCAATAGTAGATTCCTCTCCTAACACACTCTCTCATAGGACAACTCCTATGGGATCTGGTAGATGCATCATTCAAAATTTATCTAGAAGATTATAGGTAACAACTATTGAAGAAAGAATCATATTCCCATGTTTATTGTGGACCTCCAAATGAATCTCAGAGATCATACCCATAAGCCACCACTCAATGCTGACCTCCTGAAATCCCTATATCGGTGTCCTCCTTGTCAATGCATCATCCACTTTATAGATTTTCCAAAGCATGTAGTCACGCTCAAAATAAAAACACTAATGGTACTCAATGAACTTTTAATGTATAAAATTTAGATCTTTCTATGTAAATATATACATGAGTTGTTGAGGTCAATGTATACTATAAATTTCTCTCCCAAAAGATAATTTCTCCAACAGCACAAATCATGCACAACTATAGCTACTCGAGATATTTTTTCAGGGAAATCATTTCATGTGGCCACAACTACTAATACTCATACGCAATGACCACTCCCCCAACATAATAACTTCTAATAAATCAATAACCGATGAATCAATGAAAATGGTGTAACTCTTTCTCGGCTACGAAAAAATAAGAATCGATGCTTATGTCAATATCATATTCAAATCTAGAATGATTGAACCACAAGAATCTATCCACACTTACTTTATACCCTTTTAGTCAGGAACTTTACTGTTGATTCTATGAATGAAAAGTAATGAATAAAGCATTTTTGGTAACCAGATAGCCCCAGAAAACTCTATACCTCAAAGGCATTATTCAGCTACTCCCAGAAAACTATTTATCTATATTTCTATGGGTATTTAGATAATCATGTCTCTCAAAAAACATAACCTATGAAATGGATCTTCTCTAACCAAAATTTGAATTTTTTGAGCATGGAATATAACTGATTCTCTCTCAGTGTAATCAATACAATCTCAAGAAGGATTGCATGGTCATGTCGAGGGTGAGATTACACCAAGATATCTTCCTTGTAGAATACCACAAATGAATCCATGTAAGGATGGAACACTAAATTCATCGGTACCATGAAATATTTTGGCTCATTCGTGAGATTGAAAAACATAAACAAATACTCGTGTAGACCATAGATTCTCTGAAATGATGTGATAGGTATATCTTATGGTCTAACACACAACGTATGATAACCTGATCTAAAGTCAATATTCGAGAACTATTGATATCCTTGAATACATTAAAAGAATGCTTCAATGCAAAAAAATGGATTTTTGTTCTTAACTGTCAACTAATTCAACTTCTGATAATCCACACAATGTATGAGGGTATAGTCCTCCTTCATCAGAAAAAGGAGAGGGGAACCCTAAGGATATATACTCGGTAAGATGAAACCCATTTTCTTATACCCCTCCAACTCCTTCATGGACTCTTGAACTCTGGTGTAGCCATCGTATATGGAGAATGGACAGAAATGCCACTTCTGGCACCAGATCCAGCCAGAAATCCACCTCTTTCTCCAGAGGTAAGCCAGAAAAATTGGTTGAAAAGAAATATCTTAAAAAACCTCAAATTATAGGAATGATAATCTATGAAGACCCCTGTCATCTAGATATAAACTAGTAATCTAGAAAATTATTGTTCCCAACCCTTGATGCTCACGTCCCACTCTACTCACCTAGACATCCCATTCTCCATTATGTAGAAAATTCCCTCCCTATAGAGACATGAAACTTACCCTGCGATGGTAGTATTAAAAATACACTTGCAACGTGACCAAACAGTATATTCAATGAATTTTATCAAATCCTAACATCTCTATGAAATAGAGGTTTCATAAGAAGCGACACCCACAAACCTCAATAGTGATCTCCTTGCAGTAACTTACACTCATCTTCCTAATCTGAAACATTGTTTCTAGAATCATAACATAATAAAAAGGAAAGATACAGAGACCAAGGCTCTCCAAAAAGAAAACATATATAAAACTATGGGAAGACCCTATATCAAAAATAGATGTAGAAAAAATAGAGGAAACTAGAATCATACCACTAACCATAGAGGGTTTGGGATTGTACTCTTATTGGGTTTGATCGTTCGGAAAAGTCAAACATATACCATGAGCTTGTGACCCAAACTGGATACCATACGTTCATCCACCCTATTATCACTAAAAACATTAAATCTTCATACCATGACAGCGACCACATCCTCGTCCTGACACACCCCAATTCCCAGACTGATAAGAATCTGGTGGTCTTTCACTTGTACGTGGAGTCATAACAGATACCCTCTCAGACATTTCAAGTTAGAAAATCTAGAAAAAACGATGAATGTGGCCTATCCTTCCACAAGATTGGCGGTGTAAGGGGTTATTTCGGAAATGTGGCCTATTATGAAATCTTTTCCCACACTGTTAACATTCCCTTGGGCTACCTGATGAAACATCTCATGAATCCTCATATCAACACATCTTGCTTACGGTCAAAAGAGTACCAACCCTGGATGCTTAACCTCGCTAGCTCACACCTCCTAACTCCCTCAGATTGCACTATGCAATTAGATACTCATTTACTATTGCAGTCACTGAAGTCAGCCTGAAAAGATTCACATTTTATGTGATGTCATATCAGATACCATCCTTAAACCGCGTAACAATTGATAAATCATCACCTTCCAAAATAGTTGCCAATCGTTGAAGATATGGAATGCAAGAAGATTAATCCATCACAGAAAGATATTCCGTCTTGAAATACATGAACTCCTGGCCTCGATCGGCCCACATAATCTCAGGGATGAAGTAACCATAGAAGGTCCTCTCAAACTCTATCCAAGACACATCTTGATGACATCACAGTAGTGAGATAACATCCCACCATCTGTTAGAAGAATCACATTGCATGTAATTTGTGTGCATCACCCTCAACTCCAGAGACATATCTAGATGCTTGATGATTGAAATCTAGGCCTCCAACTATGAAACTGCGGCATGTGGTCCTCCATCCACTGAGAATGTGGGAGGATTCTACTACTGGAAGACCCTCTTCAACTCTTCCATAGTTAGTGTTTGATGGGGTGTTCTCTATAATGTCTGCATCATCATTATAAATCCTTCACGAAACTGGGAATCAGCCCCCATGTCCGGTATAATATATGGTTCTAAGATGGGTACGATGGGAGGATATTATAGTAGTACAATATCTTTAATTTCCAATTTATGAACATCTATATGTACTTGGAAAACAACCGGAGGATGTCTCGGTGGGATGACTCAACAAGGTCGACTGCACAACTCAATAATTGATTATCAAGGACCACAACATAATAGTCCAAGAATGGAAAAGGTAAAGTAAAACATAATTTTTTTTAAAAATGTAGGTTACGTGGAATATAGTAAAACTACATGACCTGTTCCTTTTATGCCTTGACATTCCATCTAGGTCATGTACCGCCCATCCACATGGTGTGTTCCTCCTCAGATATAGTGTGTATTTGAATATTCCCTCCTGCCTAAGTACTTATACCCTATTATAAGTACACCAATCTACTAGTGTAACACTACATGTCAGGACACTATAGAAACAATGTGTACTACTATGTTTTATCCACTGTTATTTTTAGTCACATGACCAGATCAATAATCAACTATAGCACGATGTGTACTCCCAGTACATTACATGTTCTACCAAAAGTTTCTGAATCATGTGTCTCTGTTAACACAGTCAGTCACATGTTCAAACAATACACGTCATGTAAAAATGGTACATGGTGTGTTCATAGGAATAATTTCTTCTTCCGAAATAGAAGAACACAATATGTGTGTTGAAAATATCTCTTGTCGTGTTGTTTGGGTTTCGGGATAGTAAAATTCTGAAACATCTCTAGAATCATAAACATCATAATGATTTGGAAAAGGCATGCCATGTTCGAATCTGTGAGAGCCTATACACCCTAAAAATTAAATTTTGGAATCCTTATTCACGACATATCTTACCAGAATAAAATTAACATACTAACATGACACACCAAATTCTGATCTAAGAGGGTTTATAACACCTCATGGATCCAATATCGGAATTCATCAAAGTGAATCATTACATATATGAATACCAAATAAAAAATAGCATGTATTTCAATCACAGTATCTATCACAATAGTATTCATATCTATCACAACATACATCACAGCAGCTTGAAAATAGTAATTTTCTCGAAATTTAATAATAAGAATGCATGACATGTGATCTCTAGTAAGTTCCTATATGATGCAGTAGATGAAATTACATCATCTCATTGGTATGGAATTGAAATATAACCACAATGATATCAATAATAACTATAGAAAAAAAGTGAGTCACACAATAGTTAAATCCAATAAACTGTATCAATTGAAAAACCAAAAATATTGAAATATTCGACGTAACATAGATTTTCCCTGTACCTAGGGAAGCTACTCTTCAGAACAACATATTTTCAACCTCATATTACTTCATATCCCAGTATTTTGGCATCATATAGTGCGGAAAAATATAATAGAAAACATCCTTTCATACCACTTAGTAATATCCTAGATTTTGGTGTCCCCCAATGGATCCTTGACCCCAGTTATTCACATAACTAAAGCACATTTTCCCAAAATATAGAGGCTTTCGACTAGTATTGATGGAAAAGGTTTGATAATGGGGAAACTATTAACTCATTGTAATAGTATAAATAGTGGAAAAAAAATAGAGAACAATAACGGATGTCGTAATACCATACAACAGATGTAAATTGCTAAAGACATATAGTATTAAAACAACTGGACCACACACATATATATAAACAATTCATTCAATGTGGTTAGGAAATAATCCAAACTAGTCACAATGATGGAAATACAATATAGAAACCAATGCGCCTAAATGAACGGAAACACCAGTAGTATCGAAAGCTCCAGCTT
The DNA here is from genome assembly GCA_963277665.1 of Viscum album. Classification (NCBI taxonomy): domain Eukaryota; kingdom Viridiplantae; phylum Streptophyta; class Magnoliopsida; order Santalales; family Viscaceae; genus Viscum; species Viscum album. Next base: position 1,700,397,147 of record OY728121.1, on the reverse strand, counting down.
CGTCCCAATCTCTCTCACTCCAACAACAATCAAGTACCTACTAGTAAATAGAAATGCTCCTTATCTACACCTATATTCATTTAATCTATTTTGGTCTAATGAATGACCCGAATAGGGTGGGAGATGAATCCCAGTTGGAATCCACCAAATTATCTATGCATCCATATTAGTGAATATATATATATATGAGGAAATATATAAAAATGTAGAAATAAACTAGAAATTACTCTAATGTAAACAAAATTATAGGTTTTAATTAAATTCATTTACATTTATTATTACTTCTATTGAATCATACAATCCTTTAGATATATCCTATGATCTGTATCGCCGTTTCAAGTAGAAAAAAATATGTCTCAGAAGATCATCTAAACAAAATAGGTAAGACCAAATCCAATCTTGTGCTTTGGAATGGCAGGAACATTACAATCATCCAATTATTCAACGATAATAATTTGCGATTTTTTTTCACTATATTACCCCAATTTTATAACTTTGTAACAAGTAATTTATAAACTAACCACTGGTAAAGATCTCGCGGTCTAACCCCTTTGGTCAAATATAATATTAAAAATCATAAAAACCCACATGGGAAATCACTCACTGTCAGAAAACATTGGTTTAATATATTATCAACAACAATAAACAACCCCCTGGTAATTCTCTCCCAGTCTATGCCCCAATTCAACAACCAACATGATGCACTCACGTTCAATACCAATGGGTAAACATTTTAGTAGAACATAAATAAATGACCCCCTCTTGGGAATCTCTCATAGTCAATTCCCCTTGATCAAACATTCAGAATGAATATCTCTGGGTTCTCACATAATCATAAACTCCATCATAACAATGAATTTCATGGGAAACATGGAATGCCTAATAATAATTATAGACAAAACATCCATAAAATAGTCAAACAAAGGGATACAAACCCATGGGTGTACCATAAACAATGTTTATAACGACAAAAATAATAAAATTTCCTTTTTCAATTATATAAATCACATCAGGTGATAAACAAGGATAAATTAGGAATCAATAAATACCCAAATCATGGGTTTGAAACATATTAATAATAGATAATCCATGATAATGAAATGATGTAAAAAACTGCCTTCCTCGAAGGAGTATGATCTATATACATGAATTTATACCCATGCATCTATCTAAATCACTCTAGATTTGTGGGATTCTAACGCACCTAATAGTATATCAATCGGAGATTAGATGAAGAATTGGGAGGGGTTCAAAGTTTTTCAGTCATCCCATCACTCTCCGATATGAACTTTGGGGGGAAGAAGAAGCATCCAAACATAAGACGTGGTTGTGCTCGGATATATGAAATAAAAAGAAAATTGCACAGCTTGTTCATTAATCCTACACACGGTATCAAATTCTTAACAAGTCCCTGACATAACTGGTCAGCTAGGTCATCACAAAACCATTTACTCATCCATTACACATACAACACATGGTTGTATGTTGAAGCAATGTACACATCATGTACATAGAAAATACTCATTTATTCCTTTTCCTAAAAAAACCCAAAAATATGATCCAAACAAATAATAAATATTTTGTTTCATAAACATCTAGAATGAAAAATATTAGTTATCTGATAGTACATATTTGACATATAAGAATCGTGATGTTATTCCTACTATGAAAATAAAGTCGTGTTGTACTATTGTGTCCATTATGAAGAAAATTTCAACTACTTTTAGTGGTTCAGTTTATTCACTAATCACAGATATTTGGATTACCACAATTAAATATATAATTTCTATTATCTATATTTTTTATCAGTTAAATATGTTTTTTCCAACAATCATTTGGAAGGATAAAAAGATCATTGTTGAACTATTATCAATAATATGAGATAAATATATAAAAATAACTACATGGAGTGGGATCAATTTAAGATATTATTTTTCAATAAGTTATTCCCATCCATCCTTTTTAATAAAATGTGTAATGAATTCCTCAATTTAATGTAGAGTTATAAATAATATGATGGTACATATGAAGAAAATTTTACAATATAAGTGAGATATACTTTTGGTATTATCATTAATCATGAAATTAAGGTTGATTAATTATTAATTGATTTAAATCCATGTCAGGAATGGGGTGTAGAAAAAAATTTATATTGTAGATATAAATAGATATTTCATTTTTCATTCATGGTGGTAGTAGAGATTTGAGTGAACCATAAATTTCATTATTATGATAAGAAATGAATGATAGAATTCCAAAGTATATCAAAAAAACTGTGATAGAATAAGATGGAATTACTCTCATTATCAATGTGTGAAAGAAAACAATGATGATATTTTTTTGGAAGAAAACATTATATTATAATAATTGAGAGGATGCTCATAGAGTGGATAAATGCCAATTTAAAAGTAATATGTTATCTAATTATATGAATAAATATAAATCTTAAGATAATGATTCTCCACCACATTAGAGATTTAAAAGAATAGTGTTCTGGAATTATGTTATCTAGAGTTCAAAAATATGATTTAATGTAAATGACCTAAATTAGTACCATATTAAGATGAGGGTAAAATGAAAATATTATTAATGATAATTTCATATGAGGGGTGTGATAACGTCATAGAGAAAGGTACACATTCCACCCACTCTCTAAAAGCTTATATCATATTTAACATTGCATATACCCAATCATAAATATATATATAAAAATTTATAATGGTATCAAAATAGAAAAAAATTATATTGTTGAATTATATTTGAAAAAAAAATTGTATAATGACCACATAAAAATTATATTATTCTTTTCTGATTGGTTTTTGTGGAATTTTATAACATGTGGGTCATGTTATTTTTTCTATTGTAGAACATCATTTTATCTTATGAAGATAATATATTTATAAAAATAAATCCTAGATCTATATTTGAGGAATAGATGTCACATTTGATATTCCAAACCTACATATTACGATCCATTGGTATGATGATACATACGAACATACGATTGAAATAAAATCTATTATATGGGTTTGGATTCATACATATATGGGTGTATTTTTATCATATGGTTTGGTGGAAAATATAAATTCTTGAAATGTATATTATAAGAGAGTTTCTTATATATTTATGGAATAATTTTATACTATTTCATAGAATCATTTTTTTGTCATCAATTTAACTCATACATGGTTCCCTGCCTATTTCAATTACTCCCTATAACATGTCAAAATTGAGTATTAGGAATTGAAGAAGGAAATAAAAGTGTATCTTAATAAACGATTCATTGAAAATTTTATTTCACCATTTGGTGAACTTTTTCTTATTATTCTGAATAACGATGGATCAATTTGACTCTTCGTTGAATATAGGAATCATAATAAGATCATGATTAAGAAAATGATTCATCTGCACCCACTTAATGAATGATATGATCAACTATGCAGACCTCATTACATTAAAAATATTGAACTTAAATTATGATACCATCAAATATGTTTTATGAAGAAGGATATATAAAAGTAAATATTCCTTACATGTTATGGAAAATATGATTGTATATTAATGAAATTTAGTCTTAATAATTCCACCATAATCATCACGAATTTAATGAATAATGTTTTTAGATATTACCTTTACTAATTTATAGTGGTATATATAGAATACATTCGTATGTATTGAAATAGTATGGATAATTTTAAATACCACATGAGGATTATACTAAAGACCCTATTGAATGAGAAAATATATGAAAATTTTTTAATTGTGAATTCAGGATAAAAAATGTTTCATATTTGGGTTATATAATTATAGGTGAGGAAATATAATTGTCTCTATAAATGATAAATTTTATTGAATTTTGGGACATACTAACAAAGATGATAAAATTCCTACGTTTTCCTATTTTGGAATGATATATATAATGGTATAAATATTTTTCTCGTAACTATATAATGAAATAACTATATTAAATTAAATGGGATCCTAATTCCTTGGGAATGATGAATACGAGGAAATTTTCAATGAAATTTATAGATTATTTCTTACTGCACATGTTGTTACAATATCCTATAGTGGATATGGTTTTCTAATCTAGTTTTATGAATCAATAACTAGATTGGGATGTTTTATGATAACAAATGATTTGGTTATAGATTATGCGTCATGAAAATCGATGGTTCATTAGAAAATTTACAAATCCCAAGATTTGGAAGTAGCTACGATAATTATTTCATTAATTATTTTCAAACATTATCTTAATAGGATAATGTTTAATATATATACTGATCAGAATGTTTAATTTTATATATTAACACATAATGAGTTGAAAATATTCCTCACAAGATGATTAATGATGATTATGGATTATAATTTCTTAGTACATTATTACACTAGTAATGCAAACAGGGTGGCTTATGATTTCTGCTGAAAGGATCATAATAGATGATCAATAATGAATTTTACAAATGATTCAATATTTATTAATGTTAAATGGATAAATCTATAAATGATATGCTATGATAAAAATATTATATTTCTAAAATTATTAATCATTCATCTATACATATGAGGATTAATGTAGCACAAATTTATTTTATAGAGATCTAGAATAAGGTGTGAAATGTTCTTGAGTTGAAACAAAATTATAATGGAATGATTTTCATTATGAACTATGTTTTTATTTCATACACAATATATTTGAATGATTTTTTAGGGGAATCTTATAGGTCATCAATCTCTATTAATTATTGAAGAACGATAATGTATAGATATTTCATAGATTATTTTTAGATTGATAATATAAAGATAGATTTCATAGATTTGGTATCAATGTGCTTTGTATGTTAGCATTCTAAGGTGGAGTGGAAAATTACTAAGGTATTTTTAGGATCATTATCAATAGCAGAATGTAAATCTAAAAAAATCATTATTGATTTTTTCGTAGTACTGGCCAAAATTTCAAAAGTGAATAATGATATAAGGGTCATCATTAATTTCCATTAAAATTAATAATAGTTCATTGAAATCATGGAATAATTATCTCCTTATAATATTTCCAAAATATACATTATTTATGTAGTAATGTTTAATAGAGTACCATATTCTATTTTAATTGATTGGGTTTTGAGGTTTACCTCAAAGTTATAAAATAGTCTTCACCAAGATCTTGATACAACATTGAGTTTCAACCCAAAATATCATCCATAGAATGATAGTTAGTATGAGAGAATAATTAAAACAAAATCTGACATATTGAAATCTTATTCTATTGATTTAAAAAAAATTCGAGTCAACAAATTAATCTAGTTTAATTTTAATACAATAATATTATTGAATCAAGCATTCCACTGAATCCTTATGAACCCCTCAATGGAAAAAATGTAGAAATATATAATGATTGGATAAGGATATATAAATAAACTTATTGTTATCATAACAAGGAAAATAAATGGTATTTAAGGATAGGTCTATTCAGTAGTATATTAGGGGAGAAAAATGTTTACAAATCTATTAGGCGGATAATCTAAAATGTGATAAAGAATTTGAACATCATTGAAAAGTTTTTCCTCTATTTTTTATGTGTATGAAGTTAATGAGATATGGAAATAATGGAAAAATAATTCCTAGGTACAATGGATCCTTTAAATTTATTTATTTTATTGTGACCCTATCATATCTCTTGAAAAATCCACAAAACATGTATCATATTATTAATTTATTTTTTTATCTCACATGAGGATGTATATACATAATATATAACATATAATAAGCATATAGGTCATAAAATTGGAGCATGACCTTTCTTATGATGAAAAATTAGTGGATATTTTAGATTGTATGGATTAACATATACAAAACAGCACCAAAAATATAGTTAATGTTTTTTTAAACTACTAGCTTGAGCAATATATGATGGAACCGGAGGATATAATAAGACAACAGTATCATCAGGTGGACTTACCAAATTTATGAATTTATATGGTATAAATTTCAAAAGCGTATAATGTATCACAAAATGAATTTATGAAATATTTTTTTGGAATAAATTGAATTTCATCAATAGAAATCAACAACACCACATTTTAACAAACAATGAAAAACTATTGAGATTACTATTAAAAATGAACTAGTATTACATCAAAGTTAAATAATATGGAAAAAATAATAAAAAATATCAATTATTATAAATAAATTTATTATATATGGAAATCATATTGAATTTTTTTTCCCAATTTTTAGTAAACTCTTTATATGTTTTGAAAATACTATTATCTCAAAAAATGATTTAATTTATTTTTGAGAAAAAATAAATATTTAATATTCATAATTAAATAAAATTCTTTTCAAAAATTAATATTCGTTTTCTAAATTGTATTATCAAAATTACAATATTTTTTATTATATATATATGTGATTAAAATTTTTTTTTTTCAATTAATATTAAAAAACTGTTTATTGAAAAAATAATTTCAATATAAAAATTGTATTCTATTATTTTTAAAAATGTTTTTAAAATTAAAACTATTATAATATAAAATTTATTAATTAAATTCAGGTAATTTATTTCCAATTCAATTTTTTATTTTTATAAAATATCATTGTAAATGCTAGATTATTTTCACTTCATAAAACCACTTTGTCATCCTGTCTATGGGTTTAATTTTAAATTAGTCTTTTCTACATATGTGATTTTAATTTGTAAAAAACGATTCTATTTTTTATCATCATAATTTATATTTTATAATAATGTAAAAGTTATTTTTGGTCAAAATAAATAGTAAAAAGTGTAAAAAATAATTTTTGCAGTCATAATGATAATACGATTACCATGAGTTAAACTAAAGAGATAAAGGGTAAAATAGAAATGAAATTTATACAAAAACATATTTATACACTATTTTGACATTATATACAAATCCTTTTATAATATACCATTTTCAATTTTATTTTCTAGTCATAAACATTAGTATATTCCCTTCTTTTCAACAAACCCAAGGGTGTCATCTACCTCATTTGTAAAAGGCCACCACACCTCTTCCTATTTTAAATAATTGAAACTAATATAGTTTAGCCAATAATAGACAAAATATTTCTAAAATTATATATACACGTCATATATTCCTTATACTAGGTTTTAAAGCCTCATAAAAGTCTTTAAGTATGAACCAAAATAGGTTCTCCAAAGAATTGGTAAAATTATAAAATTGTTGTTTTTGTTTTATTTTCAGATAAAAACCCTTATAATAGTCAAAAAATGCACAAATATATTTAAAATACTATCTCTAGTATACTAATGTTTTATAATAATAGTTTAATAACCTATAGAAATCTCTACATCTGTCAAATGGGAAACGAAACTATTGCTTATGTGTTCGGGGGACTACTACCTCTCAAACTGATGTTATATGTTTTCCATAACCTGTCTCATGGATATATATAATGATTAATTTAATTTTTTAATAAATTATATATGATATTATTGTACATAGGGATTATAAAATAACACATACCTTCTTAACATCCAACCCATTGTAATTTGATAACATTGGTTATGTCTACAAGTGATTACCACCTCATGAACTGATGTGATGTATTTTTCCTTTCAATTTAAATGAATTTTAATAAGTATAGATTAAATAAATATATATGAAAAATGTAAATTAATTATACATCTATAAGTATGATATCACCTATATATTATTGGTTTCCATTCCATGTGGGATATGATAAAGTCGTTAGTGTGTATAGTGAACTACCACCTCACATAGTCATGTCATCTGTTTTTGATAGACTCCTTTCATAGAAGTCAATTATTGTAAATTTATTTAATATATTTAATATATATTACATTAAAATAATTAAATAAATTTAATATATTGTTTTACATTATTTCATTTAGTAATGCATGAAAATAGAAACATTGATCATTATGTACCTACGACATACTGTCTCCATCAATGGTGTATTTACATTTATATCTCTATCATTTGTTTTTTAATATAAATAAATATATAATTAACATATATAATTTTTAGATCATGCTTAAAAATATATATATTATGCAACCATGATGAAACAATGAGTAATGAATTAAATCAAAATAAACATGATAAATAAAAATATCTTTGACAAAAACATGATATTAATAAGGAATTATTAATCAATGGGTAATAAAATTTAATAAGAGAATAATATGTTGCATGATATAAATAATTTTTTATTAAAATTTATTTATATTAAACATATACTTTTTATATATTATATGTAAATTTTTACAAATGATGTTGAGACATAAGGTACAATATTTTTCCCTTTATATCTTCTTTGAGACACATGTTATGTTATGAAAAAAACAATTTACATTGTGTATATAAATCCCCATAGAAATGTTATTCATTAATATCCTTATATTCATGATATTTAAGGTTTCTTTCATATGTTATTCTTTAATTTGTACTATGATTTATTAGTTGCCATATATGTAAGTCTTTGATGTAATGGCCACATTATTCATCGGTATTGTTTTGATATTGTTTTTGTGAAAAAATATTATGGTCCATCATTCAAAAAACACATAAATTTTTATATCCACTAGTCTTGTATACACAATAAATTATTTATTATAATTTTACCCTTTTTATGAACTCATGACTCTAAAACAATGTCATTAAATGAAACTAACTTTATTTCACTATTCAGTCGAAAAACAGTTTTTCATCTATATCTATGTTTTCAAAAAAGGTTTTCAAATTTATTTTAATGATATTATGGTATTTTTATAATAATATTAAGATTTTTTGAATTTTTTAAAAATGTTCTAATAGATATATTCATGTCTTTTTTAAAATAAATCATGTTTTGACTTGACTAAAAATTTGAATTGAATATTTATTTTTCTGTGTATGAAATTTTCATAAATCATGAACACTCAATGTTATAATTTTTCTGCTCTATGACACAAATAAAATTTTAAAACTGTATGTTTTTTAAAATAATTATTTTTTTAAAAGTAATTTTCAATTGGAAATTAATATTTTCCTAATAAAAAATTTGAAATAATTTTTAATGACTCCAATATTAGTTTTCAATGTTATTTGTAATGAAAATTATATTTACAATATATTATGAATTTCTATTTTTAAAAATTATATTTAAAAAAATTATTTTCTTCAAGATATGTTTTAAATGGGTTTAAATATTATATTATATTTTTTCAATTTTATTTTTAAAGAAATATTTTTCTAGAATAAATTATGAGTTTCTTTCAAAAAAATGTTCTTTAGTGAAATGATATTTTCCACAATAAACGATGTAAATGATTTTTTAGGATTATTAAATATTTTTTCATTTAAATATTGTGATAAATTAATATCCAAAATATTTTATGAACATGTGGTTTTAAAAAGTTGGGTTTTATAGAAAAGTTATTTTCCAAATGAAATATTCAATGTGAAATTTCGTTAAAAATCTATTTCTATCTAAGATGAAATTCAATGATGTTACTCAATAGCTATAGGGTATGATATAGTGATACCGCATTTATTCATTATATAGAGGCCTTATTATTATGATGACAATATTTTAATGAAAATTATTTCCTTTCAAAGGTTATTCTATGATGAAATATTTAATTCCACCTATTTATTTTTATGGGTTCTGATATGATGAATGTTTTACAATCATTTGACACATGTATGTATGATTTTCATTATGGGATAAATGGTGCCAATACCTCTCCCAAATTAAAATCTAATTGGTTAATGTTCTATGATATCATTGGGTACATGGTATGGTATCCCTATAGTAAATAAGAGGTCATGAGAGGTTATCAGAAGACCATAGTAGGTACATGGGTGGTTATCCCATGCCTATAATCTTTTGACTACCATAGTGGGTATCCATGATATTTGTGTTTCTACGCTTTTGGATTTCCTAGAACAGATTTTCTTACATCAATGTTATTTTCTTGTGGCCTATGATCATTTCTTAATTTATTATAAATTTCTTTTAAACAAACCAAATTTATTCCATGATTGAAGTTTGTGGTATATGATATGTAGGAAAATATTCTCATATTTTATTAAAATATTATCAAAACCTTATTATCAAGATATATTGATAGTTAACTTTTTTACCCACAATGACAATCTAAGCTCCACCTTTCTTAGGATTCATATCCATAGGCTTTGCTAAATTGTATTATGTATTATATGCCTATGAATGGTATTGGTTATACTGAAATTTTTGGGAGATGACCTAGATGACCTATAAACCACTTGGTTGGGTTTCGAAGTATAAATAGTTATTATACCTATATTATTATGGTGTAGATATTTATGTTATGTATTATATATTAATAAATTGGGATGTAATATTTTTTTTAGAAGTTCTGGTCTCTACAAGAATGGATGTACAAAATAAAATATGGAATCAAATAGTTTTCTACATTTCATTAAGAATATGTTGAACTAAAATCAAGGAATTAATGTTGATGATGTTCATATATGTATTAGGTAATTAAATTATATTTTCTATATATGGTAATATAGGAACTATTAGAATAATGGTCCAACACACCATATGGAATATTTCAATGTACTGACCACCCTCTCATATATAAGTTGGGTATCATGTTGTAATTCTATCACGTCACACCATGATACTATGTCCCAATTCACACATGTGTACAGGGTGAGTTGATGTGATAATTAAATATCCAATTTTAATCCACACCCTAGAATGATTATTTTCATATGATGGGAGGTTATACCTAAAAAATATATTCAATTGTGATGAATGAGAATATAATCTAATTTTTTCATGGATGGTAGTACTTGAAAATTAGTATAGAAGATGAATTAAGGCACCCTATGCGGTGATTTAATCTGTTCACACTAAATTAAATAATTTCATCCTTAAAATCCACTTATCGTGATGGTATCATTATTACTCATTGAAAGGAACATGGTTAATCTCTCTTTCTCCCATCACATATCACAATGAATATCAAATACGATTGAAATAAAATCATTACTTGAACATATAAGGATTTTATTTGTTTCATCATCAATGGACAATTTATGTAGAATTAAAATGGAATTTTATTACTACAATAGGCTCTACTATTGTGGACATTGTATTATAAATATCATTTATAAAGATGTAATATACCTCCATGTAACATTTCCATTTCAAGGTTTTTGATCAAATCATTATCAATCTGAGGGTAACTTCATCTTCTTCTCCAATGATCACTAATTTCTGAAGGAAAATTCAATTTATTATGATGAATGTATCTTCTAACTCTTATAGACTTGAAGGTCACTATCATATGATAATTTTTTTCCAGTTTACTCATAACACTAGAATTGATGATCTATTATATTCTATTTTATCTGGAATTCTTATAATCTAATATGTAAAGAGAATATACACCCAATTATAGTGTCATTTAGTAGACATAAACATGAACACATCAGTATAACAAGATTTTATTTATAAATTATAATATGGAAATTAGATCATTCATAGCTTCCCTAAAAGTTGATGTAGCTGTGGGAATGTTTTCAACTTCAATCCCATATTGAAAAAAATATTATTAATAGTCATTTATTTATCACTCTCTATGATATTTCCTTCTTGAATCTAGATGTATCCTAAAATCATCTCATATGAGAAATATTTTTTGAATATGTATCTCATCATTCTTCAACCACTACATGACATTTTTATAAGTCTGTCGAAGCCTCTAACCATTCCATCAGTCGTTGGGATTTATTCATTCATTCCAATTCTCCATTATCACACTATGTTATCAACAACATAAAATGGGATTAATTTCATCATATGGGGTCAATTCAACTTCACAAATATTAATAAAAACCTCTTAATTTTCAATTATATCTTAATCGTATAGATGATATATTCAAACAATACCATGTATTTATGTTATAAATTATGTCATGATTTTTTTTCTCATTCCAATCAATAATTTCATATCCACTATAATTGGGTGGTTAATACTGGACTGTGATAACTATAAAATTTGATATAAAATATTAAATTGAACTATGTGAATAATGGAATAGTGTACTTTAAATCATCATTATTTTTAAACCGATTATGATGTGATCAATTTTTTCCTAGTGAAATTAATTTTTTCATCATAATAACAAGATCTCTAGAATTATATCACATATAAAAATGATGCGTCATAGAAATTATTTCATGGTGTGTTCCTTCTTATTACATCACTAATTAAATAATTAATATCTATAATATGATTACATCTATCAACCATGCACAAAATAGTATATCATGTTTTTCTCATGTACAAAAGTTATGCCAAGAAATCATCCCATAGTCTTCTTTAGGATTATAATCTTCTATATCATCAATTTTTACCTAGAATTTATCCCCATCGAAAATCTATTTTAACACCTTCTTGGTTTAATCTCAAATTTATTAGGATAGTTAATATCATGTATCATCCAAATTATTTTTACATTATATACATTTTTACATATTCTAACACACAATGAAGAAGAACCTTTTGTTAACTCGAAATTATGATTATAACGAATATATTATAATGTGATGCATATATTATTCATTGAAAAAATTCAATATCCCCTTAAAATTTCCATACTCATAAGTATTTTTATTATTACATGAATCATTTTATGACATGATTATATTCACCGTCGTGCTCCATTAAACATTCATCAAATTTATCCTCACATAACCACTATTTTAATATCACATGATACTATATTATGGTGTCACATCTTTTGATGTAGTATAATTTTATTTCATAAAAAAATTAATTATATCATGTCCTCATATATACAAATCATGACAAAGCTCCATAAAATAATATAATATTTGAAAATAATATTTTTTAAGCACATCAATTTTCCAAACATTCTGTATTCATCATATTAATCCAAATAATTATCTATCAATACCAAAAACAATTATAGAAATGTATCATGGGCTATTATTTCAATATATAACCTTTTGGTAGACATCATGTATTCCTCTATAATAAGGAAATTATCAACCTAAAAATTAAAATGACATGTATATCATATTTTAATAACATATAATCTAATCAAATAGTTATTAAAAATAAATCAAAAACCCAAACTCTGTAATAAAATTATCGACCCCATTTATTTTTTATAAAATATTATCATTAAACATGATCCTTAATTTTAACACAAATTTCACTATAACAATATTTTTATTTTTATTTTGTTCTTTTCTCTACACTATTTTCAATAATGGTCTACTAAATCTATAATTTAGATTTCCATTTCACCCCACCTTTCTTAATAAAAATGCATGGGAATATCTTCACTATTATGCTCAACCATTTCCAATAAAAATAAATCTCATGATGTTTAATTTATTCCCTAAAATTTCCTTTATGGAATAAGGTGATCCAAATCCTGTCCGAAATTAGATATATTGAAATCATATTCCCTAGGTTTTTTGTGCCCTTTCTTTATAAGTCCATTGATATTGGTATGTTACATCATCTCCAAATAACATCCTCAGAACTGCATCATTTGGGTTAATTTACCATTTTCAATCAATTATACATTAATAAAAATATTTTCAACAAACCATTTGTCTTTTTATACTAATAATGAAACTATAATTTTTTACATCATCCTTGAAAATCCGTACACCTGATCAATGAAATCCCTAGGAGGGGTGTATCAATGATATTCATTTATTTTTGATTTATCAATTATAAAATTTCTTTTGAAACATGTTATTTTTTGTCAATTCCCTGTTTAAATATAGATTCATGGACATATAAAATAACACCTCACAGATTTTAATGGTTCACTACCCAACATGATTATATTGTCCATTGAACCTCTTATCTCTCTATAATGGATATTCAAAATCGACACCAACATGGATCTCTTGTTGTTCTCCTTTTATTTCACTATATTCCTTTTATATGATTTCCAGAATAGATTATTTGAAACTCTAACATATTTTTACTATCATTGATATATATTGTCCATCTCTCTAATAATTTTTAATTTCTAATACAAAATTTGAAATTCCCAGAAACATTATCCCATGATATTCTCATTAAAATAATCCATAAATATCAACATAATATTCTCATGAAAATAATATAGGAATATAATTATAATTAAATTATATTATTTTTCTTTTATTTTCACATGAAATACTAGAAAATTTCAGAGAACTAGTATTTCTAATAAGGAAATCCATGATGCTAGCATGAATCAAAGCACAATGTTTTTATCTTTACGTTAATGGTGATAAGTTTATTATATATCACTATATTTTATTCATTATTTAGATAATTTTAATATATAATTAATATATTTATATTCATTAGTGGTATCATTATTTTTTATAATTTTTAGACACAATATAAATCTTATAATGAATATAATTCATCATTAATAACATTGTATTGATATAATGATTTTACTTAATTTTCAATTAATAATTGATGTTTTCTATAATGGTAACATTTCTACATGAAATTCAAATTACATATCGACCATTTATATTTTTTCACCTCATAACTCATTTCATAATGAAAAGTTAAACATAAAAAGTGGAATCCATAATTACATGTAATAAGATAGCCATATAATGTAATGAACTATCTTTATATAATTTTTTTCATCATTAAAAATTCTATGATCATTCATACAGTCTATGAATGACTCGTAAAAACTCAGTAATAAATATTATTACGTCATGGATTATTTTTATAGTGTTATAGAACTAGCATCATTAGTAATGAAATAATCTATACAAATTCAATTAGTGATACATGTGATTTTGATAAAATATCTTGACAAAGTATAAATAACATCATTAGGGGAAACAAACACATAATTATGAAATAAAAAATCATTCTAAAGAAATACGAATCCATTTTTGATTTTCAATTCTAGATTCAAAATAAATCTTATAGTGTTGTAACATCTCATTACTTGCTTTGAGGAATTTCCCTATCATTACTTGTTTCATTTTTTTAGTGGGTCATATTTGGACTCTTGATGATGGATCATATTTCCTATGTTAAATGGAATAGTTTATAGGGATTTATTTTTTTGTAATTGTGTCAGTGTATTACTGTGTTAATTGATTGTCCAAAATATCCCCATGTTTATAGAATATGTAAGGTGTTTTTTGTTTCTGTATAAGAACATGTGTTATTCATTGTTTATAGGGAATTTAAACATTTTATAGGGCATATGAAACATGTAATAGTTTCCTTATTTCATTATCTAAGTACATAGTGTGAATGATTACACACCGTGTATGGGTTATCTTACATTTAATGTGAAAATATCTATTTCTAATAAATGGTAGTGGTATTTTTATCATATGTGATCCCCAAGGATTAAATTATGTGAAAAGAGATTACATTTCATGTATATGAAATGGAAATGGATTTTAAGGAATTTCCTAGTTTTATATTTTTTTCATTCTTATGTAGTATTCTCCCCTCTCAGCTTCAGGATCATCTTCAGTGATTTTTTTGAGCCTCAATTAGTTCTATATTGAATATTTTGGATTTCTATCATCATGTCAATTGCATTTATTCCTTCCAATTATGTTATTCTTTCTACTACATAATTTATATTGATTTTGGTAGAGTAGTCGTGATATGTGATTAGATCAACTTATCTCAGATGATGTTTCTTGTTGTTTCCTTCTAAAGTCATTATGTGATCTTATTCTGGGGCCCACTTACTTATCGGTAGTGGTTCTATTGGTGTGCGTTATATAGGTATGTTTTTATTCCACTTATTCACTAACCCATTTTATTAAAATGAATCAATTAAATTATTTTTAGATTGATTATGGGGCAATTTTATCATTTATGGATCATTTATTTTAGTGGATTTTGTTGCAGGTGTGTGTGAAGAAAGTTATCGGGTAGACGATTCTACTGTAGCTCATTTTGGAGAACGAAATTTCACCTATTTTTGATATATTGTTATGTTAAATAATATTTCATGATATGTAAAATTAGATTGGTTTCTTTGGAAATTATATTTTGATAAAAAATGTGGTCCACGTGTTTTAGTAAATGAAATAGTTTTTTCAATGCATTGTGAAATGGTTATTTTGAAATGGTTATGAAAAATCTATATGATGAAAGGGGTGGATGAAATGGTCTCAAAAATACAGAACATGGGAAGACCTAGTTATTTATTTTTATGTTATAATAATTGGTATCATCTACTATTGGGATTCTTTCAAATGGGGTATTCCTCCTCCCATAATGACCAATGATTTAAGGACATGTTATACCTATTTTGAGTTAACTTTTTGGGGTGTTCATAATCTCTATACATCTAATACATATTTCTAGGGACTTTATGGGTTCATTATTCTCTATAATAGGGACGATTTTCCCTCTTATCCTAAGAATTTGTGATCCTTAACATTATGTTACCTATGATTCATTGCCAATTTGCATATTTTTTTAATGTTCAAGTTATATTGTACTTCATTGGATTTAAAATGATATCATATGTTTGGTTTGATATGAAATTATAAATATATATCTTATATGTATACAAAATTTCATGAAACTAATTTACCTATTTTATTTGGAAATGTGGAAGAGGGGGAAATTAAATTGTTTTTACAAGATTTTGAAAAATATATATAGTATTTATAGTGTTCCTTGATTGTCCGTAATGTTTTTAATGTGTGGATTATTGTTTAGAGAATTGATATGGAATACATAGGTGAAACCCTACTGACCCAACATAATCACAGCCTAATAACACTTTGGTAGTGTGTATACCTTGTTATGGGTTTTCATACAAGTAATGGAAAGGAATCGTATTGAGGTACTGAGGTTTTTTATTAGTTGGGTATAGGTAAATGGATGTTGAGAAGGGTCAGGATTTCACATGGTAACATATAGGGACTTTTACAATAGATATTTTAGGTTTTTCATCCTTTGTTATCATACTTGTCTCTTAGATATTATTTTTCTTCAATTTCAGTTGTATCAATTTTGTTATTCCTTTATGTAATTAAACATATAAATTCATATTTTTCATTCATGATTTACTTTTATTGATGTGTATATATATAAATTTTTCTACTCCTGGTTGGCAGAAATCCATCCACCAGTATTTTATTTATACTTGTGTACTATAGGTCTTCCCATTCACTTCGATAACATCCTTTGGAAATTTGAAAATTATCATGGTTACTATTTTGGAAAGATATATGGGTCAGTATTATCATATTTTGGTGTCAACATTGGACAATATTCAGGAGTCCTAGTTTGGGAATGTTTCGTAGAATGGAGATAGGATTTTTGGGACTTGAGAGCTCTACTGTAACACCCCGACCTCAGTTACCTAGAGTCAGTGCATTATTACATAACATTGGCATGATCACAAAAAGATCAAATCTCAAAAGACCGATTGGTTTAGTATCCTTGGAATCACTAGATATATTCATAAAGTATTACATTATGTCATAAAGTGAAAAACTACTACAACAACATATTGTCTCGATATTCCACACTATTATCCCCTGATAATATCCCTGCAAGTCATTCATAATTTACTTCTTCATATCCTGGGAAAAATAAAACATAGAAAATGGGTGATCTCAAATTCCCAGTAAGGATAACAATATAGTGGAAACTTTCATAAATAAGAATAAACATTTAAGGCAGTTTATACTAAAAAAAGCCTTTTATACTTGAACTTGAACATAGTAGAGAAAAAATAAAATGAAATAATGCCATTTACTTATTCACATGGATATTCTACTAATCGAATAATCACATGGAATATCAATAACCACATTCATAATGATGGAATGCATAATTCCCGACTATCATAACCACAAAGCCACGACCTCATGCCAAGACTACAAATAAGATTTTTCCAAGGCCTTGTGCCAAGAAACTAGTTTGTCTCATGAGACCTACCGATGCAATCTATTTAGAAGAAACTTACATTTAAAATTGCCAAAATATACTCCAGTGTTTTTCTGAAAACATTATGAAAGCTTCTGAAAACAAAATAACTAATTCTGAGACAGCTCGACTAATTACAGTCCATGATGGGTCCATGCCCAATCCCTTCCTGTCTACCACACTTGAAGGTTGGGTTTTCTGAAAGCATTTTTAAGCTTGCATTAAATACTTATACATTTGCACTGGGTTTTCATATATTTGAGAGAAATATATCTTTTTTTAAAAAATATAAAAATAAAATAATAATAAAATAAAACATTTACTTTGAAATTATCATTATAAGCTTGTAAGGGATGCTTCTAAGATTTTATAATGACGTAAAATAGCTGCATCTGCATTATAAGTTAAAAAAACATTCTTACCTTAATTCTGTCGAAAAGGTTAAAAAGCAACCATGTTTGGAAAACGACGGAAATATTCCTTTATAAACCACTTATATAAGTCAAAAAGGGTATAAATGAATTTATACCATAGTCTCTAAAATAGAATGAATGATTTGAAATACATTTTTAAGAAACATGTATGTGGATGATAAAGAGGTCCCAGTAGATAATCACGTATAAACAACCTCGGATAATGAAGAGATTGTGAAATAAACCCTTAACTTGTACTTTTCATTGGTTGGGGGTAGGTTAACCTCATGTATAATGGTGAAATAATTGTTATTAAATTATACAAGAATCATATACATTAATATGATATCATATATGATCTTTTAACATTTATTTGTTAATAATATCTTAGTATTATCGTTGGTTCGGGTGTTAACTTACTCATTTTATTTTATATGTTTTGTTACGTAATCCATTTATGTAATGGATAGGTTGTATATTATTCATATACATAATTATATCAAATCCTTAAACATTATTTTTAAATCATCAAATGATAATTATTCTTGAATGGATACGATGGAGAATGAATCTCATCGCGTTCGTGGAGACGGTAATCCGTACGTACGCACGAGCGACAATATCATTCTTTTGATATTAAAATAATATATAATTGGATGGTATATCATATATAAAGAATTATTATCATGTTATATTTATTATTTACATGAACTATAAATCAATATTATACCCATCCAAATTATAATTTATTGAATAACAATTACCCCACGACGTAGAGACGGTAAGCCGTACGTACGCACGTATGGTGACATGTTATTCAAAGGATGGATAGAATACTGAATATGGTTGTACCATATTTATAATAAAATCCCAGTATATATAAAATACTGGAATTATTATTTTAGAATGGTAATAACTAAGGAATAATAAGTGGAAGAAGAAAGGAACTTGAAAAAGGGTGGTGAAATCATTACCTCTTCTTCGGGTTCTTCCTTTTGATTTGATCAAAAGGGCTCTTAGGATGGCTTTATGACTAAAGTAATTCCTCTAGGATGAATTTTGGGAAGTTGATCCAGTATTTGGGAAGCGTTTGGCTGAACCAAATGGCTTTGAAGGTGTGAATTAAAGATAAGGGGGAGTGCCCTTTTATAAGAGGTGTGAGGGGCACCTTTGGAAAAGCTAGAAATATTATTTTATAATAAATTCATATTCAGTTTCTAATGGATCCAAAGTGGATTATTTAAATTTCAAGGTGGGGATAGGTCGAAAATCACTCAACCAATAGAATTTAGACAGGTTTGGGTCATTATACTAACTTTATCTTTAAGTATTAACTCTTAGTTAATTAGTTTCACTTTTACAATGTCTCTTTGTATTTTTATATTATATGGTTAATAAACATACTATATACATCCAATATACCCACAAGTGGTATATTAATGATAAACATATCATGATATATGTCTCTTGGAAGATCCTTATATTTTTAGGAATTTAATATCAATTAATAATATAATATTTTTTAAAAAACTATTTTTTGTCAATTTTGACACTATTCAATAATGGGTTTTTTTAAAACTTATAACTGAAACATTACTTCGAAAAAAGTTAATTAAATCATTCATAACATGTCATATTAACCTATAAAATTAGTTTAATTCGTAAAAAGTTTAAAATTATATTTATTTGGGTATCTACAATATCAATCAATTTAATTTTTCGCTATTATGGTAATTACTACTTCACCATTGTGTCATAAATAAATTAAATTATTTAATGTCTAAAAATTATAAATAAAATACAATTATGTATTAAATATTGTTATATTTCTAATGAATATTTATAGTCGAAAATATAACATAGATAACCTTATGTAAAATTTTTTTTTCTAAAAGATATATGCTTGTGTCATTTTTGTATTCATTTTAACTTAATTAAAATAAAGTGTCCCTATCACTTACAAGTGGCACCATGGGGTCCCAAAATCGACCCAAATATTCTCATGGTTGGACATGTATCAACCAATAAGGTTAAGACACGTTATAGGGTAATTTGTTATTATTATAATATTATTATATCACCCTTATTTACCAGATTTACCCTTTAACCATTGTAAATAAAATATTTACCGAAGTAATTATTCAAAATGTCTAAAAATAAAATTTACCTATTTACACAATTTGAACATACTGATTCCAAATATGGAATCTATTTTTCCAAATTCAAAACACAAAATTGTCATAAATTAATTTAAAATTAATTCCTGCTGTCAAAACAAAAAACTTGTTTTTAAGATATAATAACTATCAAAATATTGATACGTATTTATGTTCGTTTTAATTGTGAAATTGTGTCCAACGACCAACATTGTATTAAATGGTAAAAATATATTCTAAATATACTTTAAAACCACTCAAATTCATAATTCGTCACTATTAATTATATTAATTAAAAAATTGTTTGTAATTAAAATTTAGTAATTTTCACTATTCATCGAAATATTAAAGTTATCCGAAAAGTACCAAAATTTCACCATAGGATAAATTCGACACTCCGAATCCAAAAATGATGTCCATTTTGAGAAATAAAATTTATAAAATTTCAAAAATTAGGTATTACTATTCATAACAGCTAGTTTGATCTGTTATGGTGTGTGTTAGAACTCGATGTTGCGTACAACACACGCTATTGCATTATTCAAAGCGGAGTGTACCATAGAAGCTTGGGGTGTTACATTCTCCCCTCCTTCAAATAATTTCATCCTAGAAATGTCTAGAATAATACCACATTAAAAGACTCAGGTGGTTATTCATCATAAGTTCCTCAGGTTCCCATGGTGCCGCATCCATCTTATGGTTTCTCCACATAACTTTTTCCAAACGCGTCGTCCGGTTTCTCAGTACTTGTTCTCTCGTATCAATAATCTTGACGGGTTCATCGCAATAAGACAAATCGAGTTGCAGTTCTAATTTTTTATAGATGAGTACATGCGTTGGGTGAGGCATGTATTTCCTCAACAGAGATACATGGAACACATCGTGAACTTTGGAGAGACTTGGCGGAATTTCCAATCGGTAAGTTATAGCCCCAATTCGTTCTAGAATTTTGAAAGGTCCGATATATCTGGGACTCAATTTACCTTTATTAACACAATGCATGACTCCCTTTCATGGAGATACCTACAAGAAAACATAATCACCGACTTGAAATTCCAAATCCTTCCTTCGATTATCAGCATAGCTCTTCTGCCTACTTAGAGCTGCTTTGATGTGATTTTGGATTACCTTCACATTTTCCATAGTTTCCTCCACCAATTCTGGGCCTACAAGTTTTCTTTCACCAACTTCATCCCAACAGGTTGGTTTACGAAATCTCCTTTCGTATAAAGCTTCATATGGTGCCATCTGAATACTCGAATGAAAGCTATTGTTATAGGAAAATTCTACCAGAGGAAAATATTGATCCCACATACACTGAATGTTAAGTGAGTAGGATCTCAACATGTCTTCTAAGGTTTGAATAGTTTGTTCTGATTATCGATATGTTTGAGGGTGGTAGGCAGTGCTCAAATGAAGTTCAGTTTCCAAGGTTTTCTGAAGACTTTTCCAGAATATTGAAGTAAAATGGGGATCACGATCATAAACAATCGATAGGGGTACTCCATGAAGTCTCACAACTTCATCAATATATATTCGTCCTAGAAGTTGCAGTGGTAGATCATCTCTTATAGCAGGAAAATTTGCTGACTTGGTAAGACGATCAACAATGATCCATATTGCATCATTCCTTCTCGGAGTCATTGGTAGCCCCTTGACAAATTCCATCGTAATATTGTTCTGTTTCCACTCCGGTATGGGAAGAGGTTTCATGACTACTCCAGGTTGTTGCCTTATAGCATTCACTTGTTGAAAAACCATACATCTTGACACAAAATCAGCAATCTCCCTCTTCATGTTGTCCCACCAAAAATTTTACATCAAATATCTATAAATTTTGGTGCTACTAGGGTGTATAGAGAAATTGGAACTATGAGCATCATCCAAAAATTATTTTTTTAGATCAGGTATATCGGGAACACAAAGTCTCTTCCCTAATTTAAAAATTCCATCTTCATACACAAAGTCTGTCAATCTACCATCATTCACAGCTTTAATATTCTTTTGAAATTCTTCATCATCGGCCTGAGAACTCTTAATCCTTTCTAGTAAAGATGGTTTGGCAACCATTTGAAATATCATTGATGTTTCACCTTCCCTGGTTATTCCCATGTCCATATTCACTAGATCCATGAAAATTGGATCCCTTTCAATTCTCATATTGATCAAAACTCCATGGTACTTTCTGCTCAAGGCATCTTCCACCTTGTTTGCCTTCCCCGGGTGGTAGTGTATCGTGAAATCATAATCCTTGAGTAATTCAAGCCATATCCTTTGCCTCGTGTTGAGTTGTTTTTGTGATAAACTATACTTCAAAATCTTGTTATCACTATAAATATCACATTTTTAATCATAGAGGTAGTGCCTCCATATATTCAAATCAAAGATCACAACTGCTAACTGGAGATCCTGAGTAGGATAGTTTTTCTCATGAATTTTCAACTGTCGTGATGCATAGGCAGTAACCCTATCATTCTGCATAAGGACACAACCAAGTCCTTTCTTTGTTTCATTACTATAAATAACGAACCCATCATTCCCCGATGGTAGAGTCAATATAAGAGCATTGACTAATTGTCTCTTCAGTTCTTCGAAACATTCTTCACACTCTTTTGTCCAAAAATTTTTAACCCCTTTAAGTGTGAGCTTCGTTAATTTGTTAGCCAATCAGGAAAAATTCCGGACAAAACATCGATAATAACTTGCCAAACCAATAAAACTGTGTAGCTCAGTTATACTTGAAGGTTCTGGCCATTCTTGGATTATCATGGTCCTAGAAGGATAAACAGAGATTCCATCTTTATAAAAAATATGGCCACGAAAAGAAATCTCATGAAGCCAGAATTCAGACTTGCTAAACATCCCATATAATTCATGTCTTCTCAGAGTCTTCAGGATAATGAGCAAGTGATTTTCATGATCTTCGTAGCTTTTGGAGTATACCAAGATATCATCAATAAATACCACCAAAAATTCAGTGAGATATTCCTTGAAAACTCTATTAATCATGTCCATGAATACAGAGGGTGCATTAGTCAATCCAAAATTCATTTCAGTAAACTCGTAATGCCTGTACCTAGTTTGAAATGTTGTCTTTGGAATGTCTTCCTACTTCACACACAACTGATGGTATCCAGATCGAAGGTCAATCATTGAAAGGTATTGAGCTCCATGCGGTTGGTTTAGTAGCCTTGGAAACACTAGATATATTCATAAGGTTTTACATTACATCATAATGTGAAAACTACTACAACAACATATTGTATCCATAGTCCACACTATTATCCCCTCATAATATCCCTGCAGGTCATTAAAAAATTGACTTCTTCACATCCTGGGAAAAATAAAACATAGAAAAGGGGTGTGCTCAAATTCCTAGTAAGGATAACAATAGAGCAAAAACTTTCATAAATAACAATAAAAATTTAAGGCAGTGTATAACTAAAACAAAAGCCTTTTAAACATTAACTTCAACATAGTATGGAAAAAATAAAATGAAATAATTCTATTTACTTATTCACATGGATATTCTACTAATCGAATAGTCACATACAATATCAATAACCACTTTCATAATGATGGAATTCATAATGCTACATTATGATAACCACATAGCCGAGGCCTCGTGCCAAGACTACAAATAATATTTTGACAAGGCCTTGTGCCAAGACACTAGTTTGTCTCATGAGACCTACCGATGCATCGAGGAGCTATAGTGGGCTCCACCCATCACATATTAAGTCCAATGCATTCCCATATGAAAATTTTTAAACATAACCTAAACATTCTTTTTTAAACTATCATACGAAATGTCAATACATTCACCATAAACCATGAATGGTATAAAAATAGCACATCCACAGTCAAACATATCACAAAACATTCAATACTATATAGAAGTTTTGTGTCATAAAAAATCAACTTCAAATAAGCATAAAATCTATCAAAGGATGTTGACATAGATGAAATCAAAACATTTTTTAGAGAAATATCTATTTCTATTTTCAAATCATTAAGAGTCATATATTTATAAAATAAAACATTTTATTTGAAAATATTCTTATATGCTTGTAAGGGAAGATTCAAAGATTTTATAATGGCAGAAAATAGCCGCACCTGCCGTATAAGTTAAAAAAACATTCTTACCTTAATTCTGTTGAAAAGATTAAAAAGGACCTTGTTTGGAAAATGACGGAAAGATTCCTTTATAAACCACTTAAAAAAGTCAAAAAGGGTATAAATGAATTTATACCATAGTCTCTAAAATAGAAAGAATGATTTGGAATACATTTTTAAGAAACATGGATGTGGATGATAAAGAGGTCCCAGTAGATAATCACGTATAAACCACCTCGGATAATGAAGAGATGGCGATATAAACCCTTACCATGTACTTTTCCTTGGTTGGTGGTAGGATAACCTCCTGTATAATGGTGAAATAATTTTTATTAAATTATACATGAATCATATACATTAATATGATATCATATATGATATTTTAACATTGATTTGTTAATAATATATTTGTATTATCCTTGTTTCGGGTGTTAACTTACTCGTTTTCTTTTATATGTTTTCTTATGTAAGCCATGTTTGTAATGTATAGGTTGTATCTTATTAATATCCAGAATTATATCAAGTCCTTAAACATTATTTTTAAATCATAAAATGATAATTATACTTCAATGGATATGATAGAAAATGAATCTCATCGCGTTCGTGGAGGCGGTAGTCTGTACGTACACACGAGCGACAATATCATTCTTTTGATATTAAAATAATATTTAATTGGATGTTATATCATATATACAGTATAATTATCATGTTATATTTATTATTTACATGAATTACACATCATTATTATACCCATCCAAATAATAATGTTTTGAATAACAATTACACCACGACGTGGAGATGGTAAGCCGTACGTACGCACGTATGGTGACATGTCATTGAAAGGATGGATAGAATACAGAAATATGGTTGTACCATGTTTATAATAACATCAAAGTATATATAATATACTAGAATTATTATTTTATAATGGTAATAACAAAGAATACAAATAAGATTTTTCCAAGGCCTTGTGCCAAGACACTAGTTTGTCTCATGAGACCTACCGATTCAATTTTTTAGAAGATACATACATTTAAAATTGTTCAAATATACTCTAGTGTTTTTCTGAAAACATTATCCAAGATTCTGAAAACAAAATAACTAATTTTGAGACTTCTCGACTAATTATAGGCCATGATGGGTCCACACCCAATCCCTTCCTGTCTACCACACTCGAGAGTCAGGTTTCCTGAAAAAAATTTTATGCTTGCATTAAATACGTATTCATTTGCACTGGATTTTCATATATTTGATAGAAATATATCATTTTCATGAAAACATTTAAAAGTCACACAATTTGGAAAAGAAGCCATTTAAAGACATTTTTTAATCAATGTGTTACATACCACTTTTAAAATTTTCAAAGGAGTTTTAATTTTAAAACATTAATTTACATATAAATAAATCCTTAAAACCATTTTTAAAACATGGACATTAATGAGAAAGATTTAGAAGAATACGTCTTTAAAACATTTAAAAATGGTATGTTAGTTAGAGTTTCTAACCAAAATAGAGAAATTTTTATACCATTAATTGAGGTAATCAAAACAATTTAATATCATGAGAATAAAGGGATTCATGATATACTATGACAAAGTTCATTATATACACCACATAAAAGTGATTTGGTTTATAACAACAAAGAAGTCTCAATGGAATGTAAATTGAGATGCAATATCTCATAAAGGTCATATCATTTGGTTATGGATAAATCAATTACATAGTTATGTGTAAAAAATATAAATATACTAAATATGATTGGATATTTAGTGTAAAACAATCAAAGGACATTCACACATAATCTTGTAAAAACAACACCAATGAATTGGATGTTTAACTCAACAAATGGAGAATGATTTAAAATTACTCTTATCAAATTCATATCGATGACTTGAGAAATTATCAATGGAGTTATTATGTGTATCAAAAGAATATCCACATAAAGGAGAGTGGAAATTATGACATAATAAAATGAATAGTGATTCCACACATAATCTTGGAGTAAAATAATCAATGAAGTATGTGTAAAGCTGAATGAGTGGATATTGAAATTCCAAATTCCCTTATTGATTTGGTAACATAAAAAAATACACCCATGAAAGAAGTATCATACAATGATGATGTAAATATACATGAATAAAATTATATTACACAATGAATACAAACATGGGTACTACACAGACCACATGCAAGAAATTAGTGGTGAACAATGGAATTCTCACGGAATTAAAAGTGAGATAAGAAACCCCTTACCATGTTGTAATCAACAAAGTCATATAACAAAAATTTAATAACCACAAAATTACTTACAGAATAACATGAATATAAAGAGAATCAGGATAATATATATCAAATGGAAGTACAAAATACACCACTTTCAATAAATTCGTGGCGAACAGTGGAAATCTCATGGAATTGAAAGTGAGATAAGAAAATCCCTTAACTTGGACTTTCCTTTAGTCGAGGGTATGTTAAACCTCCTGTAAGAAGATCGTAGTATGTTATTAAATTATACCAGAACCATATTAATATTTATGATATCATACATGATACATTTATGACTTTATACTACCCATTTAATAATAATTTCCATGTTAAATTAATATTTCGGGTAATAATCGCTTTCTTTATCATAAGTGTTTTAACATGTTACTCTTTATTGTATCACATAGATCATGATTTAAATACTTTCAGAATATAAAACATGATAAATATATCATATATTATTTTTTAACATTGATTTGTTAATAATATATTAGTATTATCATTTTTTTGGGTGTTAACTTACTCGTTTTTTATATGTTTTGTTACGTAAGACGTGTTTTTCATGGATAGGTTGAATCTTATTCATATCCATAATGATATCAAGTCCTTAGATACTATTATTAATCATCAAATGAGATTTATACTTGAATGGATACTATGGAGAATGAATCTCAACGCGTTCGTGGAGACGGCCGTCCGTACGTACGCACGAGCGACAATATCATTCTTTTGATGTTAAAAATATATATAATTGGATGTTATATAATATATACAGAATCATTATCGTATTATATTTATTATTTACATGAATTACACATCATTATTATACCCATCCAAGTAATAATTTGTTGAATAACAATTACACCACGACGTGGAGACGGTAAGCCGTACGTACGCACGTATGGTGACATGTT
The DNA here is from genome assembly GCA_963277665.1 of Viscum album. Lineage (NCBI taxonomy): Eukaryota > Viridiplantae > Streptophyta > Magnoliopsida > Santalales > Viscaceae > Viscum > Viscum album. Next base: position 1,700,369,315 of record OY728121.1, on the reverse strand, counting down.
ATTTTAAGGATGGATAGAATAGAGAAATATGGTTGTAAAATGTTTATAATAACATAAAATTATATATAATATACTGGATTTATTATTTTATAATGGTAATAACAAAGAAAGAAGAAGTGGAATAAGAAAGGAACTGGAAAAAGGATGGTGAAATCATTACCTCTTCTTTAGGTTCTTCCTATTGATTTGATCAAAAGGTCACCTTAAGTTGGCTTTATGACTAAAGGAAGGCCTCTAGGATGAATTGAGGGAAGTTTAGATAGTATTTGGGTAGATTTTGGCCGAACGAAAAGGCTTTGAAGGTGTGAGTTAATGAGAAGGGTGAGTGCCCTTTTATAAGAGGGGTGAGAGGCAGCTTTGGAAAAGCTAGAAATATTTTTTTATAATAAATTCTTATTCGGTTTCAAATAGCTCCAAAGTGGATTATTTAAATTTTAAGGTGGTTATAAGTCTAAAACCACTCAACCAATAGAATTTATACTGGTTTGGGTCATTATACTAACCTTATCTTCAAGTATTAACTCTTAGTTAATTAGTTTCACTTTTACAATGTCTCTTAGAATTTTTATATTATATGGTTAATAAACATACTATATACATCCAAACGACATCCATGTGGTCCATTAATGATTCAACTATCATTATATAAGTCTCTTGTCCGAACCGTATATTTTTATGAATATAATATCAATTAATAATATAATTTTTTTTAAATTCTCTGTTCTGTCAATTTTGACACTATTCAATAATTGATTTTTGTGAAAATCATAACAGAATTATTACTTCAAATAACGTTACTTAAGACAATCCTAACATTTTATATTAACCTATAAAAAAAGTTTAATTCATAAAATGTCTCAAATTATATTTATTTGGGTATCTACAATATCAATCATTTTAATTTTTCACTATTATGGTAATTACTTCATCACCATTGTGCCATAAATAAATTACATTATTTAATGTCTAAAATTTATAAATAAACTATCATTATGTGGGAAATCATTTTATCTTTCTAATGAATTTTTATAGTCTAATATCCAACATATATAACCCTATGTGAAAAAACTTTTTCTAAAAGATATATGCTTGTGTCATTTTTGTATTCATTTTAACTTAATTTAAAATAAAGTGTCCCTATCACTTATACGTGGTTCCATGGGGTCCCAAAATCTACCCAAAGATGCCCATGGCCGGAAATGTATCATTCAATAAGGTTAGGACACGTTTTAGGATAACTATTTGTTATTTTAATATTATTTTTAACCCTTATTTACTGGATTTACCCTTTAACCATGATAAATAAAATATTTACCAAAGTAATTATTCAAAATCTCTAAAAATAAAAGTTACATATTTACACAATTTGAACATCCTGACTCCAAATATGTAATCCATTTTTCCAAATTCAAAACACAGAAGTGGTAGAAATTAATTTAAAATTAATTCCCGTTGTTAAAACAAAAAGCGTGTTTTTAAGAGATAATAACTATCAAAAGATTGACACTTATTTATATCCAGTTTAATTGTGAAGTTTAGTCCAATGACCAACATTTTATTAAATGGTAAAAATATATTCTAAATATACTTTAAACCCACTCGAATTCATTATTTATCTCTAAAAATTATTTTTATTAAAAAAGTAGTTTTTCATTAAAAATTATTAATTTTCACTATTCATCAAAATATAAAAGTTATTTGAAAAGTACCAAAATTTCACCCTAGGATAAATTCAATATTCTGAATCCAAAAACGAAGTCCATTTTTAGAGATAAAATTTATAAAATTTTAAAAATTAGGTATTACTATTCATTACGGCTAGTTTGATTGGTTGTAGTGTGTGTTATAACTCGATGTTGCGTACAACACACGCTACTGTATTATTCAAAGAGAAGAGTACCATGGAAGCATGGGGGGTTACATTGTAAATTTTTTTAATTTCCCCATAAATTTATTTATTCAAATTTAATATATAAATTTTTAAAATAATGGATTTAAAAAGGGTTCACTATTAAAGTTGGTAAAAGTGCATTTTTTAAAAATACTACTTTTATCTGAAAAAGAATTTGTTCTTACGTTATGTCTCATTATATGGATTATAAAATTATAATGATTATATACAGTTCAAAATTTTGTTAATAATATTCATAACCTCTTTTTAAAGTATTTTTTGGTAAGTCATGGTTCTCTTGAACTCGGTGTAATGTGTAGTGAAATTTATTGAATTATTTTGTAAAAGTACATACTATGAAATCATGGGGTGTTACATTCTTCCCTCCTTCAATAAATTGCGTCCTCACAATTTGAAATTCTTTTCAAAAATAAAGGTTGAAAATAGAAAATATCTTTATGGGAAAACCCATATCGGAAATTTGGTTAATAAAATTTAGTCTTAATAAAAGGAAAAGAGAAATGAAAGGGTCACCACCAAATTATGATCTCTATTAGGATAACAATGGTGGAACTTAGAGGCATTTAATTGGACGAAAGATGTAAATATTTATAGGTAGTGATTGAGGCCATCAATCACAAACAAGTGTAAAATTGTGGTCCTTAAATTCATCAATCTATGATGATTTGAAATACCATCGGTCCAACAAAAACATAGGGTATTAGGATAACACATTTTTGTTTTAGGATCTCTTAAATAAAGTATAAGAATTAATTTCTTCATTGAATAACAGAAGAAGAAAAAATATACTTGACAAGTACAGTATCATCCTTTTACTATGTTCTACAATAAAATCGTCTTTCACTCTAAAAGATAATAGAACATAAAAATAATATTCTATTTAACCTATTCGTATAGTTTTAAAAAATGAATTTATAATTCATCTAGCAGAACCATTAAAAAATGACATTATTCAATCCCTGACATCTCGTGGGTGAGTGGTAGGTGATACACCCTTGTCGCCCTTCAGTTATGGGTTCAAGTCTCGCGGCCTTGCCGGACGCGATGGGTTGCTGCTCGACCTCTGGGTTGTCCTTTTATGGAAATCCAAAAATAATCCAAACTAGAACTATCCAATGCATTCCCATATGAAAAGGTATAAACATAACATAAACATTAATATTAAAACTAGCATAGGAAATGTCAATAATTTCACCATAAACCATGAATGGTATAAAAATAGAATATCCACAGTCAAACATATCACAAAACCTTCAATACAATATAGAATTTTTGTATTATAAAAAATCAACTTCAAATAAACGTAAAATCCATCAAAGGATGTTGACATAGATGAAATCAAAACTCTTTTTAGGAAAATATCACTTTATATTTTGAAATCATTTAAGATTCATATATTTATAATATAAAGCATTTTATTTGAAAATATTCTTATAATATTGTAAGGTAATCTTCAAAGATTTTATAACGGTGGAAAATAGCCGCACCCGCCGTATAAGTTAAAAAAACATTCTTACCTTAATTCTATCGAAAAGGTTAAAAAGGACCTTGTTTGGAAAATGACGAAAATATTACTTTATAAATTACTTATAAAAGTAAACAAAGGTATAAATGAATGTATACCATAGTCTCTAAAATAGAAATAATGATTTGATATACATTTTTAAGAAACATGGATGTGGAGGATAAAGAGGTCCCAGTAGATAATCACGTATAAACAACCTCGGATAATGAAGAGATTGTGAAATAAACCCTTACCCTGTACTTTTATATGGCTGGGGGTAGGTTAACCTCATTTATAATGGGGAAATAATTGTTATTAAATCATACATGAATCATATACATTAATATGATATCATATATGATCTTTTAACATTGATTTGTTAATAATATCTTATTATTATCGTTGTTTCGGGTGTTAACTTACTCATTTTATTTTATATGTTTTGTTACGTAAGACAAGTTTTTAATACATAGGATGTATCCTATTCATATCCAGAATGATATGCAGTCCTTAAACATTATTTTTAAATCATAAAATGATAATTATACTTGAATGGATACGATGGAGAATCAATCTCATCACGTTCGTGGAGACGGTAGTCCGTACGTACGCACGAGCGACAATATCATTCTTTTGATATTAAAAATATATATAATTGGATGGTATATGATATATACGGAATTAATATCATGTTATATTTATTATTTACATGAATTACAAATCATTATTATACCCATCCAAAAAATAATTTATTGAATAACAATTACACCACGACGTGGAGACGGTAAGTCGTACGTACACACCTATTGTGACAAGTTATTAAAAGGATGGATAGAATAATGAATATGGTTGTAACATATTTATAATAAAATTACATTATATATAATATACTGGAGTTATTATTTTATAATGGTAATAACAAAGGAAGAAGTAGTGGAAGAAGAAAGGAACTTAGAAAAGGGTGGTGAAATCATTACCTTTTCTTCGAGTTCTTCCATTTGATTTGATCAAAAGGGCTCTTAGGATGGCTTTCTAACTTAAGTAAGGCCTCTAGGATGTATTGAGGGATGTTTAGAGAGTATTTGGAAAGTGGTTGGCCTATAAAAAAGGCATTGAAGGTGTGAATTAAAAAGAAGAGGGAGTGTCCTTTTATAAAAGGGGTGAGGGGCACCTTTGGAAAAGATAGAAATATTATTTTATAATAAATTCATATTCATTTTCTAATGGCTCAAAAGTGTATTATTTAAATTTTAAGGTTGGGATAGGTCTAAAACCACTGAACCAATAGAATTTAGACAGGTTTTGGTCATTATACTAACCTTATATTTAAGTATTATCTCTTAGTTACTTAGTTTCACTTTTTACAATGTCTCTTTGTATTTTTATATTATATGGTTAATAAACATACTATATAAATCGAAGAGACCCAAAAGTGGTCCATTAATGATACGCCTGTCATAATATAAGTCTCTTGGCAGAACCTTTGATTTTTATGAATTTAATATCAGTTAATAATATAATATTTTTTAAAAAAACTCTTTTATGTCAATTTTGATACTATTCAATAATTGATTTTTGTAAAAATCATAACAGAATGATTTCTCAGAAAAAAGTTAATTTAATCATTACTAACATGTCATATTAACCTGGAAAATTGGTGTAATTGATAAAAAGTCTGAAATTATATTTATTTGGGTATCTACAATATCAATCATTTTAATTTTTCACTATTATGGTAATTACTGCATCACCATTGTGTCATAAATAAATTAAATTATTTTATGTCTAAAAATTATTAATAAAATACAATTATATATAAAATATTTTTGTATTTCTAATTAATATTTATAGTCGAATATCCAATTTATATAACCCTATGTAAAAATTGGTTTTCTAAACGATATATTCGTGTTTCATTTTTGTATTCATTTTAACTTAATTAAAATAATGTGTCCCTATCACTTACAAGTGGCACAATGGGGTCCCAAAATCGACTCAAAGATGTCCATGGTTGGAAATGGTCCAACCAATAAGGTTATTACACGTTTTAGGGTAATTTTTTATTTTTATAATATTATTTTTTTACCCTTATTTACCGGATTTAGCCTTTAACCATGGTAAATAAAATATTTACCAAAGTAATTATTCAAAATATCTAAAAATAAAAGTTACTTATTTACACAATTTGAGCATCCTGATTCAAAATGTGGAATTCATTTTTCCAAATTTCAAAACAAAGAAGTGGAAGAAATTAATTTAAAATTAATTCCCGCTATCCAAACAAAAAGCGTGTTTTTAAGATATAATAACTATCAAAAGATTGATACCTATTTATGTTCGGTTTAATTGTGAAATTATGTCCAATGACCAACATTGTATTAAATGGTAAAAATATATTCTAAATATACTTTAAAACCACTTAAATTCATAATTTATTACTATTAATTATTTTGATTAAAAAAATTGTTTTTAATTTAAATTTAGCAGTTTTCACTATTCATCAAAAAAAATAAAGTTATTCGAAAAGTACCAAAATTTAACCTTAGTCTAAATTTGATACTCTGAATCCAAAAATAAACTCCATTTTGAGAGATAAAATTTATAAAATTTCAAAAAGTAGATATTACTATTCATAACAGCTGGTTTGATCGGTTGTGGTGTGTGTTAGAACTCGATGTTGCGTACAACACATTCTATTGAATTATTCAAAGAGAAGCGTACCGTAGAAGCTTGGGATGTTACATTATCGCCTCCTTCAAATAATTTCTTCCTCGAAATTTCTAGAATACTTCCGCATGAAAATAATTGGGTGGTTCTTTATCATAAGTTCCTCAGGTTCCCACGTTGCCTCTTCCATCTTATGGTTTCTCCACAAAACTTTTACCAGCCGCGTCATCCGGTTTCTCTGTACGTGTTCCCTCATATCAATAATCTTAACGGGTTCTTCGCAATAAGACAGATCGGGTTCTAGTTCTAATTCCTCATAGTTGAGTACATACGTTGGGTGAGGCATTTATTTCCTCAACAGAGATACCTGGAACATATCGTGAACTTTGGAGAGACTTGGCGGTATTGCCAATCGGTAAGCTAAAGCCCCAATTCGTTCTAGAATTTCTAAAGGTCCGATGTACCTGAGACTCAATTTAACTTTCTTACCTAAACGTATTACTCCCTTCCATGGAGATTCCTTCAGGAAAACATGACCACCGACTTGAAATTCCAAATCTTTCCTTTGATTATCAGCATAGCTCTTCTGCCTACTTTGAGCTGCTTTGATGTGATTTTGGATTACCATCACCTTTTCCATTGTTTCCTCCACCAGATCTGGGCATACAAGTTTTCTTTCAACAATGAAATCCCAACAGGTTGGTGTACGACATCTCTATCTATATAATGCTTCATATGGTGCCATCTGAATACTCAAATGGAAGCTATTGTTATAGGAAAATTCTACCAGAGGTAAATATTGATCCCACATACCCTGAAAGTCAAGTGATCAGGATCTCAACATGTCTTCGAAGGTTTGAATAGTTCATTCTGATTGTCCATCTATATGAGGGTGGATGGCAGTGCTCGAATGAAGTTCAGTATCCAAGGCTTTCTGAAGTCTTTTCCAGAATCTTGAAGTAAAACGGGGATCACGATTAGAAACAATCGATAGGGGTACTCCATGAAGTCTCACAACTTCATCAATATATAGTATTTCTAGACGTTTCAGTGTTAGATCTTCTCTTCTAGCAAGAAAATGTGCTGACTTGGTTAGATGATCAACAATGACCCATATTTCATCGTTCCTTCTAGGAGTCTTTGGTAGCCCCGTGACAAAGTCCATTGTAATATTTTCCCATTTCTACTTCGGTATGGGAAGAGGTTGCATGACTCTTCCAGGCTATTTCCTTCCATCTTTTACTTGTTGAAAAACCATACATCTTGACACAAAATCAGCAATCTCCCTCTTCATGTTGTCCCACCAAAAATGTTCCTTCAAATATCTATACATTTTGGTGCTCCCAGGGTGTATAGAGAAATTTGAACTATGATCTTCATCTAGCAATTCCTTTTTTAGATTAGGTATATCGGGAACACAAAGCCTCTTCCCGAATCTCAAAATTCCATCTTCATACACAAAGTCACTCAATCTCCCATCATTCAAAGCTTTAATTTTCTTTTGAAATTCTTCATCATCGGTCTGAGAACTCTTAATCCTTTCTAGTAAAGATGGTTTGGAAACCATTTGAAAAAGCATTGATATTTCACCTTCCCTTGTTATTCCCATGTCCATCTTCACTAGATCCATGAAAATTGGATCCCTTTCAATTCTACTCACATTCAAAACTCCTTGGTCTTTTCTACTCAAAGAATCTGCTATCTTGTTTTCCTTCCCCGGGTGGTAGTGTATCGTGAAATCATAATCCGTGAGTAGTTCAAGCCATCTCCTTCTCCTCATGTTGAGATTTTTTTTGTGAGAAAATACACCTCAAACTCTTGTGATCAATACAAATCTCACATTTTTAACCATAAAGGTAGTTCCTCCATATCTTCAATGAAAAGATCACAGTTGATATCTAGAGATAATGAGTAGGATAGTTTTGCTCATGAATTTTCAACTGTCATGATGGATAGGCAATAACCCTATCATTCTTCATAAGGACACAACCGAGTCCTTTCTTCGATGCATCACAATAAAAAACGAACCCATCATTCCCCAATGGTAGAGTCAATAAAGGAGCATTGACTAATCTTCTCTTAAGTTCTTCAAAACATTCTTCACACTCTTTTGTCCATACAAATTTAACCCCTTTACGTGTGAGCTTCGTTACTGGGTTAGCCAATCGGGAAAAATTCTGGAAGAAACGTCGATAATAACCTGCCAAACCAATAAAACTGTGTACCTCAATTATACTCGTAGGTTCTGGCCATTCATGGATTTCCATGGTCATAGAAGGATCAACAGAGATTCCATCATTACAGACAATATGGCCATGAAAAGAAATCTCATGAAGCCAGAATTCACACTTGTTAAACTTCCCATATAATTCATGTCTTCTCAGAGTCTTTAGGATAATGCGCATGTGATTTTCATGATCTTCGTAGCTTTTGGAGTATACCAAGATACCATCAATAAAAACTACCAGAAATTCATCAAGATATTCCTTGAAAACTCCATTCATCATATCCATGAATACATAGGGTGCATTAGTCAATCCAAAAGGCATTACAGTAAACTCGTTATGCTCGTACCTAGTTCGGAATGTTGTCTTCGGAATTTCTTCCTTCATCACACACAACTGATGGTATCCAGATCTGTAGAGACCCTAAGCTTGACGTACACTCATATTACATTACATTTGAGGAATACTTAGTACATAACAAAAACACACACACAAGGATCGTAATAGTTTAGTGTCTTTGGAAACTCGAAATATAATCTTCTAATCGTGGTGAAAGATCTTCAATATCTCCCATAAAGATCTTCTTTTTTTTATACCTAAACCTTTTTTTATATCTTGGGGAAAAGTAAACATAAAAGGGTGAGCTCAAATTCTCAGAAAGGGTAAATAAAAGAAATATCAATCACATCATATACATAAGCACATAACTTTTGGAAATCTTAACCTGTAAAAGAGATCATAATTTCATAACATGGGATAAATCATGGTAGTGAAATGTAATCAAAATAATCATAACTTAAAACATTAAACTTTTTGGCATACACACGTAATCATAGAGAATCATTTATTGTTAGTCAAGACTCATTGCCAAGACTATCTTAGTGGACAAAGTCCCTTTCTGAACCGAGTCACCCTCGTTTCAGTCCTGTTTCACTGAACCGGTATAACCTACCATTCCAGCCATGTCTATCTCATGAGATATAAAATATTTACCCAATGCATTGTAGGGAGATATAGGTCCCACCGATCTCATAATGATACCTTTCTTATGTGTGCCACAAAATCATAAACCATACATCATTGCATAACCCATGTAATACAAATGGGAATCTTAAACATCATGACATCATAAAACAATTCATATAAGATAAAGGAATTCATAAAAATAATTCCATCACAACATAATCAAATCAATGTAATAATAGGGATAAAAACAGAACCCTTTATTATCTTAGATAGAAAATAATTTTGATAAAACACTTGAACTCCGTTCTTGAGGAAAATATCCTTTCTTCTTCAAAAACATTTTTCCTTTATTAACATGTCATAAAACTTTAAACTAAAAGAATTTGATTAAAAATAAACTTGAAAACTTGTAAAGTAATCTTCTTGGAAATAATGTTTTAAAAATCCATTCTTGTTGTATAAGTTAAAAAAACATTCTTCTCGTACTTTTGTCGGAAAAGTCAAAAAGTACCTCGTACGAAAAATGACAGAAGATTTCATTCATATCTTTTACTAAAAACTCACCGAAGGGTAAAATTGGATTTAAACAATTGTAGATGGATGGAAATAACATTACATATTGAGGAAACATGGATGTGGATGATAAAATACACCCTAGTAAATACCAAAGTATAAACAATCTCGGATAAAAATGAGATTGTGATATTTCCCTTACCTTAGGTCCGATTTGCTTTGTAAGTGTCCAAACCACTTGTATAATGATTTAAATAATGTCATTGACTTATTACAGAATCATATTAATTGTTATTATATCATATATGGTTCACTTATGACTTTATATTACCCGTTCTTTTGTAAATTCCATGTTAAAGAGTGTTTTGGGTAAAATTGTTTCATTTGTCGTCCGTGTTTTGACTTATAATTATTCATATGATTACTTAGATCATCATTACTTAATTCCATAATATAAAAAATGATTTATATATATATATATTCAGAATATACATATATATAATAAATCAGTAAAAGGAAATAAATACACCGTTCATGGAGACGGTAGGTCGTACGTACGCATGAACGCTGTTTTCCTTTCCTTATTGTCTTGAATGGAAGTAAGTAGATGAAATATATATATATACATATATACATAAATCCAGTAGATTTAACATGTCATATATTTCATTATTATTCATTATATATACTTTATAATCATTCATGAATCGTTAAAGTGGAGAATGAATCTCATCGCGTCGTGGAGATGGTAGTCCATTCGTACGCATGAGCGATGATATCGTTCTCATGATAATGGGACTGTATTGGAGTGTATTTATACTATTTCAGAATCAATGTCACTTTAAAATAATAATATATAGTTATTATTTACACCATTATACCCATCCAAGTAAGGTGGTGGTGGAAAATAGATTTCACCACGGCGTGGAGACGGTATTCCGTACGTACGCACGCGCGGTGTTTTTGTTTTCCGTAGGATTGATAGATGGTGAAATAGGATTGTTTCATACTTATAATACCATATCAGTATATGAGTTATACTTATGTTATTACTTCATAATGAAGCAACCTAATAATAAGAAATGGAAGAAGAAATAAAGGTGAAAGAATCGGTAACAGAAATTACCTCTTCTTTGAAGTGCTTCTTTGAGACCTCCTTTTAGGGCACTAAAATTGGTCTTTGAGGAAGACCAGAACCTCTAGGATGTTTCTAGGGAAGTGGATAAGAGAATTTGGCAGGGTTTGGCCGAGCATGAAGGCTCAAAGTTGTGTGAGGAAGAGAGGGACGAGGTTCCCTTTTATAAGGGAGGAGAGGGGCACCTTTGGAATAACTAAAAATATTATTTTATTATAAAGTCATGTTCTGTTTTAAATAGCTCCAAATTGATTTATTTCGAGGCTAAGGTGGATATGGGTCGAAATAATCTCATACAATAGAATTTATACAAGTTGAGGTTCCTATTTTAACCTTATCATTTACATTTAACTTTAAGTTAAATAATTTTACTTTTACCATGTCTTCTTGTGTTCTTACACTATAAGGTTAATAAACATACTATAAGAAGACAAACGAACCCCAAATTATTTATTATGAATATATATAACCTTATCTAAGTCATTTTTCCGAACCATAGTTTTTTAGGAATAAAATATCAATTAATAATATAATATTTGTTTTAAAAACTATTTTATGTCAATTTTGAAACTATTTAGTAATTGATTTTTGTGAAAATTATAACAGAATGATAAGTTCGAAAAAATATAATTAAATAAATACTAACATATCATATTAACCTAGAAAATTAGTGTAATTCATAAAATGTCTTAAATTACATTTATTTTGGTATTTATAACATCAATTATGTCAATATTTCATTAATAAAATAATTACTGCATCTTCTTTGTGTCATAAATAAATTAAATTATTTGATGTCTAAAAATTAAAAATAAACTACCATTATGTAGGAAATAATTTTATCTTTCTAATGAATATTTACAATCGAATTTATCTTATGTATAACCCTATATTAAAAATGTTTTAGTAAATAAACATTGATTTTAACTCTTTTAACTCTTCTTTGAATTAAATAATAATAAATGTCCTAATCTAATCCAAGTGGGCCTAAATGGTCATATTTTATTTCTAAGCTTGTTTTTGGTCAAATTACACTTATCCAATAGAATTTGGATATGTGTTAGGGTAATAATAATATCATTTTTACCCTTAATTACCCTATTTACTTTTAACCGAGGTAAATAAAAGTAAAAAGTTACTATTCACCAAAAATTATTTTCATCTCATTGAACCACATTTTACTTACTGACATCAACCGTATCTTTCGGATTTTTGAAATTCCACTCACAGAAGCGGTAAAATTATGTTTTATGAAAAATTCAGTTTTTTTAACTACCACTTAGTGGTTTCACTATTCATCAAAAATTGAAAGTTTTCAGAAAAATACCAAAAATTAGGCCTAAGCTATATTTGATATTATGAACTCAAAAATGATTTCTATTTTACCAAATTCAAAACATATCAGTTGCATTAATTAATTTAAAAATTAATTCCCGTCGTCAAAACAAATAGCATGTTCTTAAGAGATAATAACTATCAAAAGATTGACACTTGTTTATGTCTGGTTTAAATGTGAAATTACATCCAAGGACCAACATTGTATTAAATTGTAAAAATATATTCTAAATATACTTTAAAACCACTCAAATTAATAATTTATCACTATTAATTATTTTGACTGAAAAAGTTTTTTTTAATTAAAATTTAGTAATTTTCACTATTCATCAAAATATGAAAGTTATCCAAAAATCACCAAAATTTCACCCTAAGCTAATTTCGATATTCTGAATCCAAAAATGAAGTCCATTTTGAAAAATAAAATTTACCGAATTTCAAAAAGTGGTTATTACTATTCATAACGGCTAGTTTTAATAATATTTAAATAGCATATCGTTGTTTAGTGAAACTCGGTATTGCATACTACACACGCTATCAAGGAAGGTCGCAATTGCGTGTAATGAAAGTCAAGTCAATGATGCGTGTTGTGCAAGATCCTTTTGGTGTAGAGTACAACACAAGACATTAATGAAATTAAAAAGAATATTTTTCATAAAATCTCGGGGTGTTACATTCTACCCCCCTTAAAATGAATTTCTCCCTCGAAATTCGTCGGGGTTATAAATGGTTTACTATTCGAAAGTTTCTTTAATAAAAACCCACATTGTAAAAAGGAATAACAAAACCGATCTTTAAAAACAAAAGTATGAAACGTAACGGTTACCCAAATAAACTAATCACTGGGTTTCCACATAGGTGAAAATATGGATATGGAAGAGAAATCTAACCATCATGTTCTGATAGAGAGTGGTGGAGAACATGGCTATGGAAAACCTAGCAATCACAAAGCCATAAATTTGTGACGATCTAAGGTACCATCGGATTCATCAGATACAAGAGCACTAAGAAAACATTTTTGGTTTTCAAGATCATTTCCCTAATGTTGATGAAATTGGAATTAGAATAAATAATTTTGTGATTTTGGTTTAGTCTCACTGTTTGTCGTTCTTTGGAAAATTTCCACTTCATCTCTTAAAGAAATGAAGTTGAATTTGTCATTCGTGATGTGTTAGCAGATCATGTGAAATAATGATGGGTCATTCAATCTCTTTCAAACAAAAGGTTAGCAAAAGTTATAAGTCCATCTTATAGTTAATCATATATGGTTCCAAAAAAGAACTTATACTTCATATATCATAACTCTTAATAAAATAAAACTAGTTTCTACTAACCAGGGACTTCCTGTAGGCCAGTGGTAGGCGATAAAGGCCAGTCGCACTTCGTTTGTGGGTTCGATTCCCACAGCCTTGTCCGACGCGATGGGCGGTCGCCCGTCCTACAGGTTGTCCTTTTTCTAAAACTATATTACTATAACATCCCATCAATAATATCGAAAAACGTTTTATCCTAACTTATGTCCAACATAATCCATTCTAATATTTAGGCTTATCTAAAATACTTCGGTCCAAGCTCATAGTATAATGAAAATGATTACTTGAAATGTCACAGAACAATCACGTGAATTCAATCATTTATCCCCCATATATCATAAGATATATCTTGTTGGTCAAATTAAAAACATGTGAATACCTTAATCATGTATTCTCTTGAAGAATGAATACCCATTGAACCATAGTGAAAACATGAATGCTGTCAAAAGTTAACTATTTCAACATACCAAAATCCAAAAATTATATATACTCAATCAATTACATAACCTTCTCCTTATATCAGTCATGAGCTCATGAATACTTTCAAACATTTAATTTTCTCCTTATCCCTTCATTATGCGCATATCATCTACATTCCAAAAATATCTGAATAACTTTTCATGGATATTGGTAACATTAATCATACACTTTCAAAACTCAAGGAAAGACAATAGTGTAACAATCCTTAGATGTCTCTTTATTCCATATTACCATAAGATTACTTATACAACATTACACATGATAAACATGTAATCATTCTACTACATTCTTAAACCATTGACCGAGCTTCAAAAATTCTTTCATCTCACATATCACATGTAGTCTCTTCATCATCATCCACATAAATACTACCCATACGACCATACTGATTATCTTCATGAGACTTTCCCTTAGGGCATTGGTTTGCATAATGCCCGTACAATCCACATTTAAAACATTTAACCATTGTAGATGTCGTAGTAATACCATTATCCTCATCCCTGGTGTTAACTAAACCTTTTCCTTTGCACTTACTGGCTTTGTGTCCTTCTTTTCCACACCCAAAGCATCTTCCAGTTCCTTTGAAACATTCTCCTTGATGCCTCTTCCCACATGATTTACATAGGGGAAATTGAACTTTCTTTCCTCTATGATCATCATGAAACTCCATCATTCATTTATTAGCCGAGTCAGGAAACTTACCAAATTTTACTTTATTGATCATATTATGAGATTGCTGATTCGGTATAACAATGATGTTTGGACTTCCAAATCCCTTTTCATTTGATTTCTCATGAATAATATCATTCCATTTTCCATCATATCCTCCATTATCGTGAATCATCTTGTTTCCAGCCATTTTCTAAAACCCAAATAGAATAGTGTGAGAGGAAAAAATCATAATAAAGGGGGAGTAACTTCAATATCTAACATCTTTGGTTTAATCTAATATTGTTACCATAGTTCTAGGACTATATCCAATACGTATACTTATCCTTAGGGACATCCCTATATATACCTTAGAAATATCTCTAGGGATCTCACTAACGTTTTCGCATCCTAGTTTCCAAAGGTTGACTAAATTTTTCCTCTGATACCAACTGTAGCGGTCTGGAATTACTTCCAGTGGACTATAATTGATACCTATCAGGGCACTCCATGGGCGGCTACACCCCCTGGGCGGGACACACCACCATCCTCAGTGGCATCCATTTCCTCATGAAGCCCTTGGGCGGAGAGCCATGCTTCGTCCAACGCTCACATGTGAGAGTTCCCAAGGATCGGATACATTCCTACCTCCTTTGCCTCTGATACCAACTGTAGAGACCCAAAGCTTGACGTACATTGACATTACATTACATTTGAGGAATACTTAGTACATAACACAAACACACACACAAGGATCGTAATAGTTTAGTGTCTTTGGAAACTCGGAATATAATCTTCTAATCCTGGTGAAAGATCTTCAACATCTCCCATAAAGATCTTCTTTTTCTTATACCTAAACCTTTCTTTATATCCTGGGGAAAAGTAAACATAAAAGGGTGAGCTCAAATGCTCAGTAAGGGTAAACAAAAGAAATATCAATCATTTCATATACATAAGAACATAACTTTTGGAAATCTTAACCTGTAAAAGAGATCATAATTTCATAACATGGGATAAATCATGACAGTGAAATGTAATCACAATAATAATAACATAAAACATTAAACTTTTTGGCATACACACATAATCATAGAGAATCATTTCTTGTTAGTCAAGACTCATTGCCAAGACTATCTTAGTGGACAATGTCCCTTTCTGAACCGAGTCACCCTCGTTTCAGTCCTGTTTCATTGAACCGGTATAACCTACCATTCCAGCCATGTCTATCTCATGAGATATAAAATCTTTACCCAATACATTGGAGCGAGATATAGGTCCCACCCATCTCATAATGATACCATTCTTATGTTTTCCACTAAATCATAAACCATACATCATTGCATAACCCATGTAATACAAATGGGAATCTTAAACATCATGACATCATAAAACAATTCATATAAGATAAAGGAATTCATAAAAATAATTCCATCACAACATAATCAAATCAATGTAATAATAGGGATAAAAACAGACCCCTTTATTATCTTAGATAGAAAATAATTTTGATAAAACACATAAACTCCGTTCTTGAGGAAAATATCATTTCTTCTTCAAAAACATTTTTCCTTTATTAACATGTCATACAACTTTAAACTTAAAGAATTTGATTAAAAATAAACTTGAAAACTTGTAAAGAAAGCTTCTTGGAAATAATATTTTAAAAATCCATTCTTGCTGTATAAGTTAAAAAAAATTCTTCTCGTACTTTTGTCGGAAAAGTCAAAAAGTAACTCGTACGAAAAACGAAAAAAGATTCCTTTCATATATTTTACTAAAAACTCAAAGAAGGGTAAAATTGGATTTAAACAATTTTATATGGATGGAAATAACTTTACATATTGAGGAAACATGGATGTGGATGATAAAATACACCCTAGTAAATACCAAAGTATAAACAATCTCGGATAAAAATGAGATTGTGATATTTCCCTTACCTTAGGTCCGATTTGTTTCGTAAGTGTCCGAACCTCCTGTATAATGATTTAAATAATGTCATTGACTTATTACAGAATCATATTCATTATTATGATATCATATATGGTTCACTTATGACATTATATTACCCATTTTTTTGTAAATTCCATGTTAAAGAGCGTTTTGGGTAAAATTGTTTCATTTGTCGTCCGTGTTTTGATTTGTAATTATTCATATGATTACTTAGATCATGATTACTTAATTCCAGAATATAAAACATGATTTATATATATATATATTCAGAATATACATATATATAATAAATCAGTAAATGGAAAGAAATACACCGTTCATGGAGACAATAGGCCGTACGTACGCATGAATGTTGTTTTCCTTTCCTTATTGTCTTGAATGGAAGTAAGTAGATGAAATATATATATATATACATATATAAATAAATAAAGTAGATTTAACATTTCATATATTTCATTATTATTCATTATATATACTTTATAATCATTCATGAATGGTTAAAGTGGAGAATGAATCTCATCGCGTCGTGGAGACGGTAGTCCGTTCGTACGCACGAGCGATGATATCGTTCTCATGATCGTGGGACTGTATTGGAGTGTATTTATACTATTTCAGAATCAATATACCTTTAAAATAATAATATATAGTTATTATTTACACCATTATTCCCATCCAAGTAAGGCGGTGGTGGAAAATAGATTTCACCACGGCGTGGAGACTGTATTCCGTACCTACGCACGCGCGGTGTTTTAGTTATCCGTAGGATTGATAGATGGTGAAATAGGATTGTTTCATACTTATAATAACATATCATTATATGAGTGATACTTATTTTATTACTTCATAATGAAACAACCTAAGAAGAAGAAGTGGAAGAAGAAATAAAGGTGATACCATCGGTAACGGAAATTACCTCTTCTTTGAAATGCTTCTTTGAGACCTCCTTTTAGGGCACTAAAATTGGTCTTTGAGGAAGACCAGAACCTCAAGGATGTTTCTAGGGAAGTGGAGAAGAGAATTTGGCAGGTGTTGGCCGATCTTGAAAGCTCAAAGTTCTGTGAGTAAGAGAGGGAGAAGGTTCCCTATTATAAGGGAGGAGAGGGGCACCTTTGGAATAACTAAAAATATTATTTTATTATAAAGTCATGTTCGGTTTTAAATAGCTCCAAATTGATTTATTTTGAAGCTAAGGTGGAGATGGGTCGAAATCCTCTCATCGAATAGAATTTAGACAAGTTTAGGTTCATATTTTAACCTTATCATTTAGATTTAACATTAAGCTAAATAATTTTACTTTTACCATGTCTTCTTGTGTTCTTACACTATAAGGTTAATAAACATACTATAAGAAGCCAAAAGAACCCCAAATTGTTTATTATTAATATATATAACCTTATCTAAGTCATTTGGACGAACCTTAGATTTTTAGGAATAAAATATCAAATAATAATATAATATTTGTTTTAAAAACTATTTTATGTCAATTTTGAAACTATTTAGTAATTGATTTTTGTGAAAATCATAACAGAATGATAAGTTCGAAAAAAGTTAATTAAATAAATACTAACATGTCATGTTAACCTATAAAATTAGTGGAATTAATAAAAAGTCTTAAATTACATTTATTTTGGTATTTATAACATCAATTATGTCAATATTTCATTAATAAGATAATTACTGCATCATCTTTGTGTCATAAATAAATTAAATTATTTGATGTCTAAAAATTACAAATAAAATACCATTATGTAGGAAATCTTTTTTGATTTCTAATTAATATTTAAAATCCAATTTATCTTGTGTATAACCCTATATTAAAAATGTTTTAGTAAATAAACTTTGATTTTAACTCTTTTAACTCTTCTTTGAATTAAATAATAATAAATGTCCTAATCTAATCCATGTGGGCCTAAATGGTCATATTTTATTCCTAAGCTTGTTTCTGGTCGAATTAAACTTATCAAAAAGAATTTTTACATGTTTTAGGGTAATAATAATATCATTTTTACCCTTAATTACCCTATTTACTTTTAACCGAGGTAAATAAAAGTAAAAAGTTACTATTCACCAAAAATTATTTTCATCTCATTGAACCACATTTTACTTACTGACATCAACCGTTTCTTTCGGATTTTTGAAATTCCACTCACAGAAGCGGTAAAATTATGTTTTATGAAAAATTCAGTTTTTTTAACTACCACTTTGTGGTTTCACTATTCATCAAAAATTGAAAGTTTTCAGAAAAATACCAAAAATTAGGCCTAAGCTATATTAGATATTATGAACTCAAAAATGATTTCTATTTTACCAAATTCAAAACATATCAGTTGCATTAATTAATTTAAAAATTAATTGTCGTCGTCAAAAAAAATAGCGTGTTCTTAAGATATAATAACTATCAAAAGATTGACACTTGTTTATATATGGTTTAAATGTGAAATTACATCGAATGACCAATATTGTATTAAATCGTAAAAATATATTCTAAATATACTTTAAAACCACTCAAATCAATAATTTATCACAATTAATAATTTCTACTGAAAAAGTTGTTTTTAATTAAAATTTTGTAATTTTCACTATTCATCAAAATATGAAAGTTATCCGAAAATCACCAAAATTTCACCCTTAGCTAATTTCGATATTCTGAATCCAAAAATGAAGTACATTTTGAATAATAAAATTTCCAGAATTTCAAAAGGTGGTTATTACTATTCATAACGGCTAGTTTTAATAATAATTTAATAGCATATCGTTGTTTAGTGAAACTCGGTATTGCGTACTACACACGCTATCAAGGAAGGTTGTGATTGCGTGTAATGAAAGGAAAGTCAATGATGCGTGTTGTGAAAGATCCTTTTGGTGTAGAGTACAACACAAGACATTAATGAAATTAAAAATAATATTTTTCATAAAATCTCGGGGTGTTACAAGATCGAAGTTCAATCTTTGAAAATTATTAAGCTCCATGCAGTTGGTCAAATAAATCATCAATGCGAGGTAGGGGATACATGTTCTTTATTGATATAACATTGATCTCCCTATAGTCGATACATAACCTCATAGATCCATATTTCTTTTTAACAAAAAGAACATGGGATCCCCATGGAGAAACACTAGGGAAAATAAATCCCTTATTACTCAATTCCTCTAGTTGTTTCTTTATTTCAAATAATTCTACAGTGGCCATTCTATAAGGGGTCTTCGACATAGGCCTTGATCCAGGAATTAAATCAATGGAAAACTCAACTTGTCGTTCAGGAGGATGTTGTAGAGACCCAAAGCTTATCGTACATGGACATTACATTACTTTTGCGGAATACTTAGTACATAACAAAAACACACACACAAGGATCGTAATAGTTTAGTGTCTTTGGAAACTCGGAACGTAATCTTCTAATCGTGGTTAAAGATCTTCAATATATCCCATAAAGATATTCCCTTTTTTTACCTAAAAACCTTTCTTTATATCCTGGGGAAAAGAAAACATAAAAGGGTGAGCTCAAATGCTCAGTAAGGGTAAACAAAAGAAATATCAATCACATCATATACATAAGAACATAGCTTTTGGAAATCTTAACCTGCAAAAGAGCTCATAATATCATAACATGGGATAAATCATAGAAGTGAAAATGAGATCCCCATAATCATAACATAAAACTTGAAACTTTGTGGCATGCACACATAATCATGGAAAATCATTTCTTGTTAGTCATGACTCATTGCCAAGACTATCTTAGTGGACAAAGTCCCTTTCTGAACCGAGTTCACTCCTCGTTTCAGTCCTGTATCACTGAACCGAAATAACCTTCCGTTCCAGCCATGTCTATCTCATGATATATAAAGTCTTTACCCAATTCATTGGAGGGAGATATAGGTCCCACCCATCTTATAATGAATCCTTTCTTATGTGTGCCACGTAATCATAAATCATACATCATCGCATAACACATGTAACAAAAATGGGATTCTTGAAACATCATGACATCATAAAACAAATCATATAAGGTAAATGACTTCATAAAAATAATTCCCTCAAAACATAATCAAATCAATGTAATAATAGGGATAAAAACAGAACCCTATATTATCTTAGATGGAAAATAATTTTGATAAAACATTTGAACTCCATTCTTGAGGAAAATATCATTTCTACTTCAAAAACATTTTTCCTTTCTTAACATGTCATACAACTTTAAAATAAAATAATTTGATTAAAAATAAACTTGATAACTTGTAAAAAAAGCTTCTTGGAAATAATGTTTTAAAAATCCATTCATGTCGTTAAGTTAAAAAAAACATTCTTCGTACTTTTGTCGGAAAAGTCAAAAAGTACCTCGTACGGAAAAACGACAAAAGATTCCTTTCATATTCTTTACTAAAAACTCATCTAAGGGTAAAATTGGATTTAAACTATTGCAAGTGGATGGAAACAATATTACATATTGAGGGAACATGGATGTGGATGATAAAATACACCCCAGTAAATACTTACGAATAAACAATCTCGGATAGAAATGAGATTGTGATATTTCCCTTACCTTTGGTCCGACTTTCTTTGTAAGTGTCCGAACCTCCTGTATAATGATTTAAATCATGTTATTAACTTATTACAGAATCATATTCATTGTTATGATATCATATATGGTTCACTTATGACATTATATTACCCGTTCTTTTGAAAATTCCATGTTAAAGAAGCGTTTTGGGTAAAATCGTTTCATTTATCGTAGGTGTTTTGACTTGTTGTTCTTGACATCATTATTACTTATATCATGATTTACTCACTTCCAGAATATAAAATATGATTTATATATCATATATATTCAGTATATATATATATATATAATAGGTAGATAAATAAAATGAAAAACACCGTTCATGGAGACGGTAGTCCGTACGTACGCATGAACGTTGTTTTCCTTTCCTTATTGTCTTGAAATGGAAGTAAGTAGATGACATACATATGTATATATATACATAAATCCAGTAGCTTTATAATGTCATATATTTCATTATTATTTCTTATATATACATTATAATCATTCTTAAATGGTTAACATGGAGAATGAATCTCATCGCGTTGTGGAGATGGTAGTCCGTACGTACGCACGAGCGATGATATCATTTCTATAAATATTGAATTGAATTGGAGTGGATTATACAATATCTCAGAATCAATATTATGTTGTAATAACTATGTATAGTTATTCTTTACACCATTATACCCATCCATGTAAGGTGGTGGTGGAAAATAGATTACACCACGGCGTGGAGACGGTATTCCGTACGTACGCACGCGCGGTGATTTCTTTTTCCGTAGGATGGATAGATGGTGAAATAGGGTTGTTTCATACTTATAATAAAATATCAGTATATGATTGATACTGATGTTATTACTTCATAATGAAACAACCTAAGAAGAAGAAGTGGAAGAAGAAATAAAGATGAAAGAATTGGTAACGGTAATTACCTCTTCTTTGAAGCGCCTCTTTGAGACCTTCTCTTAGGGCACTAAAATTGGTCTTTGAGGAAGACCAGAACCTCTAGTATGTTTCTAGGGAAGTGGAGAAGAGATTTTGGCAGGGGTTGGACGAGCTTGAGTGCTCAAATTGGTGTGAGGAGGAGGGGGAGGAGGTATCCTTTTATAAGGGAGGAGAGGGGCACCTTAAGAATATCTCAAAATATTATTTTATATTAAAGTCAAAATCGGTTTATAATGGTTCCAAAGGGTCTTATTTCGAAGCTAAAGTAGGGATGGGTCTAAATACTATCAACCAATAAGATTTAGACAAGTTTAGGGTATTATTTTAACCTTATCAATTAGATTTAACTCTAAGTTAATTAATTTAACTTTTACCGTGTCTTTTGGTTTTCTTTCACTATATGGTTAATACACATACTATAACATGCCAAACGAACCCCAAATTGTTTATTATTAATATATATATCCTTATCTAAGTCATTTGGAAGAACCTTAGATTTTTAGGAACAAAATAACAATTAATAATATAATATTTGATTTAAAAACTATTTTGTGACAATTTTGGCACTATTCGATATATGATTTTTGTGAAAGTCATAACAGAATTATATGTTCGAACCAGGTTGATTAAATCAACAATAATATATCATAGTAACCTATAAAATTATTTTAATTCATAAAAAGTCTCAAATTACATTTATTTTTGTGTTTATAACATCATTTATGTCAATATTTCATTAATAAGATAATTACTGCATCATCGTTGTGTCATACATAAATTATATTATTTAATGTCTAAAAATTACAAATAAAATACCATTATGTAGGAAATCTTTTTATATTTCTAATGAATATTTATAGTCAAATTTATCATATGTATAACCCCATATTAAAAATGTTTTAGTAAATAACTTTGATTTTAACTCTTTTAACCCTTCTTTAAATAAATTAATAATAAATGTCCTAATCTAACCCAAGTGGGCCTAAATGGTCATATTTTATTCCTAAGTTTGTTTTTGGTCGAAATACACTTGTCCAATAGGATTAGGACATGTGTTAGGGTAATAGTAATATCATATTTACCCTTAGTTACCCTATTTACTATTAACCGTGGTAAAAAAAAGTAAAAAGTTACTATTCACCAAAAATTATTTTCATCTCATTGAACCACATTTTAGTCCTTGATATTAACCGTGTCTGTCGGATTTTTGAAATTCCATTCACAGAAGCGGTAAAATTAAGTTTTATGCAAAATTCAGTTTTTAACCTACCACTTAGTGGTTTCACTATTCATCAAAAATTGAAAGTTTTCAGAAAAGTACCAAAATTTCACCCTAGGCTATAATTGATATTCCGAATTCAAAAATGATTTCTATTTTACAAAATTACCAACATATAAGTTGTATTAATTAATTTTATAATTAATTTCCGCTGTCACAACAAATAGCGTGTTTTTAAGAGATAATAACTATCAAAAGATTAACACTTGTTTATAACTGGTTTAAATGTGAAATTACATCCAATGTCCAAAATTGTATTAAATTGTAAAAATATATTCTAAATATACTTTAAAACCACTCAAATTAATGATTTATCACTATTAATTATTTCGATTAAAAAAGTTGTTTTTAATTATAATTTAGTAATTTTCACTATTCATCAGAATATGAAAGTTATCCGAAAAGTACCAAAATTTCACCTTCGGCTAAATTCGATACTCCGAATCCAAAAATGAAGTTCATTTTGAAATATAAGATTTACAGAATTTTAAAAAGTGGTTATTACTATTCATAACGGCTAGTTTTAATAATATTTTAATAGCATATCGTTGTTTAGTGAAACTCGGTATTGTGTATTACACACGCTATCGAGGAAGGTCGCGATTGCGTGTAATGCAAGGCAAGTCAAGGATGCGTGTTGTGCAAGCTCGTTTTTGTGTAGCGTACAACACAAGACATTAATAAAATTAAAAAGAATATTTTTTATAAAATCTTGGGCTGTTACATTCTACCCCCCTTAAAATGAATTTCGCCCTCGAAATTCGTCGGGGTTATAAATGGTTTACTATTTGAAAGTTTCTTTAATAGAAACCCACATCGTAAAAGGGAATACCAAAACTTGGCTTTAAAAACTAAAGTATAAAATGTAACGATTACCCAAATAAACTAATCACTGGGTTTCCACATAGGTGAAAATATGGATATGGAAGAGAAATATAACCATCATGTTCTGATGGAGAGTGGTAGAGAACATGGCTATGGAAAAGCCAGTAATAAATTTGTGACGATCTAAGATACCATCTGATTCATCTAGGACAACATTTTTGGTTTTCAAGATCATTTCCCTAAAGTTGAAAATTTGAATAAGAATAAATACTTACTTTATTTTGATACAATATCATTGTTGTTCGTGCCTTGAACAATTTCCACTTCATCTCTTAAATAAATGAAGCTGAATTTGTTATTCGTGAAGTGTTAGCAGATCATGTGATAGAATGACGGGTCATTCCATCTGTCTCAAACAAAAGGTAAGCAAAAGTTATTAAATATACATAAGTCATTCTATGGTGAGATTAATCATATATAGTTCCTAAAATGGACTTATACTTCATATATCATACTGCTTAATATAATAAAACTAGCTTCTACTAAACAGGGACTTCCTGTAGGTCAGTGGTAGGCGATAAAGGCCAGCCGCACTTCGGTTGTGGGTTCGATTCCTACAGCCTTGTCCGAAGCGATGGGTTGTCGCCCGTCCTGCAGGTTGTCCCTTTTTCTAAAACTATGTTACTATAACATCCCATCAATAATATCGAAAATCTTCTATCCTTAAACAATACTAACTTATGTCCAACATAATCCAGTCTAATCTTTAGGCTTATACATAATACTGCAGTCCACTCTCATAATATAGTGACAACGATTACCAGAGATTTAATACTGTCGTTGATCCCCACATATCATAAGATATGTCTTGTTGGTCACATTCCAAACATTCAAAGTCCTTAATCGTGTATTCTCTTGAATACCTTAGTGAAAACATGAGTGCAGTTAAAAGTTACCAAAATTCTCAAAATTCTATATACTCAAACCATGATATCACTTAGTCCTTATATCAATCATGAGCTCATGAATACTATTAAACATTTCATTTTCCCGTCTTCATTATGCGCATATCATCTTATTTCCAAAAAATATCTCAATCACTTTGAATACCACATCAATAAATATTGCAATACTCAATGATACAACATTATTTTGGAATCCCATTACATAAACACTTAATCATTCCACCACATCGTTGTCATATTCAACATTGCCAATAGTGATCGCATGTGATTTCCCTTTGTCCTTTGCCTTCAGTGGTTGCTCATGTTGATCATCACTAACCCTTGGATTAGGGAAATTATTAGCATAATGCCCCATTTCCTTGCACTTGAAGCATTGAAGTGTTGGCGGTGCGTTCTCTACAGTGTTTGCTTTATTCACATCATTAAAAACCCTTTTTCCATTACTTCGACACTCAGCTGCTCGATGACCTTCTTTTCCACACTTAAAACATTTTCTAGTCACTTTAAGACAATCTCTACCATGCTTCTTTCCACACTTTGTGCATAAGGAAACATTCATCTTCTTTTCACCATTATTCTGAGATTTCTCCTTTAACTCCATCTTTCGTTTCTTGTCAAAACCATGAGATGGATATGTAACACCAACTTCCATTTCTACCTTGATAGAACAACTCACAATTTCTTCATAGCTACTGAAGTCTCTTATAGCTAATGCCCTTCGAAGACTTGGTTTTAAGCCACTGAAAAATCGATCAACTTTACTTTCCGGTTGGATGATAATTCCAGAAGCATACCTTGCAAGTCTTGTAAAATTTGCTTCATAGGTACCAACAGATTCATCGTCCCTTTGCTTCAGTTCAAGAAACTCTTTCTCCATCTTTGTTCGAAGAATACGAGGGAAGTACTTACTGAAAAACAAGTTCTTGAACTCGTCCCATTCCATGGACTCAATTTCATCTCTTGGCCTCGTATTCTTGATAAGATTCCACCATTGATCAGCTTCACCTTCCAAACGATATACTGCTAAGATGACTTTATCATGTTCAGAACATTGAAGAACTGAAAATATCTTTTCAGTAGTACTGATCCATTGTTCAGCCACAAGTGGATCAGAAGACCCACTGAAAGAAGGTGGACGTTGCCTCATGAAGGACTCAATAGAATATTGTTCCCTTCTCTGCTCATTTGGAAGTCCAGAATGATTCATAGCTTGTGTAAGTATAGCAATAAGATTTTGCACTCCATCTCCCATAACATTTGTTTGTTCCGGAGGGCAATCATTGCATTGTCCATTGCATTGATCAACACGGTTCCTTCGGGTTCCAGCCATCGTCTAAAACCCCAAAAGAATAGTGTGAGAGGCAAACATAATTCTAGGGAAAACAACATAGTTAAGGGGGATTAACCTTAATATCTAACATCTTATGTTAAATTCTATGATCGTTACCATAGTTCTAGGACTATATCCTATACGTATACTTATCCTTAGGGACATCCCTAGACATACCTTAGAAATATCTCTAGGGATCTCACTAACGTTTTCGCATCCTAGTTTCCAAAGGTTGACTAAACCTTTCCTCTGATACCAACTGTAGAGACCCGAAGCTTATCGTACATGGACATTACATTACTTTTGCGGAATACTTAGTACATAACAAAAACACACACACAAGGATCGTAATAGTTTAGTGTCTTTGGAAACTCGGAACGTAATCTTCTAATCGTGGTGAAAGATATTCAATATCTCCCATAAAGATCTTCCCTTTTTTTACCTAAAAACCTTTCTTTATATCCTGGGGAAAAGAAAACATAAAAGGGTGAGCTCAAATGCTCAGTAAGGGTAAACAAAAGAAATATCAATCACATCATATACATAAGAACATGGCTTTTGGAAATCTTAACCTGCAAAAGAGCTCATAATATCATAACATGGGATAAATCATAGAAGTGAAAATGAGATCCCCATAATCATAACATAAAACCTGAAACTTTGTGGCATGCACACATAATCATGGAAAATCATTTCTTGTTAGTCATGACTCATTACCAAGACTATCATAGTGGACAAAGTCCCTTTCTGAACCGAGTTCACTCCTCGTTTCAGTCCTGTATCACTGAACCGAAATAACCTTCCGTTCCAGCCATGTCTATCTCATGAGATATAAAGTCTTTACCCAATGCATTGGAGGGAGATATAGGTCCCACCCATCTTATAATGAATCCTTTCTTATGTGTGCCACGTAATCATAAATCATACATCATCGCATAACACATGTAACAAAAATGGGATTCTTGAAACATCATGACATCATAAAACAAATCATATAAGGTAAATTACTTCATAAAAATAATTCCCTCAAAACATAATCAAATCAATGTAATAATAGGGATAAAAACAGAACCCTATATTATCTTATATGGAAAATAATTTTGATAAAACATTTGAACTCCATTCTTGAGGAAAATATCATTTCTACTTCAAAAACATTTTTCCTTTCTTAACATGTCATACAACTTTAAAATAAAAGAATTTGATTAAAAATAAACTTGAGAACTTGTAAATGAAGCTTCTTGGAAATAATGTTTTAAAAATCCATTCATGTCGTTAAGTTAAAAAAAACATTCTTCGTACTTTTGTCAGAAAAGTCAAAAAGTACCTCGTACGGAAAAACGACAAAAGATTCCTTTCATATTCTTTACTAAAAACTCACCTAAGGGTAAAATTGGATTTAAACTATTGCAAGTGGATGGAAACAATATTACATATTGAGGGAACATGGATGTGGATGATAAAATACACCCCAGTAAATACTTACGAATAAACAATCTCGGATAGAAATGAGATTGTGATATTTCCCTTACCTTTGGTCCGACTTGCTTTGTAAGTGTCCGAACCTCCTGTATAATGATTTAAATCATGTTATTAACTTATTACAGAATCATATTCATTGTTATGATATCATATATGGTTCACTTATGACATTATATTACCCGTTCTTTTGTAAATTCCATGTTAAAGAAGCGTTTTGGGTAAAATCGTTTCATTTATCGTAGGTGTTTTGACTTGTTGTTCTTGACATCATTATTACTTATATCATGATTTACTCACTTCCAGAATATAAAATATGATTTATATATCATATATATTCAGTATATATACATAACAGGTAGATAAATAAAATGAAAAACACCATTCATGGAGACGGTAGTCCGTACGTACGCATGAACGCTGTTTTCCTTTCCTTATTGTCTTGAAATGGAAGTAAGTAGATGACATACATATGTATATATATACATAAATACAGTAGCTTTATAATGTCATATATTTCATTATTATTTCTTATATATACATTATAATCATTCTTAAATGGTTAACATGGAGAATGAATCTCATCGCGTCGTGGAGACGGCAGTCCGTACGTACGCACGAGCGATGATATCATTTCTATAAATATTGAATTGAATTGGAGTGGATTATAAAATATATCAGAATCAATATGATGTTGTAATAACTATGTATAGTTATTCTTTACACCATTATACCCATCCATGTAAGGTGGTGGTGGAAAATAGATTACACCACGGCGTGGAGACGGTATTCCGTACGTACGCACGCGCGGTGATTTCTTTTTCCGTAGGATGGATAGATGGTGAAATAGGGTTGTTTCATACTTATAATAACATATCAGTATATGATTGATACTGATTTTATTACTTAATAATGAAAAAACCTAAGAAGAAGAAGTGGAAGAAGAAATAAAGATGAAAGAATTGGTAACGATAATTACCTCTTCTTTGAAGCGCCTCTTTGAGACCTCCTCTTAGGGCACTAAAATTGGTTTTTGAGGAAGACCAGAACCTCTAGGATGTTGCTAGAGAAGTGGAGAAGAGATTTTGTCAGGGGTTGGCCGAGCTTGAGTGCTCAAATTGGTGTGAGGAGGAGGGGGAGGAGGTATCCTTTTATAAGGGAGGAGAGGGGCACCTTAGGAATATCTCAAAATATTATTTTATATTAAAGTCAAAATCGGTTTATAATGGTTCCAAAGGGTCTTATTTCGAAGCTAAAGTGGGGATGGGTCGAAATCCTATCAACCAATAGGATTTAGACAAGTTTAGGGTATTATTGTAACCTTATCAATTAGATTTAACTCTAAGTTAATTAATTTAACTTTTACCGTGTCTTTTTGTTTTCTTTCACTATATGGTTAATACACTTACTATAACATGCCAAACGAACCCCAAATTGTTTATTATTAATATATATATGCTTATCTAAGTCATTTGGCTGAACCTTATATTTTTAGGAATAAAATAACAATTAATAATTTAATATTTGATTTAAAAACTATTTTGTGTCAATTTTGGCACTATTTGATATATGATTTTTGTGAAAGTCATAACAGAATTATATGTTCGAACCAAGTTAATTAAATCAACACTAATATATCATAGTAACCTAGAAAATTAGTTTAATTCATAAAAAGTCTCAAATTACATTTATTTTGGTGTTTATAACATCAATTATGTCAATATTTCATTAATAAGATAATTACTGCATCATCGTTGTGTCATACATAAATTAAATTATTTAATGTCTAAAAATTACAAATAAAATACCATTATGTAGGAAATCTTTTTATCTTTCTAATGAATATTTATAGTCAAATTTATCTTATGTATAACCCTATATTAAAAATGTTTTAGTAAATAAACTTTGATTTTAACTCTTTTAACCCTTCTTTAAATAAATTAATAATAAATGTCCTAATCTAACCCAAGTGGGCCTAAATGGTCATATTTTATTCCTAAGTTTGTTTTTGGTCGAAATACACTTGTCCAATAGGATTAAGACATGTGTTAGGGTAATAGTAATATCATATTTACCCTTAGTTACCCTATTTACTATTAACCGTGGTAAAAAAAAGTAAAAAGTTACTATTCACCAAAAATTATTTTCATCTCATTGAACCACATTTTAGTCCTTGATATTAACCGTGTCTGTCGGATTTTCGAAATTCCATTCACAGAAGCGGTAAAATTATGTTTTATGCAAAATTCAGTTTTTAACCTACCAATTAGTGGTTTCACTATTCATCAAAAATTGAAAGTTTTCAGAAAAGTACCAAAATTTCACCCTAGGCTATAATTGATATTCCGAATTCAAAAATGATTTCTATTTTATAAAATTCCCAACATATAAGTTTCATTAATTAATTTTATAATTAATTTCCGATGTCACAACAAATAGCGTGTTTTTAAGAGATAATAACTATCAAAAGATTGACACTTGTTTATAACTGGTTTAAATGTGAAATTACATCCAATGTCCAAAATTGTATTAAATTGTAAAAATATATTCTAAATATACTTTTAAACCACTCAAATTAATGATTTATCACTATTAATTATTTCGATTAAAAAAGTTGTTTTTAATTATAATTTAGTAATTTTCACTATTCATCAGAATATGAAAGTTATCCGAAAAGTACCAAAATTTCACCTTAGGCTAAATTCGATACTCCGAATCCAGAAATGAAGTTCATTTTGAAATATAAGATTTACAGAATTTTAAAAAGTGGTTATTACTATTCATAACGGCTAGTTTTAATAATATTTTAATAGCATATCATTGTTTAGTGAAACTCGGTATTGCGTATTACACATGCTATCGAGGAAGGTCACGATTGCGTGTAATGCAAGGCAAGTCAAGGATGCATGTTGTGCAAGCTCCTTTTGGTGTAGCGTACAACACAAGACATTAATAAAATTAAAAAGAATATTTTTTATAAAATCTTGGGCTGTTACAATGTCCAGGTAAATCTTCCAGAAATACATCTACATATTCGTTCACAACAGGTATATCCTATATTTAAACATTCCATTCCTCACCCACAGTCATTTCATTCTCTTCCTCCCCAATAATTGAATTTAGTTGAGCTACTGGGGGTGGATCTAGATAATAATTAAGTGGTGATGATTCCGATCTAAAGATAAGGTGTTCCTTATCATCATCATCAAAAATCGTAACCTCATTCTTCTTACAATAAATCTTTTCATCATTATCCGAAAAACAATCCATACCAAGGATTATATCAAATTCAATCATAGGTATGACGAGGAGATCAGCGGATAAAAAACATTTATGTTCTCTAATGGGGACTGATTCACAATACATTGTTGCAATGATACTTCCCTTAGGAGTTTTAACTGACAACTCCCTTGTTAAATCAAATTGTAAATATCCAACTTTCTTAGAAAACTAGGGAGATATGAAACAATGCAATGATCCAGAATCAAATAATTCATTTGCTAAACTTGAGGAAACCATTAAATTACCTACCACCATGTCTTTTGGAGCTTCTACCTAAGCAGTATTAATAGAAAAATATTGTCCTTGATCCATTGTCCTTTTCTGAGGTATGTTCCCATGACGATTAGGACATTCATTTGCATAATGTCCCATCTCCCTGCAATTGTAGCACTGAATATTGGTAGATTCCTTCTTCCCATTGCAATAACGAGGTTGGTGGCCTTTTTCACCACATTTGTAATAGACGCCCATTCCCTTCAAGCAAGTACCAGGGTGTTTCTTCCCACATTTACCATAGGTTGGATATTCAAACTTTCCCTTCTTCCCCTTATTTCCATTCCCAGATTGATCTGTAGATCTTTTCTTCTCTTACTTTGCATTAAAGTCATAAGACTTAGATAATTCCTTTTCTATTTTGATAGCACATGAGACAATGTCTTCGTATGACGAGAAGTATTGTGAGACTAATGCTCGACAGAGAAATGGTTTTAACCCATCAAAGAAACAATCAATCTTACTTCTTGGGTTATGTATATAATCTCCATCATACCTTGTTAACCTTGTAATGTTAGCCTCATACTTTGCGACATTCTCATCCTCCTTTTGTCTCAGACTTAGAAATTACCTTTCCATATCTGCTCGATGGTCATGAGGAAAGTATTTTTCTAAAAATAGATATTTGAACTCCCTCCATTCCATATTTGATACTTCATCATCTTCCATCGTGTTTTGAATAAATGACCACCATTGATCAGCATCTCCAGTGAGGCGGTAAACTGCCATGATAACATTTTCCCTTTCACTACTCCCAAAGCCTGAAATATTTTCTCTAGGGAATTTATCGATTGCTCAGCTACTAAGGGATTTGTACTCCCATTGAACGTTGTTGGTTGTTTCCTCATTAATTGATCTAACATTGATCCTCCACACTGCGAATCAGGGTGCTCAATACGGGTAAGTTTATTATTCATAACCTGAGTAAGTTGTCCCAGTATGGTGATTAGCTGATCGGCACCAGTTGCATCACCAGCTCCACATTAATTATCTTGAGCAGGAGGGAAATCCCTACATGGAGTGCGTGCATTGATACGGTTTCCATTTCTTCCAATAGGCGCCATTTCTAAACAATGGAATAAACTAGATCAGTTTATGAATCAAAATACATAATTCCATATTTATAAAACACTAAACATAAATTCAGCTATTTATGGATATAATCCATAATCATAAAAAACAATTTCTTTGAGGATGTATATACTCATAAACCCATCATAATGATTTGTAAAGAAAATGAGACTTATCCTAAGCATATCCTCCGAGAGTGTCATAGCCAAGAGTGCAGTAAGGCCCGTTGTCGTGCACCAGTTCCCATTCGAGTCTAGCTCAAAGCGGTGTTTTTGGGTTTTACCCCTAGGTACATATGTGCCAGAGCCGCCCCTACCTGCTCGTATCCAGACAGGGATGTATTGCTCGGAAAACTCACAAAATCTCTACAATACCAAAATTCTAGGATGTTCTTCTATACTAATCCTCAAAGTCCATCTTAGGTCTATGTGCTCAAATCAGAGTTTATCTAAATCTAGCTTCAACGGTTTGTACTAAACATCCTCTAATACCAAATGTAATGCCCCGACCCCAGTTACCTAGAGTCGGTGCATTATTACATAACATTGGCATGATCACAAGAAAGATCAAATCTCGAAAGGCCGATTGGTTTAATATCCTTGGAAACACTCGATATATTCATAATGTTTTACATTACATCATAATGTGAAAAAAATACTACAACAACATATTGTCTCCATAGTCCACACTATTATCCCCTCATAATATCCCTGCAGGTCATTCATAAGTTACTTCTTCACATCCTGGGAAAAATAAAACATAGAAAAGGGGTGAGCTCAAATGCCCGGTAAGGATAACAATATAGAAGAAACTTTCATAAATAAGAATAAACATTTAAGGCAGCGTATAACTAAAACAAAATCCTTTTAAACATGAACTTCAACATGTTATGGAAAAAATAAAATGAAATAATTCCATTTACTTATTCACATGGATATTCTCCAAATCGAATAATCACATGCAATATCAATAACCACTTTCATAATGATGGAATGCATAATGCCAGACTATCATAACCACATAGCCAAGGCCTCGTGCCAAGACTACAAATGAGATTTTTCCAAGGCCTTGTGCCAAGACACTAGTTTATCTCATGAGACCTACCGATGAATCTAAGAGCTATATCGGCCTCCACTCGTCACATATTATGTCCAATGAATTCCCATATGAAAAGGTTTAAACATAAGATAATCATTCATATTACAACTAGAATATTAAATTTCAATACTATCACCATAAACCATGAATGGTATAAAAATAGCACATCCACAGTCAAACATATCACAAAACCTTCAATACAATATAGAAGTTTTGTATCATAACAAATCAACATCAAATAAGCGAAAAATCCATCAAAGGATGTTGACATAGATGAAATCAAAACTCTTTTAAGAGGAATATCTCTTTCTATTTTGAAATCATTTAAGAGTCATATATTTATAAAATAAAACATTTTCTTTGAAAATATTCTTATAATCTTGTAAGGGAATATTCAAATATTTTATAACAGCAGAAAATAGCTCCACCCGCCGTAAAAGTTAAAAAAACATTCTTACCTTAATTCTGTCGAAAAGGTTAAAAAGGACCTTGTTTGGAAAATGACAGAAAAATTTCTTTATAAACCACTTATAAAAGTCAACAAGGGTATAAATTAATTTATACCATAGTCTCTAAAATAGAATGAATTATTTGAAATACATTTTTAAGAAACATGGATTTTGATGATAAAGAGGTCCTAGTTGATAATCCCATATAAACAACCTTGGATAATGAAGAGATTGAAAAATAAAACCTTACCTTGTACTTTTACTCGGTTGGGGTAGGTCAACCTCCTGTATAATGGTGAAATAATTTTTATTAAATTATAAAATAATCATATACATTAATATGATATCATATATTATCTTTTAACATTGATTTGTTAATAATATCTTAGTACTATCGTTGTTTCGGGTGTTAACTTACTCGTTTTCTTTTATATGTTTTGTTACGTAAGCCATGTTTGTAATGGATAGGTTGTATCTAATTCATATGCAGAATGATATAAAGTCCTTAAAAATTATTTTTAAATCATCAAATGATAATTATTCTTGAATGGATACGATGGAGAATTAATCTCATCGCGTTCGTGGAGACGGTAGTCCGTACGTACACACGAGCGACAATATCATTCTTTTGATATTAAAATAATATATAATTTGATGGTATATAATATAGACAGAATTATTATCATGTTATATTTATTATTTACATGAATTATAAATATTTATTATACCCATCCAAATAATAATTTATTGAATAACAATTACACCACGACATGGAGACGGTAAGCCGTACGTACGCACATATGGTGACATGTTATTCAAAGGATGCATAGAATACTGAATATGGTTGTACCATATTTATAATAAAATCAAATTATATATAATATATTGGAGTTATTATTTTATAATGGTAATAACAAAGGAAGAAGAAGTGGAAGAAGAAAGTAACTTGGAAAAGGATGGTGAAATCATTACCTCATTTTCTAGTTCTTCCTTTTGATTTGATCAAAAGGGCTCTTAGGTTGGATTTCTGACTAAAGTAAGGCCTCTAGGATTAATTGAGGGACGTTAGGAGAATATTTGGGCAGAGTGTGGCCGAAAAAAAGGCTTTTAATATGTGAATTAAAGAGAAGGGGGAGTTCCCTTTTATAAGAGGGGTGAGGGGCACCATTGGAAAAACTAGAAATAATATTTTATAATAAATTCATATTCGGTTTCTAATGGCTACAAAGTAAATTATTTAACTTTTAAGGTGGGTATAGGTCTAAAACCACTCAAACAATAGAATTTAGATAGTTTTGGGTCATTATACCAACCTTATCATTAGTATTAACTCTTAGTTAATTAGTTTCACTTTTACAATGACTCATTTTATTTTTATATTATATGGTTAATAAACATATTATGTACATCCAAGAGACCCCTAAGTGGTCCATTAATGATAAACATATCATGATATAAGTCTCCTGGACGAACCTTAGATTTTTTGGAATTTTATTTCAATTAATAATATAATATTGTTTTTGAAAACTCTTTTATGTCAATTTTGACACTATTCAATAATTGATTTTTGTAAAAATCATAACAGAATGAATACTTCGAAATAAGTCAATTAAAAATTCCTAACATGTAATATTAATCTATAAAATTATTTTAATTCATAAAAAGTCTCAAATTAGATTTATTTGGGTATTTATAATATCATTTATTTTAATTTTTCACTATTATGGTAATTACTGTATCATAATTGTGTCAAAAATAAATTAAATTATATAATGTCTAAAAATTATAAATAAAATACCATAATGTATTAAATCCTTTTAGATTTATAATGAATACTTATATTCAGAAATCCAACATATATAACCATTTTAAAATTTGTTTTTCTAAAAGACATGTGCTTGAGTCATTTTTGTATTTATTTTAACTTAATTAAAATAAAGTGTCCATATCACCTACAAGTGGCACCATGGGTTACCAAAATTGACCCAAAGTCGCCCATGGTCGGACATGTATCTACCAATAAGGTTAGGACACGTTTTAGGGTAATTTTTTATTATTATAAAATTATTTTTTAACCCTTATTTAACGGATTTACACTTTAACCATGGTAAATAAAATATTTACCGATATAAATAATCAAAATGTATAAAAATTAAAGTTACCTATTTACACAATTTGGACATCCTGATTCCAAATATGGAATCCATTTTTCAAATTTCAAAACAAAGAAGTGGCAAAAATTAATTTAAAATAAATTCCCACTGTCAAAATAAAAAGCGTGTTTTTAGATATAATAACTTTCAAAAGATTGATACTTGTTTATGCCCGGTTTAATTGTGAAATTATGTCCAATGACCAAAATTGTATTAAATGGTAAATATTTATTCTAAATATTATTTAAAACCACTAAAATTCATAATTTATCACTATTAATTATTTTTATTAAAAAAGTTCTTTTTAATTAAAATTTTGTAATTTTCACTATTCATCAAAATATTAATGTTGTCCGAAAAGTACCAAAATATCACCTTAGGCTAAATTCGATAGTCCGAATCCAAAAATTAAGTCCACTTTGAGAGATAAAATTTATAAAATTTTAAAAATTAGGTATTACTATTCATAACTGCTACTTTGATTGGTCGTGGTGTGTGTTAGAACTCGAAGTTGCGTACAACACACGCTACTGTATTATTCAAAGAGAAGAGTACCGTGGATGCTCGAGGTGTTACATTCTACCCTTCTTCAATAAATTGCGTCCTCGCAATTTGATATTTTCTTTGAAAATAAAGGTTGAAAATAGAAAATATCTTTGTGGAAAAACCCACATCCGAAATTTGGTTAATCAAATTTAGTCTTAACAAGATGAAAAGAGAATTAAAAGGATCACCAGAAAATTATGATCTCGATTAGGAGGACATTGGTGGAAATTATAGACATATAATTGGAGGAAAAACGTAAATATTTATAGGTATTTATTGAGGTCATTAATCACAAATATGTTTAAAATTGAGGTCCTTAAATTTCTTAATCTATGATGATTTAAAATACCATCGGTTCAACAAAACATAAGGTATTAGGATAACACATTTTTGTCATTTCAAAATATCTTAGTTTAAATCCCAAATCGAAAAATGAATTAATGAGGCCTCTATTTAAAATAAAGAGTGTAAAGTATGAAGATTACAGAAAATAACACATATTATGGTTCCATGTATGAAAATATATATATGGAAGAGAAATATAACCATCAATTATCTGATGGAGAGTGGTAGAGAACATGGCTATGAAAAAGACAACAATCCTAAAGCCATAAATTAGTGATGATCTAAGGTACCATCTAGGACAACATTTTCGTTCAAAGTTCATTTTCCTAATATTGGGGAATTTATTTATGAAATTGGCTAAGATCATAAGGAGATATACTTACTTTATAATTAGAGTTTTATCAATTAATAAATTTCTACCACAAACACATCTTTCACCCCAAAACATAATACAACTCAAAAATTCTCTATTTATCATAATCATATAGGGTTCCAAATATAATGAATTTATAGTTCACATATCAAATCCTTTATATAAAGAAACTACATTATAACATCCAGGAACTTCATGTTTTACAATGGTAGGAGATAAATCACAATTGCACTATGGTTGTGGGTTCGATTCCCGCAGATTTTTCCGACACGACGGGTCGTTACACAGTCTGCATGTTGTCCTTTTATAAAAATCCAAAAAATAAACTTTCAAACTTAATCCATTCCAACCATTAGAATTATCCAAAATACTATTATCCAAACTCACAGTCCAAAATTTACAAGTAAGTTAAACATAATGAGGATCCTTTTTTCCAGGTAATAACATGTGAACGCCTTCCTCATATATTCTTTCACAACACCGCAACATCCTGAATTACCAAAATCAACCATCTCTTATTCCAAAATCACTACCTCAATATTAGGAGCATATTAAGGTTTTTCTTTCCTTCAACCATGTAATTTCAAAAAAAAGATTAACTCATTGTAGAGTCACTTTTTTAAGTACCATAAAATCTATAATCCTTAATTAAATAGTACTGCATTACAATCCTTATTTATTTCCAGAACATCATTGATACAACACTTAAATGAAATAATTCTAAAATAACAACATATTAACACTAGTCATTCCTCATCATCTGTGGTAGTATCAAAACTTGATTATTATCCAATAGAATCATTTGCATCATAGTCAGATGACTGGGACAATGGTTCGTGTAGTGTCCAAACTCCATGTAAATGAAGCATTGTCCATTTGAAACAGTTTTCTTATCCTTGCAGTCACGTACTTTGTGCCTTTTTCCTACACAAATATAACAAACTCTCATTCCATTCAGGCAAGTTCCAGGGTGTTTCTTCCCACAATTATCACATATGGGAATATTCTTCTTTTCCCTTTTCCCTTAATCCATATTTCTCTCTTCCATCCTTTTCTTCTCTTTCTTCCCTTGAAATCCATAGGACTCCGTGAATTATTTACTCATCTTATCAAAACATGATACTATTTCTTCATATGATGATAATACATGGGAAACTATTTCCCTTGTAAATTCTGGATTAGGGCCACGAAAGATATGATCGTTCTTAATCATTGGATCATATATATTATGGGAGTTCACATTCCATCTACTGGGCGCCATTTCTATACAATAGCATAAACTAGTTTAGTTAATGAATTGAAATGAATAATTACCAAACTTGTAAAATACCTAACAAAAATTGAACAGTTTATGGATATAATCCATAATCATAAAAATGTTTTCTTTAAGTATGTATATACTCATAAGACATTAATAATGGTTTGTAAAGAAATTGATAATTATCCTAAGTATATCCCCCGGGAGTGTCGTAACCAAGAGTGCAGCAAGGTCCATTGTCGTGCACCAGTTCCCGTTCGAGTCTAGCTAAATACGGTGTTTTCAGGTTTTACCCCTAGGTACATCTGTGCTAGAGCCGCCTCTACCTGCTCGTATCTATACATGGATGTATTGCTCGGAAAACTCACAAAATCTCTACAATACCAAAATTCTAGGAAGTTCTTCTATACTAATCCTCAAATTCTATCTTAGGGCTATGTGATCTAATCAGAGCTTATCTAAATCTAGTGGAAAAGGTTACTGCTATACTTCCTCTGATACCAACAGTAACGCCCCGACCCTAGTTACCCAGAGTCGGTGCATTATTTTAATACATTGGCATGATTACAAGGAATCAAGTCCCGAAGTACCGATCAGTTTAGCAGTCTTGGAAAAAGAGATCACATACAAGAATGTTACATTTTCACTTTAAGACGTACAAAACAACATAAATAATCTTTATGAATGCCATTATTCCCTTGGCTTATCCCTGCATATCAATCACATTACACTTCTTGGAATCCTGGGAAAAATAAAACATAGAAAGGGGTGAGCTCAAATGCTCAGTAAGGGTAAGAAATACAGCGTAAACTTTCAAAAATAATCACAAACATTTAAGGCAATGTATAAAAATAAAACAAAAGCCTTTAAAACATGAACTTAATCACAATATGGTAGAAATAAAATGAAATAATTTCATTTAATTATTAACAATGATATTCTACTAATCGAATAATCACATGCAATATCACTAACCACTTTCATAATGATAGAATTCATAATTCCAGAATATCATAACCACATAGCCAAGGCCTCGTTCCAAGACTAAAAATAATATTTTTTCAAAGCCTTGTGCCAAGACACGAGTTTGTCTCATGAGACCTACTGATGAATTGAGGAGCTATAGCAGGCTCCACCCGTCACATATTAAGTCCAATGCATTCCCATATGAAAAGGTTTAAACATAACATAAACATTCGTATTAAAACTACTATACGAAATGTCAATACTTTATCTATTAACCATGAATGGTATAAAAATAACACATCAATAGTCAAACATATCACAAAACCTTCAATGGAAGTTTTTTTATAATAAATCAACTTCAAATGAGCTTAAAATCCATCAAAGGATGAGTAAAATTTTTTAAGAGAAATATCCTTTTTGTAAAATCATATAAAAGTCACATATTTATAAAGGAAGTAATTTTAAAAGAGATTTTTGAATCAAAGTGTCACATACCACATTGAATCATTTTAAAATAATAGTCATTTCAAAACTTTTGGGTCCATATAAATAAATCCTAAAAATCATTTTGAAAACATGGACCTTAATTAAAAAGATTTAGAAAGATAAATGTTTAAAACATTTTAAATTATGATCATGATAAATACTACCTTTAAAAATACTTAAAATATTCATTTTGAAATCATTTTTATGAGAAATGGACATGGATGATAAAAATTTCCCAGTAAATACATACACATAAACAATCTCGAATAATGATGAGATTGAGGAATTAACCCTTACCAATTTGTTAACTTACGAAACATATAGCCCATGAAAGAGGTATCATACAATGAATATGTAAATAAACATAAATTAAAGTGTATTACACAAATAATACAATTATGGGCAGTACATACACCACACAAAAGGTAATAGTGGAGATATGGCATGAATCTCATGGGAATAAAGGGTGAGATGAAAGCCCCTTACCTTGCACTATCCATTAGTCGAGGGTACGTTTAAACTCTTGTACGATGATCATTGTATGTTATTAAATTATACCAGAAACATATTAATATTTATGATATCATACATGATTCATTTATGACTTTCTATTACCCATTTAATAATAATTTCCATGTTAAGTTAACATTTCGTGTAATAATCACATTCTTTATCGTACGTGTTTTAACTTGTTACTCTTGGTTGTTTCACATAGATCATGATTTAAATACTTCCAGAATATAAAACACGATAAATATATCCTATATATTTAGAATATAAATATGTATAATAGACATATATATGAAATGGAAAACACAGTTTATGGAGATGGTAGTCCAAACGTACGCATAAACACTGTTTCTGTTTTCATATAGTATTGAACAGAAGTAAGTGAATAAGATATATGTAAGTACATAAATCCTCATGTATATATATATATATATCTCCAATAGAATTATTATGTCATATATTACATACTTATTAGTAATATATATTTTTATAATCATCGATTAATGGTGAACTTGGAAATGAATCTCATCGCGTCATGGAGACGGTAATCCGTAAGTACGCACGAGTGAAAATATCATTCTTATGATATTAAAATAATATATAATTTGATTTTATATCATATATACAGAATAATTATAATTTTATATTTATTATTTACATCAAATACACATCATTATTATACCCATCCAAATAATAATGTATTGAATAACAATTACACCACGACGTGGAGACGGTAAGCCGTACGTACACACATATGGTGACATGTCATTCAAAGGATGGAGAGAATACTGAATATGGTTGTACCATATTTATAATAAAATCAATGTATATATAATATACTAGAGTTATTATTTTATAATTTTAATAACCAAGAATGAAGAATTGGAAGAAGAAAGGAACTTGAAAAAGGGTGGTGTAATCATTACCTCTTCTTTGAGTTTTTTCTTTTTATTTGATCAAAAGGGCTCCATAGGTTGGCTTAATGACTAAATGTAGGCCTCTATGATTAAGGGATGGAAGTTTAGAGAGTATTGGGGTAGGGTTTGGCCGAACCAAAATGCTTCTAAGGTGTTAATTAATGAGAAAGGGGAGTTCCCTTTTATAAGAGGGGTGAGGGGAACCTTTGGAAAAGCTAGAAATATCATTTTATAATAAATTCATATTCAGTTTATAGTGTCTCCAAAGTGGATTATTTAAAGTTTAAGGTTGTAATAGGTCGAAAACCACTATACCAATAGGATTTAGACAGGTTTGAGATACTATATTATCTTTTTCTTTAAGTATTTACTCTTAGTTAATTAGTTTCACTTTTACAATGCCTCTTTGTATTTTTATATTAAATGGTTAATAAACATACTATATACATCCAAACGAACCCCAAGTGGTCCCCTAATGATACATATATCATGATATAAGTCCCATTGCCGACCCTTAGATTTTTAGGAATTTAATATCAATTAATAATATAATATGTTTTTTAAAAACTCTTCTATGTCAATTTTGACACTATTCAATAATTGAATTTTTTGAAACTCATAACAGAATTATTAATTCAAAAAAAGACCATTACATCATTCCTAACATAAAATATTAACCTATAAAATTAGTGTAATTCATTAAATGTCTCATATTATATTTATTAGGGTATCTACAAGATCAATCATTTTAAGTTTTCACTATTACGGTAATTACTGCATCATCATTATGTCATAAATAAATTAAATTATATAATGTATTAAAATTATAAATAAAATACTATTATGTAGGAAATATTTTTATCTCTCTAATGAATTTGTATAGTAGAAAATCCAACATATATAACCCTATTTAATATTTTTTTTCTAAAAGATATATGCTTGTATCATTTTTGTATTCATTTTAACTTAATTAAAATAAAGTGTCCCTATCACATACAAGTGGCCCCATGGGGTCCCAAAATCGACCCAAATATTACCATGGTGGGAAATGTATCAACCAATAAGGTTAGTACTCATTTTAGGGTAATTTAGTATTATTATAACATTATTTGTTAACCCTTATTTACCAGATTTACCCTTTAACCATGGTAAATAAAATATTTACCGAAGTGATTAATCAAAATGTCTAAAATTAAAAGTTACCTATTTACACAATTTGGAAATATTGATTCTAAATATGGAATCCATTTTTCGAAATTCAAAACACTTAAGTGGACGAAATTAATTTAAAATTAATTCCCGCTGTCAAAACAAAAAGTGTGCTTTTAAGATATAATAACTATCAAAAGATTGGTACTTGTTTATTTTCGGTTTAATTATGAAATTATGTCCAATAACTAAAATTGTATAAAATGGTAAAAATATATTCTAAATATAATTTGAAACCACTCAAATTCATAATTTATCACTATTAATTATTTTGATTAAAAAAATTGTTTTTAATTATAATTTAGTAATTTTAACTATTCATCAAAATATTAAAGTTATCCGAAAAGTACCAAAATTTCACCTTAGGCTAAATTCGATACTCTGAATCCAAAAATGAAGTCCATTTTGAGAGATAAAATTTATAAAATTTAAAAAATTAGGTATTACTATTCCTAACAGCTAGTGTGATCAGTTGTGGTGTGTGTTAGAACTCAATGTTGCGTAAAACACACACTATTGAATTATTCAAATAGAATCGTACCGTAGAAGCTTGGGATGTTACATTCTAACCTCCTTAAAATAATTTCGTCCTCAAAATTTCTAGAATACTACCACATGAAAAGACTCGGGTGGTTCTTCATCATAAGTTCCTCAAGTTCCCATGTTGCCTCTTCCATCTTATGGTTTCTCCACAAAACTTTTACCAGACGCATCGTTCGGTTTCTCAGTACTTGTTCTCTCATATCAATAATCATGACATGTTTTTCGCAATAAGACAGATTGGATTCCAGTTCTAATTCCTCATAGGTGAGTAGATGCGTTGGGTCAGTCATGTATTTCCTCAACAGAGATATGTGGAACACATCGTGAACTTTGGAGAGACTTGGCGGCATTGTCAATCGGAAAGCTACAACCCCAATTCGTTCTAGAATTTCGAAATGTCTGATGTACCTGGGACTCAAAATACCATTCTTACCAAAAATGTATGACTCCCTTCCATAGAGATACCTTCAGGAAAACATGATCACCGACTTGAAATTCCAAATCCTTCCTTCGATTATCGACATAGCTCTTCTGCCTACTTTGAGCTGCTTTGATGTGATTTTGGATTACCTTAACCTTTTCCATCGTTTCCACCTCCAGTTCTAGGCCTAAAAGTTTTCTTCCACCAACTTCATCCCAACTGGTTGGTTTGCGACATCTCTTTCGGTATAACGCTTCATATGGTGCCATCTGTATACTCAAATGGAAGCTATTGTTATAAGAAAATTCTACCAGAGGTAAATATTTATCCCACATACCCTGAAAGTCAAGTGAGAAGGATCTCAACATGTCTTATATGGTATGAATAGTTCATTCTGATTATCCATCTGTTTGAGGGTGGTAAGC
The DNA here is from genome assembly GCA_963277665.1 of Viscum album. NCBI lineage: Eukaryota > Viridiplantae > Streptophyta > Magnoliopsida > Santalales > Viscaceae > Viscum > Viscum album. The sequence continues at coordinate 1,700,324,978 of OY728121.1, read as the reverse complement.
AGTGCTCAAATGATGTTCAGTATCCAAGGCTTTTGGAATACTTTTCTAGAATCTTGAAGTAAAATGAGGATCATGATCAGAAACAATTGATAGGGGTACACCATGAAGTCTCACAACTTCATCAATATATCGTCTTTCTAGATGTTCCAGTGGTAGATCTTCTCTTATAGCAAGAAAACGTGCTGATTTGGTAAACCGATCAACAATGACCCATATTGCATCATTTCTTCTAGGAGTCTTTGGTAGCCCCATGAAAAATTCCATCGTAATATTTTCCCATTTCAACTTCGGTATGGGAAGAGGTTTCATGACTCCTCCAGGCTATTGTCTTCCAACTTTCACTTGTTGAAAAACCATACATCTTGACACAAAATTAGCAATCTCCCTCTTCATGTTGTCCCACCAAAAATGGTCCTTCAAATCTCTATACATTTTGGTGCTCCCAGGGTGTATAGAGAAATTGGAACTATTAGCATCATCCAACAATTACCATTTTAGATCAGGTATATCGAGAACACAATGTCTCTTCTCGAATTTCAAAATTCCATCTTCATACACAAAGTCTCTCAATCTCCCATCATTCACAGCTTTAATCTTCTTTTTAAATTCTTCATCATCGGTCTGAGAACTCTTAATCCTTTATAGTAAAGATGGTTTGGAAACCACTTTAAAAAGAATTGATGTTTCACCATCCCTGGTTATTCCCTTGTCCATATTCACTGGATCCATGAAAATTGGATCCCTTTAAATTCTCATATTGTTCAAAACTCCATGGTCTTTTTTGATCAAAGCATCTGCCACCTTGTTTGCCTTCATCAGGTGGTAGTGTATCGTGAAATCATAATCCTTGAGTAATTCAAGCCATCTCCTTTTCCTCATGTTGAGTTCTTTTTGTGAGAAAATATACTTCAAACTCTTTTGATCAGTATAAATCTCACATTTTTTCACCATAGGGGTAGTGCCTCCATATATTCGAAGCAAATATCAGAGCAGCTAACTCGAGATCATGAGTAGGATAGTTTTTATCATAAATTTTCAACTGTCTTAATGCATAGGCAATAACCCTATCATTCTGCGTAAGGACACAACCATGTCCTTTCTTCAATTCATCACTATAAATAACGAACCCATCATTCCTCAATGGTAGAGTCAATATAGGAGCATTGACTAATATTCTATTCAGTTCTTCGAAATATTCTTCACACTCTTTTGTCCAAACAAATTTAACCCCTTTACGTGTGAGCTTCATTAATGGGTTAGCCAATTAGGAAAAAATCTGGATGAAACATCAATAATAACCTACCAAACAAATAAAACTGCGTACCTCAGTTACAATCGTAGGTCCTGGACATTCATGGATTTCCTTGGCCTTAGAAGGATCAACAGAGATTCCATCTTTAGAGACAATGTGGCCAAGAAAAGAAATCTCATGAAGCCAGAATTCACACTCGCTGAACTTCCCATGTAATTCATGTCTTCTCAGAGTCTTCAGGATAATGCGCAAGTGATTTTCATGATATTCGTAGCTTTTTGAGTATACCAAGATATCATCAATAAATACCACCAAAAATTCATCGAGATATTCCTTGAAAACACTATTCATCAGATCCATGAATAGAGAGGGTGCATTAGTCAATCCAAAAGGCATTAAAGTAAACTCGTAATGCCCATACCTGGTTTGAAATACTATCTTCAGAATGTCTTCCTTCTTCACACACAACTGATGGTATCCAGATCGAAGGTTAATCTTTTAAAAGAATTGAGATCCATGCAGTTGGTCAAATAAATCATCAATGCGAGGTAGGGGATACTTGTTCTTTATTGTTATAGCATTGATCTCCCTATAGTCGATACATAATCTCATAGATCCATCTTTCTTTTTAACAAAAAGAAAAAGGGATCCCCATTGAGAAACACTAGAGTGAATAAATCCTTTATTACTCAATTTATCTAGTTGTTTCTTTAGTTCGACTAATTCCACAATGTCCATTCTATAAGGGGTCTTCGATATAGGGCTTGATCGAGGAATTAAATCAATGGAAAACTCAACCTCTCATTCTGGAGGATGTCCAGGAAAATCTTCCGGAAATATATCTACATATTCTTTCAATATAGGAATATCCTCTATTTAAACATTCCTTTCCTCACCCACAGTCATTTCATTCTCTTCCTCCCCAATAATTGAATTTAGTTGAGCTACTGGGGGTGGATCTAGATAAGAATTAGGTGGTGGCGATTCTTCTCTAAAGATAAGGTGTTCCTTATCATCATCATAAAAAATTGTAACCTACTTCTTCATACAATAATTATTTTCATCATAATCTGAAAGCCAATCCATACCGATGATTATATCAAATACAATCATAGGTATGACGATGAGATCAGTAGATAAAGAACATTTATGTGCTCTAATGGGGGCTGATTCACAAAACTTTGTTGCAATTATACTTCCATTAGGAGTTTTAACTAACAACTCCCTTGTTAAATCAAATTGGAAATATCTAATTTTCTTAGAAAACTGGGAAGATATGAAACAATGCGATGATCCAGAATCAAATATTGCATTTGCTAAACTTGAGGAAACCATTAAATTACCTGCCACCACGTCTTTTGGAGCTTCTACCTCAGCAGTAGTGATAGAAAAAGCTTGGCCTTGATCCCTTGGCATTTTCTGAGGCATGTTTCCCTGAAAATTAGGAAATTCATTTTCATAATGTCCCATCTCCCTGCAATTGTAGCACTGAACATTTTTAGCTTCCTTCTTCCCTTTGCAGTCATGAGCTTGGTGGCCTTTTTCACCACATTTGTAATAGACGAACATTCCCTTCGAGCAAGTACCGGGGTGTTTCTTCCCACATTTACCACAAGATGGATATTCAACCTTTCCCTTATTCACCTTATTTTCATTCCCAGATTGATCAGTAGATCTCTTCTTCTCTTTCTTTACTTTAAAGTCATAAGACATAGATAATTTCTTTTCTGTCTTGATAGCACATGAGACAATGTCTTCGTACGACGAGAAGGATTCTGAGACTATGGCTCGACGGAGAAATGGTTTTAACCAATCAAAGAAATGATCAATCTTACTTCTTGGGTTACGTATATAATTTGCAGCATACCTTGCTAACCTTGTAAAGTTGACCTCGTACATTGGGAAATTCTCGTCCTCCTTTTGTCTTAGACTCAGAAATTACCTTTCCATATCTTCTCGATGGTCACGAGGAAATTATTTTTCTAAAAACAGATCTTTGAACTCCCTCCATTCCATATGTGATACTTCATCATCTTCCATCATGTTTTGAATCAATTACCACCATTGATCAGCCTCTCCATTGAGGCGGTAAACTACAATGATAACTATTTTCCTTTCACTACTCCCCAAAGCCTGAAATATTTTCTCTAGGGAATTTATCCATTGCTCAACTACTAATGGATTTGTACTCCCATTGATGGTTGGTGGTTGTTACCTCATGAATCGATCAAACGTTGATCCTCCACGCTGCGGATTAGTGAGCTCCATACGGGTATGGTTATTATTCATAACATGAGTGAGTTTTCCTAGAATGGTGATTTGCTGATCGGCACCAGTTGCATCACCAGCTCCACTATAATTATCTTGAGCAGTAGGGAAATCCCTACATGGAGTGCGTGCATTGATATGGTTTCCATTACTTCCACTAGGCTCCATTTCTAAACAATGGCATAAACTAGATCAGTTTATGAATCAAACTACATAATTCCATACTTATAAAACACTTCACATAAATTGAACTATTTATGGATATAATCCATAATCATAAAAAAATTTCATTGAGGATTCATATACTCATAAACCCTTCATAATTATTTTTAAATAAAATGAGAGTCATCCTATGCATATCCCCCAAGAGTGTCGTAACCAAGAGTGCAGCAAGTCCCATTGTCGTGCACCAGTTCCCATTCGAGTCTAGCTCAAGGCGGTGTTTTCGGGTTTTACCCCTAGGTACATCTGTGCCAGAGCCGCCTCTATCTGCTTGTATCTAGACAGGGATGTATTTCTTGGAAAACTCAAAAAATCTCTACAATAACAAAATTCTAGGAAGTTCTTCTATACTAATCCTCAAAGTGCATCTTAGGTCTATGTGCTCAAATCATAGTTTATCTAAATCTAGCTTCCATGGTTTGTACTAAACTTCCTCTGATACCAATAGTAATGCCCCGACCCCAGTTACCTAGAGTCGGTGCATTATTACATAACATTAGAATGATCACAAGAAAGATCAAATCTCGAAAGACCGATTGGATTAGTAGCCTTGGAAACACTAGATATATTCATAAAGTTTTACATTTAATCATAGAGTGAAAAACTACTACAAAAACCTATTGTCTCTATAGTCCACACTATTATCCCCTCATAATATCCCGGCAGGCCATTCATAATTTACTTCTTCACATCCTGGGAAAAATAAAACATAGAAAAGGGGTGAGCTCAAATGCCCAGTAAGGATAACAATATAACGGAAACTTTCATAAATAAGAATAAACATTTAAGGCAGCGTATAACTAAAAGAAAAGCCTTTTAAACTTTAACTTCAACATAGTATGGAAAAAATAAAATGAAATAATGAAAGTTACTTATTCATATGGATATTCTAATAATCGAATAATCACATGCAATATCAATAACCACTTTCATAATGATGGAATGCATAATGCCAGACTATCATAACCACATAGCCAAAGTCTCGTGCCAAGACTACAAATAAGGTTTTTTCAAGGCCTTGTACCAAGACACTAGTTTGTCTCGTGAGACCTACCGATGCATCGAGGAGTTATAGTGGGCTCCACCTGTCACATATTAAGTCCAATGCATTCCCATATGAAAAGGTTTAAACATAACATAAACATTCATATTAAAACTGTCATACGAAATGTAAATATGTCATCAATAAACCATGAATGGTATAAAAATAGCACATCCATAGTCAAACATATCACAAAACCTTCAATACAATATATAAGTTTTGTATCATAATAAATCAACTTCAAATAAGCGTAAAATCCACCAAAGGATGTTGACATAGATGAAATAAAAACTCTTTTTAGAGAAATATCTCTTTATATTTGGAAATCATTTAAGAGTCATATATTTATAAAAAAACATTTTCATTGAAAATATTCTTATAATATTGTAAGGGAAGATTCAACGATTTTATAACGACGAAGAATAGAAGCACACACCGTATAAGTTAAAAAACATTCTTACCTGAATTTTGTCGAAAAGGTTAAAAGCACCTTGTTTGGAAAACGATGGAAAGATTCCTTTATAAACCTATTATAAAAAGTCAAACAAGGGTATAAATGACTTTATACCATAGTCTCTAAAATAGAAATAATGATTTGAAATACATTTTTAATAAACATGGAGGTGGATGATAAAGAGGTCCTAGTAGATTATTACGTATAAACAACCTCGGATAATGAAGAGATTGTGAAATAAACCCTTACCTTGTACTTTTCCTTGGTTGGCGGTAGGTTAAGCTCCTGTATAATGGAGAAATAATTGTTATTAAATTATACAATAATCATATAAATTCATATTATATCATATATGATCTTTTAACATTGCTTTGTTAATAATATCTTCGAATTATCGTTGTTTCAGGTGTTAACTGACTCATTTTATTTTATACATTTTGTTACGTAAGCCATGTGTTTAATGGATAGGTTGTATCATATTCATATCCAGAATGATATCAGGTCCTTAAAAATTATTTTTAAATCATAAAATGATAATTATACTTGAATGGATACGATGGAGAATGAATCTCATCGCGTTCGTGGAGACGGTAGTTCGTACGTACGCATGAGCGAGAATATCTGTATTTTGATATTAAAATAATATATAATTGGATGGTATATCATATATACAGAATCATTATCATGTTATATTTATTATTTAAATGAATTACACATCATTATTATACCCATCCAAATAATAATTTATTGAATAACAATTACACCACGACGTGGAGACGGTAAGTCGTACGTACGCACGTATGGTGACATGTTATTCAATGGATGGATAGAATACTGAAATATGGTTGTAAAATGTTTATAATAACATAAAACTATATATAATATACTGGAGTTATTATTTTATAATGGTAAAAACAAATAATGAATAAGTGGAAGAAGAAATGAACTTGAAAAAGGGTGGTGAAATCATTACCTCTTCTTCGGGTTCTTCCTTTTGATTTGATCAAAAGGGATCCTTAAGTTGGCTTTATGAATAAAGGAAGGCCACTATGATATAGTTAGGGGAGTTGAGAGAGTATTTGGGCAGAGTTTGGCCGATCCAAAAGGCTTTGAAGGTGTGAATTAATGAGAAGGAGGAGTTCCCTTTTATAAGAGGGGTGAGGGGCACCTTTGGAAAAGCTTGAAATATTATTTTATAATAAATTAATATTCGGTTTCTAATTGCTCCAAAGTGGATTATTTAAAGTTTAAGGTGGGGATGCGTTTCAAACCACTCAACCAAAATAATATAGACAGGTTTGGGTTACTTTATTAACCTTATCTTTAAGTATTAACTCTTAGGTAATTAGTTTCACTTTTACAATGTCTCTTTGTATTTTTATATTATATGGTTAATAAACAATATATATACATAAAAGAGACCCTCAAGTGGTCCATTAATGATACACCTATCAAGATATAAGTTTCTTGGCAGAACATTAAATTTTTAGGAATTTAATATCAATTAATAATATAATATTTGTTTTTAAAAACTCTTTTATGTCAATTTTGACACTATTCAATAATTGATTTTTGTGAAACTCATAACATAATGATTACTTCTAAAAAAGGCAATTAGATCAATAATAATATATCATATTAACATATAAAATTATTTTAATTCAATAATAGTCTCCAATTATATTTATTTGTGTTTTTATAATATCAATTATTTTAATTTTTCACTATCATGGTAATTACAGCATCATCATTGTGTCATAAATAAATTAAAATATTTAATGTCTAAAAATTATTAATAAACTATAATTATGTAGTATATCTTTTGGGATTTCTAATGAATATTTATAGTCAAAAATCCAACATATATTACCCTATGTAAAAATAGTTTTTCTAAAAGATATATGCTTGTGTCATTTTTGTATTCATTTTAACTTAATTAATATAAAGTGTAATTATCACTTACAAGTGGCTCCATGGGGTCCACAAATAGACCCAAAGATGCCCATGGTTGGACATGTATCAACCAATAAGTTTAGTACACGTTTTAGAGTAATTTGTTATTAATATAATATTATTTTTTTAACCCTTATTTACCGGATTTACCCTTTAACCATGGTAAATAAAATATTTACCGATTTAATTATTCAAAATGTCTAAAAATAAAAGTTACCTATTTACACAATTTGAAAAACCTAATTCCAAATATGGAATCCATTTTTCCAAATTCAAAACACAGAAGTGTCAGAAATTATTTTAAAATTATTTCCCCTTGTTAAAACAAAAAGCGTGTTTTTAAGAGATAATAACTATCAAAAGATGGGCACTTGTTTATGTCTGGTTTAATTGTGAAATTATGTACAATGAAAAACGTTGAATTAAATGGTAAAAATATATTATAAATATAATTTAAAAACACTCAAATTCAAAATTTATCAATATTAATTATTTCGATTAAAAAGTAGTTTTTAATTAAAATTTAGTAATTGTCACTATTTATAAAAATATGAATGTTATCCGAAAAGTACCAAAATTTTACCCTAGGATAATTTAGATATTCTGAATCCAAAAATGAAGTCCATTTTGAGAGATAGAATTTATAAAATTTCAAAAATTAGGTATTACTATTCTGAATGGCTAGTTTGATTGGTTGTGATGTGTTAGAACTCGATGTTGCGTACAACACACGCTATCACATTATTCAAAGAGAAGCATACCGTAGAAGATTGGGGTGTTACATTGTAAATTTTTTTATGTCCCCATTATAAAGAATAAATTTATTTTGTCAAATTGAATATATAAATCTTTAAATATTGGATTTAAAAAGGAATCACTATTAAAGTTGGTAAAAGTGTATTTTTGAAAAATACTTCTTTTATCTGAAAAAAAAATTTGTTCATAAATTATGTCTAAGAAACTAATAATAGGGATTCTAAAATTATAAGGATTATATAATTTTTAAAATTTAGTTAATACTATTCATAACCTCTTTTGAACGGCTTGTTTGGTAAGTCATGGTGCGCTTTAACTCGGTGTTGCGTGTATTGAAAGTTATTGAATTATTTTGAATAAATAACACACTATGAAATCTTGGGGTGTTACATTCTCCCCTCCTTCAATAAATTGTGTCCTTGCAATTTTAAATTGTTCTTCGAAAATAAAAGGTTGAAAATAGAAAATATCTTTGTGGGAAAACCCACATCAGAAATTGGGTTACTAAAATTTAGTCTTAATATGAGGAAAAGAGAAATTAAAGGGTCACCACCAAATTATGATCTAGATTAGGAGAGCATTGGTGGAAATTAGAGACATATAATTGGAGGAAAAATGTAAATATTTATAGGTAGTGATTGAGGTCATCAATCAAAAACAAGTGTAAAATTGAGGTCCTTAAATTCATCAATCTATGATGATTTGAAATACCATCGGTTCAACAAAACATAGGGTATTAGGATAACACATTTTTGGTTTTAGGATTCCTTAAATAAAGTATAATATTTAATTTCTTCATAGAATAAGAGAAGATGAAAAATATATTCTTGACAAGTAGAGTTCCATCCTTTTACTAATTTCTACCATAAACTCATCTTTCACTCTAAAAGATAATAGAACGTAAAAAAATATTCTATTTATCCTATTTTTATTGGGTTCCAAAAAAACGAATTTATAATTAAGCTAACAGATCATTTAAAAAAACTACATTATTTAATCCCGGACATTACGTGTGCCAGTGGTAGGTGATACACCCTTGTTGCCCTTCGGTTGTGGGTTCAGCTCTCACGGCCTTGTCGGACGCGACGGGTTGTCTCCCAACCTCCGGGTTGTCCTTGGAAATCCAAAAATAATCCAAACTAGAAATATCCAAAATGCTTTAGTCCAAAAACGAAGATCCTTTTTTCTGCGTAATAACATGTGAACACCTTCATCATGTATTATTTAATAACACTACAACATCCGGAATTACCATAAAACCTTATTGATTACATTCATGATCCCTTATTCCTTAAATAATAATTGATATACTCCTTCAATCCAAAAGTTTTGTAAACCCAAACAATGATGGAATATACAAATCATTAATCAGTTACAAGGTAGTCAAGAATATCCAATATAATTTATCCAAATCAATCATGTATTATTCCAAAATCACTTCCTCGGTATCAGAACTATATTATGGTTTATCATTCTCTCAACCATGTATTTTCCAAAAATTTATCGTGCTATTGAGTAACTTTTCGTTGTTCCACACAATCTCATGTCCTTAATGAAATAGTACTGCAGTACAATCCTTATATACTCCTTAATTATTATAACAAGTACATTGTTGATACAAAAATAAAATGACATAATCAACATACGAACACTAATCATTCCTCTTCATCTGTGGTATTATCATAACTTGATTATTATCCAATAGCATCATTTGTGGCATAGTCTGATGACTGGGACATAGGTTTGCGTAGTGTCCAAACTCCTTACAAATGAAGCATTTTACATTTAAAACCATTTTCTTACCCTTGCAGTCACATACTTTGTGCCCATTTTATCCACACTTATAACAAACTCCCATTCCTTTCAGGAATGTTCCAGGGTGTTTCTTCCCACATCTATCACATATGGGGAAATTCTTCTTTTCCCTCTTCATTTTATCCATATTTCTCTCTTCCATCCTTTTCTTCTCTTGCTTCCCTTCAAAGCCATAGGACTCAGTAAACACTTTAGTTATCTTATCCAAACATGATACTATTTCTTCATATGATGATAATATGTGGGAGACTATTTCCCTTCTAAATGATGTTTTAATACCATGAAAGATACGACCCTTCTTACTATTTGGATCATACGTATTATTGGAGTTCACATTCCTTCTACTGGGCGCCATTTCTATACAATAGCATAAACTAGGTCAGTTTGTCACAACCCATCCTCGAGGCCCATGTCGTGACTACCCCAAGCCCGCCTTCCATAGGCCAGGGGTTGGCGACTGTCACCAAAGGCATAAATCCTGATAACTGGGAAGGCATTGCCTTTATAAAAGCAAACAAACACCACAGAGTACAAGAAGAAGTAAAACACAAAGTACAATAAAAAAAGAAGTGCTAAAAATTAAATGGGCCAGAATACAAACCCAACTGAAGTACAACTACAACTGAACAAAGTACAACTGAAAAAGACAAAAGCTGGAAGAAAGGAAGCAGCTCTTGGGTCGTCGTCCTTGGATCCTACCTGAAGGGTAGGTACAGACAACGCAGCTCCTGGATCATCCACCACGGATCCTACCTGAAGGGTAGGTAAAGATAGACTCCACAACGCTCTCTCCCATAAACCTCCTCTGTGTGTCGTCTCGTCATGAAGTCCACCTCCGGATACTGACTCGTCTTGTGGTCCACCTCCGGGTACCGTCCAGTACTCGAACACTCGGCCTCCGTCAGCGCTGCCCGTCATCTGCAACCAACACAACGAGGTGAGGGCATAGACCGTACAGGGGTGAGTATAACAATACTCAGTAGGGACCCCGATACCCTCAAGGTCTCACTAAAACCAAGAAGGATAATCACAAAGAATATCTCAACAGATAACCTCTACTTAGGTATATTCCCGTACATATACCTAAGTTATCAAATAACTCATCTCAAACATGATGTAACACAAAGATTATGAAATCAACGGATAACCACTACCCATGTATATTCCCATACATATACCTAAGTTATCAAGTGACCCATCTCAATCATGAGGTAAACACAAAGGTCAAAGACTCGGCTCAAACTAGGATTTCCATTATCGAAACTGTAACTGATGAAGAGCCCCGTCTCTAGAGTGTACAGTGGTCCTGTCACGACTCCGAGGTACTACTCACTAACCTAAGACTACAAAGGTACTCTTCATGTTGAGTACCGTGGGTCAGCCAACCAAACACAGTAGTGCTTCCCGTCGGGGTATGCCACCTAAACACAGTAGTTCACACCCCCTAGTAGCCTGCAGAGGTACTCTCCGGACAAGTACCATAGGTCTGCACTATCACACAGGTAGTGCTTCGTCCGCCATGGCTCTGCACCCAAAAAAATTAGTGCTCCATCCACTAGGCTAGTCGACTCACTCCAAGTCGAGTCGGTCAAACAGTCGTTAGGTCTCAGTCGGCTACACGGTCTCTGTACTCCGCACGCTCATCTCTGGGATGGTCCACTCCATGAGCTACAGGTCGATACTCCAAGTATCTCAAAGACCCACTAAGAAGTATCTCAATGGGCCGCCTCTTCATAGAGGTCTCAACGCAATAGACGGCGCGTCAATCGGACGCCCGGTCTGTGAGTTATTAGCCTTTTCATCCTAGGGGCCCGGTTGGTTTCGTGAGTGAACCAACCTGGCCATATCTCAACCATACCCCGAACTCTCATAGGGTATACTCATAGGGACCGTTTCTCAACGTGATCACCAATGCTGCTGATGGTTCATCAAATGGACATCCGGTCTGAAAGATATCAGCTTTTCCGTTCTAGGGGCCCGGTTGGATTTTGGGTACAATCCAACCCGGACACTATCCAACAGCAACCAAATCTCAGGCGAAGTAGGCCAAAAGTTCTGTCTCATCAAGAGGAAAACAACAAGATAGACGACATGTCAATCAGATGCCCCGTCTGTGAGTTATTGGCTTTTTTGTTCTAGGGGCCCGGTTGGTTTCGTGAGCGAACCAACCCGACCACACTCCGACGACATCCAAACCTCGAGCGGAGTAAGACAAAAGTTCTGTCTCATCAAGAGGAATTCAACTAAGTCGACGGCACGTCAATCGGACGTCCGGAACTCACGATATATGCATTTCTGCTCCTAGGGCCCGGTTGGTTTCGTATCCGAACCAACCCGGCCGAACCCAAAGTACTCAGAATCCTTGAGTGTAAAATGTCAAAACGACCGTCTCGGTCCAAGGATCGTATCATCGCTAACAGTGCGTCAATCGGAGGTCCTTATCCCAATATATTGGCGAATGACCGAAAAGGTCCGAAAACGGGGAGTCTGGGCCCGGACCGACCCGGCCCAACCCCCCTAGGTCGGCCCGAACCGGGTCGACCCGACCCGGCCCGGCCTAGGCGGCTCGGTGCTAGCCGAGCAGGCGCACCCAGGGAGCCCCCCCCCTACGCGGGGGCCTCTTCGTGTCACCGGATGCGGCACGCTTCCGCGTCCCGCGTTCCCTGGTCCCGCGCGGCGGCGGGACCCTCGGTCGCCGCCGCGGCTTCAACCGCGGCGGATTCTTCCGGCGGCATGCCGGGCGCTGCCGCCCCCAATCGTCATGCCGGCGTGGCGTGCCGGTGGGGGCTTTCACAGACCACCGGACGCGCTCCGGTGGTCCGATTCACCAGCGGTCTTCGCCAGTGATCGTCCTGGGACCCCACCTTCACTGCAAAGCCTTCAAACGCCTTCGCGGCCCGCCTCCCCATCGTCCGTCAATCTGCACTTCGACAAAAAAAAGCGGGGTCTTCAAAACACCTCCTCGGCCCCGACTCCTTCCGCGGTTTCGTTCGGCCCCAACGGCACGGCGCGGCGGCGCCGCGCTTCTTTGCCGCGTTCTTTCTCATTTCCGCACGGTGCAACGGCACCGCGCTGCCTTTCACGTGCCGCAAAAAAATCAAACAAACAAGGGGGGAGGAGGGTCAGTCGTTTTCGTGCGGTCTGACCTCCTCCCGTTAGTATGATAACGGGCGGCCCAAATGAAACCAAGAAAGGCGACATATGAGATCACGATCAACAATAAAAAAATAAACCCCCATAACTTCCTGCAACAGAAATTCCCAACCCGCAAGGAAAACGTTTGCAGATCAACAAGGTAATAAGTTGATCCGTGTTCACTGTTTTGTTTAGAATGAAATAAATCAAGGGAATAAAATCATTCTCAACCATAATTCCCTACCTCAACGTTGTCGTCGAATGTGAGTTCATCGTGGAAGAGAGGGATCGTCGTGGAAGAAACGTTGCGGAAGAAGCATCCTGGAAGAAGCGTCATTGACGTCGCGGTACACGACGTCGCGTCGTCGATCTTTGAGGTTTTGGCGTTATTCATCGTAGATCGGTGCGTTCTTCGCGTTCTTCACGTTCTTAATCGAAGAAGAACGCCTTCCTCCAAATCCTCTCCACGCCACAAGTTCCAACAGAAATAAAATAAGAGATATCTTATTTTATTAACGCACATGACACGTTTGAATTTCAAAAGAAAAGAAATGAAAAATTAATTCAATGAATTAATTGTAATGATTTGACCGCCCAATTTAATGTGGAGTTTCATAACCAGAAAAACGTAAGGTTTGACATCATTAAAAAGGGTGGTGCGGGTGTGTTACTTAGAAGGAATGAAATGGTGGGGCTCGTGTGGGTCCCACCTCACAAAATATCCTTCCAAGTGGGAAGGATATTGTGGGTCCCATCTAATCCTCATAACATATGTTAATCCTGCTTTAAGGAAAATAAAATAAAGAGTCACACCACTTTTATTTTATTTCTTAACTTAACCCCAAAAATTAAAAACCACACCCGAGAAAATGCAACTCCGGAAAAGGTGTTCCTAAGCAATTACAGGCGCTGTGATTCCATTGGTGCCATCGTAATTCGATTCTGAGCACCGGTACAAAAGTTAGTAAAACCAGCTCGTTCGTTCACTGATGGTACCCGAGCTAAACTTCGGAAAATGATTCCGGGCACACCGGGCCTCAGAATCAGGCTCTGTCAGAAACTGCGTTCTTGTAAAATCCCAAAGAAAATTAGAAAAAAAAATTCCCTTGAAATTTATGGGTCTTTACATTACTCCCACCACAGGGATTTACGTTCACGTAATGCTTTAACACAAACTAGGGTCACGAAAGCGGTACTGAGCACGCATCTGATCCTTCTGCTCCCATGTGCTTACCTAGAGGTTCTCATACCACTAGTGAAGGCGCACCTGAGGAATCAACCTTCCTTGTAGGATATGCTCCTGTCGATCCTCTATCCCCACTAGAACCTCCGTGAATGTCACCTCATTTCCGATGTCCAACTCCTCATGGTCGATGATATACGAAGGGTCGTGACCGTATCTTCTCAGGTGAGATACATGGAAGTCGTTGTGCTCCAGGTGCAACTGAGGTGGATGGGTCAAGCGGTAAACCTCCCCGCCTACCCAGTTGAGGACCTAAGATGGTCCACTGAACCTCAGATATAACTTGACTCCTTGGCCACATCTCCGTAAACCTTTTTGAGGTTAGACCCGTATAAGGACGTGATCGTCATCCTCGAACTCTAGAGGTCTCCAATTCCTGTTATAACTGAAACTCAAAACCACTGCTACCATGAGGGTAAGTTTGACTGACTGAAGAGTGATCGGTCGCACCCCCCCTGTGCAAGAGTTTATCCTGTGCTGCATGGGGTTTCCTTTTCGCCGACCAAGGAAATCCCATTCTGACATCGTAGTTAAACCACAACCTTTTTGCCTAATACCGTCAATTTGTGTATGAACTGTGATTTCCCAGTCCATACTCAAACCAACATTGTAAGGCCTCGATGCTTCCACCAAGAGATTCCAACCGAAACTCTCGCCTCAAGGGTCTGACCACACCGTCGGCGTAAGTGTGATTATCGAGTCTCCTCCCAAGGTATCTCCAGACGTGAGGTTCAAGTCCACGGATTACCGGAAACTCTAGGTCTCGAAAAGATTTGTGAAAGCAAGGAATGAGTCATATAGACCTCTGTTACTACAGCAGCTAGTAGTGAACATATACTGTCCCTTGAATCCTTTTTAGAGCCATTGGGTCACACTCCTTGACCGCATGCAGCCGCACTCTTCCTCCGCCCTCCAGCTCCCTGATCCTGGCGGGGATAACTATGGCGGGTGGTTGTAGCATGTTAAGATGTACACCACCTCACGCGGCTCTCCTAGCTCTACCTCCACATTTGCTGCTTCGAAGACTCATCTCTCCTTAAAGCTTCCTCTTCTTGAAACATTTAACACGCTCGAGTCTCTACGACTGGCGCCGGTTTCCTATTTCTTACTACACTGTGCAGTCTTCATCCGCCCCTGGATGATCTTCCCCTTCTTTGCCTATGATCTGGAAGAGCTTCTAATATTTCTCCTATGCCGAAAAGAGAAACCCAGTCTCATCCCCTAGATGAACCACACCCATTGCCTAATACAGTCAATCCCGACATGAATGATGCATTCATGCCATGGATGACGTCGTAAGGCCTCGACGTAACTACCAAGAGATCCAATTGTCACTCTCACCACCAAGGGTCGAGTCACACTGTCGGCATAAGTGCGAGGTTACTGGGTCTCCTCCAGTAGAAATCTCAAAAGTGAGGGTCAAGTCAACAGTCTAAACCGGGACCACTCAGTATCAACCAAACAAAAGGACATGAAATCAAACAAAGATAAGTGTCTTTTTATTATTTAAGCTCATAGTACAAACACACGAATACAACAAAAACATGGAACTAGATGTACAAGGGACGTATCCAATAGTTCCTCTCCTGTCCACCTGCTCCCTGAGCTCTACTGCCTTGTCCATTGCTCGGCTGTTGCTCAAGCACCCGCCGCTGCTTCTGCCTCAGTGGCTCCTCCAAAGCTTGCAGATCAACAGTACGAGGAGTCGGATAGTCATGTGCTAGGTGACCCTTCCTACCACAAGATAAACATTGTCCGTTTCTGGTACGCCTGGCTCTAACCCCACCCCAGGTGCGCCACACAACCGATCCTAAAACCCAAGACCGCCCAACTGTTGTTCTGGTCCTTTTAGAACTATGCATCATCTGTCTACTGCCCACAGATGAATCGGCTACTGATCGAAAACCATGCTGCAAAGGTATAAGCTCCTGTACATCCTCGGGGTGTAGAGCTACTGGCACAAACTCCTCCCTAAAGAAGGTATCGAAGTCTTCCCATGTAAAGGTCATCCCATCGTAATACTGGAACAAGGGGCTCCACCACCTACCTGCTGATGCCTGAAGAAGGCTGGAAGAAAAGATCACCACAATGTCTGCAGGTTCCCCCACTAGCCTAAAGACTCTCACCACTGCCCCCAGCCAATCCTCAGCTGCCTGCGGGTCCGTCTCTCCTCAGAACTTGGGTGGCCTCTGGCGCTAGAACTCGTGCAGCGCGCTCAAGTGGCATGGGTCGCCTACTGCTGGGGCTGGTGGCATTAGTGGCCCAACGTATGGTAGTACCACTGGTGCCTCCACTGGTGCCTCGACTACAAGTGGGCCCTGTACCAAAGCCTCGTCGCTCGACAGGCTGTCAGTACGCACATCCCTCTGGGATCTATCTGGTCGTTCGTGGAAACACATCCTAAAAGAAACAATGTGACACGGTCAAACGATTATACCTGGTGAGCTGACCTGGTTTGATCTGACATTTAAAAACTTCTGGAAACACACACGCAATCAGTGTTTTCGTGCACAATGTCGGAAATCAGTTGTGTAACAGCCCGAGATTTTATGAAAAATAATCTTTTTAATTTTATTAATGTCTTCTGTTGTATGCTACACCAAAAGGAGCTTGCACAACACGCATCATTGACTTGCCTTGCATTACACGCAATCGCAACCTTCCTCGATAGCGTGTGTAGTACGCAATACTGAGTTTCACGAAACAACGATATGCTATTAAAATATTATTAAAACTAGCCGTTATGAATAGTAATAAACACTTTTTAAATTTTAGAAATTTTTGATCTCAAAATTCACTTCATTTTTGGATTCGAAGTATCGAATTTCACCTAAGGTGAAATTTTGGTACTTTTCGGATAAATTTCATATTCTGATGAATAGTGAAAATTACTAAATTATAATTAAAAACAACTTTTTTATTCGAAATAATTAATAGTGATAAATTATTAATTTGAGTGGTTTTAAAGTATATTTAGAATATATTTTTACAATTTAATACATTGTTAGTCATTTAATTTAATTTCACATTTAAACCAGACATAATAAAGTGTCAATCCTTTGATAGATATTGTTTCTTAAAAACACGTTATTTGTTTTAACAGTGGGATTTAATTATAAAATTAATTAATGAAACTTCTATGTTATGAATTTGGTAAAATAGAATTCATTTTTGAATTCGGAATATGAAATATAGCTTAGGATGAAATTTTGGCATTTATCTGAAAAACGTCAATATTTGATGAATAGTGAAACTACTAAGTGGTAGTTAAAAAACTGAATTTTTCATAAAACATAATTTTACCGCTTCTGTGAATGGAATTTAAAAAATCCGAGAGACACAGTTGATGTCAGTAAGTAAAATGTGGTTCAATGAGATGAAAATAATTTTTGGTGAATAGTAACTTTTTACTTTTATTTACCACGGTTAAAAGTAAATAGGGTAATTAAGGGTAAGAATGATATTAATATTACCCTAACACATGTCCTAATTCTAATGGACAAGTGTATATCGACCAAAAACAACCTTAAGTGTAAAATATTATCATTTAGGCCCACTTGGATTAGATTAGGACATTTATTATTATTTAATTCAATGAAGAGTTAAAAGAGTTAAAATCAAAGTATATTTACTAAAACATTTTTAATATAGGGTTGTACATAAGATAAATTCGATTGTAAATATTCATTAGAAAGATAAAAATATTTCATACATGATGGTATTTTATTTGTAATTTTTAGACATCAAATAATGTAATTTATTTATGACAAAGATGATACAGTAATTATCTTATTAATGCAATATTGACATAATTGATATTATAAATACCAAAATAAATGTAATTTAAGACTTTTTATGAATTCCACTAATTTTCTATGTTACTATGATATATTATTGTTGATTTAATCAACTTTGTTCGAACATATAATTCTTTTATGACTTTCACAAAAATCATATATCAAATAGTGTCAAAATTGTCACAAAATAGTTTTTAAATCAAATATTATATTATTAATTGTTATTTTATTCCTTAAAATCTAAGGTTCGGCCAAATGACTTAGATAAAGATATATGTATTAATAATATACAATTTGGGGTTCTTTTGACATGTTATAGTAAGTGTATTAACCATATAGTGAAAGAAAACAAAAAGACACGGTAAAAGTTAAATTATTTAACTTAGAGTTAAATCTAATTGATAAGGTTAAAATAATACCCTAAACTTGTCTAAATCCTATTGGATGATAGGCTTTAGACCCATCCCCACTTTAGCTTCGAAATAAGATTTTTTGGAACCATTATAAACCGATTTTTTCTTTAATATAAAATAATATTTTGAGATATTCCTAAGGTGCCCCTCTCCTCCTTTATAAAAGGGCACCTCTTCCCCCTCCTCCTCACACCAATTTGAGCACTCAAGCTCATCCAACCCCTACCATTTTCTCCTCTCCACTTCCCTATAATAATCCTAGAGGTCCTGGTCTTCTTCAAAGACCAATCTTAGTTACCTAAGTGGAGGATTCAAAGAGGCGTTCCAAAGAAGAGGTAATATCCATTACCGATCTTTTCAATTTCTTTCTTCTTCAACTTATTCTTCTTTAGTTGTTTCAATATAAAGTAATAACAGAAGTATTACTTACAAACTTATATGTTATTATAAAGATGAAACAACCCTAATTCACCTTCTATCCATCCTACGGAAAAATGAAATCACCGCGCGTGCGTATGTACGGAATACCGTCTCCACGCCATGGTGTAATCTATTTTCCACCATCACCTTACAAGGATGGGTATAATGGTGTAATGAGTAACTATTTATTATTATTATAATTTAATATTGATACTGAAATAATATATATATACTCAAATACAATTCCACGATCATAGGAATGATATCATCACTCGTGCGTACTTACGGAATACCGTCTCCACGATGTGATGCAACTTGTTCTACATGATCATCATTACATAGTAATTATATAAATTAATTGAATGAATAAATATGATATATGTTACACTAATAACATTATGGATATAAGGTATCTATAACCATAAAATAAGAATAAGAATTTATTCGGCAAAACCCGTATAAGAACAAAAGGCAATAAGGACCCGAGTAACAAGTAACAATGAAATATTACTAACAAGAAGCTAAGAATATAACCATATATGATATAATATAAATATTTATGATTCCGGAATAAGTAAATAACATTATTTAAACCATTATATAGGAGCTTCAGACACGTACAAAGCAAATCAGACCTAAGGTAAGGGAAATATCACAATCTCATTTTTATCCGAGATTGTTTATTCGTAAGTATTTATTGGGGTGTATTTTATCATCCACATCCATGCTCCCTCAATATGTAATATTGTTTCCATACACTTACAATAGTTTAAATCCAATTTTACCCTTTGGTGACTTTTTAGTAAAGAATATGAAAGGAATCTTTTGTCGTTTTTTCGTACGAAGTACTATTTGACTTTTCCGAAAAAAGTACGAAGAATGTTTTTTTTAACATATATGGAATGAATGGATTATTAAAACATTATTTCCAAGAAGATTCATTTACATGTATTCATGTTTATTTTTAATCAACTTCTTTTAGATTAAAATTGTATGACATGTTAAGAAAAGAAAAGTTTTTTTGAAGTAGAAAGGATATTTTCCTCAAGAATGGAGTTCAAGTATTTTATCAAAATTATTTTCCATCTAAGATAATAAAAGGGTTCTGTTTTTATCCCTATTATTACATGGATTTGATTATGTTGTGATGGAAATATTTTTATTAATTCCTTTATCTTATATGAATTGTTTTATGATGTCATGTTGTTTAAGAATCCCATTTTTATTACATGGGTTACGCTATGATGTATGGTTTATGATTATGTGGAACACATAAGAAAGGATTCATTATAAGATGGGTGGGACCTATATCTCCCTCCAATGAATTGGGTAATGATTTTATATCTCATGATATAGACAGGGCTGGAACGGTAGGTTATATCGGTTTAGTGAAATAAGATTGGAACGAGGGTGACTCGGTTCAGAAAGGGACTTTGTCCACTAAGATAGTCGTGGAAATGAGTCATGACTAACAAGAAATGATTTTCCATGATTATGTGTGCATGCCACAAAGTTTCAAGATTCATGTTATGATTATGGGGATCTCATTTTCACTTCTATGATTTGTTCCATGTTAAGATACTATGATCTCTTTTGCAGGTTATGATTTCTAAAAAGATATGATATGATTTTTATTTCCTTTATTTTCCCTTGCTGAGAATTTGAGCTCACCCTTTTATGTTTTCTTTTCCCCAGGATATAGAGAAAGGTTTTAGGTAAAAAAAAATGGAAGATCTTTATGGGAGATATTGAAGATCTTTCACCACGATTAGAAGATTACGTTCCGAGTTTCCAAAGACACTAAACTATTACGATCCTTGTGTGTGTGTTTTTGTTATGTACCAAGTATTCCGCAAAAGTAATGTAATGTCCATGTACATCAAGCTTCGGGTCTCTACAGTTGGTATCAGAGGAAAGGTTTAGTCAGCCTTTGGAAACTAGGATGTGAGAACTTTAGTGATATCCCTAAAGATATTTCTAAGGTATGTCTAGGGATGTCCCTAAGGTTAAGTATACGTATAGGTTATAGCACTTGAATTACCCTAACGATCATAGAATTAAACCTAAGATGTTATATATTGAAGGTACTCCCCCTTTATTATGTTGTATTCCCTAGAATGATTTTTTCCTCTCACACTATTCTTTTTGGGTTTTAGACGATGGATGGAACCCGAAGGAACCGTGTTGATCAATGCAATGGACAATGCAATGATTGTCCTCCTGAATAAACAAATGTTATGGGAGATGGAGTGCAAAATATTATTACTATAATTACACAAGCTATGAATCATTCTAGACTTCCAAATGAGCAGAGAAGGGAACAATATTCTATTGAGTCCTTCATGAGGCAACGTCCACCTTCTTTCAGTGGGTCTTCTGATCCACTTGTTGCTGAACAATGGATCAGTACCACTGAAAAGATATTTTCAGTTCTTCAATGTTATGAGCATGATAAAGTCATCTTAGCAGTATATCGTTTGGAAGGTGAAGCTGATCAATGGTGGAAACTTATCAAGAATACGAGGGAAAGAGATGAAATTGAGTCCATGGAATGGGACGAGTTCAAGAACTTGTTTTTCAGTAAGTACTTCCCTCGTATTCTTCGAACAAAGATGGAAAAGGAGTTTATTGAGTTGAAGAAGAAGGATGATGAATCTGTTGGTATATACGAAGAAAATTTTACAAGACTTGCAAGGTATGCATCTGGCATTATCATCCAACATGAAAGTAAAGTTGATCGATTTTTCAGTGGCTTAAAACCAAGTCTTCGAAGGGCATTATCTATAAAAGACTTTAATAGCTATGAAGAAATTGTGCGTTGTACTATCAAGGTAGAAATGGAAGTTGGTGTTACATATCCATCTCATGGTTTTGACAAGAAACGAAAGATGGAGTTCAAGGAGAAATCTCAGAATAATGGTGAAAAGAATATGAATGTTTCCTTATGCACAAAGTGTGGAAAGAAGAATGGTGGAGATTGTCTTAAAGGGACTAGAAAATGTTTTAAGTGTGGAAAATAAGGTCATCGAGCAGCTGAGTGTCAAAGTAATGGAAAAAGGGGTTCTAATGATGTGAATACAGCAAACACTGCAGAGAACGCACCACCAACACTTCAATGCTTCAAGTGCAAGGAAATGGGGCATTATGCTAATAAATGCCCTAATCCAAGGGTTAGTGATGATCGACATGAGAAACCGCTTAAGGAAAAGGACAAAAGGAAGTCACATGCGATCACCATTGGCGATGTTAAATATGATAACGATGTGGTGGAATAATTAAGTGTTTATGTAATGGGATTCCAAAATAATGTTGTATCATAAAGTATTGGAATATTTATGTATTGGTCTAATGTGGTATTCAAAGTGATTGAGATATTTTTAGAAATAAGATGATATGAGCATAATGAAGGGAAAATGAGAAAACGAAATGTTTAACAGTATTCATGAGCTCATGATTGATATAAGGACTAAGTGATATCATTGTTTGAGTATATAGAATTTTGAGGATTTTGGTATGTGGAAAGTGTTAAATTTTAACTGCATTCATGTTTTCACTAAGGTATTCAAGAGAATACATGATTAAGGACTTTGAATGTTTGGAATGTGACCAACAAAACATATCTTATGATATATGGGGATCGACGATGGTGTTAAATCTCTGGTAATCGTTTTCACTATGTTATGAGAGTGGACTGCAGTATTATGGATAAGCCTAAAGATTTGAATGGATTATGTTGGACATAAGTTAGTATTGTTTAAGGATAGATGTTTTTTTGATATTATTGATGGGATGTTATAGTAATATAGTTTTAGAAAAAGGACAACCTGCAGAACGGGCGACCGCCCATCGTGTCGGACAAGGCTGTGGGAATCGAACCCACAACCGAAGTGCGACTGGCCTTTATCGCCTACCACTGGCCTACATGAAGTCCCTGTTTAGTAGAAACTAGTTTCATTATATTAAGCTGTATGACATATGATGTATAAATCCATTTTAGGAACCATATATGATTAATCTCACTATAGATCGACTTATGTATATAATTTTTTGCTAACCTTTTGTTTGAGACAGATGGAATGGCCCGTCATTCTATCACATGATTTGCTAACACTTCACGAATAAAAAATTCAACTTCATTTATTTAAGAGATGAAGTGAAAATTGTTAAAGGCACGAACAACAATGAGATTGTACAAAAATATAGTATTTATTCTAATTAAAATTCTTTAACTTTAGGGAAACGATCTTGAAAACCAAAAATGTTGTCCTAGTGATCTTATATCTGATGAATCAGATGGCACCTTAGATCGTCACAAATTTATGGCTTTGTGATTGCTGGATTTTCCATAACCATGTTCTCTACCACTCTCCATCAGAACATGATGGTTAGATTTCTCTTCCATATCCATATTTTCACCTATGTGGAAACCCAGTGATTAGTTTATTTGGGTAACTGTTACGTTTCATACTTTTGTTTTTAATGATTGGTTTTGATATTCTTTTTTATGATGTGGGTTTCTATTAAATAATCTTTCGAATAGTAAACCATTTATAACCCCGACGAATTTCGAGGGCGGAATTCATTTTAAGGGGGGTAGAATGTAACAGCCCGAGATTTTATGAAAAATATTCTTTTTAATTTTATTAATGTCTTGTGTTGTACGCTACACCAAAAGGAGCTTGCACAACACACATCTTTGACTTGCCTTGCATTACACGCAATCGCAACCTTCCTCGATAGCGTGTGTAGTACGCAATACTGAGTTTCACGAAACAACGATATGCTATTAAAATATTATTAAAACTAGCCGTTATGAATAGTAATAACCACTTTTTAAATTTTAGAAATTTTAGCTCTCAAAATGGAATTCATTTTTTGATTCGGAGTATCGAATTTAGCCTATGGTGAAATTTTGGTACTTTTCGGATAACTTTCATATTCTGATGAATAGTGAAAATTACTAATTTATAATTAAAAACATCTTTTTTAATCGAAATAATTAATAGTGATAAATTATTAATTTGAGTGGTTTTAAAGTATATTTAGAATATATTTTTACAATTTAATACAATTTTGGTCATTGAATGTAATTTCACATTTAAACCAGACATAATCAAGTGTCAATCTTTTGATAGATATTGTTTTTTAAAAACACGCTATTTGTTTTAACAGCGGGATTTAATTATAAAATTAATTAATGCAACTTCTATGTTTTTAATTTGGTAAAATAGACTTCATTTTTGAATTCGGAATATGAAATATAGCTTAGGATGAAATTTTGGCATTTTTCTGAAAAACATCAATTTTTGATGAATAGTGAAACTACTAAGTGGTAGTTAAAAAACTGAATTTTTCATAAAACTTAATTTTACCGCTTCTGTGAATGGAATTTCAAAAATCCGAAAGACACGGTTGATGTCAGTAAATAAAATGTGGTTCAATGAGATGAAAATAATTTTTGGTGAATAGTAACTTTTTACTTTTATTTACCACGGTTAAAAGTAAATAGGGTAATTAAGGGTAAGAATGATATTAATATTACCCTAACACATGTCCTAATTCTATTGGACAAGTGTATCTCGACCAAAAACAACCTTAAGTGTAAAATATTATCATTTAGGTCCACTTGGATTAGATTAGGACATTTATTATTATTTAAGTCAAAGAAGAGTTAAAAGAGTTAAAATCAAAGTATATTTACTAAAACATTTTTAATATAGGGTTGTACATAAGATAAATTCGATTGTAAATATTCATTAGAAAGATAAAAATATTTCCTACATGATGGTATTTTATTTGTAATTTCTAGACATCATATAATTTAATTTATTTATGACACAAAGATGATGCAGTATTTATCTTATTAATGAAATATTGACATAATCGATATTATAAATACCAAAATAAATTTAATTTAAGACTTTTTATGAATTACACTAATTTTCTAGGTTACTATGATATATTAGTGTTGATTTAACCAACTTGTTTTGAACATATAATTCTTTTATGACTTTCACAAAAATAATATATCAAATAGTGTCAAAATTGACACAAAATAGTTTTTAAATAAAATATTATATTATTAATTGTTATTTTATTCCTAAAAATCTACGGTTCGACAAAATGACTTAGATAAAAATATATTTATTAATAATATACAATTTGGGGTTCTTTTGGCATGTTATAGTAAGTGTATTAACCATATAGTGAAAGAAAACAAAAAGACACGGTAAAAGTTAAATTATTTAACTTAGAGTTAAATCTAATTGATAAGGTTAAATTAATACCCTAAACTTGTCTAAATCCTATTGGATGATAGGATTTCGACCCATCCCCACTTTTGCTTCTAAATAAGACCCTTTGGAACCATTATAAACTGATTTTGACTTTAATATAAAATAATATTTTGAGATATTCCTAAGGTGCCCCTCTCCTCCCTTATAAAAGAGCACCTCCTCCCCCTCCTCGTCACACCAATTTGAGCACTCAAGCTCAGCCAACCCCTGCCATTTTCTCCTCTCCACTTCCCTAGAATAAACCTAGAGGTCCTGGTCTTCTTCAAAGACCAATCTTAGGTCCCTAAGTGGAGGATTAAAGAGGAGTTCCAAAGAAGAGGTAATATCCATTACCGATCATTTCAATTTCTTTCTTCTTCAACTTCTTCTTCTTTAGTTGTCTCATTATAATGTAATAACATCAGTATTACTTACACACTGATATGTTATTATAAATATGAAACAACCCTAATTCACCATCTATCCATCCTACGGAAAAATGAAATTACCGCGCGTGCGTACGTACGAAATACCGTCTCCACGCCGTGGTGTAATCTATTTTCCACCATCACCTTACAAGGATGGGTATAATGGTGTAATGAGTATCTATTTATGATTATTATAATGTAATATTGATACTGAAATAATATATATATACTCAAATACAATTCCACGATCATAGGAACGATATCATCACTCGTGCGTACGTACGGAATACCGTCTCCACGATGTGATGCGACTCGTTCTACATGATCATCATTACATAGTAATTATATAAATGAATTGAATGAATAAATATGATATATGTTACACTAATAACATTCTGGACATAAGGTATCTATAACCTTAAAAGATGAATAAGAATTTATTCGGCAAAACACGCATAAGAACAAAAGGAAATAAGGACCCGAGTAACAAGTAACAATGAAATATTACTAACAAGAAGCTAAGAATATAACCATATATGATATCATATAAATATTTATGATTCTGGAATAAGTCAATAACATTATTTAAACCATTATACAGGTGCTTCGGACACGTACAAAGCAAATCGGACCTAAGGTAAGGGAAATATCACAATCTCATTTTTATCCGAGATTGTTTATTCGTAAGTATTTATTGGGGTGTATTTTATCATCCACATCCATGATCCCTAAATATGTAATATTGTTTCCATCCACTTACAATAGTTTAAATCCAATTTTACCCTTCGGTGAGTTTTTAGTAAAGAATATGAAAGGAATATTTTTTCATTTTTTCGTACGAGGTACTTTTTGACTTTTCCGACAAAAGTACGAAGAATGTTTTTTTAACTTATACGGAATGAATGGATTCTTAAAACATTATTTCCAAGAATCTTACATTACAAGTATTCAAGTTTATTTTTAATCAACTTCTTGTAGTTTAAAATTGTATGTCATGTTAAGAAAGGAAAAGTGTTTTTGAAGTAGAAAGGATATTTTCCTCAAGAATGGAGTTCAAGTATTTTATCAAAATTATTTTCCATCTATGATAATAAAAGGGTTATGTTTTTATCCCTATTATTACATGGATTTGATTATGTTGTGATGGAAATATTTTTATGAATTCCTTTATCTTATATGAATTGTTTTATCATGTCATGTTGTTTAAGAATCCCATTTTTATTACATGGGTTACGCTATGATGTATCGTTTATCATTATGTGGCACACATAAGAATGGATTAATTATAAGATGGGTGGGACCTATATCTCCCTCCAATTCATTGGGTAAAGATTTTATATCTCATGAGATAGACAGGGATGGAACGGTAGGTTATACCGGTTCAGTGAAACAGGACTGGAACGAGGGTGACTCGGTTCAGAAAGGGACTTTGTCCACTAAGATAGTCTTGGCAATGAGTCATGACTAACAGGAAATGAGTTTCCATGATTATGTGTGCATGCCACAAAGTTTCAAGTTTCATGTTATGATTATGGGGATCTCATTTTCACTTCTATGATTTGTTCCATGTTATGATATTATGATCTCTTTTGCAGGTTATGATTTTCAAAAAGATATGATATGATTTTTATTTCCTTTATTTTCCCTTGCGGAGCATTTGAGCTCACCCTTTTATGTTTTCCTTTCCCCAGGATATAAAGAAAGATTTTAGGTAAAAAAATGGAAGATCTTTATGGGAGATATTGAAGATCTTTTACCACGATTAGAAGATTACGTTCCGAGTTTCCAAAGACACTAAACTATTACGATCCTTGTGTGTGTGTTTTTGTTATGTACCAAGTATTCCGCAAAAGTAATGTAATGTCCATGTACGTCAAGCTTCGGGTCTCTACAAGTTGTCAGGGTCCTGTTGTATGGATACGTCGGTCGCCTGCACCAACAGTGGACTCCCGGAACTGAAAACCACACTCGGTACTCTTAACACTATTGCTTCAGAGAAAGAAAATATCGGAGTTATAAGTTCTGCAGTAGAACTGACTCCTCTGATACCAATTTGTCACGACCCGTCCTCGGGGCCTGTGTTATGACAACCCCAAGCCCGCCTTCCATAGGCCAGGGGCTGGGGACTAGCACCAAAGGTGTAAATCCCGATAACAGGGAAGACATTGCCTTTATAAAATAAAACAAACACCACCGAGTACAATCGGAAGTAAAACACTAATTACAAAAAAAAGAAGTGCTGAAATGTAAATGGGACAGAATACAAACACAACTGAAGTACAACTACAACTGAACAAAGTACAACTGAAAAAGACAACAACCGGAAGAAAGGAAGCAGCTCCTGGGTCTTCGTCCTCGGATCCTACCTGAAAGTAGGTACAGACAGCGCAGCTCCTGAATCGTCCACCACGGATCCTACCTGAAGGGTAGGTACAGATAGCCTCCACAAAGCTCTCGCCCGTCAACCTCCTCCGTGTGTCGTCTTGTCTTGAAGTCCACCTCTAGATACTGACTCGTCCTGTGGTCCACCTCCCGGTACTTTCCAGTCCTCGAACACTCGGCCTCCGTCAGCGATGATCGTCGTCTGCAACCAACACAAAGAGGTGCGGGCATAGACCGTACAAGGGTGAGTAAAACGATACTCATTAGGGACCCTGATACCCTCATGGTATCACTAAAACTAACGATGATAACCACAAAGAATATCTCAATAGATAACCTCTACATAAGTATATGCCCATACATATACCTAAGTTATCAAGTAACTCATCTCAAACATGAGGTAACACAAATATTATGAAATCAACGGATAACCACTACCAAGGTATATGCCCATACATATACCTAAGTTATCAAGTGACCCATCTCAATCATGAGGTAAACACAAAGGTCAAAGAGTCAGCTCAAACCAAGATTATCATTATCGAAACTGTAACTGCTGAATTGCCCCGTCTCTGGAGTGTACAGTGGTCCTGTCACGACTCCGAGGTACTGCTCACTAACCTAAGACTGCTGAGGTACTCCTCCTGTCGAGTACCGCGGGTCAGCCACCCAAACACAGTAGTGCCTTCTGCCGGAGTATGCCACCCAAACACAATAGTGCCCACCCCCTAGTAGCCTGCAGAGGTACTCTCTGGACGAGTACCGTCGGTCTGCACTGTCACACAGGTAGTGCTCCGTCCACCATGGGTCTGCACCCAAACAAATTAGTGCTCCGTCCTCTAGGCTAGTCGACTCACTCCAAGTCGAGTTGGTCAAGCGGTCGTCAGGTCTCAGTCGACTACACGGTCTCCATACTCCGCACGCTCGTCTCTGGGAGGGTCCGCTCCATGAGCTACAGGTCGATACTCCAAGTATCTCAAAGTCCCACGAAGAAGTACCTCAAAGTACCTCCTCGTCATAGGGGTCTCAATGCAATAGACGGCGCGTCAATCGGATGCCCGGTCTGTGAGTTAATAGCCGTTTTGTCCCAGGGGCCCTGTTGGTTTCGTGAGCAAACCAACCCGTCCGTATCTAAACTGTACCTCGAACTCCCATAGGATATACTCATAGGGACCGTTTCTCAACGTGATCCCCAACGCCGCTGACAGTTCGTCAAACGGACGTCCGGTCTGAAAGATATCAGCTTTTCTGTTCTAGCGGCCCGGTTGGATTTTGGGTACAATCCAACCCAGACACTATCCAACAGCAACCAAAACTCAGGAGAAGTATGCCAAAAGTTCTGCCTCATCAAGAGGAAAACAACGAGACAGACAGCGTGTCAATCGGACGCCCGGTCTATGAGTTATTCGCTTTTTCATTCGAGGGGCCCGGTTGGTTTTGTGAGCGAACCAACCCGACCACATTCCGATGGAATCCAAACCTCGAGCGAACTAATCCAAATGTTTCGTCTCATCAACAAGAATTCAACGAAGTCGACGGAACGTCAATCGGACGCCCAGAGCTCACGATATAAGTGTTTCTGCTCTGAGGGCCCGGTTGGTTTCATATCCGAACCAACCCGGCCGAACCCAAAGTACTCCGAAACCTTGAGTGTAAAATGTCAAAACGACCGTCTCAGTCCAAGGATCACATCTACTCTAACGGTGCATCGATCGGAGGTCCTTAGCCCATGATATGGGTGAATGCCCGAAAAGGTCCGAAAATGGGGGGTCTGGGCCAGGACCGACCCGGCCCAACCCCCCTCGGTCGGCCCGACCTGGGCATCTCGGTGCTGGCCGAGCGGGCGCGCCCAAGGAGTCGCCCCCCCCCTTCACGGGGGCCACTTCGTGTCACCGGACGCGGCACGCTGCCGCGTCCCACGTTCCCAGGTCCCGCACGGCCGCGTTCCCCGGTCCCGCACGGCCGCGTTCCCCGGTCTCGCTTGGCCACCGCCCCCGACCGCTGGGGCTGCCGTGCCGGCGTGGCATGCCGGCGGGGGCTTCCGTGGAACACCGACGAGCTCCAATGGTCCGATTCGACGACGGTCTTCTCTAGTGATTGTCCTGGGACCCGACCTTCGCTGCAAAGCCTTCAAACGCCTTCGCGGCCCTCCTCACCATCGTCCGTCGATCCGCACTTCGACAACAAAATGAGGGGTCTTTAAAACGCCTCCTCAGCCCCGACTCCACCTGCGGTTTCATTCGGCACCAACGGCACCGCGCGACGGTGCTTCACTTCTTCGCCGCATTCTTTCTCATTTCCGGATGGTGAAACGGCACCGCGCTGCCTTTCACGTGCCACAACAAACTCAAACAAACAATGGGGGGATGGTTGTTCGTGTTCGTGCGGTCCGACCTCCTCCCGTTAGTAGGATAGCAGGCGGCCCAAATGAAACCAAGAAAGGCGACAGTTGATATCACGATCAACAATAAAAAAATAAACCCCCATAACTTCCTGCAACACAAATTCCCAACCCGCAAGGAAAACGTTCGCGGATCTACAAGGTAATAAGTTGATCCATGTTCATAGTTTTATTTAGAAAAAATGAAATCAAGGGAATAAAATCATTCTCAAACATAATTCCCTACCTTGACGTTGTCGTCGAATGTGATTTTGTCGCGGAAGAGATGGATTGTCATGGAAGAAACGTCGCGGAAGAAGCATCATGGAAGAAGCATCGTTGACTTCGCGGTACACGGCGTCGCGTCGTTGATCTCTGAGGGTTTGGCGTTCTTCGTCGGAGATCAGTGCATTCTTCGCGTTCTTCGCATTCTTCACGTTCTTCTCGTTCTTCGTCGAAGAAGAACACTTTCCTCCAAATCCTCTCCACGCAACAAGTTCCAACAGAAATAAAATAAGAGTTATCTTATTTTATTAACGCACATGACACATTTTAATTTTAAAAGAAAATAAACGAACAATTAATTCAATGAATTAATTGTAACGATTTAACCACCCAATTTAATGAGGCGTTTCTTAACCAGAAAAACATAAGGTTTGACTTCATTAAAAAGGGGGGTACGGGTGCGTTACTTAGAAGGAAAGAAACGGTGGGGCTCGTGTGAGTCCCACCTCACTAAATATCATACCAAGTGGGTATGATATTGTGGGTCTCATCTAATCTGGTTAACTTAGGTTGAGCCAGCTTTAAGGAAAATAAAATAATGTGTCGCACCACTTTTATTTTATTTCTTAACTTAACCCCAAAAATTAAAAACCACACCCAAGCAAACGCAACTTCAAAAAAGGTGTTCCTAAGTAATTACGGGTGCTGTGATTCCATCGGTGCCCTCGGAATTTGATTCCGAGCACCGGTTCAGAAGCTAGAAAAACCCGCTCATTCGTTCACTGAACGTACCCGAGCTAAACTTCGGAAAATGATTCTGGTAACACCGGGCCTCGGAATCAGGCGTTGTTAGAAACTGCATTCTTGTAAAATCCCAATGAAAATTAGAAAAAAAAATCCCTTGAATTTTACGGCTCTTTACACAGTTAATGAATTGAAATAAATAATTCTTAATGCAAATTGAACAGTTTATGGAAATAATCCATAATCATAAAAAATGTTTTCTTTGAGTATGTATATACTCATGAGCCCTTCATAATGGGTTGTAAATAAAATGAGAATTATCCTAAGCATATACCCCAGGAGTGTCATAACCAATAGTGCAGCAAGGCCTGTTCTCGTGCACCAGTTCCTGTTCGAGTCTAGCTCAAAGCAGTGTTTTCGGGTTTTACCCCTAGGTACATCTGTGCCGGAGCCACCTCTACCTGCTCGTATCCAGACATGGATTTATTTCTCGGAAAACTCACAAAATCTCTACGATACCAAAATTCTAGGAAGTTCTTCTATACTAATCCTAAAAGTCTATTTTAAGGCTATGTGCTCTAATCAGAGTTTATCTAAATCTAGTTTCCAAATTTATTGCTACACTTCCTCTGATACCAATTGTAACACCCCGACCACAGTTACCCAGAGTCGGTGCATTATTTTAATACATTGGCACGATTACAAGGAATCAAGTCCCAAAGGACCAATTAGTTTAGCAGTCTGGGAAAATATATTACATACATGAATGTTACATTACACTTCATAACATACAAAACAGCATAAATAATCTTTTATGAATTCCATTATTCCCTTGTCTCAACCCTTCTTATCAATCAAAATATACTTCTTGGAATCCTGGGAAAAAATAAAACATAGAAAGAGGTGAGCTCAAATGCTCTGTAAAGGTAAGCAATATAGCAGAAACTTTCATAAATAAGCATAAACATTTAAGGCAATTTATAATTAAAATGAAAGCCTTTTAAACTTAAACATCAACATAGTATAGAAAAAATAAAATGAAATAATTATATTTACTTATTCACATGGATATTCTACTAATCGAATAATCACATGCAATATCAATAACAACTTTCATAATGATGGAATGCATAATTCCATACTATCATAAACACATAGCCAAGGCCTCGTGCCAAGACTACAAATAAGATTTTGTCAAAGCCTTGTGCCAAGGCACTAGTTTGTCTCATGAGACCTACCGATGCATCGAGGAGCTATAGCGGGATCCACCCGTCACATATTAAGTCCAATGCATTCCCATATGAAAAGGATTAAACATAACATAAACATTCTTATTAAAACTAGAATACGAAACATAAATACTTCATCCATAAACCACGAATGGTATAAGAATAATATATCCACACTCAAACACATCTCAAAAACATCAAAACAATATGGAAGATTTGTATCATAATAAATCAACTTCAAATAAACATAAAATCCATCAAAGGATGATGACATAGATGAAATCAAAACTATTTGAGAGAAATATATCTTTTTTTAAATCATTTAAAAGTCACACATTTATTAAGGAAGTAATTTAAATGTGATTTTCGGAATCAAAGTGTCCCATACCACATCAAAACTTTTGAAAAGAAATATCATTTCAAAACATTCATGTCCATATAAATAAATACTTAAAATCAGTTTGAAAACATGGACATTAATTAAAAATATTTAGAAAGATAAATCTTTAAAACATTTAAAAACTTTTTTTTGATAAAGAGTACCTTTCAGAAATTAATAAAATAATAATTTTGAAATCATTTAAAAGTCACATAATTATAAAATAAAACATTTACATTGAAAATATTCTTATAAGCTTTTAAGGGAAGCTTCAACGGTTTTATAACGGCGGAGAATAACCGCACCCGCCGTATAAGTTAAAAGAAACATTCTTACCTTAATTTTGTCGAAAAGGTTAAAAGCACATTGTTTGGAAAACGAAGGAATGATTCCTTTATAAACCTCTTATAAAAATTCAAACATGGGTATAATGGAATTTAACCCATACTCTTTGTAAATAGTAAAAATGTTTTGAAATACATTTTGAAGAATCATGGATGTGGATGATAAAGAAATCCCAGTAGATTATTACGTATAAAAAACCTCGGATAATGAATATATTGCGAAATAAACCCTTACCCTGTACTTTTCTAGGTTCGGGGTAGGTTAACCTCCATTATAATGGTGAAATAATTGTTATTAAATTATACAAGAATCATATACATTCATATGATATCATATATGATCTTTTAACATTGCTTTGTTAATAATATCTTAGAATTATCGTTGTTTCGGGTGTTAACTTACTCATTTTATTTTATATGTTTTGTTATGTAAGACATGGTTGTCATGGATAGGTTGTATCTTATTCATATCCAGAATGATATCATGTCCTTAAACATTATTTTTAAATCATAAAATGATAATTATACTTGAATGGATATGATAGAGAATGGATCTCATCGTGTTCGTGGAGACGGTAGTCCGTACGTACGCATGAGCGACAATATCATTATTTTGATATTAAAATAATATATAATTGGATGGTATATCATATATACAGAATCATTATCATGTTATATTTATTATTTACATGAATTAAACATCATTATTATACTCATCTAAATAATAATTTATTGAATAACAATTACACCATGACATGGAGACGGTAAGTCGTACGTATGCACGTATGGTGACATGTTCTTCAAAGGATAGATATAATACTGAAATATGGTTGTAAAATGTTTATAATTACATCAAAGTATATATAATATACTGGAGTTATTATTTTATAATGGTAATAACAAGGAAATAAGAAGTGAAAGAAAAAATGAACTTGAAAAAGGGTGGTGAAATCATTACCTCTTCTTCGGGTTCTTCCTTTTGATTTGATCAAAAGGGCTCCTTAAGTTGGATTTATGACTAAAGGAATGAATCTAGGATATAGTGAGGGAAGTGGAGAGAGTATTTGGGTAGATTTTGTCCCAACAAATTGGCTTTTAAGGTGTGAATTAATGATAAGTATGAGTGCCCATTTATAAGAGGGGAGAGGGGCACCTTTGGAAAAGCGATAAATATTATTTTATAATAAATTAATTTTCGGTTTCTAATGGCTACAAAGTGTATTATTTAAACATTAAGGTGTGGAGGGGTCGAAAACCATTCAACCAATATAATTTAGACAGGTTTGGGTTACTATATTAACCTTATCATTAAGTATAAACTCTTAGTTAATTAGTTTCACTTTTACAATGTCTCTGTGTATTTTTATATTATATTGTTAATAAACATACTATATACATCCAAAAGACTCACAAGTGGTCCATTAATGATACACCTATATTGATATAAGTCTCTTGGCCTATCCATAGATTTTTAGGAATTTAATATCAATGAATAATATAATATTTGTATTAAAAACTCTTTTATGTGAATTTTGACACTATTCAATAATTGATTTTTGTGAAACTCACAACAAAATGATTAATTCGAAAAAAATCCAATTAAATAAATTCTAATATTTTATATTAACGTATAAAATTAGTTTAATTCAATAATAGACTCCAATTATATTTATTTGGGTATTTATAATATCAATTATATTAATTTTTCACTATTATATTAATTACTGTATCATCATTGTGTCATAAATAATTTATATTATTTAATGTCTAAAAATTATAAATAAAATATAATTATGTAGGAAAGATATTTATATTTCTAATTAATATTTATAGTCGAAAATCCATCATATATAACCCTATGTAAAAATTGTTTTTTTAAAAGATATATGCTTGTGTCATTTTTGTATTCATTTTAACTTAATTAATATAAAGTGTCATTATCACTTAAATGCGGCTCCATGGGGTCCACAAATCGACCCAAAGATTCCCATGGTCGGACATGTATCAACCAATAAGGTTAGGACACGTTTTAGGGTAATTTGTATTATTATAATATTATTGTTTTAACCCTTATTTACCTGATTTACCCTTTAACCATGGTAAATAAAATATTTACCGAAATAAATATTCAAAATGTCTAAAAATAAAAGATACCTATTTACAAACTTTGAACAACCTGATTCCAAATATGGAATCCATTTTTCCAAATTCAAAACATAGAAGTGGCAGAAATTAATTTAAAATTAATTTCCGTTGTTAAAACAAAAATCGTGTTTTTAAGAGACAATAACTATCAAAAGATTGACACTTGTTTATGTCTGGTTTAATTGTGAAATTATGTACAATGATAAACATTGAATTAAATGGAAAAAATATATTCTAAATATAATTTAAAAATACTTAAATTCATAATTTATCAATATCAATTATTTCGATTAAAAAGTAATTTTTAATTAAAATTTAGTAATTATCACTATTCATCAAAATATGAAAGTTATCTGAAAAGTACCAAAATTTCACCTTAGGCTAATTTCGATATTCCGAATCCAAAAATGAATTCCATTTTGAGAGATAGAATTTAAAAAATTTCTAAAAAGTAGGTATTACTATTCATAACGGCTAGTTTGATTGGTTGTGGTGTGTTAGAACTTGATGTTGCGTACAACACACGCTATCGCATTATTCAAAGAGAAACGTACCATAGAAGTTTGTGGCGTTACATTGTAAATTTTTTTTATTTCCCCATTCTAAAGAATAAATTTATTTAGTCAAATTGAATAAATAAAAGTTTAAAATATTGGATTTAAAATGGAATCACTATTAAAGTAGGTAAAAGTGCATTTTTGAAAAATAATTCTTTTATCTGAAAAAAAAAGAATTTGTTCTTACATTATGTCTAAGAAACTAATAATATGGATTCTAGAATTATAAGTATTATATAATGTTTAAAATTTAGTTAATACGATGTGTTCCACATATCTCTGTTGAGGAAATACATGCCTGACCCAACGCACGTACTCACCTATGAGGAATTAGAACTAGAACCTGATCTGTCTTATTGCAAAGAACCTCCCAAGATTATCGATATGAGGGAAGAAGTACTAAAAACCGGATGATGCGTCTGGTAAATGTTTTGTGGAAAAACCATAAAATGAAAGAGGCAACGTGGGAACCTGAGGAACTTATAATGAAGAACCACCCAAGTTTTTTCATGCGGTAGTATTCTAAAAATTTCGAGGACAAAATTATTTGAAGGAGGAGAGAATGTAACACCCCAAGCTTCTATGGTACGCTTCTCTTTGAATAATTAAATAGCGTTTGTTGTACGCAACATCGAGTTCTAACACACACCGCAACCGATCAAACTAGCCGTTATGAATAGTAATACCTACTTTTTGAAATTTTATAAATTTTATCTTGCAAAATGGACTTCATTTTTGTATTTGGAGTATCAAATTTATCCTAAGATTAAATTTAGGTACTTTTCGGATAACATCAATATTTTGATGAATAGTAAAAATTAAGAAATTTTATTTAAAAACAGTTTTTTTAATCGAAATAATTAATAGTGATAAATTATGAATTTGAGTGTTTTTAAAGTATATTTAAAATATATTTTTAACATTTAATACAATGTTTTTCATTGGACATAATTTCACAATTAAACCGAACATAAACAAGATTCAATCTTTTGATAGTTATTATATTTTAAAAACACGCTTTTTGTTTTGACAGCGAGAATTAATTTTAAATTAATTTCTGCCACTTCTATGGTTTGAATATGGAAAAATGGATTCCATATTTGGAATCAGGTTGTTCAAATTGTGTAAATAGGTAACTTTTATTTTTAGACATTTTGAATAATTACTTCGGTAAATATTTTATTTACCATGGTTAAAGGGTAAAATCCGGTAAATAAGGGTTAAAAAATAATATTATAATTATAATAAATTACCCTAAAACGTTTCCTAATATTATTGGTTGATACATTTCTGACCATCGGCATATTTGGGCCGATTTTGGGACCCCATGGTGCCACATTTAAGTGATAGGGACACTTTATTTAAATTATGTTAAAATGATTACAAAAATGACACAAGCATATATCTTTTAGAAAATCAATTTTTACATAGGGTTATATACATAGGATTTTCAACTACAAATATATTCTTTAGAAAGATAAAAAGATTTAATACATAATTCTATTTTATTTATAATTTTTAGAAATTAAATAATTTAATTTATTTATGACACAATAGTGATGCAGTAATTACCATAATAGTGAAAAATTAAAATGATTTATATTGTAGCTACCGAAATAAATATAATTTGACACTTTTGATGAATTACACTAATTTTATAGGTTTATATGACATGTTAGGAATGATTTAATTATCTTTTTTAGATGTATTCATTCTTTTATGAGTTTTACAATAATCAATTATTGAATAGTGTCAAAATTGACATAAAAGAGTTTTTAAAAGAAATATTATATTATTAATTGATATTAAATTCCTAAAAATCTAAGGATCGGCCAAGAGACTTATATCATGATAGTTTTATCATTAATGCACCACTTGGGGGTCTCTTGGATGTATATAGTATGTTTATTAACCATATAATATAAAAATACAATGAGACATTGTAAAAGTGAAACTAATTAACTAAGAGTTAATACTTAAAGATAAGGTTAGTATAATGACCCAAACATGTCTAAATTCTATTGGATGAGTGGTTTTAGACGTATCCCAACATTAACATTTAAATATTCCACTTTGGATCCATTATAAACCTAATATTAATTTATTAAAAAATAATATTTCCATCTCTTCCAAAGGTGCCCCTCACCCCTCTTATAAAAGGGAACTCCCCCTTCTCCTTAATTCACACCTGCAAAGCCTTTTGGTTCACCCAAACTCTTCCCAAATACTCTCTCAACTTCCCTATCTTCATCCTAGAGGCCTTTTTTAGTCATAAATCCAATCTAAGAGCATTTTGATCAAATCAAAAGGAAGAACCCGAAGAAGAGGTAATGATTTCACCACCCTTTTCCAAGTTTCTTTCTTCTTCCACTTCTTCTTCCTTTGTTATTACCATTATAAAATAATAACTCAAGTATTTTAAATATACTATGATGTTATTATAAATATGTTACAACCATATTCATTATTCTATCCATCCTTTGAATAACATTTCACCATACGTGTGTACGTACGGCTTACCGTCTCCACGTCGTGGTGTAATTGTTATTCATATTTTTTTTATTTGGATGGGTATAATAATGATTTATAATTCATGTAAATAATAAATATAACATGATAATAATTAATTATATAGTATATAACATCCAATTATATATTATTTTAATATCAAAAAATGATATTGTCGCTCGTGTGTACATACGGACTACCTTCTCCATGAACGCGATGAGATTCATTCTCCATCGTATCCATTCATGTATAATTATCATTTGATGATTTAAAAATAATGTTTATGGACTTGATATCATTCTGGATATGAATAATATACAACCTATTCATTACAAATATGGCTTACGTAACAAAACATATAAAAGAAAACGAGTAAGTTAACACCCGAAACAACGATAATACTAAGATATTATTAACAAATAAATGTTAAAAGGTCATATATGATATCATTTTAATTTATATGATTCTTGTATAATTTAATAACAATTATTTCACCATTATAAAGGAGTTTAACCAACCCCAACCAAGTAAAAGTACAAGGTAACAGTTTATTTCGCAATCTC
Organism: Viscum album; assembly: GCA_963277665.1. Taxonomy (NCBI): domain Eukaryota; kingdom Viridiplantae; phylum Streptophyta; class Magnoliopsida; order Santalales; family Viscaceae; genus Viscum; species Viscum album. Next base: position 1,700,286,049 of record OY728121.1, on the reverse strand, counting down.
TTCATTATCCGAGGTTGTTTATAGGTGATTATCTACTGGGACCTCTTTATCATCCACATCCATGTTTCATAAAAATGAATTTAAAATAATTCTTTATATTTTAGAGAATATGGTATAAATTAATTTATAATATTGTTGACTTGTATAAGTGGTTTATAAAGGAATCATTCCGTCGTTTTCCAAACAAGGTCTTTTTTAACCTTTTCGATAGAATTAAGGTAAGAATGTTTTTTTAACTTATACAGCGGGTGCGGCTATTTTCCACCATTATAAAATCTTTGAATCATACCTTACAAGAATATAAGAATATTTTCAAATAAAATGTTTTATTTTATAAATATATGACTCTTAAATGATTTCAAAATAGAAAGAGATAATTCTATAAAAAGAGTTTTGATTTCATCTATGTCAACATCCTTTGATGGAATTAACTTTTATTTGAAGTTTTTTTATGATAAAAAACTTCTATATTGTATTGAAGGTTTTGTGATATGTTTGACTATGGATGTGCTATTTTTATACCATTCATGGTTTATGGTTAACGTATTGACATTTCGTATGCTAGTTTAAATATGAATGTTTATGTTATGTTTAAACCTTTTCGTATGGGAATGAATTGGACTTAATAAGTGATTGGTGGATCCCAATATAGCTCCTCGATGCATCGGTAGGTCTCATAAGACAAACTAGTGTCTTGGAACAAGGCCTTGGAAAAATATTATTTGTAGTCTTGGCACGAGGCCTTGGCTATGGGGTTATGATAATCTGGCATTATGCATTCCATCATTATGAAAGTTGTAATTGATATTTCATGTGATTATTATATTAGTAGAATATCCATGTGAATAAGTAAATGGAATTATTTCATTTTATTTTTTCCATACTATGTTGATGTTCAAGTTTAAAATCCTTTTGTTTTAGTTATACACTGCCTAAAATGTTTACTCATATTTAGGAATGTTTCTGCTATATTGTTATCCGTACTGGGCATTTGAGCTCACCCATTTTCTATGTTTTATTTCTCCCAGTATTTGAAGAAGTAAATTATGAATGACCTGTAGGGATATTATGAGGGTATAATAGTGTGGACTATGGAGACAATATGTTGTTGTAGTAGTTTTTCACTTTATGATGTAATGTAAAACTTTATGAATATATCTAGTGTTTCTAAGGCTACTAAACCAATCTGTCTTTCGAGATTTGGTCTTTCATGTGATCATTCCAATGTTATGTAATAATGAAATAGCGTGTGTTGTACGCAACATCGAGTTCTAACACACACCACAACCAATCAAACTAGCCGTTATGAATAGTAATACCTACTTTTTGAAATTTTATAAATTTTACCTCTCAAAATGGACTTCATTTTTGGATTTGGAATATCGAATTTAGCCTAAGGTGAAATTTTTGTACATTTTGGATAACATTAATATTTTGATGAATAGTGAAAATTACTAAATTTTAATTAAAAACAATTTTTTTAATCAAAATAATTAATATTGATAAATTATGAATTTGAGTGGTTTTAAATTATATTTAGAATATATTTTTACCATTTAATCAAATTTTGGTCATTGGACATTATTTCACAATTACACCGAACATAAACAAGTATCAATCTTTCGATAGTTATTATATCTTAAAAACTCACTTTTTATTTTGACAACGGGAATTAATTTTAAATTAATTTCTGCCACTTCTGTGTTTTGAATTTGTAAAAATGGATTCCATATTTGGAATCAGGATCTTCAAATTGTATAAATAGGTAAATTTTATTTTTATACATTTTGAATAATTATTTCGGTAAATAGTTTATTTACCATGGTTAAAGGGTAAAACCGGTAAATAAGGGTTAAAAAATTATATTATAATAATTAAAAATTATCCTAAAACATGTCCTAACCTTATTTTTTGATACATGTCAGACCATGGTCATCTTTGGGTCGATTTTGGGACCCCATGGTGTCACATGTAAGTGATAGGGTGACCTTATTTTAATTAATTTAAAATGAATACAAAAATGAAACAAGAATATATATTTTAGAAAAACAATTTTTACATAGGGTTATATATGTTGGATTTTAGACTATAAATATTCATTAGAATGATAACATGATTTAATAAATAATGGTATTTTATTTACAATTTTTAGACATTAAATATGTTAATTTATTTTTGACACAATGGTGATGAAGTAATTACCATAATATTGAAAAATTAAAATGATTGATATTGTAGATACACAAATAAATATAATTTGAGACTTTTTATGAATTAAACTAATTTTCTACTTTAATATGAAATGTTAGGAATTATTTAATTAAATTTTTTTTAAGTAATAATTGTGTTATGATTTTTACAAAAATCAATTTTTGAATAGTGTCAAAATTGACATAAAAGTGTTTTTAAAACAAATATTATATTATTAATTGATATTAAATTCCTAAAAATCTACGGTTCGGCCAAGAGACTTATATCGTTATAGGTGTATCATTAATGGACCACTTGGGGGTCTCTTGTATGTATATAGTATGTTTAGTAACCATATGATATAAAAATATAAAGAGACATTGTAAAAGTGAAACTAATTAACTAAGAGTTAATACCTAAAGATAAGGTTAGTATAATGACCCAAACCTGTCTAACTTATATTGGTTGGGTGGTTTTAGACCTATCCCCACCTTATCATTTAAATAATCCACTTTGTAGCCATTATAAAACGAATATAAATTTATTATAAAATAATATTTCTAGCTTTTCCAAAGATTCCCCTCACCCCTCTTATAAAAGGGAACTCCCCCTTCTCTTTAGTTCACACCTTCAAAGAATTTTGGTTCTGCCAAAATCATCCCAGATACTCTCTCAACTTCCCTCACTTCATCCTAGAGGCCATCCTTTAGTCAGAAATCCATCCTAAGAGCCATTTTGATCAAATAAAAAGGAAGAACCCGAAGAAGTGGTAATGATTTCACCACCTTTTTCCAAGTTCCTTTATTCTTCCACTTCTTCTTCCTTTGTTATTACCATTATAAAATAATAAATCCAGTATATTATATATAATGTTATTTTATTATAAATATGGTACAACCATATTCAGTACTTTATCCATCCTTTGAATAACATGTCACCATACGTGTGTACGTACGGCTTACCATCTCCACGTCGTGGTGTAATTGTTATTCAATAAATTATTATTTGGATGGGTATAATAATGATTTATAATTCATGTAAATAATAAATATAAATTGATAATAATTCTATATATATGATATACCATCCAATTATATTTTATTTTAATATCAAAAGTGTAAAGACCCTAATCTTAAAATACATGGGCATTACATTACTTTTGCGGAATAATTAGTACATTACAAAAAAACACACACACAAGGACCGTAATAGTTTAGTGTCTTTGGAAACTCGGAATATAATCTTCTAATCGTGGTAAAAGATCTTCAACATCTCCCATAAAGATCTTCCACTTTTTTTCTTACCTAAAATATTTCTTTATATCTTAGGGAAAAGAAAACATAAAAGGGTGAGCTCAAATGCTCAGTAAGGGTAAACAAATGAAATATCAATCACATCATATCCATAAGAACATAAAAATTTGGAAATCTTACCCTGAAAAAGAGATCATAATATCATAACTTGGGATAAATATTTGTAGTGAAATGTAATCACAATAATCATAACTTAAAAAATGAAACTTTGTGGCATGTACAGAGAATGATTTCTTATTAGTCAAGAATCATTTCCAAGACTATCTTAGTAGACAAAGTCCATTTCCGAACCGAGTTTATTCCTCATTTCAGTCCTGTTTCATTGAACATGTTTAACATGTTGTTCCAGCAATTTCAATCTCATGAGATATAAAATCGTTACCCAATGCATTGGAGGGAGATATAGGTCCCACCCATCTCATAATGATACCATTCTTATGTGTGCCACAAAATCAAAAATCATACATCATTGCATAACCCATGTAATAAAAATGGGATTCTTAAACATCATGAAATCATAAAAAAATTCATATAAGATAAAGGAATTCATAAAAATAATTCCATCACAACATAATCCAATCAATTTAATAATAGGGATAGAAACAGAACCCTTTATTATTTTAGATGGAAAATAATTTTGATAAAACACTTGAACTCCATTCTTGAGGAAAATATCCTTTCTACTTCAAAAAAACATTTTCTTTATTAACATGTCATAAAATTATAAACTAAAAGAAGTTGATTAAAAATAAAATTGAAAACATTTAATGGAAGCTTCATGGAAATAATGTTTTAAAAATCCATTCATTCTGTATATGTTAAAAAAACATTCTTCTCGTACTTTTTTCGGAAAAGTCAAAAAGTACCTGATACGAAAAATGACAAAAGATTCATTTCATATCTTTTACCAAAAAGTCACTGAAGGGTAAAATTTATTTTATCAATGGTAGGTGGATGGAAATATTATTACATATTGAGGAAACATGGATGTGGATGATAAAATACACCCCAGTAAATACAAAAGTATAAACAATATCGGATAAAAATGAGATTGTGATATTATTCCTTACCTTAGGTCCGATTTGCTTCGTAAGTGTCCGAACCTCCTGTATAATGATTTAAATAATGTCATTGAATTATTACAGAATCATACTCATTATTATGATATCATTTATGGTCATATTCTTAGCTTATTATTAGTAATATTTCATTGCTACTTGTTATTCGGGTGTTTATTACTTTTTGTTTTTATGCGTGTTTTGTCGAATAAATTCTCATTCATCTTTTTAGGTTATAGACACCTAATTTACAGAATGGTATTAGTGTAATATATATCATATTCATTCATTATATTCATTTATATAATCATTATGCAATGAAGATCATGTAGAACGAGTCGCATCACATCGTGGAGACGGTATTCCGTACGTATGCACGAGCGATGATATCATTCCCATGATCGTGGAATTTTATTGGAATTTATGTATACTATTTAAGAATCAATATCACTTCACAATAATCATATATAGTTATTATTTACACCATTATACCCATCCAAGTAAGGTGGTGGGGGAGAATAGATTACACCACGGTGTGGAGACGGTAGTCCATACGTACGCACGCGCGGTGATTTCATTTCCGGTAGGATGGATAGATGGTGAAATATAATTGTTTCATACTTATAATAACATATCAGTATATGAGTGATACTGATTTTATAACTTCATAATTAAACAACTAATGAAGAAGAAGTGGAAGAAGAAATAAAGATGAAAGAATCGGTAACAGACATTACCTCTTCTTTGAAGCATTTCTTTGAGACCTCCTTTTAAGCACTAAAATTGGTCTTTGAAGAAGAACATGACCTCTAGGATGTTTCTAGGGAAGTGGAGAGGATAAATTTTCAGGGGTTGGCTGAGATTGAAGCCTCAAATTGGTGTGAGGAGGAGAGCGGGGAGGTGTCCTTTTATATGGGAGGAGAGGGGCACCATTGGAATAACTAAAATTATTATTTTATTATAAAGTCAAATTCTGTTTTTAATAGATCAAAATTGATATATTTCGAAGCTAAGGCGGGTATGGGTCTAAATCCTCTCATAAAATATAATTTAGACAAGTTTAGGTCATTATATTAAACTTATCTATTAGTTTTAACTCTTAGTTAATTAGATTGACATTTACCATGACACTTTGTATTTTTATATTATATAGTTAATAAACATACCATATAAATCCAAGAGACCCCCAAGTGGTCCATTAATGATACACCTATCATGATATAAGTATATTGGCCAAACTTTAGATATTTAGTAATAAAATAACAATCAATAATATAATATTTTGTTTAGAAACTATTTTATGTCAATTTTGACACTATTTAGTAATTGATTTTTGTGAAACTCATAACAGATTGATTAGTTCGAACAAAGATAATTAAATCAATAATAACATGTCATAGTAACCTATAAAATTAGTTTAATTCATAAAAAGTCTCAAATTACATTTATTTGGGTATTTAAACATCAATTATGTCAATATTTCATTATTAAGATAATTACTTAATCATTAGTGTGTCATAAATAAATTAAATTATTTAATGTCTCAAAATTTCAAATAAAATACCATTATTTAGGAAATCTTTTTAGCTTTATAATTATTATTTATAGTCTAATTTATCTTATGTATAAACCTATATTAAAAATTATTTAGTTATTAAACTTTGATTTAAACTATTTTAACCCTTCTTTAAATAAATTTATAATAAATGTCCTAATCTAATCAAAGTGGGCCTAAATGGTCATATTTTATTTATAAGGTTGTTTTCGGTAGAATTACACTTATATAATAGAATTAGGACATGTGTTAGTGTAATAATAATATCATTTTTACCCTTAATTACCCTATTTAGTTATAACCGTGGTAAATAAAACTAAAAAGTTACTATTCACCAAAAATTATTTTCATCTCATTGAACCACATTTTACTTACTAACATCAACCGTGTCTCTCGTATTTTTGAAATTCCACTCACATAAGCGGTAAAATTACATTTTATAAAAAAATCAGTTTTTTTATCTACCACTTAGTGGTTTCACTATTCTTCAAAAATTGATAGTTTTCAGAAAAATACCAAAATTTCACCCTAGGATAATTTCAATATTCAAAATCCAAAAATGAAGACCATTTTCAAAAATAAAATTTATAAAACTTCAAAAAGTGGGTATTCATATTCATTACGGCTAGTTTTAATAATATTTTAATTGCATATCGTTGTTTAGCGAAACTCGGTATTGTGTACAACACACGCTATCGTGGAAGGTCGCGCTTGCATGTAATGAAAGCCAAGTCAGGGATGCGTGTTGTGAAAGATTCTTTTGGTGTAGCTTATAACACAAGACATTAATTAAATTAACAAGAATATTTTTCGTAAAATCTTTGGGTGTTACATTCTACCCCCCTTAAAATAAATTTCTCCCTCGAAATTCGTCAGGGTTATAAATGGTTTACTACTCGAAAGTTTTTTTAATAGAAACCCATATCGTAAAAAGGAATAACAAAAATTGGCTTTAAAAACTAAAGTATGAAATGTAACGGTTACCCAAATTAACTAATCACTGGGTTTCCACATAAGAGAAGATAAGTGAAAATGTGGATATGGAAGAGAAAACTAACCGTCATATTCTGTGGGAGAGTGGTAGAGAACATGGCTATGAAAAATCCAACAATCACAAAGCCATAAATTTGTGATGATCTAGGGTACCATCTGATTCATTGGATGTAAGGGCACTAGGACAACATTTTTGGTTTTCAAGATCCTTTCCCTAAAGTTGAATAATTTGGATTAGAATAAATACTTACTTTATTTTGGTACCATCTCACTGTTATTCATGAATTTAACAATTTCCACATCATCTATTAAAGAAATTAAGTTGCATTTTTTATTCATGAAGTGTTAATAGATCATGTGATAGAATGATGGGTCATTCAATCTATTTCAAACAAAAGGATAGAAAAAGTTATCAAATATACATAAGTCCATCTATGGTGAGGTTAATCGTATACGATTCCAAGAATGAACTTATACTTCATATATCATACTGCGTAGTAAAATAAAACTAGTTTCTACTAACCAGGGAGTTCTTGTAGGCTAGTGGTAGGCGATAAAGGCCCGTCGCACTTCAGTTGTGGGTTCGATTCCCACAGCCTTGTCCGACGTGATGGGCTGTCTCCCTTTCTGCAGGTTGTCTTTTTTTTTTCTAAAGCTATATTACTATAACATCCCATCAATAATATAGACAAAAGTTCTATCCTTAAAAAATACTAACTTATGTCCAACATAATCCATTCCAATCTTTAGTCTTATCTAAAATACTTCGGTCCAAGCTCATAGTATAAGGAAAATGATTACTTGAAATGTCACATAACAATCATGTGAATGCCATCATTTATCCCCCATATATCATAAGATATATCTTGTTGGTCAAATTACAAACATGTGAATACCTAAATCATATATTCTCTTGAATAATGAATACCCATTGAACATTAGTGAAAACATGAATGCAGTTAAAAGTTAACACTTTCCACAAACCAAAATCCTTAAAATTCATTATACTCAAATCATGATATCACATAGTCCTTATATCAATCATGAGCTCATGAATACAATCAAACATCTCATTATCTTCTTATCCCTTCATTATGCGCATATCTTCTACTTACCAAAACTATCTCAATCACTTTCCATGGTTACCGGTAACATAAAATTATTGAAAACCACAATAGGCCAATACATAAATATTCCAATATTCCATGATACTATATACAACATTATTTTTGAATCCCATTACATAAACACTAAATCATTCCACCACATCATTGTCATATTCAACATCGCCAATAGTGATCGTAAGTGACTTCCCTTTGCCCTTTTCCTTAAGTGGTTTCTCATGTCGATCATCATTAACACTTGGATCAGGGTATTGATTAGAATAATGCCCCATTTCATTGCACTTGAAGCATTGAAGTGTTGTTGGTGCTTTCTCTGCAGTCTTTTCTTTATTCACACCATTACAAACCCTTTTTCCATTACTTCGACACTCAACTAATCGGTGACCTTCTTTTCCACACTTAAAACATTTTCTAGTCCCTATAAGACAATATCCACCATGCTTCTTTCCATACTTTGAGCATAAGGAAACATTCATCTTCTTTTCACCATTTTTCTGAGATTTCTCCTTGAACACCATATTTCGTTTCTTGTCTAAACCATGAGATGGATATAAAACACCAACTTCCATTTCTACCTTAATAGAATAGCTTACAATTTCTTCATAGATATTGAAGTCTCTTATAGCTAATTCCCTTCGATTATTTGGTTTTAAGCCACTAAAGAATCGATCAACTTTACTTTCAGGTTGGATGATAAATCCTGATGCATACCTTGCAAGCCTTGTAAAATTTTCTTCGTATATACCAACAGATTCATCATCCTTTTTATTTAGTCCAAAAAACTCCTTCTCCATATTTTTTCAAAGAATACGAGGGAAGTACTTATTGAAAAATAAGTTCTTGAACTCATCCCATTCCTTGGACTCAATTTCATCTCTTGGACTCGTATTATTGATATGATTCCACCATTGATCAGCATCACCTTCCAAAGGATATACTGCTAAGATGACATTATCATGTTCAGATCATTGAAGAACTGAAAATATATTTTCAGTGGTATTGTTCCATTTTTTAGCAACAAGTGGATCAGAAGACCCACTGAAAGAAGGTGGGTGTTGCCTCATGAAGGACTCAAAAGAATATTGTTCACTTATCTAGTCATTTGGAAGTCCAGAATGATTCAAAGCTTGTGTATGTATATCAATAAGATTTTTCACTCCATCTCCCATAACGTTGGTTTGTTCAGGAGTACAATCATTGCATCGTCCATTACATTGATCAATACGGTTCCTTCGGGTTCCAACCATCGTCTAAAACCAAAAAAGAATAGCGTGAGAGGAAAAAATCACGCTAGGGAAAACAAAATAATAAAGCGGGAGTACCATCAATACGTAACATCTTAGGTTTAATTCTAAGATGGTTATTGAATTTCTAGGACTAAAACGTATACATAAAATTAGGGAAATCCCTAGACATACCTTAGAAAAATCTCTAGGGATCTCACTAAAGTTCTCACATCCTAGTTTCCTAAGGTTGACTAAACCATTCCTCTGATACCAACTATAAAGACCCTAAGCTTGACGTACATGGACATTACATTACTTTTTCAGAATACTTAGTACATTACAAAAAAAACACTCATAAGGACTGTAATAGTTTAGTGTCTTTGAAAACTCAGAATATAATCTTCTAATCGTGGTGAAAGATCTTCAACATCTCCCAAAAAGATCTTCCTCTTTTTTTTCTTACCTAAAACCTTTCTTTATATCCTGGGGAAAAGAAAACATAAAAGTGTGAGCTCAAATTCTCAGTAAGGGTAAAAAAAAGAAATATCAATCACATCATATTCATAAGAACATAAAAATTTGGAAATCTTAAGTTACAAAAGAGATCATAATTTCATAACATGGGATAAATCATGGTAGTGAAATGTAATCACAATAATCATAACTTAAAACAAGATTCTTTGTGGAATACACACATAATCATAGAGAATCATTTCTTATTAGTCAAGATTCATTTCCAAGACTATCTTAGTGGGCAAAGTCCATTTCCGAACCGAGTTTATTCCTCATTTTGTCCTGTTTCACTGAACCGGTTTGACCTGTCGTTCCAGCCATATCTATCTCATGAGATATAAAACCTTTACCCAATGAATTTGAGGGAGATATAAGTCCCACCCATCTCATAATGATACCATTCTTATGTGTGCCACAAAATCAAAAATCATACATCATTGCATAACCCATGTAATAAAAATGGGATTCTTAAACATCATGAAATCATAAAACAATTCATATAAGATTAAGGAATTCATAAAAATAATTCCATCACAACATAATAAAATCAATTTAATAATAGGTATAGAAACATAACCCTTTATTATCTTAGATGGAAAATAATTTTGATAAAACACTTGAACTCCATTCTTGAGGAAAATATCTTTTCTACTTCAAAAACACATTTCCTTTCATAACATGTCATTAAATTATAAACTAAAAGAAGTCGATTAAAAATAAACTTGAAAACTTTTAAGGGAAACTTCTTGGATATAATGTTTTAAAAATCCATTCATTCTTAATATTTTAAAAAAAACATTCTTCTTGTACTTTTGTCGGAAATGTAAAAAAGTACCTCGTATGAAAAACGACAAAAGATTCCTTTCATATCTTTTACTAAAAACTCACAGAAGGGTAAATTTGGATTTAAAAAATTGTAGGTGGGTAGAAATATTATTACATATTGAGGAAACATGGATGTTGATGATAAAATACACCCCTGTAAATACAAATGTATTAACAATCTCGGATAAAAATGCCATTGTGATATTTTCCCTTACCTTAGGTCTGATTTGCTTCGTAAGTGTCCGAACCTCCTGTATAATGATTTAAAAAATGTAATTGAAATATTACAGAATCATACTAATTATTATGATATCATATATGTGGTCATATTCTTAACTTTTTATTAGTAATATTTCATTTCTACTTGTTATTCGGGTGTTTATTACTTTTTGTTCTTATGCGTGTTTTGTCGAATAAATTCTTATTCTTCTTTTTTAGGTTACAGATACGTCATTTACAGAATGGTATTAGTGTAATATATATCATATTAATTCATTAAATTCATTTATATAATCATTATTCAATGAAGATCATGTAGAACGAGTCGCATCACATCGTGGAGACGGTATTCCATACGTACGCACGAGCAATGATATCATTCCCATGATCGTGGAATTGTATTGGAGTGTATGTATACTATTTCAGAATCAATATAACTTCACAAAAATCATATATAGTTATTATTTACACCATTATACCCATCCATGTAAGGTGGTGTGGGAGAATAGATTACACCACGGCGTGGAGACGGTATTCCGTACGTACACACGCGCGATGATTTCATTTTCCGTAGGATGGATAGATGGTGAAATAGGGTAGTTTCATAATAATAATAATAAAATATCAGTATATGAGTGATACTTATGTTGTTACTTCATAATGAAACAACTAATGAAGAAGAAGTGGAAGAAGAAATAAATATTAAAGAATCGGTAATGGACATTACCTCTTCATTGAAGCGCTTCTTTGAGACCTCCTTTTATGGCAATAAATTGGTCTTTGAAGAATACCAGGACCTCTAGGATGTTTCTAGGGAAGTGGAGAGGAGAAATTGGCAGGGGTTTTCCGGGATTGAAAGCTCAAATTGGTGTGAGGAAGAGAGGGAGGAGGTTCCCTTTTATAAGGGAGGAGAGGGGCACCTTTGGAATAACTAAAAATATTATTTTATTATAAAGTCAAATTCGGTTTTTAATAGCTCCAAATTGATATATTTAGAATCTAAGGTGGAGTTGGGTAGAAATAATCTCATCCAATAGAATTTAGACATGTTTAGGTCATTATATTAACCTTATCTTTTAGTTTTAACTCTTAGTTAATTAGATTGACATTTACCATGTCACTTTGTATTTTTATATTATATAGTTAATAAACTTACCATATACATCCAAGAGACCCCCAAGTGGTCCATTAATGATACACCTATCATGATATAAGTATCTTGGCCGAACCTTTGATTTTTAGGAATAAAATAAAAATAAATAATATTATATTTGTTTTAAAAACTATTTTATGTCAATTTTGACACTATTTAGTAATTGATTTTTGTGAAAATCATAAAAGAATTATTAGTCAGAACAAAGTTAATCAAATCAATAATAACATTTCATATTAACCTAGTAAATTATTGTAATTCATAAAAAGTCTCAAATTAAATTTATTTGGATATTTATAACATCAATTATGTTAATATTTAATTATTAAGATAATTACTTCATCATCATTGTCTCATAAATAAAATAAATTATTTAATGTCTAAAAATTACAAATAAAATACCATTATGTAGGAAATCTTTTTAAATGTCTAATTAATATTTATAGTCGAATTTATCTTATATATAAACCTATATTAAATATGATTTAGTTATTAAACTTTGATTTTAACTATTTTAACCCTTCTTAAAATAAATTAATAATAAATGTCCTAATTTAATCCAAGTGGGCCTAAATGGTCATATTTTATTTCTAAGGTTGTTTCTGGTCGAATTAAACTTATCCAATAGAATTATGACATGTTTTAGGGTAATAATAATATCATTTTTACCATTAATTACCCTATTTCCTTTTAACCGTGGAAAATGAAAGTAAAAAGTTACTATTCATCAAAAATTATTTTCATCTCATTGAACCACATTTTACTTACTAACATGAACCGTGTCTCTCGGATTTTTGAAATTCCACTCAAAAAAGAGGTAAAATTATGTTTTATGAAAAATTTAGTTTTTTTATCTACCACTTAGTGGTTTCACTATTCATCAAAAATTGAATGTTTTCATAAAAATACCAAAATTTCACCCTAGGCTAATTTCGATATTCCGAATCCGAAAATGAAGTCCATTATCAAAAATAAAATTTATAAAACTTCAAAAGTGGGTATTACTATTCATAATGGCTAGTTTTAATAATATTTTAATAGCATATCGTTGTTTAGCGAAACTCGGTATTGCGCACAACACACGCTATCATGGAAGGTCGAGCTTGCGTGTAATGCATGCCAAGTCAGGGATGCGTGTTGTGCAGGCTCCTTTTTGTGTAGCCTAAAACACAAGGCATTAATGAAAGTAAAAAATAATATATTTCGTAAAATCTTGGGGTGTTACAAAAAGAATGATATTGTCGCTCGCGCGTACGTACGGATTACCGTCTCCACGAATGCAATGAGATTTATTCTCCATCGTATCCATTCAAGTATAATTATCATTTTATTATTTAAAAATAAAGTTTAAGGACTTCATATAATTATGGATATGAATAAGATACAACCTATCCATTAAAAACATGGATTACGTAACAAAACATATAAAAGAAAAAGAGTAAGTTAACACCCGAAACAATGATAATACTAAGATACTATTAACAAATAAATGTTAAAAGATCATATATGATATCATATTAATGTATATGATTATTGTATAATTTAATAACAATTATTTCACCATTATACAGGAGGATAACCTACCCCCAACCAAGGAAAAGTACAAGGTAAGGGTTTATTTTGCAATCTCTTCATTATACGAGGTTGTATATACGTGATTATCTACCAGGACCTCTTTATCATCCACATCCATGTTTCTTAAAAATGTATTTCAAATCATTATTTATATTTTAGAGACTATGGTATAAATTAATTTATACCCTTGTTGACTTTTATAAGTGGTTTATAATGGAATCATTCTGTCGTTTTCCAAACAAGGTCCTTTTTAAACTTTTCGACAGAATTAAGGTAAGAAAGTTTTTTTAACATATACGGCGTGTGCAGATATTTTCCGCCATTATAAAATCGTTGAAGCTTCCCTTACATTCTTATAAGAATATTTTCAAAGAAAATTATTTATTTTATAAAGATATGACTCTTAAATGATTTCAAAATAAAAAGAGATAATTCTCTTAAAAGATTTTTGATTTCATCTATGTCAACATCCATTGATGGATTTTACGCTATTTGGAAGTTGATTTTTTTATGACCCAAAACAACTATATTGTATTGAAGGTTTTTTGATATTTTTGACTGTGGATGTGCTATTTTTATACCATTCATGGTTTATGGTGAAAGTATTGACATTTTGTATGCTAGTTTTAATACGAATGTTTATGTTATGTTTAAACCTTTTCATATGGGAATACATTGGACATAATATGTGTTGGGTGGAGCCTGCTATAGCTCCTCGATGCATCGGTAGGTCTCATGAGACAAACTAGTGTCTTGGTACAAGGCATTGGCAAAATCTTATTTGTAGTATTGGCATGAGGCCTTGGCTATGTGGTTATGATAGTCTGGAATTATGCATTCCATCATTATGAAAGTGGTTATTGATATTTCATGTGATAATTAGATTATTAGAATATCCATGTGAATAATTAAAAGGCAGTATTTTATTTTATTTTTTCCATACTATGTTGAAGTTCTGGTTTAAAAGGATTTTGTTTTAGTTATACACTGCCTGAAATATTTATTCTTATTTATGAAAGTTTCCGCTATATTGTTATCTATATTGGGAATTTGAGATCTCCCCTTTTATATGTTTTAATTATCTAAATATGTGAAGAATTAAATTATGAATGACCTGTAGGGATATTATGAGGGGATAATAGTGTGGACTATGGAGACAATATGTTGTTGTAGTAGTTTTTCACTTTATGATGTAATGTAAAACTTTATGAATATATCTAGTGTTTCAAAGGATACTAAATCAATCAGTCTTTCGAGATCTGATCTTTCTTGTGATCATGCCAATGTTATGTAATAATGAAATAGTGTGTGTTGTACGAAACATCGAGTTCAAACACACACCACAACCGATCAAACAAGCCGTTATGAAAAGTAATACATAGTTTTTGAAATTTTATAAATTTTATCTCTCAAAATGGACATCATTTTTGGATTCGGAGTATCGAATTTATCCTAAAGTGAAATTTTGGTACATTTCAGATAACATTAATATTTTGATGAATAGTGAAAATTACTAAATTTTAATTAAAAACATTTTTTTAATCAAAATAATTAATATTGATAAATTATGAATTTTAGTGGTTTTAAATTATATTTAGAATATATTTTTACCATTTAATACAATTTTGGTCATTGGAAAAAATTTCACAATTAAACCGAACATAAACAAGTATCAATCTTTTGATAGTTTTTATATCTTAAAAACACGCTTTTTGTTTTGAAAACGGGAAATTATTTTAAATTAATTTCTGCCACTTCTATGTTTTGAATTTGGGAAAATGGATTCCATATTAGTAATTAGTATGATCAAATTGTGTAAATTGGTATCTTTTTTTTAGACATTTTGAATAATTACTTCGGTAAATATTTTATATACCATGGTTAAAGGGTAAATCCGGTAAATAAGGGTTAAAAAATTATAATATAATAATAACAAATTTCTCTAAAACGATTCCAAAACTTATTGGTTGATACATTTCCAACCATAGGAATCATTGGGTCGATTTTGGGACCCCATGGTGCCACTTGTAAGTGACAGGGACACTTTATTTTAATTAAGTTAAAATGAATACAGAAATGACACAAGCATATATCTTTAAGAAACAAAATTTGTACATAGGGTTATATAAGTTGTATGTTCGACTATAAATATTAAATATAAATATAAAAATATTTCATACATGATGGTATTTTATTTATAATTTTTAGACATTAAATAATTTAATTTACTTATGACACAATAGTGATGCAGTAATTACCATAATAGTGAAAAATTAAAATGATTGATATTGTAGATACCCAAATAAATATAATTTGAGACTTTTTATGAATTAAACAAATTTTATAGGTTAATATGAGATGTTAGTAATTATTTAATTAACTTTTTTATAAGTAATTATTCTTTTATGATTTTTAAAAAAATCAATTATTGAATAGTGTCAAAATTGACATAAAATAGTTTTTAAAACAAATATTATATTATTAATTGATATTAAATTTCTAAAAATATACGGTTCTGCCAAGAGACTTATATATTGATATTTTTATCATTAAAGGACCACTTTGGGGGTCTCTTGGATGTATATAGTATGTTTATTAACCATATAATATAAAAATACAAAGTGACATGGTAAAAGTAAAACTAATCAACTAAGAGTTAATACTTAAAGATAAGGTTAGTATAATGACCCAAACCTATCTAAATACTATTGTTTTAGTGGTTTTAGACCTATTACGATCATAACATTTAAATAATATACTTTGGAGCCATTAGAAACTGAATATTAATTTATTATAAAATAATATTTCTAGCTTTTCCAAAGGTGCCCGTCACCCCTCTTATAAAAGGGCACTTCCCCTTCTCTTTAATTCACACCTTCAAAGCCATTTTGTTCTGCCAAACTCTTCCCAAACATTCTCTAAACTTCCCTCACATCATCCTAGAGGCCATACATTATTCAGAAATCCAACCTAAGAGCCCTTTTGATCAAATCAAAAGAAAGAACCCGAAGAAGAGGTAATGATTTCACCACCCTTTTCCAAGTTCCTTTCTTCTTCCACTTATTCTTCCTTTGTTATTACCATTACAAAATAATAAATCCAGTATCATATATATACTGTGATGTTATTATAAATATTTTACAACCATATTCAGTATTATATCCATCCTTTGAATAACATGTCACTATACGTGCGTATGTACGACTTACCGTCTCCACGTTGTGGTGTAATTGTTATTCAATAAATTATTATTTGGATGGGTATAATAATGATTTATAATTCATGTAAATAATAAATATAACAAGATAATAATTCTTTATCTATGATATACCATCCCATTATATATTATTTTAATATCAAAAGAATGATATTGTCGCTCGTGCGTACGTATGGACTACCGTCTCCACGAACGCGATTAGATTTATTCTCCATCGTATCCATTCATGTATAATTATCATTTGATGATTTAAAAATAATTTTTAAGGACTTTATATCATTCTGGATATGAATTTGATACAACCTATCCACTAAAATCATGGCTTACGTAAAAAAGCTTATAAAAGAGAACGAGTAAGTTAACACCCGAAACAATGATAATACTAAGATATTATTAATAAATCAATGTTAAAAGATCATATATGATATCATATTAATGTATATGATTATTGTATAATTTAATAACAATTACTTCATCATTATAAATAAGGTTAACCTACCCCCAACTAAGGAAAATCAAAAGGTAAGGGTTTATTTCGCAATCTCTTCATTATCCGAGGTTGTTTATACGTGATTATCTACCGGGACCTCTTTATCATCCACATCCATGTTTCATAAAAATGTATTTCAAATCATTATTTCTATTTTAGAGACTATGGTATAAATTCATTTATACCCTTGTTGAATTTTATAAGTGGTTTATAAAGGAATCATTCAGTCGTTTTCCAAACAAGGTCCTTTTTAACCTTTTCGACAGAATTAAGGTAAGAATGTTTTTTTAACTTATACGGAGGGTGCAGCTATTTTCCGTCATTATAAAATCATTGAAGCTTCCCTTACAAGGTTATAAGAATATTTTAAAAATATTGTTTTATTTTATAAATATATAACTCTTAAATGATTTCAAAATATAAAGATATATGTTTCCAAAAAGAGTTTTTATTTCATCTATGTCAACATCTTTTGATGGATTTAACTCTTATTTGAAGTTGATTTTTTATGATAAAAAACTTCTATATTGTATTGAAGGTTTTGTGATATGTTTTACTGTTGATGTGCTATTTTTATACCATTCATGGTTTATGGTGAATGTATTGACATTTCGTATGCTAGTTTAAATACGAATGTTTATGTTATGTTTAAACCTTTTCATATGGGAATGCATTAGACTTAATATGTGACGGGTGGAGCCCACTATAGCTCCTCGATGATTCGGTAGGTCTCATGAGAAAAACTAGTGTCTTGGCATAAGGCCTTGGAAAAATATTATTTCTAGTCTTGGCACGAGGCCTTGGCTATGTGGTTTTGATAGTCTGGAATTATGCATTACATCATTATGAAAGTGGTTATTGATATTGCATGTGATTATTCGATTAGTATAATATCCACGTGAATAAGTAAATGGAATTATTTCATTTTATTTTCTCCATACTATATTAAAGTTCACGTTTAAAAGGCTTTTGTTTTAGTTATACACTTCCTTAAATTTTTATTCTTATTTATGAAAGTTTCCACTATATTTTTATCTTTACTGGGCATTTGAGATCACCCATTTTCTATGTTTTATTTTTCCCAAGATGTGAAGAAGTAAATTATGAATGAACTGGAGGGATATTATGAGGGTATAATAGTGTGGACTATGGAGACAATATGTTTTTGTAGTAGTTTTTCACTTTATGATGTAATGTAAAACTTTAAGAATATATCTAGTGTTTCCAAGGCTACTAAACCAATCGGTCTTTCGAGATTTGATCTTTCTTGTAATCATGACAATGTTATGTAATAATGCACTGACTCTAGGTAACTGGGGTCGGGGTGTTACAGTTGGTATCAGAGGAAGTTTAGTACAATCCTTGGAAGCTATATTTAGATAAACTCTGATTAGAGCACATAGACCTAAGATGGACTTTGAGGATTAGTATAGAAGAACTTCCTAGAACTTTTATATTGTAGAGATTTTGTGATTTTTCCATGCAATAAATCCCTGTCTGGATACGATCATGTAGAGGCGGCTCTAGCACAGATGTTCCTAGGGGTGAAACCCGAAAAAACTGCTTTGAGCTAGACTCGAACGGGAAATGGTGCACGACAACGGGCCTTGCTGCACTCTTGGTTACGACAATCCCGGGGGATATGCATATGATATATCTCATTTTCTTTAAAAATCATTATTAGGGTTTATGAGTATATACATACTCAAAGAAAACATTTTTATGATTATGGATTATATCCATAAATAGTTCAATTTATGTTAAGTGTTTTATAAATATGAAATTATGTATTTTGATTCATAAATTGATCTAGTTTATGAAATTGTTTAGAAATGGTGCCTAGTGGAAGAAATGGAAACTGTATCAATGAACACACTCCATGTAGGGATTTCCCTCCTGCTCAAGTTAATTATAGTGGAGCTGGTGATGCAACTGGTGCCGATCATCTAATCACCATACCAGGACAACTCATTGAGGTTATGAATAATAACCTTACCCGTATGGAGGACCCTGATCCACATCATGGAGGATCAATGTTAGATCGATTCATGAGGGAACAACCACCAAAATTCAATGGGAGTACAAATCCTTTAGTAGCTCAGCAATGGATAAATTCCCTAGGGAAAATATTTCAGGCTTTGGGGTGTAGTGAAAGGGAAAAATTTATCATGGCAGTTTACCACCTCACTGGAGATGCTGATTAATGATGGTCATTGATTCAAAACATAAAGGAAGACGATGAAGTATCAAATATGTAATGGTGGTAGTTCAAAGATCTGTTTTTAGAAAAATACATTCTTCGTGACCATCGAGCAGATATGGAAATGCAATTTCTCAGTCTGAGACAAAAGGAGGATGAGAATGTTGCAAAGTATGAGGATAACTTTACAAGGTTATCAAGGTATACTGGAGATTATATACGTAAACCAAGAAGTAAGATTGATCATTTATTTGATGGGTTAAAAACATTTCTCCATCAAGCATTTTTCTCACAATCATTCTCGTCATACGAAGACATTGTCTCATGTGCTATCAAGACAGAAATAGAATTCTCTAAGTCTTATGAATTTAATGAATAGCAAGAGAACAATAGATCTGCGAATCAATCTGGGAATGGAAATAAGGGGAAGAAGGGAAAGGTTGAATATCCATCCTGTGGTAAATATGGGAAGAAACACCCCGGTACTATCTTGAAGGGAATGGGCGTCTGTTACAAATGTGGTGAAAAAGGCCACCAAGCTCATGATTGCAAAGGGAAGAAGGAAGCTACCAATGTTCAGTGCTACAATTGCAGGGAGGTGGGACATTATGCAAATGAATTTCCAAATTATCTGGCTAACTTACCTCAGAAAAGGCCAAGGGATCAAGGCCAAGATTTTTCTATCACTACTGCTAAGGTAGAAGCTCCAAAAGATGTGGTGGCAGGTAATTTAATGGTTTCCTCATGTTTAGAAAATGCATTATTTGATTATGGATCATCGCATTGTTTCATATCTTCTTAGTTTGATAAGAAAATTAGATATTTCCAATTTGATTTAACAAGAGAGTTTTCAGTTAAAACTCCTAAGGGAAGTATCATTGCAACAAAGTTTTGTGAATCAGTCCCCATTAGAGCACATAAATGTTCTTTATCTACTGATCTCATCATCATACCTGTGATTGAATTTTATATAATCCTCAGTATGGATTGGATTTCAGATTACGATGCGAATATTTATTGTAAGAAGATTTAGGTTACGATTTTTTATCATGATTATATGGAACACCATATCATTAGAGAAGAATCGTCACCACCTAATTCTTATCTAGATCCACCCCCCAGTAGCTCAACTAAATTCAATTATTGGGGAGGAAGAGAATTAAATGACTTTTGGTGAGGAAAGGAATGTTCAAATAGAGGATGTACCTATTGTGAAAGAATATGTAGATGTATTTCCGGAAGATTTACCTGGACATCCTCCAGAACGAGAAGTTGAGCTTTCCATTGATTTAATTCTAGGATCAAGGCCAATATCAAAGACCCCTTATAGAATGGCTAGTGTGGAATTAGTTGAAATAATGAAACAACTAGAGGAATTGAGTAATAATGGATTTATTCTCCCTAGTGTTTCTCCATGGGGAGCCCCTGTTCTTTTTGTTAAAACGAAAGATGGATCTATGAGGTTATGTATGAACTATAGGGTGATCAATGCTATAACAATAAAGAACAAGTATCACATAACTCGCATTGATGATTTATTTGACCAACTGCATGGAGCTCAATACTTTTCAATGATTGAACTTAGATCTGGATACCATCAGTTGTGTGTGAAGAAGGAAGACATTCCGAAGACATCATTTCGAACCAGGTACGGGCATTAAGAGTTTACTATAATGCCTTTTGGATTGACTAATGAACCCTCTGTATTCATGGATCTAATGAATAGAGTTTTCAAGGAATAACTCGATGAATTTGGGGTGGTATTTATTAATGATATCTTGGTATACTACAAAAGCTACGAAGATCATGAAAATCACTTGCGCATTATCTTGAAGGCTCTGAGAAGACATGAATTATATGGGAAGTTTAGCAAGTGTGAATTCTGGCTTCATGAGATTTCTTTTCTTGGCCATATTATCTCTAAAGATGGAATCTATGTTGATCCTTCTAAGACCAAGGCAATCCAAGAATGGCCAGAACCTATGAGTATAACTGAGGTACACAGTTTTATTGGTTTGTCAGGTTATTATAGACGTTTCATCCAGAATTTTTCCCGATTGGATAACCCATTAACGAAGCTCACACGTAAAGGGGTTAAATTTGTTTGGGAAAAAGAGTGTGAAGAATGTTTCTAAAAACTGAAGAGAAGATTATTCAATGCTCCTATATTGTCACTACCCTCATGGAATGATGGGTTCGTTATTTATAGTGATGCATCGATGAAAGGACTTGGTTGTGTCCTTTTGCAGAATGATAGGGTTATTGCATATGCATCACGAAAGTTGAAAATTCATGATCAAAACTATACTACTCATGAGATCGAGTTAGCAGCTGTGATCTTTTCTTTGAATATATGGAGGCACTACCTCTATGGTGAAAAATTTGGGATTTATACTGATTACAAGAATTTGAAAAAATATTTTCTCACAAAAAGAACTCAAAAGGAGGCAAAGGAGATGGCTTGAATTAATCAAGGATTCTGATTGCACGATACACTACCACCTGGGGAAGGAAAACAAGGTGCCAGATGCTTTGAGAAGAAAAGACCATGGAGTTTTGAACAATATGAGAATTGAAAGGGATCCAATTTTCATGGATCTAGTGAAGATGTACATGGGAATAACTAGGTATGGTGAAACATCAATGTTTTTTCAAATGGTTTCCAAACATCTTTACTAGAAAGGATTAAGAGTTCTTAGACCGACGATGAAGAATTTCAAAAGAAGATTAAAGCTGTGAATGATGGGAGATTGAGAGACATTGTATATGAAGATGGAATTTTGAAATTCGGGAAGAGAATTTGTGTTCCCGATATACCTGATCTAAAAACGGATTTGCTGGATGATGCTCATTGTTCCAATTTCTCTATACACCATAGGAGCACCAAAATGTATAGAGATTTGAAGGAAAATTTTTGGTGGGACAAAATGAAGAGAGAGATTGCTGATTTTGTGTCATGATGTATGGTTTGTCAACAAGTAAATGCTAGAAGGAAACAGCCTGTAGGAGTCATGCAACCACTTCCCATACCGAAGTGGAAATGGGAAAATATTCTGATGGAATTTTTCATGGGGCTACCAAAGACTCCTAGAAGAAATGATGAAATATGTGTCATTGTTGATCATCTTACCAAGTCAGCACATTTTCTTTCTATAAGAGAAAATCTACCACTGGAACGTCTGGCAAAAATATATATTGATGATGTTTTGAGACTTCATGGAGTACCACTATCAATTGTTTTTGATCGTGATCCCCGTTTTACTTCAAGATTCTGGAAAAGTATTCAGAAAGCCTTGGATACTGGACTTCATTTGAGCACTGCCTACCACCCTAAAACAGATGGACAATCAGAACGAACTATTCAAACCTTAGAAGACATGTTGAGATCCTGCTCACTTAACTTTAAGGGTATGTGGGATCAATATTTACCTCTGGTAGAATTTTCCTATAACAATAGCTTCAATTCGAGTATTCAGATGGCACCATATGAAGCGTTATATTGAAAGAGATGTCGTACACCAAACTGTTGGGATGAAGTTGGTGAAAGAAAACTTTTAGGCCCAGAACTAGTGGACGAAATGATGGAATAGGTGATGGTAATCCAAAATCACATCAAAGCAGCTCAAAGTAGGCAGAAGAGCTATGCTGATAATCGAAGGAAGGATTTGGAATTTCAAGTTGGTGATCATGTTTTCCGGAAGGTACCTCCATGGAAGGGAGACATAAGTTTTGGTAAGAAAGGAAAATTGAGTCCCAGGTACATCGGACCTTTCGAAATTCTAGAACGAATTGGGGCTGTAGCTTACCGATTGGCAATGCCGCCAAGTCTCTCCAAAGTTCACGATGTGTTCCACGTATCTCTGTTGAGGAAATATAGGTCTAACCCAACACATGTACTCACCTATGAGAAATTTGAACTGGATCCCGATCTATCTTATTGTGAAGAACCCATCAAGATTATTTATACGAGAGAACAAGTACTGAGAAACTAGACGACGCGTCTGGTAAAAGTTTTGTAGAGAAACCGTAAGATGGAAGAGGCAACGTGGGAACCTGATGAACTTACGATGAAGAACCACCCAAGTCTTGTCATGCGGTAGTATTCTAGAAATTTCGAGGACAAAATTATTTGAAGGAGGGGAGAATGTAACACCCCAAGCTTCTATGGTATGATTCTCTTTGAATAATGCAATAGCATGTGTTGTACGCAACATCGAGTTCTAACACACACCACAACCGATCAAACTAGCCGTTATGAATAGTAATATCTACTTTTTGAAATTTTATAAATTTTATCCCTCAAAATGGACATCATTTTTGGATTCGGAGTATCAGATTTAGCCTAAGGTGAAATTTTGGTACTTTTCGGATAACTTTAATATTTTGATGAATAGTGAAATTTACTAAATTTTAATTAAAAACAACTTTTTTAATAAAAATAATTAATAGTGATAAGTTATGAATTTGAGTGGTTTTAAAGTATATTTAGAATATAGTTTTACCATTTAATACAATGTTTTTCATTGGACATAATTTCACAATTAAACTGGACATAAACAAGTGTCAATCTTTTGATATTTATTATCTCTTAAAAACACGCTTTTTTAACAATGGAAATTAATTTTAAATTTTTTTCTGCCACTTATATGTTTTGAATTTGGAAAAATGGATTCCATATTTGGAATTGGGATGTTCAAATTGTGTAAATAGTTAACTTTTATTTTTACACATTTTGAATAATTACTTCGGTAAATATTTTATTTACCATGGTTAAAGGGTAAATCCAATAAATAAGTGTTAACAAATAATATTATAATTATAACAAATTAACCTAAAACGTGTCCTCACCTTATTGGTTGATACATGTCTCACCATGGTAATCTTTGGGTCGATTTTGGGACCCCATGTAGCCACTTTTAAGTGATAGAGACACTTTATTTTAATTAAGTTAAAATGAATACAAAAATGACACAAGCATATATATTTTAAAAAAACAATTATTACATAGGGTTATATATGTTGGATTTTAGACTATAAATATTCATTAGAAATATAACAATATTTCCTACATAATGGTATGTTATTTATAAATTTTAGACATTAAATAATGTAATTTATTTATGTCACAATGGTGATGAAGTAATTACCATAATAGTGAAAAATTAGAATAATTGATATTATAAATACCCAAATAAATTTAATTTGAGATTTTTATAAATACCAATAATTTTTTAGGTTAATATGGAATGTTTGGATTTATTTAATTAAATTTTTTCGAAGTAATAATTCTATTATGAGTTTTACAAAAATCAATTATTGAATAGTGTCAAAATTGACTTAAAATACTTTTTAAAACAAATATTATATTATTAGTTGATATTAAATTCTTAAAAATCTAAGGATATGACAAGAGACTTATATCATGATATTTGAATCATTAATGGACCACATGGAGGTCTCTTTTATGCATATAGTATGTTGTTTAACCATATAATATAAATATACAAAGAAACATTGTAAAACTGAAACTAATTAACTAAGAGTTAATACTTAAAGATAAGGTTAATATAGTGACCCAAACCTGTCTAAATTATATTTGTTGAGTGGTTTTCGACCCATACCCACATTAACCTTTAAATAATCCACTTTGGAGCCATTATAAACCGAATATTAATTTATTATAAAATAATATTTCTTGTTTTTTCAAAGGTGCCCCTCACCCCTATTATAAAAGGGCACTCCCCCTTATCACTAATTCACACATTAAAAGCCTTTTGGATCGGCCAACCCCTGACCAAATACTCTCTCAACATCCCTAAATTCATCCTAGAGGCCTTAATTTAGTCATAAATCCAACCTATGGAGCCCTTTTGATCAAATCAAATGGAAGAACACGAAGAAGAGGTAATGATTTCACCACCCTTTTTCAAGTTCCTTTCTTCTTCCAATTCTTCTTTCTTTGTTATTACCATTATAAGATAATAACTCCAGTATATTATATATACTTTTATGTTATTATAAACATGTTAAAACCATATTTCAGTATTCTATCCATCCTTTTAATGACATGTCACCCTACGTGTGTACGTACGGCTTACCATCTCCACGTCGTGGTGTAATTGTTATTCAAAACATTATTATTTGGATGGGTATAATAAAGATGTGTAATTCATATAAATAATAAATATAACATGATAACTATTCTGTATATATGATATACCATCCAATTATATATTATTTTAATATCAAAAGAATGATATTGTTGCTCGTGCGTACGTACGGACTACCGTCTCCACGAACGCGATGAGATTCATTATCTATCATATCCATTCAGTTATAATTATCATTTGATGATTTAAAAATAATTATTAAGGACATGATATCATTATGGATATGAATAATATACAACCTATCCATGACAACCACGTCTTACAAAAATGAGTAAGTTAACACCCTAACCGACTATAATACTAAGATATTATTAACATTGCAATGTTAAACGATCATATATGATATCATATTAATGTATATGATTCTTGTATAATTTAATAACAATTATTTCACAATTATAAAGGAGGTTAACCTACCCCCAACCATGGAAAAGTACAAGGCAAGGGGTTTTCATCTCACTCCTTATTCCCGTGAGATTCATGTCATATTGCCACTATTACCTTTTGTGTGGTGTACGTACTGCCCATAATTGTATTCTTTTTGTAATACACATTAATTTATGTGTATTTATATATTAATTGTATGATACCTCTTTAATGGTGTGTATGTTTCGTAAGTTACCAAATTGGTATGGGTTTATTTGGCAATCTCTTCATTATCCGAGGTTGTTTATACGTAATAATCTACTGGGATTTCATTATCATCCACATCCACGTTTCTTTGAAATGTATTTCAAATCATTTTTACTATTTAAAAAGAATATGGGTTAAAGAAATTTATACCCTTGTTTGAATTTTTATAAGAGTTTTATAAAAGAATATTTCCATCATTTTCCAAAAAAGGTGCTTTTACCCTTTTCGACAAAATTAAGGTAAGAATGTTTTTTTAACTTATACGGAGGGTGCGGATATTCTCCACCATTATAAAATCATTGATGCTTACCTTACAATATTATAAGAATATTTTCAAAGTAAATTTTTTATTTTATAATTTTGTGATTTTAAATGATTTCAAAATGAATATTTGAAGAATTTGTGAACGTTACTCTTTATCAACATCATAATTTTAAATGTTCTAAATATTTATCTTTCTAAATCTTTTTAATTAATGTCCATGTTTTTAAAATGATTTTAAGGATTTATTTATATGGACATTAATGTTTTGAAATGATATTTCATTTCAAAAGTTTCAAAGTGTAATGGTACTCTTTGATTCATAAATCTCTTATAAATTACTTCCTTTATAAATGTGTGACTTTTCAATGATTTTGAGAAAAGAGATATTTCTCTCAAATAGTTTTGATTTCATCTATGTAAACATCCTTTGATGGATTTTAAGCTTATTTGAAGTTGATTTATTATGATACAAAACTTTTGTATTGTATTGAAGGTTTTTTTATATGTTTTACTGTGGATGTGTTATTTTTATACCATTCATGTTTTATGGAGAATGTATTGACATTTTGTATCCTAGTTTTAATACGAATATTTATGTTATGTTTAAACCTTTTCATATGGGAATGCATTGGACTTTGTAAGTGATGGGTGAAGCCCGCTATAGCTCCTCGATGCATCGGTAAGTCTAATGAGAAAAACTAGTGTCTTGGCACAAGGCCTTGACGAAATCTTATTTGTAGTCTTGGCACGAGGCCTTGGCTATGTGATTATGATAGTATGGAATTATAAATTCCATCATTATGAAAGTGGTTATTGATATTGCATGTGATTATTAGATTATTAGAATATCCATGTGAATAAGTAAATGAAATTATTTCATTTTCTTTCTTCCATATTATGCTGATGTTCAAGTTTAAAAGGCTTTTGTTTTAGTTTTATACATTGACTTAAATTTTTATGCTTATTTTTGAAAGTTTCCTGTGTATTTCTTACCCTTACTGAGCATTTGAGCTCACCCCTTCTTATATTTTATTTTTCCCAGGATTCCAAGAAGTGTAATGTGATTGATATGTAGGGTTAAGCCAAGGGAATAATGGCATTCATAAAGTATTATTTATGTTGTTTTGTATGTAATTTGAGTGTTGTATCCAAAATGTACTTTTTATAATAATTATGGAGTATAGAAGGATTTTACTTCAGTACTATTTCATTATGGATTTGAGATTTTTTGGAACAATGAAAAGTGACTCAATAGATGGATACTTTTTTGGAAAATATATGGTTGAGAGATTGATAAACCATAATATAGTTCTGATACCGAGGTAGTGATTTTGGAATAATACATGATTAATTTGGTTAAATTATATTGGATATTCTTGAATACCTTGAAACTGATTAATGATTTTTATATTCCATCATTGTTGGGTTTTACAACATTTTGGGATTGAAGGAGTATATCCATTATTATTTAAGGAATAAGGGATCATGAATGTAATCAATAAGGTTTAATGGTAATTCAGGATGTTGCAGTGTTATATAAGAATACATGCTGAAGGTGTTCACATGTTATTACGCAGCAAAAAGGATCTTCATTTTTGGACTAAATCATTTTGGATAGTTCTAGTATGGATTTATTTTGGATTTCCATAAAAGGACAACCCGGAGGTTGGGCGGAAACCTGTCGCGTCCGGCGAGGCCGCAAGACTTGAACCCACAACCGAAGGGCGACAAGGGTGTATCACCTACCACTGGCCCACATAATTTCCGGTATTAAATAATGTAGTTTTTTAAAAGATCTGGTATATGAATTATAAATTCATTTTTTTTGGAACCCTATACGAATAGGATAAATAGAAAAAAAAATTATGTTCTATTATCGTTTAGAGTGAAAGATGAGTTTGTGGTAGAAATTAGTTAAAGGATGGAACTCTACTTGTCAAGAATATACTTTTCTTCCTTTCTTATTCTATGATGAAATTAATTATTATAATTTATTTAAGGAATACTAAAACCAAAAATGTGTTATCCTAATACCCTATGTTTTGTTGAACCGATGGTATTTCAAATCATCATAGATTAATGAATTTATGGACCTCAATTTTACACTTGATTGTGATTGATGACCTCAATAACTACCTATAAATATTTACATTTTTCCTCCAATTATATGTCTCTAATTGCCACCAATTTTCTCCTAATCGAGATCATAATTTGGTGGTTACCCTTTCATTTCTCTTTTCCTCATATTAGGACTAAATTTTAGTAACCCAATTTCCGATGTGGGTTTTCCCAAAAAGATATTTTCTATTTTCAACCTTTTATTTTCGAAGAACAATTTCAAATTGAGAGGACGCAATTTATTGAAGGAGGGGAGACTGTAACACCCCAAGATTT
This sequence comes from Viscum album, assembly GCA_963277665.1. NCBI lineage: Eukaryota > Viridiplantae > Streptophyta > Magnoliopsida > Santalales > Viscaceae > Viscum > Viscum album. Next base: position 1,700,256,937 of record OY728121.1, on the reverse strand, counting down.
CATAGTGTGTTATTTCTTCAAAATAATTCAATAAATTGCACTACACGCAACACCGAGTTAAAGCGCACCATGACTTACCAAAAAAGCCGTTCAAAAGAGGTTATGAATAGTATTAACTAAATTTTAAACTTTATATAATCCTTATAATTTTAGAATCTATATTATGAGTTTCTTAGACATAATGTAAGAACAAATTATTTTTTTTCAGATAAAAGAACTATTTTTCAAAAATGCACTTTTACCAACTTTAATAGTGATTCTTTTTTAAATCCAATATTTTAAACATTTATATATTCATTTTGACTAAATAAATTTATTCTTTAGAATGGGGACATAAAAAAATTACAATGTAACACCCCAGTCTTCTACGGTACGCTTCTCTTTGAATAATGCGATAGCATGTGTTGTACACAACATCGAGTTCTAACACACCACAACCAATCAAACTAGCCACTATGAATAGTAATACCTACTTTTTGAAATTTTATAAATTCTATCTCTCAAAATGGACTGCATTTTTGGATTCGGAAAATTGAAATTATCGTAGGGTGAAATTTTGGTACTTTTCGGATAACTTTCATATTTTGATAAATAGTTAAAATTACTAAATTTGAATTAAAAACTACTTTTTAATCGAAATAATTAGTATTGATAAATTATGAATTTGAGTGTTTTTAAAGTATATTTAGAATATAATGTTACCATTTAATTCAATGTTTGTCATTGGACATAATTTCACAATTAAACCAGACATAAACAAGTGCCAATCTTTTGATAGTTATTATCTCTTAAAAACACGCTTTTTGTTTTAACAACGGGAATTAATTTTAAATTAATTTCTGAAACTTCTATGTTTTGAATTTGGAAAAATGGATTACATATTTGGAATCAGGATGTTCAAATTGTTTAAATAGGTAACTTTTATTTTTAGAAATTTTGAATAATTACTTCGGTAAGTATTTTATTTACCATGGTTAAAGGGTAAATCCCGTAAATAAGGGTTAAAAAATAATATTATAATAATAACTAATTACCCTGAAACATGTCCTAACATTACTGGTTGATACATTTCCCACCATGGTCATATTTTTGTCGATTTTTGGACCCCATGGAGCCGCTTGTAAGTGATAATGACACTTTATATCAATTAAGATAAAATGAATACAAAAATGACACAAGCTTATATCTTTTAGAAAAACAATTTTTACATAGGGTAATATATGTTTTATTTTCGACTATATATATTCATTAGAAATATAAAAATATTTCCTACATAATTATATTTTATTTATAATTTTTAGACATTAAATGATTTATTTCATATATGACACAATGATGATGCTGTAATTACCGTAATATTGAAAAATTAAAATAATTGATATTATAAATACCCCAATAAATATAATTGGAGATTTTATTGAATTAAAATAATTTCATATGTTAATATGAAATATTAGGATTGGTTTAATTGGCTTTTTTCGAAGTAATCATTCTATTATGAGTTTCAAAAAAATCAATTATTGAATAGTGTCAAAATTGACATAAAAGTGTTTTTAAAACAAATTTTATATTATTAATTGATATTAAATTCTTAAAAATCTATTGTTCGGCCAAGAGACTTATATTATGATAGGTGTATCATTTATGAACCTCTTGGGGGTCTGTTGGATGTATATAGTATGTTTATTAACCATATAATATAAAAATACAAAGAGACATTGTAAAAGTTAAACAAATTAACTAAGAGTTAATACTTAAAGATAAGGTTAATATTGTAACCCAAACCTGTATAAATTCTATTGGTTGAGTGGTTTTCGACCCATAACCACCTTAAACTATAAATAATCCACTTTGGAGCCATTAGAAACAGAAAATAATTTATTATAAAATAATATTTCTAGCTTTTCTAAAGGTGCCCCTCACCCCTCTTATAAAATGGAACCCCTCCTTCTCATTAATTCTCACCTTCAAAGCCTTTTGGTTCAGCCAACCTCTGCCCAAATACTCTCTCAACTTCCCTCAATAGATCCTAGATGCCATTATTTAGTCATAAATCCAACTTAAGGAGCCCTTTTGATCAAATCATTAGGAAGAACCCAAACAAGAGGTAATGATTTCACCACCCTTTTTCAAGTTCCTTTATTCTTCCACTTCATCTTTCTTTGTTATTACCATTATAAAATAATAAATCCAGTATATTATATATAATTTGATGTTATTATAAACATTTTACAACCATATTTCAGTATTCTATCCATCCTTTGAATAACATGTCATCATACGTGCGTACGTACGGCTTACCGTCTCTACATCGTGGTGTAATTGTTATTCAATAAATTATTATTTGGATGGTATAATAATGATGTGTAATTCATGTAAATAATAAATATAACATGATAATGGTTCTGTATATATGATATACCATCCAATTATATATTATATTAATATCAAAATAATGATATTGTCACTCGTGCGTATGTACGGACTATCGTCTCCACGAACGCGATGAGATTTATTCTCTATCGTATCCATTCAAGTATAATTATCATTTGATGATTTAAAAATAATGTTTACGGACATTATATAATTCTGGATATGAATATGATAAAATCTATCCATGACAACCATAGCTTACATAAAAAACATATAAAAGAATACGAGTAAGTTAACATCCGAAACAACGATAATTCTAAGATATTATTAACAAAGCAATGTTAAAAGATCTTATATGATATCATATGAATGTATATGATTAATGTAAAATTTAATAACAATTATTTAACCATTATACAGGAGGTTAAACTACCCCCAACAACGTAAAAGTACAAGGATTCCATGAAGTATATTGTGATTGATAAGAAGGGTTAAGACAAGGGAATAATGGCATTCATAAAGGATTATTTATATTGTTTTGTATGTTATGAAGTGTAATGTAAAATTCATGTATGTAATCTATTTTCCAAGACAGCTAAACTAATCAGTCCTTTGGGACTTGATTCCTTGAAATCATGCTAATGTATTAAAATAATGCACCGACTCAGGGTAACTGGGGTCGGGGCGTTATAGTTGGTATCAGAGGTAATGATTTCACCACCCTTTTCCAAGTTCCTTTCTTCTTCCACTTCTTATTCCTTTGTTATTACCATTCTAAAGTAATAACTCCAGTATCATATATATACTGTGATGTTATTATAAATATCGTACAACCATATTCAGTTTTCTATCCATCCTTTGAATAACATGTCACCATAAGTGCGTACGTACGGCTTACCGTCTACACGTCGTGGTGTAATTGTTATTCAATAAATTATTATTTGGATGGGTATAATAATGAATTATAATTCAAGTAAATAATAAATATAACATGATAATAATTATTTATATATGATATACCATCCAATTATATATTATTTTAATATAAAAAGAATGATATTGACGCTCGTGCGTACGTACGGACTACCGTCTCCACGAACGCGATGAGATTCATTCTCCATTGTATCCGTTCAAGTATAATTATCATTTGATGATTTAAAAATAATTTTTAAGGACTTGATATCATTTTGGATATGAAAAAGATACAATCTATCCACAACGGGCCTTGCTACACTCTTGGTTATGACACTCCCGGGGGAAATGCTTAGGATAATTCTCATTTTATTTACAAACCATTATGAAGGGATTATGAGTATATACTTACTCAAAGAAAACATTTTTTATGATTATGGATTATATACATAAACTATTAAATTTTCATTAGGAAGTATTTATTGCAATTCATAAACTGACCTAGTTTATGCTATTGTATAGAAATGGCGCCCAATAGAAGGAATGTGAACTCCAATAATACGTATGATCAAAAGAGTAAGAAGGATTGTATCTTTCATGGTATTAAGACATAATTTATAAGGGAAATAGTCTCCCACATATTATCATCATATAAAGAAATAGTATCATGTGTGGATAAGATAACTAAAGAGTTTACTGAGTCCTATGGCTTTGAAGGGAAGAAAGAGAAGAAAAGAATAGAAGAGAGAAAGATGGATAAAGAGAAGATGGAAAAGAAGAATTTCCCTATATGTGATAACTGTGGGAAGAAACACCCTGGAACTTGCCTGAAAAGAATGAGAGTTTGTTATAAGTGTGGAGAAAAAGGGCCCAAAGTACGTGAATGCAAGGGTAAGAAAATGGTTTCAAATGTACAATGATTCATTTGCAAGGATTTTGGACACTACACGAACCTATGTCCCAGTCATCAGACTATGCCGCAAATGATGCTATTGGATAATAATCAAGCTATGATACTACAACATAAGAATAAGAATGATTAGATTTCTTATGTTGATTGCGTCATTTGAGTGTTGTATCAACAATGTACATGTTATAATAATTATGGAGTATATAAGGATTGTACTGCTGTACTATTTCATTAAGGACTTGATATTGTGTGGAAAAAAGAAAAGTGACTCAATATAAGGATAATTTTTTGGAAAATATATGGTTTAGAGAATGATAAACCATAATATAGTTCTGATACTGAGGTAGTGACTTGGGAATAATACATGATTTATTTGGATAAATTATATTGGATATTCTTGAATACCATGAAACTGATTAATGATTTGTATATTCCATCATTGTTGGGGTTTACAGCATTTTTGGATTGAATGAGTATATCCATTATTATTTATGGAATAAGGGATCATGAATGTAATCAATAAGTTTTATGGTAATTCAGGATGTTGTAGTGTTATAAATTAATACACGATGAAGGTGTTCACATGTTATTACGCAGAAAAAAGGATCTTCATTTTTGGACCAAATCATTTTGGATAGTTATAGTTTGGATTATTTTTGGATTTCCATAAAAGGACAACCTGAAGGTTGGACGGCAACCCGTCGCTTCCAAAAAGGCTGCGAGACTTGAACCCACAACCAAAGGGTGACAAGGGTGTTTCACCTACCACTGGCCCACGTAATGTCCGAGATTAAATAATGTAGTTTTTTTAAAAGATCTAGTAGATGAATTATAAATTCTATTTTTTGGAACCCTATATGAATAGGATACATAGAATATTTTTTTTACATTATATTATCATTTAGAGTGAAAGATGAGTTTGTGGTAGAAATTAGCTAAAGGATGGAACATTACTTGTCAAGATATATTTTTCTTCTTCTCTTATTCTATGATTAAATTAATTCTTATACGTTATTTAAGGAATCCTAAAACCAAAAATGTGTTATCCTAATACCCTATGTTTTGTTGAACCGATGGTATTTCAAATCATCATAGATTTATGAATTTAAGGACCTTAATTTTACACTTGTTTTTGATTGATGTCCTCAATCACTAAATATAAATATTTATGTTTTTCTTCCAATTATATGTCTCTAATTTCCACCAATGTTCTCCTAATCAAGATCATAATTTGTTGGTGACCCTTTCATTTCTCTTTTCCACATATTAAGACGAAATTTTAGTAACCCAATTTCCGATGTGGGTTTTCCCACAAAGATATTTTCTAATTTCAACCATTTATTTTCGAAGAATAATTTCAAATTGCGAGGAAGCAATTATTTATGAAGGGGAGAATGTAACACCCCAAGATTTCATAGTGTGTTATTTCTTCAAAATAATTCAATAACTTGCACTACACGCAACACCAAGTTAAAGCGCACCATGACTTAACAAACAAGCCGTTCAAAAGAGGTTATGAATATAATTAACTAAATTTTTAACTTTATATAATCCTTATAATTTTAGAATCCATATTATGAGTTTCTTAGACATAATGTAAGAACAAATTCCTTTTTTTCAGAAAAAAGAAGTAGTTTTCAAAAATGCACTTTTACAAACATTAATAGTGATTCCTTTTTAAATCCAATATTTTTAACTTTTATATATTCAATTTGACTAAATAATTTTATTCTTTAGAATGGGGACATTAAAAAAAATTACAATGTTACACCCCAAGCTTTTACGGTATGCTTCTCTTTGAATAATGTGATAGCGTGTGTTGTAGGCAACATCGAGTGCTAACACCCCATAACCAATCAAACTAGTCGTTATGAATACTAATACATAATTTTTGAAATTTTATAAATTCTATCTCTCAAAATGGACTTTATTTTTGGATTTGGAATATCGAAATTAGCCTAGGATGAAATTTTGGTACTTTTCGGATAACTTTCATATTTTTATGAATAGTGAAAATTACTAAATTTTAAATGAAAACTACATTTTAATCAAAATAATTAATATTGATAAATTATGAATTTGTGTGTATTAAAGTATATTTAGAATATATTTTTACCATTTAATTCAATGTTTTTCATTGGACATAATTTCACAATTAAACCAGACATAAACAAGTTCCAATCTTTTGATAGTTATTATCTTTTAAAAACACGTTTTTTTTACAACGGGAATTAATTTTAAATTAATTTCTGCCACTTATATGTTTTGAATTTGGAAAAATGGATTCCATAATTTGAATCAGGTTGTTAAAATTGTGTATATAGGTAACTTTTATTTTTGGACATTTTGAATAATTACTTCGGTAAATATTTTATTTACCATGGTTAAAAGGGTAAATCCGGCAAATAAGGGTTAAAAAAATAATATTATAATAATAAAAAAATATCCTAAAACGTGTCCTAAACTTATTGGTTGTTACATTTCTGACCATGGTCATCTTTGGGTTGATTTTTGGACCCCATGGAGCCATTTGTAAGTGATAATGACACTTTATATTAATTAAGTTAAAATTAATACAAAAATGACACAAGCATATATCTTTTAGAAAAAAATTTTTTACGTAGGGATATATATGTTTGATTTTCAACTATAAATATTCATTATAAATCTAAAAATATTTACTACATAATGATATTTTATTTATAATTTTTGGAAATTAAATAATATAATTTATTTATTACACAATGATGATTCAGTAATTACCATAATTGTGAAGAATTAAAATAATTGATATTATAAACACCCAAATAAAATTTTTTTCAGACTTTTATTGAATTAAAATATTTTTATATGTTAATATGACTTATTAGGAATTATTTCATCAGCTTTTTTTCGAAGTAATCATTCTTTTATGAGTTTCACAAAAATCAAATATTGAATAGTGTCAAAATTGACATAAAAGAGTTTTTTAAAACAAATATTATATTAATAATTGATATTAAATTTAATAAAATCTATGGTTCTGCCAAGAGACTTATATAATGATAAGTGTATCATTAATGGACCACTTTGGGGTCGCTTGGATTTATATAGTATGTTTATTAACCATCTAATATAAAAATACAAAGAGACATCGTAAAAGTGAAACTAATTAACTAAGAGTTAATACTTAATGATATGGTTAATATAGTAACCCAAACCTATCTAAATCCTATTTTTTAGTGGTTTTCGACCCATCCCCACCAAAACCTTTAAATAATCCACTTTGGAGCCATTATAATCTGAATATGAATTTATTATAAAATAATGTTTCTAGCTTTTCCAAATGTGCCCCTCACCCCTCTTATAAAAGGGAACTCCCCCCTCGCATTAATTCACACCATCAAAGCCTTTTGGATCGACCAAACACTTCCCAAGTACTCTCTAAACTTTCCTAAATTCAACCAAGATTCCTTAGTTTGATATGAAATCCAACCTAGGGATACTTTTTGATCAAATCAAAAGGAAGAACCCGAAGAAGATGTAATGTTTTCACCACCCTCTTTCAAGATCCTTTCTTCTTCAACTTCTTCTTTCTTGGTTATTTCTATTCTAAAATAATAAATACAGTATCTCCTATATACTGTGATGTTATTATAAATATGGTATATCCATATTCATTATTCTATCCATCCTTTGAATGAAATGTCACCATACGTGCGTACGTACGGCTTACCATCTCCACGTCGTGGTGTAATTGTTATTCAATACATTATTATTTGGATGGGTATAATAATGATGTGTATTTGATGTAAATAATAAATATAGCATTATAAGGAATATGTATATTGAATATAACATCCAATTATATATTATTTTTATATCAAAAGAATGATATTTTCGCTCGTGCGTACGTATGGATTACCGTCTCCACGACGAGATTAGATTCATTTCCATGTTCAAAATTCATCGATAATTATAAAAAATACATATTACTTAAAATATGTAATATATGACATAATTATACTATTGGAGATAGATATATTTATATATATAAGTATTTAATTACTTACATATATATTATTCACTTACTTTCGTTCAATACTATATGAAAACAGAAACAACGTTTATGCGTATGTACGGACTACCGTCTCCATAAATGGTGTTTTCCATTTCATATATACGTCTATTATATGTTTTTATATTATAAATATATTTGATAAATAAATCATGTTTTATATTCTGGAAGTATTTAAATCAAAATCTATGTGATACAATCAAGAGTAACAAGTTAAAACACGTATGATAAAGAAAGCGATTATTACCCAAATTATTAATATAACATGGAAATTATTATTAAATGGGTAGTATAAATTCATAAATGAATAATTTATGATATCATAAATTTTAATATGGTTATTTTATAATTTAATAACATACTATAGTCTTCATACAAGAGGCTAAACATACCCTCGACTAAAGGAAATTGCATGATAAGGGGTTTTCATCTCACTCCTTATTCCCATGAGATTCAGGCCATATTACCACTATTACCTTTTGTGTGGTGTATGTACTTCCCATAATTGTATTATTTGTGTAATACACTTTAATTTATGTGTATCTACATATTCACTATATGATACCTCTTTCATGGGGTGTATGTTTCGTATGTTACCAAATTGGTAAGTGTTAATTTCACAATCACTTTATTATCCGAGGTTGTTTTTACGTAAGTATCTTGTGGGACATATTTATTATCAATTTCCATGTTTTATTAATGAGTTTTCAAAGGGATTATTTTAAGGTAATTTTTACTAAAACATCATTTCAAATGTTTTAAATATTTATTCTTCTAAATCATTCTCTTTAATGTCTATGTCTTCAAAATAGTTTTTAATGATTTATTTATACGGACATGAATGTTTTTAAATTGTTAATTCCTTTCTAAAGTTTCAAAGTGGTATGGGACAATTTGATTCAAAATTATATTTTAAATTAATTCCTTTATAAATATATGACATTTCAATGATTTTGAAAAAAGAGATATTTCTCTCAAATAGTTTCGATTTCATATATGTTAAAATCCTTTGATGGATTTTAATCTTATTTGAAGTTGATTTATTATGATACAAAACTTTTGTATTAAATTGAAGTTTTTTTTATATGTTTGACTGTGGATGTGTTATTTCTATTCCCTTCATTATTTATGGGGAATGTATTGACATTTCTTTTTCTAGTTTTAATACGAATGTTTATGTTACGTTTAAACATTTTCATATGGGAATGCATTGGACTTAGTAAGTGACAGGTGGAGCTCGCTATAGCTCCTCGATGCATCGGTAGGTCTCATGAGACAACCTAGTGTCTTGGAACGAGGCCTTGACAAAATCTTATTTGTAGTATTGGCACGAGGCCTTGGATACATGGTTATGATAGTCTAGAATTATACATTCCATCATTATGAAAGTGGTTATTGATATTGCATGTGATAATTTCACTAGTAGAATATCCATGTGAATAAGAAAATGGAATTATTTCATTTTATCTTTTCCATATTATGCTAAAGTTCAATTTTAAAAGGATTTTGGTTTAGTTATACATTGCCTTAAATGTTTATGCTTATTTATGAAAGTTTATGATGTATTGCTTACCCTTACTGTTCGTTTGAACTCACCACTTTCTATGTTTTATTTTCCCCAGTATTCCAAGAAGTGTATTGTGATTGATATGCATGGTTAATCCAAGGGAATAATGGCATTCATAAAGATTATTTATGTTGTTTTTTATGTCTTAATGTGCAATGTAACATTCATGTATGTAATCTATTTTCCAAGACTGCTAAACTAATTGGTCCTTCGGGACATGTTTCCTTGTAATCATGCCAATGTATTAAAATAATGCACTGACTCTGGGTAATTGGGGTTGGGGCATTACAGTTGTCATGGGGCTACCAAAGAATCCGAGAAGGAACGATACAATATGGGTCATTGTTGATCGTCTTACCAAGTCAGCACATTTTCTTGCTATAAGAGAAGATCTACCACTGGAAATTCTAGCAAGACTATATATTTATGATGTTGTGAGACTTCATGGAGTACCCCTATCGATTGTTTCTGATCGTGATTCCCGTTTTACTTCAAGATTCTGGAAAAGTCTTCAGAAATCCTTGGATACTGAACTTCATTTGAGCACTGCCTACCACCCACAAACATATGGAAAATCAGAACAAACTATTCAAACCTCAGAAGACATGTTTAGATCCTGCTCACATGACTTTCAGGGTATGGGGGATCAATATTTACCTCTGGTAGAATTTTTCTATAACAATATCTTCCATTCGAGTATTCATATGGCACCATATGAAGCATTATACGGAAAGAGATGTCGTACACCAACCTGTTGAGATGACGTTGGTGAAAGAAAACTTATAGGCCCAGGACTGGTGGAGGAAACGATGGAAAAGGTGAAGGTAATCCAAAATCACATCAAAGAAGCTCAAAGTAGGCAGAAGAGCTATGATGATAATCGAAGGAAGGATTTGGAATTTCAAGTCGGTGATAATGTTTTCCTGAAGGTATCTCCATGGAAGGGAGTCATACATTTTGGTATGAAAGGTAAATTGAGTCCCAGGTACATCAGAACATTCCAAATTCTAGAACGAATTGGGGCTATAGCATACTGATTGGAAATGCCGCCAAGTCACTCCAATGTTCACGATGTGTTCCACGTATCTCTGTTGAGAAAATAAATGCCTGAACCAACGCATGTACTCACCTATGAGGAATTAGAACTGGAACACGATCTGTCTTATCGAAAAAAACCCGTCATGATTATTGATTCGAGGGAACATGTTCTGAGAAACCGAACGACGCGTCTGGTAAAAGGTTTGTGGAGAAACTATAAGATGGAAGAGGCAACATGGGAACCCAAGGAACGTATGATGAAGAACCACCCGATTCATTTCATGCAGTTGTATTTTAGAAATTTCGAGGTTGAAATTATTTAAAGGAAGGGAGAATGTAACACCCCAAGCATCTATGGTACACTTCTCTTTGAATAATGCAATAGCATGTGTTGTACGCAACATTGAGTTCTAACACACACCACTACCGATAAAACTAGCCATTATGAATAGTAATACATACTTTTTGAAATTTTATAAATATTATCTCTCAAAATGAACTTCATTTTTGGATTCAGATTATCAAATTTAGCATAAGGTGAAATTTTGGTACTTTTCGGATAAATTTACTATTTTGATGAATAGTGAAAATTACTAAATTTTAATTAAAAACAATTATTTTAATCAAAATAATTAATAGTGATAAATTATTAATTTGAGTGGTTTTAAAGTATATTTATAATAGTTTTTTACCATTTAATACAATGTTGGTCATTGGACATAATTTCACAATTAAACCGAACATAAACAAGTATCAATCTTTTGATAGTTATTATATCTTAAAAACACGCTTTTTGTTTTGACAGCGAGAATTAATTTTAAATTAATTTCTTCCACTTCTGTGTTTTGAATTTGGAAAAATGGATTCCATATTTGGAATCAGGATGTTCAAATTGTGTAAATAGGTAAATTTTATTTTTAGACATTTTGAATAATTACTTCGGTAAATATTTTATTTACCATGGTTAAAAGGTAAATTAGGTAAATAAGTGTTAAAAAATAATATTATAATAATAAAAAATTAAACTAAAACGTGTCCTAACCTTATTGGTTGATAAATTTCCAACAATGGGCATCTTTGGGTCGATTTTGGGATCCCAAGGTGCTACTTGTAATTGATAGGCACACTTTATTTTAATTTAGTTAAAATGAATAGAAAAATGACACAAGCATATAACCTTTAGAAAAACAATTTTTACATATGGTTATATATGTTGGATTTTTGACTATAAATATTAATTAAAAAGACAAAAAGATTTCCTAGACAATGGTATTTTATTTATAATTTTTAGACATTATATAATTTAATTTATATATGACACAATCGGGATGGAGTAATTAACATAATAGTGAACAATTAGAATGATTGATATTGTAGATACCCAAATAAATTTCATTCGAGACTTTTTATGAATTACAATAATTTTTTAGGTTAATATGGTATGTTAGGAATGATTTAATTAACGTTTTTCGAAGTAATCATCCTGTTATGATTTTTAAAAAAATCAATTATTGAATAGTGTCAAAATTGACATAAAAGTGTTTTTAAAACAAATATTATATTATTAATTGATATTAAATTCCTAAAAATCTAAGGATCAGCCAAGAGACTTATATCATGATAGGTGTATCATTAATGGACCACTTGGGGTGTCTCTTGGATGTATATAGTATGTTAATTAACCATATAATATAAAAATACAAAGAGACATTGTAAAAGTGAAACTAATTAACTAAGAGTTAATACTTAAAGATAAGGTTAGTATAATGACCCAAACATGTCTAAATTCTATTTGTTGAGTATTGTTTGACCTATCCCCGCCTTAAAATTTAAATAATATAATTTTAAACCATTAGAAACCAAATATGAATTTATTATAAAAAAATATTTCTAGCTTTTCCGAAGGTTCCCCTCACCCCTCTTATAAAAGGGCACTCCCCCTTCTCTTTATTTCACACCTTCAAAGCCTTTTGGTTCGGCCAAAATCTGCCGAAATACTCTATAAACATCCCTTAAATCATCCTAGAGGCCTTTCATTAGTCAGAAATCCATCCTAAGAGCCCTTTTGATCAAATCAAAAGGAAGAACCCGAAGAAGAGGTAATGATTTCACCACCCTTTTCCAAGTTCCTTGCTTCTTCCACTTCTTATTCCTTTGTTATTACCATTATAAAATAATAAATCCAGTATATTATATATACTATAATGTAATTATATATATGGTACAACCATATTCAGTATTCTATCCATCCTATAAATAACATGTCACCGTACGTGCGTACGTACGGCATACCGTCTCCACGTCGTTGTGTAGTTGTTATTCAATAAATTATTATTTGGATGGGTATAATAATGATTTATAATTCATGTATATAATTAATATAACATGATAATAATTTTGTATATATGATATACCATCCAATTATATATTATTTTAATATCAAAAGAATGATATTTTCGCTCATGCGTACGTACGGACTACCGTCTCCATGAACGCGATGAGATTCATTCTCCCTCATATCCATTAAAGTATAATTATCATTTTATGATTTAAAACTAATATTTTAGGACTTGATATCATTTTGGATATGAATAATATACAACCTATCCATTACAAACATGGCTTACTTAACCAAACATATAAAAGAAAACGAGTAAGTTAACACCCGAAATAACGATAATACTAAGATATTATTAACAAATCAATGTTAAAAGATCATATATGATATCATATTAATGTATATGATTATTTTATAATTTAATAACAATTATTTCACCATTATACAGGAGGTTAACCTTCCCCCAACTAATGAAAACTACAAGGTAAGGGTTTATTTTACAATCTCTTCATTATCCGAGGTTGTTTATACGTAATAATCTACTGGGACCTCTTTATCATCCACATCCATGTTTCTTAAAAATATATTTCAAATAATTCTTTCTATTTTAGAGACTATGGTATAAATTCATTTATACCCTTGTTGAATTTTATAAGTGGTTTATAAAGGAATCTTCCCTTCGTTTTCCAAACAAGGTCCTTTTTAACCTTTTCGACAGAATTAATGTAGGAATGTTTTTTAACTTATACAGCGGATGAAGCTATTTTCCACTGTTATAAATTATTTGAAGCTTCCCTTACAAGCTTATAAGAATATTTTAAAAGAAAATGTTTTATTTTATAAATATATGACTCTTAAATGATTTCAAAATAGAAAGATATATTTCTCTAAAAAGTGTATTGATTTCATCAATGTCAACATCCTTTGATGGATTTTAAGCTTATTTAATGTTGATTTATTATGATACAAAACACTTATATTGTATTAAAAGTTTTGGGATATTTTTTACTGTGGATGTGCAATTTTTATAGCATTCATGGTTTATGGTGAAAGTATTGACATTTCGTATGCTAGTTTTAATACGAATATTTATGTTATGTTTAAACCTTTTCATATGGGAATGCGTTGGACTTAATATGTGATGGGTGGAGCCCGCTATAGCTCCTCAATGCATCGGTAGGTCTCATGAGACAAACTAGTGTCTTGGCACAAGGCCTTGGAAAAATATTTTTTGTAGTCTTGGCATGAGGCCTTGGCTATGTGGTTATGATAGTCTGGAATTATACATTCCATCATTCTGAAAGTGGTTATTGATATTTCATGTGATTATTCGATTAGTAGAATATCCATGTGAATAAGTAAATTGAATTATTTCATTTTATTTTTCCATACTATATTGAAGTTCATGTTTAAAAGGCTTTTGTTTTAGTTATACACTGCCTTAAATGTTTATTCTTATTTATGAAAGTTTTCGCTATATTGTTATCCTTACTTGGAATTTGAGCTCACCCCTTTTCTATGTTTTATTTTTCCTAGGATGTGAAGAAGTAAATTATTAATGACCTGCAGGGATATTATGAGGGGATATTAGTGTGGACTATGGAGACAATATGTTGTTGTAGTAGTTTTTCACTTTATGATTTAATGTAAAACATTATGAAACTATCCAGTGTTTCCAAGGCTACTAAACCAATCGGTCTTTCGAGATTTGATCTTTCTCGTGATAATTCCAATGTAATGTAATAATGCACCGACTCTCGGTAACTGGGGTCGGGTCGTTACAGTTGGTATTAGAGGATGTTTAGTACAAACCTTGGAAGCTAGATTTAGATAAACTCTGATTAGAGCACAAAGACCTAAGATGGACTTTGAGGATTAGTATAGAAGAACTTCCTAGAATTTTGGTATTGTATAGATTTTAATAGTTTTCTGAGAAATACATCCATGTCTGGATACGAGCAGGTAGAGGCGGCTCTGGCACATATGTACTTAAGGGTAAAACCTGAAAACACCGCTTTGAGCTAGACTCGAACGGGAATTGGTGTACGACAATGGGCCTTGCTGCACTCTTGGTTACGACACTCCCTGGGGATATGCTTAGGATAACTCTCAGTTTCATTAAAAATCATTATGAAGGGTTTATGAGTATATAATTGCTCAGAGAAAACATTTTTATGATTATGAATTATTTCCATAAATAGTTCAATTTATGTTAAGTGCTTTATAAGTACGGAATTATGTATTTTGATTCATAAACTGATCTAGTTTATGCCATTGTTTAGAAATGGAACCTAGTGGAAGAAATGGAAACTGTATCAATGCACGCACTCCATTTAAGGATTTCCCTCCTACTCATGATAATTATAGTGGAGCTGGTGATGCAACTGGTGCCAATCAGCTAATCACCATACTGGGACTACTCACTCAGGTTATGAATAATAACCTTACCCCTATAGAGCACCCTGATCCGCAGCGTGGGGGATCAATGTTAGATCAATTCATGAGGAAAAAAACACCAACGTTCAATGGGAGTACAAATACCATAGTACTTGAGTAATGGATAAATTCTCTAGAGAAAATATTTCTGGATTTGGGAAGTAGTGAAAGGGAAAAAGTTATCATGGCATTTTACCGCCTCACTGGAGATGCTGATCAATGGTGGTCATTGATTCAAAACACGAAGGAAGATGATGAAGTATCAAATATGGAATGTAGGGAGTTCAAAGATATGTTTTTAGAAAAATACTTTCCTCGTGACCGTCGAGCAGATATGGAAAGGCAATTTCTGAGGCTGAGACAAAAGGAGGATGAGAATGATGCAATGTATGAGGATAAATTTACAAGGATAGAAAGTTATGCTGGAGAATATATACGTAACCCAAGAAGTATGATTGATCATTTCTTTGATGGGTTAAAACCCTTTCTCCGTCAAGAATTAGTCTCACAATCCTTCTCCACGTACGAAGACATTGTCTCATGTGCTCTCAAGATAGAAAAGGAATTCTCTAAGTCTTATGACTTTAAAGCAAAGCAAGAGAAGAAGAGATCTTCTGATCAATCTGGGAAAGTAAATAAGGGGAAGAAGGGAATGTTTGAATATCCATCCTGTGGTAAATGTGGGATGAAACACCCCGGAACTTGCTTGAAGGGAATGGGCGTCTGTTAAAAATGTGGTGAAAAAGGCCACCAAGCTCGTGATTGCAAAGGGATGAAGGAATCTACCAATGTTCAGTGCTACAATTTTTGGGAGATAGGACATTATGAAAATGAATGTCCTAATCGTCAAAGTATCATACCTCAAAAAAGGTTAAGGGATCAAGGCCAAGCTTTTGATATCACTACTGCTGAGGTAGAAGCTCCAAAAGACGTGGTGGCAGTTAATTTAATGGTTTCCTCAAGTTTATCAAATGCATTATTTGATTCTGGATCATCACATTGTTTCATATCTTCCCAGTTTGCTAGGAAAATTAGATATTTCCAATTTGATTTAACAAGGCAGTTTTCAGTTAAAACTCTTAAGGGAAGTATCATTGCAACAATGTTTTGTGAATCAGTCCCCATTAGAGCACATAAATTTTCTTTA
This sequence comes from Viscum album, assembly GCA_963277665.1. Classification (NCBI taxonomy): domain Eukaryota; kingdom Viridiplantae; phylum Streptophyta; class Magnoliopsida; order Santalales; family Viscaceae; genus Viscum; species Viscum album. The sequence goes on along the minus strand of OY728121.1, from coordinate 1,700,240,159 downwards.
TCAGCTGACTTAATCGTCATACCTATGACTGATTTTTATATAATCCTCGGTATGGATTGGATTTCGGATTATGATGTGAATATTTATTGTAAGAAGAAGGAGGTTACTATTTTTGATGATGATGATAAGGAGCACCTTATCTTTAGGGAAGAATCGTCACCACCTAATTCTTATCTAGATCCACCCCCAATAGCTCAACTAAATTCAATTATTGGGGAGGAAGAGATTGAAATGACTGTGTGTGAGGAATGGAATGTTCAAATAGAGGATTTACCTATTGTGAAAGAATATGTAGATGTATTTCCGGAATATTTACCTGAACATCCTCCAGAACGAGAAGTTGAGTTTTCCATTGATTTAATTCCTGGATCAAGGCCTATATCGAAGACCCCTTATAGAATGTCCACTGTAGAATTAGTTGAACTAAGGAAACAACTAGAGGAATTGAGTAATAAGGGATTTATTCGCCCTAGTGTTTCTCCATGGGGAGACCATATACTTTTTGTTAAAAAGAAAGATGGATCTATGAGGTTATGTATCGATTATAGGGAGATCAATGCTATAAAAATAAAGAACAAGTATCCCCTACCTCGTATTGATGGAATTTTTGACCAACTGCATGGAGATCAATACTTTTCAAAGATTTACCTTCGATCTGGATACCATCAGTTGTGTGTGAAGAAGGAAGACATTCCGAAGACAGCATTTCGAACCAGGTACGAGCATTACGAGTTTACTGTAATGCCTGTTGGATTGAAAAATGAACACTCTGTATTCATGGATATGATGAATAGAGTTTTCAAGGAATATCTCGATGAATTTGTGGTGGTATTTATTGATGATATATTTGTATACTCCAAAATCAACGAAGATCATGAAAATCACTTGCGCATTATCCTGAAGACTCTGAGAAGACATGAATTATATGGAAAGTTTAGCAAGTGTGAATTCTGGCTTCATGAGATTTATTTTCTTGGCCATATTATCTCTAAAGATGTAATCTCTGTTGATCATTCTAATACCAAGGAAATCCAAGAATGGCCAGAACCTACGAGTAAAACTGAGGTACACAGTTTTATTGGTTTGGCAGGTTATTATCGACGTTTCGTCCAGAATTTTTCCCAATTGGCTAACCCATTATTGAATTTCACATGTAATGGGGTTAAATTTGTTTGGAAAAAAGAGTGTGAATAATGTTTCGAAGAACTGAAGATAAGATTAGTCAATGCTCCTATATTGACTCTACCATCGGGGAATGATGGGTTCGTTATTTATAGGGATGCATCGAAGAATGGAATTGGTTGTGTCCTTATGCAGAATGATAGGGTTATTGCCTATGCATCACGACAGTTGAAAAATCCTGAGCAAAACTATACTACTCATGATCTTGAGTTAGCAGCTGTGATCTTTTCTTTGAAGATATGGAGGCACTACCTCTATGGTGAAAAATTTGAGACTTATTCTGATCACAAGAGTTTGAAGTATATTTTCTCACAAAAATAACTCAACATGACGCAAAGGAGATGGCTATAATTACTCAAGGATTATGATTTCACGATACACTACCACCTGGGGAAGGCAAACAAGGTGGAAGATGCTTTGAGTAGAAAAGAAAATGGAGTTTTGAACAATATGAGAATTGAAAGGGATCAAATTTTTATGGATCTAGTAAAGATGGACATGGGAATAACTAGGGAAGGTGAAACATCAATGATTTTTCAAATGGTTTCCAAACCATCCTTACTAGAAACGATTAAGAGTTCTCAGACCGATGATGAAGAATTTAAGAAGAAGATTAAAGATGTGAATGATGGGAGATTGAGAGACTTTGTGTATGAAGATGGAATTTTGAAATTCGGGAAGAGACTTTGTGTTCCCGATATACCTGATCTAAAAAGGGAATTGCTGGATGATGCTCATAGTTACAATTTCTCTATACACCCTGGGAGCACCAAAATGTATATAGATTTGAAGGAACATTTTTGGTGGGACAACATGAAGAGGGAGATTTCTTATTTTGTGTCAAGATGTATGCTTTGTCAACAAGTGAAGGCTGGAAGGAAACAGCCTGGTGGAGTCATTAAACCTCTTCCCATACCGGATTGGAAATGGGACAATATTACGATGGACTTTGTCATGGGGATACCAAAGACTCCAGGAAGGAATGATGCAATATGGGTCATTGTTGATCATCTTACCAATTCAGCACATTTTCTTGCTATAAGAGAAGATCTACCACAGGATCGTCTAGCAAGACTATATATTGATGATGTTGTGAGTCTTCATGGAGTACCCCTATCGATTGTTTCTGATCGTGATCCCCGTAATACTTCAACATTCTGGAAAAGTCTTCAGAAAGCCTTGGATACTAAACTTCATTTGAGCACTGCCTACCACCCTCAAACAGATGGACTATAAGGATGAACTATTCAAACCATAGAAGACATGTTGAGATCCTGATCGCTTGACTTTCAGGGTATGTGGGATCAATATTTACCTCTGGTATAATTTTCCTATAACAATAGCTTCCATTCGAGTATTCAGATGGAAACATATGAAGCGTTATGTGGAAAGAGATGTCGTACACCAACCTGTTGGGATGACGTTGGTGAAAGAAAACATGTAGGCCCAGAACTGGTGGAGGAAAAGATGGAATAGTTGAAGGTAATCCAAAATCACATCAATGAAGCTAAAAGTATGCAGAAGAGCTATGCTGATAATTGAAGGAAGGATTTGGAATTTCCAGTCGGTGATCATGTTTTCCTCAAGGTATCTCTATTGAAGGGAGTCATACATTTTGGAAAGAAAGGTAAATTGTGCCCCAGGTACATCGGACCTTTCGAAATTCTAGAACAAATTGGGGCTGTGGCTTACCGATTGGAAATGCCGCCAAGTCTCTCCAAAGTTCACGATGTGTTCCACGTATCTCTGTTGAGGAAATACATGCCTGACCCAATTCATGTACTCACCTATTAGGAATTAGAACTGGAACTCAATCTGTCTTATTGAAAAGAACCCATCAAGATTATTGATACTAGTGAACAAGTACCGAGAAACCGGACGATGCGTCTGGTAAATGTTTTGTGGAGAAACCATTAGATAGGAGAGGCAACATGGGAACCCGAGGAACTTATGATGAAGAACCACCTGAGTCACTTCATGCGGTAGTATTCTAGAAATTTCTAGGATGAGATTATTTGAAGGAGGGGATAATTTAACACCCCAATCTTCTACGATATGCTTCCCTTTGAATAATGCAATAACGCGTGTTGTATGCAACATCGAGTTCTAACACACACCACAACCGATCAAACTAACCGTTATAAATAGTAATAACTACTTTTTGAAATTTTATAAATTTTATCTCTCAAAATGGACTCCATTTTTGGATTCGGAGTATTGAATTTAGGCTAAGGTGAAATTTTGGTACTTTTCGGATAACTTTAATATTTTGATGAATAGTAAAAATTACTAAATTTTAATTAAAAACACTTTTTTAATCAAAATAATTAATAGTGACAAATTATGACATTGAGTGGGTTTAAAGTATATTTAGAATATATTTTTACCATTTAATACAATGTTCGTCATTGGACATAATTTCACAATTAAACCGAACATAAACAAGTATCAATCTTGTGATAGTTATTATGTCATAAAAACACGCTTTTTGTTTTGACAACGGGAATTAATTTTAAATTAATTTCTGCCACTTTTTCTTTTGAATGTGGAAAAATGGATTCCTTATTTGGAATCAGGATGTTCAAATTGTGTAAATAGGTAACTTTTATTTTTAAACATTTTGAATAATTACTTTAGTAAATATTTTATTTACCATGGTTAAAGGGTAAGTCCGGTAAATAAGGGTTAAAATTAATATAATAATAATAAACAATTACCCTAAAACGTGTCCTAAACATATTGGTTGATACATGCCCAACTCTGGGCATCTTTCGGTTGATTTTCGGACCCCATGGTGCCACTTGTAAGTGATAGGGACACTTTATTTTAATTAAGTTAAAATGAATACAAAAATGACACAAGCATATATCTTTTAGAAAAACAATTTGTACATAAGGTTATATATGTTGGATTTTAGACTATAAATATTCATTATAAATATAACAAGATTTACTACATAATGGTATTTAGTTTATAATTTTGAGGCATTAAATAATGTAATTTATTTTTGACACAATGGTTATGGAGAAATTATCATAATCGTGAAAAATTAAAATGATTGATATTGTAGATACCCAAATAAATATAAATTGAGACTTTTTATTAATTAAACTAATTTTCTATGATAATATGACATGTTAGGAATTATTTAATTAACTTTTTTCTATGTAATCATTCTGTTATTAGTTTTAAAAAATCAATTATTGAATAGTGTCAAAATTGACATAAAGTGTTTTTAAAACAAATATTATATTATTAATTGATATTAAATTTCTAAATATCTACGGTTCGGCCTAGAGACATATATCATGATATTTGTATCATTAATGGACCACTTGGGGAATCTTGGTTTTATATAGTATGTTTAGTAACCATATAATATAAAAATACAAAGAGACATTGTAAAAGTGAAACTAATTAACTAACAGTTAATAATTAAAGATAAGGTTATTATAATGACCCAAACATATATAAATTCTATTTGTTGAGTTGTTTTAGACCTATACCCACCTTAGAATTTAAATAATACAATTTGGATCCATTAGATAAAGAATATGAATTTATTATAAAATAATATTTCTAGCTTTTCCAAAGGTGCCCCTCACTCCTCTTATAAACGGGAACTCTCCCTTCTCTTTAATTCACACCTTCAAAGCCTTTTGGATCTACCAAACTCTGCCCAGAAACTCTCTCAACTTCCCTCACTTCATCCTAGAGGCCATCCTTTAGTCAGAAATCCAACCTAAGAGCCCTTTTGATCAAATCAAAAGGAAGAACCTGAAGAAGAGGTAATGATTTCACCACCGTTTTCCAAGTTCCTTTCTTCTTCCACTTCTTCATCGTTTGTTATTACGATTATAAAATAGTAACACCGTTATCTTATATATACTATGATTTTATTGTAAATATGGTACTACCATATTCAGTATTCTATCCATCCTTTGAATAACATGTCACCATACGTGCGTACGTACGGCTTACCGTCTCCACATCGTGGTGTAATTGTTATTCAATAAATTATTATTTGGATGGGTATAATAATGATTTATAATTCATGTAAATAATAAATATCACATGATAATAATTATTTATATATGATATACCATCCAATTATATATTATTTTAATATCAAAAGAATGATATTGTCGCTCGTGCGTACGTACGGACTACAGTCTCCACGAATGCGATGAGATTCATTCTCCATCGTATCCATTAAATTATAATAATCATTTTATGATTTAAAAATAATGTTTATGTACTTGATATCATTCTGTATATGAATAAGATATAACCTATCCATTACCAACATGGCTTACGTAACCAAACATATAAAAGAAAACGAGTAAGTTAACACCCGAAACAACGATAATACTAAGATATTATTAACAAATCAATATTAAAAGATCATATATGATATCATATTAATGTATATGATTCTTGTATAATTTAATGAAAATTATTTACCCATTATATAGGAGGTTAACCTACCCCCAACCAATGAAAATTACAATGTAATGGTTTATTTCACAATCTCATCATTATCCGAGGTTGTTTATACATAATAATCTACTGGTACCTCTTTATCATCCACATCCATGTTTCTTAAAAATGTATTTCAAATCATTATTTCTATTTTAGAGACTATGGAATAAATTCATTTATACCCTTTTTGACTTTTATAAGTGGTTTATAAAGGAATCTTTCCATCGTTTTCCAAACAAGGTCCTTTTTAACCTTTTCGAAAGAATTAAGGAAACAATGTTTTTTTAACTTATACGGCGGGTCTGGCTATTCTCCGCTGTTATAAAATCTTTGAAGCTTCCCTTAAAAGATTATAAGAATATTTTCAAATAAAATGTTTTATTTTATAAATATATGACTCTTAAATGATATCAAAATAGAAAGATATATTTCTCTATAAAGAGTTTTGATTTCATCCATGTCAACATCCTTTGATGGGTTTTATTCTTATTTAATGTTGATTTATTATGATACAAAACTTCTATATTGTATTAAAGGTTTTGTGATATTTTTTATTGTGGATGTGCTATTTTTATACCATTCATGGTTTATGGTGAATGTATTGACATTTAATATTCTAGTTTTAATATGAATGATTATGTTATGTTTAAACATTTTCATATGGGAATACATTGGAACTAATATATGATGGGTGGAGCCCGCTATAGCTCATCGATGCATCGGTAGGTCTCATGAGACAAAATAGTGTCTTGGCACAAGGCCTTGGCAAAATATTATTTGTAGTCTTGGAACGAGGCCTTGGATATGTGGTTATGATAGTCTAACATTATGCATTCCATCATTATGAAAGTGGTTATTGATATTTCATGTGATTATTTGATTAGTAGAATATCCAAGAGAATAAGTAAATGGAATTATTTCATTTTATTTTTTCCATACTATATTGAAGTTCAAGTTTAAAAGTTTGTTGTTTTAGTTATACACTGCCTTAAATGTTTATTCTTATTTATGAAATTTTCCGCTATATTGTTATCCTTACTGGGCATTTGAGCACACCCCTTTTCTATGTTTTATTTTTCCCAGGATGTGAAGAAGTAAATTATGAATGACCTACAGGGATATTATGAGGGGATAATAGTGTGGACTATGAAGACAATATTTTGTTGTAGTAGTTTTTCACATTATGATTTAATGTAAAAATTTATGAATATATCCATTGTTTCCAAGGCTACTAAACCAATCGGTCTTTCGAGATTTGATCTTTCTTGTGATCATTCCAATGTTATGTAATAATTCACCGACTCTGGGTAACTGGGGTCGGGTCGTTACAGTTGGTATCAAAGGAAGTTTAGTACAAACCTTGGAAGATAGATTTAGATAAACTCTGATTAGAGCACATAGAACTAAGATGGACTTTGAGGATTAATATAGAAGAACTTCCTAGAACTTTGGTATTGTAGATATTTTGTGAGATTTTCGAGAAATACATCAATGTCTGGATACGAGCAGGTAGAGGCGGCTCTGGCACAGATGTACCTAGTGGTAAAACATAAAAACACCACTTTGAGATAGATTCGAACGGGAACTGGTGCACGACAGCGGGCCTTAATGCACTCTTGGTTATGACACTCCCAGGGAATATTCTTAGGATAACTCTCATTTTCATTACAAATCATTATGAAGCGTTTATGAGTATATACTTCCTCAAAGAATTTATTTTATGATTATGGATTATATCCATAAATAGTTCAATTTATGTTAAGTGTTTTATAAGTATGGAATTATGTATTTTGATTCATAAACTGATCTAGTTTATGCCATTGTTTAGAAATGGAACCTAGTGGAAGAAATGGAAATCGTATCAATTCACTCACTCCATGTAGGGATTGCCCTCCTGCTCAAGATAATTATAGTGGAGCTGGTGATGCAACTGGTTCCGATCAGATAATCACCATACTGGAACAACTCACCCAGGTTATGAATAATAACCTTACCCGTATGAACCACCCTAATCCGCAGCGTGGAGGATCAATGTTAGACTGATTCATGAGGCAACAAACACCAACGTTCAATGGGAGTAAAAATCCCATAGTAGCTGAGAAATGGATAAATTCCCTAGAGAAATTATTTCTGGCTTTGGAGAGTAGTGAAAGGGAAAAAGTTATCATGGATGTTTACCGCATCACTGGAGATGCTGATCAATGGTGGTCATTGATTCAAAACATGAAGGAAGATGATGAAGTATCAAATATGGAATGGAGGGAGTTCAAAGATATGTTTTTAGAAAAATAATTTCCTAGTGACCATCGAGCAGATATGGAAATGTAATTTCTGAGTCTGAGACAAAAGGAGGATGAGAATGACGCAAAGTATGAGGATAACTTTACAAGGTCAACATGGTATGCTGAAGATTATATACGTAACCCAATAAGTAAGATTGATCGTTTCTTTGATGGGATAAAACCATTTCTCCATCTAGCATTAGTCTCACAATCCTTCTCATCGTACAAAGACATTGTCTCATGTGCTATCTAGATAGAAAAGGAATTCTCTATGTCTTATGACTTTATAGCAAAGCAAGAAAAGAAAAGATCTGCTGACCAATATGGGAATGGAAATAAGGGGAATAAGGGAAAGGTTGAATATCCATCCTGTGGTAAATGTGGGAAGAAACACCCCGATACTTTTTTGAAGGGAATGGGCGTCTGTTGAAAATGTGGTGAAAAAGGCCACCAAGATCGTGATTGCAAAGGGAAGAAGGAAGCTACCAATGCTCAGTACTACAATTGCAGGGAGATAGGACATTATACAAATGAATGTCCTAATCTTCAAGGGAACTTACCTAAGAAAAGGCCAAGTGATCAAGGCCAAGCTTTTGCTATCACTACTGCTGAGGTAGAAGCTCCAAAATACATGGTGGCAGGTAATTTAATGGTTTCCTCAAGTTTATCAAATGCATTATTTGATTCTGGATTATCGCATTGTTTCATATCTTCCTAGTTTTCAAAGAAAATTAGATATTTCCAATTTGATCTAACAAGGGAGTTTTCTGTTAAAACTCCTAAGGGAAGTATCATTGCAATAATGTTTTGTGAATCAGTCCCCATTAGAGCACATAAATGTTCTTTATCCGCTGATCTCATCATCATACATATGATTTAATTTGATATAATCCTCGGTATGGATTGGATTTAGGATTATGATTTGAATATTTACTGTAAGAAGAAGGAGGTTACTATTTTTGATGATGATGACAAGGAACACCTTATATTTAGAGTAGAATCACCACCACCTAATTCTTATCTAGATCCACCCCCAGTAGATCAACTAAATTCAATTATTGGGGAGGAAGAGAATGAAATGACTGTTGTTGAGGAAATGAATGTTCAAATAGAGGATGTACTTTTTGTGAACGAATATGTAGATGTATTTCCGGAAGATTTTCCAGGACATCCTCCCGAACGAGAAGTTGAGTTTTCCATTGATTTAATTCCTGGATCAAGGCCAATATCAAAGACCCATTATAGAATGGCCACTGTAGAATTAGTTGAACTAATGAAACAACTAGAGGAATTGAGTTATAAGGGACTTATTAGCCCTATTGTTTCTTCTTGGGTAGCCCATATTCTTTTTGTTTAAAAGAAAGACGGATCTATGAGGTTATGTATCGACTATAGGGAGATCAATGCTATAAAAATAAAGAACAAATATCCCCTACCATGCATTGATGATTTATTTGACCAACTGCATGGAGCTCAATACTTTTCAAAGATTGACCTTCGATCTGGATACCATCAGTTGTGTGTGAAGAAGGAAGACATTCCGAAGACAGCATTTCGAACCAGGTATGGGCATTACGAGTTTACTGTAATGCCTTTTGGATTGACAAATGCACCCTCTGTATTCATGGATCTGATGAATAGATTTTTCAAGGAATATATCGATAAATTTGTGGTGGTATTTATTGATGATATCTTGGTATACTCCAAAAGCTATGAATATCATGAAAATCACTTGCGCATTATCTTGAAGACTCTAAGAAGACATGAATTATATGGAATGTTTATCCAGTGTAAATTCTGGCTTCATGAGATTTATTTTCATGGTCATATGGTCTCTAAAGATGGAATCTCTATTGATCCTTCTAAGACCAAGGAAATCCATGAATGGCCAGCTCCTACGAGTAAAACTAAGGTATGCAGTTTTATTGGTATGGCAGGTTATTATCGACGTTTCGTCCTAAATTTTTCCCGGTTGGCTAACCCATTAACGAAGCTCACACGTAAAGGGGTTAAGTTTGTTTGGACAAAAGAGTGTGAAGAATGTTTCAAAGAACTGAAGAGAAGATTATTCAATGCTCCTATATTGACTCTACCATCGGGAAATGATGGGTTCGTTATTTATAGTGATTCATCTAAGAAAGGACTTGTTGTGTCCTTATGCAGAATGATAGGGTTATTTCCTATGCATCACAACTGTTGAAAATTCACGAGAAAAACTATCCTACTCATGATCTCGAGTTATCAGCTATGATATTTTCTTTGAAGATATAGAGGCACTACCTCTATGGTGAAAAATGTGAGATTTATACTTTTCACAAGAGTTTGAAGAATATTTTCTCACAAAAAGAACTCAACATGACATAAAGGAGATGGGTTGAATTACTCAAGGATTATGATTGCACGATACACTACCACATGGGGAAGGCAAAAAAGGTGGAAGATTCTCTGAGCAGAAAATACCATGGAGTTTTGAGCAATATGAGATTTGAAAGGGATCCAATTTTCATGGATCTAGTGAAGATGGACATGGGAATAACCAGGGAAGGTGAAACATCAATGCTTTTTCAAATGGTTGCCAAACCATCGTTATTAGAAAGGATTAAGAGTTATCAGACCGATGATGAAGAATTTCAAAAGAAGATTAAAGCTGTGAATGAGGGGATATTGAGAGACTTTGTGTATAAAGATGGAATTTTGAAATTCGGGAAGATACTTTGTGTTCCCGATATACCTAATATAAAAAGAGAATTGCTGGATGATGCTCATAGTTAAAATTTCTCTATACACCCTGGGATCACCAAAATGTATAGATAATTGAAGGAACATTTTTGGTGGGACAAAATGAAGAGGGAGATTGCTGACTCTGTGTCAAGATGTATGCTTTTTCAACAAGTGAAAGCTGGAAGGCAACAGCCTGGAGGTGTCATGCAACCTCTTCCCATACCGGAGTGGAAATGGGACAATATTACGATGGACTTTGTCATGGGGCTACCAAAGACTCCTAGAAGGAACGATGAAATATGGGTCATTGTTGATCATCTTACCATGTTAGCACATTTTATTGCTATATGAGAAGATCTAACATTGGAATGTCTAGAGAGACTATATATTGATGATGTTGTGAGACATCATTGAGTACCCCTATCGATTTCTTCTGATCGAAGGAAGGATTTGGAATTTCAATTCGGTGATCATGTTTTCCTCAAGGTATCTCCAAGTAAGGGAGTCATACATTGTAGTAAGAAAGGTAAATTGAGTCCCAGGTACATCGGACCTTTTGAAATTCTAGAACTAATTGGGGTTGTAGCTTACCGATTTGCAATGCTACCAAGTCTCTCCAAAGTTCACGATGTGTTCCATGTATCTATGTTGAAGAAATACATGCCTGACCCAATGAATGTACTCACCTATGAAGAATTAGAACTGGAACCCGATCTGTCTTATTGAAAAGAACCCGTCAAGATTATTGATACGAGATAACAAGTAATGAGAAACCGGACAACGTGTCTGGTAAATGTTTTGTGGAGAAACCATAAGATGGAAGAGGCAACGTGGGAACCCGAGGAACTTATGATGAAGAACCACACGAGTCTTTTCATGTGGTAGTATTCTAGAAATTTAGAGGATGAAATTATTTAAAGGAGGGGAGAATGTAACACCCCAAGCTTCTACGGTACACTTCTCTTTGATTAATGCAATAGAGTGTGTTGTACGCAACATTGAGTTCTAACACACACCGCAATCGATCAAACTAGCCGTTAGGAGTAGTAATACCTAATTTTTGAAATTTTATAAATTTTATATCTCAAAATGGATTTCATTTTTGTATTCGTATTATTGAATTTAGCCTAAGGTGAAATTTTGGTACTTTTCGAATAACATTAATATTTTTATGAATAGTGAAAATTACTAAATTTTAATTAATTTTTTTTAACAAAATAATTAATAGTGATAAATTATGAATTTGAGTGATTTTAAAGTATATTTAGAATATATTTTTACTATTTAATTAAATGTTGGTCATTGAACATAATTTTACAATTAAACCGAACATAAACAAGTATCAATCTTTTGATAGTTATTATATCTAAAAAACACGCTTTGTGTTTTGACAGCGGGAATTAATTTTAAATTAATTTCTTCCACTTCATTGTTTTGAATTTGGAAAAATGGATTCCATATTTGGAATCAGGATGTTAAAATTGAGTAAATAGGTAACTTTAATTTTTAAAAATTTTGATTAATTACTTTGGTAAATATTTTATTTACCATGGTTAAAGGGTAAATCCGGTAAATAAGGGTTAAAAAATAATATTATAATAAAAAAAATTTTTCCCTAAAACATGTCCTAAAATTATTGGTTCATACATGTCCGACCATGAGAATCATTGTGTCAATTTTGGGGCCACATGGTGCCACTTGTATGGGATAGGGACACTTTATTTTAATTAAGTTAAAATGAATACAAAAATGACACAAGCATATATATTTTAGAAAAAAAAAATCTACATAGGGTTATATATGTTTGATTTTCGACTATAAATATTCATTATAAATATAACAATATTTCCTAAATAATGTTATTTTATTTATAAAATTTATACATTAAATAATTTATTTTATTTATGACTCAATGGTGACGCTGTAATTACCATAATAGTGAAAAATTAAAATGATTGATATTGTAGATAACCAAATAAATATAATTTGAGATATTTTATGAATTACACTAATTTTATATGTTAATATGACATGTTAGGAATTATTTAATTAACTTTTTTTCTATGTAATAATTCTGTTATGAGTTTTTCAAAAAATCAATTATTGAATAGTGTCAAAATTGACATAAAAGAGTTTTTAAAACAATTATTATATTATTAATAGATATTAAAGTCATAAAAATCTATGGTTGGGCCAAGAGACTTATATCATGATAGTTGTTTCATTAATTTACCACTTGGGGGTCTCTTGTATGTATATAGTATGTTTATTAACCATATAATATAAAAATACAAAGACACATTGTAAAAGTGAAACTAATTAACTAACAGTTAATACTTAATGATAAGGTTAGTATAATGACCCAAGCCTGTCTAAATTCTATTGGATGAGTGTTTTTCGACCTATCCCCATATTAAAATTTAAATAATCCAAATTTAAGCCATTAGAAAGGGAATATGAATTTATTATAAAATAATATTTCTAGATTTTCCAAAGGTCCCCCTCACCCCTCTTATAAAAGGGAACTCCCCCTTCTCATTAACTCACACTTTCAAAAAAGTTTGGTTTGGCCAAAATCTGCCCAATTACTCTCTCAAATTCCCTCACTTCATCCTAGAGGCATTCCTTTAGTCATAAAGCCATCCTAAGAGCCCGATCAAATCAAAAGGAAGAACCCGAAGAAGAGGTAATAATTTCACCACCCTTTTCCAAGTTCCATTCTTCTTCCACTTCTTCTTCCTTTGTTATTATCATTCTAAAATAATAACTCCATTACCTTATATATACTGTGATGTTATTAAAAATATGGTACATCCATATTCAGTATTCTATCCATCCTTTGAATAACATGTCACCATACGTGCGTACGTACGGCTTACCGTCTCCACATTGTGGTGTAATTGTTATTCAATAAATTATTATTTGGATGGGTATAATAATGATTTATAATTAATGTAAATAATAAATATAACATGATAATAATTCTTTATATATTATATAACATCCAATTATATATTATGTTAATATCAAAAGAATGATATTGTCGCTCGTGCGTACGTACGGACTACCGTCTCCACGAACGTGATGAGATTCATTCTCCATCGTATCAATTCAAGTATAATTATCATTTTATGATTAAAAATAATGTTTTAGGACTTGATATCATTCTGGATATTAATATTATACAACATATCCATTAAAAACATGGATTACATAACAAAACATATAAAAGAAAACGAGTAAATTAACACCCGAAACAACGATAATACTAAGATATTATTAACAAATCAATTTTAAAAGATCATATATGATATCATATTAATGTATATGATTCTTGTATAATTTAATAACAATAATTTCACCATTATACAGGAGGTTAACCTACCCCCAACCATGGAAAAGTACAAGGTAAGGGTTTATTTCGCAATCTCTTCTTTATCTGAGGTTGTTTATACGTGATTATCTACTAGGACCTTTTTATCATCTACATCCATGTTTCTTAAAAATTTATTTCAAATCATTCTTTCTATTTTAGAGACTATGGTATAAATTCATTTATACTCTTATTGACTTCTATAAGTTGTTTATAAAGGAATATTTCCATCGTTTTCCAAACAAAGTCCTTTTTAACCTTTTCGACAGAATTAAGGTAATTTTTTTTTTAACTTATACGGAGGGTGAGGCTATTTTCCGCCATTATAAAATCTTAGAAGCATCCCTTACAAGATTATAAGAATATTTTAAATGAAAATTTTTTATTTTAAAAATATATTACTCTTAAATGATTTCAAAATAGAAAGAGATATTTCTCTAAAAAGAGTTTTGATTTCATCTATGTCAACATACTTTGATGGATTTTACGCTTATTTGAAGTTGATTTTTTTATGATACAAAACATATATATTTTATTGAAAGATTTGTGATATGTTTGACTTTGGATGTTCTATTTTTATATTATTCATGGTTTATGGTGAAAGTATTGACATTTCGTATGCTAGTTTTAATACGAATGTTTATGTTATGTTTAAACCTTTTCATATGGGAATGCATTGAACATAATATGTGTCGGGTGGAGCCCGCTATAGCTCCTAGATTCATCGGTAGGTCTCATGAGACCAACTAGTTTCTTGGAATAAGGCTTTGGAAAAATCTTATTTGTAGTCTTGGCACGAGGCCTTGGATATGTGGTTATGATAGTTTGGCATTATGAATTCGATCATTATGAAAGTGGTTATTGATATTCCATATGATTATTCGATTAGTAGAATATCCACATGAATAAGTAAATGGAATTATTTCATCTTATTTTTTACATTATATTTTGAAGTTAATGTTTAAAATGATTTTGTCTCATGAGACCTACCGGTGCAATTTTTTTAGAAGATACTTACATTTAAAATTGCTCAAATATACTCCAGTGTTTTTCTGAAAACATTATGCAAGCTTCTGAAAACCAAATAACTAATTCTGAGACTGCTTGACTAATTACAGGCCATGATGGGTCCACGGCCAATCCCTTCCGTTCTACCACACTCGAGAGACGGGTTTTCTAAAAACATTTTTACGCTTGCATTAAATACGTATACATTTGCACTGGGTTTTAATATATTTGAGAGAAATATCTCTTTTTTGAAATCATTTAAAAATCAAATAATTATAAAATAAAACATTTACTTTGAAAATATCTTTATAAGCTAGTAAGGGAATCTTCTATGATTTTATAATGGCATAAAATAGCTGCATTCGCCGCATAAGTTAAAAAAACATTCTTACCTTAATTCTGTCGAAAAGGTTAAAAAGGACCTTGTTTGGAAAACGATGGAAGGATTCCTTTATAAACCACTTATATAAGTCAACAAGGGTATAAATTAATTTATACCATAGTCTCTAAAATATAAATAATGATTTGAAATACATTTTTAAGAGACATGGAAGTGGGTGATAATGAGGTCCCAGTAGATAATCACGTATAAACAACCTCGGATAATGAAGAGATTGTGAAATAAACCCTTACCTTGTACTTTTCCTTTGTTGGGGGTAGGTTAACCTCCATTATAATGGTGAAATAATTGTTATTAAATTATTCAAGAATCATATACTTTAATATGATATCATATATGATCTTTTAACATTGATTTGATAATAATATCTTAGTATTATCGTTGTTTCGGGTGTTAAATTACTCATTTTATTTTATATGTTTTGTTACGTAAGCCATGTTTGTAATGGATAGGTTGTATCTTATTCATATCCATAATTATATCATATCCTTAAACATTATTTTTAAATCATAAAATGATAATTATACTTGAATGGATACGATGGAGAATGAGTCTCATCCCGTTCGTGGAGACGGTAGTCTGTAAGTACACATGAGAGACAATATCATTATTTTGATATTAAAATAATATATAATTGGATGGTATATCATATATACAGAATTATTATCATGTTATATTAATTATTTACATGAATTTTAAATCATTATTATACACATCCGAATAATAATTTATGGAATAACAATTACACCACGACGTGGAGACGGTAAGCTGTACGTACGCACGTATGGTGACATGTTATTCAAAGGATTGATAGAATACTGAATATTGTTGTACCATATTTATAATAACATCACAGTATATATAAGATACTGTAGTTATTATTTTATAATGGTAATAACAAAGGAAGAATAATTGGAAGAAGAAAGGAACTTGGAAAGGGTTGGTGAAATCATTACCTCTTCTTCAGGTTCTTCCTTTTGATTTGCTCAAAAGGGCTCTTAGGATGGCTTTATGACCAATGGAAGGCCTCTAGGATGATGTGAGGGAAGTTTGAAGAGTATTTGGGCAGAGTTTTGCCGATCCAAAAGGCTTTGAAGGTGGGAATTAATGAGAAGGGGGAGTGCCCTTTTATAAGAGGGGTGAGAGGCACCTTTGGAAAATCTAGAAATATTATTTTATAATAAATTCATATTCGTTTTCTAAATGGATAAAAAGTATATTATTTAAATGTTAAGGTGGTGATAGGTCTACAACCACTCAAACAATATAATTTATACATGTTTGTTTAGTTATACTAACCTTATCTTTATGTATTAACTCTTAGTTAATTAGTTTCACTTTTAAAATGTCTCTTTGTTTTTTTATATTATATGGTTAATAAACATACTATATACATCCGAGAGACCCCCAAGTGGTGAATTAATTATACACCTATCATGATATAAGTCTCTTGGCCGAACCGTTTATTTTTAGGAATTTAATATCAATTAATAATATAATATTTGTTTTAAAAACGCTTTTATGTAAATTTTGACACTATTCCATAATTGATTTTTGTAAAACTAATAATAGAATTATTACTTCAAAAAAAGTTAATTAAATCATTCATTACATGTCATAGTAACCTAGAAAATTATTTTAATTCATAAAAAGTCTCAAATTATATTTATTTGGGTATCTACAATATCAATCATTTTAATTTTTCAATCTTACGGTAATTACTGCATCACCATTGTGTCATAAATAAATTAAATTATTTAATTTCTAAAAACTATAAATAAGATTAAATTATGTATTAAATCTTTTTATATTTCTAATGAATATTTATAGTCTAAAATCCAACATATATAACTCCATCTAAATTTTTTTTTCTAAAAGATATTTGCTTGTGTCATTTTGTATTCATTTTAACTTAATTAAAATAAAGTGTCCCTATCACTTACAAGTGGAACCATGGGGTCCAAAAATCAACCCAAAGATGAACATGGTCGGACATGTATCATCCAATAAGTTTAGGACACGTTTTAGGGTAATTTGATATTATTATAATATTATTTTTTAACCCTTATTTACCGGATTTACCCTTTAACCATGGTAAATAATATATTTACCGAAGTAATTATTCAAAATGCCTAAAAATAAAAGTTAACTATTTACACAATTTGAACATCATGATTCCAAATATGGAATCCATTTTTCCAAATTCCAAACATAGAAGTGGCAGAAATTAATTTAAAATTAATTCCCCCTGTCAAAACAAAAAGCGTGTTTTTCAGATATAATAACTATCCAAAGATTCATACTTGTTTATGTTCGGTTTAATTATGATATTATGTCCAATGACAAACATTGTATTAAATGGTAAAAATATATTCTAAATATACTTTAAGTCCACTCAAATTCATAATTTATCACTATTAATTATTTTGATTAAAAAAATTGTTTTTAATTAAAATTAAGTAATTTTCACTATTCATCAAAATATTAAAGTTATCCGAAAAGTACCAACATTTTAACTTATGCTAAATTTGATACTCCGAATCCAAAAATGAAGTTCATTTTGAGAGATAAAATTTATAAAATTTTAAAAATTAGGTATTACTATTATAACGGAAAGTTTGATCGGTTGTGGTGTGTGTTGGAACTCGATGTTGCGTAGAACACACATTATTGCATTATTCAAAGAGATGCGTACCGTAGAGGCTTGGGGTGTTACATATATTGAGGCTAGTAAATGGATAGAACTCTCCAGAATGAGACTCAGGTTAACATGAGATGTTGGGATGTGTGTCTCTTGTATAGATTTGATGATGTTATTATGAGTTTTTTACATATGTATTTTCTTTCTTGAACTGAGATTATTATATTGTCTAATGGTTTCATATGTTTCAGTTTGATTTAGAGTTCCTTCAATATATGTTCAATAAGTTTCTTAGGATGGTGAATTTGAATATTCTCATGTTGATACTCAAATGGAATAGAACATTGTTGAGTATATAGGGTGGGAGGTTTTAATTGATGACCAGAATAGTCCTCTAGCTCATAATAATGTTTTTAAGTAAAATAAGGATATGTTAGAGATTGAGATCCATCATGGGAGTTCTTCCCCGAAAATCCAATATTGTTAAAAGGTATTACTGTACGTCAAGAGGTGGGGAACTATCTTGGAATATTTGTCCATATCTTCTTATTACTGGATAATCCTGAGTATATTATGGGGATGTGGGATGTCGTTATACTTGACTTTCCAAGAAAGTGATGGTGGTATTCTTTGGTATAGTTTCATAGGAAAGAGGGTTAGGATTGACAGGGTTTTAAACATATCATCCTCTAGTATAATTTTCCATAGTCTCTAATGATGGTGAAGTGTCTATAGTTTCTCTCTTCATAGTATGGATAGTGATTAATTTCGATGTACACCAATCAGTTTACAATAGTAGTTATTTTTTCACCATTGTTTGTAAGGAATGAACTTCTCCAAACCTAGAAATACGTATAGGGTTGGAAATCAGATATCAGATCACATGTATTTATACTGATGATTTTGACTTATGTAGAGATTGTGGACATATATATGATGGAAATATTAATATGTAAATCATGGTTAGTTATTTTTAAACCTGTATTCCACTTATTGGAAGATTCAATTTCACACTAGGGAAAAAGAGAAAGTAGTAAGACCAATTATTAGTGGTGGGGGTGGTTTTCGATAAAATGCCTCTTAAGAACCTATAAATGTCTCCAGTAGTGTTCCTCTCACATGTTATCAGTTTGGATTGGTTTTACACACCCAATATTCTAACTCTTCACCAAAAATACATGAAATAATTGTTGACATCATGTTTGAAAACCCATAGGTCATCATTAATTCCTACAATGATATATTTTTAAATTATTTATTAAACACAGAGAATCTAACTAATAATGTGGTACAAGGAATTTTTATTATAAGAACCTATATAGATGGATCATATTTTCTAAATTCATTAGGAAACTATAATTTCTATTGATTATTTTCATTGTATGTATAAAAATAATGAAATAACAGTAGCAATGATTGTGTTTTGAATAAAGATGAGAGGTATGACATGTTTAGTGATTTCAAGGTTTTTTTACCAATATTATATTTATAATTGATTTATTTATGTTTGGTGTTAGAATTTGGTCAATTGGAATCCTTGGTCTTGGTATCCCAACTTAATTATGTGAGTTGACATTAAAAATTGTCATGTACTCGATGAAATGGAAAACTAGATGACTCAAAACCTTATTTAAACATAACTCACATAGATTTCATAATTATCATTCAAAAACTAAGGAAATTATTTGATTAAATGAAATAAAACACATTAATTAACTAGAATGTTTATGAAATTTCAAATTAAGGAGATTTGGTATTGATAAATTGATTTTCAACAATCCAAAAAAAGAATAATAAAATAGAATTAGTCCCTCAGCCATACATCCCCATACAATCAAAGTACCTAAAAAATAACTACTCTCTCAAACTGGGGATGATGAGAATTAGTAGAACATATTCCCGTAGAATAATGGTGGTGAAGAATGGTGGTGAAGAACAATGGTGAAGAATGTATCCATAATGTAAATTTGTTATCTAGAGGTTGTCTATTGGCATCACTAATGGCCCTCTTGATTGATTCCCCTTTCAGTGTGCGGCCAGGGGGGTCAATATATAAGAAAATACTATCAAATCCCTGTGGTGTATCATTTGTTTTTATCCTCTATGTTGTTGTCACAATGTGTAAATATGTTACCAGATGTGTAATCAATCAATTTTTTGGCTCTAGTAATCTCAGGGTAATCATCTCCCAAAAATTCTTCCAAAATTTCATGTTGTGTAATCTAGTTACAAGAAGTGTAATGGTATTTCACAGCATGTAATGATGTAATGACATATCCTATGCACCTAATTTATTTTTTAAAAGACACAAAATGAAATTTAATTACACGATGTGAAATTGATCTCTATCATGTTTTTTAGCATTCTCTTTCCTAAAAAATTCAGTGTTATTCCACTTAAAATATCTAATGGAATGAATTGTATTTTAGCTCATATTTTAATCAATTTTTGAATCTTTTCCAAATATTTATGGAGTCCATATATAAAAAAAATAAAATCGTTTACAAAATAGGAATGATTATTAATTTAAATAAAAAATAAAAACGTCAAAACATTATAAAATATATGCATGAAATATACTAATCAATGTTCATCTACATAATTTTGATCAGGCTATGTTTACTCCTCAATTTGATCAAGGATAAAAGTATAAAAAATTGATAATTAATTGCAGTCATATGATTCTACGACTATAAGGATCTAGTCACTGTACTCATATGTAAAGAATCTTTATATAACAGACGATTTTTTAGTGGAGGTATATGTTGGTCAATTAATAGTGATAGGGTCCATATTTATTTTAACTTCTATAGTGACTGCTTTATTTGATGATGGTCCACCCCAATCAAATATATCATGGAATTTTTTTTATATTATTAAACTACCAATATATTTCATTTCCATTGTTATATTGTTTTCAAAACCACTTAGAAAGAAGAACATTTTGGGGTTTCAGTGTCCTTGTTTTGTTCTATTGATATATGTTGCGTAGTTCGTTTGAATTGTTCATGTTCTTAATCAATATTTTCTTGACATCAACATATATAATGATTATATTATTTCCCATCATGGAATTTTATATTGTAATTATCATTATGTCTCATTTATTATGGAAAACGGTTTCTTGATTGTAACGCCGCGACCCGAGTTACCAAGAGTCGGTGCATTATTACATAACATTGGCATGATCATAAGAAAGATCAAATCTCGAAAGACCGATTGGTTTAGTAGCCTTGGAAACAGTAGATATATTCATAAAGTTTTACATTACATCATAAAGTGAAAAACTACTACAACAACATAGTCTCCATATCCCACACTCATATCCCCACATACAATCCCTACAGGTCATTCATAAATTACTTCTTCACATCCTGGGAAAAATAAAACATAGAAAAGGGGTGAGCTCAAATTCCCAGTAAGGATAAAAATATAGAGGACACTTTCATAAATTAGAATAAAAATTTAAGGAAATGAATAACTTAAAACAAAATCCTTTTAAACTTGAACTTCAACATAGTATGGCAAAAATAAAATGAAATTATGCCATTTACTTATTCACATGAATATTCTACTAATCGAATAATCACATGAAATATCAATAACCACTTTCATAATGATGGAATTCATAATTCCAGACTATCATAACCACATAGCCAAGGCCTTGTGCCAAGACTACAAATAAGATTTTTCCAAGGCCTTGTTCCAAGACACTAATTTGTCTCATTAGACCTATCGATGCATCGAGGAGCTATAGCGGGCTCCACCCATTACATATTAAGTCCAATTCATTCCCATATGAAAAGGTTCAAAAATAACATAAACATTCGTATTAAAACTAGCATATGTAATGTAAATACTTCATCGATAAACCACGAATGGTATAATAATAACACATCCACAGTCAAACACATCACAAAAACTTCAAAACAATATGGAAGTTTTGTATCATAATAAAAAAACTTCAAATAAACATAAAATCCATCAAAGGATGTTGGCATAGATGAAATCAAAACTATTTGAGAGAAATATGTCTTTTTTGGAAATCATTTAAAAGTCACACATTTATTAAGGAAGTAATTTATAAGCGATTTTTGAATCAAAGTGTCCCATACCACTTCAAAACTTTTGAAAAGAAATATCATTTCAAAACATTCATGTAGACATAAATAAATCCTTAAAATAATTTGGAAAACATGGACATTAATTAAAACGATTTAGAAAGATACATCTTTAAAACATTTAAAATTCTGATTTTGATAAAGAGTACCTTTCAGAAATTATTAAATTATTCATTTTGAAATCATTTAAAAGTCACTTAATTATAAAATAAAACATTTACTTTGAAAATATCCTTATACGATTTTAAGGTAATCTATGAAAAGTTTATAACGGCGAAAAATAGCCGCACCCGCCGTATAAGTTAAAAAAACATTCTTACCTTAATTATGTCGAAAAGGTTAAAAAGGACCTTGTTTGGAAAATGACGGAAACATTACATTATAAAAATCTTATAAAAAGTAAAACAAGGGTATAAATTACTATAACCCATATTCTGAAAAATAGTAATAATGTTTTGAAATACACTTTCAAGAAACTCGGATGTGGATGATAAAGTGATCCCAGTAAATTATTACGTATAAACAACCTCAGATAATGAAGAGATTGTGAAATAAACCCTTACCTTGTTCTATTCCTTGGTTCAGGTAGGTTAACCACCTGTATAACAGTAAAATAATTGTTATTAAATTTTACAGGAATCATATAAATTCATATGATATCATATATGATCTTTTAATATTGATTTGTTAATAATATCTTAGTATTATCGTCGTTTCGGGTGTTTACTTACTCATTTTCTATTATATGTTTTGTTACATAAGACATGTTTTTCATTGATAGGTTGTATATTATTCATATACAGAAATATATCACGTCCTTAAAAATTATTTTTAAATCATCAAATGATAATTATACTTGAATGGATACGATGGAGAATGAATCTCATCGCGTTCGTGGAGACGGTAGTCCGTACGTACGCATGAGCGACAATATCATTCTTTTGATATTAAAATAATATATAATTGGATGTTATATCATATATACATAATCATTAACATGTTATATTTATTATTTACATGAGTTACACATCATTATTATACCCATCCAAATAATAATATATTGAATAACAATTACACTACGACGTGGAGACGGTAAGCCGTACATACGCACATATGGTGACATGTTATTAAAAGGGTGGATAGAATACTGAATATGGTTGTAACATATTTATAATAAAATCAAAGTATATATATGATACTGGAGTTATTATTTTAGAATGGTAATAACAAAGGAAGAAGAATTGGAAGAAGAAAGTAACTTGGAAAAGTGTGGTGAAATCATTACCTCTTCTTCGGGTTCTTCCTTTTGATTGGATCAAAAGGGCTCCGTAGGTTGACATTCTGATTAAACTAAGGCCTCTAGGTTGTAGAGAGGGAAGTTGGAAGAGTATTTGGGAAGATTTTGGCCAAACCAAAAGGCTATGAAGGTGTGAAGTAATGAGAAGGGGGAGTGCCCTTTTATAAGAGGTGTGAGAGGCACCTATGGAAAAGCTAGAAATATTAATTTATAATAAATTCATATTCGGTTTCTAATGGCTCCAAAGTTGATTATTTAAATTTTAAGGTGGGGATAGGTCGAAAACCATTCAAAAAATATAATTTATACATGTTTGGGTTACTATATTAACCTTATCTTTATGTATTAACTCTTAGTTAATTAGTTTGACATTTACCATGTCACTTTGTATTTTTATTTATATAGTTAATAAACATACTATATACATCCAAGTGACCCCCAGGTGGTCCATTAATGATACAAATATCATTATATAAGTCTCTTTGTCGAACCATAGATTTTTAGGAATTTAATATCAATTAATAATATAATATTTGTTTTAAAAACTCTTTTATGTCAATTTTGACACTATTCAATAGTTGATTTTTGTGAAACTCATAACAGAATTATTAATTCGAAAAAAGTTAATTAAATAAATCCTAATATGTCATATTATCCTATAAAATTATTTAAATTCATTAAATGTCTCAAATTATATTTATTTGGGAATTTATAATATCAATTATTTTAAATTTTCACTATTATGGTAATTACTGCATCATCATTGTGTCATAAATAAATTAAATTATGTAATCTCTAAAAATTATAAATAAACTATCATTATTTAGGAAATATTTTTGTCTTTCTAATTAATATTTATAGTCTAAAATCCATCATATATAACCCTATTTAAAAATTGTTTTTCTAAAAGATATATGCTTGTGTCATTTTTGTATTCATTTTAACTTAATTAAAATAAAGTGTCCCTATCACCTACAACTGGCTCCATGGGGTCCCAAAATGGACCCAAAGATGACTATGGTCGATCATGTATCAACCAATAAGTCTAGGACACGTTTTAGGGTAATTTATTATTATTATAATATTATTTTTTAACCCTTATTTACCGGATTTACCCTTAACCATGGTAAATAAAATATTTACCGTAGTAATTATTCAAAATGTATAAAAATAAAAGTTACCTATTTACACAATTTGAACATCATGATTCCAAATATTTAATCTATTTTTCCAAATTCAAAACACAGAAGTGACAGAAATTAATTTAAAATTAATTCCCGTTGTTAAAACAAAAAGCGTGTTTTTAAGAGATAATAACTATCAAAAGATTGACACTTGTTTATGTCCGGTTTAATTGTAAAATTATGTCCAATGACCAACATTCTATTAAATGGTAAAAATATATTCTAAATATACATTAAAACCACTCAAATTCATAATTTACCACTATTAATTATTTTGATTTAAAAAGTTGTTTTTAATTAAAATTTAGTAATTTTCACTATTCATCAAAATATTAAAGTTATCTGAAAAGTACCAAAATTTCATCTTAGACTAAATTAGATATTCCAAATCCAAAAATGAAGTCCATTTTAAAAAAATAAAATATATATAATTTCAAAAGGTCGGTATTACTATTCATAACGTCTAGTTTGATTTGTTATGGTGTGTTAGAACTCGGTGTTGCATACAACACACGCTATCACATTATTCAAAGAGAAGTGTACCGTGGAAGCATGGGGTGTTACATTCTCCCCTCCTTCAATAAATTTTGTCCTCAGAATTTGAAATTGTTCTTCGAAAATAAAAGGTTGAAAAAAAAAATATCTTTGTGGGAAAACCCACATCGGAAATTGGGTTACTAAAATTTAGTCTTAATATGAGGAAAAGTGAAATGAAAGGGTCACCACCAAATTATGATCTCTATTAGGATAACATTGGTGGAAATTAGAGACATATAATTGGAGGAAAAATGTAAATATTTATAGGTAGTGATTGAGGTCATCAATCACAAACAAGTGTAAAATTGACGGCCTTAAATTCATCAATCTATGATGATTTAAAATACCATCGGTTCAGCAAAACATATGTTATTAGGATAACACTTTTTTTGTTTTAAGATCCCTTCACTAAAGAGTAATAATTAATTTCTTCATTGAATAAGAGAAGAAGAAAAATATATACTTGACAAGTAGAGTCTCAACCTTTAACTAAGTTCTACCACAAACTCATCTTTCACTATAAAACATAATAGAACTTAAAAATAATATTCTATTTATCCTATTAGTATAGGGTTAAAAATGAATTTATAATTCATCTAGAAGAACCATTAAAAACGACATTATTCAATCCAGTATATCATGTGGGTCAGTGGTAGGTGATACACCCTTGTCGCCCTTCAGTTGTGGGTTCAAGTCCTACGGCCTTGCCGAACGAGACGGGTTATCGCCCGACCTCCAGGTTGTCCTTTTATGGCAATCCAAAATAATCCAAATTAGAACTATCCAAAATACTTCAGTCCAAAATTTATAAGGAAGGTAAACACAATAAAGATACTTTTTTTCTACGTAATAACATCTGAACACCTTCATCATGTATTCTTTTAAAACACTACAATATCCTGAATTACCACAAAACCGTATTGATTACATTCATGATCCCTTATTCCTTAAAGAATAATAGATATACTCCATCAATCCAAAAATGTTTTAAACCCCAACAATGATGGAATATACAAATCATTAATCAGTTTCAAGGTAGTCAAGAATATCCAATATAATTTATCCAAATCAATCATGTATTATTCCAAAATCACTAACTCGGTATCAGAACTATATTATGGTTTATCATTCTCTCAACCATATATTTTCCAAAAATTTATCCTCATATTCAGTCACTTTTCTTTGTTCCACACAATCTCAAGTCTTTAAAGAAATAGTACTGTAGTACAATCCTTATATACTCCATAATTATTATAACAAGTACATTGTTTGATACAAAACTCAATTGACATAATCAACATAAGAACTCTAATCATTACTCTTCATCTGTGGTAGTATCATAACTTGATTATTACTAATAGCATTATTTGTGGCATAGTGTGATGACTGGGACATAGGTTCGCGTAGTGTCCAAACTCCTTGCAAATGAAGCAATGTACATTTGAAACCATTTTCTTACCCTTGCAGTCATGTACATTGTGCCCTTTTCCTCCACACTTATAACAAACTCCCATTCCTTTCAAGCACGTTCTAGGGTGTTTCATCCCACAGTTATCACATATGGGAAAATTATTCTTTTCCCTCTTCCCTTTATCCATATTTCTCTATTACATCCTTTTCTTCTCTTACTTACCTTCAAAGCCATAGGACTCAGTAAAATCATTACTTATCTTATCAACACATGATCTTATTTCTTCATATGATGATAATAAATGGGAGACTATTTCTCTTATAAATTATGGCTTAAGACCATGAAAGATATGATCCTTCTTTCTCTTTGGATCATGTGCATTGCTGGAGTTCTCATTCCTTCTACTGGGCGCCATTTCTAAACAATGGCATACACTAGATTAGTTTATGAATAACAATACCTAATCCCAAACTTCTAAGAAACATAACATAAATTAAATAGTTTATGGATATAATCCATAATCATAAAAATTTCTCCTTTTAGGAAGTATATACTCATAAACCCTTCATAATGATTTGTAAAGAAAATGAGAGTTATCCTAAGAATATCCCCCGGGAGTGTCGTAACCAAGAGTGCGGCAAGGCCCATTGTCATGCACCAGTTCCCGTTCGAGTCTAGCTCAAAGCGGTGTTTTCGGATTTTACCCCTAGGAATATCTATGCCAGAGCCGCCTCAACCTACTCATATCTAGACAGAGATGCATTGCACGAAAAAATCACAAAATCTCGATAATACCAAAATTCTAGGAAGTTATTCTATACTAATCCCCGAAGTACATCTTAAATCTATGTGCTCTAATCAGAGTTTATCTAAATCTAGCTTCCAAGGTTTGTACTAAACATTCTATGATAACAACTGTAATGCCCCCACCCCAGTTACCTAGAGTCGGTGCATTATTACATAACATTGGCATGATCAAAAGAAAGATCAAATCTCGAAAGACTGATTGGTTTAGTAGCCTTGAAAACACTAGATATATTCATAAAGTTTTACATTACATCATAAAGTGAAAAACTACTACAAAAACATAGTCTCCATATCCCACACTCATATCCCTACATACTATCCATGCAGGTCATTCATAAAATACTTCTTCACATCCTGGGAAAAATAAAACATAGAAAAGGGGAGAGCTCAAATGCCCATTAAGGATAACAATATAGAGGAAACTTTCATAAATATGAATAAACAATTAAGGAAATGTATAACTTAAAACAAAATCCTTTTAAACTTGAACTTAAACATAGTATGGAAAAAATAAAATTAAATAATTTCATTTACTTATTCACATGGATATTCTACTAATCAAATAATCACATGCAATATCAATAACCACATTCATAATGATGAAATGCATAATGCCAGACTATCATAACCACATAGCAAAGGACTCGTGCAAAGACTACAAATAAGATTTTGCCAAGGCCTTGTGCCAAGACACTAATTTGTCTCATGAGACCTACCGATGCATCGAGCAGATATAGCGGGCTCCACCCGTCACATATTAAGTCCAATGCATTCCCATATGAAAAGGTTCAAACATAACATAAAAATTCGTATTAAAACTAGCATACGAAATGAAAATACTTCATCCATAAACCACGAATGGTATAAGAATAACACATCCACAGTCAAACACATCAAAACAACTTCAAAAGAATATGGAGGTTTTGTATCATAATAAATCAACATCAAATAAACATAAAATCTTTAAATTGATATTGACATAGATGAAATCAAAACTATTTGAGAGCAATATCTCTTTTTTTGAAATCATTTAAAAGTCACACATTTATTAAGGAAGTAATTTAAAAGAGATTTTTGAATCAAAGTGTCCCATACCACTTCGAAACTTTTGAAAAAAAATATCATTTCAAAAAATTCATGTCCAGATAAATAAATCCTTAAAATCATTTTTAAAAACATGGACATTAATTAAAAATATTTAGAAAGATAAATCTTTAAAACATTTAAAATTCTGATTTTGATAAAGAGTACCTTTTAGAAATTCTTAAATTATTCATTTTGAAATCATTTAAAAGTTACATAATTATAAAATAAAAAATTTACTTTGAAAATATCCTTATAAGATTGTAAGGGAAGCTTTGAAAATGTTATAACGGCGAGAAATAGCCGCACCCGCCGTATAAGTTAAAAAAACATTCTTACCTTAATTCTGTCGAAAAGGTTAAAAATGACCTTGTTTGAAAAACGACAGAAAGATTTCTTTATAAACATCTTATAAAAAGTCAAGCAATGGTATAAATTACTTTAACACATATTCTGAAAAATAGTAATAATGTTTTGAAATAGACTTTCAAGAAACTCGGATGTGGATGATAAAGAGATCCCAGTAGATTATTACGTATAAACAACCTCAGATAATGAAGAGATTTTGAAATAAACCCTTAACGTGTACTTTTACTTGGTTGGGGTAGGTTAACCTCCTGTATAATAGTGAAATAATTTTTATTAAGTTATACAAGAATCATATACATTCCTATGATATCATATATGATCTTTTAACATTTCTTTTTTTTATAATATCTTAGTATTATCGTCGTTTCGTGTGTTAACTTACTCATTTTCATTTATATGTTTTGTTACATAAGCCATGGTTGTCATGGATAGGTTGCATATTATTCATATACAGAATGACATCAAGTCCTTAAAAATTATTTTTAAATCATAAAATGATAATTATTCTGGAATGGATACGATGGAGAATGAATCTCATCGCGTTCGTGGAGACGGTAGTCCGTCCATACGCACGAGCGACAATATCATTCTTTTGATATTAAAATAATATATAATTTGATGTTATATCATATATAAAGAATCATTAACATGTTATATTTGTTATTTACATGAGTTACACATCATTATTAAACCCATCCAAATAATAATATATTGAATAACAATTACACCACGACGTGGAGACGGTAAGCCGTACGTACGCACGTATGGTGACATGTTATTCAAAGGGTGGATAGAATACTGAATATTGTTGTACCATATTTATAATAACATCACAGTATATATACGATACTGGAGTTATTATTTTATAATGGTAATAACAAAGGAAGAAGAAGTGGAAGAAGAAAGGAACTTGGAAAAGTGTGGTGAAATCATTACATCTTTTTCGGGTTCTTCCTTTTGACTTGATGAAAAGGGCTACTTAGGTTGGATTTATGATCAAAATAATGCCTCTAGGTTGTTATGAGGGAATTTGGGAGAGTATTTGGGCAGAGTTTTTCCGAACCAAAAGGCTTTGAAGGTTTGAAGTAATTAGAAGGGCTAGTGCCCTTTTATAAGAGGTGTGAGGGGCACCTTTGGAAAAGCTAGAAATATTAATTTATAATAAATTCGTATTCGGTTTTTAATGGCTCCAAAGTAGATTATTAGAATTTTAAGGTGGTTATAGGTTGAAAACCATTCAACCAATAGAATTTATACAGGTTTGGGTTACTATATTAACCTTATCATTAAGTATTAACTCTTAGTTAATTAGTTTGACATTTACCATGTCACTTTGTATTTTTATATTATATAGTTAATAAACATACTATATACATCCAAGATACCCCCAAGTTGTCCATTAATGATAAAAATATCATGATATAAGTCTCGTTTCAGAACCTTAGAGATTTAGGAATTTAATATCAATTAATAATATAATATTTGTTTTAAAAACTATTTTCTGTCAATTTTGACACTATCCAACAGTTGATTTTTGTGAAACTCATAACAGAATTATTACTTCGAAAAAAGTTAATTAAATCAAACCTAATATGTAATATTATCCTATAAAATTATTTTAATTCATTAAAAGTCTCAAATTATATTTAATTGGGTATTTATAATATCAATTATTTTAAATTTTCACTATTATGGTAATTACTGCATCATCATTGTGTCATAAATAAATTAAATTATGTAATCTCTAAAAATTATAAATAAAATATCATTATGTAGGAAAGATTTTTATATTTATAATGAATATTTATAGTCGAAAATCCAACATATATAACCCTATGTAAAAATTGTTTTTCTAAAAGATATATGATTGTGTCATTTATGTATTCATTTTAACTTAATTAAAATAAAGTGTCCCTATCACCTACAAGTGGCTCCATGGGGTCCCAAAATAGAACCAATGTTGACTATGGTCGAAACTGTATCATCCAATAAGACTAGGACATGTTTTAGGATAATTTATTATTATTATAATATTATTTTTTAACCCTTATTTACCGGATTTACCCTTAACCATGATAAATAAAATATTTACAGAAGTAATTATTAAAAATGTCTAAAAATAAAAGTTTCCTATTTACACAATTTTATCATCCTAATTCCAAATATGTAATCCATTTTTCCAATTTCAAAAAACAGAAGTGACAGAAATTAATTTAATATTAATTCCCGTTGTTAAAAAAAGATTGTTTTTAAGAGATAATAACTATCAAAAGATTGACACTTGTTTATGTCTGGTTTAATTGTAAAATTATGTCCAATGAACAACAATATATTAAATGGTAAAAATATATTCTAAATATACTTTAAAACCACTCAAATTCATAATTTATCACTATTAATTATTGTGATAAAAAATGTTGTTTTTAATTAAAATTTAGTAATTTTCACTATTCATCAAAATATTAAGTTTATCTGAAAAGTACAAAAATTTCACCTTAGGCTAAATTTGATATTCCGAATAAAAAAATGAAGTCCATTTTAA
This sequence comes from Viscum album, assembly GCA_963277665.1. Lineage (NCBI taxonomy): Eukaryota > Viridiplantae > Streptophyta > Magnoliopsida > Santalales > Viscaceae > Viscum > Viscum album. The sequence goes on along the minus strand of OY728121.1, from coordinate 1,700,208,719 downwards.
AAAAAATAAAATATATATAATTTCAAAAAGTAGGTATTACTATTCATAACGGCTATTTTGATTGGTTATTGTGTGTCAGAACTCAGTGTTGCATACAACACATGTTATCACATTATTCAAAGAGAAGCGTACCATGGAAGCTTGGGGTGTTACATTGATGGTATTTCTGGGAGAGTGGGATCTAACACCTAGTCATGATATTTCTTAAAACATAGTGCTCAATGGTTTGTTTTTTATTATAGATGTGGAGCCCAATTAATTTTCTTGTATTTTTTATCTTTATATATTTGTTTGGGATGTTCATAAGTATTCAAGTATTATTTCTTCATGTTTCCTAATAAAAAATAAGTGGAGTTTACTATTGAACTAGTTCTAGGTACACATACATTTTAAAAGCCTTCATATTCAACAGAATATACAGAGCTATAATATCTGAGGCTTTAGTTTAAAGATCTCAAGGATAATGTTTTTGTTATCCTTAGTCTTTCACCATGATATTCCCTATATCTATTATAAAATATGTAAGATGATGCACTCCACTTATGCATTGACTTTTCGAAGTTGAACTGGGACATAGTTAAGAAAAAGTATACTTTGCATTATGGATGAGTTGTTATCATAGTTATAAGGGGTGAAAGTGGTTATTGAAGAATAATCTTTGTTGAAGTTACCATCATCACTGAGTTCTGGTGTCTAACATATAGAAGATGTCTTTCAGATGTAGGTATGAAAATTATGAAAATGTTGTGATTACATTTGTTATTCCTAATCATATTAATTTATTATGGATTTGATTAATCATATGTTCCATCAATAACTAATCACATTGATGTTGTGTATGTGGATGATATATTGGTTTACTCAAGATCGTATCATGATAATCAGTAGCATTTGAGATTGGTTATTGAAATCATAGTAATACCCATTTATACCGAAATCTTTTGAAATTCATTTTTTTGTATCAATGATGTTATGATGTTTGGGTGCATGATTTGTGAGAATGGATAAATAGTTTATCCTAATATTTTAATGTATTTTATGTCATGGGAAAATGTAATGAATTTCATTGAGATATAGAGATTCCATAGACATGACTTATACTATTGATTTCTTGTAAGAGATTTCTCAAATTTGTTGTCAAATTTAACTTCACATTAAAAAAATGGGTGTAAATCACATGATTTTTAATTCATTAGTCCAATTTTCATGAGATGAAAAAAATAATTATGTTAGCACCTATTCAAATCATACATTGTCCTGGTAATGGGTATGTGGTTTCTGTGATGCATAAAACTATAGGATGGGTTGTGTGATTATGTATAATGATCATGTGGTACCATATGTATCTCATCATATTATACCACATGAGAAGTATTATGCCACTCAAGATTTAGCGATTTCTACAGTTGTGCATGAATCTATGTGTTGTTGGCAATATTTTTTTGGAGAGTGGTTAATAGTTATTTATGATTATTTGTTGTTAGGATATTGATTTTCTAAATTATTCTTGAATATTATACATATATAATAGATGGAATACCTATAAATTATTGTTTTATATATCTATCACACCCCACCTAAGGAGAATTTCATTATAGATTCTATTAGTAAGAAATTATCATCATAAGACATTTTGGAATCTATGGAAGAGTCGAATCATATGGGTATTTTCACTCCATTGCATCTAGATTCTTGGGAGGATGTTTCATGTATGGTTATGGAAAAATTTTAGTTATCATAATATAACCATTTGTCAATTCTATAGATTCAGTATTACGATGATGAGTTTAGAGAAATTCAAGAAACCCTATCAGTTGGGGAGACAATTTCTTGTTGGTATCTTTCTTTAAATGGTCTTCTCAGTTTTTGGGATTTGTTTTTCATCCCATCATACGTGAAGAGAAAATTTTTGTTCTATTTTCATAGTTAATTAGGTTTTTATCATCTATGAACTGTGAAAATGTAATATCTAAAGAGATAGAGATTCTAGTGGTGAAAATGAAGTTTGGCATTGTGGATTATGTGTCCCACAGTCACAGTTTCTAATAGATAAATGTAGATAATTTTAATCCCAATAGTTTTCTACCTCATTGTCACGTACTGTTTTAGAAATTGGATGAGTTATCCATGAACTCTTTTTTTATTTCCATAGAATCACCAATGGATGATTTTTATCTAGTTTGTGATTCATAGTTTGAAAAATGATTATCATTTCAAATAGATCAGTTAAAATTCTAAAGATGAATATTTTTGTAAGCTATATGTTCTTGTGATTGTGATGTTACCTGAGATCCCTATGAAATTATTTTAAACATCAATCCAAGGATATGATAATGGTTTATAAGGAGACTGTAAGAGGACATGAGGACTTATATTCGGTTGATTCTATATTTTAATCCATATATTTATGGTCATATGGAACGTTCTCTTCAAATCATTAAGGATATCCTCTCTATATATGACTTAGATTTTGGTAGATCATGGGACTGCCCTCTAAGAATGGGGAAAATTTTTATAACAATTTTTATTATCGGTCAATCTAAATATATATTTTTGATTCATTCTATGGTCACTCATAAAGAACCCCTCATTGATTGGAAATGGTGGGGAATATTCATTGGTGATATAGAGTTTGGTTAAGAAGACATTAGTGAGGATTGAGGATATATATCAGATTCTTGATATAGTTGTATGTTGAAAAAAATATTATGTAGGTCGAAAACATCATTCTTTACATATTTCTATTGTTACGTATTTTTCATGAAATTTTATCCTCAGTTAGGTCACCATAGACAACCAGCAAGGGAAGGTTGGGTCCTTGAATTGTTTGACTACTACAGGTCACTAAGCCGTTTGGGAATGTTACATATCATTTTTAAGTTTTGATTTAGATGAAATAATTTTAATAGTTTTTCTATATATAACTACTTAATAAATAACATCCTAATCCGTATCACGTTCTGAGTTGGTAATATATTGAGATGGATTCAGATTATTCACATTTTTAATTTCTAGTTGAGAATGTTGAATCCCAAGTGAATGTGTTATGTGGAAGTCAATGTAATTAGTTTGAGTTTTATGGTGTCAAAGATTAGATTCCCATGAGGCTTGGGATGTCATGTAATATATTATTGATAATTTTTATAACCACTTTACAAGACTTCAATGTTCAATATGACTTATCTTGGGTAGAATGTCTTATGGTGGGGAGTTTGTAACATCCTCTTACCCACATTCAAGTATTTCCTCCTCTTTAATTATTTTCTCCCATAAATGGGAGTCTCATTGGACTCATGTGGATAAATAATATTTTATTAAAAAAGTGACCTAAACTAGAGGATGTATATTTTTAAAAATTAATATTGTCTAGGGATAATATTTTTTATGGCTCTGTAGTGTTCTCCTCGAGATAAGAGATCACCCAAAGTTGTATCTATTTCTATGTAAGATCATACTATTTTGTACTATCTATATGAAATTTATGTATTTTTAGAAATTAAATGCCTTTTAATTGTTACTAGTCTCATTCCACGACCTGAGTACACCACATGAATGAATTTATGGATTTTACGTGTTATACACATTGTAATGTTAAAAGATCGGTTCTTAATCAATAGGTGATTAGTTTTTTGGTGTTTGTGATTCATTTGGAATACATGATGTATAAATTGATTAAAAAACATGTTAATTCCATAAATAGGGATTTTGGGGAACTATATTAGTTGATTATTTTTTCATTCTTCCATGTATCTCTCCCTTATGGCCTTATAAATCACTTTCAAAAATTTATGGAGCCTTTATTAATTCCGAATTGATTCATTTGTTCTCAGATAATTAAGTATGTGTTGATGCATATCTCTTCTAAGTTGTTTCATTATTATTCGTCATTTAGTTTGATCGATGTATCACTTTGTTCTTTATGTGTCATGTTGGTTGGATTGAGATGATGTATATTACAGTTTTCTTCAACAACCACTGAGTAAATAGATTTAGAGAGATGGTTCCTTATTGGTTATGGTGTGTTGGGTGTAATTTCATGTGGTATGTGTTGTTTTCTCTTATTCGTAGAACATTTTTTAAAATTGAATTAATTATATGTTTTTTATATTTTTTCTAATGTTGTTGTTACTGTTTTTTGTTTATTTCATGTTGTGGAATCCATTTTGGGAGTGTGGAAACCTATTATTGAGGTTGGTGGTTTTGTCTATAGAATTTGTTGGTGAAATTAATTTCTATTATTTTTTAATGTTTTATTTATTAAATGATATAGAATTTTTTTAATGAGTTGAATTTTTTCCATGGAAACTATTTTTTGATAATATACCATTTTCCATAAGTTTTGGTAAATTATGAGTTCTTTTGAAAATTTTGTGGAATTATTTTTATGAAACGGTTCTCAAACAACGATATGATGAAATATATTGATGAATTATATCAGAAAATATATCACCTGGGATGATTTCGGTATATAGGTGGAAGGTATAGTAATTGAACTCATCCAATTTTTAGATGTTTTGTCATGGGGATTTCCTATGCTCCAAGGGATTGTTGTTATAGGCACTTGTTATACTTGTTGGGGTTCTCTTTCTAGGATGTTTCATTGATATTTAGGTGCAATTCATATGTATAGGGTCAGGAAAAATGTTCAATTTTCTATGTTATTTAAAATATTACTAAATATCGGAACATAGTGTGATCCTTGGAATGTTTATAACTTTTCATCATGGATGATTTGAGCTCTTTTTGTGTGCTACATTTGTTGTAAATCCATTTATTTATATGATATGTGATGAAAAAATTTCAATGAAAAATATATATCTATTTTGATATGTGTATATTAAATGAATTGAAATTAATTTACCTTTTTTGTTTTGAAATTTGGGAAAATGAGAATGTAATGTTTTTTACATTCTTTTTGTATGAAAATGAATAAATTTATATCATTATTATTTCCATTTAATTTTGAGTATTAGTGGATTATTTTTTTGAAAAAATGATATGGGAGTCCTGGGTGAGACCCAACAAAGCATGTTAACTCATACGCTATGTACCCCTTTGGTACTATATATATCAATCTATGTCATTAAATTCCATGAAATTAAAGGCTTCATAGTGTGGAGGTGGGGTTTTCAATCAGCTGGGATTATGTATTTAGATTATAGGATGGTACGGGTTTCCCACACAATCAAATAGAGACCATTGGAGAAGCATTTTTGGGTGTCTTTGTGATTTTATTCATGGATTGTCTCTGGGAGATTTTTTCACACCTTTTTTGTTGCAGCAGATCCATTTTCTTCTATATGTTATGATATATATATATATAAATTTTCATTTTTTCCTTCATCTCATTCCTTTTGAAAATGTGTATATATATGTCATGTTTTTTATTCAGTGTGTAAAAACTATTCCCTTATTTTTTTATTGATTCATTGGTTATAAAAACAAGTTTGGGAGGGTAACCCTGTCGGGGTCATCACATATATTCTGAGAACATAATATAATTCCATAAAAATGACTCCGCTTCAAATAAAAAACATCCATAAAATATAATACTACTCAATATAACATCCAATCGTTATTAAATATTCAATCAACATTATCCTCATATATTAATCGGTGGATTTTATGAATATTAAAAATATTTATGTATTTAAAAAAATCAAATACAATAAAAATATTCACTGATGACATTTTAAATTCATCAACTCTTCACATAAACCCCATTCCAGAGGATTTCTACTTAACCAAAAATCCAACCAACTTCAACAAGAATCTATAAAAAAATAAAAAATATATAAAAATATATTGTTCTCAATAATCACCCCCAATATATTTAGATAGAAATAATGGAAATTGAATCACTTTAATAATCATTACACTTATCAATTAATCATCATTACAAAATTCAATGAAAATTTCGTGGTACTTGTTAGAGGAAATAAAAAAATTAAATAATAATCTCATATTATATATTTAAAATATTAGTCACAATAAACTATTTAATTATCATATTTCATCTTACGACAAAATCATAATTATATCCCCAAAATAAGAAATAATATTCTTACCTAGCCTTGAATACAACATGTTATACTACATGAGGAAATAATTTATTTCTGTTCACCCAAAACCATACATTTTTTATTAAAAATATGTTAAATATATCCCTATATTTATTCTCAAGAAACAAATTATATGTTCTCATAAATATATCAAAACGAAACCTATGTGATGATATAATTGTTTGTAATTTTAATAATTATTTTTAAATATATTCCATTCATAAATAATGGAAACACAAAACTCTAGATCTTCCCTCTATATAGTTTTCCATCACCTGTTTGAATACCTTACATTATTAAAATGTATATTCATTTTTAATATATTTTCCCCTACTAAAATAACTATGAAATTAATCAATTAATATTAGGTAAAATAATCAAACATTGTCCTTGAATGAAATGTGTCTAAACATTCATCTCCAAACTAAAAAAACCAACTATTTGTAGTTGTGTGCGGAACTCAAATATTATCTACATCACGATTGTAGTAAATTTAGGTTCACCTATATTCCCACTATAATCTCTATTATGAGAATGTATTTTATTAATATGATCTTATATCATGAATGATTCATAGTATTCAATAAAAAATAATTACACTTGGGTTATAATAGCACAAAATTAATGACATATTTTCTTCAATCATAAGGTCTTCTATATTAATTATCATCAAAATATGTTGAATATTTTCTAAAATTTTGGTGACATATTATTTTTCATTAATACTAAAGTTAATGATTCTAAAATTATTTGTGTGAAAACAAACACACATTGCCCCAAAAAGAAATATATGTCATATTTGTACCCCTAATCATTAATATTTGAATCCCAATAAACATATATGTAATAAAATAGATCAATAATTCCTTTCCTGTCATATGATAATAAATAATATCCTATGACATTTTATCAGGCATCAAATGAGACAAAATTTTCCCACTATGAAATTTTCCATAGAAGGTGACAACATAGAAAAAATCAAGTTGAGAGGATATTTGGTATATCTATATCTTATTAATAATTATTATTTTGATGAATTATAGTGACCCTATAATTTTAAACAAATTATTTCATTATTTTTAGAATAATTAACCATTTAGAAATATGTATCATAAATATAATGTCTTTGGGAGATTAGGTACATAATTATAATGAATGAAAAAACATATTTATTTAAAATCCATAATTGGAACATAACATATTTTGAGATCTAAAATCATTATAGGATATCCTAAGAATACATAAAATGGGCAGACATAAAAATCCCATTAATGGAATAAACATCAGAATAAAGCATAAAACATTGGTTAGAAGGCATAACATGATGACTAAAAAGGATTTGAACATGGATAAAAATAAATAATAATTACACGTATTACATTGGATCATATAATCATTGAATCATATAAATGTATTGAGAACATATAACACAACATATATCGGATTTAAGGATAACTTCCAAGACTATATCACATAGTGGGAAAAGTCCCATAAAAGATTTTGGGTTACTACATATCCCAACATGGTTTATAACTAGGAAAAACATTAAGAAATGTATTTAATTGATATCTTGTTGAACCCATCATAACATGTTATTACATATATTTTACAAAATAAGAATAAAAAATAAGTAATAAAAAAATTGGTTCCCTTAGAATGAAATAGGAATCGTCATAGATTCATTGGGCACAAAAAATATTGGTTTCAAAATGGGGTCCATAAAAGAGTGGATTTAAATGATAAATTACCAATCCTAAGGTGATATAGGCATATATAAAGAAAATTTATGAGACAATTATTTGAAAAAATTAAATATTGTGTCTAAGAAACCATATAATCTATCATATTTAGTGTGGTTTAAGGGAAACATTTAATGATACCTAAACGGGAAAAAGATATAATATTTTTTTTTAAAAAAATTAACTAAGATAGTATTTTATGACTAAATTAATCGTTTTAGAATTTTATTTTTCTATTAAAACATATCACACAGTGTACATTAAATTGGGTATGATGTTTGGATGTTTCCATAAATTGTGTTTGCTTATCAGGAAGATTCGAAATTTTAACCTTATAAAAAATGTATTTCCCCAAGAATGAAAGAATAATTGATCTAGGTACATATCGTTGAAGCATAAGCACCATATCTATGATGATTATATAATAATTATCAATAATTATATATTGTTAAATATAAATAAAGTGTAACCTAGTTGAAAAAATAAGGTTTTAGAGATAATTCGTTACCTTATGTCCAAAATTATTATGCACTAGAACATAATGTCCTAGATAATGATATTAATTAATTATTTATTTATTTGAGAATCCCTTATACATGTATTTTATTTTTTATAAATTTACCAATATCTCTTTTTTCTATTTGGATAGGCTATAATGTATAATTTTAAAATTTCAGGAGTGTTCGTTTCATGATCGGTTCCCTTGAGATTTATTATAGAAATTAATATCAAATTGAAAAAATAAAAAAAAGTGGAATTTTATGGTATTAATATATATCTAGAACATTAAATTATTCCTTATATCTTTTTTGTGATATAGTAATAATTTATTAGATAAACCATTAATGAAAAATGATTTTTATGTTTTTGGGATTTTTTTATAATCACGTAATAGTTTTGTTTTATTATTTAAAATTATTTATATATAGTATTTAACAAACATTAAAAAGTTAAAATATACATTTTAGAAGATATTTTAATCATGATAAGGGTTTTATGACGAGCCATGAAGGAGGAAAAGGAAAATAAGAACTTCGCGTCCTCAAATGTAGTAAATCATCACCTCACAGATGATGTCATCATTTATAGACAAATGGAGGAGAGAAGATATTTGATGATTGATAATATATTAATGCAATAATGTTCTGGTATATCTATGATATTTTATTTATTATTAAATATTGGATGGTGGAGGACATGATGAGTTATAAGGAATAATTTAAAAGAGAAAGGTAGATGATTTTACCACTTGTATGTAGTTTCCTTGAGAACATCCATATGGAATGGGGGTCAAGTACTTTTTTACAACATATAGAATATGACATAAATAAGAGGGTAGGGATATTAATAGATAAAAATATAATAAATCATCGAATATTATAAGATTAGTGAGAAGAGGTGGTGAGGGATGAAATTTTTATTGGTAGGAGGGAGGTGTTTCTTGTTATTTTATCCATTTGTTTATTATTGTTATCCCATAATATTAATAGTATTGATTCTTATGACAATTAATAGTAACTAGTTCATTTTTTATCTCCATAATGGGGGACTACATCATCGATGACTGAAAAATTCATTTAATTTCCATTGAATGAAAAATATTGTAACTTACCGCATTTCACAATTGAATAAAAATTTTAATATATTATAAAATACTCAAAAAATAACTCTATATATTATTAAATGAATATATTTTAAAAAAAATTAATCCATTATTTTATAATTATTTTCTAGTTATGATAAATTTAATTTTGTTAAATTAAAAATTTATCTAAAAATTGCATATTTTAATATTATAACTAATATTATAAAACATTGAAACAATAATTAAGGTCTCATAAAAATTAATTATTATTAAAATATAATAAAAATAAATAATTTATTAATATACATTATGATAATATATTTACTTTTGAATAATTATATTAATTATTAAATTTTACGGAAATATAAATTACGTTAAAAAATATGAACACTTAATTTTTCATTTGTAATACTTTTACTAACATATATCAGGATATAATTATATCATATTTTCATTTATAAGAGTCGTTAATTTTATTTATACTTTCATTTGTGTGATAACTATTCTAATTTTTGAATTACTATTCATTTTGAATTCATACATTTAGTTTACAATTCTATCGGTATAGGTTCCTTATCTTCTATACATTCAAATTATTTCAATATTAATTTATGATAATAATGTATTCAATATTATGTTTGTGTTTAGAATATGTAACATCAGTATAATATGGGATATTCTAGTGATATAATTTTGGTTCATTACATTATTTCCCAGTAATGAAATTCCACCCTTGAAGTATCAATTTTCAAATTATGGTGAAAATAGTTGAGGAAACTTCTCCTTCATATCTTACTCTATCTCCCCTGTTCCTTCTTCATACTTATGGTTCTACCATAGTAATTTTACATGGTGAGTAGTCATATTTTAGAGAAATTTATCTCTACTGTCCAAGATCTTCACGGGCTTCTCCTTGTATAAGATATCATTTTCTAACTATACAATCTCTAAATTCAATACATGTGATGGATCTGGTATGTACATCATCATGAGGGATACATGGAATACATTATAAACAATATAATTGACTGGTGGAGGTTCTACTAAAAATACACAATTCTAAAATGTTCAATATTCTCAATGGTTATGATGTACCTCGGACATATCTTTTTTTTTGTTCCCAAATCTCATGATCCACTTCCATGGTTATATGAATACAAATACCATGTCTCCAATTGAACTCCATGATATTTCAATAATTATCTGTATATCTCATCTATTCCTTCACTCTCCTTGATGTTTTGTAGAATTTCTTTCACATTTTCTACCATTTCATTGACCCTTTTTGGTCCTAGTATCTTATGTTCACCATCATTATCCCAGTATACCATTTCCCATAAAGGGTTTCATATAGATCTGTTTTTATTTCTGAGTGGAAATTATAGATCATAGAAAACTCAATCAAAGGTATATATTGGTCCCATATTTCATTGATTTCTGTATAACATTCTCTCAACATGTGTCCCTTTGTATAACTAGTCTTCTAAGATTGGCAATCAGTTTGAGGAATAAAAGTCACAATGAAATTACACTTAGTGTTTAGAGTGTGATAGAGACATATCTAGATCATGGAGGTGATTCTATATTACTGAACTACTAAAATTTATAATGGTACTCCATGATTCCTCTCTACATATTTTATGCATAGTTTTGAAAGTTTATTGATTGAGATGTTTTGTAAAATTTATATATAGTGAGTTCTATTTATAAAATGATCCAAAATAAACCATATAGCATTACATGCTCTGTAATTTTTGGATGTCTTCTGAAACTGTTAGTGGTCATATTTTCAGATTTTCATGTGGGTATAAGAACATTTTTCAACAACCCCTAATACTTTTTCCTTCCATCCATCACTTTCTATCATTTCTCTTACATTGAGGTATATTTATTGATCTCGATTATCATATTTTCTTACAAATAGTGTTATAAGATATCCAGATACATATTTGTTCTCCCATGGTAGATAGGGAACATTTATTTATGTGAATCACTATAAATCACTTTATTTATTTCTATATTAGATGGGACACATAGTCATGGCCCAGTTTTTATGACTCTTTTATCATCTAATTTGAACTTTAATGATTTCAACATTATTATAGCTTCCACATTTTTCTTTATTTCTTGATCATTTCATTTAAAATATAATATTTTATCCATAAGGGATATTTGAGAAAACATTTGAGAAATGATTGACAATGTTCCTCCTTTAATATTTCACATGTTCATCCTTTATGAGTGTAATATGATTGGATCCATGCAAACTCACATCATTGATAAAGTTGTGGGATCCTTTGAACTAATAGAATATTCCACTTTATTCTCATTACAAATATTGTAGTGAATTTTTTGGTGAACATCCTTGATGATCACTATCAATCATCATGGAATGTATTACAGTAATTTTGTGACTATAGATATTTTAGGCTCTTATGATCATTAGATATCTCATATTTCTCCCAATTTAGATAAGGATTACATATTTTTTACTTGAATATAATGAACTCCATCTTTAGTTAACAAGTGTGATAGTTATCCTCATGAAATTTCAATTTCCTTGAGGTGTAGGCCATAACATTATTATTTTTCATCAGTAACCAACCTAATAACTTCTTTGAAGAATAATTTTAAACCAATATGAATACCCCACATGCAGTAATGTAAGTATTTGTACAATTACAAGCCTCTTTTTCAACTCTCTCAAGTAGTACATTCACTCACTAGTACATATCTACTTCACTCCCTTCTGTGTTACCTTGGTTATGGGATTATAAAATTATTATTTTATCTTAAAAAATCATCAATAAAACGTATCATTGCCAAGGAAAATACATATCTTCATTATAGATGTTGTCATGGGCCACCCTTTTATTGAATTTTTCATGTTAGGGTCCAGAGATATTCCTTTTCCAGTTATAAAATTTGGCAATAATTGTACTTCCTCAATTAAGAAATCACATTCAGTATAAATTTTTTAAAAAATTATTTTTTCCCTAAGCCTTCAGAACTGTATTAAAAAACTCCTTATATTCTTCATTTATTTTTTAGTATATAAAAATATCCTAAATAAATACATTAAAAAATTATCTAAGTAATGTATAAAGGTAGTATTAATTAAGTCTTTGAATATTTCTAGAAAAATATTGGGTCAATAGAGAGTCACTATGAACTCATAGTACCCAAACCTCATTCAAAATGAAATCATTGAAATATCTCACTTCTTCATATTTAATTTTTGATATCCTGACCAAAGAGAAATCATATAAAAATATATGGGCTCACATATTGGATAAAAAACTATACTATAGGGGAAGTGAGTACTTATTAATTATCATGTTTTTTTATTTCATGATATTCATTGAAGAAGAGAATTGTTTATCCTTCTTCTTGATGAAGAGGGATGATGTACCCCATAGTGAAGAACTCATGAGTATGAAATCCGTTTCATGATTCTCATGAGACCACTTCTTATGATCCTAAAATTCTATAGAGGTCATTATATGTTGTGTTTTTGATATAGGATGAGATCCAAGAATAATTTCAATTGGGATATCAACCTCCTTATCAGGATGTATATGGGGAAATTAATCAAGGAACACATCAGCATATTTCTTCACAATGGTCACATCTTCATGCACATTCATCTTTATTGAGTCAAACATTTGAGCTATAAATTCCTGATTATAAATAAATAATATACACATTAAAGGAGATTATTATTTATAGATATTCATCCTCCTCCTTATAATTCTACAAAAAATGGAGGATGACTCAGGGTGTGGATAGCGATCTCCATTCCCCTATATTGATGTTGGATATGTATAAATATATACAACCCATGCATAATATCGAATAAAAACCCATAGAAGTATTCATTAAAAGATCATCTGGCAGGTTCAGTTCACAAATATAATATGGTGTGGAGTTAAATAAATTCAATTCAATAACATACCAATCTGTTTTATCAGAGATAACTCAACCAACATTTTTTTAAGTTGGAGATTGAATATTCCTACTAAACATAATTGATATGAAAGACTGTATATAATGATAATAAAATACTATATTTTCTATTACTGATTGAATAAAAATTTTAACTATCACCACATAATTATATGTCTCTACGTCATTATTAGTGATAGAGAATTTCTTTCATTACTACCTTGGTGATGTTTTTATTTCGTCTCAAAATACTTTTCTATTGGAATTTTCTCACATTTTTACCATGTTCCCTGTGGTTACAACATTATATTACTGGCTGAGTGCTGATATGAACCTTCCCCTATTCATCTTTGTTTGTGTGACTTTTCATATCACTCCTACAAAAAATATCTGGATTCCCCTCTCTTTCACATTTAATGCATCTCCTGGTTCTCTTTAAATAGTTACCGAGAAGCTTATTACCACTCATTTTACTTGTGGAATTTTGGGTTTTCTTCCCATAATGGGTTTTCATTGATTATCCTCCCACATAAAACTATACTTCCTCAATTTATCTCTAGGTCTGCGAGACCACTAAGAGTCTCTAATATCCTTTTCCACATTAATGGATCGACTAAAAATCTCCTCATAGCATTAAAAGTATCTAATCCCCAATTACATTAAAATAATGATTTTTAGTACACTTGATTATTGTTCCACTAAACCATTGGTGTTCATGAAAATGATGGAGGCATAGTGAGAAAGTCAAATGATTTTTTATTCATATACCCAGGTAGAGAATTCATTTTTTTCATTATTCCAATGAACTCCCTCCCCATCATAAGATGTTGAGTTTGTGGATGATATTCATTGAAAAAAAAATCTGTAATTCATCTCATAACATGACAAAAATAACCTTCTAAGACTTCTTATTCATGATAATTATGAACCACTGATTATCTTCCCTATGAAAATGATATTCTGCCATCACTACATTCAATTATTCTTATCATTGGCGGAAAATAATATAATCTCATTAGATTTCATCTATTATTCCATGATAAAGGAATTAGAGAATCCACTAATGATATGATCCCTTTTATTATGAAGGACTTAAAAAAATGTCCATTTTATTATGAGAATGTGGGTGCTCCACATAATTCATGTTAGTATTCATAACTAGATCCCATTGATTTGGTACTATGAAGATGTTTCTATCTCTCATTACAATCATATATGTGGCTTCATTAAGGAATTCATAAATTCATTACCACATTGAAAGTTAGTATGAGATCTCACATTTCAATCCATTAATAATGAAAAATAAATTTAAATCTGCATTCGCTACAATTAATAGATATCAAGAATAAAAAAGAAAAATTGGATCACAGAAGGATAGAAATGTAAATTAAATATATATACTAACATGTGATTATATAATATTCAATCATGGTTATCCATGGTGATAGAATTATCCACAGTGTTCTTAGTAATGTTTAAAATCCTAAAAATCAAAACATAGAGTGTCTTATGATACCATCTATTATGTCCATATACTGTTACACATATTTTTTAAATGATTTTATTCATAATTAACTAGAAATACAAAAAAAGTATCAAAATGTCTAGTGTCCTCGGAAGAAATGATTCACAATTAAAAATCATGAAACCAAAATAAAAAAACATTTATTTAATATCAATAATAATATTCAAACATCATCATAACTCTTTAATATAAATATGATAAACTATGGAATATATAAATAATAGGATGAGATGAAATTCCTAGTAAGTGAATAAATATTGGAATAAATAGTAGCATATTTGATGTATGGAATAACATGATGAAAAATAAAATTAATAAACATGAATAAACATACAGAATAATTACATTTAAATCAAATGATAACGTAATAATGGAATCATAATAACGCGTAAGAATGATACAACATCGCATAAACATGAGTCTGGGATAATTATCAAAACTATATCATACGGTAGATGAAGACTCATAAAGAAGTTAAGTTCAATCCCTATCGCAGAATGATATATCGTGAGATTGAAAATTACCCAATTAGTTGGATTTATATCTATGATCACCCATCATTTCTTGTTTTTGAATATGGATTCCACATGAATAATCAAACCTAATGAATAAATATAATTATTACCCCTGTAATAAAATAAATATCTTAATAATTTCATAAGACATGAAAAATTGGACTATCATAATGGGGTCTATGAAAGAATTTATTTAGGTAAAACATGAGAATTAATAATGGAAAATAAAAAAATTGCATGATAAAATAATTCCAAATTATGTGGAAACATATAAAAGTGTAATTAAGAAACATTATAAACGATCCATTTTATTGGGGGTTAATGGGAAATTTTAAAAATAATTAAAGAGGATAATGAAATAATATATTGTATGAAACCATAAATGAAATAATAAATATTTTTATCATAGAATGAATTATTTTAGAAAAAACATGTTGGCTTAAAATAAATTAGGGATTGTACATGAAACTGACTAAGAAATTGGGTTGTTCCCTTAAATAGGGCTTGATTGTCGAGATGATTTGGAAATAGATCCTTATAAAACATGTATTTACACATCATATAAATAATTATTGACCTCGGTAAATATTTTTTTAACATAAAAATGGAATTTAGGATCACTAAATAATAATAATTAAAATATTGAGTAGTGTAATGGGAGGAAAATCGTATCCCGAATGCAAAATGGGTGATTGGAGAGAATACATATCCCTTTAGAAAAACGTTTCCATCCATTTCACATAATGTTCTAGATAATAAAATTAGATCAAATAATTAATTACTTTAGAAAAACTTATAAATTTATTTTATTTACAACAATCTGGATGGTATAATGTTTAATTTTCTCATTCCAGGAGTGTTTGTTTCAATATATTTTGATAGGCTCCCTTGATGTTAATTTTGGGAGTTCCAATCAAATGAAAGAAAGGCTCTAAATGTGGAGTGATATCATATTAATGAAATTAGAAAAAATAAATTGGTTTTATATCCGTTTTTTTCAAATATTAGAATGATTTATTATAAAAAATATTAATGATAAATGATTAGTTTATTTTTGTTTATTTTTTGTTTATCGGGAAATTTTAATTTTTTATTATATAAGATTATTCTTATATATTAGTTAAAAAATACGAAACATGTTATTGTATAAATTTTTAAATGTTCATACCAAAAATAATGGTTTTATAACCATCAATTATGGTGATAAAGGAAAATGAAATCTCATCACCCATGAAGGTTTTAAATCGTCACCTCACAGATGATGTTTTCATTTTAATTAATTATGTTGGAGGGATATGATTTCATGATTAATCTTACATTAACCTAATAAAACTATATTTTATATATGATACTAGTGTTTTCATTTAACTTTATGTTGTTTAGTAAAGGATTAAGATAATGAAATAATTTAAAAGAGAAAGATGGAGGACATTACTTCTCGAATGTCATTTGATTGAGAACCTCCTTAAAGAAATTGGGTTTGGTCTATTTTCAAAACCAACAATTATTTTATGTGGGGATGAAATTTTTGAAATGAAATTGGATGAATATAGTTAATATCCAAATATTATAATTTTTTAGATTTTGATGTGGATAGGGGTGGTATTTATTTTTGGATGAGAGGGGTGTCTTATAATTTTATTGATTTCTTTGTTATTTTGGCTCAAAACATTCAATAGTGTGGATTCATGTGACTATTTATTGTATCTAGTGCATTCTTGTTTGAAACACACAATTACATCATATTACATGCCCCAAAAAATCATGTATTTGGATTAAATTGTTGAATAACATAAATTATTCTATTTAATTATTCACAAAACAGTGAACTATTTTAGAAAAATATTAAAAATTAACACTAATAATATTTTAATTTAGTTTTCAAAAATTTATTTATTTTTAATAAAATCAATTTATTGACATGGGAAATTAAACTTTTAATTAAAAATTTTATTTCGTTAAAAAGTATTTATTTTATTTTTATAATTCATTTTAAGACACTTGGGAAATAGATTAGCATATCTAAAAATATTTTTAAAATTATAACAGAAATTGTTAATTTATGAATCTAATTTTTAAAAATACATTTTATTTTAATTTTAGATATTAGCGAATAAATTTTGGACAAATATTCATTTTTTAAAAATATATCAACACTTATTTCATTATTTTAAAACATTTATTTACACTATATCATGATATAATTATATCATATTTTCATTTATAATATTTTCAAATTTTTTAATAAATTCACATATGAAGTTACTATTCTATTAGATGAATTAATATTAATTTACTATTCTAATATTCGGCATACTATACCATCAATATAGTTGGATTAATTTCTATAAAAAACATTAATTTTATTATTTCATTATGAGAATAATTTATTCTATGTTATGTTTGTGTTTTATTCTATAAAACATAACTATAAAAAGGAATATTTGATTGAAAAAATTCTACATAATTATAAAGATCAATAAAACTTCCATTTATATACTTTCAATATTTTTGACTCAATGAAGGTGTAGAAGTTGACATTGAATCCAATATTCCAAATATCATTAGATGCCACAAATAATAATTCAACTGAGAATGAAAGATGTAATTTTACTCTTTTGAAAATTTTTAATTAATAAAATATATTATTTCATCAACAATGGTAATTTCATAAATCACTGTTATCCCTATAAAAGGTTTTAAAAAAACACATTTTTCACTTAAAGAAGAAAATTATATCAAATTTATAATAAATGAAAATGAGTAGTAGATATCTATCATCAGTAATATAAGTATTGGTGTACCCTATTCCTTTACAAAATTTTAACATAAAAAATTTCTATTTATCTTAGAATACCATGATACTGGTGTGTGATTTAGCTCAGGAAAATCAATCTATGACTAGAAAACACTGTTCTCATCATAAATATGAAATAATCCAATATTTTTCTCAATATAATTGTATAGAAATATGTTATTATAAGATTTTGTTAAATCAATATTGATTTTTTATATTGTCTGAAATCCTTTAGTGCAAAATGATAATTTTACCATAATACAAAACAATTTAATAATTTTTTTGTGGTTCCATTGATTCTTGGATTTATTGTTCTCCACCAAGACGAGCTAGTATAGAGTTATTGGTGAAGTGAGGCCTTTATAAAATATCTTATTTTTAAAAATATAATTCTTATTCAATTAATTTATTTATATGATTTAATGATTATATCACATCATTGTAGGGAATAATTAAAAAACATAAATCGATCTTGAACGTAAAATTGAGGTTTTACACTATAGATAAGTAATTTTGGTTCACCTGGGTACCCTCAGTTTGTTTTCATCATGAATGGATTATTTAGATGATTTAATTAATATAATATAATATAATTAAATAATAAATTACATGGTTTATTACTTAAAACTATATATTTAGTCTTTTTATATCCTGACAATGTTGGAATGTAACATTTTCTATTTTTGTCATTTTCAAACACATAATGAAAGGATTATGATTGCTAGTGATCACATCAGATCAATGTTAGGATACCTAATTACTAGTGATTTCAATGATGTGAGAAAAACATCAATGATATGATCATTTGGAGACTAAATTTGTTATTATGATTCCAATAATATATAGAAGATCTAGTGAGTCATCATAATGTAAGAATTTTTTTTATTTAATCCAACAAATTTTTCATTCTTCATTTCTCTATTAACAATTTACTTATCATGGTGTGAAAATGGAATTGAGTAAATTTTAATATTTTTTTAAAAAAATATTGAATTTACATTGTTTAGTCAACATGTAATGATTTTAAATATTCTCAGTAGAGTGGATGATGAAATATTTCATGGATATATTGCATCATTTATTATTAGTGGATTTAAATAAATATTGGTATATTATAGTTTTCCAATGTGATGTAAAATTTCATCAATGTTTATTAGAAATTTGTTACATGTGATTTCCACTCATTTCCTGAAAAACCCCTATACATGTTCTATGACCTATATCTTTTCTATTTTAGATTCATTCTATGTTTCTAGGATTCCCATCAGTCACTATAAATAATTCAATTCATTGAGTATAAATAATTTTTTATTTGATTTTGGAAAACTAATACTAGGTATCTTTATCATGGATGATGATCCTATTTGGTTATGTTTCATTTGGAGATATTAGTGCATAGGATTGGGGCATTAGTTAATAACATACGTGTTAGATGATGAATTGATTATTCACATTGGAGATGACATATATGAGTGGGAATGTGTGAGAAATATTCGAAAGTAGCTATAGATCAGGAAATCAGTTTTTGGGACATGACGCAATTAGAAATATGGGATATATGCAGTCAGTAGAAAACTTCTAAGGGTTTGGAAGCATTAGAAGGAATCATGATGTTTTCGTGTTCATTTTATTGTTCATGCTTGGTTGTGTGAAAGTTATTCAATGTGAAATGATGATGGTGAATTATTTTTTAAAAAAATTAATAGAATTATCATTAATATCCTAAATAAGGGACTATCGTGGAATATTTTGAATGAAGAGAAATTCACATGTCTATATAACCCCCATTTTTATATAATCATATATAATATTGATTTATTATTATTATTACTTGTACTATTTTAATCATTATTGCGAGATATTTTAGTTTTATGTATTTGTTACCATTTCTATCATCTACTTTTGGATGGATATTGTATGAGAAGATTTCGGTGTGTTGTTTATGTTTAGGAGGGATTTGTATAGTTTATGGTTGGCACATGGTTTTCCCCAATAATTTTCATTACATGAAATGTCACGACCCATCCTCGGGGCCCGTGCCGTGACTACCCCAAGCCCGCCTTCCATAGGCCAGGGGCTAGCCACTAGCACCAAGGCGGGCTTGGGGTAGTCACGACATGGGACCCGAGGATGGGTCATGACAATTGGTATCAGAGGAGTTCGGTTCTACCACACTACCTTGGGACTCTGATAATTTCTATGTGAATCAATAGTGTTAAGCGTATTGAGTGTGGTTATCAGTCCAGGGAGTCCAGTGTTGGTGCGGCGGCCGACGTATCCGTACACCAAGACCCTGGCTTCTGATTCCGACTTAATGCATGAAATCATTGATTGCATGTGTGTTTCAGGTTTTCTTTATGATTACTTTGTGTCAGCTCACCAGGTATACTGTTTTAACTGTGGCGCACCTGTTTCCTTTTCAGGATGGCCCCACGATGGCAGCCAGCTAGCGTTCCGAGAGTTGAGTGTGACGACAGCCCACCGAGCGACGAGACCTCGATACAGGGCCCTTTGATAGCTGAGGCACCGGCGGTACCTCTACCCGCCGAGCCACCGATGCATCCAGACCCAGCTGCTGACAATGAACGTTGCCTTTGTGAACTGCATGAGTTCCAGCGCCAGTGACCGCCCAGGATCCGTGGGGAGACGGACCCCCAGGAAGCCGAGGACTGGCTGGAGGCAGTGGTACAGGTTTTTAGGTTAGTGATGACACCAGCGGACCTTATGGTGATCCTCGCAGCGAGCCTACTGCACGGGGCGGCAGGCCGATGGTGGAGCTTGATGCTCCAGGTGCACGATGAGGCATCTCTCCTCTGGATGGACTTTGAGAGCCTCTTCCGCTCAGAGTTCGTCCCAGCCACCCTCCGTGCGGTGCACATCCAAGAGCTACTTCAGCTGTGGCAGGGAATCATGACAGTAGCCCAGTACGCGGCGAGGTTTACCGATCTCTCGCGCTATTCCATAGACATGGTATGAGACCCATTCTTCAGGGCCCGAACCTTCGAACAGGGGCTCAGGCGAGAGATCAGAGCTTCAGTTGTATGTCACAGCATTCCGACACAGACAGGGGTGTTGGAGCAAGCCCTATTAGTAGAGAGTTTCATTGCTGAGCAGTCTCCAACCGCAAGACCCACATCTAGCCAGCATGCAGTAGAGTCTTCTGCAGCGGGCCGTAGAAAGATTATGCAGGGGTCCAAGAGTACTAGACCTACAGGTGGTCGACCGCATGACACAGGATTGTTTGTGCGAGACACCCGGGGTGGGCAACGACTTACCATGAGCGGACAGTGTTACTACTGTGGTGGGGTTAGTCACATGGCTCGTAACTGTCCGACCTATCATACGGATGACCAGTAGATGAATGAAGGACCTCCCAGGCAGAGGCAGAGGTTCGATCGAGGTGGATCGCAAGGAGCAGGAGACCGTGGCAGGGGAGCTGGCCATGCATCTGGAGGTGGACGACTCTTAGAGGTGTTGCCACCACCACCACCAGGAGGTCCACCCTGACCGCAGGGAGCTGCTGGACATGGGAGAGCTCAGCTTCAGGCAGCTGAGGCCTACGATCATGGAGCTCCGAGAGTAGATGGACAGGAATGTGACTAGCTCCAGACCTGAAGACTTTTGTTTATGATGCTTCTAGCATTATGGATGTTTGTTTGTAGGTGGTTTGTGTCATTATACATTGAGCTGAGTCTATGACCTTTGTGTTTACCTCATGATTGAGATGGGTCACATGATAACTTAGGTATATTTATGGGCATATACCTGGGTAGTGGTTATCTGTTGATTTCATAACCTTTGTGTTACCTCATGATTGAGATGAGTTACTTGATAAATTGGGTATATGTATGGGCATATAACTAGGTAGAGGTTATCTGTTGAGATCATCTTTTTGGTTATCCTTGTTGTATTTATTGAGACCTTGAGTGTCTCGGGGTCCCTACTGAGTATCATTATACTCACACCTGCATGGGCTATGCCCGCACCTCGTTGTGTTGGTTGTAGACGACGGGCAGCACAGATAGAGGCCGAGTCTTCGAGGACTGGACGGTACCCGGAGGTGGACCTCACGACGAGATATTATCTAGTGGCGGACTTCATGAAGAGACGACACTCGGAGGAGGTTTATGGGCAAGAGCATTATGGAGGCTATCTGTACCTACCCTTCAGGTAGGATCCCTGGTGGACGATCCAGGAGCTGTGCTATCTGTACCTACCCTTTAGGTAGGATCCTTGGTTGAAGATCCAGGAGCTACTTGTCACCTTCCAGCTCTTTTATCTTTTTCCTTGTACTTTACAATTGGGATAGTATTTTTGGCCCCTTTACTTTCAGCACAGCTTGTTTCAGTTTTACTTAGTGTTTTACTTCTTCTTGTACTATGTGGTGTTTGGTTACTTTTATAAAGGCAATGCCTTCCCAGTTATCGGGATTTACGCCTTTGGTGCTAGTCTCCAGCCCCTGGCCATTGGAAGGCGGGATTGGGGTAGTCACGGCACGGTACCCGAGGATGGGTCGTGACATGAAAAGTCATTCACACCTTGGAAAAAGGGTTTTCATGGGGTGGGAATGGTGTTAAAAATCATCTGAATCTAGGATAAACCGTGTACCGTTAGACTATAGAGGCACATGGTTAGGGCACAAGGTTTGTATGTCAGTGGAGTCAAACAATGAAACCATTCAAACATACTTTTAGACATCTTAAAACTAAATTAAAAATTCTCTAATATATTATTTTATATCACAAATCACACCACAAGGCCCAATACATTTTCCATTCACGTGGAGGCTCCGATGTGGGTTCCTTGGCCATACGAAACCTACCACTTATGAATCAAATATATGGTGAAAGGTGATCAACTCATCTCTAATGTGATATTTTCATTTTATATGTTACACTCTCTATCTTCCTTCAGTCACAATTTAGAAGGATGAATCCTTCTATTTTTCATGGTATAAATCAAGTTTTTAATGGATATTTTTTTATTGAATCTTGATCCTATGAAATAATAAAATATATTCTCCACTTCTGTAATTTCATATGTTCTACCTTGAATTATGGGTATGATCAAGAGATAATTTTAAATTTAAATACTAATTTAGGTGGTCTACATAAAATTTCAATTAGTATTTATGCCTTTCTCAGGTATGCAATTACATAAATGTGTATCTATGTTGTGTAATTTACATTATTTTAAAAATATGAAATGAATTTCCATAAATTGTGATACACATCTGGGGTCTGATTAGTTCTATTGGTGTCCGTGAGGATTTTCTTAAAAGAAAATCCATGGAGTGTTCCAATTTTACATGAAATGAAAAATTATAAAACGTAAAAATTGAAAATTTTGTTCTTATTGAATTTTAATAAATCATTTTTCATTTGTTTTATAATGGGATTTAAATGGTTGTTTGGCTTAAACTCACAATGAAAATCATCTATGAGATAATTGATGTGTATTGTGATTTGTTCTTAAAGGTATAATTTCGCATTTCTATTTATATATTGAAGGTTAAGAACCATGGTTATGATTTATAAATGAAATGAAACACTTTATTGAGAATGGATGGTAAATTTGTTTTTAATGTGAATGCAGGATATATATGTGTTTGTGTGAGTCTGTATAAATGTAAAAAAATATGAAGAGGGATTTGGAATAATTATCTATGGTCTCATGGGGTGAAATACTGATGCCCTTGGCCCTGATACATACATGTGAATTAGGTATGTGCGGATAAATTAAGTACACATGGTATTTATGGTAGGCTGATGATCGAAGTACATCATATAATGTCCCTGGAATTATATTCCCTGTATCCTTGATAATTGTACCAGGATTGATTCTTGGTGTTTCCAAGATGAAACAAGAAAAAAAATTATAATGAAATCCCCTGAAAGACTAAATTGTAAATTCCCTTTGGTGTATGGTTCAGACTATTCTAGGGGACGAAGCATGTATGACTGGCTAGGGTTTCACAATGAACCTAGGAGAAAATGTTTTGATTAATGATTAATAAATGTAATGAATGATAAACATTATTCCATGTATTTTATTATTATCAAAATGAATACACTTTCAGATTATGGTTACAATATTCTAAAACTTTGGTGGTGTCCAAACGAGTTGCAATCAAACCCAAATCAGGCACAAATTGATATGTGAGTATACCTAAAATTTGATGGATATTTTATGGGTAAGAGCCATAGGTTATTTGGTACAAATGGTAATTGATTTGGATAGTGGATCAGGGAATAATTCACGATTTTAGGAACCATATCAGAGTTTTCAATGTGTCTAGTTTTGGGTTTCCATTTTACATTTGACACTTATATTTCATAACATATATACTTATTTAGTTTATGGTCATTTTCATAGTATAGTTATTAATCGTGTGATGCATAGTTCATTTTTTATTAATTTTTATATTTTATTGCTTATATTGTATATTACTTTCATGTTTTTTATTTATTTAATATAAAGGGTATAGTCTCCCCACATGACATATTAGACCCCTGTTAAATTTCTTCATCCTTTATCATAGAAGGAGGCATGTTATAGGTCATTTCATGAATCGGTTTTTGGAAACTTCATGTGAAACACAAATTGGGATGTCACAAAGTTTTATTATATGAGTTTTTATTTTCCTTTTAGTTTTATTATTATTTTACAAATTTTAGACTAGGTACTAGGATGATTTAGGCCATAGTCTTAATATTTTGTATGGGAGTAGTTAACCCATATATATGGAAAACCATGTACCCATGGGAGGGTTGTGTTTTATGATGTTTTCAATTACATCATAGTATTATTTCACCATTGGTTATGAACTTTTTTGTGGAATGATATTTTTTTCTATGATTTTACTCAGGGAACAATATGGAAAAAGAGACGAGTATTCTAGTATCATTGTTGGAACCTAGGTATTTTTGTGCAAGGCATAATATTAGTAATTCAAAGAATATATCATTAAAAATGGTCAATGGGGATGGAAAATTAATTTTCTTATTTGAGTACCCCAAATGAAATGTTTTCTAATAATGATATACTCTTCTATATTCATGATTGTATGTAAGAAGATTAAAGGACATTACAAGGAATGTACCTCAATATTTGGGAATGGTGGCCCTGATAGTCTTGGAAGATGTGGTAGGAGAGTATATTTTGATAACATTTCCCACATTATATAGTTATTGGAATGAACCCTAACTCATCTTATATATATTGTGTCTGATCTGACTCAACAATCCCAACTGTAACCACCACCGACCATCACCTATGTTGGTAGACCTGTGGTAGATATGTTCGGGATGGAGTCTATCTAGATAATTATTGAACATTTAGATACTACTATAAAAAATATTATAATTATTGATGATTATACAATAAAATTTGAATTAAACTGTTGGGTATATATTAAATATCACAACTAGTATTTCCAGGTCTCAGTATGAAAGGTTTTAAAGGAGAAGTAATTGGATGCCATTTACCTAGAGACACTATGATCAGAGAAACATGAAGTGTATAAACAGTATAATTAGAGAACCATGTTAATGATTTATTATTAAATTACTTTCCTAGGATTTGTGATATTTATCCCTACGCTGCTAAGAAATGAGACAATTATGGAGTGATGTTTTCTAGATGGACATATATGTATGATTAATTACTTGATTAATATCTTTTCATTAATGATGTTTGAAAAGGTGATGAACCCAGATATCAATTATAATATGAAACTGAACAGAGCTTCTAGTTTATGATATATGGATTCTATTGGTTGAAAAAGATTTCTTTCTTTCAATGGTATGAACTATCACTATGAGAATTTTTCCCATAGTGGTAGAAAAAATTATTACTAGAGAGAAGTATAATTTTCATAGGGTAGTAATTTATGGTTCATTCATCTGTGTGGTAGGTTGATTCCTATTCGTAGTCAGTTTCCCCAACCACTGGTGGAGTTCCAATCATATGGATGGATGTGATACTTACAAGTATATTGTAGGAACCCTCTATAACAGGGTGGTGATAGAGGAGTTATGAAAAAACCAGAGTACACAAATGGGATCTTCTACCCTATACAAGTCAGGAATTTGGACTTCTACAAGACATGCGAAATGGGTGGGTATATGTGGTACTTCATAGAAATATTTACCATATATTTATAGTAGTTAATCATTGGGGAATCAGACTAGGGATCTCTGGTAAGGAATTAGTTAGCAATAATAAGTTAATCATTCACTTGTTGATAGCATGGTTTGAATATTGATAGTCAGAGGTATAATTCAAGTACCCTCCACACATGATAGTTCATTATTTTATATTGTATCCTCACATTCACTTATATCAACTCAACATTTGATCTTTTTTAATCTGAATGTTGAGTTTGTGTATGCGGTTATAACAATTTTCACACCCTTGGGTGTACAATATAATAAATATGTCTATGTAAGCGGTGTTCCCTTGTGGATATTGAGTATTATTTCCATTGGGATCTTTAAATACATGAAATTTTAGAATTAAACATGATTTTATGTATGGATTGGATGGTTTCATAATGTTCCCAATTCATTTGTTACTAATGGAGGGTTACTGTTACATTTTTTTCAGAATAACCTAACTGTTCAACAAGGATAATGGTATATCTACGAAATCTATGTGGGCTATTTCATTAAAAACTAGGGGATCTCACTATATAGGTCTTGAGCCTTTTTTTATATTATTGTTTTGTGTTTCAAAGTGTATTTACACATCAAGAGGGTTAGTTCTAAAATATAATTCCGGAATACTTATCAATGATTCCACTTGAGAGAAATGTGGTGTTTACAATTTATTTTATTATTACAGTTAAAAAAATATTCCATTCAACATTATCAAATGGAACCATCCCAGCATGAAGAGAATAATACTCATGTACCTGAATTGATGGATAAGGTATTCCACCAACTGTGTATGTCATATTGGGGTTCTCTAGTCATACTTTACAAGAAAGATAATGGAAGGTTGAGCTAGTGCAGCGATTACATGAAGATAAATTTAATGACTGATTGGAACCAGTATCCTCTTAAACATATTTATGATATCATTGAATATCATAGGTGAGACTGTGTGTTCTCATGATTTATATTAGGTCATCGAATCATTAGTTGATAGTGATAACATCTGATATACCATAAATTACATTTAGAATAATTGTGGATTTTATGAGTCCTTTGTGGTGCAGTTTGGATTTTAAAATGATATTATTGTTTTTATATATTTAATAAATGGAATATTCCCCGATTTTAGATCATTTTTATGATCTTATTTTGATGGAATCTTGTTGTACTCCAAAACCCATAATGATCGCACCAAAAATCAGAAAATCGTCCTGAGTATCCTGAAAGAAAATAGGCTATAAAATAATCTATATTAGTTTCAATTCTTGATAGAAAGGTAAATTTCATGTGTCACATCATCAATTGGAAATTTGTGTTATTTGACATACAGTAATTTAAGGTATTTTTTATTTGAACCATCCAAATAATGTTTTTTATATCCAAATATTTTACAGTTAAGAATTATATTATTGGAGCTTCATGTAAAAATTTTATCTCTCTCATGCATCACTTTTGGGCCTAACCCAAAATGGTATCAAATTTTAATTGTATAGAGAATGTAAGAATGATTTCTAAGATTTAATGATTTGTATTACCACTTCATTTATTTTGATCATTCATGACATGACTGAGAAGTTTACCTTGTTCTACAATTTTCCATGAATTGGACACATAGATATATTGAAGTTGGGAGATTGGGTCATGGGGTACGAGTAGTGATATGTTAGGTCACATGAATTTAATTTACTTGTGAATGATCTTGAATTTTTTTGTGTTGGTTTATGCTTCAATTAGTAGGAGTCATTACATGATGGTAGATTAGATTATTGTGAATGATGACTGACAAGTACATAGGTACATATATTCATAACGATATTTGAATCTCTATCAGTGATGCTGGGTTCATTTTATGTAGTCAATTGAAATGGATGTATCCTATTAAATAGTTACTGTGAATAATATTTTTTCAAAGAAATGAATAAACAGACAAACTCAGGAAGTCCAAAATTTTAGTTATGAGTGGAGATGATTAATTTTCTAGACAATATAGATATAGAGTCTTGTGAGGGCTAGGAGAAGATTTACTATGGTTCCTTATCATTTGAGTTGAAACTTTTGAGCAGTAGTGGATCATTATTTTGAAGTCAAAATTGTAATGCATAAGTTGGATGGATTGTGTAATGGACATATGATCTACTGAAAGAAGGGAATTTTGAATACCCTCTAGAGGAATGATGTAATAATAAAGATCTTCTTCAACATTCATGTCCATAGACTCCATACTCCGAGAAAAATTTATTTAAACCGAAAGTTCCATTTTTATTTGTCATCAAAAGTTCATTTTAGCCTATAGAATGTTATAATGTTGTGGAATTAGTCTGCATAATTTGATGTCCCATAAATGAATGGTCTAAAGAAGACATTTTCCATGAAAAAATAGTTCACAAAATCTTGTAACGTACTGTCCTGTGAAGTATTGGAAAACGAACTAATTGCATCGAAGAACAACATAGCCACACGTAAAACCCATATATAACAAATATATGACCTCATAGATCAGGGGATGAAGGATTGTTTTCATGGATCTATAGTGCAGTCCGTAGATGATGTTTTTCAAAAAGGGGAGTTGTACTCAAGAGGTGGTGATCTAGTGTAGTTCATGGGAGAACCATATTCTCTATGAAATATGGTATATGGAAGCTTTCATGGGCCCCATTATTTAGATGTGGTCCCTATCATACGGGTACACTGTCTTGCATAAAACTATCTTGAATGAGGTCTGGTTTATACCTTAGAATAACCTCCTCTTCATCCCGATCAGACCCAATTATGATGGGGGGACTATTTTGGTCCAAAAAACATTTCAACGGAAATTGAAAATATCCCATGATATTGAAAATGGATGGAAGCGTAAAAAATTAATAATTTATGGAAAAAAAGATTACAGGACTGAATTATGAAATGGAATGTTCAAATAATGAAGATTAAAAACATTTATTAATCACTACTCTGCCTCGTCATCCACTATTATAAGATTCCCATGAATAAAAAAACCCATAGTAGGAAAATTGAAGTTCTTGTTCTTAAAATGTGGTCATTTGAGGGAATAGGGTTGATAATTTCTCCCCACATACTACATCCTCTATGAACATAAATAGTGCATGGGAACGAAAGATCCAATGGCTTCCCAATAATGAAGGGGAGTTGTTTTCATGACTAGGGAAATGATTTTGGCATCCATATACCACAAACCTGTATCTTTTGCTGACTGTGTAGTACGCAGGCCGGACAATGGCTATGGGATTCTGTAAAAGCAATATCATGACCTCGTTATGAAGAACTGTCTACACTGGTAACTAGTTCATTATTTCTCTATAAATGGAGATCGATGGGAGACAATAAGAGGATCAAAATTTTGTAGGATCGACTATCTAAGGAATAAATAGAAAACTCCAAAAAATGAGGTGGTCCTTCAACAACTCCCCATACATAAAAATACTTTAACATATTAATAAGATGGAGAAAATTTTCCATTGGTATTCTAGGGATCAATGGTCCTTCCTGTGAATACTCCTCGAGGGGTGAAGAACTAATGACCTCTTTACAACAATGTGCCCCACATAGAAATACACTATATGGGTGGAACCCTACACCAAGTTGATATTCAATTAGAGGGAGTAATAAAACCACACCTAATAATATTTTATGTTGGGGGGGGGGACCTGGCCCCACATAACTGAATGAAACACAGACTCCACCAAGGCTTGTGTACCATAATGGAATGTAGAAAATCTCCTTTCCCGTAGAGATTCATGATACATGGAAGAACCTATATACCATCTGAGATACATCTGGGTAATTGAGGGTGTCATGTGGCATTCCACTCTCCTGCACCAATCATTACATTCCATTACATTAGCAGTCCCCATGTGAACTCCTATGTAATCCAATCTAACGATGTTAATCCATGTACTTTTCTAAAGCCATTCAATCCATATGATAAAATGATCTGTTGCAAGATTATATACATGTGAGTTTGTATAACTTTGGTAACCATAGATAGGTGGATTATACAAAATGTAACGTAGAACATCATAATATCCATATGTTAACATTACCATGGTAATGTCGGGTCCATCCGTGGGATACTCACATGTACTTCACCATTTTTTTAAGGAATATAGGGGATCACACTTGCATTTCCATTGTATAAAGAATGGGGTACCTCCTCCTCCTCATCCCAGATGTAAATTCCGGGGACTCCGATTGAGGTATGCCCCTAGATTTTCTTACAGGAGTTTACACCCATGATTCTCTCTATCATCACATGGGACATATCATGATATGTAAACAAATCCACCATTATGGGATATGAAAACAAAAGAGTATATGGGAACAACAAAAGGTCTTTCTCTCTCCCCTTGTGTTTCAATACTATATATTGGTAGATGGAGTAGAACATGCGAACATCAGATCCACTACCTCTTTGTGTTTATCATACAATGTATGACTCACATGTTCGTAGAGGATGGTGGAGAGCTTAACATATGCATGGTAACAAAGATGTAAGACCTGATATTAATCCCAGGAATGGTCATCCTCTATTGTTTATGTCAATGTGAAATAGAACAAGGAGGGATCTAATTCCAAACTAACTAAGATACATATAAATCCTTCATGAAGTCCCATCCTGACATCCAAATCACCCTACTATTATCCAGGATATATTCCCGGTATGGTCACATCCACCCATGAAAAAATATCTCTTCTCAGTAAATTGGGATACATTATATTAAGTCCAAGAACTCCCATGATGAAGAAAAATTTTGCGTATGTGTCCTTCTTGCATGATGATATACTTCATTGGTGGGTCTAAGCCACATTACATTAAAGGGTGATGTTTCTTATAATGTGAAACCACACTACATGGATTATGGTACCTCTCATGAGGATATGTACAAATACAATCTTATTTGTTCAATTAGGACATCAAAATAGCTTCCATAAATGATAATAAACTCTATAGTGCCATCCCATATGGCTCGAAACTAGAACTACCTTTGAGAATACCAAAATAATCACCGATTTATCCAATAAAGCGTAACATTGATTGAGAAACTTGAATACAAAGTTATGCATCAATTGATGGAGAACATGAGATACATCTAGATGATTCCAAACCGTTGCGTAAACATGATTTAATATTTCCCTAGAGATATATTATGAACATATTTTTGGTAATGAAACAGGGATTCTAGAACATATAAATATGGATTAAATCATTAAAAGGGTTCCTGAATAAGAAATAAATTCCCCTAAAAGGGTGATATGAGACAAAGTTATCACCCACCCAACCAATGTGAGTTCTTATGTGGCATTGGTAAAATCACACAATGAGCTCTTGTCTTCGGAATGAAGGTCCATAAATCATTGTTATTAAATAATATAGCTTATTATAGCTCTATGAATTTTTTTGGGAGATAATCTGATTAAATTAAACCCGACCATAAATAGTTATCATCATAGCCACATTCATATGATAGAAAATGATATACACCCCAATCTCTATCAGACAATGTCGTTAAGGGTACAACACACATCAGGTCAAAATAGGCTTTCTAATACCTCATGATGTGATGTGATTAATAATTCACTAATGCATTAAATTTATAGTATTTATGGTTAATTAAATTAATATAGGTGATATATATTTATAACAATTATTAATTAACGGTAACATATTAATTAGTTTTAGTTCATTTCATTCATTGAGAAAATGGAAACATTGTTAAGGAATATGAATGACCTACCATATCCATAAATTGTAAGATTCATTTCATGTCTATATATTTAATGGAATACTCTAAATATATATATATCGATGGGATTTCTTTGTAGTGATTCATTGGGGCTTCATTGTTTCCTCCCCTTGGGACTGACTTTTTTTAGCATGGTCCGAAATAATGTTCAAGAAAAAGAGAATTTAATAACATTTAAATATAAAAAATTTAGATGATGGAAAATAAAAAATACATAGACAAAAAAACAACACAATTATTACATGGAACAATATTTTAACATGGAATTATTAATAAATTTGTAATAAAACGACATAATAAAATCATTTATCATATGATATATACAATTATGGGGTTTTAATATATTTATAATAATCATATATTTGTTATAAATGATTATTTAATAGGAATTAAATACATCGAGACATTATGTATGGTTTTTTGCCTCTACTATTCTTCTTTGAGAAATATTTTTCTTTTTGCATGAAACATTTTTAGGTGGTATATATATAGGCTATTTGAAAAATTATATCATGAATATACTTATATTAATTATATTTAATGTTTCAATTGATGTTATTATTTTACGTGGATTATAATTCAATAGTTTCCAATTTTTAAGTGTTTTATTTTAAAATATCATTATTTAATAGGATTGGATGTGACTATTCTTTCTATGTTGAAATATTATGATCAAACTCTTATCAAACACATTAATTTTATTATAATTTTTTATGTAAATATAATAATTTGTTTCTATAAATTTTTTCTTATTTAATTACTCATAAATCCAAATTAATGTTTTTAAATAAAACATGAAATATTTCTATCTTTTTTCGAAAATCCTTTTTTATTTAATGTCCATATTTTCAAAGAAAAATATTTTATTATTTATTTAGTAATGTTTAATGTAATTTTTTCACTTTATTTAATTTAAAAAAAATTTATATGAATATTCATGTTTTAAAAAAAATGACATGTTTGCCTTTTACTGAAAATTGGAATGGGATCATCTGCTTTAATGTTTACGCTGTCTCCCACTATCATTTAAATATAATGATAGAAATCTCATTTATATAATTAAAAGGTAATTTTTAATGAAATGAATTTTGAAAAAGCCTTCTATTTTAAAAATATTTTTTTCATAGTCATAATGATATTTTCACCATGAGTTTTTTTAAATTATTTTAAAATATTCTGGTATATTTTTTCAATATTAATTTACTTGAAAACAATTTCTATTATAATTCTTGAATTTATAATTTTAATAAATGGGAATTTTAATTAAATTCCATTTTCCTCAAAAAAATGTTTAATATGATTTTTAATTATTATATTATAAATTTTCAATTATATTTTCAATGAAAATAATTTTTTAATTTTTTATGAAGAAATATATTTAAAAGGAGAGCCTAAAATGAATTTTATTTTCCACAAAAAAATTTCTAAGAAACTTTTCAAAAAAATTCATTTTCAATATAAATTTGATAAAAAGTTACTTTTCTTAATCTTTATAACCTATATGAACCAATGGTGTCATCTATATTCATTTTCTAGATGGTTTATATTTTTACATGACTAAATTTTTATGAAACCTATTTATTATCATGTTTTATTCTATGTTGAAATATTTTATGAAGGAAATTTATTTTCAGTGGTTCTGATATGATAAATGTTTAATGTATTGTGGGAAATTTATATATTATGTTAATTATGTGACCAGTGGAACCTATAGCTCCAAAAAATTTATTGTGTATTGATTAATGTTCAATGAACTAAGAGGGTAAACAATAGGATATCCCAACCCCTAATACAGGGTACATAAGAGGTTATCCCTTTCCAAATGTAGGTGCACATGTGGTTTTCCCAACAGTAACATGTTTTAAATGTCTTTGTGGGAATCCTTGACATAATCTTTTCTTTTATAATTTGTTATCCACAAATTTATGTCATATTCCAGAATTATTCAATCATGTTCTATATTCTCTGATTACTTTTTGATACATGTCATAAGAATTGTTATGATTTATTATATGAATTGATTTTAAGATCCGTGATTTATAGAGTATCATTTTATAATTTTAATGTAATGTTCTCAAACCCTTTTCCCCTAATATGTTGATATCTACATTGTCTATAGTTTTCTAGAATATGTTCACACCTTTTTTATGTTTCCTTTCCCATATTTATTATTAATGTTATTGGTAATAATATGTCTAATAAGGTTTTTAGTTATGAATTACATAGTGGGAGATAGTGTAGATCACATATAAACATTTTTTTTACATTTTAATGTTTACAAATGTACTATGATTTATTAATTTTTGAAAAGATAATTATGATATATAATTAATATTCATCTATAAATATGTATGATTAATATAAGATATGTTCAGGTCTCTATAATTAGTATATGTGTAAGGTTTAGTTCACCCATTCGACACTATGATGAAAAAAATTTAGTAAGAACCATATTGATATGTCAAAATATATGAAAATATCCCGGAATTTGATAAAGGATAATGTGAATGGTTTCCAAATAATTCAATCCTAGTATATATATTACAATAGGATAAGGATATATAATATATGTACCTTTGGGAAATAAATTTGAAAAGGTCACATTCATCTAGACTTGATCGTCTATTTTGAAACACATGGGGGATACTCTTTAAAAAAATATTTAATTTATGATCCATTGAAAATTAGATAAATATATTTTGACCATTAATGACCTAGGTTAAACATAATTTTTCATATATTGAAATGTATTTGATATGATATAGACAACCTATTCGTTATGTTTAATGATTCTCTGGTTACCCA
Source organism: Viscum album (assembly GCA_963277665.1). NCBI lineage: Eukaryota > Viridiplantae > Streptophyta > Magnoliopsida > Santalales > Viscaceae > Viscum > Viscum album. The sequence goes on along the minus strand of OY728121.1, from coordinate 1,700,173,831 downwards.
CTATCAATATAGATTTTAAAACTATGTTTTTTTTCTTCTATAGACTGGTTGGATCCCAGTGGAACCGAATCAATGTTGAATAAAATAAGAAAAAAATGATTATCCTCATTAGAATTCTTATGTTGAGGTAGCTATAATGAAAAATATTATTGTTAATATCACACAACATTCATATGATATGAGTCATGATGAGCTTTGAAATGAGAAATTATGGGAATAGTGTTCTATTGGTACGTCTATGATAAAAATTAAACCTTCTCTTAGGGATTTTTCTACTCCACTATTTGTTATGAAATTGAGCAGTACCATTAAAACAATATTTTAATAAATTTTTCATTTGGTGCAAGAAAATGTCATTTTGTCCATCAATCATTTAAATGGTGAAGCAGATAAATGGTGGAATCTTATGAATAATATGACAGAATAATATGAATGTTAATCCTGAGAGTGGGATGAGGTTGAGAGACTATTTTTTATATGTTCATCCCTAAAACCATTTTTATTAAAATGGAGATGATATTCATTAAATATTAAATTATGTATGATGAATCAATTTCTTCCTATATGGAAAACGGTAAAAGAACTGTGATATATGATTTGATATTGTCATCCAACCTTAATGTAAGGTTGGTCACTTCATTAATGGAATAAAATCATGTAATGCAAGGTTATTATGCATAATTTAAATTTGTAGCTATGCCTATTTTCTTCATTTTTCTATCTTATTGTAAATGGATATTGAAGTGAACCATAAGTTACTCGGATTTGATAAGAAAAGAATGAATAATTGAAGGGAAACTCAAAATTTCATGGAGATGAGAAAACGATCATTCATCCATTCCCAATGTGTGATAGTGAACAAGGAGGAACTTTATTTAGAGAGACTAACAAATGTTTTAATAGAGGAATGTTAGTTCATCGAGTAGTTAGATACTTATGTGATTTGAATAACATATCTATTTGTCAAAATTAAGAGAATTCTCCATAGAATGAACCTCCCACACTTTGGTGTTTTAAATGTATGGTCTTTGGGAATTATGGTAAAAAAATCTCAAATCTAACGGATGATGAAAATAAAAAACCATAGTAACCTTTTAAGCTAAGGGATGATGAGAAATCTCATGAGAAAACTATTTCAGATAAGGGGTGAGATAATGATAACTAATCCAAGATTAAGATCAAAAAATATTATATATTTCTTAATTTATAATGGATTTATCTAGAAATCACGAGGGGTAGGGGAATTATTATCTTTCCCAAATGATTGTTGAACCATCCATTAATGTGATAATAAAAGTGTAACATAAAGATGATTTTGTAATGAAAAATAAGGTTACATATTCTATTGAGTATTAACTTGATTGAAATATAATGATATGTTTCAGAAAACATATATTTATTACATCCATATCAGATTAAAAAAATATTTTTTATAGAGGAAGCATATAGCTCTTTGTTCTTAATTCATTCAAGATGTATAAATATGTGTGTGTGTATATATATATGGAAGAGTATAAATAGTGGTATGGAATAAATAGGGATATCCTAGAGTTTTTATCTCAGTTCATTGTATTTTATCCAGTTAAGGCTCTGAGAAAAAAATCCTAAAGGGATGTTACAACCAATAACCGTACCAGAATGGATGTAGGAAGTCAACCCTATATTTTTCCGTTGGACCCCCAAAACATTTAATGGGAATAATAATATATTGTTCATCATCAATCAACATATAGTAAATAAAACTCTATAAAAATTATTTTGTATCTATATCATTATCATCTATCTAGAGTATTCAATATGTTCGAATGAAGGATTCATGGAGTACAACATTCTACTATATTTCAACGGGATCTTGGGTTTGTATAATTTTTTTGGAAAAGTTATTAGAATGACCAAGATAATGTTCTATGTTTTATAACATCATAAAATTAATATAAATATTATTAATCTGGTATAATATTTCAAACTATGGAGGATATACTCCGACCTTTCTCAATGGATTTCAATGGAGGTGGGAATGAACGCCTTCCTCATTTTGAATTTTCTTACAATAATAGATTTAACTCAAAAATTCAGATGGATCCTTTTGAAGACAAATATTGAATGAAGATTATAAATCCAAAATGTTGGGATAAATATGTAGAATGATATATATTGGGACTAAAACTGGTTGAAAAAATGGAAAAGATGGTTAGGGCCCTTCAGTATTATATATGGACAACCCAATGTTGAAAGAAACATTATACTGATAATCCATCATGTGATCTTAAATTTAGACAATGTTATACATTTTTCAAAAAATAATTATCCTTGAAAAAAGTTAAATATATCTTGTATAATGTAAAAATAATCCCTAGGTATATTGGTCCCATTGAAATTCATGATCATATTCAGAAAATAGATTATTAATAGTAACTTCCACTAAACCCCTCTTGGGTTCAAGATGTGATTCAAGTATCTCTCCTTGGGACATATATACATAATTCCAATGATTTAATAATCATAGAGGGTATACTAAGGGATCATGTAATTTATTATGATGTAAAAGTATTTGATATTGTTAATTGTACTGATAAATTTGTACAAAATATGACCACTCACATAGTCAATTATATTCATTTACCCACTAGCATGAGGAAACTATGGGGGATGCAGATGATGTAAGGAGAAAAAGGAACCTCATTTATTTTTACCATAATGATGACTTTTTATGGTTAAATTAATTACTTTTGGTTAGAATGGTACACCTTAAATTTTTTTGATATATTTGTTTATTGATTTCAATTTCTTTGATTGAACATGCTGTATGGGACACAATGTTTTAATGAACAGAGACAAAAATTTATTATTATTATTTATAACCCAACTATTATTACATATGCATTAAACATGGGGTAATGAAGAGGTATAAAATAAATTAACTACCACAATACTGGGAAAGGCTAGGGCCACCCCTTTATCAGCGCTAATGAAAAAGTGATGATAAAGGGGGGGGGGCTTTATCGGTGTTGAAAAAAGCGCTGATAAAGGGTGCCTTTATCAGCGCTAAAAAAAGCAATGATAAACGTACACCTTTTTGAGCAATGATAAAGGGTCGACTTCAAAAATATATATATATTAATATATAAATATCGTTATATAGTTATGTTGTTATAAATATAATATATAATTTATATATATATTTTAGATATGTATAAATGTACATTTACACTTAATATACTTATTATATAAGATATTTTTTGAAAATGGATTCTTTAAAAAAAATATTTTTAATTAATAATTTGATAATTATTATGGAGTAATAGTCATTTAATAACAATTTGAAGAATAAAAAATCAAAAAAATTAAAAAAAAGATCCAAAATATGTTGAAAACGCAACTCAAACTTCAAACGGCCCTAACTTTTGATCCGTGTGTCCGTTTGAGCTCTAACACATATCAAATCAAATCCTGTGATGAGATCTACGTCGCTGTGACCCGGGGATACCATAGTCAAGCATTTTTCGAGGCCAAAAGAGGCCCATAAGGCCTCCAAAATAGAGTTTTTAGTCGGGGTACCCATACTTTTTAACATTTTGTGGATTTTCAGCCATGTTTAAGGGGGTATTATTGGATTTTTTTGGTGGGGACTGAATTTATTTCAAGGTATTAAATTCAAATTGATATTATGTTTTTGAAATTTTATCATTTTTTATAATTCACTGCTATTTATAATCAAATATATAGCTATATGTACATATTTTTTTATATATTCACACCTAAAAATTAAATTTTTTTAAATAAATAATTAAACATATTTGAATATAAAATGTACTAGATTTATCTAAATAATAACTAATATCCATTTTAGTTAAAATACCAACATATGAATATTTATATAACTACTATATATTAATATAACTACATATATATTAATACAGCTATATATATATATATATTAATATAACTATATATATATATATATTAATATAACAATATATATTAATATAAATATATATTTCTGTACGAATAAATATAAAGAAATATATATATAAATAAATAGATATATCATGAATAAGAGAACAAATCAATATAGGGTAGTGGTAAAGGCTTTAGGTGCGCATGGGGGAGGTCTCGAGATCAAATATGGGTGGAGGCAAGGGCATGCGCGCAAGGGTGATTTAAAGGGATAGCGCTGATAAAGGGTGTAAGCAGTGCGGGTGGGTGCTGGATGTGCAGGAAAGCACTGATAAAAGGGTGGCTCATGTACTGTAAAAAGCCCCCCCACGAGATAGGTAGTATTTTTTTTATTTTTATCAGTGATTTTTTTAGCGCTGATAAAATGGGTCTATATTAGTGCTTTTTGGAGCGCTAATAAAGGGGACCCCCCTTATCTTCGTCAGCATAATCAGTGCTTTTTATAGCGCTGTTAATGGCCATTTTTAGTGCTGATAAAAGCCATATTTGTAGTAGTAATATTAATTATAATGGATTATATGAATAAAAAATATTGAAAAAAGTATAAAGTATTTTGTAGTTAATGGTTTGTTTAAATTTACATTTTTTTCGAAAATATATTTATTATATTTTTCTTGTTCGCAAATATTAAAATTAAATTTTTTAAATCATAATTTAAAAATTATCTTCTTATTAATTATTTAGATTTATCTAAATTGATTGAATTTATTATAAATAATTAAACATAATAGTTTATAAAAATACCATCCTTTTCATTTAAAAAACATATAAGGTTAACTTTTTATATTTTAGAATAAAATTAGTTCACTTATATATTTTTTAATCTAATTAATGTCATTGGAATAAATTTCTAAAATAATTTTTTTTAAATGTTTTAAACTTTTGTGCATTCTAATCACATTAGCAGGATTAATTTCAACTTAAATTTTTGTAGTTATATGAATATAAATTTCAAAAATATAATACACATTTAAAATAATCCTATATTTTATTATATAAAAATTAAAACCTATAATTTTGTAAAAATTAATTGTAAAAAATAGAAATCAATTTCAATGGCTATGGTTAAAATAGGTTTACATTGTGTTAAACTAAACGAATAAGTGGTAAAAATAACTATATACTTTTAGGAAAACCTTTTTTTGAAAATATTTAGTTCTTTAAAAAAATATTTATAATGAAACAATTTTTATATTTTTTTCTAACAAAAACATTTTACACAATATGCTTTTCAAAAATTAAATGTGTGTCATCTCTCGCACATATAAAATACCACCCCCTCTCCCCCTCTCTTCAAACATCCAAAACCTTGTGTAATACACCACGTCGAGTTCTAGCACACCATAACCAATCCAACCTGCCGTTAGGAATAGAAATACCCACTTGTTGAAAGTTTATGTATTTTATTTTTCAAAATGGACTTCATTTTGGGATTTGGAATATCAAAATTAGTTTGGGGTGATTTTTTTAGTATTTTTTTGAAAACATTCATTCTTTGATGAATAGTGAAAAACACAACGTCGTTGTTTAAAATCTAGGCATGTTAACAAATTTGCATAAAACACAATTTTTCCAATTCAATGAAATGAATTTCAAAAATCCGAGAGACATGGTTTACATTAGTAAGTAAAATTTGGTTCAATATTATAAAAATAATTTTCTGTAAATTTTAAATTTTGAATTTTATTTACCAAAATTAAAAGTAAGTAGGGTAATTAAAGGTTAAAAAAGATGATATAATTACCCTAACACATTCCCTAATTCTACTGTATATTTTTATTTCGACCACAATGAACCCTAGGAATAATATATGATCTTTTTTATCCACATGGATTAGATTAGGACATTTATTATTATTTTTTTTAAAGAATAGTTAAAAGTGTAAAATTCTATGTTTAATAACTAAAAAATTTTTAATATGGGGATATACATAAGATTAATTCAAATATAAATATTAATTATAAATAATAAATTATTTCCTATATAATGGTATTTTATTTATAATTTTTAGACATTAAATAATTATATTTATTTATGGCAGAATAATGATGCAGTAACTACCTTGTTAAAGATGGATTAAAATAATTGATATTATAAATATAAAAAGAAATGAAAAATTAGACTTCTGTTTCATTTCACTGACTTTCTCAGTTAACATTACATGTTAGAGTTTATTAAAAAAAATTTGATGTTATAATTTTTTTATGACATTCAAAATATCAAAATACCAAAATGTGTAAAAATTGACATAAATGAGTTTTTTATACAAAAACAATATTATTAAATGATATAATATTACTAAAATTATTTGGTTCATCCAAAGGAGAAGGTAAGGTTATATATGTCAATAATTCTCCCATTGGGGTTCTCTTTTATTTTTATAGTATGTTTATTAACCATTTATTATAATAATACAAGAATACATGGTAAAAGTTAATCTATTTAACTAAGAGTTAAATGTAAATGATATGGTTAATGATGTGACAAAAACCTATCTAAAACCTATTGTTTGAGATATTTTAGTCCCAAACCCTCATTTTCTTTGAAATAATTCATTTTCGAGGCATTATAAACCAAATATTTTTGTTTATTAAATTAATAATTCCTGATTTTCTTAAAGTGACCCTCACCTCTCCTATAAAAGGGTAGATCCACTTCTATCAGATTAACACCTCCATATCCATTTGGCTTAGCCAAAAAATTCATAAATATCCTCCAAACTTCCCTAACTTCATCTTAGAGGCCTTATTTTGATCTAAAACAAAAATAAGGATCACTTTTGGCCAAATCAAAAGGAGGCACCCGAAAAAGAGGTAAATTTTTGGCCACCTCTTACAAATTTATTTTCTTCTTCCAGAGACTCTTTCTTTTTTGTATCCCTACCAAAATGATACATCTAGTAACTTATACATAGTATTATGTTAATATAATTATGGTACAACCATATTTATTATTCTCTTCATCTTATGAATGATAAATTCACCATACGTGCGTACGTACAACATACCGTCTCAATGTTGTGGTGTAAGTTTTTATTCAACACTTCATCATTTGGTTGGTTATAATAAATAATATAATTGGTTTAAATAATAAATATATAATTTTTATGATTTGTTATATATGATATACCATAAAATTACATACGATTTCACCAACCATAAAATGGTATTTTAACTTGTGCGTACATTAGGATTACCCTCCCCACGGACGTAATGAGATTCATGCCCCATCATAACCACTCAAAATTAATTTTAATATTTTGATTAAAAATAATTCTTAAGAACATTATATAATTCTATATGTGAATAAAATACTTTCTATCCATATCAATCACGACTTATGTAACAAATCATATAAATAAAAACTATTCATTTAAACATGAAACAATGATGCAACTTAAATATTATTAACAAAGCAATTTTAGAATATAAAATAAGATATCATATTTATGTATGTGGTTATTTTATTATTTAATAACAATGATTTAACTATTATATAAAAGATTAATGTACCCTCGACCATGGAAATATACAAGGTAAGGATTAACTTCCCAATATCTTTACTTATCTGATGTTGTTTATACATAAGTATCTACTGGGAATTCATTATCATCCACATATGTGTTATATAAAAATTTATATCAAAACATTTTTAATATTTTTTATAATATGGTATAAATTCATTTATACCCTTTATTTTACTTTTTATTAATATTTTTGAAAGGAATCTTTTTGTCGCTTTCCAAACAAGGTACTTTATGACATTTTTGACAAATTACTATAATAATATGTTTGATGTTGATTTATTATGATAAAATCATCCATATTTTATTGATTTTTTTCTGATATGTTTGCATGTGGAAGTGATATTTTTATACCATTCATGCTTTATATTTAATGTATTAACATTTCATATTATAGTTTTAATACAAATGATTATATTTTTTCTCAAAATTCTAATATGAGGAATGAATTGGACTTTCTAAGTGATGGGTGGATCCTGTTATAGCACCTAGATGCATCGGTAGGTCTCATTAGACAATCTATTTCCTTGGAAAATGGACTTTACAAAATACTATTTGTATCATTGAAACAAGAACTTGACTATGTCGTTATGTTCTATGACATTATACATTCCATCATTATTAAATTGTCTATTGATATTACATGTGATTATTCGACAAGTAAAATATCAATGTGAATATGTAAATGGAATTATTTGATTTATCTTTTCTATATTATGGTAACATTTATGTTTAAAAGGATTTTCAATTGTCATTATACATTTCCTTGAATTTTTATTCTTATTTATGATAGATTCTTCTATATTGTTATCCTTACAGAGTATCTGAGCTCACCCCACTATTATGTTATATTTTTTCCATGATTGAATGAATTATATTATGATTAAAATGCTGGAATAGGCTAAGGGATATAATTGTGTTCAAAGTGGACACACTGTTGTTTTTTATTTAATGATATAATGTAAAACATATGTATGTATCCAGTACTTCCATGGATATTCAACTAATCGTGCTTTTGAGACATGATTCCATATATCATTACTCTGTTATATAATAATTCATCAACTCTGGGAAAATGGTGTCGAGCCATTACGGTGGCTATCATAGGATGTTTAATAAAAACCATGGAAGTGGTATTTAGATAAACTCTGATTAGAGAACATTTCCTTAAGATAGACTTTGAGGATTAGTGTAGAAAAATACCCTATAATTTTGGTAATGTAAATATTTTGTTTATTTTCAATGCAGTACATCCATGTCTGGATACAAGTTAGTAGATGCGACTCTGGCACATATTTACCCAGGAGTGAAAACTCCGACTGGGAGTTTTGGGGTTGACCGGGGATATCCCGGTACATGAAAATGGGCCTTGCATCAGTTTTGGTTAAAACATTCATATGGGATATTCTTAGGATAATTCACTATTTCATTACAAACCACTTTGAAGGATTTATAAGTAAATACATCCTGAAAGAAAACATTTTTTTATTATTTTGAATTATATGCATAATCTTTTTAATTTATGTTAGGTATTTTACATGTTTTTAATTATGTATTGCGATTTATAATCTAATCTAGTGTATTACATTGTTAAAAATGGCACATATTGGATGAAATGGAAACTGTATCAACATACATAGTCCATGTAGGTATTTCCCTCCAACTCATTCGAATTATACTGGAGCTGGTCAAACAACCTGTGATTAACAACTTCTTACCATACTAGGACAACTCGATCAAGTTATGAATAATAACGTTACCCATATAGACCATCCTGATCCACAACATGGATGATCAATGTTCGATCGCTTCATGAGGAAACAAACACCAACATTCAATGGGACTACAAATCCATTTTTAGTTGTGCAATGGATAAGTTACATAGAGGAATTATTTCGTACTTTGGGGAGTAGGGAAAGGGAAAAAGTTATCATGGATGTTTATCACCTCACGAGAGATGTATATCAATGGTGTTCATTAATTCAAAACCCAAATGAAGATGAAGAAGTATCAAATATGGAATGGATAGAGTTCAAATAGATCTTAGTAAACAAAATACATTCCTCGTGACCATTGACCAGATATAGAATGACATTTTTCGAGTTTGACAAAAAAGGAGGATGAGAATGTCATAAAGTATAAGGATAATGTTACAATCATTGTGAGGCATACATATGATTATATACTTAACCCAAGGATTATGATTGAGAAAATATTTTATGGGTTAAAACAATTTCTTCATCAAGCATTAGTCTCAAACTTCATCTCATCTTACAAAGATATTGTTTCATGTGCTATCATGATAGAAAATCAATTCCCTAAGTATTATGACATTAATACAAAGAATGAGAAGAAGATATTGGTTGAAAACATTGGAAATAAAAATAAGGGGAAAAAGAGAAAAGTTGAATTTCCATCCTGTGGTAAATGAGGGAATTAACACCCTAGTACTTTCTTAAAGGGAATGGGAGTCTGTTACATGTGTGGTGAAAAAGGACACCATGCTCGATATTAAAAGGGAAATAAAGGGCCTATAAATGTTTAATTATAATATTGAATTAAAATTGGGAATTATTAAAATTAATGTCCTAAGAGACAGGTAAGTATTTCTCATATAATTCCAATATAGCAATGCCAAGCTTATGCGATCACTAAAACTATGGTAGAAGCTCCGAATGATGTGGTGTCAGGAAATTTAATGGTTTTCTCCAATTTTTCAAATGATTTATTTAATTCTGGATCATCTCATTATTTCTTGTCTTCCTAGTTTTCTAAAAAGACTAGATATTTCCAATTTTATATAATAAGGGAGTTGTTAGTAAAAAAATTTAAGGGATGTATCATTAAAACAATGATTTGTGAATCAATTCCCATTAAGGAATATAAACGTGCTTTATTTGATGATCTCATCATCATTTCCATGATAGATTCATATATAATCTTCATAATGGATTGGATTTTAGACCATGATGCGACTACTTATTGTAAGAATAAGGAGGATAACTTTTTTGATGATGATAATGAGTATCTTATCTTTAGAGAAGTAATGTCACCATCTGATTCTCATCTAGGTCTACCAAAAGTAGATATACTAAATTAAATAATAGGGGAAGAATATTGTGAAATAACAATGGGTGATTAAAGGAATGTTCAAATAGAATATTAAACTATTTTTCAAAAATATGTTGATATGGTTCCTGGGGATTTAGTTGGACATCCCCTAAAACAAGAAATTGAGTTTTCCATTGATTTAATTTCGGGTTCAAGGACCATATCGAAGACCCCTTATAGAATAGAAAATGTGAAATTAGTGGAATTAGAGAAACAACTAGATGAATTGAGAAATAATAGATTAATTCACCCTAATGTTTCTCCATGGAATGCTACTATTCTTTTAATTAAAAAGAATGATGGATCTATGAGGTTGTGCATTGACTATAGGGAGATCAATGCTATAAAAATAATGAAAATGTATCCCTTACCTCACATCGATTATTTATTCGATCAACTTCATTGAGACCAATATTTTTTAAAGATTGACCTTCGATCATGATATCATCAGTTGTCTGTGATGATGCAAGACATTCTGAAGAAAACAATTTTTACTAGGTATGGGCATTATGAGTTTACAACAATGCCTTTTAGATGGACTAATGCACCCTATGTCTTCATGGAACTAGTTAATAGTGTTTTCAAATAATATCATGATGAATTTGTAGTGGTATTTATTGATGATATATTTTTTTACTCCAAATCTATGACAATCATGAAAATAACATAAACACTATTCTAAAGACTCTAAGACGAAATGAATTATATTGGATGTTTAGATAGTGTGAATTCTGGGATTATGGGATTTCTTATAATGGCTATATTTTCTCAATGGATGTAATCTCTTTTGATCCTTCTAAGAAATGATAAATACAATAATGGCCAGCACTGACGTGTATGACTGAGGTAGGTAGTTTTATTGGTTTAAAAGGGTATTATAGGCATTTTGTCCAGATTTTCTCCCGATTGGATAACCCATTAACCAAGAACACACATAAATGGGTTAAATTTGTTTGGACAAAAGTGTGTGAAAAATGTTTTGAATAACTGATCAGAAGAAATGTCAATGATCATATCATGACTCTACCATCGTGGAATGATTGGTTATTATTTATAGTGATGCTTCAAAAAAATACTTGGTTGTGTTCTTATGTTGAATTATAGTTTAATTTCCTATGCTACAAGACTGCTATATATTCAAGAAAAATCCATTCCACTCATGATCTTGATTAAAAAGTTGTAATCTTTGATTTGAATATATGGAGACACTATCTATATGGTGATAATGTTGAGATTTATACTAATCACAAGAGTTTGAAATATATATTCAAACAAAAAGAAATCAAATTGAGGCAAATACAATGGATCAAAGTACTCAAGAATTATGATTGAATTATACACTACCACCCGAGGAAGGGAAATAGGGTGGTAGATGCATTGAGAAGAAAGGATCCTTGAGTTCTGAACATGATGAGAGTTGAAAGGATCTTGTGTTCATAGATCTACTAATGATAAATATAGGAATAATCATGGATGGTGAAGCATCAAAACAATTTCATATGGTTTGCAAACCATCATTAATAGAAAGGATAACGAGTTCTCAGACTGATGATGAGAATTATCGAAATTAAATTAAAGCTTTTAATCGTGGGAGATTGAGGGACTTCGTATATTAAAATGGGAAATTTATATTTGGGACGAGTCTTTGTGTTCCTGATATAATTGATCTAAAAATAGAATTGTTGGATGATCTTCATAGATCCAATTCCTCTATACACCCCAGTAGCACAATAATGTAAGGTAATTTGAAGGAACATTTTTTGTGAAACAACATGAAAATGGTGATTTCTGATTATGTGTAAAGATATAATGTTTTCCAACTGGTTAAGGATGGAAGACAACATCCTAGATGTGTAATTAAACCTATTCACATTATTTATTTGAAATGGGATGATATTACGATGGAATTTGTCATGGTACTACCAAATAATCCTAGAATGAATGATGTAATATAGGTAATTCTTGATTGTCTTAACAAGTAAGCACATTTTCATGCTATAAGTGAATATTTACCTCTTGAAAATTTAGAAATACTATATATTAATGAAGTTGTACGACTTCATGGAGTACCCCTATCAGTTTTTTTTATCATGATCCCTCCTTTACATCAGGATTATAGAAGATTCTTTACAAGGCCCTGGATACAGAACTTTGTTTGAGCACTGCATACCACCCTCAAACTTATTGAAAATCAAAAAAAAAAACTATTAAAACCATAGATGACATGTTGAGATCTTTCTCACTTGAGATTAAAAGTAGGTTGGATAAATATTTACCTCTGGTAGAAATTTCCTAAAACAATAGCTTCTATTAAAGTATTCAGATGGAATCATATAAAGCATTATATGGAATGAGAGGTCGCACACCAACTTATTAGCATGATTTAGGTGATAGAAAAATCTTAGGCCCAGAACATGTGGTGGAAACAATGGAAAAGATGATGATTATCTAATCCCACATCAAAGCATCTCGATGTTGAAAAAATACCTATGCCGATAACTTAAGGAAAGATATGAAATTTTAAGTAGGAGATCATGTTTCTGGAAGGTATCTCTAGGGAAATGTGTTGTACGATTTTGTATGAATGGTAAACTATGTCCCAAGTGCATTAAACATTTCGAAATTCTAGATCAAATTAGAATTGTAGCATAACATTTAGAAATGCCTAGATGTCTCTCCAATGTTAATGACGTGTTCCACATATCACTGTTGAGAAAATGCAAGCCCGACCCAAAACATGTTCTCAAAGTTGAAGAAATAGAACTAGAACCCGATCTGTCTTATTGTGGGGATCCTACCAAGATTCTTGATACTACAAATCAAATGTTGAGAATCCAGATGACTCATCTGGTAAATGTTCCATGGAGAATCCATAATATGGAAGATGAAAAATGGGAACCGGATGAAATTTCAATGAAACACCACCTAAATCATTTTATGTAGTAGTATTTTAGAAATTTCGAGGAAGGAATTATTTGAAGTAGGGATGAATGTAACACCCCAAACATTCATGGTACGTTTCCCTTTGAATAATACAATATCTTTTGATCTACACAGCGTCATGTTCTAGAACACCATGACCAATCAAACTATCCTTTATGAATAGTAATACCAAATTTTTGAAATTTTATAAATTTTATTTTCCAAAGTGGAATTAATTTTTTGATTCAGAATATCAAAATTATCTTAGGGATATTTTTTTTCAGTTTTTCTAAAAACATTAATTTTTGGATGAATATTGAAAAACACTTTGTTATTGTTTAAAAAATAATATTTATTTAAATAATTATTTATTTTAGAGAAATTTATTATATGTAAAAATAGATTCATAATCCATATATTAGTACAATGTAATTAATTGGAGTTATTTTATAATTAAATTAAATGTATAAAATGTTATTCAATTATTAAACGTCTTTTACCCACCTTCTAGTCATGATAGGAAATTTGAAAAAAATCTAATTTTCCTACTTCTGTTAATTGAATTTCTCAAATCCAAGAGACACAGTTAACATTTGAAATTAAATGTTGTTCAATAGGATTGAAATAATTTTTTTGTGAATAGTTACTGGTTGATTTTATTTGACACGGTTAAAAGTAAATACGGTAATTAAATGTAAAAATTATATTATAATTACACTAACACATGTCCTAATTTTATTAGATAAGTGAATTTAGTCCAAAATAAACCATATTAATGAAATATTATCCTTTTGATACACATGTTTTAGATTAGAAAATTTATTATTATTTTATTTAAATAATAGTTAAATGATTAAAATTCAATGATTATTAACTAAACCATTTTTAATATAGGGTTTTACAAAATATAAATTAGAATACAAATATTAATTAGGATTAAAAAATTATTTCCTATATAGTGGTATTTTATTAATTATTTTTCTACATTAAATAAATAAATTTATTAATGACACAATAATGATGCAGTAATAACACTATTAATGAGAGATTAAAATAATTGATATTATAAATATCCAAATAAATTTACATTTGGGGTTTTGATGAATTAAATTAATTTTATAGATTAATATGACGTGATAGGGTTGATTAAATTTCTTATTTTTCAATTTATAATGTTTTTATGACTTTCAGAAAATCAAAATGAATAATAGTGTCAAAATTGACATAAATGATTTTTAAAACAAATAATATATTGTTAAATTATATGATATTTCTGAAAATATATTGTTCATCCAACGGGCATAGATATGGTTAGATATGTCAATAATGAACCACTTGGTGTTCTCTTGGATTTTTATAGTATTTTTATTAACCCTTTATTTTAATAATACATAAATAAATTGTAAAAGTTAAACTATTTAACTACCAGTTAAATCTAAAAGATAAGGTTAATATGGTTACCTAAACTTGTCTAAAACCTATTAGTTTAGATTTTTTAGACCCAAAACCACCTTATCATTGAATTATAACCTTTTGGAGCCATTATAAACTGAATATGATATTATAATAAATTAATATTTCTAGATTTTTCTAAAGGGATCCTCAGCTCTCTTATAAAAAGGTACTTCCCCTTTTATCGAAATCACACCACCAATGCCATTTGGATCACCCAAACCCTACTCAAATGTCCTCCAAACAACCATAAATTAATCTTAGAGTCCTTACATTGATTAGTATCCAACCTAAGGATCCCTTTTGAACAAATCAAAAGGAAGCACCGAAAGAATATGTAATTATTTCTTCACTTATTTCAAAGATCATTTCTTCTTACACTTCATATTTATTTGTTGTATCCATACCAAAATAATAACTCCAGGTCCTTATACATAATTTGATGTTATAATAAAAAAATTTCATCTATATTCATTATTACATCCATCATATTAATGACAAATTCACCACACGTGCATATGTACAGCTTACTATATCCACGTCATGGTGTAGTTTTTTATTCAACACTTCATCATTTGTGTGGGTATAATAATGAATATAATTGATGTAAATAATAAATATAACATGTTAAAAATTAAATATATAATATATACCATCCAATTAAATACAATTTCACCATCAATATAATTCTATTCTCACTCGTGCGTATGTACAGATTACCCTCTCTATGAAAAAGATGAGATTCATTCCCCATTATAAACATTCATGAGTAATTTTAATTTTATGATTAGAAATAATTTTTAAGAACATAATATCATTCTGGATATGAATCAAATACATGATATCCCTATGAAACATAACTTATGAAACTAAACATATAAAGGAATATGAATCAGTTAACACACGAAACAATGATACTACTAAAATATTTTTTACAAAGCAATATTGGGAGATCATATATTATATCATATTTAAGTGTTTTATTTTTGTATAATATAATAAAAATGACTTAACTATTTTATAGGATGATAAAATACCCTGGTCCAAGGAAAAATTCAATGTGAGGTTTAATTATACAATTTCTTTACTTATCTGAGGTTGTTTATACGTAGGTATCTACTAGGACTTCTTTGTCATCCATATCTGTGTTTCCTAAAAATGTATTTCAAAACATTTTTTCAATTTCCTAGATTATGGGTAAGATAAATTTATAACCTTGTTGAATTTTTATAAAAAATTGTGAAAAGAAGATTTATGTCATTCTCCAAATGAGATATTTTATGACCATTTTGAAAATGTAAGGTAAGATTGTTTTTTAATGTATTCTATAGGTGTAACTGTTTTCCGCCATTATAAAATCTATGAATCATCCCTTAAAATATTATAAAAATATTTTCAAAATAAATTTTTTCTTTTATAAAAATGATTATATTATATGATTTCAAAATAGAAAGAAATATTTCTCTAAAATTGTTTTGATTTCATCTATGTAAACATAATTTGATGAATTTTACACTTACTTGAAGTTGATTTATTATGATAAACACTTCCATATTATATTGAAGGCTTTGTGATATGATTGAATGTGGGTGTGTTATTTTGATAACATTCATGGTTTATGGGTAAAGTATTAACATTTTCTAGGATAGTTTTAATAGGAATGTATGTTTTATGTTTTAACCTTTTAATATGAGGAATGAATTAGACATAGTATGTGATGGGTGGATCCCACTATAAATCATCAATTCATCAGTAGGTCTAATGAGAAAAACTAGTGTCTTGGCACCAGGTCTTGAAAAAATCTTATTTTTAGTCTTAGAAAAAGGCCTTGACTATGTGGTTATGATGTATGGAATTATGCATTACATCATTATGAAACTGGCTATTCAATTTACATTTTATTATTCGACTACTATAATATTCATTTTAATAATTAAAGGGAATTATTTGATTTATCAATACCATATTTTCCTAAAGTTTTAGTTTGAAAGGCATGGGTTTTAGTCTTATACATTACCTTATATGTTTAGGATTATTATTGATTGTTTCTGCTATATTGTTATCCTTTATGAGAAGGTGAGCTCATCCATTTCTTATGTTATATTATTCCTAGGATGCAAAGAAGTATATTACGACTAACCTACTGGAATGGGATAATGGATATAAGATTGTTCAAAGGGGACATAATGTTGTTTTTTTCATGATGTAATGTAAATCATATATATGTATCCAGTACTAACAAGGATACTAAACTGATAAGTCTTTCAGGACACGATTCATTGTATAATTCCATTATTATAAACAATACATCAAATCTGGGAGATTGGGGTCAGATAATTACAATATATTCCTTATATTCATTATAAAACCCACATAATAAGTATTTAGGTATAAACATAATGATGTTCTCTGATGAATATGAAAAATTCCTAAACATGTAGTTTTGATTTATTTATTTGCCCATATCCATTAAATAGTATTCCAAATTTATGATTTAATGACTATATTCTCTCCCATATGAAAATATTTTGTTATTTATATGGAATATCCTATATCCATTCCTCCTTCTATCAAATAGTAAAGCAATGTGTCTCTTTTGTGTAAGGAAGACTGCTTCTGCATGAATTGATGTTATTCAGTTTCCATCAAAACCTATCACACCTATATTATGTTTTATATATTGTTTTTATAAAATATATTAATTATAATTTTATTATTTCATTATTATAATATAACACATACTTTCTTTCATCCCAAACCACTATAAATTAAAATGTCTCTCATGTGTATGGAGGACTACCGCCTCAAGAAGCGTTATGATGTGTTTTTCTATTATTGTATATATATGAAAATAAAGATATATTAAATGAATATATATTTTTTTTGTAACTAAATAATTCATATAAAATTATGATATCACATCTAACTTCTCACATTACATTCCATGGGAAAATGATAACATCATAATTCTGTATGCGGCACTACAACCTCACAAAGTGATGTGATCTTTTTTAAATAAATACTATAATAGATATAGAATATGGAAACATTAATGAATAGTATATATATATATATATTAAATAAATATTTATCTCTAAAGGAATTTTATTTCTTATCATTCCTTAATTTCATCTTTTGGAAAAAATGGAAACAAAATTATTATGTACGTATAAGATACAATCTCCATGGATGGGGTGTTATTTATTCAATCAATAACATTTGGGTATTAATATAAATACATATATATAGAAAATATTTAATATTTTTATTATGGTTAAGAATCCTGTTATTATGTAACAATGATCATCTAAATTGGATCATAAATAAAAAAAATTAGAACATACATGATAACCCAACCATATATTGCCTGAAATGTTATTTTGACATGGGACTGATAATAAATGCTTAATAAAATTTCATTGGAAAAAATATATGGTAAAATATATATATATATATATTTACTTATTTTCTAAAAATATATTTTTTATTAAAAAATATTTTTTATAAATGAGGCTCCAATATTTAAAAATGAATTAGAGACATAAGGTAATAGATATTTATCTAAATTTTTCATCTATGATATTTATGGAATGTTATGTAGCTATATTGTTTTATATAGGGTATAGACATCACTATTTACATGTTCTATCATGGATATAAATCTGTTAATGTAACACAAAGTTTCTTTTTATTTTATTCTTAGTTTTTATTATGATTCAAAATTTATGAATGTTGTATGGGTTTGATGTAATGACCTCAATGTTCATCAGGGTTGTTTATGAATATCCATTTCACAAAAAATATATATACATATCAAGATAAACATGAATATTAATTTAATTTATTATGTCATAAAAATTATTTTTCCACACATAACCTCTATTTTTTAAACTTTATTCGAAAATAATATTTAAATGAATATAAAATTATTTTGATCTTGGGATAAAAACGCCTTTTGCTTCCATATAAATGAATTACAAAAAAATCAATAATATTTTTATGTTCCTCTATAATTATAGTAGTCATATTTACAATTGATTTATTTTTATTAGAAAAATAAAATGGATCAAAATTTATTTTTAAAAATAACTCCTATTACGCTTTTAATGAAAATGTGTATAGAATATTGTTTTCAAACTGTATAGAATTTACTACGATAATGAAAAATAAATTTTTTAGTTCATTATATATATTTCTCAGAGAATATTTTAAAATAAAATTATTTTGAAATTATTTTATTTTTTAAAAATAAAATTTTCAAATTTTCAAATATTTTCCCCCTGAAATTTTTAAATTAATTTGTGAAGTTTCCATTATTTGTTTTTATGGTAATTATTAATTGAAATATTTTTTAAAATATTTAACTAATTTTCATTATTAAAAAACATTAATCAAATAAATTTCATTTTCATCCCGAAATTATTTAACTGATTTTTAAATATTTCTCAATATGTAGTTTAGGATTTTTTCAATGAAAATAAAATCTCTAAAATTTTATGTATTTAATATTTTATAATGATTATTTTCAAATAAATTATATTTTAATTAAAATATGATTCAAATTATTTTCAATGATTCATTTATATGTTTTCATGGTGATTTTCAAATAATATTATTTATACAATATTTTTAGAATTACACGTTTTAAAAAGAATATTTTGAAAGAAACATTATTTCCCCCAAGAAATGTTCCTAGTGATTTTTCTTAAAATAAGGGTTTTCATATTAAATAAAATCCTTTCCTGTTATGTATTCATTAATGGGTTATTATCCAATGATAAAAAAATGTATTCATTCTCTAGATGGTTTATATTTATTATGACATGATATTTATTACACTCGATTCTTTTCAGGGGTTATGTCATGATGAAATATTTTATAAAACCCATTACTTTTAGTAGGTCCTCATATAATGAGTGCTTTATGATATTTTGGAACACTTATGTATTATATTATTTTTTTATGGAGTTGTAAATATATATCCCTCCATTGAAATGGAGAATAATTAATTTTTATTCAGATCATACCTTATATAAGATCTTTTCCTTAGACTGAATGAATGGTTCAGAAGAGGTTATCCTGAGCCTCGAGTAGGTACATTAGTGGTTATCCCAAGACTATCAATTTTAGAATGTCATGGTGTATATACTTGACATATGGTTTCCTATTCTTATGTTTTTTTAGAAAACTATATATCTTATTCCAATTTTATTATCCCATTTAATATGATCATTGATTTATTTGTTATTCATGCATTTTGAATTTCCAGGATTTCGGAAATAACCCATGCGTATGGTATAGGATATGAGGGGTATGGTTTTGAAATTTTATTTTCATATTATCATACCCATATTCACAAATTAATTTTATTGCACACTTTTTTACCCTTGATGAGAATATATGACCAACCTTTCATATGATTACAATCCCCATGTTATAATGAATTTTTTTATTAGGATATCTCTACGAAGGGTACTAGTAATGAATAAATTTTTGCGAGATGGCATAGCTCACTTATGAGTCATTTTCCTATGTTTCCATGTTACCAAAGGAATAAGGCATAAATCATTATATTGTGGAGTGTTATGTAATCTAATGAATATTCAGACACTCATATGTATTATTTATGTGTGTGAAGTTAATCTATTTATATAAACACATGTATAAACAAATATGGGATAAAATACATTTCTACATTACTAGTAGAATTTTTGTAACATTGAATAATAAAAGAATGTTTATGATATTCCTATATTGATTAGTAAAGTAAATAATATGTTCTATATCGTAAAGTAAATGAACAATTAGATAAAATGAAAAAAAATCCCTCTAGTTAATGGAATTTTACTTACAATCATTTTACGTATCATCTAGTCATATCATTTTCTCCCTACCAGATAACACTGTGATACTAGGTCTGAATTATCTTATGGGGAAATTGAAAATTAATTTGAAAAATATGTATAATAGTAAAATTTTCTCCCATTATGATGTATTTTCTACTAATGGGAGGTGATCCTAAGACAATTTTTAGATGAAGTGTATTCCAAAAAAATTAAAAATATTGTATGCAATGATGGTAGGTAAATTAAACCAGTGTAACAGATGAATTCAGGATCCATTTGAGGCGGGTGAATAATGATCCCAATAAATTCTAAAATATCATCACTAAAATACACTTGTCTAGAGTGGAACATTACACCTCATTGTAATAATATTTGTTAATATATATGTCCCCCATGACTGACCATAATGAATAGTAAATGGTAATTCAACAATGAAAAACCCAAACACAAGCAATGATGCTATTTTTTCCATCTATAGTAGATAATTTATATAGTATACACAAATAATTGTAATACTATGGTATAATACAATATTATTCGTTGTATGTTACATAAATTTTTTATTTCAATGTCACTTCTTTATATGGAACATTTCCCTTACATGATTCTAGAAGGGATCATTTTCAATATGTAGGTAACTACATATTCTTCTTGTCTTTTCACTAATTTCGTTAGGTAAAATTCAATCAATTGTTATTTTTGTCTCATTAAACATTTATATACGTGATGGTCATAGTCATATCATAATTTGATTCTATATTCTTCCTAACTATAGGAATTATCCTCCATTATAGTCCATGTTCTATTTTCTTTCTACCGTATAAAACATAATGAGAATGAAAACTCAATGTGAGTGTTAGTAAGTTCTCTTCCACACGAACACATAAACATCACATATTTATCATGAAAGTTTTTTACATTGAACGCATATCTTTCGTATTTTACTCCTTCCCAAACAACCAAATATAAAAATGGGTCTATTTTATCCTTGGATCCCGCATTAAACGTAATATTATTTATTGTACTTTAGTAATCACTCTCTCTTATTCTTCCATTATGATTCCAATGGTTCCATAATACCCCCACATATGTCATCTTAGTATTAAATATTAATCTCATCCTACTAGGACTACTATAATAATTTTTTATAAATCTATAGCTAACCATTCCATCAATTGATTGGATTTTTTCTTTCCTTCTAATTATCTATAATTCAATAATCTGTTCATCTTCTCTGAATTGGTTAAAATCCCATCAATGAGTTTGAATAAATTTCCCAAATACCAAAATATAGACCCTAATTTAAAAGACAAACAGATTGAACCACATGTTAAACTAACAAATATATCATGTCATTATGTTAAATATTAAGGTCTATCATGTCTTGATTCCTTCCATTCTATACTGTGAACTCGTAAATTATTGCATGGTTATTATCCCACTATTATAACTATTAAATTTGAGATAATATATTATATCGCTCTCTCTAAATATTTAAACATTATACTATAAATGTTTTTCATCATCAAACCTATTGTGGCGGTACTAATTTCATCATCGTTCAAAGACTTATAAAATAAAAAACCTATGCCACATTAATTTTATAATTTATGTACCTCACACATCATATAAACATTTTCATGGTGTATTCCTTCTTAGAAAAAGGCCAGTTGGTGTAGGTATATCATTAATATGATATTCTATCTCTATCATTAAAAAAATAGTGTATCATATTTTTCATAAGTCCCATGATTTGTGAAAATATCTCATCAATAATTAATCATTAGATTTTAATATTCATACTATTCATTAATAAATGGATGTTATCCTCATTGAACATTACATCTAAATACATATAGGTTTAATATCTTCTGGCTCAATAAAATTAATATAATATAGCTTCCAAATGATTACTACTTTGTATCCATTGCAACAAATTCTAACATACCATGGCTAAAATACACTATATATGAAACAAATTATACTATCATTGAATAGATTTTGATGTGATTCCTATATTCAATGATAAACGAATCAATATTACTTAAACAAAACATTACATAGAATTAAGATCATTCATACATGATTACTCAAATTACATGATCATATGCACCCCCATGAATGAGGTAATCTCTCTAAATATTTATCATAACGTATCCTATATTAAAAAAAACATGATATTATATTATGTGAAGGTTATAATTATTGTGGCATGATTTTTCTTCATCGTATAATGACTTCAAACCATTTCCAATCTAATTGATTCATGACCATGTTCCTTATAATAAGTTTTTAGGGAAAATTAAGAATTTCTATGAACATAAATCTTGTAAAACATAAAGATTCGCTATCTTAATCCATATCATTATCTCTTACTTTCATGAAAATGATATATGGATGCATCATTGTGTATTATATGAATATATAAACAATTTATTGACGTGAATTATTCCACACAAAAAATTACTGGATCATAATTAGAATTCAAAAAAATTTAATGTCATATTTCAATAACTGGTCATCTAATCCAATATTTATTTTAAAAATTTCAAACAGATAAACTCCTCATTAATTGTTTTTTTTTTCATTTTTAAATTGTGTTTAAAAATATTATCATATATTTTAATCCTTAATTTTATAAAAAAATTATTTATAAATTATATGTTGTTATTACATGTTCTTTTCACTTCTACATTGATAATAATGGTTTTCAAACTCCCAACAATAAATTTCCACCCCCCTCCCCTTCTCACTAATATGAATTGAAATATATTCTCTTCCATGCTCATCCTTTATCAACAAAAATATTTTTCTTGATATTCTATTTATTGTCTACAATAGTGTTCATTGCACTGGTTGATTCACCTGAGGATATAATTTCTATATATTTACATCTTATTCTCTCAATTTTCATGATATTAATTTATAGCCCATTTCATATTGGAATCATACATCATTTTCGAAAAAAAACTCAATAACATTTTCATTGATTTTCCACATTAAAATAATTAGTCTAAAATAATAATATTTTCACTTCTAGCTTTATTTACCATCAATGAACCACAATATTTTTAAACTTCATTATTGAAATTCCACCAACATGATCAAAAAACTCCTTATGAGGGGGTGAATAAATGAATCATAATAATTTTTATTTTCTCACGATAATAATCTCTATGAAACATTATATAGTGATTGAATTCACACTTTATATTAAGAATCATGTACACAAAAAATAAGATACGCTTGATTAATAAGGCTCACTACTCAACTTTAGTAGATTATCCTTTGTATGATATATAATCACCATGAGGTACATAGTTTACTAGAATCATCCTATAGATTACGATGATAATGGTTTTCAATTTTATTATGGTCTATATTATACCAATAACATATATGAATCCTACAATGTAATTAATTATATATAAATGTTTCTTTACAAAATGTGAAAATTTCACCACATTATGAAATCCATAGTATTATCTAAATATTGTGTGTTCCAATTCATTTTCATCTACATATACCTACATAGTTGAATGAATGTTTGAAATACTTCTTCTTCATCCTCCTCTCTCATTGAAAATGATATTATTCAAGAATAGAACCTATTAGATCCTCTTCTCTCTCTATGTTGGATCATCAAAATCAACACCCACATCAAATACATATTTTTCACTATATATTTTCACTATATTCCATAAATATCATTTCCATAATTGAGTCATAGAAATTAAAATATATTATGAATATCTGTTATAAATATTATCAATTTATTTCATCATTTCTAATTCCAAATACTAAATCTAAAATTTCCTCCAAAAATATCCCGTAATATTTTCATTAAAAACACCAAAAAATGGTATAAGATTCTATTTAAAATATTCAGTTAATAAAACTATGTTTAATTATTATTATTTTTCTTCCATTTTTACATAATTTCATCAATAAATTTTTTGGGAAATATCTTGTTAGAGATGAATTCATAAACCCAAGAATGATGCACCTAAACATATTGTTATGTTTGTTTGGATAATGATCTGTTCACCATGAATATCTGGATTTAATTTCCTCCATTGAATATTTAATTTTTCAAATATCATATTTATTGTCATTAGTGGTCTCATTATTTGACTATGCATTCTAATTTGGATAAATTGTACCATTTAAACAATTCATCATTACACATTTCAAAGGGATATAATGTTTTAATAAAATATTCAATACCTAAGTGATTTTTTTTGTAATGACATGTGATCCACATTATGTTCACATTATGTCCACTACCATTTATAAAATTTCACTTCATAATTCACCTAATAATAAAAAAGGATTCATAAAATTTGAAATCTATCATTTTAATGTCTTAATATATCCTCATAAACTAGATAATCAACCATAAAAATTGTTTTTCATCCTTATAAAGTAAAAGTTCATTATTTCAATGCCTTGATGACTCCTAAAAAATAAGTAATAACTCTTATTTCATCATGTATCACTATTGTAGTCTTATAAAATCATAATCAAGAATTTTTTTTATCCTTACAAAATTTAAACTATCATCCTTCTTATTTTCATATAAGGACCTTATAAAGACTAAATAGAATACATATGGATATTATAAACATACTTCTGAAATAACAACTCATCCTTATCATGTAGGAATATATTTTTATATTTTTAATTCAGAATTCAAAATCACAATTTTTTGTGAGAATATAGGTTAATTTCATCAGAAAATGACTCCACATTTAAAAAACATTCAAATGATACTGTACATATCCAAAGAATTTGCATTCATTATTAAAAAATAAAATTGTCTATTTAAAAAATATTTAAAATCAATCTCATTAATTATTATTTTTTGCTTCATATCAATTGAATAATGAATCCCAAAAGAAGATATATTATATCAACACATCCTTTGATACCACTTATGAAATTGACTAAGGAAATCATATTTTCCACATCATCCACAACACTAATGTATTTGTTGAACTTGTGTGAAATATATCATAACATTAATTATAAAAACAACAATTTAAAATGACCATAATTAGCTCAAAAATACATCCTAAATGATTATTTCATATAATAATCATTTTTTATATCTCTCTGTAAATATATAATCTATTTATGTAATTGAAAAACGTATCTCTAGATACTTCTCATTTACATTATTCCTCCCCCTTTATGAATACATTTCATGATTACAACTAAATATATCGATTAAATTACCCAACCCTGACCTAAATATCTAACGAATAAGATGATAGAAGGGAAAATAATCATACATTATCATTGATGTGAATGCGGTTAAACACACATATTCATCCAAAACATCAAGAATTTAAACCTTCCATAGTGGTGTGGTGGACATATCTAATATTTAATTCAATGATGGTGCAAATTTTAGGATCACCTAATTTATCTCCATGATCTATTTGATGAGGAAATTTTTAATATAATTGTCTTAGATGATGAATGTTTTATAATATTTCATAAAAAATTAATGTCACTTTTTTTATGATAGCATAAAAGTAGTTTCATCTTCAATTCAAATTTTTTTTCATACAATGGAATTCTAATCAACATAAATTGAATTGTATCATGAATTTCAGTCATATATTATGTTTCATTACTTACCATGTAATAAATCTCCACTTCATTATTTTATAATATACACACCTCTCAATATAAAAAACTCTTCAACAAGTTGAATTTCAGTTATCAATATTGGCATCCCAATCAACATTTGTGTATCCAAATCGGTCAATCCATAACATGTATTCATATATTAACCCATAATCTATTGCGACCCTTATAAACTAGGTTTTTTATCTGTCCGGTAAGACATTGTTTTCTACATTAACATTTGGAACAATTGGTGACAACATAAAAAATATAATATCTAGAAGATACCAAGTATAAAAATCACCTCATAAGATTTACCAATTCATCAAGATCAACTTATTTTCCTTCTATATATATTGATTATTTTTATCTCAATATTATAAGTGTTGAAACTATCATTTAATAAGTTTTTCCGTGCTTATTTACTATCCTATGAGAATAATTATTTTTAGAATGAAATAAGTAATCTTATCCTTGAGAAATTTGTAAACCATAAAAATATATTATTACACCTATAATAATATCTTTGTTAAACTCCCACATCCCTATAAATAAATCTCCCGAAAAACCTATTTCACTTATAGAAAAAAATTAGTTCATCAAATTAATCAATGAAAATGATTGATACATTTATTTTATTAGTAATTTATATATTGTTGTACACTCTACCTATTCTAAATTTTAACAGCATTAAATAATTATCTAACAAGGAATACGATCAAATTGGGGATTTATTCAACCCATCTAAAGAATTATTTATCATGATAACATAGTTTTAATCTTTACAATGAAATAATCCAATATGTTTCTCAAAAAAATGTGTATATCAATATATTTTTAATAATGGAGTATGTCAATTTGGATTTTTTATTCCCAAAGACCTCCTTGAGGGTTAAATTTATAGTTTACACTAACAGAACATCATAGAATTTATTTTTGATTTACTAATTGACTTAAGGATGTGTTTTTTGACAATGGTGAGCTTATTTTGAGTTACAAGTATAGTTCTTCCACGAATGAATTTATTACGCATGATAAATTTAGTCTAAGACAATGAGTTTATTTTTATGATTAATGGATTATATCACATTAATTATTTGATTGATGGGAACAAAATATAATAATAGAATAATGAATAGGTGTTTATTGAATTGGTGGTATAATTTTTCTTTTCATGGGTATCCTTAATTTATTAACACAATAAATAGATTAATTAATTTATTTAATTGATATAATTAGTTAATTATTTAATTAGTGGGGTTACTGTTTATTTCCATATAGATATTATTATTATATATCTATTATTTATTTTTATGAGTTGTCTATTTTTCACCAAGTTATATCTTGAATTATTGTATAGAGTATGCTGGTCATCACATCAGATCAATAGAAGGATACCTAATTATAGGTGGAATGGAAGTGTTGAGCACGACATTGATGATTGGATCATGTGACGACTAAAATTTTATTTATGATTCCAGTAATTTATTAAATATTTATTATTTCACCAAATGAAAGACTATTTTTATTTTTTAATCCGCATTATTCTACATTCTTCTTTTCTCCATAAACAATTTCATTATCTTGTTTATAATATGGAATTGGATAAACAGAAGTTATTACAATAAAAAAAATATTAATTTATATAATTTACTCTACATGTAATTATTATAAATATTTTCATTTCAATAATTGATGAAATATGAAATTAATTAATCAATTTATTTATTATCAGTGGAATGAAATAATTATTTTATCTCTTAATATTGTTCAATGTGATGGACAATTTCATAAATGATTATTGGAAATTCCACACATCTGGTATTCTCTCATTTCATGATCTATCCACCTACACATATTCGATATTTGTCGTTTCTTCATTATAGAATAATTTTTTATATCTGGGATTCCCATCAGACATTATGAAACATTAATTTCCCTGAGTATAAATAATTTTATATTCAACTATGGAAAAATATTCTTGTTTCACTTTTCTAATTATAGGTGTTGGTTGTTGTATGTTGATTCATGTTTGAATATTGTTACAATTGTAGGGGGAATTATCTATCAATTTCAATTGATGCAACCAAGGAGGAAGATCATAATGGAGTTGACAAATGTATGCGTAGAAGAAATAGGAAGATGCAATATCCACTACATATAGGGGATGCATGAGGTGGTACATGATTCAATTATAAATATGGTTTATATACTATAGATGAGAAACCTCCTAGTGGTTTTAAATTTGAGAAGGAGGATATATGTGGAGGTGGAAATGTGGTGGTCATCCTATGGAATTTTAATGGTCTTCAATGTGTAATGAATAAGGTGATGGAGTTTTTAAAATAAATTGAATAATTTAAATTAATAGCCTTAATATGCAACTCATATGGAATTTATTTAGTATAGTAGAATTAAATCCTAGTTATATCACCATTTACATATACTCATATATAATAGTTATGCTTATAATTATTATTATTTTTCAATATCGAACATTTTTGAGACATCCCATAATTTTATTATGAACATTTTACCATTTCTGTACTCTTATTTTTGGTGTACCTTGTCTTGAGTGAATTCTACAGTGTTTTTTTAATGGAGGTGGGGGGGGGGGGGGTGGGTGGGTGGGTTAGTCATTCATGGTTGGTGAAATTTTTTTACAAACTATAGAACTACCCTAGAAAACCGTTCACCCTTTGTAAATAGGATATTTTTTGTTTTGTATTGATTAAAAAATCATCAAGAAGAAATTGTACACCCCTTAGGTAGTCATGTTGTGTAGTTATGTCACATTATTTTTCTAACTATGTGGTGAATATAGTAAATCTTGAACACAGACTTTTAGTCCTACAAAAATTTAATTAAAATTATCTAACCATATGGATTAAACCACTTATCATCCCACCTGATCAGATACATTTTCCCATAATCATGGTGGCTCTCTAGATGGTTTGATGGTCTCTCAAACGATTACACATTAGAATTCATGTTGTGGTGGAAGATGAACAAATCATATATATTATGTTATCCCTTCCTTTATTAGGTTCGTCTAGCTCTCATCATTTTCTCCCTCTTAGAGGTAAGAATCCTCATGTTGTTTTTTGTTTTATTCTATATTTTTAATGGGTCATTTTTTCATATATTCATCATTGGATTTCATTATAGATCATCATCATTACTCTAATTTCATTCATTCTACCTCAAATTAATGATAATGGTTCGGTGAGAATTCATCAGTAATCATTTGGTAGGTGTTCTACATGATATCTCCCTTACCCATTATTACATTCTCATATATGTAATTATATGATTTTTCTTACATGATGGGTAATTTTATTTAAATTACAAAATTTATTGATTCCCTAAAAATTGGAGACCCTTCCAAGAAATAAATGGATCTATTGGATTAGATTGTGAGAGTGGTCTAAATTTAAACCATTAGATTGTTCCAATTATCATTTAAATGATAAAATAATAAATCAAAAGACTTAAATATTACCCTTATGGAATTGAAATAAATAATTGTTTCATGGATTGATAATTGGATTCAATGGTTTGTTTGTCTTAATATTTCATGTGTAATAAATTATGGGATAATTTATTGGTAATTTGATAAGTGATTAAATGGGTTATTTATATTATTTTTTCTTATGTAGAATAATGAATGTTTTCATCATTGATAAATTAAGTGGTAAAAAGGCTGAAAATTGTGGAACCATGATATATATATATATGTGGTTAATGTGTAGAGGATTTCAGACTAGTGGTCCAAGTTCCCATGGGGTTTGAGACAGGTTATCTAGGGCCTTGATGTATAAATGTGAATTTTTTCTTAATTGATTTTCATGGTACACATGATATTGGAGATGGATTGACTCTCTATATAATTCAGATGGTGATGTTTTACTGATGCTACTTGTATCAATAATATTGGTACATAGATGGGTTCTCCATTGTACTAAAAGGAAATTGGAATTAAATTGAATAATGAAATCATATGAAATAATAAATTTTTGAATCAATATTGGCAATGGTTTACATGTCAACATTGGAAGAAGAATGTATGATTTTTGAGGGTGTCACCAGGAAGTAGAAAGATAATGTATCTATTAAAGAATAATAAATTTGAAACATGATTTGTTTCATTTCATTGTATTTAAACTTTATAAAACTACATTATTATTCATATAAAATATAATTATTTAGAAATATCTGGTGTTGACCTACTGAATTATACTCACACTCTACATAGGTCATCGATTCGTACCAGAGTAGACTTCATATCTTCATGACATGGTAAGGATATATCCATATTCTAAATAAATTAATTATGAATGCAGAAGGATCATATATATGGTAACCATACATGTTATCGAAAAATTTAGGGAATTGTTATATTTCCTTATGTTGGGTTTTCATTTGACAGTTGAATATTATATAGATGGAAAAATTTAGTAATTAGGTTTATGGTAATTTTAAAAGATAGGGATTCATCATCTGGTGCATGATCATTATTAGTTATTATTTATTACATTATATATGTTAATTTCAAATATATGTTATACTATTCTATTTCATTTATAATGTTTTTTTATTTTATACATGTGATATATTAGACCCTCTATGCTGGTATAAAGCCTCTGGTATACGGTGAGAAGCTATTCAGTTCATGTAACAAACCAGATCTGGGAATCAATATGTTCAATCCCACTCAGGACATCCTAATTTCCTATAATAGGGGGTTTTATTTTTCTTTTTCATTATTATTATTATTTTTCATAGTTAATAAACAATATTTTATGAATCATACCATTTTCGTGAGATCATTCATGGCATTATCTAAACCATGTATGGAGAAACCACCAAGTACCCAGGGATGGAATATTTTTTATGATGATTTATATTATAGTTAAATGTTATTTCACCAGGGTTTTATGCATCTATTTTATGATGTTATTGTTTCATACTAATTTCATAATCACATGGTTTGGCACAAATTTTGAGTACTCATGCATCATTATATACACTCAATAATTTACGTGTCGTAATTCATATTTGGAACACGAGGAAATGAAATATATTGGAGGGATATTAGGAATGAAAATTACATTAATTATTTTAGTAATTCAACTGATATAATTTCAAATAATGAATTGATATGTTTAAATGATATTAAAAGTGGTAAATATATTTTGTTTAAAAGGATTGTGTAATGGAAAACTTATTAATATGAAATATTGATTACAATGTTTTAAAAAATGGACCCTGATAGGGATAGATTTTCATAGTTACATATAAATATATATTGGGATATGTGTCCTAATACATGATCATGTCATTTCAGATATATGCCTCCATGGAGATATTTTTTTGTGTATTGATAAGGGGAAATTGTGTGGAATTTTCGACCACTAGTGGGTCAAGAAGCCCTAATAGTCTCAGGTGAACGTTTGGGAGATCAGTTTTTGTTAGAACATGGATAAAATTATGATATTTTGAAAAAAAAGGTCTAGTTTAATATATGCCTATTCTTATAGGACCAGACCCCGAAAATCTAATTGTAGAACCATCAATACTTCATTCAAGATAGTGGATTTTTGGTATCTTATTTTTAGAATTATTATACATATAAAATTATTAATTATTTTGAGAAACATCCTAATAAAAGTGTCATGTTTTATTTTTATATGTTAATAGTAAAAGAGATTAATTTGAGGATATTCATTTTTGGTGTGTGATGTTTGAGAGAATTGTATAGAAGGACAAAAAGTATATGTTCCAATATCACATTTACCAAATCGACTAAGATATATATAGAGTTGGAGCATTTATTTGGTATACCAAAGGAATAATTATTATGATTTACTATGATGCGCACTTTCCCATGTTTTTTTACATTGTCTTATTAGGAGATGAGGAAATTATGGTAATATTTTTCAGGATTGACATAAACGTGAAAGTTAGTTCTTTTTATAAGCATATAATTAAATATGTCTACTGAGGTGGTGAATTGGGTTCTAATTTAAAGGGGAACCCATAGAGGGCTTTTATTAGAGTACATGTGGTTTTTATAGGGAGACTAGGGATGTATTTCTCCAAATCGTAGGAATCATTGCTTTTATTACATTAACCCAAATAGGGGAAACATATTATCTTTTAAAAAGGATCAGATACTGAAGGTATTAATAGAGTGTACTCCCATCGGTGTGTTAGGCTTGGAAAGATTCATTTTGAGTGTCCCCACCCACCTGGGGATTTATGGTCATGCGGAATCGTCAAAATCTTATAGATATATTACAAGAACCCATGATAGGAAGGTGGTGATTATGGAGATAGGATAAACCATAATATTTAAGGGGTTCTTCTACCACATATAAGCCTTATATTTGGAGTTATAATGGTTATTCCAGTTAGGATTTTGAATGTGGACTCTTTAGGGAAAGTGAGAAAGCTTGGGCACAGTAGTAAAATATAGGGGATGCAGACTAGAACAAATAAATATGGGATATGTCAGTTTGGTGTACTCACTCTACACTTAATGATAGTGAGGGTGGTTTATCGACAATCAATTGTACAATTCATAAAATTAACATTCTAGTAGATGAATAATTATACATGAAACATGCATTTAATATGTCTTATCATCATTTAAATGGGGTCAGTATATTTGTGTATTTTGTTTGAGTGGTTATGAAGATCGACACACCATTGGGTATACAATAGAATGAAATTTTACTATTCAAGTGGTATTTCCTTGAGGTTTCTAAATATTTCATCCATTTGGATCTTATTATACTAGATATGTCTAATATTTCCTTGATAGTTGTTATGGAGTAGTATTTTTCATACTCATGTGACATTGATTATTACAATAAAATGGTAATATTTACATCTCATGAGGATAAAAAATACATCCATTCGAAATATTGAGATATCTAGGATGGTCATATGGGTCATGTTCTTATGTTACTAATGGAAATATCCCCATGGTTTCTAATCTTTTGGTACATGTTATGGTGTGTGAATCATATTTCCTTTTACAATTGAGTTAATTTGTAGATATGAACTTATTTACATTCCACCTTATCGAATAGAACCTTCTGATCATTAGTAGAATCAAATATAGCAAGAAAAATCAAAGGATAAGTGATTCATCCATCTGAGTACATAACCTCAGAGTTCTATTATCTTGATTTCTCATAAGGATGTCCGAATTTTACCCTTTTTTGTTCAATATAGATAGTTAAATATGATGAAAGTTAAGAACATGCAATTTTTACGACATATTGATGATATATTTGACTTGTTGAGTGGAGTTTATGTGTTATCCAATATCAATTTTAGGTCTGGGTATCTTATATTTAGAGTAATACCTTTGATATACCACAAGATGCATTTAAGATTAGTTATATTATATTTGAGTTCATTGTGCGTTATTTTGGATTTTGAGTCATTCATAATTTGTTTAGTGGTTTGAAGAACCAAATATTCCACCGATTATTTGATCAGTTTGGGGTTGCTTTGGATGATGAAATCTCAGTGTAATCCAATATTCACGACAATCATTCAAAACATATTGACATAATCATGAATACAGTAATTGAGAATATATTGTTTTTTAAGAAAACAATGCGATAGATTTGGATCATCATAGCACCTTTAATAGATCACATCATTAATGAAAAATGTGTTTCAATGGAACTAGTTAATGTTTAGAAACATGTTTATCAAGAGTGAACCAATATTTTTTTTGATAACGAAATATTTTTTTGATTAGCCAGATAATAATGACGTTTATAAGAAAAAATTTTCTTACATGGATGTGCCTATTTATATGATAATCTATAAGGGTAAAAAATTTGAATTTCCTAGTGTACGTGAGAATTATTTCTTGTAGTTAAAGTGGTGCTTGAACACTAAACCAATATAGATCCTACTTAAGATGGGGACTTGGTATGCACTGTTCCATGATGCACATTGAATAAAAAACTCAAGTACTATTGATGTTGGAAGATCTGGTCATGGTATGTTGGGAATGATAATTGATTCCACATAAATAGAATTAACCTACACATGAACTCGATTATTCCATAATGCTTTATGAATTAATTGTTGGAAAAAATACCTATTGGGTGAAAGTTTAATTTTATATACATAAAAAAATTCCATAATTATATATTTTTAAAATGAAATTAAAATATTTGGTTGTGACAATGGGTTGAGTTTATTCAGATGATTGAATATTAGGACTATAAGCGAAGGAATGATAATAGTGTAACATATATCATCTGCTAAAAGAAACAGAATCCTAAAGCCTGAGAGTCTATCTCTAATATTACTATGATGTACATGCATGCTGGGATGAATATAGAATCTCAATATGTTAATAATAAGATGAATTTCACGTCCTTATTAGTCGGTCCAATCATTTGATCTGGATCAAAGTGAGTTATTATGAGGATGAAGTGTTTTTGGTCATGATGGAATCCCTTGAATGTTGGGAATCACCTTCTGGTTGGAATATATATGGGGATAAGATCGTATATGTCTAGGGTAATGTTGTTGGGACAACATTTACATGAGAGTATTATATTATTGAGATTCATTCATATATGTTGGTTGTTCAGCATAGATTGAAAAAGATATACATTGATCATTGGAGATAGTTTTTTCGATTGGAATTAAAAGAAAATTGAAGGTTTTGTTACATGATGGTATAACTAACAATGGGTGAAGGCAGAACATCAATGACTTGGTGTTTTTTTACAAAATTTTTCCATTCTATAATAGAATAATCAATATGTTACTAGGTACTTCATAGTTGATCATCCAAGGATTTCTCAGAAGACAAGGGTGATATGGGTAATTGTGGATAGGTTGACCAAAGTATCCCATATCATCCCAATTTGAAAACATTGATGGTTGCCTAGTTTTGTTATATGCATGTTCCGAAGGAATTTAGTTTTGAAGGATTTATATATAGTATAGAATCATATCATGATTTATTATTTACATCATGCTTCAAAAATTATTTTATAATGTGTTGGTTTCTTAGTTATTTTTATGTAATGATGTGGCCCCGTAGACAAAAAGGTGACCAGAACTTTCAATTCAGCTATTAGAGGCCATGCTTCTGGGATGAGTCCTTGAATTTTTTTTGTCTTGGAATATGAAATTAGTTATCATTGGGGATTTATATAAAAAAAAATTTCATGTGGAAATTCAGATTTCACAATAAGATACAATTTTTTATATAACATTTAGATCAAATTTATATTTGGTGGAATAAGGTGTGTCAGAAATGTTGGGATTATGTCTCATGAAGGAGACCTAATATCATGTTCTGATGATTCATAAATGAATGGATATAGCGGGGACTAGAAATATGTCTTATTATTATCGATTTCAAAGTCATGTGGAGTTTACAGAGTGTTAGCATGATTTCCTTCAGGGGTCACTGAGACATGGTCACCAAAGGATTCAGAATAATGAAATGTTGGAAGCAAGGTTTTTCATACAATTTTTTATTATAGATAGGATTTGAAAATTGGTGAATTTATTTTCTCTTCCATAGTTGTATAGTTATATGAAAAACACATTTCATATGTCATATATTCAACAGTATGTTCCCTAACAATCTCATGTTTTCATTTTCAGTGATATTGATCTTCTGGCATATCCATCCTTTGAGGATAATCAGATACATGATGTGGATTAAAGTGATATTTTTTTGAGGAATTTCAATGTTTTTGGACAAATGTTTTTTCAATAATGGGAAGGTTTTGGAGGAAACAAGGGAGATGGAAGAAGATATGAAGTCCCAGTGGCCCAACCTTTTTAACGTAGAGGTTTTTTATTCTTGCTTGTACAATGTGCGGAAAATATGTTATAAGGTTGGTGTATTGTATGATCATTATCCTTTTCCAGAAATATCATATTTCATTTTAGGTAATGTGTACCCAATCATAAATCTTTATTTTTTTATCTTATCTTAATAGGGTTACGGTGAGTTCATAATGATTTTTTTGGTAGGGGTGGGTGGTTTGGGAAGTACCAGGATTGGGAAAATTTTACCAAATATTGTGCCTTGCATTGAAAACTTTGAACCCATGAGACATAACTGTTTTCCATATTTTTGGATGTTTTTCCATACCATTCCCCAGTAGGATGATATTTTGAACCCCATGTATCGTAGGTTTTTCTGGATTGGGCATTCCATTTTTTTCCATGCAATTCATCCAGAAAATCGTGTATTAGGAAATTTAAAAATATTCCAATTATATTTACCTTCATCATAAATTAAAAATATTATTACCAAAACCACTATTAAGGTAAAATGTTAAACTAAAAGGTTGTACAATTTATGTTAAATAACGTAAGATATTAAAAAATCATTACAAACAAGGCTGAAGTTTTTGGATTATCATACCATGTTGAGCTTACAAAAAATTTAATACACCATCATTCTCAGGTCCACATTGAGTATACCTTCAATGAGACTAGCCATCATGAACCATGTGTGATAATAAAAGAGGAGATTTATCTTCCACTTGATGTAACATTCATCCTTGATTTATAATTTTTAGTGATCCATGGCTATTTTTCGTCATTCTCTTTCACTCGTGGTAGTCTCTTAATGATCTTGTTTTTCTATTCCATTATGTCCTTGAGCTGGATTGAATCTGAGGGTAGTTCAACATTCGAATTTATAATAAGATCTTGCTGTTTACCTTCCCCATTTTCCTAAAATTTCAATTTGGTAACTTCCACTTTATCATCTATTTTATGTTGTTCTAGTGAATGATCATCCTTTTCCCCTTTGGATGGACCTGGATTGGATTACTTTCACACTTATTTTCTTACTATGCTTCCATTTATTTTGTTATGTGTTAGTAGTCATTGAGTCCATTTGATTTTTTCCACATAGACACAATACATATACTGAGACTAGAATTTCCTTTCCCCCATTCATTCTTATTGGTATGTGAAGTCATTTACATTTCAGTCCCTAAAAATTGTCCACAAAATGTTACATATAACTTTTGTCCACTAAATTTCCCTGATTTTTATGATTCCCCAATTCTTGGAAATCCAATTCTTTAGAGATGTTTCCCAAATTTAGCATTGGTGCTTCCTTCATGAGGCTCATCCTAAATATGGACTTCACCCTACAATTATTAATATCATAGTAAATGTATAGTAATGTTCACATAGCCATTGAAAACGATAGGGTAATTGAGAATAAAGTGTATGGTTCCATGTAACAAAAACCCCTCACCACTTCATACCCCACACCCATTCTCGAGAGTCACGTAGGCAAACTAACTCCATAATGCAAAAATTTAACTACAAAACTTTTTCATTAGGAACCTATTAAACTACCTCTCAAACAAATACCTTTCAATTAAAACCTTTCCAGATCGCTCAACCTCCACACTAGTAAAAATCATGACAGAAGCACCTCCAGGTCTCAACTAAGATGAAGGACATGGCCCCTATATCACATCAGAGTCCACTGAAATTCGATAAAAATGTTTTTTCTCCTCTAAATCCCATTTCGATTGGATAAAGACATACTCCAACATTGGATTAGGGGTCATCTGGCATGTCTCCATTGAAAGTCTAAACATTTTCGTATCGATTAACTTTTAGTCCATCAAATATTATCCAACATAGTAATCTAATCATTGATACTGGGACCTAGCCTTACAAGCTTCTTCATCTTGATGTTATTTCTGAACCAACACCTGCACACTGCCTTTTGGGGTCCCAATTTTTTCTTGAGGATAAAATATAAACCCTTGTCTCAAAGAAAATAGGTTTCTTATATCATAGTTATTCACCTAAAAGAATCAAAATGAAGTTGAAAGGACATTTGTAAAACTCAACATTGATCCATATTCTCAATGAAATAGGTTTGAGAAAACCCATGTTTTAAAATTAGTGAATGGAATCCTACCTAGTAAATTACTATGGATTTTGGTAATAGAGGGATTATGGAAAGGAAGTGGATACATGGGGAAGAAATACCAAATCTATATAGTTGAAAAGCCCCATATCATATAGAAATCATATGACCATTTGAACTATAACAAGAGAGATCTTTTGCATATACAAGGTCTAGTAGACCTGGCGTGGATTATATCTCTCTGTAGTGGAATGACACATACAGTTTCTACTATCAAAAAGATAAAATCATGATCGGTCCTCCAATCCCCACAAAAAAAAATGAATCATTAAAACACATCATATGAAGGTCACTTACTCTCTAATCATGAAAAAAGTGTCAATATGAGATGATATGAAGAATCTATTAATTTTGATTCCATGATTGGTAGAACCGGAAAATACTCGTGATCTAGTATGGAACAATATAGATGAGAGAAATCAATGGAAAAGGGGGAATAGAGTTTTCATTACAAAATGGGATGAATGATAATTATTTGTACTTGGATGATGAAGGAGGCCACTCACCCTCAAGAATGGGATGTCCTAAAGAAGCTGTGATCACTGCATCTAGGGTACCATAGATAAGCGGAGTGGAGAGAGAAGCAGTAAGCCCAAAAAAATTAAATTAGAAATAAAACACACATGTTTTTTAATACTAGTCATCAAACATGGCCTAATACATTTTCCCATACTCATGGAGGATCTCTAAAGGGTTCCTTGGACTCTTGTACATTTTCATTTTATGAGTCTATGATCTAGTTGAAGAATCTCTACTCCTCTCTAGAATTTCATCTATTCTTGGTTAATTTCCACTCTCACCCTTCTTTATATCCATTTTAACAGGGATGAATCATACCTTTTTTGATGTTATGGATCTATATTCATAGTGGCTCATGTTTAATTTGATCTAGATATTTGGATTTGATCCTATATCTTATTCACTATTTTTGAATTTGATTGTTCTACTTCTATTTAAGGGATATGTTTCGGAGCGAACTCATCATCGATCCTATGGAAGGTTATATATATTTTATTTCCAATAGCTGTGTAGTAATTATAATTTATATAATTGTACCCTTGTATTTCCATGTTGTAAAAATTATTTTAAATTAATGAAGTTAATTGAATTCCCATAAATTGAGAGACCCTTCACAGAACCCATTTGATTCATTTGAGATTATGAGATCAAACATAATGGAAACTCTTCGGGTTTTCTTGAATCCATTAAATTATTAATTAAACAATTTCAAAAAATGAAATAGTGTCTTTAAAAAATTGAACTAAATACATGATTCATGGTTTGATAATAGTATTTAAAGGGGTGTTTGGTTTAACCTCATAAGGTTAATGAGAATTGGGATAATTAATGTGTAATGTGATAAGTTATTAATCTTGGAATTTATCATGTTGATGATTATGTGCATGGTAATGAATTATTGTTGCGATTGATAAATGAAATGGTAAATTGTGCTGATAATGGCTGATAAAAGTATTTTTGATTTATAACCATGATATATATGTATATAGATATATATTTTTGAGTATATGTGTGATTGAGATCAATATAGAGGGAGTGATAGACTGATGTTATAAGATCCCATGGGCTTCATAAATAATTCTCTAAGCCATAAATGGATGTGAGTGAATTGGTTCCAGACTTATTCTATAAGTACCCAAGATATTGGAGACAGGTATATGTTTAGATACATGAGATAATAATGCTAGACTAACCCTATAGGTATCCTTGACTATGGTATATGGTATGATTCTCAATGGTGATGAAATCAAAATGGAATTGAATTGTATAATAAATTCCCATGGAAGTGGAAATTTTAAAACCCCAATGCTGTATAGTTCATATTCCATCATGGTCTTATGTAGGTTTTATTGGATAGTGTTTCATTATAAACTTTAGTTCCATTTTATTGATTAAATAATCATAAATTCCCTGATTTTTTACATTTCTTACATTAATTATTAATATTTATACAATTGGATAATAATTTACTGATATGATTATTATTTAGAAACCATTGGTGGGTCCTATTAAGTCTTACTCACACCCAACTCTGTCCCCCGACTGGTAGCCTAGTATACATCATGCTTTTAGTTTAGGATATGTGTAAGAGCCTTACGATAGATGAATGTATTGGGATTTGGTGTACACCATGGATGTGGGAACCATAACGGATATCTATACCAACATGGGTGTTTCACATGTGCCTTATTTTGGGATCTCATTTGAAACATGACACATATATATCATAACATCTCTACTTATTTTTTAATATTCATTTTTAAATTTTATGAATTCATCATGCGAGTGTTGGTCATTATTGGTTATTGTTTATTATATTATCTTGTTTATTTTTATATTCAATTTATGTTGTTGTATTGATTTGATAAAGTGGGTATAATATCCCCACATGACATTAGATACCCTCACTTTTTTTATTTTCCTTTGGCATTTGTGGTAGAATGTTTGAGTTCATGTTATGAAATACCCATGGGCAACATTATATTACACCTAGGTCATTATTTCACATTATTATCATTTTTATTGGTATTATTATAATTATTATAATACCATTATAATGTTTATAGAATATTATTTATATTTTTAATTTATGGACTGGTTAGGGAATCATACCTCAAAAATAGAGAAGGAATATTGATGGATAATATATGTTAAATAAACATTACTCATTGAATGAGCCCTGTTCCATGTCTTGTAATAATAAATATGATTGATATGATGAAATTGATATTATTTTAAATGTTATTAATTTTTTATAAGTGAATAGAATATCATAATTATTTCCCCATGTATATTGAAATGGTAAATTTCATATATATTTTTGAGGTTGTTTATAAGGTGACATATGCTGATTTTGTATTTATATCAATGGGGTCAATGAAGAGGCATGTGTGTGATATTTACAGTTATATTGGGTTTGATAACCTATTGATAAAATTTTCTTATAATTATTAATGGTTTATTAGTTTCAAATAAGATATAGGGTATTTATATATACCACATTCAAGAAAAGCATGATGTCTGAAATATTTGTTTACTTTTATATTTTTTATATCCCCCTTATTTTTACAATTCCATAAAATTGTTATCAAAACCTCTATATATGAGTTGGCATCTCCACTAGTAATAATTTAATGATATATATTATGTAAAAAATTTATATCAATCAGAATTAATTATCTCCCTCATTCTATGAGGCATGATATATTTTATCTTAACTCATGGTATGATTAAGAATCACACTTGTTTTCCGAATCATGATGTCCTATATCATTAAGGGGGAATTTTTAGTGAGATTTCATTCTAGTGAGTTTTGAAATCCTCATAGTATATTTTTTGATGTTATAATGATTTTTAGATATAATTAGTCATCATTTTGATACATTATGTGGTATTAATGGTCTATAGTTTTTTCCATTAAATGATGAGCGTGCTATAATAAAGAGAAGGTTCACCTTCTTGGAATATCAATGAGGCATTTTTCTAGTCGGTATGTTTGTAAATTGTAGAAAAATTTGAGATTATTTAAACATTAGTAAACCATTGGCTGAGTTATATTGATATTTTTAGT
The DNA here is from genome assembly GCA_963277665.1 of Viscum album. Lineage (NCBI taxonomy): Eukaryota > Viridiplantae > Streptophyta > Magnoliopsida > Santalales > Viscaceae > Viscum > Viscum album. The sequence goes on along the minus strand of OY728121.1, from coordinate 1,700,131,826 downwards.
ATTATATAAACATTAGGATTCATAGAATCTTTAATAATTGATAATTCATATTTTGTTGTGTGGTGTGATTGTTGAGTTTAGATCATAGTTGATGTAAACATCTCTATATTAATATTATTTATTGTTCCAAAGAATATATATATTATAATTCCCTTTAATTTATTTTAGCCACTCTTTATTATTGGGTTTTATGACCTTAACAATATTTTATATTTTTTTCATTATGTTTCTGTAGGAAACCATAAGAACTATGAGTTAACATTTGTTATTTAACTTTGATTCCGTATGGGTTTTTAGGAATACTACTAGTTATGTTCGTAATCAACACTATAAATTCTATGTACCCATGCATTTTATATCTGTACAAGAAAGAATGAATTTGAGGGACGAGATGAATAGATGTCGAGCTGAAATGGCTTCTATAGAGATGATATCGGTCGATAGATGGTGATTCATTATGGACCATAATTATTCATGGTGGTGGTTGATATTTCTCTTATTGGGGAGTGATCTAAGATTAAATTCATTGTTTAGGATATTTTCAGTGATTTGTGTTCTAATGAATCATATGATGCTCTAGTTCCATTATTTTCCACTTGTGGTTTTGTAATTGTTACTAATGTCTCAATCAGGTGTTGTATACGGTTATATTGTATATATATATTCAGCCTTATAATGATTATGATCATATTTTCACTATAGATATATATAAATTATAGTTATTTGGGTTAATTACTATTATATTTTGAGATATTAACCTTGAATGCTTATCACTGGCCCTTAGCTTACTGGGTGTGGGTTTGTGTTTGATATGAAAATTAATAGCAGATAATGTGGATACCCAATAGGTAATTTCATGTCAAGAATCATCCTCATATGGATCCCTAATTATAATGTATTATATGGAATCCAATTTAATTGTTATAACTATATTATTACTGAATGTTTTAAAAATATACTATTGATTTCTTCTCTCACAACAAATACAAAGGTATCATCAAAATCAGTGCCTTCAACAGAAGATTAATGATTCAAAATAGGTATTACATTATTTTTTTGACAATGTATCTTTCCTTAAAATTAATTTGGAACTCCAATTTTTGATTAGTCATAATATTTTATATGGTCATGGGTATTAGTTCCCATGATATGTTTTTATTTATATAGTATAATTATTAATTCATAGAGGAAACCCACCCAGGAATATTTATTTCTTTATCAACATCTCTATGTTCAGCGAACTAAGAAGTATGGTATTTATAATTATACGCAATGTTATATTGGTTTGATATTTTTTTCAATGTTTAGTAATGATATTTTAGTCCTAAAAAAATTATTATCCTAGTTTGAGATGAGAATGGATAATCTTTACCACATTAATAGGATGAATAATCATTTTCAACAAGTAATTCATTAGAACTTCCACTGATGTCTGAATCATCCTCTTGTTGTTTATCGAAAAATATCATATTCAGTAGTTATAAAAAATTATTACTCATGTTTAATTTTTTTGTATTATTCCAACACATTTCCATCAGGATATTAAATTATATTCCGTGTTCCTATATTATAAAAGTGGTATCTATTTATATTTCATGGATAACCCTTGATGATACCATAATTAGTGTGTCTATTAAATGTCACCATATTTTATCACATTCCGTTAATGAAACTAGGATATCGAAACACCCATATGAATATCAATCAACTAATATTTTTGTAATATATATATCATATATTGAGAATTCATAATTTTGCCTCTATATTCAATGATATAGAATGTCTACTTATGATCAAGTAGAATGTACAAAAAATTTATGATGTATTAGGATCTAATGATATAGTCTATTCCATCTAAGCTAAGTCATAATTCATATATAATTCACACCATTTTATTTAGGCTTATATTGTTAATGAATAACATGATGAACACCCATATTCCAACTATATCATTAAAAATATCTATTTCAATATTCAGTATAATTATAAGTCTATATATTCATAATGGTAAAACAATACTACTATTTTTTATCTTATCAAAAAAATGTGGTGTTTTTTTGCTTCCTCTAATTTATATTTCTTAAACATAATAAAATTAATTATATTAATTTATTCTATAAATAAAATAAACAATTTATATCTAATTTTTTTATTTCATTCTCATGGGTCTATAGATATTTTAATGAATAATATCAAATGGAAAAGGTGTTTGATTCTAAAAAATCTACTATAAATAATTCATAGTCATACATTATCATTATGTGAAGAATATTGAAATCCTTTTCCTCGTTATCTTTGGAATATCATAAATTTTTTTACTCCAGATAAGAATGATAGAATTCCAATTAATAAATTAATCATTCACTTTGTACAATAACTAATTATTTTTTTCAAACATAAGTGGAATTTGTTTTTAGCATCACACATATGAATCATAATACACATATAGTTTGATACTAAATCTAAATTAAATATATTTTTTTGTAATATAACTAATAATCCTTCATTATTGAATATAACTCCATTTAAATCCTTATAAATATGAGTGAAATTAACATATTATGCTCTCTATAATCAATATATGATTGGTACTTGTAAAGAAACTTATCTTTTCTAATTAATTTTTGACCAACACATTTTATTATAAGTGACATATAATTTTTAATGGTACATAATCTTAATTTATATTATTCAAACATCAATGAATTTTTTAAATCGCATTTCATGTGTGAATAACATCTATAATATATATTCCAACCGAATTCCAACATTGATGATTTTTTTGAAGCATATATAGTAAGACCATTTTGGTTACATTTCTTATTCATATTCAGAGAAATTTGATTAATGATTTTCCTATGTAATTGGTATATTTTGATGATGATACGATCCTAAGAATGGTGACTAGGGTATAAATATATTCCACATATAACATCATAATGTTGGGATTTATTTAGGGAAATTAATTATTATTTTTAAATTTTTTATCATTCTTTTATTGAGTGGGTTGAATACACTTTAAAATTTACCTCCTAATCATTTTAAATTCATAATAATATTTATGGGTGATAAAAAACAGTCAAAATATATTCCAAATTTCCTATGGTTGAAATATTTTCCATAAAATTCATAAATTCATACGTACAGTTTTTTTGTAATAATGATGAAACAAATACAACTTCATTTATTTAGTAAAAATATATAGGATAATTATAAAATAATTGATATTTTATCATCACATTCATTTTATATACATTTTACCAGGACATCTATGAACCACCATTTGTAGATATTTTATATTTTACATCTATGTTCCAAAAATTATAAAATGTGTGAAAGAATTTTATAATAGAAATGCACATGGGATTTATGATTTATTTAATTAAATTAGAACATTCCATCAATACATGTAGTCCACTAACACTCTTCTTTTTTAACATATGGTTCCATTATAAATAAATTATTCCGAGATCATTCTCCATCTTTCGGAATTGACTTGTAGATGTTCCATCAAATCCTAACGTTTTCCTTTTCTACATTAAATGGTTAATTTTGAACTAGTTCTTAAAAATTATACTTTTCAAATAATATTTATTAAATTTTGATTCTTAATGTCATATTATCAGCAATTATGATCCTTGAATCAATAATATCATTAATAATAATTTATTTCATCTAATGTTAAATTGATTTATTATTTCTATAAGAATAATTACTATTATTTAATTATATTATCATCTTCTACAACATAGAATACATAAGAACAAAAACTTTTAACTATCTCTTAGAAATAAAATCCATTTTTTTTACAAAATCATTATCATCATCAATACCTCTAAAACACTTAAATAATTCTTATTTCCTAGTTGAATTACTATCTTCTCATTAACATCATTATATTATTCTACCACATCATCCACATCATTTCTCTCACAATATTCACACACTGATAATAAATTTTTCTTCATTTGAATAAATATATTCATACCCTTTAATATTGAATAAATTTTCTATTTTCATTAATTCTTCATTTAGTATCATCATGGCCATTTATCTTCTTCATCAGGGTCTTATCCTTATTTTAATTATTGGAAGTATTTTATATTGTGCCCAATTTTTCCAAATTTAATTAATTTTAAATAGAAATTTAATTTGATTTTTTAATTACATATTCCAAAAAAACAGATTATTTTAGAGAAAATTTATCATGTTTTACATCCATATATTCATCAGAGTGGGAAAGGCCAACATGATTTTCATACACTTTTTTTAAAAAATATATTAGTAATAACAAATATGATATTTTTTTCTATCATAGAATTTATTTTTTGAATAACATTCCTTCCTCTGCACATAATCAATTATAATTCTATGTAAATAATCAATAATAATAATACCATGATCTTTGTCATCAAATTTTGTTACATTGAAATCAAACAGAGTTGTAAAAATGTATATAATCATTTAAACATTAATTAAATAATAATTATTTCCACCAATGAATCAAAATATTCCCACATGTTCATTATCCCATGTGAAAAAGTAATTTATGGATTCATCATCATTTATATTGATGTTAAAATACTTGTATATATATATAGTTTTTCTCACATTGCATTTTCCTTACATTTATTGGTATTTTCAGTTTTCCCATATAAATTTATATATCTTTATCCCCTTATCATTAAGAAATACATTTTCTAATAAGGAAAAATATATATTATTATGGTCATGGACATCATCGTAAATGTTATATCTATTATTTTATGTCCTGGAAGAACCATGAGGGTGACAAGTATATATTTTAAATTCTAACTCAAATAAAAAAATGTACTAATAAATATTTAAGTCACCATTTATCCCTTAAAATTTTGTAATTTATACTATCAAAGGTGAGATTCCATAATTTATTCACTCAATTATTATTATCTATAATATGTTTCAGGTAATTTAGTGCTTAAATATTCAAAAAAGAATAATATTTTCATCAGCCTCTAAAATTACTGAGATTCATTGAAGGGAACCCGAATCTAAGACCACTATAAAATCCACGAAATTTATTAGTGATATCACAGAGAGTGGTTTAACCATTAATTTTAAAATATTATCCATTTGAAATGTTTAAAATGACATTCTAGAATTTTTATAGTGATTGAAATTTCCATTTAAACACACATTGACGCACAAAAAGTGAAAATAAAAACATATCTATGTTCTTCGGTTCTCAACAAGAGTAGATGTTCTTCGTAATAGTATTGAATCACCAAAGATCACATTTTCCAGTAGATTCAAATTATTCATTATAATGAGTTGGATTACCGATTAAAATCTAACTATGTATTATAATCCAACGTTATTATAAATGATATAATAAATTTTTTCAATAACATGAGACACAATCACAACGTTAATACTTCAATTTCACTATCATAATATTTTAAATTCCTCTTCCAATTTTATACATCTATTATTATATATTTTAGAAACATTCATTAAATTATTATACCTTTCTACTTTATATATAATATCTTAAATAAGAAAATTAATAAAAACTATTCTCTCTCAAAAATACGTCATCGAAATTGATACCAATATTAATCTATTATTTTTAACCATTTAAAAATATTATATTCCATGTATTTTTATTTTCTAATTTATTTATGGAGATTTTTTACAAAATACCATCTATATGAATCATGTAAATTCTATGTTAATTATTCTTCTTCACTGTTATAATATTGAATTTCATATATTTAATTTAAAATTTCACTAAAGATTTCACCAAGATATTCTCTTTCAAATTATACAAAAACATATCTATATAATATTGTCATAAAAAATTCCATATAATCCACAAAAATATTTATTTTTATTTTTCATAAAATTCCACATTATATTTATAAAAACATTACGTGAAACTCTTCTTTACATTGTAGAAATCATAGATACTAACTAGAATAACAATAAATTGGTATGAATCTTATTTCATGGAAGATTACATACAAAAGAGTCAAAAAATTTAATATCATATTTAAAATATCTCATTATGGCCATATAATATTTTCAGTCTATATATGCCCCATATTTTTAGAATTACTTCACCAAATATAAACCTTTCATGGTATAAAATTCATCATTATGAAAATAAGAGTGAGTTAATTACAATGTGATATTTATAAGTACCTTGTGGTTTCTCTATAAGGATTAATGATTATTTTGATGTTCTCAATATATCCCAGCCATTTATAATTATTAAATTCATTATCCATTTCACAAGGATAAATGAATCTTATGAATTGGAAACAAACCAAATTAAGTCATAATGGGTCCTTTTGAACGAGATAATGGTCCTTAAAGAATACACTATCATCCATACAAAGTCGCTTATCATTAATACAGAGTTAGTGTATATAACAACCATATTCCTCATTAAATGTAATTATATTTATTAGTTATTTATCCTCACATACCCCCTAAGTCCCTCATAAGCCCCCAGAAATTTTAGTGGCATCTGAAGATGTTTTTAGGGGAGAAATGAAGGGGCACAGTTTAGGCACACAATTTTCCAAACTGTACGACCATGTTAAGGTTACTAAAAATATGTATGAATTACTTCATAAACATCTCTGAATTTATCAAAACATGGAACTTTCTTCCCCCATTCTACAATTTCAGCTATGATATCCCACAAAGATTCTAAAAACATCATTTGAACACCATTTTGAAGCGGGGTTTGTTGGAGGAACATCACACAACCTCAACTATGTGTCTCTCCCTCATTGATACTCCCATTTCCATGCAGTTTCTTCCATTTTTCGTGAATTCAAAAATGAAAAGAATTTAGGGTTTAGAACCATTGGTTTATATTTTGGTTCTCATGGACTATTATTCTGGTTTTAGGCTTGATCTACCTTCCTTGAGGTGCAGCGATGGTGTGATTGCATTTTCTCACAAATGAATCAAAGGTTTAACCATTTTCATAGGTGATTTCATGTGTAATCAGTCCTTGGGACATGGATTGTTGGGATTATAATATTTTCATGTTTATCATTTTGGATTAATGGTGAAAAATTTAGTTCTAGTGGTATTTTAAGACAAAATGAATTTTAAATTACATTTTCAAGTGAAATTGGGGGTTTTTCATAGAAATATTTTAATGTTTCATTTGGAGGTTCCATATAACAACATAGTAGATTTAATTGAATTAATTAGGGATAAAAATAATTGTTTTTAATTTTTATCTCCTTTTGTTTCTAATGAAAAAACTAGTTTTAATTGTGTTTTTGAGGCATACAGAATTTAAGTGTAATGTTTGTGTAAAAATAGAGGTTTTATATAGCGATCATATCTTGGATCATATGGGGTTCCTATAAAATTGTTTTTATGGTTTAATTGAAAATTAATTGGGATTCAATTTCTATTTTTTCAGATGATTATAGTTCACATGGTGTGAAAAGTGGGGATACAAAGGTGTTTTGGGTGGAAAATAATGTGTGGTTTTGAGAAGATGTATTTATTAAAAATCAGAATGTTTTGTTGAGTGTTTTTAGTGGAATAAAGTTATTATAACTATATTATTGTTTATATGTGACCATTAGTGATGTTAATATATGAAAATAGAGTAATGTAGCATGCTGGAACTTTTTGAGCACAATGTGGGAGGCACGAGTTCCTAGGTGGGCAGATATGTAGTAGTACGCTCGGGATCCTGATGGGTTTAGACCCTGTTTCACAAAGCATGTTGGATCGAAAAAACTATAAATAAACCATGATTATGATGTTTTAGGAAACAAGATTATTTTTATGGTCCCTACTAGTGGCTCATGCATAGGAAATGATTGTGACTTGTATATTTCTACATTGAGGTACGATGTACATAGGGCCCAATACTATCCAGTTACTAGTGGTGCTCCTAGTTTTCATACTCATTGGATTTATGGTATTTTCCATTATCATAGGGTGTGTATGGATGTAAATTATAGTATATAACAAGTCTTATTAACAGATTTTTACATTATAAATGTTTTATTTTGAATCCCATTAACAGATTACTGTTTCATTTCTTGGAATTTATCACCTCTTTTCCATACTTATTGAAACTGCATGCTTTATACATTTTATTTCATAATCTTTTAAATCCTTTGGTGGCATCATATTGTTCATAAGATCACACCCTAATTACACCTTTTGAGTGTAATTATACTTGATTATGATTGACACAGGTAAAGGCAAAGCCTCGGGTGATGGTTGTTCGGCCTGTTATTCCCCTCTGAGTGTAGTGTTGTGGAGACGGGTTGAGGGATATGAGCCATTGTATATTGGAATTTTTGTGGCTATTTTGATGATTTTTTAATTATGTTTGGACTTTATTTACCTTTATTATGTTCATCTATTATGTTCTGGTTTTGTTAAGGCTTGTTTATCATGAAAACCTCATATACATATTATTGATTGTTTTTAATGTTTTATGCTTTCATACATGTGTATATCATTCCCAAACCATATATATTGATACTCAGGAACATCTGATTTATCTTGTGGATAGAGAACACCCTTAAGGACTTATCATGTGATATATTTGGTGCCAGTATTAGTGGTGACCAGATACAGTTCAAGAAAAAATGGTATTAGAGAGAGGCCAATATTTTTTGTTTATATTTCTATTTGAGGATGAGTCGAGATAGACAAGTGCTAGGACTGTCAGGTCTCGAGGATTTTGCAATGTAATGACCCTAGATACTAAGATTTTGTGAAAAATTACACAAAATTGGTATGATCAAGAGAGATCAGGTCTCTTAAGACCAATTAGTTTAGTAGCCAATGAAGTACTAGATACATACATAAGCTTTACATTGCATCATGAAATAAAAAAACAACATTGTATTCCCACAGAACATAATCATATCATTGGCCTATCTCTGCATGATAATCATAATATATACTTCTTGACATCTTGGGAAAAATAAAATAGAAGAATGTGTTGAGAATAGATGCTTAGTAAAGATAACAATATAATAGAAACTATCATAAATAAGAATAAATAATCAAGGCAATGTATAAGAGTAAGAAATCCTTGTAAATAATAAATTACACATAAAATGGAAAAGATAAATCAAATAATTCCATTTACTTTTTCATAGGGATATTAATCTAGTCAATTAATCTCACGTAATATCAATAGAAAATTTCATAATAATGGAATGCATAATGCCAGACATCATAACCACATAGTCAGGGCCTCAGGCCAAGACTACAAATCATATTTTTTCAAACAATTTTTCCATGAAACTAGTTTTTCTCATGAAACCTACAAACTCTTTGGGGAGTTATTGCAGTCTTCACCCATCACATACTATGTCCAATGAATTTCTCATATGAACAGGTTGAAACATAACATAAACATTCATATTAAAACTCGCATATCAAATGTTAAAACATTAACCATAAAACATGAATGGTATAAAAATTACACATCATAGTCAAACATATCAAAAAACCTTCAATAATTTATGGAATATTGTATCATGATAAATCAACTTCAAACAAATTTAAAATACATTAAAGGATGTTGGCATATATTAAATAAAATCTATTTGAGAGAAATATATCTTACAATTTTGAAATAATTTAAATGTCACATTTTTATAAAAGGAAAATATTATTATGAAAATATTATTATAATTTTTTAATGAATTTTTGAAGGTGTTATAATGGAGGAATATAGACACACCAGCCACATATGTTTTAAAAACATATTTACCTTATTTCGTCAAAATGGTCATATAGTACCTTGTTTGGAAAACGACAGAAATATTCCTTTCAAAACATTTAATAAAAAGTCAACAAAGAGTATAAATGACATTAACCCATATTAAAATAAATATAAAAAATGTTTTGAAATACAATTTTACGAAACATGAGTGAGGATGATAAAGAATTCCCTGCAGATACTTACGTATAAAAAACCACGGATAAATAATTTGATTGTGAATATAACCATTGACATGTAATTTTTCTTGGTCGAGGGTACGTTAGCCTCTTGTATAATAGTTAAATCATTGTTATTAAATTATACAATAACTAAAAACATAGATATGCTATCATATATGATCTTTTAATATTTCTTTGTTAATAATATTTCAATACTATTATTGTTTTTGGGTGTTAACTAATTCGTTTTGGTTTATATGTTGTGTTATATATGTCGTGTTTTTTATGGATATGATGTATTTTATTTATATCCAAAATGATATTATGTTTCTAATCATTATTTGTAATTACAAAATGAAAATTATTTTTTAATGGATATGATGGGGAATGAATCTCATCGCGTTTGTGGAGACGGCAATACGTATGTATGAACGAGCAGAAATATCATTCTATTGATGGTGTAATCCTATATAATTTGATGGTATATCATATATAGAGAATAATTAACATATTATATTTATTATTTACATAAATTATTCTCATTATTATACTGATCCAAATATTTATATGTTGAATAAAAAACTACACCACGATGTGCAGACGGTAAGCCATACATACGCATGTGTGGTGACATTATCAATCATAGGATGGATAGAATATTGGATATGGATGTACCATACTTATAATAAAACTAAAATATGTAGAAGGTACTGGAGTTATTATTTTACAATGATAAAAATATTGAAAGAGGATGTGGATGAAGAAAAGAACATTGAAAGAGGTCATTCAATTATTATCTCTTCTTCAAGTGATTGATTTTAATTTCCTCAAAAGGGATCTATAGAATGGATATATGATCAATGTAAGGCCTATAGGTTGAAGTGTGGTTAGTTGAGAGGATATTTTCTTAGGGTTTTCCAAGAAAAATGGCTTCGGAGGTGTGATTTTCAGAGAAGGGGAATTACCCTTTTATAAGAGAGGTGAGTGCCATTTTATGAAATGCAACAAGTATTATTTTATTATACAATAATATTAAGTTTATAACAGCTCTAAAAGGATTTATTTCGGAGCTAATGGGTTCTGGGTCGAAAACCACTCTACTAATAGGTTTTATAAAAGTTTAGAGAACCATATTAACCTTCTCCATTATATATAACTCTATGTTAAATAGTTTAACATTTACATTTTATTTTTGTTTTATTATTATAAATGTTTAATAAAATTATTATTAAAATACAATAAAACACTAAGTGGTTCATTATATACATATATATAATTATTTATGTCATTTGGCCACACCTTATATTTTTAGGAATTTTATATCATTTAATAATATAGTATTTGTTTTAAAATCTCATTAATGTCAATTTTGAATCAATTTGGAACATTGTTTTTTGTTAAATCCTTAAAAACCTTATATCTTCAAAAAAAAATTTCAAAAAAACCATAACATGTCATATTATTTTATAAATTTACTTGAATATAAAAAAAGTCTCAATTTACACATATTTAGGAATAATAATATAATTTTTTTAATCATCAATTAATAAGTTAATTACTGCATCATCATTTTGTCATAAATAAATTTAATTATTTATTTTTTAAACATTTTGAATAAAGTACCATTATGTTGGAAATATTTATACATTTATAATGAATATTTATAGTCATATTTATTTTACATATAACCCGATATTAAAAATGTTTTAGTTATGATAGATTGAATTTAACACTTTTAACTCTTCTCTAAATAAAAGATAATAAATGTTTTAATCTAATGCATGTGGAACAAAGATGATAATATGTTATTCCATTGCATGATTTTGGTCGAAAAACACTTATCCAATAGAATTTTGACATGTGTTATGCGAATCATAATACCATTTTTTACATTTAAGTACCCTATTTACTTTTAACTGTGGTAAATAAAATTCAAAAATAACAATTCACAAAAAAAAAGTAATTTCATCTTAGTGAACTAAATTTTATATATTAATGTATATTTTATGATGTATATTATTGAAATTAAATTCATATAAGTGGTAAAAATACATTTTATGAAAATTTGGTATCGTCCCAAGTAGGTGGGTAAAATATGTAAAAATGTTCAATAAAATTTTATACAACTAATTTTATTTTAAAATGAATCCAATGAATTACATTGAACTTATATAGTTATTATGTATTTATTTTTACCTAATATAAATATAAATAAAAAAATAATTCTTTAAATAAAAAGTAGTTTTTTAAAATAACGTTGTTTTTTTCACTATTCATAAAAACTTTAATATTTTCAGAAAAATACCAAAAATTCTACCTAAGATAATTTTGACATTCCAAATCCAAAAATGATTTAATTTTTGGAAAATAAAATTTATAAAATATAAAAGACTGGGTATTACTATTTGTTACGGCTTTTTGATTGGTCATGGTGCACTAGAACTAAATGTTTCATATAATGCATGTTATTGTATTATTCAAAGAGAAACGTACAGTAGAAGATTGGTATGTTACGTTCTACCCTCCTTCAAATATTTTCATTCTCAAAATTTATAGAATACTACTACATAAAAAGATTTAGGTGGTTCTACATCATATGCTACTCATGTTCCAACATTTCCACTTGTGTCTTATGGTTTCTCCATAGAACTTTTACCATATGATTCATCCGGTTTCATAACACATGTTCTCCAATATCATGAATTCGGATCAGCTCTTCATAATACGACAGGTCGGGTTCCGGTTATATTTCTTCATTAGTGAGTACATATGTTGGTTCATTCATGTTTTTTCTCAAAAATGATACGTCGAGGACATCATGATCTTTGGAGATACTTTTAGGCATTTCCAAATGGTAATATACAACACCTATTTGCTCAAGAATTTCAAATGGTCATATGTACCCAGTTCTTAATTTACCCTTCATACATAATCGTAGAGAACCCTTACATGGAGATACCTTCGTGGAAGCACCACCTCCAACATGAAATTCCAATTCCTTCCTCTAGTTATAAGCATATCTATTTTTCCTACATTTGGATGCATTGATGTGGGTTCGGATAATCTTTACATTTTCAATTGTTTCCTCAACATGTTTGGGCCTATGAGTTTTATTTCACCAACAATATCCTAAGAAGATGGTGTGCTACATCTCTTTCAATATAATGCTACATATGGTTCCATCTGAATAGTTTTATGGAAGCTATTGTTATTTGAAAATTCTACCAGATGTAAATATTGATCCTACATACCTTGAAAGTCATTTGAGAAAGATCTCAACATGTATTCTAAGGTTTGAATAGTATGTTATGATTTTCCATCTATTTTAGTGTGGTAGGTCGTGCTGCAACAATGTTCAGAATCAAGGGCCTTCGGGAGACTTTCTTAAATCTTTATGTAATATAGGGATCATGATCAGAAACAATCAATAGGGGAACTCCATAAAGTTGTAAAACATCATTAATATATAGTCTGGATAAACGTTCAAGTGTAAAATATTCTCTTATTGAAGGAAAATGTGATGACATGGTAATACGATAAATAATGAATCATATTGCATCATTCCTTCTAGGAATCATTGGTAGCACCATGACATAGTCCATCGTAATATCAACCCATTTCAACTCAAATATGAGAAGATGAGGCATGACTCATCTTGGATGTGGCATTCCAGCCTTCGACCGTTGACAAACCCTACGTATTGAGTCATAATCAACAATATACCTCTTCATGTTGTCCCACATAAAATGTTCCATCCAATCTATATACATCATACTGCTACCAATGTGTATAGAGAAATTGGAGATATGAGCATCATCCAACAATTCCGTTTTTAGATCAGGTATGTCAGGTACACAAGGTCACTTCTCGAATTTCGAAATTCAATTTTCATATATGACTTCATTCAATCTCCCATAATTTATGTAACACCCCGATATTTTATGAGAAATATTCTTTTAAATGTATTGTGTTTTACGCTACACCAAAAGGAGCTTGCACAAAACACATCCTTGACTTGCCTTTCATTACACGCAATCGCGACCTTCCTCCATAGCGTGTGTAGTATGCAATATTGAGTTTCACTAAACAACGATATGCTATTAAAATATTACTAAAACTAGCCGTTATGAATATTAATAACCACTTTTTGAAATTTTGTAAATTTTATTTTTCAAAATGTACTTCATTTTTGGATTCGAAATATCAAAATTAGCTTAGGGTGATATTTTGGTACTTTTCGGATAACTTTCATTTTCTGATGAATAGTGAAAATTACTAAAAACAACCTTTTTAATCGAAATAATTAATAGTGATAAATTATTAATTTGAGTGGTTTTAAATTATATTTAGAATATATTTTTACAATTTAATACAATGTTGGTCATTGGATGTAATTTCACATTTAAACCAGACATAAACAAGTGTCAATCTTTTGATAGTTATTATCTCTTAAGAACACGCTATATGTTTTGATGATGAGAATTATTTTTTTAAATTAATTAATGCAACTGATATGTTTTGATTTTGGTAAAATAGAAATCATTTTTGAGTTCATAATATCAAATATAGGTTAGGCCAAATTTTTTATATTTTTTCTGAAAACTTTCATTTTTTGATGAATAGTGAAACCACTAAGTGGTAGTTAAAAAACTGAATTTTTCATAAAACATAATTTTACTGCTTATGTGAGTGGAATTTTGAAAATCCGAGAGACATGGTTGATGTCAGTAAGTAAAATGTGGTTCAATGAGATCAAAATAATTTTTGGTGAATAGTAACTTTTTACCTTTTTTTTCCACGGTTAAAAGTAAATAGGGTAACTAAGGATAAAAATGATATTATTATTACCCTAACACATGTCCTATTTCTATTGGATAAGTGTAATTCGACCAAAAAAAACCTTAGGAATAAAATATGACCATTTAGGCCCACTTGGATTAGATTAGAACATTTATTATTATTTAATTCAAAGAAGAGTTAAACAAGTTAAAATCAATGTTTATTTACTAAAACATTTTTAATATAGGGTTGTACATAAGATAAATTCAATTGTAAATATTCATTAGAAATCGAATAATATTTCCCACATAATGATATTTTATTTATAATTTTTAGACATTAAATAATTTAATTTATTTATGACACAATGATGATGCTGTAATTACAATAATAGTGAAAAATTAGAATAATTGATATTATAAATACCCAAATAAATATAATTTGAGACTTTTTATGAATTACAATAATTTTATAGGTTAATATGACATGTTATTATTGATTTAATTAACTTTGGTCGAAGTAATCATTCTGTTATGAGTTTTACAAAAATCAACTATTGAATAGTGTCAAAATTGACATAAAATAGTTTTTAAAACAAATATTATATTATTTATTGTTATTTTATTCATAAAAATATAAGGTTCGGCCAAATGACTTAGATAAGGTTATATATATTAATAATAAACATCTTTGGGGTCGCTTGGATGTATATGGTATGTTTATTAACTATATAATATAAAAATACAAAGTGACATGGTAAATGTCAATCTAATTAACTAAGAGTTAAAACTAAATGATAAGGTTAGTATAATGACCAAAACTTGTCTAAATTATATTGGAAGAGAGAATATAGACCCATACCCACCTTAGATTTGAAATAAATAAATTTGGAGATATTTAAAAACGAATTTGGATTTATAATGAAATAATATCTTTAGTTATTCCAAAGGTGCCCCTCTTCTCCCTTATAAAAGGGCACCTCCTCCCTCTCTTCCTCACACCACTTTGACCCTTCATTCTCGGCCAAACCCTGCCAAATTTTCTTATCCACTTCCCTAGAAACATACTATAGGTTTTTGTCTTCTTCAAAGACCTATTTAAGTTCCCTAAAAGGAGGTCTCAAAGAATCACTTCAAACAAGAGTTAATGATTGTTACCGATTCTTTCATCTTTATTTCTTCTTCCACTTCTTCTTCTTTAGTTGTTTCATTATGAAGTAATAACATCAGTATCACTCATATACTGATATATTATTATAATTATTAAACAATCCTATTTCACCATCTATCCATCCTACGGAAAAAGAAATCACCGCGTGTGCGTACGTACGGAATACCGTCTCCACGCCGTGGTGTTATCTATTTTCCACCACCACCTTACTTGGATGGGTATAATGGTGTAAATAAATACTATATATGACTATTAAAAAGTGATATTGATTCTTAAATAGTATACATACACTCCAATACAATTCCACAATCATGGGAATGATATCATCGCTCGTGCGTACGTACGGAATACTGTCTCCACGATGTGATGCGATTCATTCTACATGATCTTCATTGCATAATGATTATATAAATGAATTGAATGAATCAATATGATATATATTACAATAATACCATTCTTAAAATGAGGTATCTATAACCTAAAGATAAGAATAATAATTTATTCAACAAACATGCATAAGAACAAAAAAGTAATAAACACCCGAATAACAAGTAATAATGAAATATTACTAATAATAAGTTAAGAATATGACCATATATGATATCATAACAATAAGTATGATTCTTGAATAAGTCAATAATATTATTTAAATCATTATATAGAAGTTTTCGACACTTACGAAGCAAATCGGACCTAAGGTAAGGGATAAATTTTCAATATCATTTTTATCCAAGATTGTTTATACGTAAGTATTTACTGGGGTTACGTTTATCATCCATGACCATGTTTTCTAAAAATGTTTTCATAAAATGTTTACCATTCTTCCATGAATGTTGAATTTCATTTTTAACCTTTATTGACTTTTTACCACATTGTATGAATGGAATCTTTCCCTTAGTTACCATATAAGGTACTTTTTGACTTTTCCGACAAAAGTACGATAAGAATGTTTTTTTAACTTATACGACATGAATGGATTTTTAAAAAATTATTTCCAAGATACTCCCTTTACATGTATTCAAGTTTATTTTTAATCAAATTATTTTAGTTTAAAATTGTATGACATGTTAAGAAAGAAAAATGTTTTTTTGAAGTAGAAAGGATATTTTCCTCAAGAATGGAGTTCAAGTGTTTTATCAAAATTATTTTCCATCTAAGATACTATAGGATTCTGTTTCTAACCCTATTATTACATTGATTTGATTATGTTGTTATGGAATTATTTTTATGAATTTCTTTATCTTATATGAATTGTTTTATGATGTCATGTTGTTTAAGAATCCCATTTTTATTACATGGGTTATGCAATGATGTATGATTTATGATTTTGTGGAACACATAAGAATGGTATCATTATGAGATTGGTGGGACCTATATCTCCCTCCAATTCATTGGGTAAAGATTTTATATCTCATGAGATAGACATGGATGGAATGGTAGGTTATACCGGTTCAGTGAAATAGGATTGAAACGAGGAGTGAACTCGGTTCAGAAAGGGACTTTGTCCACTAAGATAGTCTTGGCAATGAGTCTTGACTAATAAGAAATGATTCTCTATGATTATGTGTGTATGCCACAAAGTTTCATGTTTTATGTTATGATTATTGGGATTACATTTTACTTCTATGATTTATCCCATGTTATGAAATTATGATCTCTTTTGTAGGTTAAGATTTCCAAAAGATATGTTCCTATGAATATGACATGATTTATATTTCTTTTGTTTACCCTTATTGAGCATTTGAGCTCACCCTTTAATGTTTTCTTTTCCCCAAGATAAAAATAAAGGATTTAGGTTAAAAAAGGATATTTATGGGAGATGTTGAGGATCTTTCACCATGATTAGAAGATTATATTTCGAGTTTCCAAAGACATTAAACTATTACGGTCATTGTTTGTGTATTTTTGTTATGTACTAAGTATTCCGCAAAAGTAATGTAATGTCTATGTATGTTAAGCTTCGGGTCTCTACAATTTAAACCTTTTATTTTCTTTGAATCTCTTAATAATCAGTATGAGAACATTTTATCCTTTTTATTAAAGATGGATTGGAAAAAATTCGAAATTGTATTGATGTTTCTCGATCCATGATTATTTCCATATCCATCTTTATTAGATCCATGAACATTGGATCCCTTTCAACTCTCGTCATGGTCAATACACCGTGATCCATTATGCTCCAAGCATCTGTCACCCTATTTTCTTTGCATGGGTGGTAGTTTATAGTGAAATCAATATTTTTGTGTAGTTCAATCCATCGTCTTTTCCTCAAGTTGAGTTTATTCTGTGGGAAAATATACTTCAATCAATTTTGATTCATATATATCTCAAAATTTTCACCATAAAGATAGTATATCCATATATTCAAAGAAATTATTAATGCTAATAACTGAATATCATGAGTGGGATAATATTCTTTATGAATTTTTATCCTTCATGATGCATAGGAAATAACTCTCTCATTCTGCATAAGGAAACAACCAAGTCCATTCTACGAATCATCAAAATAAATAGCAAACCCATCATGCCCCGATGGTAGAGTCAAGATATAATCATTGACTAATCTTATCATCGTTTAATCTAATCATTCTTCAGACTCATTCATCCAAATAGAATTAAACACTTTACATGTGAACATGGTTAATGGGATAGCGAATCAGGAAAAATACTGGTTGGATTTCCCATAATAACTTGTTATACCAAAAAAAAACATTATGCTTTAGTTATACATGTATGTGCTATCCATTCTTGTGTTCCTATTGTCTTAGAAGGATCAACAAAGATTCCATCCTTAGTGAAAATATGATGAACAAACAAATTCTTGAAGATAGAATTCACACTTTTTAAACATCCCATATAATTCATTTCTTCTAGGAGTATTTAGAATAGTGGAAAACTAGTAATATTGATCTTCGTATATTTTTGTGTATACCAAGATATCATCAGTAAATATAACTAAAAAGTAATAAAGTTATTCCTTGAAAATGATATTCATTAGATTCATGAAGAAGGAGGGATAATTAGTAATCCCAAAAGGCATTACTGTAAACATGTAATTCCCATAACAAATACAAAATATGGACTTTGGAATGTGTTCTTTGATCACACACAAGTGATGTTATCTGGATCGTTGGTCAATATTTGAGAAATATTGTGATCCATGAACTTGATTGAATAAATAATCAATGCATGGTTGGTGATAATTATTTTTTATTGTTATATAGTTGATCTCTCTATAGTCAATGCATAACCTCATAGATCCTTCCTTTTTCTTAACAAAAAAAAACAGCTTATCTCCTTAGAGATACACAAGGAGAAATAAATTGTTTATTACTCATATCGGCTAGTTTCTTATTTACTTACACTAATCTCAAAGTGGACATTCAATTAGTTGTATTCATTATGGGCCTTCAACCATGAATTAAATCTATAGAAATCTTAGTTTCCCGCTATGGAGGATGTCCAGGTAAATCCTTAGGAAACAAATCAACCTATTTTTTCTCAATATGTGCATCCTATATTTAAACATTCCATTCCTCACCCATAGTTATTTCACTATCATCCTCACCAATAATTGGATTTATTATAGCTACAAGGGTTGATCTACATAAGAATCAGATTGTGATGTTTCAGCTCTAAATATAAGGTATTGCTTATCATCATAAAAAATAGTAACCTCCTTCTTCATACAATTAATTTTCACATTGTGGTTTGAAATCCAATCAATTATGTGGATTATATCAAATTCAATCAACGGTATAACGATGATACCAGTAAATAAACACATTTATATGACCTAATGGGAACTGGTTCACAAAACATTATTACAATGATACTTCCCTTAGGATATTTTACAGAAAAATCATTTGAAAAATCAAATTGGAAATATCAAATTTCAATGAAAACAGAGGAGAAGTGAAATAATGTGATGATACCAAATCAAATAAAGAATTTGATAAAATTTAGAAAACCATGAAATTACATGACACCACATCATTTGAATCATTAATCACAGTAGTAGTGATTAAATAAGCATTGTAATTCACCCTTGGACTTTTCTGATATAGGATTCCTTAGTGATTAGGATGTTTATTTGTATAATTCCCCACTTCTATACAATTTTACAATTCAATATTGATAGCCTATTTCATTCCCTTGAAATCACATGATTAGGTTCCCTTTTTACAACACATGTAACAGACTCCCATATCTTCTAGCAAGTACATCGGTGTTTCTTCCCACAATGATTGTAGGATGGGAAATTAAATTTTCTCTTCTTCCCCTTATTTCTATTTCAAGAGTGTTCAATAGATCTCTTCTTATCTTTCTTATATTTAAAGTCGTATGACATAGATAATTCTTTTTCTATATTAATATCAAATGAGAAAATATCATTGTATGATGAGAAGGATTTTGAGAGTAATGCAAGATGGAGAAATGGTTTTAACCCATCAACAAATGGATGAATCTTACTCCTTGGGTTACATATATAATATGATGCATGTATTGATAACCTTGTAATGTTTACCTCATACTTTGATACATTCTCATTCTCCTTTTTCCTCAGACATAGATATTGTCTATCGATATTCTACTAGATGAACACCAAGAAAGTATATTTATATTAAAAGAACATTAAACTCCCTCTATTCCATATTTGATATTTTATAATACTTTTTTGTGTTTTTAATTAATGACTACCATATATTTTCATCAAATATGAGGAAATAAACTACTAATACTACTTTTTCCCTTTCGATACTCCCTCAAACCATGAAATATTTTTTTATCTAAAGAATTTATCCATTGCTCATCAACAAATGGATTGTTAGTCCTATTAAATGTTTGGTTGTTTCCTCATGAAGGGGTCTAAAATTTATACACTGTATTGTAGATTAGGATGTTCTATATGGGTAACGTTATTATACATAACATGAGGGAGTTTTCATTGTATAGAAAAAATTTGTTCAACACCTGATGGATCGCCAGCTCAACTATAATTTTCTTCAGTATGATGGAAATCCAAACATGGATTACATGAATTGATACAGTTTTCATTACTTCCGCTATGCACCATTTCTAAACAATAGAATACACTTTATTAGTTTACGAATCGCAATACATAATTAAATACTATTAAAATACCTAAAATAAATTGAAATGTTTATGCATATAATCCATAATCAAAAAAAATTCTTTGGGGAGATATTTAATAATTAATCCTTTATAATTGTTGGTAAAAAATATGTGAATTATCCTAAGTGTATCCTCCAGGAGTGTTGTAACCAACAGTGTAGCATGACCCATTGTCGTGTACCAGGATACCTCGGGTCAAGCCTAAAACTCATCGTTAGTGTTTTTAATCCTAACTACATTTGTGCCAGGGCCACCTCTATCTTGTTGTATCTATACCGGGATGTATTAAATGGAAAATACAATAAATATCAACATTACCCAAATTCTAGGAATTTTTTCTATTCTAATCCTCAAATTCTATCCTAGGGTAATGTTCTATAATAAAAATATTTCTAAAAATATCATCCAAGGATTGTACTAAACATTGTATTATACCAAATATAATGCCCCTATCCAAGTTACCCATAGTCGGTGAATTATTACATAACATTGGTATCATCACAAGAGATCAATTCTCGAATGACCGATTATAAAATTAGCATTGGAAGTAATAGATACTAACATAAATTTTAATTTACATCATGAAACAAATCAACAACATCGTGTTCCCTTTGAATAGACCCATATCCTTTTCATATCCTTGCAGGTTAATTATAATATAATTCTTCACATCCTAGGAAAAAGAAAACACAAGAAAGGGGTGAGCTCAGATGCTCAATAAGGATAAAAATATAGATGAAACTGTCAAAAATAATAATTATCATTTAAAGAAATGTATATGACTAGAACACAAACCTTTTAACCATAAAAATTAGATTAATAAGGAAATGATAAATAAAATAATTCCATTTAATTATTCACATGGATATACTACAGTCGAATACTCACAAGTAATAACAATAGTCAATTTCATAATGATGAAATGCATAATGTAAGACATCATAACCATGCAGTCAAGGCCTTGTGACAAGACTACAAATAAGATTTTTTCATGGACTTGTTCCAAGACAATCGTTTGTCTCAAGAGAGCTACTGATGCATTGAAGAGATATAGCGGGCTCCACCAATCACATAAAAATTCCAATGCATTCCTCATTTGAAAATGTTGAAACAGAACATAATCATTCGTATTAAAACATTCACACGAAATGTTAATAATTTAATTATAAACCATGAATGGTAGAAAATAACATGTCTACATTCAATCCTTTCACAAAACCTTCAATAAAGTATGGAAGATAGTATCATAATAAAACAACGCCAATCTATTGTAAAATCCATCAAAGGTTGATGATAAAGATGAAATAAAAACTATATGGTAGAAATATATCTTTCTATTTTGAAATAATTTAAAAGTCATATAATTATATTAGAAAAATATTTATTTGAAAATATTTTTATATTATTTTACGTGAAGCATCAAAGGTGTTATAATGGAGGAAAAAACCTGCACCCACCATATAATATTGAAAAAAACATCCCCACCTTAATTCTTCGAAAAGGTTATAAGGTACGTTGTTTGGAAAACTAAAGAATGATTATTTCCAAAAAATTATATAAAATGTAAAAAAATGTATAAATTAATTTAACCTATATTATAATAAATATTAAAATAAATTTGAAATAATTTTTTAATAAACACAGATGAGGATGATAATGTAGTCTCGGTATATACAAACTTATAAACAACCTCAGATAAATAAAGAGATTGAAAAAATAACCCTTGACATGTTATTTTCCTTGGTCGAGGGTATGTTAACCTCATGTAAAATATTTAAATCATTGTTATTAAATAATAAAAGAACTACAAACATAGACACTATATCATATATGATCTTCTAAAATTTTGTTGTTAATAATATTTCAGAAGTATCATTTTTTCATGTGTTAAAAGATTTTTATCGCATCAAATGTTTTGTTACGTAACTCATGTTTGTTAAATATATGATGTAATTTATAAATTTCTATAATTAAATTACATTATTAAAAATTATTTTTAATTATCAAATTAAAATTATTCTTTAATGGTTATGATCGAGAATGAATCTCATTGCGTTCGTGGAGATGGTAATCTTTTCCTACGCACGGGCGAAAATATAATTCTATTGATTGTGAAATCAAATATGATCATATTTTATATCATATATACAAAATAATTAATATATTATATTTATTATTTACATTAATTATACTAATTATTATACCTTCCAAATAATGAAGTGTTGAATAACATACTACACCACGATGTGGAGACGGTAAGTCGTGCGTATTCACGTATGGTGACATTTTCTTTCATATATTGATAGAAAGATTAATATGGTTGTACCATACACATGATAAAATAAATGTATGTAAATGGTAATGGAATTATTATTTTGGTATGGAATCATCAAAGAAAGAGGAGGTGGAAGATGAAAATATCTTTGAAATAAGTGGTGAAATTATTACATCTTTTTTCGAGTGCTTCAGTTTTTTATGATCAAAAGGGCTCATTAGGTTGGTTTTACAAAAAAAATAAGACTTATAGGTTTAATTTATGATAGTTGGGAGTATATTTGAGTAGTTTTTGGTGATCCAAATGGCTTTGGAGGTATTATTTTCAGAAAAGGAGAAGTACCATTTTATAAGATAGGTGATGGTCACTTAAGGAAATGCTTGAAATTTTATTTTATTATATAATAATATTCATTTTATAATGGATCCAAAGGGATTTAGTTTGAGTATATGATGGGACTAGGTAAAAAACCACTCAACCAATAGGTTCTAGAAAGGTTTATGTCACAATATTAACCTTATATTTTATATATAACTATTAGTAAAATAGTTTAACTTTTACCATGTATTTTTGTATTAATATATTAAATGGTTAATAAACACACTATAAATGACAAAAGATCCCCAACTATGTCAAAAATGACATATATATCATTATTTATGTCCTTTGGCCTCACATTTAATTTTCATTAATATTATATCATTATATAATATTGTATATTTTTTAAAACTCGTTAATGTCAATTTTGACACTATTTGGTATTCTCTTTTTGTGAATGTCAAAATTACTTTATCACTTATAAAAAATGTATATAGAAAACCCTAACATGCCATATTAAACAAGAAAATTAATTTACTGCATCTAAAGAATCAATTTACCCTGATGTTGATATTTATAGTATCAATTATTTTAATCTTTCATTAATAAGGTTGTTACTGGATCATCATTATGTCATAAATTAATTAAATTTTTTAATTTATAAAAATTATATATAAAATACGGTTTTTTAGTAAATATTTTTATATTTATAATGAATATTTATAGTTGAATTTATCTTTTTTATTACCCTATATTAAAAATGTTTTAGTTATGAACTTATGATTTTAACACTTTTAACTCTTGTTTTAATAAAATATAACAAATGTCATAATATAGTCTTAGTGGCTCAGAGAGGATCATATTTTATTCTTAAGGATTATTTTGGTTTAAAGACACTAATTTAATAGAATGTGGACAGTTTTTGGGAAATTATAATATCATTTTTACATTTAATTACCCAAATTAATTTTAACCATGTTAAATAAAAATCAAAAGTAATTGTTCATCAAAAATTGCATTCATCATATTGAGAAACATTTTACATACTGATGTCAAATGTGCCTCTCAGAATTTTTGAATTTCAATTCACTAAAGTGGTAAAATTACGTTTATTGCAAATTTGCTAACGTGCCTAGATGGTGGTTAAAAGACGTTAAAATGTTTAATAAACATTTATACAAATATTTATATTATAAATTTAATCTAATGAATTAAATTTAACATATATAAGTATTATTTATTAATTTGGACGTAAAATAATTTTAAATAATATAAATTATTATTTTAATATAAAGATGGTTTTAAACAATAACGGAGTGGTTTTCAATATTAATCAAAAACTGAAATTTTTTAGAAAAATACAAAAATTTCACCCTATTCTAATCATGATCTTCCAAATCCAAATATAAAGTAATTTGTTAAAAATAATGTTTATAAAATTTCAAAAAGTGGGCATTACTATTTAAAATACCTAGTTTTATTGGTCATCGTGTGCTATAACTTGATGTTTTGGACATCGCAAGTTATTTTATTATTCAAAGAGAAATGTACCTTGGAAGCATGGGGAGTTATGTTTTTTATCATGAGTAGGGTTCCTAGCCCGCACCTCTCATGGAAAACCATGAGTCACCATTGGATGATGTAATTTTTGGATTGACTTCACTTTCAGGTGAGAGGTGTGGGCTTCAGACCACAGGTGGACATCAGGAAGGGGTGGAATATTTGTTTCTTTAATTTCTATAATGTGTTAAGATTTTATATATTTGATGTATTTGATTTCAAATTTTCAGATTTTTCATATTGACTTCTTTTTTGTGACTATTTTATTTCATACCAACATGCCTCCACATAAAGCTCTCAAGCACCCACAAGAGGAAGATAGAGAGAGTTCTAGCAATCTAAGTGATCAGAGGCTTGTCAAGGTTGTGGTCCATGATGTCCAAGATCTATGAAAAGTACTGCCTCTGGTTCTAACTCTTGTTAGATATGATGATACTTTTCCTAGAAAGAAAAAGGCCCACAGTTTCTTGAAAATTTAGCCTCCCTTCTTCTGAGGCCACATTGAACCTCAAGAAGCAGAGGAATGTTTCGATAAGATCATGTGTATGTTCATGTTCTAGGATAAACACGAGGATATGAGGGTAAAGTGTGGCTCCTTTCTAATGGATGGTCCTAGCCATAGGTTGTGGGAATCAGTACATCAGACAGGGAATAATGAGGAGATGCACTATAGAGATTTCAAGGTAGTCTCCAATGAAAAATACTTCTCTGAGGTCTTGGAATATGTCATTTTTCGAGAGATCATGGATCCTTTTCAAGGGAATCAATCTGTGATGGAGTACTTCAATCATTTCCCTGAGTTGTTTTGGTATGTTGTTGAAATCATCTCTATTGAAAATGAAAAGGTGAAGAGGTCAGAGAAAGGCTTGCGAGGGGAGATATAATCCATGATTTTCTTGGTCATGCTGAGGACCCATCCTAAGGTCATTGACTGGGAATGTATGGTGGAGATTGACCATAGATGAAGGTACTGGTTTCTTTGGGTCTATATCAGTAGTGTGTTGTGGTAGCTCCTCAGAGAAGAAATGGGAGCAGGAGAAACATTTGAATAATGAAGGTGGTAGTTCGGGCCACTCTTCCAGGCAGTTCCCTTCTGTGAGTTCTGATTAGAGATCGGTCATGTTCCACCAGTGTGGGGGGTCAGGTCATATCCGACCAGCATTCCCTCTTCCTCTGAAGCCTTATTTTCCAATGTGGAGGTATGGAGAATTTGGTGCACTTTTTCGTGGTGGCACGTCAACTTCGGGGAGGGATATACTTAGTGGCTTCAAGAGAAGTGCCAACACTATCAGAGTTTTTGAGGATGGGGGTATATCTATTTTGTTTCCATGGTGGTCAGATTTGTCATATTTTTTATAGAACCTATTTAGGGTACAACCACATACTAGTGGTCATCCTCAGGTAGAGATCGGGCATCTCCATGAAGTGGATCAGGCACCAGCATGGTCTGAGGCAGGACCGTTGATAGTTTAAGGTACCGTTCTGATCGCATATTCTATATGGTCTTCACTTTTTGGTATTGGTGACTCCATCTCAAAAATTTATTACTGTTTTTTGGACACTCTGAATTTTCCAAACTAGTTATTGTATTTGGCGATGGAGTTTGTGACGCCACATGGAATGAAGAAGCAGCAGCGTCGAAGCTGCATGTTGTGTGAGCTCTCCGTGTCAGGGATTGAGATGGGGTGGGACATATTGGCCTTTGATAAGGATATATATTACATAATAATTGTGAGGGATTTCCATGTACACATCCAGGAACACATATATTGCTACAGTTGGTGAGTGAGTTTCCTGAATCCTTATATGAGTCGTTAGGTTTTTTGTGGAAAATGGGATCCTTGATTGGGTCGCCCGAAACTTCCACTCCCTGATTTGGGATGTAATATTTTCTATTTATCGTATCTCATACTATATGACAATTTTATTTCCCCAGAAGGAGAATTACCACATGTAGTTAAGGAGTTTCTGTAGATATTCTTGGATGATTTTTTCAGGTTTTCACCCGGAGTGGGATATGTTGTTCTCCATTGATTTGGAACTGGGAACACAACTAACATCTCTTACCTCATATTATATGGAACCCACCAAGATAATGTATCTTATGAAAAAGTTTTAAAACATATAATCCAAAGGGTTAATTCACCTGAGTGTCTCTCCATGGGCCGCTCCTATGTAGTTTGTGAAAAAGGAGGAAGAATCCCACTTAATGTTCATTGACCATCGAAAGCTGAATAAGGTAACAATTATGAACAACTAAAATTTCCCATAAAATGTGATTTTTCTGATCAGTTGAAGGTGGAAAAGTGGTTCTCAATGATAGACTTGCATTCAAGATACCATCAACTCAGTGTGAACGAGGCAGATGTCACGTAGACATCCTTCAGAAGGAAGTATGACCACCTTGAGTATTTGTTCATGCCTTTTGAATTTTCAAATGTCCCAGAAGTCACTATAGAACTCATGAACATTGTGTTCCACCAATATCTTGATTCCATTATTGTGGTGTTCATGGATTAAATTTTAGTATACTCGACATCTGAGGAAAAACAGGAACATCACTTGAATATAGTCTTGGGAACATTGAGGGATCATTTCATAAATGAAATGTTGCCAAAGTACACATTGTGGATATGGGTACTGGAATTTCAAGGGAATGTGATCTCAAATATGGGAGAATTAGTGGACCCTGAGATGATCAGTGTGGTTATGTCTTGGGAGAATCTGAAGAATGTGTTCTATATAAATAGTTTCCTCAACCTGGCTGGATATTACAAGCGGGTTGTTTTAGATTTCTCTTGGCTTTCTTCATCGATGACCTTGCTCAACCAAAAAGGGCTGACATTTTTATGGGGCTCAGAATGTTAGGAATCTCCTGAGGAGCTGATGTAGTGGTTAACTGTCGTCACCTTTCTAATTTTTCCTCAGACCGGGAAGGGGTATGTGGTCTATTTTGACGCCTCATGTATGGTTCATGGGAGGGTTCTTATGAAGGATGATCGCTTTTTGTCATTTGGATATCACTATCTCCGGACAAATTAAAAGAATTACCTAAACCATGACTTGTAGTTGGCAGTGGTGATGCATTCTTTGAAGGCCTGGAATCACAACCACTTTTGGGAGAAGTTTTTGGTTTACTCTGATCACAAAATATTCTCTTATAACTTCTCATAGAAGGACATCAACATGAGGTAGTTTCATTGGATATAGTACATACAGGGGTTAAAAAATGGTTTTTTCTACACCCCAAGAAAGGGTTATGTGGTGCCCTACACCTTGAGTAGAAGATTAACATTTTATGCTTTTAGAATGTCTAAGGATGAGTGGAATCTAATGGAACTCTTTGCTCATATGCATGTGGAGACCAAGGATAAAAATGGGGGTTCATTATTGGAGAGTTTTCAATAGACTCCTTCTCTCATGGAGATATTTCATAGATGGAATACTAGTGATGATATTTTCAATAGTTTAAGCGGGTTCATCATGGTTGGGAGATGTCGTGTAATTGGTCTTCATCTCCCGATGGAATCTTGTGCTTCACGGGCCGTTCAACAGTTTAATTATCTCTGCATAATGTGGTGAAGGTGGATTTCAACCAGTCTGAGTGGGCTGACCATACAGGTGTCACCAATATGTATTATGATGTTTGCTGACAGTTCTGGTGGCTTGATATGAGATGATACATCATGGACCTTTTGTCCTGATGTTACACTTGCCAGTAGCTGAAAGCAGAGCATTAAGGCCCCTCCGATTTGCTCCATCCATTTCCTATTCATACGTGGAAGTGGGACAAGGTTTCTATGGACATAATGTTTGTATTACCTTGTACAACTAATGGTAGGAATTCAATATGGGCTTTCACTGATCATCTGACCAAATCAACCACCTCAATTCCGATTAGAGATTCAACTAATGTATATTTGTTGGGAAGTTTTTATCTTTAGGTGGTAGTGAGACTCAATGGAATTCCATTAATAGTTGACTTAGATAGAGACCCTAGATTTACATCTTTCTATTGGGATGTCCTTCAGAAGTCCATGGGGTCTGAGTTTATTATTACAATGACATACCATCCTCAAAATAATGTTCAGATAGAGCAGGAAAATCAGGTTTTGTAGGACATGATTCATGGATGTGTTCTAGACATTGTAGGTTCCTAGGATATCCATTTTGGATTTGATGAGTTTTCTTATTATAAAATCTACCAATAAACTATTATAATGGATCCTTTTGAGGCACTCCATGGTCAGCCTTGTCGGTACCCCCTGTGTTGGGTTGAGGAAGGTGAGACATAACTTCAAGGACCAAGTATGGTGTAGGAGACATTTGAGAAGGTCAAGCTAATCAGGAAGCACTTGTTGATAGCTTAGACTCTTCATAATTATTATAACAACCAATGGTGTCCAGATCTATAGTTTTCTATGGGGGAAAATCTATTCTTGAATGTGGTCCCTCGTTTGGGCTATCGTTGATTTGGAAAGAAAGAGATGATGATGACGTGATATGTCGGACCTTTGGAGATCACCAAGCATATTGGAATAGAGATGAATATGATGACAGAACCTTAGCATTTTCCAACCATCCATGATGTCTTCCATGTCTCCCAATTGAAGAAATATATCTCAGATCCATCCCATTTGTTGAGTTGGGAGGAACTGGAGATAGACCCTGATTTATCTATTGTTGTGCAGCTGGTGCGAATATTGGATTTATAAGAAAAAGTGCTTCAGGGAATGACTAATACAATGGTCTCATTTCTCTAGAATCATGGGAATGATACAACTGAGTACTAGAAGTAGAGGTCATGGGTTGGGGATGAATATCCATTATTTTTTTCTGATCAATCCTCTAGTCATCTTTCCTGGAAAAAAATTGTCCATGGTTGTAAAAATTTTCACACCAATATTCCTCATTAAATTTACTTATAGTTATTATATTTTTATCTTTAAATTCCCCCATATGTCCCCCATAAGGATACACAAATATTAGCGTCTTTTGAATATTTTTATGGGAGAAAGGAGGGGGCACATTTTAGGCCCACTATTTTCATACCACACACACAAAATGTGCACACATGTCTGGGTCATTAGAAATGTGCAGAAATTACATCCTTGACATAAAAAGATCCAGTCTCATCCATTTCATCCACCATTTGACCATTTCATCCAAGGAAGCTCTAAAATCCTCCCAAACCTTCATTGGATGTCCATTTTGAAGGTGGATTTGGTGGAGGAAATTCACACAACCCGAAGGAAGTGTCTCTCTTTCATAGTCCCTAGACATTTTATGATGTTTCGATCATTTTTTCATGATGTCCCAAATGAACAGTGGTTATGGAATCGATCCCAGGATTTAAATTTTGGATCTCATTGCCTATTCATCTAGTTTTAGGCTTGGTCTACCTTCCTTGAAGTGCGGAGATGGTGCGATTCCATTTTCTCCTAAAGGATTCCAAGGTTTAACCATATTGGTAGGTGATTTCAAGTTTATGATATCCTTGTGATGTGTTTTTTTTTTGTTTATGATATTTTCATGTTTATATCATTTGATTATTGGTTCAAAAATTGGATTTAGTGGTATTTGTAATGCAAAAGAATTTTTAATTCTATTTTCATATAAAATTGGCTGTGTTTCATAGAATTTTTTTTGAAATTAATTAGGGATTAAAATCCTTGTTTTGAAAGTTAATCTCAAATTTTTTTGCTATGAAAACTTTTTTTAATGGTTTATGTGATGCATATGGAATTTAAGTGTCAGGTTTGTGTGAAAATGAGGTTTTATAAAGAAATAATTTCTTGGTTCATATTGGGCTTTCCTATAAATGTTTTTTTGGTTTAATTGAAATGGAATTGGGCTTCCATTTATGATTAGGTTACTTATATGTGTTCTCATGGTGTGAAAAGTGAGTATTTCAATGAGGTTTGGGTTCAAACGAATGCGAGATTTTGAGAAGTTGTTTTATTGAAAACCAAAATGTCTTGTTGTGTGTTTTAACTAGTGTAATGTGTGAATAGATGTTGTATTGTTTTTATGTCTCTAGTTATGGTGTTCTAATGTGAAAATATTTTTATATAGAATGCTATGATTTTTTGAGAAGAAGGGGGGGTACCCGGGGACCTAGGTGGGCCGATATGTACAAGTATGATAGTGATCCGGATGGTTTTTGTCTCTGTTTCACAAAACATTTTGGATCACGAAAACTCTAATTATACTATCTGGATGATGATTCAGGACAGATATGTTATGATCATGTTCCTTATTAGGTTATTTTTCATGGTAATGGATAGTAAAATGGATATGTTTACACTCATGTTCAAGGTAGATAGGGCTCGAGACTATCTAGTGCCTTGGGGTGTTCCCAGTTTTGGTGCTCATTGAATTTTTGGTATTTTCAATTGTCATAGGTTGTGTTATGATGTAAAATACAGTATCTATAATGTCTTATTTAAATGTTTAAACATTTTTATTGTTTTATTTTAAAACATTTTTAGTGATTAATGTTTTATTTATAGTAATTTATCGCCGCTTTTCCTTATTAAAAATGCATGATTTTAACTATATACCACATACTCATTGAAATACATTTCTGGTATGCAATTGGGAATAGGATCACACCCTATTTACACCATTTTTTGAGTTATTAGACTTGATTATGATTGAAATAGGCAAAATAATAGTCTCAGGTGAAGGCGGTTCAGGTTGTCAATCCCCTCTTGGTGCAATGTTGTAGAGACATCATGGGGGAGATGACCACTTGTTTTCTGGAGTCTTTGTTTATATTTTTGGATGTTTTAATTTAATTTTTTTACCTATATTACATTTCTTAAAACATTGTAATAATATATGGTTTTTAAGGATTGTTAGGAATGAAAATTTCAGATTAGTATTGTTGATAGGTTTTAATGTTTTATGCATTCATACTCAGGTAAACTATTACCATTCCAAATTTATTGAAACTCAGGAACTTGTGCCAACCCTTGCGGAAAGGGAATTCCCTTCATGGTTTTTCATAATCTTTATTTGGTGACGGTATTATTGGTGACCATATTCAATTTTTGATAGATTTACTCTTACAAACATAGAAATGACTCTTAAATTATGTTGGCTGATCCATATAGGGTAACAAAATCATAATGAATATGTTATATGTAATCCATAAGAATTAATAATTGATCATTATGTTGTCCAAAGATCATTCATATGAAGATGTAAAATCAATCATTAGAAATCCCACCCACATTCACCACTATATATAGTAATATTAATAAAAACCTTACATTTATGACTAGATACAAACTATCATGACCCAATTTAAACCAGTCAAAAAAAATAACATTAAATTGAAATATTGTATTAGTAACATAACTAATGATAATTTAGGTTTAGTGTTCCCGAGGATTAGGAAAACCATAATACATATCAATTTTTATATAGATGTATACAAAATCTTATTTGGATACTCTTGTGTTGGAATATTAATTGATACCATTCAGTATTGGTCTTCTACTCATCACTATTGTAGTGGTAATAATTTTATTTCTTCGTGTTAGAACAAAATTTCACAACAGGTGGATTTTAAAACTATGGTTATACCCATTGAATTTTAAAATAGTAAAAAATTATAACCATTCCATTTATATCAAATATTATTAGGAAAATAAATCCTATGATAAAACACATACATTTCCATAAAAAAATATATTTGGATTTTAAAATCCATAATAAGTAATAGTTTTCAAAAAATTTGGATTACATTTTTTTTCAAACACTATTAATTTTCAAATTATAATACTCCTTCAAATAAATATAGATTTATCCTTTTAAAACATCAAAAAGATTCCATCAAAAATAATATCTATTTATTGTAATTATGGATACAAATAATAAATTATAATAACCATATTGCCAATAAAAAAATTAGACTAAACATCCCTTATTTGGAAACATTAGACATTATATTATAGGTTAAATCCCCATTCTTCTTCATCATAACCAATACCCATGTGAATGTTTTTTTGTAAATTAATTTATATATAATTAAATTCAAATTATAAATCCATTAAAATAAATTTAAAAAACATCATGTATATATAATTTGTTTTCTAAGAAAGAAATTACAACATATTTAATATACATATTCAGTGTTCCATTAAAGAAAATATGTACCTTCATAAATATTAGATGTAACAAAAAATATAAGGAAAATTATAGAAATTAAAAAATTATTTTCATAACATATAAAAAATATAAATGGTAAATTTCATTCAGGGACATAAAATTGATGTAATAATGATTAACAACCATAAAATTGAAACAATATTTCAAATAAAAAATGATAGATTTTACACTTTACAAAAATATTTAAATTTAGAAACCTATATTACATTATAAGTATTTTTAAATGAAAAATGTAAATATTAAGAATTTAATATAAACTAAAAGATATAATTTCAAGAATGAATTTAAATTTAAATTCATAAAATAATATCTCTTACAAATACAATTATAATAATGAAATAATATCTAATAAAGAGTATTCCTTGAAATCATTAGACTAGATGTTAAAATCCTATCCCATTATAAGAAGTTGTTTTGTAAAATAAAAAACAAATCATTATACCACTTATAATAAATCAGATGTTTTTTCCAGAAATAGTTAATTAGAATTTTAAAAACATATTATTTACTAGAAATCATTTCATACAAGACAAATTTAATATAATAATTGTTCCCATAAAAATGGGTTTTAGTAAATAGAAGTTTTATTTAATATTATTTCCATCACATGATGAATTTTTTTATATATAAATTAAATAGAAAAATTTCACATAAAAATAGGTTATGAAAATTAGATATATGATAAAAAAATACTTCAATAAAAATGGTTTTGAAAATTGTTATTTAGTAAAATCATTTTACACAAAACATGATTATCTAGAATATATGATTTATTAATAATGATAACATAGATATAAAACTAGTGGTTTCCATATGAAAAAATACATTATTTGTAGATATGTTATAAATCTATAGGTAAACACGCTCTCCCTAAAAATGATTTCATGAAATAATATTTCACCTAATATAGATATCTCTCGGAGAAAATAAATATTAATATTTCTAAGAAAGTATCTCCTTCATAATGATAAATCTAAAATATTCGCTCATATTTTAATAAAATATATTCAGTAGATTATATCTTATTAACAGTAAACTCCAATAAAATTTAAATATTTTTCAATATATGAATTTCATATGGCACCAAAATAAACCATTTAATAAATATCTCCATGTTAATAAATAAATTTTTTTTATTAGGAATCAATTCCCAAAATTATAATAATACCAGGAATAACAAAATTTTATTATTTTCCCAAATTTTCATTAGAATGTCCAATGTTGAATCATTAATAGAGGTAAATCTTGTGCTGTCTTATAGTTCAATATCAAAATTTTTCTCAGGCCGTGTAGTGATTAAAATAGGGAATTATAAATAATAATGTTCATAATTGTGTCGTGTTTCAAAAAGATGATCTCCATTGTAAAAAATATTTTCATGTTAATTGATAATATTATCATATATATATTCATCAATATTATCTGACGTTTTAATTTGTGGAAGAACATGACATGATAGTTTGTTTAATTTTAATATTTTGTTTACATTATCACGGAAAATCCATTATTTGATATATATATATATATATTAAAATATTGTGAGATTTTACTACCCATACATAGACTAAAATTACCTTCATATACAGATATGTTTACCTGACATGAGTTTTGATTTACACCAGACTACCCTTTTATTATGATGAGCTACCATTATGTTACCATATGTATCCACTATGATGGGTTTTATTACCCTTATGTGTGGACTCTGTTACCGTTATGGAACCTGTAAACATAGTGGGATACCCTTATGGAAGTGTTTTAGTACCCTTACAAAAGTGAGCCTTTATAGAACATATCCTAACATCAAGAGTCCTACTGTAATGTATGGTTTGGTATACACATATGCTTCTTGTGTGAGATCATTATGAAATAGTGTTATCCATTACATTTACATGAATGATCTACATTACTTGTTTGAATCTAAATAACAATATACTTTACCAATATTCACTCCTTTAAAACTATTTGTACATAGTCACAGGATCATATTTTAACAAAAAATATGTTTTAACTATTTAAATTTTGAATATAAATAATTTATATTATAAATAAAATTATATAAAATAGTATATTTTCTATATTCAATAGTTAATTATTTAATAATCAGTTATTTTTCGAAATTTATATATTTTATTTAATCATTATGAATATATTTATTATGTATCTTGTACATAACATACATTAATCAAAATAAATATAATTGAATTCCATATTATTTAATAGTATTAATATATTAATAAAATGTAAATTTGTTATAGTGTATCTAAAAATTATAAATAATCTATAATTAATGTTTTAAAAATTCATTTTAATATTTTTATTTCAAATATGGATAACTATAAATATTTATTTTATAATATATTAAATGTGACAATATTTTTTATAAATAAAATTCATTATTTATTCAAGGATAGTAATTCAAATATAAATAAAATCTTATTTCTAAAACATCAATAAATATAATGATATTTTTTCTATTTATAGAAAATATATAATTTTGTGAAATAAACATTATGTTTAAATATATCTTATTATAATCTGTTACTCAAATAGTCCATTTAATAAAAATATATTCAAAATAATTTTATTCATGAATTCAAGGGATATATTACTCCACCAACTAAAATAAATATCATCCAATTTTTTTTTAATTTTCCAAATAAAATTTTCCATTCTATTTAAATTTATTTAAAATAATAATAAGCAATTTGAATAAAATTACTCTTTATGAATGAATTTCTTTGAAAATAAACCTTCCATACTCTTAAATTTAAAAATAATGAAACCTATGATTATATATATGACTCAATCCATAATAATAAATGACATTATAATATAAAATTCATCTAAAATAACTTCAATGAACTAAAATCAAAGATTATGATCCTAAAATAGGCTTTATAACTTCTAAATTATCCTCAAACGATTTTATTATAATCTCTATATTTACCGAAACCATCCCACTAATACAAAATGTGAATTACATAGGTCCCACACTCCCTAATCTAGTAATAAATACATAAATGATACAATTCGTTATTAATACTAACAAACATGACCCAATTTCAACCCTTCAAATCATATAACATCAAATTTCAATATTAAATTACTTCTATAATAAATAATTTATTGTGTTTATAGATTTGAAGTATTATTATAATATTATTTTATATTAGTATCGACAAAAAAAAATTGAACTCTAATATAATATTCTTGAGATAGACTCTTAAGTGAAAACATTGATTATTTATCATTTACAAATCACTAAACCTACGAGATTTATTTTATAATATTTAGGGGAAAAACATCTAAGAAATGTGTTTTAAATTAAATAGTGAAGTTCATTCTCCTTCAAAATTTTAAAAAAATAATTTTTAAATCTGTTCTTTTTATAAAATATATTTTTATTAAAATCATATATTTGATAGAAAATTAGTATTCCGTCAACAACGATTTACGGTCTTTAGAATCCCTAACATGATATTATTTTCAAATCAATTATGTGATACATTATATGTAAAACCCATTTACATTAAAAAAATAATTTCTTGGTAAATAAATCCATATATCTCTTTTGACTGATTAAAAACATCAGCATATAAAATAATATATTATAATTGAATGACACATGGTAATCATTAAAAAAATTGATGTCACTGGGTACATTGAATTTTTAAATATCACTTTTTGGTAAATTATAGGTTTACTCCTCATTCCCCAGCCTCATAACCAATACCCGTGTTTAGAATTTTTTATTAATATTTTAAGGAAAAATTTTCATTTCCCTTTTTAAATATATTAAATTAAATATAAAAAAACATGATATATAAGAAATAAAATCAAATATAAAAATAATTATACATTTATTAATCATTTCCATAAGTCATTCAAAGAAATAAATTATATCAAAATGATAATATATTATCAAATATTTATGAGTAATACCTGGAAATTACAAAATGATTTCTATAATATATATGGAATTAAAATGAGAAACATAGTTATTGTTCATATAAGACATGAAATCCATAATGAAAACCTACAAATTAAAATATTATTTTACTTATAAAATAATATGTTTAACATTTTGAAACTATCCATTAAATCATATAAAAATGGTCCCTCGTAAGTATTTTTTTTAAAATGGAATGGGAATTTATACATGTAAATTTGTCATAAATTTATATTTTAATTAATAAATTTAAAATAAAATATTTAAATAGTCTCCCCTATAAATGGAGATTTTATAAAAAAATTACTTTATAATAAGGTTTTTACCATGAAATAAATAAATTTGTATTTTTAAATCATATACCATGCAATTTTTTGTTTTGGAAAATAGAAATTCAATCATTTCCCCCGCACATTAAAATGGTTCCAATTGTGAAGTATAAAAAATTATTTTATAATCATATCCCATACACGAATTTTTTTTGGAAAATTTAAATGAAATAAAATCATTTTCCTTTAAAAAATGTTTTAAATAAATGAATTTTTAAAAAAATTCACTTAAAAAGAAAAATAATTTTACAAATTAGATATTTAATAACATAATATTTCTCTTACCTTAGTTTCACTTCCTAAATGATTTCATACTAAGGATATAAATAATTAAAACTGACAACTTCAATTATTAATCATTCCTCCCTAATAGATAGGCTTCTAAATAATAGACAGGGAATTTCCCACCCAAATTATTTCATACAAAAAAGACAATATATTTTGATATCTTAAGGTGAACATTGGTATAAACTATTCATTTGGAAGGTCAAACATTATAAATCAAATTATAATCTATAAAATCATATTTTAATATAATATAATTGTCTTATATGTTTTTATTAAAAAATGAGCTCGAATAAATATATATCACTTTTTCACATATTAATTTCACGTAGAAATGATCTAACCATGAAAAAAATATCTCTCTGTTAATTAAAACCAATATATCCTCCTGAATAAATTCCATTGATTTCTATAAGAACATTACTAACATTATGTTATTGTTTTCAAATATAATAATGTATATTATCATAACAATATTGTTTTTGTGGAGGAACAACTTTTTTGGCTTATTACACACAATTGAAACTGTCTGTTGGTCCAGATTTGAAAAAATAAGGTTTTATAAGCATTGATGATCATAATTCTATATGATTTCACTAATTTGACATTTTATTCAAAACAATCATCGTATAAACTGATATGATAATGGAATATATTATTTTATTTGATTTAATTTTTCATGTGAGGGAGAATACTACATGATAATAGCATAATGTTTATGACTGTGTGCTTACATTTACATGTATTCACCATTGTAATAGATTAATATTTACATTAATTGTGGTTGTATTACCCTTTTGTTTCTCGAAACATCCATTTCGTAGGAATAAGAATAACCTTAAATGAGATTTGATTTCAACAGAATTACCTTCTATAGTTATTATATACATTTACAAAAGGTTTTGTTGTAATTAACTGGGGTGTCTTACCCTCTCATGTCAAATAGGTCACCCTTATAGAACCATAATATAGAACATATTACCCTTTCTCTAGTTATAGAGTATCCTAACATATATATTTATTGGGGTGAGATACCCTTACATTGTTTGGGACACCTTTAAAAAAGGCTAGTTTAAAATAATATCATAGTTGTGAGACCAATATGCAGTGGTGTTTTCATTTACATATCCTTAAAATAACTTAAATTACATTTCATGGTAAACAAATAATAATAAGTAAACTTATGAACCCATTTAAAATAGGTATTACCTTTACATAAGATCATTTTTTACAGAAAAATTATATTTTTAACTATTATATTTTATCATTAATATCCCATACAATATGTATTTAAATTCAATATAATCTTACAATCAATATATTCAATTATTTTATTATTTTATAATCAAATATATTTTAAATTTTACATATTTAATTCACTTGATATTAATATAATTGTTTTGTATTATAAACATAATATTATTTTGTTATTAATAAAATATATATACACAATATTAATTTAAGATAATTATTTATTATTAAAATTATAATTTATAAAAGGTTTTCATATGATATCTTACTAATTTATCAATAATATTATTTTCATTTCATTATATAATATAATTTTAAATATGGTTCAATATACATTTTTTAATTCAAACAGATTAAATTAGAAATTATTTTTAATACAAATATATTAATTTTATTTCTAAACAAATAATAAAAATATTAAAAAATAATTATTTTTATAAGATAAATTAACATACTCGATAACATATATTAATATATATAATACCTTAATTTCATATAAAAAACATTTTAAAATATATCTGTTTTTATTTTAATTCTGAAACATGAAATTTTAATTACATTTATTTATATTAAATTTATTCTATAATTATCAATATATTACCTCCTTACGTATATTAGACTCATTGTTACATATTTTTGAATCACCCTTATGGAATAATAATTCCCTTTTCGATAATAAATTCAAGAGTGTCAATGAATTTTATGATTATATGAGGACTGGGGAATATTTTAGAAAAAAAAGTCACCATATAAATAAAAAACGTCCAAATATTAACAAATTTCTAAGGACCCATTCCAAATAAAATTCAGATATTTTAGAATAATTCACCTCAAATATGGATAATTTTTTTGTGACATTCAATATGACTTATTTAGGGAATAAAAATTCAACACAATAATCATTTTATCTTTGAACATATTCAATTATTCTTCATTTGATAATTTCAAAATTTTAATATATTTCTCTATAAATACAAAATCACATCTATTTATACTAGAATATTTTATAAAAATT
Organism: Viscum album; assembly: GCA_963277665.1. Classification (NCBI taxonomy): domain Eukaryota; kingdom Viridiplantae; phylum Streptophyta; class Magnoliopsida; order Santalales; family Viscaceae; genus Viscum; species Viscum album. The sequence goes on along the minus strand of OY728121.1, from coordinate 1,700,091,648 downwards.
TAATGGATTCTACATTTCTATATGTACCAATTACTTGATACTATATTTTGGAAAAATTTAATCCTTATATTAAATTTAGAAAATTTACACTAAATATACACTCAAATGTATTTTCTAAAATATTAGTGAATATAAATCAATCAAATTAATCAATAACATGTTCTCTAAGATTATTATGATAAAATTGAATGTATGAAATAAGAGTCTACATTGATAAAATAAAATATATCTATTTCACTCACACATATCCTAAAAACTATATAGATTGAGAGTTTAATTCCTTCAATAGTTATGTCCACGATCACAATTACACTTATACAAATCATCAAAACATAAAAAATAATATACTATGAGTGTTTGTAAAAATATATTTTAAAAAAATTCACCACTTTTTCATTTTGATGTTTTGATACTACTTGATATCCGTGATATTACATTTTTTATAGGGATTCTCCTTTCCAAAATAACACTAAAATCTTTCACATTCTCATCACCAAATCCCGATAAATTCTTTAAATTCGTGACACTAATTATTTAGATAATTTTAAGAATGGATAAACCTATATTTTATTATGAAACATTATTCCTAGTTACTTTTATGGTCCTTGAAAATAATCATATAAAACCATATATTTGGTCTTTTAGACAAATATCACATGAATTTTTGAATTTCCCCCTTCTAATTTTAGATTTATCTTCTCCTTCTATTTTGGTATGATACCACATGAAATGTGGACCAGTACCCCATATTGATTAATGTTGATCTATCAATGTTACTATGTTTTTTTTCTATATTTAAACTAGGTTTATCGCTTATGATTCTCTCCTATATAATCTAAAACATTCTTATATTTTTTCCATCGAAAATATTGGAAATCTGTTTTTATAATTGAGTTCATTTCTCCAACCATTACATCAATTGTTGGGAACAATAATTTATATATAATTTTTAATTTCTAGATGTTATAAAATTCAACCAATTGGGTTGTGTCAACTCGCAAAATTTATTCCAAATTACATTTTTTTAAATTATATGTGAATCATTATGATATTTTGGAAATTACCAAATCGAAGGATGCTTCTTCGAATTAAAGTGTTGAATGTCTATAATGTAGCCATTTTTTCTCTTGATAGCCACCACGGAGGAAGGGTTCTTAATCAACTACTATATAAATAATATTTGATAAAATATCTATTTTTAAAATACAGAAATATCATATTATTATTATTTAAAAACTTTTATCATTGAACCTATTGTCGTGTGCTATATGACTTAGTGACACAATAAAAAATATCCCAAAACACCAGATCACCAATATTCGACCATGTATCTTCATCACATGAAACAACTGCAATGACCTGGTGCATTCTTCACAATAATTGACCAATTTTGGATTCAAAATCATTAATATAGTGTGTTTCATTCATCTTTCAGAAAATAGTGAATCTTTTTTTTGTTATAAATTAGAATTTTTGTGTGATCTATAAACAAATTATCACCTCTTCGGCTTAATAATATTCTAAATCTTCTATTACATCACAGATGATTTTTTTTGTATTTTAGAACATATATGTCATTCATGATTTAATTTTATGTGAGTCAAGTTAGTTAATTTCACGTAATCTAAAAATAATTTTAATCATATATCAATTATGACATGGTCAAATTGTATTTGGTATAACACCCTTACATAACATTGAAATTATCTCGACATTAAAGAGAGAAAATCAGTTATCTACTATAACAGTGTATCCTCTAAAAATTATTCTATGTTCACCATATATAGAAGTAAAATTATTCTTATGTAACAACTCATATAGAATTAACATATATTCCGTTATATCTACACCAAAACAACTGTTGATTTATCCTTACATATTTTTTATTTCATTCTCACCAGAGACTAAATTTTTTCTATTGTCTCTTATATTTTGGTTTTATTTTATATCTTCACTATATGACTTAATTAATCTATAAAATAATTACATTCAAACCAAATATTATTTTACTACCTCAGTAAACTATAATAAGAAATTGTAACAACATAAAAATTATATGAATTTCAAATTTATCATCTACTCCAACCCAAGATCACCTCATTTAGGGGCATTTATAAATAGAAGTATAGAGTACATGATTTATCATATAACCACAATAGAGATGTGGATGAGTCCTCCTTATAAATGAATTGATTATAATAGAACATAAAATTCTATACATGTCATCCTATGTTTAATTATAAAAAAACAATATTTATTATAAAAAATAAATATGATTATTTATAATAATTAACAAAAGAAATATGTGATTCAATCATTACATCCAATGAAGCTGATTCTCTATAATGTCTATGAGCCTAAAATTATATATATTAATATTGGAAATAATTATTAATTTATATAATTTATGAATTATATCATATTATATAGCATAGTATTTTGATGTATATGTCTATGACTCGTAATATCTTTTAAATTTTCAAAATAATTGAAAATGTAGTTTGGTTTATCATTAATGAATTTTGAAACTAAAGATGATTTTGGGTATAAATGTGAGGAATTTGAATCATATTAGAAGCATATCTTGTAGTGGAATTTGATGTGTGAAGCCACTGTTATATTTTTTTCAAATAATATGAATCAATTTATTTTGGAAACTTCCATTTTATTTTCATAAAAGAATATACCACATATTAGAAATTGAAGTGACAATTATTCCAATGTATTAGGGTATAGAGTAATGATGTCAGGTTTATTATGAGAATCCCGTTATAACAAATGATTGGAGAAATGATCCTCACATCCACATAAATACTAAACCTATGGACTATATTCAACTAAAATTAATAAATTATTATAAAACATTTTATCTTGTGAGAATATTTTTTATTGTGATTTATGATGAAAAATCTAGAAAATGTTGCCAGAAATAATGAAAAATCATCCTAGTAACTATATCACACATTTATTTTAGAATATATTCTCATATAAATTAATACAATGTTTGATAGGTTGTGTAATAAGAAATACCAACCTAAAATGAACCATTTACGATTGTATTACGATAAAATATTACTATTTAAGATAAACCATAATAAATTATGACAATTTATTGTTAATAATCATTACGAAAAATAGATGAAGTGAAAACCTTCAAGTAAATAAATAAGATAAAAATGTATAAAAATGTTTTATTATTAATTTTTTTTATCTATTATTATTAGTGATTTTTAAATTATTCATTTGATTGGTTCTGAATATAATGTTGTCATGAAATAATATTGTTAATGTATAAATAATTTTTTCATATGATTAAAATCATTGACCGTCAAAAGGGGGCATATTTCAAAAAATTGTTTCATAATTTTTTTTGGTTTTTTATTAATTATTAAATTAAATTAATCATTACTTATAAATGAATTATATGAACATTATTTTAATTATTTGAAAAAAAATTAAATTTCATATAGTGATAATTACATATTGATTAATAATATTAAATTCACATTTTCATAAATATGCTTTTTCCTATAACGTGTTTTCCAACATTATTAATTCTTTTAAAAATTTAAATTTCAATAACTTAATTAAATTGAATATAATGAACTATATTTTTTTAAATTCACCATTATAAAATTATCTTATAGGGTTTTTTATATTTTCTAAAAACATTATTTTTATTTGAATAGTGATAATATTGTTTTATAAGTCTATTAATTTTTATGGTATCATCATTTTATTGGATAAAATATATGTTTAAAAAAATTATTGATAAAAAATGTATTCAGAATAGTGAAATTAATGACATTTAAATATTATTTTGATATATAGATCCATGTCTAATAAATTATAACATGGGTGGCATTTCATTATAATGAAAAAAATATATTTTCCATTTCGTTAATTATGAAATACCTATTTTATATTACAATTTTTGTTTTTATTTATAAATAACAAAAATCCCATTTTTTTCAAAATTAAATTTATAAGCAAAAAATAAATTCTATATATTATTTTGGATGAATATTATTTTTTAATGCACACTGTTTATTTCATAAAGAAATAATTTTTCATTCTGTTTTGAGATATATTTCTTTAAAAAATAATTTTTACCAACACTATAGATTTAATGTTGTAAAATTTTACAAATATTATTAATTATTTAATAAATATTAGGTAATAAATTCTGCATAATGTTATTCAATAAAATTGTGAAACAATATTAAAAAAATAGCATGGTAAGGTATAAAAATGTCAAAAGGATATTAACCTAAGATATAATGAAATAATTATGACTAACACATACCCAAAATTTAATCAGTTGAGTTTTTTTAATATTAACATATATTATCTTATAAATTTTAATAAATTTGAACCACTTCCACTAAAAATTAATCAATTAAATATAATGTTTCTTAATATTTACATGAGTACCACTCCATCAACTCCTGAAATGATCTTCTATGGACCCAATGTACGAAATACTTAAAATTTAAACTCTCCACTACACAAGAATAATTTATTTACCATTTAATAATTTCCTATTTTTTTCAGCATTTGGTTCCTAGAGATTTGCCAAATATCTTCTACATCAAAATATTTACCAATAAATGATTAAATTATTATCTATAAGTATTTTCTCCTCTATTTTAATTTTTTCATTTCTTTCTTCTAATAACTCATATAAAATAATTTTTTTCAATATACTAACTTCTTATTGATAAATGATTAAGAAATTATTATTATGTAAAAAATTATATAAATATAAATAATTATTTATATTTATAAAATTATAAAATTAATATTTTATAATAACATTATTCTTAAATAAAACATAATTATATTTTTCTAGCATATCCTTTTTTGGGTTTTATTAATCACCTACGTGAATAATATTATGAATAATTATCTTTGATGGTTATTATAACATAATTTTTAGTGAGGTATAATATTTATATTAAATAATTTTTATTTCCAATAATGGTAATATTATGTTTAAAACTCCATATTAATAAAATTACATTTTATTATAATGGTTACCGAAAATACACATTATATATTTTTTATTATGAATCATACATAAAAATTCCATGGGATGAACATGGATCTAACTAAAAATTTATAGAAATTATTTTTATCATGTCATTATAATAGTATATATGAACAATATATAAAAAATAATGAAAATTTGGTACCCATAATCCAAAACATGGTTTGAATGGTATAATATACTAGTCACCAACAATTAATATTCACTAAAAACATTTTCAAATTGTTTAATAAATTATTATAAAGATTATTAATAAAGGTAATAATAAAATTAGGTTATGGAATATATTATTAATGATTGTATGTTTATAATAAAAAATGTTATAGTGTGTCCTCCTAAGTAGAACCTATGGTTAATGATTTTATTGTCTCAACTTATTTTATTGCGTAATTATTATTCCTCTATGAATATGAGATATTTTTCTTCTATAATATGATTTTAAAATATTTCATTTTATGCATTTTTCTTTAGTAATAAATTTTTTATAATCACGTACATCTTTTTTGGTAAATTTCATTCTTTATAAAATTGGTTGATATTAAGAATTATTGTCATTCTCTCCTATTGATATTTTTATCTTTTATATCCATATTCAATCTTCATGTCAATGTTCTCCTTGCTTATTTTGATTTAAAAATATGTGTTACTATGAGAGATATTAAAACTTCTCTTTACCTCTTTTCAAATGAAATATTTATCAAATGTTTTATGATGTGAGATTCAATGAAAATATTTTCAACATAGAAGAATTATTATCCATCACAATCATATATTATTTCTTTTACACTGTATTATCTTTCCCATATACCTTTTTTTATTTTTCATGGATCCATTGTTTTTATATATATTATATTTTTATCTATAAAATGGTTTTCATGTAACAAAATTGAAAAATAAATATTTAATGAAACTCAAAACAATTCACTGTTAAAAATAGATCAATTTTTTTTGAAATCCCTTTTTAAATTTTCAAGTAATGTTCCTATTTAATTTACAAAAAATAACCCTTATTGAGTTATGTTTTATGATTAAACCTATAAATTTATTAATGAAATAAACCTTTTGGGATATTGGATTTCTGGTATCAATTGAACGGAATTTAATATGACATTATGAAAAACAATTTCGAAAGGATTTGAATTCCATTGTATTTCCATGATTTACCATGTGATGAAAAATAATTGATATCTTATAAAAATTGTATTTATTTTTTAGGATTGGTGGTTACTTATATATCCCTAAAATTTATAAGTTAAAAATTTATATATCATGTGGGGAAATGTTTTATTCAGTATATGATGTGTCGACATCTGGTTAGTTCATAATATGATGTCTGGAAATTTTTTTCATCACCACATTATATTTCTTCATGATTGAATTTTGTAAAAATATCTATTCTTATAGATTCTTATTGTTGTCTTATAATTCTTTGTTATTCTATTTGTTAATGAAATTCCTTGTTTCTAAGTATTACACATATAATTATGCTTCGTGGAACCAGTTTACTATCCCACACTGTCATATTATGGTATATGTATATTTATTATATATTACATATACATATTTAATGACATACTAAAAACTCTTATTATCCCAGGTTTTTAAAAAATAAATTTCACTCATGCTCAATAATCCCCATATTATTTTGATATAACCCTTGATGACTTGTTGAAATATATTCCATAAATAACCATTTGAGCACACAGGTTTATTTTATTTAGAGACTTTGTGTTATGATGATGATTATAATATATAATGAGAAAAGAAAGGGTTATATTGTCGTTAGTTATGGGTAAAATTCATTTTTAATTAGATTTTTTGTAGTTAATCCTAATTGATAGTAATGATTTCGTTCTAGGATTTTGAATTTTTTCAGTTAGGATATTTAAATTTCAAAAAATATCATATTCAAATGAAATGTATACATTGGGTCATCACTAATTATTGGGGCCCCTTTGGTCCATTAAATTGTGAAAATATGATCGTTATGGTGTTCTATGATATAAGGAAGACTGATTTGAAGAGTTTTCTAAAATTATTGTTATCTGAAAGTATGTCATCCCATTAATGAGTCATGTTGGTGAATTTCAATGGTGAATCACAATGAGGGTCATGATCAATGATTCAGGAATGGTTAGTAGTGATGGTTAGTTGCGGTGTTGAGTCACAATGGTGACTCACAGCAGTAGGTCTCCAGCTGTTTGGTCCGCTAGGTCAAATACTGAAACTATGGGGTGAATCATGTTATGAACGATTAAAAAAAATAACCTAGAAGGTTTGTTTCCTAGTAAAAAACTCTTTTCACTTCTCTCCCAAAGAAAAATATTAATTGATATGAAATTTTTCACAAGGCATTGTGATTTTACTTGGTTCACCTTCAATTGGCTATGTCCATAGAGAATACAACATTATATAATGATGTACCAAATCCACTAAAACACACTTCCAATTAAAAGATTCATGTTACATATTCTATAAAAAGGAACAGCTCATTTACAAGGATTAGGGCCTATTCACTACATTCCCAAGGGTCACTACCTATGCCTCTTCCACTAGCTCACTTATAGTGGGGAGGGTCACCGTATTCCACTTCCATCATTCTATACTATTAGAACGGATAAAAACGTAGTTTATGGACATGTTGGTCCCATCATTTTCATGAATGAAATCATACACAACTGTAGGTAGATTCTATTTTGAAATCCTTCTTCACCTGCATACAAAGTTAACATTTCCTTACAATATTAGTTATCATAAATTAATTTCATAAACTTTTGATGTCCCTTAATATAAGAACCAGACCTTAAGCATTACATAATCATGAATTAAGTTAATAATTCACATTGAAGATGTTTTTTTGGTTTAGAGTTTTAGAGAATTAGGACATAAATATTACATCTCAAAAGATTACAAAGTAGACACTTCTACACAGTTTCTATTTTTTATTACAAACCATAGACTCTTGAAAAAAAGATTCATGTCTAGTTCTATGTTTAATATATAGTGACTTTTCCTTGATCCCATCATTGACCCTATTCCACATTATATCATGTGAAAAAAATTCATAAACTTGGGATGAGCATAAAAAGCTCAGTAAGGGATACACAAAGAAGGAAAACTGTTAGTTTCTCCAAACAACAGGTAAACCATGAATACTTTATGATAAGTAATAATTTTCAACTTTATGAAGTATTAAATACTATTCACTGAATAATATATCATTACATACCTTTTTGTAACCAAAATATTACCATAAAACCCATATAAAGAACACATAACATATAAAGGTACCCTAGGACTTAAACATACATAAATGGAATAACCATACGGTCGACTTCCACACATATGACTAAATTGAATAGTCATACGTCCGACTTCCATACCCAATTCATTTAATGTTATAACGTAACAACCCGTCCTAGTATTCACGACACCACCTGTCATTTGGTTTATCATGTAACCACCCATCAAATGTTCATGTTCCATAATAAAATCATAAGAGATAAAACAAATATAAAGGAACCGAAACATATCCACATTTCAATCACAATATCTCAAAAAAAATATTGACATAATAGATACATTTTCAAAACCATTTTTAATACCAAAATAAATAAAATAGTATATGGTATTTATTTTCTTTTAAAAACATTACTCCTTGTTTGGGAAGACAATGATCAAATAATACTCGCGGCCACGAAAAAAGTCCTTGTCACTCCTTACGTTAAAAGAAACATTCAATTTTTTCATTTAGAAAAATGCTTCATTGAAAAATATTCCCTTTGAAAAGTCATGGGTGTTTATACAGAGTATAAAAGAATTTTTTGTATTAAAACAAAATATGCCTCAATGAATGGATATGGAGATAAAGTCCCTTACCTTGTTTCCAACTTGACTCGATCATTCATTAATCACATGAATAATAAAATAAAGTTAATTTATACTTTATTAAGAAACTTTTTCAAGTTTATGATTCTTTTTATATTAATTATTACCATGTTAGAAACATTATTGAATCATTTATGTTAATAATGGTTGTTTTGTCGTTATTTGGTACCTGAGTTAAAAACGAACACCTTATATTTAAAAGTTGTCCATGTTGTCAATATTACATTATGTCTAAAATAATAATCATGATGTATATATCATATATATATTTTATATCCCGTATATACACGTATTTATAATGGTATATAACATTTAGAGGTAACGAATGAAATACACCGTTCATGGAGACGGTAAGCCGTACGTACGCATGAATGGTACTTCCATTTCAGTTTCATATTTAATGGAATTAAAACATAATGATAGATAGTAGTATTATAATTAAAGTATTTTATCATATATAATATCATTAAATCTACCCTTTATACATAAGACATAAGGTATGAATGTGTGATATCACATTGAGGGGGTCGTAGTCGGTACTTCCTCAAAAGAAGTTATAGGGTTTACCCATAATGGAAACCATAATGGTATGCTATAAATTTAAATTATAGAAGCATAAAGAAAACATAAAAATAATATGTATCATATATAAATACAATTTCATCATAATGGCCACCATGAGAGGTGGTGGGAGTTAATTATACAATCATCGTTTCATGAGGCATTAGTTTTTCATCCATAGAAATATAATGTTAGTCACCCATTACATGGAGGTGTGTGTATGTTTAGTTAGAATATTTATCATAACAACATACTAGTATATTTATTATATATGTTATGTTATAAAATAAAGGAATGAAAAGAGATTAGGGGTTGGAGAATTAAAATAAAAGAAACAAAGTTTAGAGAAACAATTACCTTTAATCTGGGTAACTCCCTTTGGTTATAACCAAATGGGGTTTTAAAGTGCCTTATTCCTATGTCAAGGCTTCTAATAGGAGGATAGGTATGTAGGTAGCTTAGTTTGGAAGTGTTTGGATGTTATACAAGGCTTGAGTGGTGTGAAGAATTGGTTAGAAGAGGTCTCCTTTTATAAGGGGGAGGAGGGGCTCTTTAGGAATGTGTGGTAATATTATTTTATTATATAATGATATTCTTTTTAAAAAGGTTCACAAATAATCTAATTATAAGATAAGATGTCTCATAGTCGAAATAATATCATCTAATAATAATTGGACATGTTTTGGATGTTATTTTAATATTTATAATCTTACTTATTTAAATCTATTATTAATGAGGTAAATACTACCTCATTATTATGTCATAAATAATTTAATTTATTTGATTTCTAAAAATTATAAAAAAATACCATGATATATAAAATATTTTTAGATTTACAATGAATATTTATATTATAAAATATAATTTATATAACACCACATAAAAATTAATTTACTAAAATATTTTTGTTTATGTCATTTTCGCCTTTACATTAAATTAATTAATCTAATGTGTAATTTTATTTAATAAGTGGATCCATGGGGTCCCAAAATAGACCCAAAAATTTCTATAGTCAGCCATTACTAATCCAATAATGTTAAGACATGTGTTATGGTAAATTTTGAATTATTATAATATTCTATTATCCTTATATTACCCTATTTACCTTTAACCGCGACAAATAAAAGTCAAAAGATACTATTCACGGAAAATAATTTTCATCTTATTGAACCACATTTTTTCTCTTGAGAACAACCATGTATGTCAGATTTTCTAAATTCAATTCACAGAAGCGGTAAAATTTCATTTAAATGAAAATGTCAGTTTTTTAAACTACTACTATGTGGTTTCACTATTCATCAAAAATTGATGTTTTTCAGAAAAATACCAAAAATTAATCCTAATAATTATTTGATATTATGAATTCAAAATTGATGTATATTTTTTCAAATTAAAATCATAGAAGTGGAATTAATTAATTTAAAATTAATTCCCATTGTTAAAACAAATAGTGTGTTTTTAAGAAACAATTACTATCAAAATATTGACACTTGTTTATGTCCAATTTCAAATTGAAATTAATTTAAATGACAAGAATTTGATTAAATGGTAAAAATATCTTCTAGTTACACATTAAAACCACAAAAAAAGATAATCTAACCATATAAAAAAATAATATTAAAATTCACTTTTGAATTAAAATACAATATTTTCAAATATTCATTAAAAAATGAACTTTATCCAAAAAATACCAAAAAATTACCCAAGGTAAAATTTTATGTCCCAAATCTAATGATGAATGTTATTTGGTCCAATATAATATATAAAAATGACCAAAACTAGATATAAGGAGGGGTTTCCATTCAAAGGTGGTTAATCGACCTTTCAATGTAAATTACGCTTAAAATTACATTCATTCATATTTTTAGCCCCTATCATTTTATTGGATAAATGTAAATACATTTAACAATTATGTATATTCATATTGTATTTAGTTTTGTTCATTCTCTCCAATAAAATTTCTAGGAGTCAACTACCATTTAAAATAATAATATTATATTATTAATGTGCAACGTAAGATTTCAATGAAACCCGTTGTTGCGTATCGGGTCCGCTTCCGAACACAAGAACCCCATTAAAGTAAAATTAATATTTAATTCACAAATATTAATAAATATGAAATATGTATTATTCTTTATTTACCTATAATGTTACATCCTTCCCCCTTTTGGAAATTGTGTCCTCAAAATTATTATTCACTGATTAAATAAGTGGGGGTATTTAAATCTCACAACATTTTCAGATTCCCACATTGCCTCTTCAACCATATTAGTTTTCCACAAAACCATTACCAGGTGAATTAACTTATTCCGCAACACATTCTCTCTATGGTCAAGAATCTGAACTGGTTGTTCTTCTATAAGAGAGATTCTCTTCCAACTGAACTACTTATTGGCTCAAAACATGATATGGATATGGCATATAATTTCTCAACATCGAAACAGGAAAAACATTGTGTACCAAGGACAAACATGGAGGGAAAGACACTATGTATTCCACTGATCTGACATTATCAAGAATTTCGTAAGGTCTAATGAACCTCAGACTAAAATTTTCTTACATACCAAAATTCATAACACTTTTACATGGAGAACCTTTTATAAAGACATGATCACCTACTTCAAAATAAATATCCTTCCTCTATTTATCTGAATAACGTTTTTGTCTGCTCTAAGCTGTTCTCATTAGCTTATGAATCAAATGAAATTTCTATGCCATCTCTTTTACCAATTCTGGTCCCATCAGTTTCTTTTCACCTACTTCATCCAAAATAGATGGAGTTCGAAAAAGCTTTCCATATAATGCCTCAATTTCATCCATCTATATTATAAAATTAAAACTATTATTATACGAAAATTCAACTAAAGAAAGATGTTGGTCTCAACTTCCCTGATAATCCATTGAAGAAGCACATAGCATATCATCTAAGGTCTAAATTGTTCATTTTGAATGCTCGTCTGATTGTGGATAAAAATCCATACTAAAATTTAATTCAGTACCCAAAGACTTATGAAGGCCTTTCCAAATGTTAGAAGTAAAACTGGGATAACGATCAGATAAAATGGGGAGGGGAACTCAATGCAAATGGACGATCTCTTTAACAAACAATCGATAATGTTAATCTATAAACAATGTATCTTGCATAGGAATGAAATTACTAGATTTAGTCAATCGATTAACAATAACCCATATTGAATTATTACCTCGAGATGTCTTCAGTAATCCCACAATGAAGTCCATCAATACATTTTCCAATTTACACTCTGACATTGGTAAATGATGAAGCATTCCTTTTGGTAATTGCTGCTCTGCTTTAACCTGCTGAAAATTCAAATACATCACAGTAAAATCAGAAATATCACTTTTCATTCCATCCCACGAATAATACTCACTAAGATCCTTGTATATCTTAGTACTAACAGGATGAACTGAAAATGGAGAACTGTGAGCTTCACATAACAAATCATTCATCAAATGTGAATCACAAGGCGCACATAATCTCTTTACAAACCTCAAAACTCAATCATTATCAATGTTAAATTCAGGAAACATACCCTTTGGAACCAACTCTACCTTTTTCTGTAACTCACTATCTTCTTTCTGCGCTTGCTTTATTTTGTCTTATAGAGATGATCTCGCTGGTACCTTATACAAAACAGAATAATTTCCTGCAACAACAACATTTAGGCCAATGTTCCTCAAATCAAAAACTAAATGATCTTGTTCCAAACATAACATAGTTAATGAAGAATTAATTTTTCGACTCAAATCATCAACCACTTTATTTTCTTTTCCTGGATTTTAATGGATCGTGCAATCATAATCCTTGATTAATTCTAACCATCTCCTCTTTATCATGTTCAATTATTTTTGAGTAAATATATACTTCAAAATTTTGTGATCATTATATATTTCACACTTCACTCCATACAAATGATGCCACCAAATTTTTAAAGAGAAAACAACAGCTGCTAATTCCAAATCATGTGGCCGGTAATTTAACTCATAGGGTTTCAAACGATGTGATGCATAATAAATTACCAGATCATTCTTCATAAGGACACAACCATGTCCTTTCAATGAAGCATCACTGTAATTAGAAAACTCACTGTTTCATGAATGTAGTGATAAAACTGGAGCATTCACCAATATTCTTTTAAATTTCTGAAAAAAATCCTCACATTCACGTTTTCAAATGAACTTAACACCATTTCGAGTTAACTAAGTCATTAGACTAGATAACTGTTAAAAATTTTCAACAAACCTATGGTAATAAACTGTCAATCCAAGAAAACTATGAATCTCGGTTATATCTTTGGGTCTTGGCCACTCTTCAACAACTTTTGTTTTTATAGGATCAAGAGATATGCCATTTTTTGAAACAATGTGACATAGGAATGAATTTTTTTGTAACCAAATCTCAAACTTGCTGAATTTCCCAAATAGTTTCTTTGATTATAAGGTTTGAAAGACAACCCATAAATGACTTTCATTTTACTCATTACTTTATGAATAAATCAAAATATCATCAATGAACACAACCAAAAAATTCTCCAAGAACTCACAGAAAATTCTATTCATAAGATCCACGAATACATCAGGTTCATTGGTTTACCCAAAGGGCATAACTACAAATTCATAATGGCCATATCTAGTAGAAAAACGGAGTCTTCAGAATGTCTGATTCCTTTAAATTAAAATGATGGCTCCCCGAACTCAAATCAATCTTCGAAAAATATTTATCTCTCTAGAGCTGATCAAACATATCATAAATATGATGAAAAGGATACATTTTATTAATAGTGATGTTATTCAATGCTCTAGAATCAATGAAAATTTTCATTGAACGATCTTTCTTTTTAACAAACAATACAAGAGCACCCCATGGTGATGCACTAGGTCGAATGAAACCTTTATCTAATAACTCTTACAATTGTTTCTTTAACTCTAATAGACTAATTTGTGACATTCGATAAGGGGGGTTTGAAATTGGATTAGCATCTAGAACTAAGTAAATAAAAAATTAAACTTCCCGATCATGTATTATACCAGAAAATTCATCAAGGAAAACATCAAGATACTCATTTACCACTATCACGTCATTAATCTGAAAAGTTCCTTTATTTTCAAAAATATGTACAGTGTAAGATTCATTTCCTTCTTTTACTAATTTCTCATCTTCCTGATATGTTATCAAAAGGAACGGTTCATTCTTGTACAAAAACTGTAAATCATTCTAAGAAGAAACCTCTTTACCTCTCAAATCAATATTAGCTTGATAAATAGAAATCCAATCCATGCCCAAAATAACATCAAACACTACTTGAGGGAAAACAATAAGGTTTTCAGGTAGGTTCTTTCCACACACAAGGACATAAATGTTCTTATAATTTCTTTTTATCTCAACATTTCCTCCAGGTGTTTTTACCATAAGTTCAGTATTCATATAATGATTTGGAATTCCCAATTTACTAGAAAACATATCAGAAATTAAATAATGCGTTGACCCTGAATCAAACAACACATTGGCATAATCAGATCAGACAAACAGTATACCTGATACTACTTCATTCGATGTCCCAATATATGCTGAAGTAGTATTAAAGGATTTCACCACCCCTTTATTATTGTTGTCTGGATGATTTACTTTAGTTGAGCTCTTCTATGGACACTCATTTTCATAATGACCCATTACATTACACTTATAACATCTTACAGATGGCTTTTCATTTCCTACCTGATCATCTTCATTACAGTTACGAGCAATATGACCAGACGTACCAAATTGGAATCACTTTCCAGACTTTTATAAGCATTCTATTGGATTCTTTTTACCACACCTACCACAAGATGGATATTTAGTTTTCTTACAGCCATGAATTTTTGATGAATTCTTTCCCTTTTCCTACCAACTAGACATATTATTCTGTTGTTTGTCAACGAAAACATGGTCATCTGAAAACTCCATTTCCACCTTCTCCACACATCAAACCTATATTTCAAAACATTTGAACACACGAGAGGATAACTCTCTTCGATATAGTGGCTTCATCCCTGATTAATATCAATTCATCTTACTATCAAGATCTCAGATGGCATTTGGTGCATACCTTGCCATTTGAGTGAAGTTTTATTCATAATCATCCATTGAGTCATCCTCCTGCCTCCATTCTTGGAGATGTTTTTCCATAATAAGAGGAACTACATTA
Organism: Viscum album; assembly: GCA_963277665.1. Lineage (NCBI taxonomy): Eukaryota > Viridiplantae > Streptophyta > Magnoliopsida > Santalales > Viscaceae > Viscum > Viscum album. The sequence goes on along the minus strand of OY728121.1, from coordinate 1,700,075,940 downwards.
GGAAAATATTTCCCAAGAAACATACCTTTGAATTAATCTCAATCAAGTGCATCAATATCCTCACTATCCTTGATATTTTTCACCATCAACCACCACTGATCAGCTTCACCTTTATAATGGTAAATAGAAAGACTAAATTTTTTCTGTTATGAAAACCCCATAACATCGAAAATATTCTATAGTGATTTAATCCACCCTTCAGCTAGAATATGGTCAGATCATCCTCTGAATGATGGGGGATGTTTCCTCATGAAATTCTCCACTACTAAAATTTTCCTCTACGGTTGTTCTGGCTTATCTCGTGCATGGATACCACCACCATTTATAGCTTGAGTAAATTGTGAAATCATTACAACAAACTATTTAGTTCTGATTCCAACCATCTCAAGTTGCTGATTTGGAAGGTCGCCTTCCCCCTAATGTCCTCCAAATATTGCTGCCCTATTTCCACTAGGGAAAACCATTCTGGACATAGGAATATCTTAAGTGATGCAACATAGTAATCTGTAAATGCAATATCATTCAATATTAACATAAATTACTTTGTTGATATTAGTTTAACAATACCCTAACTCATAATGTTATCCAAATAGACATCTGATACCAACTATAAGGATTCATCCTTAAACAATATATAATCTTGAATTAAGTTAATAATTCACAATGAGGATATTTTCAGGTTTAGAGTTTTAGAGAATTAGGACATAACTATTACATCTCAAAAGATTAAAAAGTAGACACTTCTACACAATTTACATTTTTTTTCACAACATGAACTCTTGAAAAAAAAGAGTCATGTCTTGTTCCATGTTTAAGACAAAGTGACTTTTCCTTGATCCCATCCTTGAACCTATTCCACATTATGTCCTATGAAGAACATTTCAAAAACTTGGGATGAGCCTAAAAAGCTCAGTAAGGGATACAAAATGAAGGAAAACTATTATTTTTCCAAAAAAAACATGTAAACAATGAATACTTTATCATAAGTAATACTTTTATCCTTTATGAAGTAGTAAATACTCTTCACTGAATAAAAGATCATTACATACCATTTTTTAATAAAAATATTACTATAAAACCAATATAAAGAACACATATCATATAAAGGTAACTTGGGAAATAAACGTACCTAAATGGAATGATCATATGGTCGACTTCAACACGTATCACTAAATGGAATATCCATATGGCCGAATTCCATACCATATGCATTGGAGGTTATAACATAGCCACCCATCCTGGTATTCACGACACCAACCATCATTTGGTTTATCACCCAACAACCCGTCAAATGTCCTAGTACCATTATAAAATCATAAGGCATAAAACAAATATAAAGGAAAGGAAACATTTCTACATTTCAATCAAAATATACCACTTAAATATATTGAAATAAAAAATAAATTATCAAAACCATTTTGAATACCAAAATTCATAAAATAGTATACGGTATTTATTTTCTTTTAAAAACATTACCGCTTGATGAGGAAGCCAATGATCGAATAACAGTTGCGACGGTGGAAAAATTCATTGTCGCCGGTTACGTTAAAATAAATTTTTTTTTTGTCATTTAGATAAACACTTTGTTGAAAAATTTTCCTTTTGAAAAATCAAGGGTTTTTTCACAGCATATAAAATAATATCTTGTATTAAAACAAAATATGCCCCAATGAAAAGAGATTGAGACGAAGTCCCTTACCTCATGTCAGACTTGACTCGATCATTCTTTAATCTACTGAATAATAAAGTAATGTTAATTTATACTTTCACAAGAACCATTTTAACCTTTATAATTAATTTTATATCAATTACTACCATGTTATAAACATTATGTAATCATTTCAGTTAATAATGGCCGTTTTGACGATATTTGGTACTT